>OY743109.1:3750000-5000000 GCA_963555685.1 Acrobasis consociella | reverse complement strand
ACAAATTTTTTTTTGGGGTAACTGCCGTACAAGTAGAGAGGTCGTTAATTTTTTTTTCTCGACAAATACATTGTGTGGTGTATCGTTGAATAGGTCTTTCAAAAATATTAGCGAGCTTGTAAACGCCATTTTTCTATTTAAGGCCATACCCAAATTTTCCGGGGTCCAGTGGCGCCGCCATTTAAAATAAATCATTTAAAAGGAAACGGAGATATCATTTAAAATTGTGTCTTGGTCAAGTTCTAGATACCCATTCAAAGTATTTTTTAAACTAATTTTTGTAGTTTAAAGTGAGAACGTGAAGCTTTTCTACGCACATTTGCGAAAAACGGCCACTTTTAGCTAATGTGCGTAGAAAAGCTTTACGTTCGCACTTTAAATTATAAACAGTAGTTCATAAAAAAGTTTTAAGGGTTATCTAGGGCTTGACAAAGACACAATTTTGAATGATATCTCCGTTTCCTTTTAAATGATTTATTTCAAATGGCGGCGCCACTGGACCCCGGAAAATTTGGGTATGGCCTTAAGGATCCGTTTCTGAAATATTTGGGTTTAAAGCGCAAATTTTTGTTAGAGTCAAGTGTCCCCCCTCTATCTACTAAACGGTTATATATGAACACGTGAAAAAATTCACAACTATAGTATATATAATGTAGTTTGAAGAAAATGGGTTTACAAATTAAAAAGTTATAGGCGATCAACTTATAAAATGTACTCGGAAAAGGAAAATTTCATACAAATTCAATAGACAATTCGTTTTTAGTGGCATTAACTCAAAGTTGGCTTTCGAAACTACGGAACCCTACACTGCGCGTGGCCCGACACGCACTTGGCCAATTATTATTTTTTGTGATCTTAATAGGTAGTATAACTTAGGTAATATTAAGCTCAAGACCGGGCGAAGTGAAGAAGTAAAAATGGGAAAGCAGACCTCAGGCTTCACAGCATTTCAGCTGAGGATGCAACAGGAATACGCTGAGAAAAGTCACATACTAAAACTATTGTTTGATTCCAATAGGCACCCTGAAAAATCTATACTTACATTATTTCAGCCTCAATTATAACCTCATCATCGTCCAGCAGAAACTACAGACAAGACTACGTCTACAACAGACAGACAGACGCCTTCTACAAACTGCATATAGACGGCCGTAACCGTCGTGATGCAGGGAAGGTCTGCGAAGCAGAAGGCGCCAAGCTAATGCTGGTGGAATCTGACCAAGACGTAGTGCAGTTCCATGGAATGATCAAAAAGTACCCAGACTTAAATGACTTCGCTTGGGTGCAGGAAGATGGGAAGGATCATGAAGCAGCAGAGGAAGAGAACGTCGTTGTCAGTAAGTATAATTACAGTACTAAGCAAATTTTTTTTCTATATTTTAAGAATGTTGTGTTCATCTGTAATTGTGTTGCATGCTAGAACAGGCTTTGTTATGTAACCTGTTGGTGTAACTGATAAAAAAAAAGTATCTCCGTTGGATTACGGATTTTTTCACCCTGGGTCGTTTCGGAGGCTTGCATGGGGATACAGATCCCCATGCAAGCCTCCCAACAAAACCCGTTCTTGTATAATCTGGTGAATCTATTGCAAGAAAAAGGAAAGGTTTATGCAAGTAAGATTTTGGATATTATTATTTTATTTATTGATTAAACTTTATTACAAGAATGTAACAGATTTACTAGTCAACCTACAGGTGGTGCTGATAAAAGCAAATTTTGAATGAAGGTACTAATTAGAAGAAACTTTACTATATACGTAACTAAAATATACCTTCTTACATATAATATAATAAGTATTATTTTAGTTAGTTAGATATTATTGACAAGCAGTCACCTTCTGTTGGTGTCATTTAGATATGATATTAACTATATTTGCCAGAAAAACTAAAAAGCCACCGTCTCTTCAGCGTTCACCCCCTATCACCTTTAACCGCTGAACCGATTTCCATCAAACATTACTAAGAACCATCTCGACCAAGTTGGCTATCAAATGAAAAAAAAACCGCTTCAAATTCAACTTATTAATTTTGGCGACAGACACATAGATACAAAGACAGACACTTCAAACTTATAACATCCCTCTTTCTGGTCGGGGGTTAAAAAGGATCATTCACGTGCTGTTGTCGTACGTTCATTTTCAAGGAGAATGCGAACATAAATAAGTGTACTTGTCAACGCTCAACGTCGCACACGTAAATGACTTCTTGATAAAGGTCGTTAACTGAGTTGCAAGTGACAGTTCACAGTAGGAACCTCTTACCTAGGTACTTATAATAGTAGCATGCAGGCTCAACCGCGAAAGGTGTCAAATTTAAATATTTTCCCTTCGAATAAATAAATAAATAAAATTACGTCTCTGGAAATCCTAGAGCTGGCGCACATTACGGCTAAGTCTGGCCATACAGCGTGGAAATGTCACCAGCCTCCTGGGGACCTTGCCTGAGGACAGCGGCAACCTGGGCACAATTTTTTATACTCATATTTTTTTTAATTATTTGACGTCGATATTAATGAAGTTCATTGACTTAAACAACGTGGAAGGGACATACCCGTAATAAATCGAACCAGATCACTATAGTATAATAAAATTAAAATAACAGAAAAAAAAAAACAAACAAAAATTGTCACTTCCATACTAAAGTGTGCAGCCGCCCAGGCAATTTGTATGGGAATTTCGTTTTTTTTTATTGGTATTTTGACTGTTAATTTTATTAAGCTATAGTGATCTATTATAGCCCATGGTTTGACAATGCCTGTTCAGAATAGATCTCCAGGTTAACGCCTATTTAACCCTGACAAGTAAGTACCCTATTTCTTTCAAAATCAATTTTTCTTCTAATTTGATTGAATCACTTTCCAATCAGTGGGGAAAGAAGAAGACGAAATGGACTTACCCTGGCCGGCGACCTGCGAGGTGGTGACGCGGCGGGGCGACGTGGAGTCGTACCATTGCTACCAGTCGTTGCCGTTCATCTGCAAGGCGAAGTCGGCGGAAGCTTACTATGATACAACCTGCGATGTGTATGGAAAGAGTAAGCTTAAGGCCCAACGCAGACGACAGACCAATCCGTGCTGCAGTTTTTCGGTTCACAAGTCCGGCGCGCATCGTGTGCGTTACTGCGTACGATTCCATAGGTTCTATTTTCACAGACTGTCACAGACTAAAAAGTGCGTCACAGATAGTCTGTCGTCTGCGTTGGGCCTAAGTAGCGGCACGTAAGTTTAGCGCTGAGTGAAATGTAGAGGGGATAATAAATATATAGGGACAAATTACACTGATTGAGTTAGCAAAGTAAGCTCGAGACTTGTGTTATGGGATACTAACTCAACGATACTATATTTTATAACAAATACACATATAGATAAACATCCAAGACCCAGGATAATTTCAAAAAAGGCCATTTTCCAACTTGCCCGGTGGCGGACTAGCATGGTGACCACTACGCCACGGAGGTCGTCAAAACTACGCATGGGTAAAGTTCTAATTTTTGACTTTTGTGCCATACCTAAGGGCTCTTGTCCACGTATCCGTTTTTCGCCGCGCCGTCGCCGGCGACGTGGAAACACCTCTAGAGGCCTCATATATGTATGACTGATCGAACGGACGCTGCCGGTCCGGCGCGCCGTCACGGCGCAAACCGGATACGTGGACACGAAGACCGCTCAGCGCTAGAGTTTCGTTCCGCTACCTCTATCAAACATACATATATATATATGAGTATATAGGTACATAGACATATTCAATAAGTTTTTAAAGAAATGACTGGGTTTGTAGAAGTAAGCTTTTATTGTAAGGCCAAAGTACTTATAAAGACAAATTAATTAAGCCCAAACTCGATTGAGTTGCGGCGTTTTATTACTGCCTCCGTGGTGTAGTTTAGAGCGTTCGGCTCATACCCGGAGGTCGGGGGTTCGATTCCCGGCGGGGGCAACGACTTTGTGTTGTTGTCCTAGTTTGGTTAGAACATTGCAGGCCGATCACCTGATTGTCTGATATAAGATGATCCGTGCTTCGGAGGGCACGTTAAGCCGTCGGTCCCGGTCACTGTCTTTGACATTGGTCGTTACCTAAAATCATGTCAGAGGCCTTTAAGGCGGTTTTAAAACTCTGACACACGATAAGAAGATTACTGAGTTCCATTGACCACCTTCCGTCTCCGTGATCAGACACTAGGCATCGTCTGAGACAAATAAAACGTAGTCCTAAATGAGGTTATATTGTTTTATAACTAAGTTTCGTCGAATATCTCCCGACTCTATCATCAGAACAGCTCAACTTTAATTTTTTAAATTTAGCTCAATATTAGCTCAACCAGTTGAGGATACCTGGTCGAAAATTAAGTTGCAAGATTTGACCTACACAAACGTTCATGCATACAAGATACATTGCAAGTTAAATAAAAGCTTGTAATATTTATCCTATACACACCTTACCTACCTAGAAAATTAATGATCTTGAATTCAGAAATTCAAAAGAATAAATTTATACAAAATTTTGATTTCAGATTACCACTACGTGGAAAGCACTGGCAGCTGCTACCGAGTATCAGACATCGCTTACACCTGGAACGGGGCCTACGACGAGTGCCTCGCCGAGGGTGCCCACCTGCTGGTCCTCAACTCGGAGGCCGAGGCCCAGGCCGTGTGGAACCTCGCCAAGGTTGCTCCGCACGCTGAAGATGCCAAGTACCACTGGTTTCTTTTCGCTGGCTTCAGAGCTAACCGTCCAACTGATGGCACGCCTAGAGTGTTTCGTACAATATTCAGTAAGTACCTAATAGCATGCCTACCCATTGCCTTACAAACATAATTATTTCTCTTCCTTGTCAATAGATGGCGCTATAGAACATTAAAACCTTATATTACTATTATTTAAATTAAGTAGGAAGTACTCTAATTAATGAAATATGACTATTTATTACATATTTTTAAAGCATCTTCAACACTTTCTCTTCTTCTTCTTCTTCTTCCTTGCCTTTTCCCTATTTGGGGTCGGCTCTGTATGTCAACTCCTTCCATAATCTTCTATCCTTTGCCATCTCTGTGCTGACCCCCCGTTCCCCCATGTCCAATCTTACGCATTCTTCCCACGTCTTTCTCGGCCTTCCTCTTCCTCTATACTCGTCTACTTTTAAGTCGACCATTTTTTTTTTTGCCAGGTTTTCGGCATCCCTTCTCATTACGTGGCCATACCAGGTCAGGCGATGGCTTTTTAATTTGTCGACTATTGGCGCCACTTTTAGACTCCCTTTAATATACTCATTCCGGATCTTATCCATTTTAGTAACCCCAGACATCCATCTTAACATACGCATCTCAGCCACATGCATCTTATACTCATCTTTCTTTTTCGTTGCCCAACACTCTGCTCCATATAACAAGGCAGGTCTAACGATTGTCTTATATATTTTCCCTTTCAATTTTAAAGGGACTCTCTTGTCACACGTCACGCCTGTAACCTGTCTCCACTTAAGCCATCCGGTATTTATTCTCTTCGTAACGTCCCGATCCACGTCTCCGTCGCTCTGCAAGAGTGATCCCAGGTACTTGAAGTCAGTACAAACTGGCAGCGGTAAATGCGAGATGTTCAGAGCCGCAACGCTGGAAGTTCCCCCAAAATCGCAGAACATGTATTCTGTCTTCGTTCGGCTGATTTTCAAACCAGCATCTTCCAGCGCTTTTTGCCATTCGTCAAGTTTCTTCTGAAGATTTTCCCCTTCTTCCTCTATTAGAACGACGTCATCCGCGAAAAGCATACACCAAGGCGCGTCCTCTTGAATGCAAGCTGTCAAGGCATCCATCACCAATACGAACAAGTAGGGGCTTAAGGCAGAACCTTGATGTAAACCCACTCGAACCTCAAACTTTTCAGTAGTTCCTGCTGGAGACCGGACTTGTGTTCTCGCTCCATCATACATGTCCTGAATTAACCGAATGTACTTAAGCGGTACCAGCTTCTGTCTCAGACAAATCCATAGCACTTCTCTCGGTATCCGATCATAGGCCTTCTCCAGATCAATAAAAAGCATATGCAGATTCCTGCGCCTAGCTCTATACTTTTCAATTAGTTGACGAGCGGCAAAGATGGCATCTGTAGTACCTTTGCCAGGCATGAACCCAAACTGATTCCCCGTTATTTCTGTTTCCCCTCTGATTCTATTTTCTATAACCTTTTCCCATAATTTTAATGTATGTGATGTAAGCTTAATTCCCCTGTAGTTATTACAATTTTGAATGTCCCCTTTATCCTTAAATATCGGTATTAAATAACTATCTCTCTATTCAGCAGGTATTTTGTCTTCATGCATTATCTTATTAAATAATTTAGTAAGAAATCCTAGCCCCTCGTCTCCTAAAACTTTCCACACTTCCACTGGAATGTTATCAGGTCCAACCGCTTTTCCATTTTTCATCCTACTAAGAGCTTTTTTTACCTCTGACCTGTCTATTTCCTGCACTAGTCCCACATTATCTTTTGTGTTACAATTCAATTCGTTTCTGTTGTTTTCTACATTCATAAGGTCATCAAAATATTATTTCCATCTTTTATTAATTTCTTCATTATTTACTAAAACTCTTCCTCCTTCATCTTTAATACATTTAATGTGTGTTATATCTCTACTGTTATTGTGCCTAAGTTTAGCTAGTTTATAAAGCTCTTTCTGCCCCACTTGACTGTCTAGCTTCTGATATAAATTATCGTGTACCGTGTTTCTGGCTCTTGCAACCGTTTTTTTAGCTTCTTTCTTAGCTTGGTCGTATACACTTTTCTTATAATTTCTTAAATCAGCATTAGTTGTGGCCTGCCAATCTTTAAATGCATTTTTTTTGTTCTTTAATGTCTGTTGTACTTCACTATTCCACCACCATGTCTCTTTTTCAATTTTCTTAGAACTCTTAGTCTGGCCTAATACTTTTATAGCTGTGTTTCTAATTAAGTTCGCTATTTCGTTCCATCCTTCATTTACTGTGGAAAATTTAAATTTATCTATATTACTACTTACTTTACTAATGAATTTGTTTTTAAATTCTATTGCACAATCCCCTTTATCTAATAACCACCATTTAATTTTTGGTACTGTTCTTGGTTTCTGTTTAATTTTATTGAGATCAATCTTTAACTCTGCTACTAATAATCTATGCTGACTAATAATTGCTTCTCCCGGTATCACCTTACAGTCTTTTATAGTTTTAATCCTATCTCTTCTGACTAAAATAAAATCTATTTGAGTGGCATGTATCCCGCTTTTATATGTTATAAGATGCTCTTTCTGTTTCTTAAAATATGTATTTACTAAGGCTAAATCGTAAGCTATAGCAGTTTCAAGAATGCTATCACCTTCGTCATTTCTCTCCCCAATTCCAAAACCTCCTTGTACTCGTTGATAACCAACATTAGTATTCCCAACATGTCCATTTAGATCTCCTCCCAGTATAATTTCTTCTTCTGCTGGTATAAATGACATAACTGAGCCTACTTCTTCCCAGAAACGCTCTTTAGCCTCTTGTTCACAGCCTTGTTGTGGGGCATAAACACTTATTATATTTAATATTAATTTATCTATGATCAGTTTCATTACTAAAATTCTATCATTTACCCTTTTAATATCAACAACATTAGTTTTGAGTTCTGAATCCAATATTATTCCTACTCCATTATTTTTACCATCCTTTCCGTAATAAAACAGTTTATATCCTTCCCCTAGTTCTTTTGCTTTTGCACCTTTCCATCTCGTTTCCTGTACACATACTATATTCATTCTCCTTCTCTTCAAAGTATCAGCCAACTCAGTTCCTTTCCCCGTCATAGTTCCAACATTCCAACTCCCCACTCTTAATCTTCTCTCCTGAACTCTCTTCTTACGTCGCCCCCGTCCAGGTAAGTGCGACAACCCTGGTCCATTTCCCACAAGTGCCGGGTGCTGCACTTGCGCGTCGCCTACGGGGGACGCCCTAGCATTATCGCATTCCTCAATTGTCGACATACATATAAGATTTGGCATTGGTTTTTACAATCGGCAGCCAACTAGACATTAACCTTCCCATTTTTCCAACCTGGGCTTAGGTACCAGGCTTAGCAGGGTTTGGCAGTAGCCCACCTTACTGGGGCTCGGGACAACATAGGTAACGCCGCCCCTAATCAATGCTGTCCTGCCTCCGACAGCATGAAATCTAGAGAGCCCTCTTCTAGTGTAGCACCAGGGTAATACCTCGTCTAGATCCCCTGAACGCCCGTTTGTTCGCCGACCTAGTTTCCCGCTGGGGTTGGATACCCAGCCTTCCACTAGGTTGCTCGGCTTAACAGGTTCCACTGCGTGAAAGTGGGCGAAGAGTTGGGATGGAGAGGCTAAGACGCCATACTTGCGAATGGTCTTATATTGCGCATCACACCCCCTTGAAACTTCAACACTTTCTCTATCATCCGCAAATGCGGAGCTACCGCATAGATTTGCACATCTGCATCCGCATCCGCAATAATCAAAAATAATAACTAATGTTGCGACAAGAAATATCCGCATCCGCGGATGTGAGTCTTCGGAAATCCGCATCCGTTTTCACATCTGCGGATGTGAAATAATCTTGAAAAATCTGACACTAGTATTGGCCACTAAACC
The DNA here is from genome assembly GCA_963555685.1 of Acrobasis consociella. Classification (NCBI taxonomy): domain Eukaryota; kingdom Metazoa; phylum Arthropoda; class Insecta; order Lepidoptera; family Pyralidae; genus Acrobasis; species Acrobasis consociella. The sequence continues at coordinate 4,991,385 of OY743109.1, read as the reverse complement.
ACACGAAAAAGCAAGGAATAAGATCCTACCAAGATTTCGAAAGATGGCAGGGAGAATTTGTTGTTCACGTTTGCACCCTAGGCTGTTGTATCTTTTCAGTTCATTGATTATGTATGATAGGTCTGTTGGAACGAAGTTCCTTTTCAGACGGTCCGGATGGGGGCTAGGCGATAAAACGTGTTAGATTTTTCGGTCCCGTTTTACCTTTACAAACTATTTTTTTTTGGGCTTTTTTTAGGGTATTCAATTTTTCTGACTTTGTTCCAACCGAGTAATCTACGACACTTAGTTTTTTTTAAAATAATTATTTGTATGTCTTTCCAGACCAGACCCTGGAAGAGGCCGGCTACAACCAGTGGTCTGAGCACGAGCCCAACAACTCTGGCAATAGCGAGTACTGCGGCTCCATGTTTAAGAACGACGGGAAGTTAAACGACCTGGACTGTACACACATATACGCCTTTGTCTGTGAAAAGGAACGGCGCGCTTCGACTTAATCTATACCTCTACATCTATATAAGTATATACATATAATAAAACAGTAAAAAAAGTGTCTGTACATTAAATACATTTCCAAAAAAAAAAATGGCCTGATGAAGTCTCATAGTAATAGAGTTAGAATTTAAATAACCGGCCAAGTGCGAATCGGATTCGCACACTAAGGATTCCGCACCATTATCTATAAAACATCGCGTTTGTTGTATGGGAGCCCAAAATATTTATTTTATTTTGTTTTTAGTATTTGTTGTTATAGCGGCAACAGAAATACATAATTTGTGAAAATTTTAACTGTCTAGTTATCGCGGTTTTTGAGATACAGCCTGGTGACAGACAGACGGACAGACGGACAGACGGACAGACGGACAGACAGCGAAGTCTTAGTAATAGGGTCCCGTTTTTACACTTTGGGTACGTTTTTACCCTAAAAAGAATGACTGTTTGTCTGTTTGAACACGCTAATCTTCAGAAATACTGTACGGATTCGAATAAAACTTTTTTATTTAGCTCTTAAGCCTGGACAACATATAGGGTATAAATGATTTTGAAAATGGAATACTTGATGCAGAACTGTAATGGTCTAGCTAAACTGGAAGTAATATAAAATTGACGCCTTAGCAGAAGTTGTTTAGCTTGATGAGCATTTTCCAAAGACATGAAGTCCACGCGAACGAAGTCGCGGGCTTCGAATTAATATTATAATAATTGGCCAAGTGCGTGTCGAATGCAAACTTGAGTTCATGCCACTATAAACATCTACAAACTAATTTTCTTCTTTTGAATTTGTATGAAATTTTCCTTTTCCAAGTACATTTTGTAAGTTGATCGCCTTTAATTTTAATTTGTGAACCCTACTTAGCTTTGATAGTTTCTCTTTAAATTTCATTATATATACTACAGCTGTGAATTTTCCACGTGTCCATACATAACCGTTTAGCAGATAAAGGGAGGGGGAGGGGGCGACACTAGACTCTAACAAAAATTTGCAAAAACCAAATATCCAAAAATGGAGTTCACAATATTTTTATTTAAAAAAAAAACTCCCACTTTTCTTGTATGGGAGTTACCCTAAAAAAATTTTTGTTCACGATTTTATTATACCACTTTTTTGCTATAATTAATATTCATCATCATCATCAATAAATTTAAGAACTAGGTTCTTGTCGGTGGAGTATTTTCCATGTCTCCCTATTTTCTGCTAAATGCTTGACCTCCTTATACGTTACAACTTTTGCCTTTTCTTTTACTTCATCCATGAACGACCTTCTTGGTCTTCCTTTTCCTCTCTTGGCTTCCACTTTCCCTTCCATTATGTTTTTTATGAAGTTGTCATGCCGCATAAGGTGGCCAAACATTCTTCCTCGTCTTATCTCTATTGTATGCATAATCGTTCTGTTCTCATTGACCATTTCCAGCACTTCTTTGTTGGTTTTTCTCTCTGTCCAGCTTATCCTTTCCAGGCGTCTCCAACACCACATCTCAAAGGCTTCTAGTCGTTCCCGATCCTTTTGGTTCATTGTCCAAGTTTCACAACCGTTAAAAAGTTTAATATTCATACCCATACTAAATTACAGCTTTCTAGTACTTATAGTCTCTAAGTGACAGACAGACAGAGATAGACAGACATGGCATAACTATAAGGGTTCCTTGTATACTACAAAACCCTAAAAAAGAGCTTTGTATTATATTCAAATGTTTATTAGACGCAAGCGCCGATAGGGTTCTCTATTGATTCTCATAAAATAATTTGTCATAATAATTAAGGCTTCCCACAATGTATTTTAACCTAATTTTTATTTCTCATAATATTCATTAAACATAATTTTATATAAAGATTTCATTATTTTTATAGAAAATATACTATTATACTATATTATAGAATTATCACACTTGCAAAATTTTTGGCTCTTCCGACCCTCACACAAATGGCTTGAAACCGTGGTTTTGTTGAATGTTAGACGTTTTCTTCAAGTTTATGTAGCCTTGGATACTTTATTTTTAACTATAAGGAATGATATTTATTAATTTTACGTAAATTAAGTAAAGATTTTATCAGATTTTATTGACTGTTTTATTACTATTTAAACACTGGTGTCAGATTTTTCGTGCTTCCTACTCAATGGCTATAATCTAGTGACAAGTCATTATAACACTCTAGTGCGAGGCCGACTCACACTTAGCCGGATAGTAGTACACTATCCGGCCAAGTGTGAGTCGGCCTCGCGCTCGAAAGCTTCCGTAGTATCTATAAAAAAATCACGTTCTTTATATGGGAGCCCCAATTAAAATTTTATTTTATTCTGTTCTTAGTATTTGTTGTTAAAGTTGTAACAGAAATCATCATCTGTGAAAATTTGATTTTTGCGCTGCACGAAAAACAAACAAATATACACATACAGTTATAAAAAGGTAGCTGGTTTAATAATATCTAAGTGATATTTAGTTAAATCACATAAAAAGTAGCTAAGTACCTTTGATTAGTAACCCCTTAATTCATTTTCATAAAGTAGGTATGTACCATGTTTAATGTCTTGTATGTCAATTCTTATCGCAAAATATGTTATAAGATGACCTTGTTATTAAATAATAGTAGATATGTCGCAGTTGTTTGGTGAAATCAGCCATCCAACTGAACGCCTAGCCTGGACATTCAAACTAGGCATCCAATTGGCTGAACGACATCTAGCCAAGTCATTAACGCAACGTTTAACCAGATGGCTGAACGTAGTAAGTATAGTCATTTAGATAAATTAATTGGATATTGATGAATTTGTGATATGTGGAAAATATCTGTACTAAATTTGAATCACTTGGCTAAGTCGTGGTCAGTTATATTAAAAGGGCTGACTTTCAATGCCAAGTGGTTAAACGTTAAGTGATTCTAGATCATTTAACTCTCTGCCTAGGCATCCAATTGGATCCCTAGTTTGAATGTCTGGCCTAGGCGTCCAGTTGGATGGCTAGTTTAACCAGATGGCTGCGAAAGACACACCACTATTTTTAGTAATTTTTAGTCATCGCCAAATACGATAAAATTTATGTCAAATGTCAATTCTTATCGCAACGGAATACAAATTTGGTTCATTAGAAATTACATCTTTGAACAATGAAGCCACTTCCTTTGGTTTTTTTGTGGTTTCAAGTCATAGGTAAGTAAGTACTTATAAAAAATATTTTTGTGTTGTTTACTATTAAGTAATAATTTAATAAGTATATATTTTAATAGTTTTATTATTATCACATTAGAATATTTTTATGATATTTTCTGCTTATTAAATCCACTTACCTCGTTATATTATTAGTTTTAAATAGTTATTTGCTTATTTTGGATTCAATTAAATTTCATTGTATTTAATGTTACATTTATCATGTTACCTGTACAAAAAAAAAACTTTGTTTTTATTACGTCCTAAAAACTTATACAAATAACGAACATAACAGGTAAAGGCACTCAGGCAAACCTATCAACGAATAGGCGAACCTTACTGGCGATTATAAATATTTTTTTTTACCTATTTAGTAAATAAAATATACCCGAGTATTTACCTAAGAAGTTTAGCGCACACTTGTCCATACAAAAAGAGAAAACGTTTTTCCACTCCTAAAAGATATATTTGTTTTTTTAAATGATTTTTCAGTATGTTATTTACACAATTAAAAAACTAGGTTGTTGGTTGCAAAATATTTTTTTATTATTTTTTACAATAGCAAATTTTGAAAAAAGGAAAACTTGTGTATATATGTATGAATGTTTGTTTAGGTCAAATATTGCAACTCAATTTTCAACCAGTTATCCTCAACTGATTTAAGTAGTTGAAATTTTGCATACTTATGTAAGTCGGATGACAATAAATATTATGAACAATGAGCTGTTCTGATGATGGAGCCGGGAGATATTCGACGGAACTCAGATATAAAACAACATAACCTCATTGAGTAGACTCGTTTGATTTGTCTCGACGAGTACTGTATGGTAGACAAGCCTAGGATTTGATCACGGAGACGGAAGGTATCGATAGAACTTAGATATAAAACGACGCAACTTCATCGAGTTTGGGCTTATTTCATTTGTCTTAGAAAGTACTTTGGCCTCACAATAAAAGCTTGTACAAAAAATGAAATTTTCTCAAAGTCAAAGTCAAAAATTTTTATTCGATGTAGGATAAATTTATCTCTTATTGAAGGTCATTTTTTTAAATATTATTTTAGTGCAATACCTAAAATCTACTGGCGTTTCGGAACGACCACTGCTGGGAAGATTACGCCGAGAAAGAAACCCAGTTCAGTATACCCATTCATAAAACATATTTATTGAGTCAACAACATACATTATGACTTAATCCTAAGTGACTCGCGTAACGTCAACGTGCGACTAGCAACAACCCTATTTTACAGGCGTTTACAAGGCCGAAAAGCGGGGGAGGGGTTGCGGGGACGCCAGATTGCGGGGGACGGTGCGAGTTTCCGTTCTATATGTAATACTATTATTAATTCTATGCCCACGGCACAGATTGACGGCAGCCGTCGACTGTTTGCCGGCTGCCGCCGTCGCGTCGACAGTTGCCGTCGACAGGTGGTGGCTGCCATTAATTTGATGTCGACAAAGTGCCGCTTGTAATTTTAATTAAAATTAACATTTATATTTTTAGCGGCGTCACCAGTTCTTGCAAGAAAGGCCTACCGGTCGGACTATGTCTACCACCAGCCAGCTGGCGTATTTTACAAGTTACACGAAGAAAAAGTTGATTTCTTTCGTGCCAAAGAACTATGCTCACTTGAAGGCGCGAAGTTATTACCCGAATTCTCATCAATTTATAATACAGGAACACTTTATTTTGACGATCAGCAAAACTTTCTATGGATTGATCGTGGAGACTAAGTGGTGGAAACAGAAAAAGGTGTGTATCGTGTTTCTCTTTATAAATATTATACAGGAATGTCAATCAGTTGATGAATGAAGTTTATGTGAGTTTTTTTGTCGAGATACTTGTTTGTTTTTTTATGGTAACAAATCTGTTCAGTAGCTGCGACTGATCATGCCCTTAATATTGTTTTAAGTTCAAAATCAGTTTTTTTTTAAATATGTAGTTAACGTCTGTGTGAAAAAAGTTTACATATATGTGAAGAATATGAAGATATACCTATTCCTCATACTTTTTGCTGGCCTTTTTATTTTGTAACTTAATATGTAGACAAGATCAAGATAATTTATTTGCCAAACTTGTGTTATACGTTTATTTTATTTTATTAATACTATATAATATATTGCATAATAAGTACAACAGAACATTACACAAAATTTCTATAAACCCCTTAGGTTTGTATTGGAATACTTTAAAAGTTATTCTACGTACAATGTAAGTACTTATTCTAAAGCACAAATACTTACCGTACTAGTAAATTTAAAAAATACCTACCCAACTTAACATATTATTATTTAGAACACCAGGGCCGGATTTAGAGGTCGAGAGGCTTCGGGGCAACAAAGGAGAGGAGGCCCCCTGGCACAGATTACTAATAAGTTACTACGTAACAGATACATCACTTCCCTACAAACGCCAAATACCTACGCTTTATTTATTATTTAACTAAACTTCCTAGCTGTCAAGCGACGCGAGGAAATATGAGCCTAACTGCTTTGACTCAACGGAGCGTTTTATGTGCACAGCGGGCGATGACGTCGGCCGCTGTGAGATTACCTAGGGTTGACTCAATGTTGTAACATACAAAAATGAACGTGACGCATATTTATGAAAAGAAATTATATTAAAAAGGATCTATAGATGAGTTGACTTTAAAAGTTGTGACGTAATAAGAGCGTGTGATTTTCATAGAAACTTCATTAACTGTGGATGTACCGTACATCGCAATGAGAAACATACGATATTGAGTAATTCTTTATAGCATACTTTCTAGTTCACGTAAATCGTTGTTATATACTTTACTAGAGGAGCTCGGTGGCCCGCACTAGCACTATCGCATGTAAAGCGGCACCGGGCGTGGTCCGCACTTGGATGGGTGACCACAAGTGGCATAAAAATTGAGCTCCTCTGTGCTTCGGAAGGCACGTTGTATAAGCCATTGGTCCCGGCTGTCATATTGTATGGCAGTCGTTAAGCTATGTCAGATGCCTTTAGGCAGCTTGAAAAATCTGAAACCAGTGTTGGCCACTTACACACACGAAAAACAACAACATATACTATCTGGATACAGTACATCTATGTTAAACTATCGACGTTCAGTAGGATAGACTTCATACCTACAAAATAATCTGATTGGACGAGACAGTACCAAATCCTATTCTATACGACTACCTACTTTTTAACGAAAAAAAAAAACACTTACTTTCCTCGTCTTTTGGCAATGTGAAAAACGACAATTCTTTATTGGTTCTTTGATTTTGACATTGGAATACCGCACAATAATGTCTTGACATTGTTAAATATAACGCTTGTTTATATTGTAAATATAATATAAATATACGAAGATATTGTAAACAAACAATACGCAGTAAGCAAGTCTCATGCACGCGACTACACAGCGGCGGAGTGCGGCGCCCCTTTGCCACTTGGGCGTTAGAAAACACGGCTAGCCGGTAGGTACATTTTGAGCTATCTTGATCGAGTGACGGAGGCCTGCCCCTGGCCCCAAATTATTTTCCAAATAAAGTGGACAATTTTTTTCAGTTGAGTTTTTCAATAAATAATTTATTGTGGAACCAAGTATAGATTATTTTATTATTTAACAAACATATAAATATAATCGGAAACGAGAAATATCTGAAATTAAATTTTAGCGTTTTTTTTTTGAAGTCTCCATTGTGGGGGCCCCTCTTTCGTGGAGGCCCCGGGGCTGTAGCCCAGGTTGCCCCCCCCCTAAATCCGGCCCTGTAGAACACAATTTGACAACAATTATTTAAGTATAAAGTTACAAGCGATGGTTAAAAAGTAAACTAGAAATATTGCTCGCCTCATAAGCGGAGCAAATGAGGTGGTGCATTACTCTCAACATTGAAATGTCAAGCATTCAAACTCTTTTTGACATAAGTAAGCAGATGAGCACACCGATCTAGACTAATATCGTAAAAAGAAAAGATTTGATTGTGTATTTGTTTGTGTTTTAGTAATAGTACCTGGGCGACCGAGCTTTGTGCTCGGTTATATCATATTCTGCGTAGAAAGAAAAAACGTATAAAAACTCGAAAACACGCGATTTCCCAAACATAAGACTGATCTAAATCGATTGTTTACCCCCCGAAAACCCCCATATACCAAATTTCAGCGAAATCGTTAGAGCCGTTTCCGAGATCACAGAAATAAATTTATATACATATAAATAAATATACAAGAATTGCTCGTTTGAAGATATAAGATATATACATATAAATAAATATACAAGGATTGCTCGTTTAAAGGTATAAGATATATACATTTAAATAAATATACAAGAATAATACATTTAAATAAATATACAAGAATTGCTCGTTTAAAGGTAATTAGACAATTTGGGGCCTAACTGTGGCCCTGACTAGTCAAGCAAACCAAGACACAGCCGTCCCATACTTTTTTAAGAAGCCATTTGACTTATTGAAACTACCTTTAACAACCCTGTGACTAACTAGTGGAAGAGGCTAGAAGCTTACGTTTTCAGTACCAAAGATAACATGCTGTAGGCTAGAAGCAATCTCAAATCTCACAGTTCTTACAACTTATCAATCACTAAGTAAGAAGGATCGCAAGTTAACTATTATAAGCAAACTAATATCTACTAGTTAAGTTATTCATTTTCTGATAATGTTGTTGTTGTAGATGAACAATATGATAGTTACGGAGAAGTTACCAAGAGAAATTGTGAAGTTATTCATGCATATTACTCATATATAAAGCGTGAAGACTGTAGCAAAAAGTACAAATTTATTTGTGAAGTCCCCTATGATGGACTGTGCAGGGTTTATGACAGAGGTAAGTCAAATTAGGCAGAACCCAGGGTTTTATGGCCTTTGCCTCTGTCTATCTTGTGAGGGATTCATATAGGATAGTGTATATAGTACGTATTAAATAAAATTTACTATAGAAACATATTCAATCAAAATATTGATTTGTTTTACCAACATCTAGTTTTTTTATGGCAAAACTAGTCCTTGCTGTTGTATTTCATTTTCCATTGGTTGAATACAAATACAGAAACAAAAAAATATAAACGGTGCTCGAGTAAATCCAAAAGCTTTCAGAGTGGCTACTATAATAAACAAATACCTAAGTATATGTGTATGTTGCAGCCATGTGGTTAAATCAGCCAACCAACTGGACGCCTAGCCTGGACATTCAAACCAGGCATCCAATTCATCTAGCCAAGTCTTAGAGCCAAGTCATTGATCGTAACGTAAGGCTGAACGTAGTATAGTCATTGAGTTAAATAATTGAATATTGATAAATTTGTTTTATGTGGTGAGGGTCCACAATTTACATATTACTGACGTCTACTTTTACTAATACCTACCACTTAGTAAGTAATAAAAGTAAAATATTAGAAAAATGAGTTTTGATGAGATTTATTATTGAAAAATAAAATTCACAGTCACAACAGCTGTTTGAGATGTTGACGCCATGTTTGTTTTGGTGCGCTAAGTACTACCCCGCGGTGGAAAAAAGCTGAACTAAATTTGAATCACTTGGCTGTCTTAGAATTCATATTCAAAGGGCTGACTTTCAATACGCCAAGTGTTTAAACTTTGAGTGTTTCTAGTTCAATTAACTATCGGCCTAGGCATCCACTTGGATGCCTGGTTTTAATGTCCGGGCTAGGCGCCCACTTGGATGGCTAACTTAACCAGATGGCTGCAACATATAAACAAATACCTAACCTTAAATGTTACTTGTAGCATCTACTTGCTTCCCAACATTAATTTGTTTTTATCCATGTGTGTGTGTTACACAGGCTATGAGTACGCAGCTGACGTACACAGTTGCTATAAGATCCCAGGAGTTACTGTGAGCTGGGACGAAGCTTTCGCGCAGTGCCAGGCGGTTGGCAGTCACTTGGTGGTGATCAACTCTGAGGAAGAAAGGGCGGTGGTGATGGACATAATGCGAAAGTCACTAGTGTCACTACCCCCATTTAACATGTATACCCCTCTAGAAAACAGATACGTACTTGCCGGATTCCGTACCAAGGGTGAGAGCAGGGATTTCGAGACGATTTTCAGTAAGTTTTTAGTTTTGTTTTAATTGTAAAATTTTTAAGTACTTAAGTATTTTTTTGAATTCATTAGTAAGATAATAAACAAATATGGTATACGTATTTTCTTTTGTCTGCTTAGCAAATACGAGTAATAACTAAGATCCAGCGCATATAAATTTAGAGTTCAGCGCGATTAATTAATTTAAACTAATTTAAATGTGTTTAAATTATTAAATCTTTTTTTAAATATGGATTTTTTTTAAAGAAAAATTTGTGAGTTGGTATGTTTGTTCGACGAGATTCTGTAGGCGTGCTGGAAGTTACTAATATACATTTACAGAAATTATTTAGACTTGTAAAAGTAGCTAATATACTACACGCCGACCAAACTTTTATAATGATCATATCATAATAATTCACGTTACCGTCGAACATACATTCAAAAATACACATTTACATACATACAAACGCCGGATTGTTTAAGTAGACACTGAGTCTTAGCTCGCTCATTCAACTACTACTTTCGTATTTATAAAAAAATCAACCCGGTATAGCATTTGAAATTGTATTAGCTAGAATTGCAAAAGCTACGTATTTTTAAAAATTTCAGGTCAGACTTTGGAGGAAGCCGGGTTTTCAGTATGGTCTCAAAACGAACCAAACAACGAAGGAGACAATGAGTTCTGTGGTTCCATCTATCGCTTGGACGGATTGTTAAATGACATAGATTGTGTTCGTGACTTTAGGTTTATGTGTGAAAAAGAAATAGATCAACCAGTCAGCTTATCGACTACGCCTGAAGTTGGATACTTTCACACTGATGAGTACATGAAACTGCCTTCAGTTCCAGTTCCAGTTGATTATGACATGTACGGCAACCCTGAAAGTTCTACTCAAATACAACCAACACAAACAGAGCAAGTAGTAAGGACATCAAAAACGACCTCTCGTGTAGTTACCAACATGGGTTACCGCTCAGACTATGTCTATGACGACATATCAGACGCGTTTTACAAATTGCACTTAAAGGCAACGTATTTAGATCGTGCCAAGGAATTGTGTTCGCTCGAAGGCGCAAAGCTGGCGAGACCAGAGGATTTGCAGCCTTATATATTCAGTAAACTAACAGATTCTGATCTTGACGATACTTACTTCTTGTTTGGAGGACCTCGTAGTACGTATTCAATTTGGTGCTTTTATAAAAAATGTATTTCGTCCTCGGTGTGGGGGTTTTAGTGGTATATGGCGTGACATACAGCTAAAGCCTCGTATGTTAATTTTCCGTATGATAATTATTAGTAACAAATCACCCTTTATATGTCTCCTGTTCGGAGTTCGAAGTAAGTGATATGTAAGTACTAGCTGCGCCCCGCGGTGTTTTCCGGGGTTAAATTAACTTTCTGCATATCAAATTTTATCAAAATTGGTCCCGCCGTTTGCGCGTGAAGAAGTAACAAACACACACTCACAAACTTTCGCCTTTATTATAGTGTGATCTATTTTCCAGATGCTCAATGTCTAATGACGAATATGTATGGTGAAGTGATGCCAGATTTTTTGGACGTTTGTATTCGGCCTTTTGTTTGTAAAGTAGGTGTTAAAGACGCAGTCTATGATGAACTCTGCGAAGTTTACGATACAGGTAAGGTTCCTATAAAATTGACAACAAATGCTCGTAGATAGATAGATAAAATATTACAAGCTTTTATTTAACTTGCAATATATCTTGTATGTATTTATGTATCAAAATGTTTGTTTAGGTCAAATCTTGCAACTCAATTTTCAACCAGTTATCCTCAACCGATTTAACTGAAATTTTGCATACTTGTGCAAGTTGAATGACAATACAATATTATGTAGTCAATGAGCTGTTTTGAAGATGGAGCCGGGAGATATTCTACGGAACTCAGTTATAAAACAACATAACCTTATTGAGTAGGACTCGTTTGATTTGTCTTAGACGATGCCTAGAGTGTGACGTTGGCTTGACGAGCATTTTTTGGTAGACGGGTCTGATCATGGAGACGGAAGGTGTTCGATGAAACTCAGTCATAAACCAACGCAACTCTATCGAGTTTGGACTTATTTCATATATCATAATAAGTACTTTAGCCTCACAATAAAAGCTTGGAAAATAATTGATATATTAAAAAAAACTTACTTATTAGAAGGTCAAAAAACACAATTATCACATAAACAAATTATAAAAAGTACAAATAAAATAAAGTTCTTTATCCCCCAAAATGGTCTCCAATAGCATGTGCTAGGATTTGCGTTAGCGAACCTGGCGCTGATCTTCTGATGGAACCATAATTGGGGCTTTCACGGACATTCGCATCGCATCTATTTATGGCAAAACTAGTGCTTGTCGTTTTATTTTATTTTCCATTAGGTTAATTAAATACAAATTCAGAAACACAAAAAAATAACAAACTGTGACTAAAATTAATGAAACCAAGATAAATGAAATGACCAAGAATGACATTCGTCTGTTTTCATCCATGTGTGTGTGTTACACAGGATATGTGTACGCAGCTTACGTACACAGTTGCTATAAGATTCCCGGAGTTACTGTGACCTGGGACGAAGCTTTCGCGCAGTGCCAGGCGGTTGGCAGTCACTTGGTGGTGATCAACTCTGAGGAAGAAAGGGCGGTGGTGATGGACATAATGCGAAAGTCACCACCCCCATTTCACACGTACACCCTTCTAGAAAACAGATACGTACTTGCCGGATTCCGTGCCAAGGGTGAGAGCAGGGATTTCGAGACGATTTTCAGTAAGTTTTTAGTTTTGTTTTTATTGTAATGTCGACGTTGCCTAGAAGAATACAGATGTGGACATAAAACTTATTTTGGTTCGTTAGTTAGTTCGTTAGTATTTTCTTTTGTCTGCTTAGTAAATACGAGTAATAATCAAGACCATTTGTAACCAAAGGTGATGTCAATCACCCCCACTCTGAAACTTCGATGCGTTGTATCTTTGTGAATATTTCTTACATTCCAAACGAAAAAATATGAGCCCTTTATTTTTGGATAACCTTGCTGTCGGACAACAAAAAAAATATTTTTTTACCTAGTCCACATCCTTTTCAGCAATAGTACTTAAAAATAAGGCCACCTTCTGCATATTTCTGTGTCTAATATTTACCTCTATTATAGAATGAGCGAGCAGAGCTAGCGAAGTTCTCATAGTCTACATGAATAATTATTCATTGGTGTGGACCGGATTGTTTAAGTAGACTCTGCTCGCTTCGCTCGCTCGTTTAACTATTGCTTTCGTATTCATAAATAAAACAACACGTTTAAGAGTGTAAAGCTACAATTGCAAAAGTTACGTATTTTTTAACTTTCAGATCAGACTTTGGAGGAAGCCGGGTTTTCAGTATGGTCTGAAGACGAACCCAACGACGAACGAGACTATGAATTCTGTGGTTCCATCTATCGCTTGGACGGATTGTTGAATGACATAGACTGCGTTCGTGATTTTATGTTTATGTGTGAGAAAGAGATATATCCACCAGTCAGCTCATCGACTACTCCTGAAGATTATGACTCTGAGAGTAATACGAAATCAATCTGGGATCCAGCCGAATATGGCATTTATCCCGTCCCCGAAAGTACTACTCGTAAACAACCAATGACATTACACCAAGATGGATGGGCCACACAGGTTTCAACCACCACTATGGTGCCTTTAACTACTACCACTAATGTACCGAGTAGAACTCGCCCTTCAGTTACCAGAAAGGTTTACCGTTCAGACTATGTCTACGACGACGTATCATCAGCTTTTTACAAATTGCACGTAAATGCTACATATTTAGGTCCTGCCGAGGAATTGTGTTCACTCGAAGGCGCAAAACTGGCGAGACCAGACAACTTGCGCCCGTATATCTTTAATGAAATATTAGATTACGATTTTCGCGACAATTATTTCCTATTTGAAGAGGGAGGTACGTATTTAATTTGGTGGATTTATACATGTATGATATATTGTATATTTACGTATATCTACGTACGTACGTTTGTCTCTGAAAAACAAAAAAATGTCGAAGATCCTCGGGTAAGCTCAGCTTTGCAGTGCCAAAAGTAGGGTCAGACAAAAAATTATAATGTTCTAAGATAAAGAAATTAAAATTTAAAAAAAATCCACAGTATTATGTTAACTTATTATTAAGTTAGTAGGCTTCAGCCACACGTCCATAGGGACCCGGTCCGTAAAGGCGTTTATGGGGCCAAAGCCAACATGAAGAGGCCTTTTAGTACCTTTTGTGTTAAAGTGAGATGGCTGCATCTATGGAGGTCTATCCCTTGATGTACAATTGAGATGCACCAACGGACAGTCCTCCATAGCTGCCAAACTATTGCCAGGGAGGGATTGACTTGGTTTGGGTTATGTGGATGGGATGTTAATGGACCGGATAACTAGGTTATGAAGTGAGATACGGACATCTACCTAAAAATCGCTCACAACAATTTTAGCCTAGTAGATGGTGACTTGCTGCTCATTGGATATTATTAATGTTAGTTTATTTCACTCATAATTCGAACACAACGACACTGGAACGTCAAGCTGTTAGCGGTGCCAAACTAAGTTGAAGGTGGAAAGTGGCCGTCCCGTGCCTCAAGCCGATGTCTCATCTACACTATCTGCGTGCACTCACACAAGTGAAAAGCTGAGCTTATATCTCGAGGCCTGTACAGCGCATTTAAATTTCGCATAACGTCACGGCTAAGTACGATTTTTCCATATTGACTTCCAAAAAGAAAGAGGTTATAAATTGGCCGCGATCTTTTTTTATGCATGTCCACCGATTATTCGAACACGCCTGTACCGACTTGGACTTTTTTTGTTTGAAAGGGCATACTTGTCTGATTGTTCCATAGAAATTTTATCAAAATCGAATGTGTAGTATGGGGCCTTTGAAGGTAAAGTCGGTTTTTAGTTTAAAAAAAATATTAAGTGATAAAGCGCTACATATTTTTGTCATAAAATATGTAATTATTTTATTCCAGATTATATGACGCCATGTCTTCTGATGAATGTGTTAGGTGGACTGAAGTGTGGTCATTTTGAAGGGCCTTTTATTTGTAAAGTAAATGCCGAAGACGCACCCTATGATGAATTCTGCGATGTCTACGATATAGGTGAGGACAGACAGACTGTCATGGCGAAACTATAATAAGGTTCCTTTTTTACTTCGGAACCCTAAAAAATAATTAATACAATAATATAACAATATTCATATAAAAAAATAATTATATTATACTTCGTATATATTAATTATGACAGGCTGCCGGCGAAAAATGGGCCGCCGTTAAACACCCAAGCAGCACACAACTTGTATATTATCTTTAAAAAATGTGGATTTAGGGCCTTAAGATAAATAATCACTTTAATTTGGCACTAGCAAAGATTAAAATTTATATATCGGCATTTATCTCTTGTGATAATGCTTATTGGTATATAATAGTCTAAAAATATATATATTACAATGCCAACAGTCGTAAATTAACATCTGATAATTTTAATATAAATATATAGTCTATATTTAATATAGTCTTGAAAACTATTAACATATATCGATCATTTGAAAAGCGTAATGCATTATATTAACATTAATAAATGATTGTATAATGTCTTAAACTGTAATTAAACATTTTTGACGATTAAACCTGTATATCGATCTGTGATTGTGTTAATATAATGCTAGTCATACACCAGCTTTGACTAAATAAGATATAATGCATTTGTTTAGTTTTTTACTTTATTAAAAAGCAAATAAAGCCAATAGCCAGTAACTATGGTGTAAAATAACTGTAAGCAATATAATATACTTTGTGAATGTAGTAATACAGCTGAACATAATATGAAAGTGTCTTATATTATGCTTATCAAGTATAAATTTTTGTGTCAGACTATAATAAAATGAAAAGCACTATTTTGGTATCATTGAATGCTTAAAACTTTAATTTTATCTGTCGCCATTTGTTTTCTGTTTTCTTTTGTTATAAAGATAATTTGAAGTCACCAAAATCTGTTCAAACACGGATGCCCGAAAGAGCAAATTATATTTGTAAAAAATGTGCTAACAGCGTATACTTTACAAAACGTTTAAATACTAGGTTATGTTTTTACAAATTATTTTATCAAAAAAGCATTTTTGCGAGGGCGCCTTTATTTTTTACTGTAAACCCTATATATGTTTACAGTAAATTTATGCCCGCAGGTCCATTTCACTAAAAACACAGAATAAAGATCTCTCATGCAAAATTAATTTTCTATTCACATCACATCACATCACATCTACACGCCATAATAATAAAATTTATATTTTTTTAATTTATGTGATATTTACAAAGAAAATAACAGAGTACGCATTATAAGAGAATTATATCAACATATTGTCAAATAAAAAGCTGTATACCAATCGTAATGAAGTTACAAAAAATGTCTTTAGCATAGGGATATGCTCTTTACTGACTTTATTAAAGGTAATATACAAAAGTTGTATTTTCATTAAACTGCTGATATAAAACTTAAGGCTGTGAAAGTTGGGGCCCAAATTAAACGTAAAAGAATCGTACAAAACTTATAATGCTAAAATACGATTTCCATAAAATGCGTGGTGCATTATTTCATGCTATTATATGTTTGATATAATGCTGTTTTTTGCTGCTTGGGCACGATGGGCATGATGATCTTAACAAAGTTTTATTTTTTTTTCTGTCAAGGAAGCTGTAATTTGGTATAATAATCTATACCTATATGGTATCTATTTGGTAATAATAATCTATTTGGTATAGTAAGTTTCTTTTTTCTTTACTAATCTCCATCGTGTGGGAGATCGGTTTCTGGAATATTTGGTTTGCAAATTTTTGTTTGTCCCACTCTATCTGCTAATCGGTTATATATGGACACGTGAAAAAAATCGCTGCATACTATATATAACGAAGTTTAAAGGACAACATTAGACCTAAGTTGGGTTTACAAATTGTTATAGGCGACCAACTTATAAAATGTACTTGGAAAAGGAAAATTTCATACCTACGTAAATTTCATAGAAAATTAGTTTTTGAAGATTTTATTGGCGTAAACTCAATTTCGGTATTAGCAACTACGGAACCCTACACTTCGCGTTATATCTCAAACATTAAGTTCTACATTTTTTAAACTTGTCTAAAAACAATAAAAATTAAAAAAATATATATATGCTTACATAACATATTCAAAAAAACAGAAGTAAGTCACCGAGCGGGATTCGAACCCGTAACACTCATTTCTTGCCGTCCGCGTCTTAACCCGCTGGACCAGACGGACTGTGGCCGGTAGGACGAAATTAGCGACCATATTCTGCGTGGAAAGAAAAACGCATGAAAACTCGAAAACACCGCGTTTTCCCAAACATAAGACTAATTTAGATCGATTGTTTACCCCCGAAAACCCCCATATACCAAATTTCAGCGAAAAATCAGTCCCAAATTCTGGCATTCGAGACTGATTTTTCGCAGGCAATCCTATACCACAGTGTTTATAATAAAATAACCTTTATTTTCATTTAATTTTAATTCAATAATCAGACCGGCGCAAAATGCTGTATCTGTTGATTTACCTGCTCATACCTAAAGAATAGGCAACCTAACGTTTTCATATTCTATAGGCTTCATACTTTCAATTGGCATAGAATTTGTCTAACAAGCAAACCGGCGAAATATTTAAAAAAATATTTTTTTAAAAATATTTTTTTAAACCTTTAAAAGAGCAATTCTTGTATATTTATTTATTTATAAATTTCTGTGATCTCGAAAACGGCTCTAAGGATTTCGCTGAAAATTGGTATATAGGGGTTTTTAGGGGTAAACAATCGATCTAGATTAGTCTTATGTTTGGGAAAACGCGTATTTTCGAGTTTTCATTCGTTTTTCTTTTCACGCAGAATATGGTTGCTAATTTCGGCACACTGGCCGCCATCCGCTTAGCTCAGCGGTTAAGGATGCTGACCGCTAAAAAGAGTGTTACGGGTCCGAACCCACTCGGTGACTTACTTTTGTTTTTTTTGTTGTTCAAGTTTATATATAATTTTTTATTTTGTACAGTTTTTAGACAAGTTTAAAAAAAATTATTAATGTTTGAGATGTAACCGACCGAGCAAAGCTCGGTCGCCCAGGTACTTATTAATTAATCATATACTGGACTGAAATTTCTTAGGCAACCCATATGCAATATCTTTATTGACATATTAAATTAAACATTAAATACGTTTCATCAAATAAGCATGACGGTGAAGGTCGTTCTATATCGGGATCCTATACTAAGACTTTAATATACAACACACAAGAGCAAAAAATAAGCATTCAAAGACGTGTGACCACTTTTGGAAGAATTGCTCTAAAAAAACTATTAAAAATGTGTGTTTTTACAGGATACAAATATGTGCCTGAGCTAAACAGCTGTTATAAATTTGGGAAAATGATTATGACGTGGAAAGAAGCTTCTGCAGAATGCCAGGCTGTAGGCAGCGAACTGGTAGAGATTAATTCAGAGGAGGAACTGCGGATACTGAGGAATATGACTTTGAGGAGATATGACACTAATCAATCATATTTGTCCTCTTGCATTTTAACCGGATTTAGGGCAAGCACATATGTCACGATTGGTAAGTCTTCATTTGTTTATTTTTGGCTGACAATGTACATTTAGACCAAAACGATGTTGATACCTACATGTAACAAAATATACTGAAACTACTTTTGGGGTGAATTCAGTCCATGATATTGAACAAATTTCCCCAAGGAACATTATATCGTATGCAAAGCCCACATCTATATATGTTGAAGACTTGAATACATAGTAAGAAGTTGAATAGAGGGTCTATTTCCATGCCACGCGTGATTTAAAAAATAAAGAACAACTATTGCCCTCTCGTCTAGTATTATTTTGTTTTGTAACACAGTTTTATTTAATAATGGTAATTGTTTTATTGAATCTAATAACGTAACATATTGACTATCCAGCTAAACGATTTTCAGCTATCTTACAAAACCGCTAGAAGTTTTGTCAAACAATGGATTATACAATCCAACTGCGACATATACACTCAAGTATGAACTGAACGGTTGAGTGTTGCGAAGTCACCGTAACTTTTTATCGACAAAATATAATTCATGCAAATAATGAAATGAACTAAAATTACCTTTTTGATTTTTTAGGTTACTCAGAAGAAGAAAATGACGAGTTATGTGCTGCCATCTGTCCTGAAGATTTATTCAAAAATCACTTATGTGCCATAAAATCTTGGTATATATGTGAAAAGGATTTGAGCCTCAAAAGAAATGCAGCGTCAGTCTCGCCGATAGGAATGAAAAAAACCGTTTCTCAGATCATTATGTCCCTCCTAGTCCCCTGTTTTATGTTATTAGGATTATAGTGACTAGTTGTAGTTTAAAAAAACCTCGAACCAAAAATTACTGAACTTTGGTGATTGCCATAGAAAGCCTACCTATCTGATAAGCTAATAATATAAGCCTATCTCCACAGCGCAGCAAAAAAGAATTTTTGTTAGGATGAATCGGGACCATTCTGGCTAATCCCGCTGAAATGGCAACCCTAGGCCGACCCCGTGTTTTATCAATTTTAACCTTATGTCTATGAATAAGCCCTGTTTGAGCCCAGCTTTGCCTCATCTGGTAATACGTCGCCATCGTTCCATGTAGTGAATAAATGTCATATCTCTATAGCGTTGCTTGGATAAACAATTTACCTTCTTATACATATGTACTTATATATTGTGACAAATAAATACATACCTAGTATTTACGCTGAACTTGACCCCATAAATTATCATAAACATATTTTGTCCATAGCTGCATAATAGAATATAAGTAGTGCGCTTATTTTGAAGGTGTTTGTAAGGTGGTAGTACATGGTTTTTCGTTTTTGGTTCCCGCATCGTTCGAAGACTGGATTACATAGTTAGACATGGTATAGAGGTTTTGTTTCCATGCCACGCGTGATTTAAAAAATAAATAACAACTTTTGCTCCCTCATAACAGTGTTTTAATTAATAATGGTAACCCTACATGTGATCTAAACGTTAGGTGTTTTGTTAAACGTTATTACGTAACACATTGGACGATCTAGCAGTACGATTTTCAGCTGTTTTACAAAACCGGAAAATGACATAAGAGCTCAGCCTTTGAATGGAGTGGCTCGGCCTGAGGCCATGCGGGGTCAGCTCGCTTTACTTACGTATGTCCTTCGGTAAGGGGAGATTGGAAGAGCAAATTTTGAAGTAAGTACTTGACTTAGCTTGCTGAAGGGAAGTACAGGAAAGTTAGGTAAGTACCTACATGGTAGCAGTTCGTTTCTCATAATATCTCACGTACGAGTACGTACGTAGTGTATCGTTAGAAAGGTCTTTAAACAATTTTATTTCTCAGGCAATTAAAAACACCTTGACTTTTGAGGTTCAACCAAAACTTCTAAAAGGATGATACGATTTTCATTACAAGACGAGAGAGTTCTTAATCTACAAAAATCCTTTCATTTCATATTTACTTTGGGTTTCTCACCCCCAGTTTCACCCTCCATAACTCTGAGCCGATTTTCATCAAACCAACTCGATCAAGCTATCTTTCACCACTCGTTTTCGTTCGGATGTTAAAAAACATTCAAGAGTTGCAAAGACAACTTTATGATTTAGTGACCCGCTTGCAAAATATTGATAGAGTTGAGCGTCATTTAAAAGCTTAGTCAAAATTAAGGCAGGAAGGGTAAACCACTGAACCTTTTTAGATGAAATTTGATATGGATATAGTTTGACACCCAGTTTTTATCCCCACGGGGAGTGAAGCCCGCGGGTACAGCTAGTCCTACTAATATTATAAATGCGAAAGTGAGTTTGTATATTTGTTTGTTTGTTTGTTTGTTACCTCTTTACGCTTAAACTACTGAACCGATTTGAATGAAATTTGGTAGAGATATAGTTTGAGACTCGAGGAAGGACAGGGTAATCTTTATCCCGAAATTCCCACTGGGAGCGAAGCCCGCGGGTACAGATAGTGAGAAATAAAGGCTCCATTGTGTTTTCCGGAACTCTACTCTAGTGTCCGGGTCACGCACTTGGCCATTTATTTTTAGCAAATTTTAGTACTATCACATCGATAAATATGATAAAGTGTATGTCAAATGTCAGGTCTTATCGCATCGTAATACTTGAATGCACCAAAAACCTGCTTCCTTCATTAGGTATTAAAGCTTTGAACAATGAAGCCACTTATTTTGCTTTTTTTGTGGTATCAAGTGATAGGTAAGTGATTTAAAATTTACTATTGTTTTTGTTAGGTTTAATATCAAATTACAGTATAATAATACAATACAATTAGGTTTATATTTTAATAGTTTAAATAGAACATTTCAATATTTTATTGTATTTTCTGCTTATGTCTATCCCTTAATCAGTTTCAAATAGTTTGTTATATACTAGTTACTTTGAATTAATTAAATTAAATTTTATTATATCTTATACTTTTAAACGAGCAATTCTTGTATATTTATTTATTTATAAATTTCTGTGATCTCGAAATTGTCGGCTCTAACGATTTCGCAGAAAATTGGTATATGGGGGTTTTCGGGGGTAAATAATCGATCTAGATTAGTCTTATGTTTGGGAAAACGCGTGTTTTCAAGTTTCCATGCGTTTTTCTTTCCACGCAGAATATGGTCGCTAATTTCGTCGCACCGGCCGCTATTCGTTTGCCTCAGCGGTTGAGGATGCGGACCGCTAGAAAGAGTGTTACGGGTTCGAATCCCACTCGGTGACTTACTTTTGTTTTTTTTATGTTGAAGTATACATATAATGTTTTATTTTTTATTGTTTTAAGACAAGTTTAATAAAATTTGGTTAATGTTTGAGATGTAACCGAGCAAAGCTCGGTCGTTCAGTACTTTAATGTTTAATCTCATAATAAACTCATACAAATAACGAACTTAGGAGATAATATAGTCACAAAGCCTGACTAACCGCTAAAACCAATCGGTAAGTTACTTAATATTTGTAATAAGTTGGTTGACGAGGTTGTCATGTTTATCTATAAATGTATTTTTTTTAAAACATAGTATTGTTATATCCTGGTAGGGTCGCCATGTGGTGTAAGAGGCGACTGTATTGAAACACGGTTGGATTAGGACTCTCTTTATTAATAAGTTTCTCATTATATATACTTACATCTAGCATACCTATCTTACTACACTACAAGTTAGTATCCCATAGCACAAGTCTCGAAATTACTTTGGGGCTAGCTCAATCAGTGTAATTTGTCCCTATTTATTTATTTATTATTAACTTATTTAGTGAAAAAATAAATTTGTCAATACTTGCGATGAGATGACATAAGTTAATAATACATCAACTCGCCGCGATGATATCACTATGTGGGTCATAGAGCTAGTACGGAGTTAGGTACATATGACGACGTAATACGACGGAAATATGGCTGCGATGGGTAGACAACAGTTCGTAGAAATCGAGCACTACGACCATAGCTCCAAGGAAATATTGATTACTCGTTCTGAAAGTAAAGTGGTAAACGCATCTACCCCAGGGAAGCGTGGTAGAATGTCTCT
Source organism: Acrobasis consociella (assembly GCA_963555685.1). NCBI lineage: Eukaryota > Metazoa > Arthropoda > Insecta > Lepidoptera > Pyralidae > Acrobasis > Acrobasis consociella. Next base: position 4,969,081 of record OY743109.1, on the reverse strand, counting down.
TGTTCTTAATCTACATAAATGATCTCCCTAAAACCATAGATGAATCATGCGTCTTATTCGCAGACGACATCTCACTACTCACATCCTGTCAACATGAAATCAATGTAAATGATAAATTACATTCGTTACTTACCAGCACTTCAAGGTGGATGAACGAGCACAACTTGGAAATCAATTATAAAAAATCCAAAATTATGCGCTTCCACCCGCAACAAAAAAGGCCGCTAAAAACAAACTTTTCATTTAATGGCACGAAAATTGAATGCGTTAATGAGTTCACACTGCTCGGTCTAGATATAGATAGGCACATAACATGGAAAATACATGTTCAAAAAATTAAGTCCAAACTATCAAGTTTTGTGTATGCCCTTCGCGAGGTAAAGAAAACGACTAAGACAAATACAGCGATTATGACATATTTTGCCTACGCCTATGCCTGGCTCAATTACGGTATTATCCTTTGGGGCAACAGTCACCTTCTGCTCACCATGCAAAAGAAGTTAATTAATTCGCATACTGGCAAATATCCGTCAACGTGACAGTTGTAAACATATTTTCGGAAATTTAATATACTTACAGTACCTAGTATGTACATATTTGAAATCTGTAAATTTGTTCGAAATTATCCAGAATTTTACAAAAAACGGAGTGACCTAAAAACTTAATACCCAAAACGACATGAAAACAGATTACAAAGGCCAGCTATCCGCCTAGAACTTAATTCTAAGAGCACTTTAATTATGTCTATCGAAATATACAACAAATTGCCAAAACTCATTTCAGAAGAAAAAAATGACAAAATATTCTGTAAAAATCTAAAAAAACTTCTGTTAAATAAAGTTTATTACACTATAAATGAATTCCTAAACGACCACATAGAAAACGACTTCTAAGTATTTTATCGTATAATAACTTAATAATAAAATTGAAAAATTTAGTAAAATTAATTACATATATTTTATTAAATTAACGTAGATTTTTTTTTAATTTATTATCATATAAAAAAATCTTACAAAACATTAAGTAGGTATTAACTTAGCATAGCGAAACCACTAAAGTTTGAAATTATACTAAGAATTAAGTTTACGTCAATCAAATACAAGTTTTACACAAATCATATAGACCATGAACCATCCTGCGTCCTGTAGATAATTAATTACTTACAATACATACAAAGAAAAGAGAAGAATTGTACAAATACATATGGTTCGGTTATCAATTATCGTTACAACTATACACATTTTGAAGGGAACCAAGGAAATGCTCTTTAAGTTTATATGTAATATTTTTTGTTGTCAACTTATCCCGTAATTCCGTAGGTAGTTTATTAATGAGTCGAGTGACCATATAATCAGAGGTACGTCTGCCATATTCATTGTTTACGCGAACCGGTCTGCTACTCAGGTGACGTCGAGCTACCGATCGGGTGTATACAGAGTGTTCCGGTTGTGGCTGAGTATTGATTATGAAGAACAGTTTTTTTAATAACATAAGTTTTACCTGGGAATGGACGGGCAAAATTTTACAGTGTTTAAACAAGCCAGCATGGTCGTCACCATATTGATGCTTAACTTTATTTGATACTATATTTTTTAATATTCTAAATTGAAGATCATTAAGTAAGTTTCATACGTGCGGCCATAGCTACATAAACCATATTGAATGTAAGATTCAGCTAGCGAATTATACAGCATTATCTTAACTTTAAATGGGATCCTATTTTTAAGTATTATATTTGCCAAAAACTGTCTTAACTTATTACACACATGTTCGATATGGTTCCACCAATTAAATTTGCTATCAATTCGAAGGCCTAAATATGTTTGGCAATCTACTACGTCAACAGGAGCACAGCTGCACTGATTTGAAATAGATGAGTGTAGAAATTTATGGTCATGAGCTACAACGCCCTTTAAGGGAACGCTTTTAATATAAGGTGATTTGATGGGCAGTAGTTTGGTTTTTGTAGCATTGACAACCAATTCTACATCGTGACACCACTTCAAAAGAGCATTAAAATCTGATTGTAGCATGTCACAAGCTTTATTCGGGTCTTTATCTGCAACCACCAGGCAGGTGTCGTCAGCGAACTGATAGCATGTACTATATTGGACATAATTATGCATTTCGTTGACATACGACAGGAAGTGGAGGGGTCCTAACACGGATCCCTGGGCCGTTCCTTCAGTACTGTCTATCGGTCCACTGAAAACGTCAAAGTCAAAGTCAAAGTCAAATTTTTTTATTCAATGTAGGATAAATTTATCTCTTATAGGTCATTTTTTTTAAATATTTTTTTTTTAGTGCAGAAGCTAAAAACTACTAGCGTTTCGGAACGACCACTGCTGGGAAGATTACGCCGAAAGAAACCCAGTTCAGTATTGGTCCCTACCCAGCCTGATGGGCTATGTTACAATTACAATACAGATTTACACTTAAGCTATACATTTAAATTATACAATTACAATTTACAGACAACTATTTCCAAGAATTTTTCTCAGATGATGATAAGTAGTCATTTACATGATAATACGCATTTTGTAATAAATGATTTTTAACGGCTGTCTTAAACTTAGATAATGGTAATGCTACTATATCATCTGGAATTTTATTATAGAGGCGCAAGCCGAGACCCACAAAAGATTTTCTTGTTTTCTCTAACCGCAAAGCTGTGATGGCTAATTTATTTTTATTTCTCGTGTTAATACTATGAATATCACAATTTCTCTTAAATGAGTGTATATTCTGACGCACGTACATAATGTTCGCATAGATGAATTGCGAAGGGAGGGTCAAAATATTTATGTCTTTAAATAGTTCCCTCAAAGACTCTCTAGCACCTAATTTATATATAAATTTGATAGCGCGTTTTTGTAAAACAAATATGGTATTTATATCTGCAGCGTTACCCCATAGCAATATTCCATAGGATATAACACTGTGGAAGTACCCAAAATATACCAAACGCGCTGTATCAACGTCAGTCATTTGCCTAATTCTTCTAACCGCATAGGCCGCAGAGCTAAGTTTTCCAGCTAATTTTTGAATATGGGCACCTCATTGCAACCCTGAATCAAGCGTTATTCCCAAAAATGTTGTGTTATCAACCATATCTACTGCTTCCTTATCAATAAATAATCGTGTTGGAACTTTTGTAACATTCGGTAAGCAGAACTTTACACATTTCGTTTTTTTTGCATTTAATACTAAATTATTTGCTGTAAACCAATCCAACACTTGCGACAATATATTATTCATCTCATCAGAGGTGTCAGTTTTCCTATCTACGCTGAAAACAAGGGAAGTGTCATCAGCAAAAAGTACAGCCTTACAATCTTTTACATAATATGGTAAATCATTAATATAGATCAGGAACAACAAAGGACCCAAGATAGAACCCTGGGGCACACCCATCACTACGGTTGATCCTTCAGATTTTACTTGATTTACACTAACTTTTTGAATTCGGCTACTCAAATAAGATTCAATCAATTCAAGAGCCTTCCCTTTTATTCCGTAGTGCTCAAGTTTGGATAGAAGGGTTTTGTGGTCTACACAATCAAAGGCTTTGGAGAGGTCACAAAAGACACCAATTGCATTCTGACAATACTCCCAAGCATCATAGATGTTTTGTAATAGTGCAACACCTGCATCCGTTGTTGATCGACCCTTAGTAAATCCATACTGATCACCATGGAACAAACTATTTTTGTTGAAAAAATCTAATAATTGGTTAAAAATTATCTTTTCGAATATTTTGCTCAGTGCTGGCAGAATAGAAATGGGACGGTAATTTGTTGGATCATTTCTGTCACCAGTCTTAAATAGAGGGATAACTATACTTAACTTCATCATGTTAGGGAAAGATCCCGCGTCTACACATTTATTAAATATGGACGCTAAGTAAGGCGCAATTACATCTATAATATTACTTATAACGGATACAGAAATGTCCCATGCTGGTCTGGGAGAAATAAAAAAAAAAAAAACTTGGAATGTACCAGCTGCTTCTCTTCCCACGCAGATCGTAAAAGCCGATCGAGGAAATGTGCAAAAATGCAAATCATGTTAACAGGCGATGCGGCTAGCAACCCATCACTGTATTGATTGCTTTTCCATCTTCTCGCTCACCATGACGCTAGAAGTGGCTTTTGGGTCTTGCGGCCCTGGGCTCTGCATAGAGCCGCAAGACCCAAAATGCTCTGTCTGCCCCATTAGGGATAAAGACGTGATAGTATGTATGTATGTATGTAGAAATGTCCCACAAATCACCAGTTTTTTTATTATTCAAGCTTTTAAAAGTATCAATGATATTTTTAGGTGTGACGTATTTGAATATTAGCCTATCTTTACATTTAGGTACGCAATTCTTTAATAGCTTTTTTGATTTTCTAGATGAGGACATTAGTGGGGCAGTTGTATTTAGGGGAATGTTTGTGAAAAAGTTCTCAAAGTATTGTGCGACATATTCACTAGTGTCTAGAATCTTATTGTTAATGTTTAACTCAATTTTATTTACTCGTTGCTTGTTTTTCCCGGTTTCAGTGTTAATAATATTCCAGGTTGTCATCTACCTTTACTTGGAATTTTCTATTTTGAAGGTAACTGCTACACCACTTGAGAAGTGGTCCACGTATACCACAGTTGTTTAGACTAGATATTAGTTGCTTATGGTTAAGTGTATCAAAAGCACAAGAAAAGTCGATAAAGAGAACACATACATTAAGTCTTCTGTTTAGGTGCGTATTAACCTCATCGGTGAATTTAATTAGTAAGTCGGATGTGCCTTTCCCCCTCTGAAATCCGGATTGATTTTGATATATAATACCATTAAGCCTATAAAAATTTTGTAATTGTTCACTAATGTATTTTTAACATAGATACCATAAAAAGAAATAATTTGTCCTTAGAATTTGAATCTTTTCTCTTAGATTATAATTTGAAACTTCAATTACATGAGCCTACTAGACTTATATCCAAAACATGTTTAGATAATTTTGCAATAAGTACACAATCTACGTGCAAAAGTAGAGTTATTGAATTTGGCTTATCTGATCATTCAGCACAAGTAATGGAATTGCCATTAACTAAGCAAGTAGACGAGCCTCACTCTTGGAGTTTCAAAAAACGAGATCTATCTATTGAATTTTTAAGTATTTTTGGTAAATATGTAAAACAGTTTCCCTTTTTAGAAGTGTATAACATAGATGATCCAAATCAAGCTTTTAACTACTTTTTTGACAATTTTCATATGCTGTATAATCTATGCTTTCCTTTTAAAAAGATAACAATTAAAAGAAATAAAAATATTAAATGGGTATCAAAAGGAATAAAAACATGTTGCCGAAAAAAAAGAAGCTTACTATGGGCATATAGAATGAAAAAAACGATCGTTAGAAAATAAAATAAATTTAAAAATTATACAAAGAAACTAAAAAAAATCATAAATTTGACTCAAAAGGCTCAAAATACTCACCACATAAATAATGCGCAGAATAAAACGAAGGCTACTTGGCAAATAATAAACAACAAAAGAAAGACTAAGTCATATATTACAAAAATAAATAAAGATGAAAATATTGTCACAGATCCTAAATTAATAGCGGACGCTTTTAATTCCCACTTCATTGATAAGGTAGCGTCAACGTCTGATCGATTAAATAATAAAGTTGATTTGCCAAACCAGTCACAATCCATGTTTCTGAAACCAATTTCTATTGAAAAAGTAGCAAGTATTATTAGATCATTGCCAAACAAAAATAGTACGGGCTATGATGATATTGCTACAAAAGTGGTAAAATATGTATGTGATGACATTGCGCCTTATTTTAGCTATATTATGAATTTGTGTATTTTGACTGGTGTTTATCCTGAAAAATTAAAGACTATTATTATAAAACCACTGTATAAAAAGAACAATAAAGAAAATATGGCTAATTTTAGACCAGTAGCATTAGGAACCATATTTACTAAAATTTTTGAAAAATACCTACATGAACAAATTTATGAATATTTGGCAAAATACAATATATTAAGTGAAGAACGAACGGGATTTAGAAAAAATAAGTCTATTAATTTGGCAATATATGAACTACTTCAAACTGTGATGCATAATGTAGACAAAAGAAAACCAGTGTGTGCGGTGTATACAGACATGACACAAGCCTTTGACTATGTCTATCATGAGAGACTAAGCAATAAACTATATGCTTGCGGCATTAGGGGAAATGTTCTTAGTCTACTGAAGTCATATCTTGACAACAGAAAACAACAAGTAGAGATATGCAGTTTATGTTCTAAAACTAACTGTGAAGAAAAACATTTATCTGACATAAGAGTTAATAAGTTCGGTGTACCACAAGGAAGTGTGCTAGGGCCGTTGCTTTTCCTTATTTATATTAATGACTTGCCGAGATACGTTCGACAAAAAATGGTTCTATTTGCTGATGACAGTACCGCAACAATAAAATGTGACGATATATATGAATATGAAAATGACATAAATAATACTTTAAATAATATAATACAATGGCTTGATAACAATAATTTAAAAATAAATCTACAAAAAACTAAAATAATGCATTTTCATAAAAAATTAGACATCCCTAATATTGACATATTTTGCAATGGACAAAATATAGAAAAAGTAGAAAACACTAAATTCCTTGGAATACTAATCGATAATAAATTAACCTGGACAACACATTGTGAACAAATATGCAAAAAATTAAGCAAATCAGCCTATGCATTATTTAAATTGTCAAAAAAAGTAAAAATGGAGGTCCTACTTGTGGCTTATCATGGCTTAGTGACACCTACAATGCAATATGGAATAATATTTTGGGGAAATTCAACAGAAAAAGACAAAATCTTTAAACATCAAAAACGATGTTTGCGTTCGATGTGTGGTTTGAAACCTAGAGATAGCTGTGTTCCAGTGTTCAAATCCCTCAAACTATTAACTTTTCCATGCATATACATATTAGAAATATGTGTATTCGTTAAATCGAATCCACAATTATTTACAACTCTACGCCAATCAAGTAAAAGACCAGAACATATTAGGACACAATACAAACATATATTAGACAATGTCAGACATAATACAGCACTCTTGGGAAATAGTGTAATTTGCATGGCACCTATAATCTATAATAAATTACCTGATAGTTTTAAGGAATTACATTTAAAGACATTTAAATATAAAGTAAAATCATTTTTGATAAATAAATGTTATTATTCCATAAAAGAATATTTAAATGAATAATATTATTGATCTTAATTATAATTTATATTTGTATACATGTGAATGCTGACTTACGAGTACATAATAATATATTAAGCAATTTATATTAGGTAATAATAATTATTGTATGTCCTCCTAGGACAGAACATGGAGGCACTTTTATAGATTTAAGACCTATGTATATAATTTAAGACCTGTGTTCCACAATAAAAACTATTTGTATTTGAAAATTTTATCTATAGACGAAAGCAGTGTGATTCGACGGTAGTTGGCATAATCGTCTTGCTTCCCTTTTTTATGTAAAGGTCGAACACATCCAATTTTTAAATCGTCAGGGTATGAGCCCTCTTTAACACTATAATTAATTAGATCTGCGATAGCCCCAGATACATCGCATCCTACGGTTTTGATGTCTGACATTTTTATATTATCTGGGCCAGGTGCTTTCCTCGGATTTAGATTTTTGATTATTCTGTGCACTTCATCTCCCGTAGCCTTTTGAAAATAAATACTACAATCGGTGGGACTACAATGACTACTTGTGTCTAGTAACTTTGTGCTACAGTTGGGAATAATGTCTTTTACCGCCTTGTCGAAACTTGTAGCAAAACTGTCAACGATACATTTTGTTGTGAGACCCTGTCTCTCAAATGCTCTTTGTACCACTTCATCAATTGACAGTCGACCGAGCATATTTATAATCTGGTACATTTTTTTTGTATTACTAAAGTTTGCTTGTATTTCTTTCAAATAATAATTGTTTCGTCTTATTTCCAGAAGTTTATGTAATTTGTTCCGTGTTCTATTATACTCTAATCGAATTTTAAAATCATAAGGATTTTTTCTCCATAATTTAAACAAATTATTTCTCTTATCGCATAATCGCGTGACATTGTCATTGACCCAAGGTAACCTACAGTGACATGTGTATATGTGTGATACTTTACTAATCAATAAATCCTAATAATTTATTCAGAATAAAAATAATAATACATAAAAATAGATCATACAACAATAGCATAAACGTAAATTTTGGTATCAAACAGATACGTATCAATTGATAAATTTTAATTTAATATAAAAAAATAATAATACAAGTGATACATAAAAAAACTATAGGAAATACATAATAAAAGATAGAACCATGACTAGCGATCTTTGCAGGAAATGTCATAATAAACCGGAAACCATTCAACATATTACAGGCGCATGTGTCACATTAACACAGAATGATTACACACATAGGCACAACAAATTGGTAAATATCATCCATTAAAAACTTGCAACAAAGCACAAACTCATAACCGACACAACTACCCCATATTACAAATATAGCCCTAATTCTGTTTTAGAAAATGATACTCATAGGCTTTATTACGATCGAACCATACTCACAGATCACACTATTTATAATAATAGACCGGACATCACTCTTGTAGATAAACAAAACAAGCACGCATTCATCATAGATATCTCAATCCCTAACACACACAACATACAAACAACTATATCCGAAAAAATAAGAAAATATACTGAGCTGCAAGAAGAAATAAAAATTAAATGTAGTCACAATACGAGTAGTACCGATAATTCTATCTACCACTGGCGTTATTCCTTCGGACATTTTTCATAGATTAGATCAAATAGGTTTACCTAAGTTCACATACGTGACATTACAAAAAGCTGCAGTGTTAAATACTTGTAGAATAGTGAGGAAATTTTTACAATTAGATATGGATAATTCTTTATATACATAAAAAAGACTGTTATGGGTTAACACTTGGCTCGATAGCCCGTGTTGATTCCATTAAGATGCCAGGTATACCCTGAGAATTCCAAACGGAAAGAAAAACACAATAATAATAATAATTGAATGTCCAAAAATATTGAATATAATGTTAAAATATAATATAATTTTAAAACTATATGAATATGACAATATTATACTAACCTTATTTTTACTAACGTTTGAGTGCGACCTCTTCTTATCTAACCAAATTGCTGTGCCCGACAGGGTCCATAAATGATTTTAAACTGTATTGTTAACATCTTATGTACTTTATGGTTTGCAAAAAAATATTGAGTATTAAGTATTGAGACCTATTCCCCTGTAGAGACAAAGCCCAAAGCTCTTTGCCGGCGGGAGATTGACGGCAGCCGTCGACTCTTTGCCGGCTGCCGCCGACGCGTCTACAGTTGCCGTCGACAGGTGGTCGCTGCCATCAACCTACTGTCGACAAAGTGCCGCTCGTAATACTAATTAAAATAAACATTTATATTTTTAGCTGTGTCACCATTTTCTGCAAACAAGGTCTACCGGTCGGACTATGTCTACCACGAGGAAACTGACGTTTTTTATAAGATGCACGAAGAAAAGGTTAATTTAATTCGTGCTAAAGAACTATGCTCACTTGAAGGCGCGAAGTTATCAACACCGGAAACAGTTATTTTTTATACACCTTACGTAGAACAAAACATTCTGTGGATTGATCGAGGAGACAACATTGTGATGAAAACTGAAAAAGGTGTGTATTGTTTTTTTTATAATTATTGTACAGGGAGAAGACATAGGTTGATTTAGCTAATGTCAATCAGCTGATCAAGTTTTTGTGTTTTTTTTGTTAAATTTAAGTAGATATTCGTTTTTTGGGTCACTGTTCAGTATTGACGACTGATCATCACGCCCTCAAGGAATATTTTGGGTTCAAAATCAGTTTTATTAATTTTTAAATGAACTGTGTGAAAAATGTATTTTTGAGAAGTATAAGAAGATATATACGCATACTTTATGCTTACATTTTTATTCTGTTACTTTTATACAAGATAAAGATAATTTACTTAAGTTTATTTAGTGGCGTAGTGGTCACCATGCTAGTCTGCCACCCAGAGGTTCCAGGTTCGATCCCCGGTCAGAGCAAGTTGGAAGATGGCCTTTTTCAAATTGTCCTGGGTCATGGATATTTATCTATTTATATATTTGTTATAAGATATGGTATCTTTAAATTAGCATCCCATAACACAAGTCTCGAACTTAATTTGGGGCTAGCTCAATAAGTGTAAATAGTCCCTATATATTTATTTATTTAAATAGCTGTTGCTCGCGACTTCATCAGCGTGGACTTTAGTTTAAGAGCGCTGTCATTTTGGTATTTTCAATAAAACCGGCCAAGTGCATATTGAGTCACACGCAGTGAAAGTTCCCGTAATAAAATATTTATTTTAAGTTGTTTTATATATCTTCCATGCTGGTGTGGAAGAAAGGAAAACAAACTTTCCAAGCATACTGTATAAGCCAATCGAGAGAGCGAGATTTGAATCATGTTAATTGGTGATGCGGCTAGCAATACATCAATCACTTTTTGGATTAGGTACCTTTTTCATTTTAACGTCCACAATCACTTCATAGAGAAAAAACATTATTGCCACTTAACATGTAAACATTTTTTTAAATATTTTTTTGTAATTATATACCTACCCAACCCATACCATTGTATTTATTATCTCAAGCAAAACTGCTATTATTAATTCTGTGGCAATACCGCGGACAGAGAAACAGACAGTCTGTCTGTTTGTTTACTACAAAATTTTTAAAAACGATCACACATTACTTCTTTGTATGGTCTAAGCCGTTTGGAATTTTAAAATTGTAAACAACATGTAAACTGATCGAATGTTACTGCTTCTTCGCCTTAGGTCTCTCAGAAAATAAATACTTATGCAATAAGCAGTGACTTTGCTAGTACTTCATTCACCTTCCATCTCCCGGCGGGAGTTCCCACAGCACTGTTGTAGCTGTCTTCAGAGGAGTGCTGCCGCTGCCCATACTACATATATATATTTCTCACTTTTCCCTGCTCTTCTGATGTGGCAGTGCAATGGGTAGCCTTATCATTCATGTTCTTTGTGAGGCGGGAGACGAAAGTGGAGAAATAAGCGTTCCGACAGAAGACGGTGTTTCTCAAGTAAAGCGGAGCCCCATCGGCCCCTAAAACATAGGGTTTTCTTTGGTTTTACTTTATCCCGAATGACTATCAATGTTGGGTTTCAAGCTGAGGGATGTGCGTGAGGTTTTTTCGCAGGTATTTGACGTGCGAGTGTTTTGGATTTAAATGTCTGGTCTTAAATTCAGGTTATTTACGGCGTAGTCCAAACTAACTGCAAAAAGCGCCGTGTCATCAGTGAAGAGCACCAACTGACCCTGACCGGTAACGGGGCTGTCGTTGGCGTACGACGCATATCACTGTGGAGAACATCAGCTCGCACAGGGCGTTTTGACAGATTGCTATCTTCGACTGCCAGCGTGATCTTTTGGTCCTCGTGGAAAGAGTCCACAATCTTGAGTATTCTTCGCATGAGTATTCCAGACATATTTATTTTACGTGAGGAAAAGGTGCCTTCCGCCTACCGCCGGCCACGGGAAATCGTGTGCTACTCTCGCTCCACAGACCTGGCATGACGGGCTCTTATTAGCGACCTCGGCTGAGCTCACTAGCGGTAACTTCTCAATTAGTAAGAGGGGTCAGAGTGGCATGCGAGTGGCCCGTTGGCATTCATTCTACCCGCAAGGGTAAAAGCGCGTGTTGACCGAAAAAAATATTTTTAAGAATACTCTGAAACCATAGAAATTGTCACATTATTTTATTTAAAATTATATAACTTTCAATCATCAATTTATTTAAACCATAATATAAAAAAAGCCAATACAATCGAACATTTATTTGATAGCAATTCTTTAAACAAAAATGTTTGACGTGATTATTTAAATTAATATAACTTCTACATTTTACAATTAATTTAAATGACACAAAAACAAAATTTTAAATGAAGCTTATCACAATAAATTAGTTAAAACTGAAACCGAATAGGTTCAGCCGTTTCTGAGATTAGTGTGCACAAACGTAATTTTTCGAACAACAATGTTTGACGTGCTTCTTTAAAATTGATATAACTTTTATTTATTTATGAACGAATTTAAATGAAACAAACACGTAATTTTAAGTGAAACTTATCACAATACATTTATAAAAACTGCAACCAAATCGGTTCAGGCGTTTCTCCAAAAATAATTATTTTGTGTTCTATTGCGTTGGTAAAAGCCTCCAACAATATTTTTTCTGATTTATCTTCCATGTACAGACAAGGATCCGTTACGATTTTATAATATGTACTCGTATTGATGATTGATATTGATAAGTACTATGGTATTACAAAATAAGTACAACCCAACATTACACGAAATTTCTATAAACCACTGAGGTTTGTAGTGTAAACTAAAAGAAATCTCAAATATCACAGTTCTTACAATTTACCTATCACTAAGTATGTAGGAAGCAAACTAAGTAATTTTCTGATAATGTTGTCGTTGTTGTTGTTGTTGTTAAAGAATTTGAAGAATATAAAGAATATGAAGAATATGATAATGAAGGAGATACATCCCAGACAAATTGTGAAGTTAGCAATAATTCATATTACGGAGAAACAATGCTTGAAGACTGTAGCAACGAGTACAAATTTATTTGTGAAGTCAAAGCAAGTGATGTTCCCTATGATGAACTGTGCGAGGTTTATGACAGAGGTAAGTCAAATTAGGCAGATCTCCGAGTTTATGGCACGAGGTTTGTCCATCTTGATAGGGATAAATTTAATACAGAATAGTGTTATACTATAGAACAGAGTAAACAAAATTTACTATAGAAACACATTCAATCAAAATGTTGATAACTTTTACCAATATTTACTTTTTTATGGCAAAATAGTCCTTGCTGTTTTATTCCATTTTCCATTGGGTTACTTAAATACAAATTCAGAAACACAAAAAAATAATTAAAATTAACAAAAACAAATAATAAATGAATTCGTGCGTTTCATCATGTGTGTGTGTTACACAGGCTATGAGTACGAAGCTGACGTACACAGTTGCTACAAGATTCCCGGAGTTACTGTGACCTGGGACGAAGCTTTAGCGCAGTGCCAAGCGGTTGGCAGTCACTTGGTGGTGATCAACTCTGAGGAAGAAATGTCGGTGGTGATGGACATAATGCGAAAGTCACCACCCCCATTTCACACGTACACCCCTCTAGAAAACAGATACGTACTTGCCGGATTCCGCGCCAAGGGTGAGAGCAGGGATTTCGAGACGATTTTCAGTAAGTTTTTACTTTTGTTTTTATTGTAACGTCGACGTTGCCTAGGAAAATTGCTGAGGAATATATACTTTTGCATATATTATTTACTTCTATTAACGAGCGAACGAAGGTCTTTTAGTCTACTTCAACAATCCGGCGTTTGTATGTTTGGATGTTGTAAGTTTGTTCGACGATAACGGAGCTTTACAAAATTTGGTAGACGCGTAAATACTACCTTTAGAATTTTTTACTTCTAACATTAGCTCAATTGAAGAGTTGCTGATTTGCGAGTTCACAGTTCAGCGCGAACAGTTTGTATGTGTTTGAATTATTAAATCTTTGTTAAATATGGAATTCTCATCATCATCATCATTTCAGCCGCATAGCGTCCACTGCTGGACATAGGCCTCTCCCAAAGATTTCCAAAATGACCGATCTAGAGCTGCTTGCATCCAGCGCCTTCCAGCGACCTTGGTTAGGTCGTCAGACCACCTTGTGGGTGGGTGTCCTACGCTTCGCTTGCCTATACGTGGTCGCCATTTGAGAATTATGGAATTCTGTTGAAAGAAAAATACGTGAGTATGTATGTTTTTTTGACGTTAACTCAAGTTCTTTTGATAGTAGCTGGATAAAATTGGGTAGGCGTATAGATATAGCTGATACTGCTACAACTAGATGGCGGAAGACAGAAAAGGTACTTGTATAGTCATCATTTAAGAAAATAATCAATAACAATCAAATCAATAATCAATAACATAACATCAAAAAATAACTGAGCAGTCCGCTTCGAACTGTGAACTCGCGAACCCCATATTTCGGCAACTCCTTGCCAAATTTCATGAAGCTCCAATAAAAATTACTCGAGTTACTGTCGAATAAACATATACACATACACATACCGGATTGTTCAAGTAGACTCTGAGAACTTCGCTCGCTTCACTCATTCGTTCAACTACTACTTTCGTATTCATAAAAAATTGACACGTTCCAGCAACTGGGATTAGCTACGATCGCAAAATTCACGTATTTTTTAAATTTCAGATCAGACTTTGGAGGAAGCCGGGTTTTCAGTATGGTCTGAAGACGAACCCAACGACGAAGGAAACAATGAGTTCTGTGGTTCCATCTATCGCTTGGACGGGTTGTTGAATGACATAGATTGCGTTCGTAATTTTATGTTTATGTGTGAAAAGGAAATAGATCAACCAGTCACCTCATCGCCTACCACAGAAGTTGACTACCTTCATATTGAGAATCGGACATCGATCTGGGATACAATTGATCATGACTTTGACGACGTCCCCGAAAGCACTGATATTCTTACACAACCAACGCAAACAAACCAAGAAGTATGGACCAAAGAGAATTTAGCCAGTGTGCCTTTAACCAGTACCATTAGGATAGTGAATACTACTTCCTATTATTCAGCTACCACTACCCAAGTTCCTATCTTTGTATTTAACAACCATCACACTGAGAAACAGAAAAAAATCTGGTATTCAGCCAAAAATCAGACTTATTCCATCCCCGAAAGTACTACTCGTAAACCAACAATAAAATTATACGAAGATGGATGGGTCACACTATTTTCAACCAGTACCACTATGGTGCCTTTAACTAATACCACTATTGTACCGAGAGCGACTCCCCCTCCAGTTACCAGGAAAGCTTACCGTTCAGACTATGTTTACGACGACGTATCGGGAGCTTTTTACAAATTGCACTTAGATGAAGCATATTTACATCGTGCCAGGGAATTGTGTTCGCTCGAAGGCGCAAAGCTGGCGAGATCAGATGACTTACGCCCGCATATTTTCAGTAAACTATTAAATTCTGATCTTAGCGACAATTATTTCTTGATTGAAACGGGAAGGTCTGATTGTACGTATTAATTCGGTACATTTATATACAATGCATCCCGTCATCGGTGTGGTATGTTGTAAAAAATAAGACTCTGTCAAGATGGAAAAATATTTTAGCCCCTTGCCTATCCAAAAAATTATTAAAAAATATTGTCGATTTTTCATTTATCTGACAAACAAAAAATGATGATGATACAGCACGTTTAAATTTTGCATCACGTCACGGCTAAGTATGATTTTTAAACAGCGGTATCTTTGAGAAATTTTACTTTTTGATAAACTGTGAACTTGGTCTATTATTTTTGGATAATCTAAAAGACGGACTAATTATAATTATAGTTTTCTGACCCTGACATCACTCCTATTGGAAGCTAAAACTACCATATAGTTTTTCTAATATTATTTACGAGTATAAGTAAATTTTCTTCTTCCGATCCACACCGATGACGGGACATATCGCATATTTACAATCAATTCAGAGTGATAAATACTCAAAGCACAACCTACTTTTATCATTTGTAATTAATTATTTTTCAGATTATAATAAATGGAATTGTCAAGTGATGAATGCGCATGGTACATTGAATTCTTATGAGTATTACGGTTGTAGTCGGCCTTTTATTTGTAAAGTAAATGCTGAAGACGCACCCTATGATGAAGTCTGCGATGTCTATGATACAGGTAAGGTACCTACAAGGGCTCTAACAGACAAATAACGAAGACGAAGTGCATACAGTCGCTCGTCTGAGAAAGTCCTAACCGTGTCGACACGAAACGCTTGTTGTTGTTGTTGCACGGGTCTGGGCGCGTTTCGTGCGTCGTCGACTTTTTGTAAACAAGTAAATTAGTCGCGATTCGGGCGTCCATCAAAATTAAAAAAAAAATGCTTGTTTACAAAAAGTCGCCGACGCACGAAACGCGCCCAGACCGTTGCACGATAGGGATGTGATTAGGCACATCTATGTCGTGCAAAAACTGCATACCCAAAGAGTTTCCCAAAACGGATACCCAAGGATTATCTGGTCAAATCGTATTAATAGGGACGTGGAGTGAGTAAAAAATGTTACTATATTATTTTGACCGTCAACTAGAGTATCCAAAAATAAAGGACCCATATTTTTTTATTCGGCAAAGTAGTAAAAATTCACATAGATACCGCGCGTCGAAGTTTGGTTAAAAGTAGTAACTAATGGTGACGTCACGCGATATTTAAATGCGCTGTATCTTCGTCATTATTTGCTAATCAGAAAAAGAAATGATACCTATACCACACATTTTGTTTGATTAAATAAGTAAAAAAAAAAAATTGTCCACATCCCTATAGCGCCGGGCGGCGCAAAGTTTTCTTTTCCACTAAGTATGGTCTTCGGAGTCCTTGCATTGCCATACTTGCCATTGAGAGATGAAAACGCCGGAACGGGAACTTTGGGCTCTGCAGCACCATGGTATAATAAAATAAGGTATTCTCTTCCCGTGACAGCTGATGACGTAGGTGGAACTTGACTACCTACTTCATCAGTTTGATATGTTGCCACTGTGTGAAATTGAATTACCCGAGCGTAATACATTTTGTATGCAACTTTATATACCAATTTCGAAATAATAATCCAATATATCAATTAATAAAATATTGAATTGATGAATCACGCGAGAATCGCGAGATACTAAATAGCTAAGTTAACTTAATATTTTATTTAATATTCATGAGCTAATTGAGAAAGTCCTTAATTTTACTGAAAAGAACAATCAGTGGCAACACTTTCGTGACGTAGTCAAGTTCCATCTCGGGAAGAGAATACCTGTTTAATTATACCATGCGCAGCACAGCTAAGATGCTTACAGGTTACCTAGTGGGAAGAGGCGTGAGACGTCGTTGCATCAGTCATGCTGGGATCACTGCAGACCTAGATGATTTGTGTTTATGAATGTAAAAAGACCAGCGTAGCACAGTAACGATAACTGACGCTCAAACGAGCAGAAAAGGAAGCGAACAAAGTTGACGAGAGACGGGCAACATTTGGACGATTTGCTCCAAAAAATTTAAATAAGTGTTTTTACAGGATACCGATATGTGCCTGAGCTAAACAGCTGTTATAAAACTGGTAAAGAGGCTATGACGTGGAAAGAAGCTTCTGCAGAATGCCAGGCTGTAGGCAGCGAACTGGTAGAGATTAATTCAGAAGAGGAACTGCGGATACTGAGGAATATGACATTATGGAGACCCGATGTCTACGAAGTATATTTGTCCTCTTGCATATTTGCTGGATTTAGGACAAGCACAGATTTTATCACGATTGGTAAGTCTTTATTATTGACTGACAATGTACATCTATATGTCGAAGTTGGATTGTATAATCCGTTGTTTGAAATAACCTCTAGTTATTTGGCATTACAGCTCGGTTTTGTAAAACAGCTGGATTGTCAATGAGTTACGTTATTACGGCTAACAAAACAGCTAACGTTTAGATCACATGTAGGGTTACCAAACAAAATAATATATCGTTGTTCTTTATTATTTTCTTATTACTCGTGGCATGGAAATAAAACCTCCATTCCACTCCTTACTATGTAATTCAGTCTCCAACATCATAACCGCCAACCTGGAGGTCCTGGGTTCGATCCCCAGCCAGGGCAAGTTGGAAAATGGCCTTTTTCAATTTTCCCTGGGTCTTGGATGTTTATCTATATATGTATTTGTTATAAAATAAAGTATCGTTGAGTTAGTATCCTATAACACAAGTCTCGAACTTACCTTAGGGCTAGCTCAATCAGTGTAGTTTGTCCCTATATATTTATTATTATTATTATAAAATACCAATAAAGAATGATTATCAGCTCGATGTAATTGGATATTGAGTAGACCCGACAACTCAATAGCGTATCGGTTTCTTACGGCCTTCATTTGATCTATGTGAATCTTCCATCGTGCCAAATAACAATATAGGAACCAAGCTGAAGGTCTGCTTTATTCTTCTCAACCTTTTTCACCCCGTAATCGAAAATCGGAAATCACAAACGATGTCCCCGATGTATCTCCATGAAAACAGCTTACTCTCGGAACGCGGTGAAGAATGACCTTATCGGAGGCCATATTTGTTTTTATGACACTGACTACCACAAGCCACTGGTCGCAGAATTCCGAACTAAAATCTACAATCTTACGTTATCTATTTTGTGAAACATATTGGACGATCTAGCTGAATTTTCAACTGTTTTACAAAACCGAGCTGTAATGCCAAACAGTTTTTGTCAAACGGCGGATTATACAATCCAACTGCGAAATATACATAAAATAAAACAGTAAAAAAATGTGTCTGCGCATTGAATATATTTCCAAAAAAAAATATGTGGCGGTGCAGAAATAGGAATTGAATAAGAATTTTTAAATAAATGTCTGTCTGTTTGTCTGTTTTTCTGTTCGTCTGTTTGTACGAGCTGATGTTCCGAAATACTGGACGAATTCGAATGAAACTTTTTTGTATTACAAATTAGCTGTTAAGCTTGGGACAACATATATGGTATACCTTGATTTTGGAAAATGGAACACCTGATGCAGAACCATAATGGTCCGGCTAAACTATAAGAAATATAAAAATGATACCTTGGAAAAAGTTGTTCACCCTGATGAGAATTTTCCGGAGACCAAAAGTCCACACGGAGTCGCGGGCTTCGGCTAGTTTAGAATAAACGATTCTGGTACCTAAATCTTACAAAATATACTGAAACTAAGAGTGAATTCAGTCCGTGATATTGAACGAATTTCCCCAAGGAAAACAGGTATATGGTTGGGAAAGCCAAAAAATATTTTTAATATTTCGATATAGTTTCTTGGGAAGGTGCTCATCAGTATAATGGACTGCATTCACCCTTAAAATTGTTTCAGTATATTTTCTTAGACGTTGATAACGTCAAAACTAGGGTTCAGTAGCATATAAGTGTATATCAAGTCGTTATATACATTGAAATTTAAGTGTGAACTGAACCCTGGCCGGGTGTTGCGATGCGACACTATTTATACACAAATTATGATCATGCAAATAATAAAATGAACTAAAAGTAACTTATATAGTTCTTTTCCTTATTTTTAAGGTTACACAGAGAATGGAAATGAAGAGTTATGTGCTGCCATCTGTCCTGAAGATTCATTTAACAACCATTCATGTGCCATGAGTTCTTGGTTTATATGTGAGAAGGATTTGAGCCTCAAAAGAAATGCAGCGCCAGTCTTAGCGATAGGAATGAAAAATACCGTTTTTCTGATCATTATGTCTCTACTTGTCCCCCTGTGTTATTTAGATTTTAGGTTAGTTGTAGTTTGAAAAACCTCGAACTGAAAATAATGGAAATTTGCGGGTTGCTATGGAAAACCTATATATCAGATAAACTAACAATCCTACCTTCACAGCGCAGCAAAAAAAAATATCATCAAGAATCTTTTGGATGAAACGGGACTACTCCGGCTAATCCCGCCAATCTGGGAACCCTAGGCCGGCCTTGTGTGCCACAGAATAAGTGATTGTTGGTACTAAAGTACAGAAGAATCACTATAGAATGGGATTTGCCAAATTAAACCCAGTGACTGCGTACTAAGGTCTTATTTAGTTTGCACGTCGCGCGTATGACTTTGACTTATTAGCCCAGCGTGCGCCGAACGAGCTAAAATGTACCTAATACCAAAGACAATATAATACAAGTATAGATTGCTACTTACATACATTGAATCCGTACCTCAAGAAATTTGGCTTATATCTAAATGGCGCTACTGAGAATTGATGGTTAAGTATAGGTTTCCATAAAAAATCCGTAACAACAAAGTGTTGCTGCAGTCGTAACTTGATTACCATACGAATTAGTTTATATCCAGCAGCAATAGATGGCACCACTCACGAGCCGACTATTATTTTATTTTATTTTATTTGTAAGGAAGATTATCGACTACAACAACAGTATAACATTACATTTTAAAAACATGAAGTCATTTACAAATCTCCACTTATAGCAGTTACATAAGCAATAAAGGAACCGACATATTAGCGATAGTCTAAAAAATTATTAATGCGAAAATACAATATATTAAATTATTAAGTACCATAACACAGAACATAATAAGTTGCATTTAATGCGTAAATACAACTTATTATGTACCAAAGCACAGTACATGCTGCAGTTAGATAGATGAGAGGTGAAGCAGAGAGAAAGAATTACTAAATTAATTCTTGATTTATACTCGAGATGCACTAAGTCTGGTCTGGAAATACTTTGTTGATGTAGGCTTTTTTCAATGCCACTGTCTTTAAACCTAGGATGTCCATATCTGTATCAGAGGAGAACCTATTATAGTTGTTGCAAGCTCTAAGTAAGAAAGAATTTTGTCGATAATTAGTAGCTGCTACAGGCGTAGCGAAGGTGGGAATGTTTCTGAACATTCTCTGAGGAGCATATATTCCGATGAGTTCAAGAAGCTGTGGGCAGTCAGTATGAGAATTTACGACACGGTGCAGAAAAACAAGATCTAATAGTTCACGACGATTGACCAATGATAATAGATGGTGTTTTTTGCATGATAAGTTATAGTCTGTTATACTCGATTTTGTACGGTAGTTAATATGCTTCATAAATTTCTTTTGAATATTTTCTAGGCGGTCGATGTAACATTTATATAACGGATTCCATACTTGTGATGCATATTCCAAGTGGGTTCTCACATATGTGCAATAAAGAATTTTGAGTGTCTTTACTTGGTTAAAATCTTTGGAGTTTCTTAGAATAAAGCCAAGACCTTTAAGAGCTTTTTTAATGATAGAATCAACATGATCACTGAAAGTTAATTTACTGTCTAGTATCACTCCTAAGTCCCGAACGTTACTGCATTTCTTTAGCGGTTGGTTATTAAGAGTGTAGTTAAAGTTAATAGGGAAGAATTTCCTAGTGAAAGTAATAGTAGAACATTTTGAAGCGTTAAGATCTAATTTGTTATTTATGCAATAAGTTTCAAGACGGTTTAAATCATTCTGCAACTCCTCAGCATCATTTGATGTAGAAATAGCTCTGAAAATTTTCATATCGTCAGCGAAACATAATACTGAAGAATTACGAAAGCAGGAGTCAATGTCCGATATGAAAATAATAAACAATAAGGGGCCTAATAGCGACCCTTGAGGAACCCCACTTGAAACACGAGTCCATGAAGAGCTATAGTTACCTAAGACTACAACCTGTGATCTATTCTGTAAATATGAAGCAAACCATCTAAGTAAATCACCACGGATCCCCGCAAAAGAAAGCTTTTGTAAAAGGATTTTATGATCGATGCGATCAAAGGCCTTACTATAGTCCGTGTAAATCACGTCTGTCTGAACGCCATTTTCCATATTATGGGTAAGATTGTTTTCAAACAAAATCAAATTGGAAATAGTTGATCTACCAGCTAAAAAACCATGTTGATTTGGTGAAAATGAATTTTTAAGTGAGGAGTAAACTTGATCATATATTACTCCTTCAAATACCTTCACTATGATACACAATTTAGATATGGGACGGTAATTTCCCACGTTATCCTTTGCTCCTTTTTTGTGGATAGGGGTTATGAAGGCGCTTTTCCAAATGTTAGGAACCTTACCCTCGGCGATAGACCTTTGGAAGAGAATTGTCAAAGGCCTAGCTAGCTCATTCGCGCATCTGACAAGAAAGATGGCTGGAATATGATCAGGTCCCGCCGATTTTGTTAGGTCAAGACTGCGCAACCTATCATAAACCATTTTCTCTGTTATTTCGATTGTATGCAGATCAGCGTCCATAGAGGAGCGGGAGTTATTAGGATGACAAACGTAGCTAGTAGAACCCGAGAATGAAGTATTGTCAGAATCTGAAGTTTGTAAAAATGTTGACTGAAAATAATTAGAAAAGGACTCACAGAGTTCCTCACCTGTGTTGAAAGTTTGGCCATTATATTTCATAACAGAAGGCAACGTCGTCGATTTCTGTCGTTCTTTAAAAAATGACCAAAAAGCCTTAGGGTTGTCCTTAATTGAGTCTTCTACTTTTAATATATATGTATTATAGCATTCAATTTCAAGCAACTTAGCCCTCTCTGTCAGAATGTTTAATGTTAGTTTGTCGGTTAATCTGGAATAATTTTGATACCTTTTAAACACTTTATATCTCTCCTTAAGAACTTTTTTTAGGGGCGTGGAGTACCAGACAGGGAACGATTTTTTACTATATCGAAGCTCTATTTTTGGAACATATTTATCCCGTAATTTGTAAAGAGTATCGTAGAAAAATTGTATAGCATCATCAAACTGTTGATTGCCCAATTGCGTAAACCAATCAATTAAATTTAATTCCTTCTTCATACCATCAAAGTTTGCTTTATTGTAACAGTACTTAGTTCGTGGGGCAGGTATAACAAAATTATAGATTTTTAAGTCTGGGATTATCAAAATAGCCTCATGGTTGGGATCAAGGGGAACAAGGGGATCGACGACACGAGTTACGGTGGCACCATGGCTCGATAGCACTAGGTCCAGCAGCCTGCCATATAAGTTACAAATACCGTTGTATTGGTGAAAGCTTATAAGACTTAATGTGTCAATCAAAGCATGTTCATTATCACTGGAAACATTTGAAGGCTCAAAATAAAGCTCATCTTGTGACAGATTCCACTGAATGGAACTCATGTTAAAATCCCCCATGATTATAAACTGATCTTGGTCGTTAGCTAAAACAATTTCATTTAATTTATTTAAAAAGTTATTTAGCTGTTGCGCAAAGGTATTGCCTTGATTTTGACTACATAGGTACAGTATACAAATGTGAACAGGGCGAGAGTGGGTATCATCAGGAAGTAATGTGATCCACAGATCCTCTGCCGAGGATGACCAGTCAGCCCTCGGAATTACTTTAAGCTCCTTACGAGTTGCCAGAAACACCCCCCCGCCCATTTTTTGTCCCGTCATAGAATAATTACGGTCCTGTCTCCACAATACATAATTGCTGTTAAATAACTCTGAGTCATTAATTCCGTCCAACAACCAGGACTCGGTTATACCTATAACATCATATGAAGTGAGCTCAATATTACGGCGAAAAATAGACGTTTTAGTTCGCAAACCACGTACATTTTGATAGTATATTAATAACTTATCCGAAATCATTATTAAAGGTAAAAAATATTAGAAGAGTTAAATGTGGTGCGAACTGTTTTGAATGAATACAAAAAATGACAAAAGGCCTTATCAGCTCGTTAGTGACCGGCGGCGTCACCCGAGTATGAATAGAAACAGGTAAGTTGCGATTCATTGAATGGGATCGGTGCGCGCGAGTCGATACGATGCGAGTAAGCATAGGTGGAACAAAGACGGAATTAGTTAGCAAAGTATACTCCTTGAAGACAGCAGCGCAATACAAAAAACCAGTTAGTGCAAGTAGCATATATAAAGTTATAATTGTAAACAGTATGAAACCAGGGGTACGCAACATTTTCTCAGCTAAACACTCTGCAGCATTGAATATTCTGTGGTTCAGATTATGGTACATTTTTGAAAATAGGCAACAGATTAAACTAAACGATATAAGAAAATAGATTAGCGTAATTTGTTTAAATCCAAGCTAGAATTAATAACAATAGTATGAGATTTATCATTACGACGAACATGAATTTTTGAAAACTTTATCCAGACGTACTGGTAGCCACGCTCTTTAGCTACGATCTTAGTATCGTTGAGTAGTTTCTTGTATTCGGGGCACAGGTGGTCGTTGACGTAAATCCTGTTTTCTTTCCCTGAGAATCCTAACTCCTGGGCTATAATAACCTTCTTCATCCGTGCTGCTGCTACAAAATCCTCCTTTAGATATCTATTTACAAAACTGGCTATGATTGATTTTTCTTTGCTTTGCCGAGTTGGAATTCTTGATACGTAGTTAAGTGATGATTTTGGCACGGCGAAGCCAATGAACTCACCAATATTTGCAATTATGTCGAATAGATTTTCATTTGGTCTACTAGGTACGCCTTTTATTTCGACGTTATTCATTCTCGTCCATTGATCCCTGGACAAAGACTGCTCTTGGATACTATTTACTTGCGAGGTTAACATTGAGGACGTACCTTCTAGGTCGACGACTCGCTGGTCAACTTTGTCGAGTCTTGCCCCCATTGCTTCCAGCTTTTGATTAGTTACTTCGCAACTAGATTTAATGCCCCTTACATCCGATTGTATGTCATTAAGTTGATTGCCTAGGCTATCAAGTCTTAACAGGATGCTTTCGATCATGTTGTCTTTTTTGGTGAAACATGGGGAGCACCTCCAAGATGATCGCCCGGCGCCCAAGGCTTTATAAGCAGTTTTAGTGATACCTGCGCACTTGAAGTCGTAATAAGCCTTACACAGTGAGCACTGTGCACCTTCGCTGACGGGTTCGCTACAAAGCGCACAATCCATCGTGTGCAAAGATAAAATGTTCGCGATACCTGATTATAATCTTGTAGGTAGGTAGCGGCACGAAACTAGCGCACGTAGTTATTACTACTCTGTGCTAATACATAAACGTCTGAGAAGCGACGCTCTGTATATTAAGTAAATAATTTTGAACACTTTTTCGCCAAGAAGCATGTACAATAACATAAAAAATGGATAAAAATATGAATATATGTAAATAAATAAATAAAAAATCTGAATATAAAGTCAGATCCACTGGTCTAACAATTGTTTCTTTTTTCTTGATTGCCAACTCTAGCGTCAGATTTTTCATGCTGCCTAAAATTATTGTGTCTTCACAATAATTTTAGGCAGCATGAAAAATCTTATTTTACTTCTTCTTCTTAGAAGAAGTAAAATAAGACGACTGCCGTCTAACAATGACTGCAGACCAACGGCCTAACGTGCCTTCTGAAGCACCGAGAATATGTTATTCAGTTAATGTACTCATCCCAATTTTGAAGTTCTTTTTTCATTTTTGGATTTTGCATTAATGTATACATCATAGACATATTATACAGGTTGGAATTGAGATCGTTGACATCCTAGCTTTAAGTATCTTCTGTACCCATGATACAAAGAAATATAAGACTAATAAAACATTAATCAAAAATCGACATTTTCATATTTTCAATTGCTCCTGCTAGAGGTCCTGTAGTTAGTATGAGGTGCTATCGCTAAAATCCGTAACTTGGTTATGTCATAGGCTGATATACCAAAAGCAGGTAAGTAAATATTGTATTGTTGCAGTTAGTTTACTTATTGGTTAGGGTGTTTCTGAACGGCGATATAACTAATCCTTGAAAAGCATGCTCAATCTTCTTCTTTACTAGCAGTCAGATTTTTTGAGCTGCTAGACATCTGACGTAGCTTAATGACTGACATCTTGTGACAAGTTTATGTAGTAACCAAGTGTATAAATAATATATTGCAAAACAAAAGTTTATCTCAAATGTCAAGTTTTATCTCAACATACCTAAAAAAATAGTGTCGCCCTGTCATTTTCAAGTTCGTACGCGATGAAGTTTATTATTTTATTGTGCTTGTGGTATCAAGTATCAAGTAAGTATTTAATACCGAAAATAATAATAGTAAAATTAATTCAATTCCCTACTTAATCCAATAAGTTAAACAATTACAAATTGAAATCACTATACTGACGCATTTTTGCAGTGTCGCTTAAAACATATACACTTTGTTTGCTTTTTAATTAGCTACAAAGCAGAAATTACAAACTATGTATAATTTAGATAGATAGGTACTGATATACTGTCATATGTTTTATCCCTTACAGCTGACAGGGTGAATAGTACAGAGTCAGACCACCGTTATAGCGTTATGGTGGAAAAATGGAATCAAAATAGTAATGGGTAGCTAGCCGCATCGCCTATTGATAAATTCCAATTGAGACTCATTATTGGCGTTTACGACCTGTAAATAATTGATTGTTTGCTTGGGGAAAAGAAGTAAATAAATATATTTATTTAAAAATACATACATTTATAAATATATAGAGACAGATTGCATTGATTGAGCTAACCCCAAAGTTCGAAACTTGTGTTATTGAATACTAACTCAACGATACTATATTTTAAAACAAATACATATATAAATAAACATCCAAGACGCAGGACCATTTGAAAAAGGCCATTATCCAACTTGCCCTGAACGGGGATCAAATCGGGAACCTTTTGGTGGCGGACTAACATGTTGATCATAGAACTGGCTAGCACTGCTGGCATAGAAATGGCCGCAGGGGCGTTGGTAGACCAATTACTAGATGGACCGACGATCTGGTCAAAGTTGCCGGAAAGACACAATGCACATGCCCTGTTTGAGGGCTACACTCAGTATTAGGTGATTATGAGCTGGAGAAGAAGAAATAATTAAGAGTAAAAGAAATAAATGTTCCCACAGCGGCCTCACCACCTGCCAGCAAGGTACACCGATCAGATTATGTCTATCACCAAGGTACAGACGCCTTTTACAAGCTGCATAAAGAAGAATCGACTAATATGCGTGCTAAGGAGATGTGTTCTCTAGAAGGTAAACTACTCAAATTAATTTTGATTCTATTATGTATCAATTTAGATTTTTTTTTCTAGCATGTAAGTGTAAGTGACAAATATGAAAAAAACAGTAGGAAAGGGTCGGCCTCGGCGAACATTCTGCGACCAAATTGCAGACGTTCTAAAAAAGGAGAGGTAAAAAAACCCATAACCGAAGGGCATGTACGAAGAGATTGATAAGTTTTGAGGTTTGTCAAAATTCTGACAAAAGAGGTTTGTCAGAATCGTAGCAAGTGGAGGTCCATAGTCTCTGCCTACCCCTGTTGGAAACAGGCGTGATAGTATGTACGTATAAGTACGTGTAAGTGTAGTGTCCTACTTCTGAGCAAAGGCTTCCCTCTTATCCTTCCACACGTCTCTATCTTCAGCAATCTTCTGCCAGTCGTATATAAATTTATAAGGTCTTCCCGCCATCTGGTCCCCGGTCTACCGCTACTCCTGCGTCTATTTGGATTTCATTTAGATTATTTTCAAAAAATCCTCAGTGTCTCAGGACTAAAGTCTACAACCAATGCGTGTTACCAGTAATGACTTATGACTCTAAACTTGGTCCCTTACTTTGGGTCTCATAAGAAAGCTCAACGCTCTATTGAGAGGGCTATGCTCGAGGTTTCTCTACGTGATCGAATCAGAAATGAGGAAATTCGTAGGAGAACTAAAGTCTAATATAGCCCAGCGGATTAGCTCGTTGAAATGGAAGTGGACGGGACACATAGCTCGACGAGCCGATGAACGATGGGGCGAAAAGGTTATCGATCGGCGACCACGTAGGTACTGGCAAACGAAGCTTAGGACCCACCCACAAGGTGGTCTGACGAGCTTACCAAGGTCGCTGGAAGGCGCTGGATGCAAGCCGCTCTAGATCGGTAATTTTGGAGATCCATGGGAGAGTCCAGCAGTGGACTTTATGCGGCTGAAATGATGATGATGATGATTTTATTTATTATGTAGCTTAGCTTTACCATTATCTTTGGGTTAAGATAAATATAAAGTACCTGGGTGATCGAGCTTTGCTCGGTTACATCTCAAACACTAACTACATTTTTTAAAACTTGTCTAAAAACAATATAAAATTAAAAAATTATATATAAATTTGAACATAAAAAAATTAAAAGTAAGTCACCGAGTGGGATTCGAACCCGTAACACTCTTTCTAGCGCGCATCATAAACCGCTGAGCCAAAATGGATGGCGGCTGGTGCGACGAAGACGAAAGAAAAACGCATGAAAACTCGAAAACACGCGTTTTCCCAAACATAAGACTAATCTAGATCGATTGTTTATCCCCGAAAACCCCTATATACCAATTGTCAGCGAAATCATTAGAGCCGTTTTCGGATCACAGAAATTTATAAACATATAAATATAAAAGAATTGCTCGTTTAAAGATATAAGATATATAGGAAAAAATTTCAAAATTTCTTTGTTGCACCAACTAAGTATGACAATAATCAAAAGTCCATTTAAAATTAAGTAGGTACAAAGGCGGGCTTATTACTATAGCGATTTCTTTTAGCCAACCTTCGGGTAAAGAAGACTATAAAAGATGTGGAGTTAGCGCAGTTAGAGTATTACAATGTGTGGGTTCTAAGACGAGTGACAGTTGGGGGCTAGTTGGGGCCAGGGTCGCTCACCGTAGCTAACTGATACGCGACGATTCGCTACTCTTGGCAACCGTCAGTGACTATCACTGGCACATTGCCGCTTGTCTTTAAGAGGCCTTAGTTTTTTGGCCTGGAAAGCAGTGTTACCACGGATTCTAGTCTTGTACACATAAAGTATTGTTTTCCAATTGTAGTGTACCCGCCTGAAAGGATGACATTAAATATAATTTATTTATTTTTATTTTATTTTCAAGGCGCGCAATTATTAACTTCAGCAGTTGACAACAGTTGGGCGTACGTAAAAGATATATTTTTTAAAGATGAATCTTCTACTGATAAATTTTGGCTTGGACACGGTCCGCAATACACGGAGGGTAAAGATTGGCCACTTTATGGTATGTATTTCTTTTATTAATTTAATAATAGTTGAGTATAAAGAGTCTTTGTATCAAGAGGACGACGACGCCACTTCGACTCGACCAAAAGTATCGTCCGTCATGAAATGTTTGTTAGGGTAAAATTAGATCGAGATTAATCTTTACACCTCTTCCTATTATGACGACATGCGATTTAGACATTGACAGTCTTATTATAAAACGCAGACTAACTTTGTTACTAGGTTTAAACCATTATCTGACCAAATCAAGTTGACATTGTCGGATGAGACACTGACATGTTACTAGATGTCAACTTGATTTGGTCGGATAATGGTTTAAACCTAGTAACAAAGTTAGTCTGCGTTTTGTAATGAGACGGTGAGAGTTTTAGACGACTTGCTACATAGACTATTATTGAAATAAGTGAAAATACAAAGTTTGTTTGTTTCTCGTATGTGTAAGTGGCCAAGACTGGTGTCAGACTTTTCAGGCTGACAAGGTATCAGCCGGGACCAACCGCTTATGTGCCTTCCGAAGCACAGGAGCTCGAGGAATTTTATGCTACTTGTGGTCAGCCATACAAATAATTTATTACATGAATCAACAACATAAATGAATCAACAGACAAGAAATTTGCACCGTCTAAATGGGCCCTTCGTGCTATGTCAGCACAGAATTATATCGCTGGGTACGTACCTACAGGGCTTTACATACATATAAGGTCAAAAAAATATACTGAAACTATTTAAAGGGTGACTTCAGTCAATGACAGTGAACAACTTTCCCCAAGAAACATATGTCGAAATATAAACAATAATTTTTGCCTTTCCTCAGATCAGCTGACAGCTCAACTTGCATGGGAGGCCACAAAAAAAAACTCATATTTCAATACATGTTCCTTAGGAAAAGTTGTTCAGTATCACGGACTGAATTCACCCTCAAAATAGTTTCAGTATATTTTGTTAGAACTTCCTCTTACATCACATGCAAGTTGTGCGGGTAGATTGTAAGACCGACTCAAATTGCGGCGCGCATCTTGCGCTGTGTGTGGTTGGACCTTTAGGCCCAACGCAGACGACAAACTATCGACGCACTTTAAAAGGGCGTCACGGATAGTCTGTCGTTTGCGTTGGGTCTTATTGTAGGCCAAAAGCTAGATTTTTTAAAATTTATTTCCAGATGACCATGATTATGTTCCCGGAATGCAATGCAAGGTACAAGATTTTATATGTAAGGTGGTGAATATGCAGCTCGGTGGTGTACAGAGAGAATGCTGTGACGCAATGGTTGATCATCCGTTCATTTGTAAAATAGATGCTAAGGACGCTCCCCATGATAAAGACTGCGATGTTTTTGACACTGGTGAGCTGAAGACTTTTAATATAAATAATAAATACCTATATACGGACAAATGACACTGATTGAGCTAGCCCCAAAGTGAGTTTAAACTTATGTTATAGGATACTAACTTTGTAACTATCTTGTAACACATGTTTGGCAAATAAATTATCTTTAGCTTCAGCTTCCTCCATAGTTTTCTATAATTTACCAGATTTGTACTAACCCCCCTCTTCTCCATGTCCCTCTTTGCACATTCCCCATCTGTGGCCGTTCACCTTTAAGCTAACCATTTTATTTGCCATATTTTCGGCATCTTGCCTCTTGACATGGCCGTACCATAACAACTTAAACGGTGTCTTTTTAACTTTTCTACAATCGGTGCTACCTTTATACTCCCCCTTATAAGTATATTCATTCCTGATCATATCCATCTTCGTCACCCCACACATCCACCTAAGCGTCCGCATTTCCGCTACATGTATCTTATGTTCTTTTCTTCGTAGTCCACCATCCCCTCCATACAACAGAGCAGTTCTCGCAAAAACTATAATATAAACGCTTATTTTACAGGATATGAATATAACTCTAACACGAGCAGCTGCTATAAGCTTAAAAGGGTACTTGTGACATATGACGAAGCCCGCAAGCAATGCGCAGCGGTGGGCAGCCACCTGGTAGTGATCAACTCCGAGGTCGAACTCCAGGTGGTGGAGAAAATGGTTGAGGCACAGCGGGATATAATGTCACTCTACAACGTTCGGGCTTACGTCGCCTTTCCGTCGGGCGAGAACATTAGTAAGTGTCAGTCACAATATCAGTGTGGTCATAGCGACCAGACTATGATACACCTCCTCTCCTGCCCATCGTGGCGTGGTATATGAGGCCTCAGACAACGCCGTAAAAGTGGCAACCTTCTGATGGGACAAAAATCTGACTTTGTTTTTTTTTGAGCCTTTGACACGAGAAGAAGATTAGTAAGTGTTACACAAGCTCCATCTATATGGCTTGCATTGCATTAGGTGTCCTGGTACCGAATATTAGATCAATGCTTGATGCTATAAGCAACCCTGTCAATAAGTGATTCGAATAGTCGCCACTAGATGTCATATTATAAATAACATATAAGGACATTCAGGCCATGTCCACGCTCCACTCTTTTTCACTCTGTAAGCAATCACAATAAAACGATATATATACCAAATTTCCCTCTTTCTCTCGGGCATCTATTACAAGAAGTTTTGCTAGCCTACGTCAGTCCACTGCTGGACTAAAGGCCACTTCCAATAAAGGTAGGGTTTGCCCACAATCATCACGCTGGGCAGGTGGTGTCAATGAATGATTTTATACCTTATACTGTGATCTTAAGGACGCTGCTACCCGTTCCTAGGTACTTGTATGTACATTTCTTATCCTACGGATATCTTAAGAGAATCTTAAGATATCGGTATGATAGGAATTATGACAAATTGTATTCTACTCTGCTAATAGTAAGTAAAATAAGATAAAAATAGAAGTACATATAACTGAGTAAGTCATCTTCGAGAACAACTGCCGACAAACTGCTGTGCAGTTGGGCAGACTTTGTATAATGAACTTGTACTGTTTTTATAAATGAATAAACGTTTAAAAAAAAGTTTAGTTGATTCTTGATTGTAAATAAATGAGGTACTTACTTATTAATTTCAAAACACGGGTAACTCACGTATAGAGTCAGCTACTGCCGACATGTTTCGACCTCATCCGGAGGTCTTCATCAGGGCGAATGTGACGAGAGGCCCGTACACCGCACCGGCTCGCGACACACTCTGTCACATGTCGGCAGTAGCTGACTCCATTCGTGAGTTACCCGTGTTTTGAAATTAATAATGACTGCATCTCACGTTAGTTTTAACCAGAGATACTTACTAATCACTACTACTACAACTTTTTTAGGACTTACGTCGTCATAGTTTCTTGTAATCAAATAGTGTTTCCCGCAATAATCAATTTAAAATTACGTTGAAAATAAATATGATCAATAACAAGTGACATTATTTTGTAACGTTATATTCTACTAACATGTCATGGTTAAAAAAATTACTGAATTTTTATTTCAGATCAAACCAATCCATCTAATATTGAAACGACGGGAGTTGTGTGTGGTACTGTCGACGCTCATGGAAGTTTCGAACAACAACACTGCCCTTACACTGAGTGGTTTATATGCGAAAAGGAACTCAAACGAAAAATAAAAATTTCGGTTACAAAATAATACAAAATAATTGTCCCTTTTGTTTTTTTATACTATAATTTTTAGTTTCGTAGCTTTTTAGCACATACAACGTGGAAGGGACATTCGTAATAATTGAACCACGGGCTACACTAGAGTAATATAATAGAATAAAATAAACAGTTAACATTAAAAAAAAACATCTGCATTTCCATACCAAAGTGTAATAGTACGGGAATGTCGTTTTTTTTACAGTTATTTTATCATCATTATAACTATAGGGAACTAGTATTACCCATGGTTCGATTTATTACGGGGATCTTCAATCTTTAACGTTGTATGGATTTTTTTATCAATTTTTTTAAAATAAATTATTTCAACGATATATATATAATCTAACAAAATATACTGAAACTGTTTTAAGGGTGAATTCAATCCATGATACTGAACAACTTACCTCCAACTTACTTCAAGGAACACGTATCGAAATATGAAAGTAATTTGTGACCTCCTATACAAGTTGACCGTTCAGCTGATCCGAGTTTGTCGGCGATAGTCGCCGATGGTTGCCGACCGTAGTTGACAGGTTCCTCTCTGAATCGGAACTCATGTTCAGTAATTTTCAACTTTCACCACTTGCTTCTTTATAGGAACTTTTTCACTGTTTCACTTTTCATTATAGGAAAACATCGAGAGGAAACCTTCACACTATTTCACTAGTGTGTAATAATGACTTGTTACTAGATGACAGTCATTGAGCTAGGTCAAATGCCTTAAGGCATTGCTCGAAAATGTGACATCAGTGTGAGTAAATGTAAGAAGAATATAACACACTGGTTAAGGGCTAAAAGGTTCTCGAATGGCGACCACGTACGACCAACGTGACCAGTGAGCAAGGTCGCTGGAAGGCGATGGATGCAAGCCGCTAGTCATTTTGGAAATCCTTGGGAGCGGCATATGTCCAGCAGTGGACGTTATGCGGATGAAATGATGATGATGACACAGGATAGGAACCCGTATTATGAAATAAAAAAATAAAATTATGAAATAAATAATATGACCTTTGTTTTTAATTATTTTAATTTTTAACCAACATCCAAAAAGAGGAGGTTATAAATTCTTCGGAGTTTTCTTTCTATGTATGTTCACCGATTATTTGAATACGCCTGGACCGATTTTTTTTTTGCTTAACAGGGCACACGTGTCATGTGGTTCTGTAGAAATTTTATCAAAATAGGTTGAGTAGTTTGCGGGTAAAATAAGTTTTTAGTTTTAAAAAATTATATTTCAATAATTGCATTGAACATATTTTATTAATTAATGTACTTTTGGGTTAAACATAAAAATTTAAACATTGTACATAAATAACAAATTCGTAAAATTAAAATTTGTCTGTATCTAAGTACCTACATTCAATGTAATTTATATACAAACAGATACGTTAAGATTATGTAATAGTGATGACATACACAAATAAGTTGATACTTATTGTAATTTCACGTACACTTATCTCATAGAGATGGCAGAATTGAACATACATACATACGTATTGGTTTTCGGTTCGAGTTTAAAGTTCTAATTCCTCCATATATGTTTTTTTCTAAAGATTATTTGTTGACTAGACAAGTTAAAAGAATACGCAAGCTCAGAAGAGACATATTTGTAATAAATCGAACCACGGGCTTTACTAGATCACTATATACTTTCTTTTTGTCTTTTTTAGTTAGTTGCTGTTGCTTACCCCAAAAGATTACTTTCTCAGCATCACCTGTTGGTTGACTGGTAGAAAAGGCCCCTGGCCTTAAGTCCGCCATTTACATGTATATCGTAATGAAGTTAAATAAATAAAATAAATAAAAATATATAATGGAATTAAAATAACAGTAAAATAACTTAAAAAAATTGGCATTTCCCTTCTAAAGTGTGCAACCGCCCGGGCAATTTGTATGAGAATGTCTAAATTTTTTTCGTTTCTGGACTGTTATGTTCAATTTATTATACTACTAGCTGTACCCGCGGGCTTCGCTCCCCGTGGGAATTTCGGGATAAAGAGTACCCTATGTCCTTCCCCGAGTCTTAAACTATATCCATACCAAATTTCATCTAAATCGGTTCAGTAGTTTAAGCGTGAAGCGGTAACAAACAAACAAACAAACAAACAAATATACAAACTCACTTTCGCATTTATAATATTAGTAGGAATAGTAGGATAGTTGTACGTTGTATATTATTACTCTGCGACTATAGTGATCTAGTAGCCCGTGGTTTTATTTACGGGAATGTCCCTTTCATGTTGTATAAACTTTCTCGAGCTCCTCCCTGCTTCTTCTTCTCGTGTGTGTTAGTGACTAACACTAGTGTCAGAGTTTTTAAACCGCCTTAAAGGCCGCTGACATGGTTTTAGGTAACGAACAATGTCAAAGACAGTGACCGGGACCGACGGCTTAACGTGCCCTCCGAAGCACGGATCATCTAACTTATTAGACAATCAGGTGATCAGCCTACAATGTTCTAGCCAAACTAGGACAACAACACAAAGTCGTTGCCCCCGCCGGGAATCGAACCCGCGACCTCTGGGTATGAGACCAACGCTCTAACCACTACACCACGGAGGCAGTTAGTCCTCCCTGCTTTGCATATAAAACCGTTGCTCCCGGCAGACGTCAAGCTATATGAGATGCCTTAGGGTAGCTTGAAAAATCTGACATCAGTGTTGACCACAAACGAAAAAAAAAATATCCCAGAAAAAGATGAGGTGTCAAATTTTGAACTACCCCCTGACCATACGGGCAAGCTAGTAAATTGATGTAATCACATATCACGTTGTTTTTCACATGCGTTCTAAAATCTTTTTCACCTCTGTAAAATGTTCTTTACCTCTGTTCTCTGTATTGGTTTTTACTTTGTTGACATAAACTATCGGTTTAACCATTCGTAAGCTAACGATAAATATTGTTTATGTTTTTCAGAAATTATTTTTGCCAGCGAAAAACCTGGTTCTCTGACCAACTGGTTGATAAGTAGGCGAGTTCTGGCTTTTTATATTAAATATGAGACATGTCTATATTAAAAGACCAGTCATAATTCAGAGATAGTGCGCTATGGAGCTCTTTTTCATACTACTTTTGTGGTTTCAAGTCACAGGTAAATATTTATATTTATTCATCCATTATTTTAATAATAATTACTGATTAATAATCTTAGTACTTATGTTACAAATTGAGTCTTTGGTGCTCCATTTTAGAGTGTTTCTAGCCATACGTTTATTTTTTAATTTTCTAAGTTCCTCATGAAGTCCATCTCAAACTTGTCTAGCGAATTTATTATAATGTACATGGACATCAGAAGATTTAAAGATATTAGTTTAATTAAATTTATTTAGATAATTAAATTTTTGTTACCATTGAAGGAGGTATTAAATCTTGTCGTCTAGATTAAGAACGAGATATTTGTATGTTTTTAAATAATTAATAAAAAGTTTGTTTTAATCAATAAATATCAATTGAAAAAACAATAGATAACATCAATATCAATCTACTTTTTATTTTATTAACATAAATCATTTAACCAATAATGTTATAATATGTAATCACTGTAAGCGTACCTTTTAAATAAAATAAAATAAAATAAAATAAAATAAAAATAAATCATTAACTTTCAATAATAAATACTTACTGCTTTTATGAAGCAATAGTATTGTATGTTGCATATATTTTGAGTGAGTGCTTAGTTATTTTGAAATTTTACCTAATTTATTAATTTTTAATCATACTAAGTATTGACTTTTCAGCCTCTCTTATATCTAGTTTGAACTTTAACCTAAATGATTAAAAACTCTGCATACCTACTTGATATCAACGTAAGAAACTACACACTATACACCGATTTGGTGGATCAAAAAACTGTTTTTCTTAAATCTGTTATACAGTACAATATGCTACCAAAGTCAAAAAACATTTATTTATCTTTGGATTTTTATCGCTTTCTTTTAATAATTTACTTAATTGCTGCTAACCGTTGATAATCGTCAAATTGGCTAGCGATTTATGATAGGACATCTTCTGTCAAATTCATTCAAAAATCTGTAATTATCAAAGTGGTAGCATGCAGTTTAGTACTAATGTCTTCCACCTTTTTTTACAAACTTTTATTTAACTTGCAATGTATCTTGTATGTATGAATGTTTGTTTAGGTCAAATCTTGTAACTCAATTTTCAACCAGTTACTCTCAACCAATTTAGCTGAAATTGTATACTTGTGTAAGTCAGATGACAATACAATGTTATGAAGTCAATGAGCTGTTCTGATGATGGAGCCGGGAGATATTTGATAGAACTCAGTAATAAAATGACGCAACTCCATCGAGTTTGGGCTTATTTCATTTGTCTTAATAAGTACTTTGGCCTCACAATAAAAAGCTTGTACAAAAAATGATATTTTTTCTAAAAAAAATATATATTTTTCTCTTCCGTGGCATGAACGAACTTTAGGCGGAACCACGCAAAGTAGCCTAAATGAAATAACATTAACAATAAGATTTTTTTTCCTTCATTTCCACAGGAGCTGCACCTCCAGCCATCAGCAAAATTTACAGAACAGACTATGTGTACAATAAAAAAACCGATGCATTTTACAAGCTTCACATTGATGAGGCATCATTTCATCGTGCCAAAGAGATATGCTCACTGGAAGGTGCGAAACTGGTAACACCGATAAACCAAGGGGACTTGAGTCAGGTCCATTCGATGATGAAGAAATACCCTGACATTGATTTCGTTTGGGTTGGGGATGATGGAAGGCAACATGAGAGCTTGAATGAAAAGGTTATAATATGTATGTATACAGTTTTTTATCTTATCTATAAGACAACACAACTTAGAGTAGATTTACTGTTATTAGTATTACGGGACTTACCGCGATTAATATCGTTTTCTGTCAGATATTTCGACGGCCCTTCTGCCATCATGGTCGCTGGCCGACCATACTAATAACAGTAATTGTGACCGTGAAATTCTAAAATCATTATATAGAGTAGATTTAGTTCATGAATTTGTACAAATGGTTGTGCATAAAACAATAGGATTATATTCTAGCTATCTAGAAGTTAAAATTGTTCTAAAATAACTTAATACCTTTACCTACACGTAAGCAAAGTAAGAATTATGAATAATGGCTTATTTGTAATGATTCATTACAAGTAAGCCACTTTTGAAAATTAATTCCAAGAATTCATAAAATAAAAGTTGTACAAAGGCACTAAAAAGATGTTTATGTAAGAGAGGTATACTATACAGGCATATTTCTACCAAATAAACATATTTTCTTCCTTCTACCCTAGATTTTAAATATGAACAAAAAAATCGCGATCCACTTTTTATTTTGAAAACACATGTCAGATTTCGCCAAGATTTTGTAATTTTAAAGAAATT
Source organism: Acrobasis consociella (assembly GCA_963555685.1). Classification (NCBI taxonomy): domain Eukaryota; kingdom Metazoa; phylum Arthropoda; class Insecta; order Lepidoptera; family Pyralidae; genus Acrobasis; species Acrobasis consociella. The sequence continues at coordinate 4,931,341 of OY743109.1, read as the reverse complement.
GCATTTAGGGGTATATAAATAGCATTTTCTAGATTTTAAATTTAATTTTAGATGAAGAGAATGCCATTTCTTTTTAAATTAAAATATATTGTCGAACTTAGCTTTAAAGTAAATGCAGTACGTTCTTATGCAAAAGTTTAGTGTACCTTACTAATAATAATCCACATATGTGTTTTGATTTTTCAGTTGGTGACGAACAAAAATCACATGATACATACGAAGATTATGGTTATGGTTCCGTAGACGAGAACGAGAAATGTGAACTAATAGACAAGTCTGGAGAGATCAAGACCACAAATTGTTATGGTTATGAAACGTTTTCTTTTATTTGTAAAGTGGAAGCAAAGGATGCTACTTACGATGAAAATTGCGACGTGTTTGATTCAGGTGGTCTATTTTTGTATTAGAATATTATTGATAAAAGAAACTTCATACATACATAAATACTATCACTTCTTTATCCCTAACGGGGCAGACAGAGCATTTTGAATCTTGCGGTTTTAAGCAGATAGAGCTCAGGGCTGCAAGACTCAAAGGCCACTTTTAGCTTGATGTAGGCATAAAGGTGGATGAAGGAATCAAAATAGTGATTTTTTGCCCATTCCTTCGATCGGCTTTTAAGATCTGCCCAGGCAGAGAAGCAGCTGATACATTCTAAGTTTTTTCTTTTCTCCCAGACCAGCATGGAAGAAAATTCATAATTTTTCCAACAAGTCAAATCAGATCCTTTTTTCTAAACGTCAAAACAATCAGTTTCTATGGGATTTTGTATGAAATACAGGCAGATGACGTCATAGATTTTTGGAGTCAATAGCGTTCTTATTATCAATTTTTCTGCGATGATAAATTTAAAATCACGTTAAAGTGGATATGTTGAAAGACAAGTGACATTATTTTGCGAGGTTTTAGTTTGTTATCAGTACAAAATAATTTAGTTTTGGCTCAGGAAAATACCCAATTTTTCAAAACTTAATACCGATTTCGCCCCCAAATTACACAATCGACTTTGATTAAATTTCTATAGGAGCACCTGACAAGTATATTCTTTCTAACAAAAAGAGTTTTCCAAATCGTTCCAGGCGTCTTCGAATAACTGTGAACGTACATAAAATGTACGTATTTTTTGTGTCATATTGACCGAGCGAGCGAAGTGTCTCAGTTTCAGCTTCTCCAAGAATTATTTCGTGTCTGAATCCTATCTGTTCTCGCCTACAGGTATCATGTCGTTTATCAAACAAGGACATTTCACTATATCACGGCATTTCTCAATCGGTTCTCCGTTAATCCAGCTTTTCAAAATGGCGAATCGGGGGTTCAAAACTTAAAAAATCATATTTCAGCCATAGATATACTCACACTCAACGTTTAACAACTTGGCGTATTGAAAGTCAGCCCTTTAAATACGAGTGACTTAAACAAATGATTAAAATTTAGTTCAGATTTTTTCGCTTCTGGCGTGCGCATCAAAACAAAAATGGCGTCAACAATGCAAACAGCTGTGACTGTGAATGTTATTTTTCATTCACACATCTCGTCAACTCATTTTTCTCATATTTATCTGTTACTAGTTACTTAGTGGTAGGTATTAGTGAAAATTATTCGTCAGTGATATGTAAACTGTAGACCCTAATATCACAAACTTACTACGTTCAGCCATCTTGTTAAACGTTGCGTTCAATGACTTGGCTAGTGGTCCTTCAGCCATATAATTGGATGCCTGCTTTTTCAGAATGAGCTATACTCCGTTTGGTTAGGTATTTAAATAAATGTAAACAATCTTGACATATCTTTTTATTGAAATATACACTTCATAAATCAATACCTTAGCAATTTACATAGTAATTATGTAATTTATAATTTATACAGATACAGATAAATTTTCACGTCTATATCCCTGACGGGGCAGACAGAGCCCGGGGCCGTAAGACCCAAAGGCCACGCTTAGCGTGATGGTGGGCGTTGAGATGGAAAAGGAATCAAATAGTGATGGGTTGCTAGCCGCATCGCCTATTATCATGATTAAAATCATTCAAATCTCGCCTATTCCCTCGGTCGGCTTATACGATCTGCCCGGGAAGAGAAGCAGCTGGTACATTCTAAGTTTTTTCTTTTCTCCCAGACCAGCATGGAAGAATATTATAAAGTTATAATTTATAACGTAATTAATTTGTTATTTTGCAAAAGTATTGATTTATAAAGTGTATATTTCAATAAAAGACATGTTAAGATTGTTAACATTTATTTAAATACCTAACTAAACAGAGTATAGGCGTTTAGTTAACTGGCTGATTTAACCAGATCGCTGCGACATATAAAACATTTAATTTTAATCCTATTTTTTCCCCAGGTTACGAGTATTATGCGAACGTATCCAGTTGCTACAAGGTTTCCAGAGTAGCTATGACATGGAACGCAGCATATGCCGACTGCCAGGCAGTGGGGAGCCACTTGGTGGTGGTCAACTCTCAGGCAGAGAGCCGCACCCTGAAGGAAGTGATGCACAAGTCGCCGCGCCACCACGGGTCCAAAAACGACAATTACATGATTATAGGATTCCGTACCAAAGGAAGAACCAGGGAATTTGTGACGATTTTTAGTAAGTTGGCATGGCATATTGTAAAGCAAAATGTTTTTATACAAAACCGGCCAAGTGCGAGTGCGAAGGAATGGTACGGAACCCATTATCTGTAAAAATTAACAATTGTTATAGCCCCACTTAAATATATTGTGTTCTGTTTTTAGTATTTGTTGTTATACCGGCAACAGAAATACATCATCTGTATAAATTTCAACTGTCTATCACGGTTCATGAGATACAGCCTGGTGACAGACAGACGGACAGACAGCGGAGTCTTAGTAATAGGGTATCCTTTGGGTACGGAACCCTAAAAATCGATAACAATTTGGCTGAACAATTGAAACAGGCTGCCAGAAAGCGAACAATGAAACAATATGTAGGTACTCTTACTTCAAAGGCAGTAATGCTCTTGGTCACCAACTGCCTAATAACAAATGCACAATATTTGAAATATGAATTTTGAAGATACATTTTAAAAATTAAATAAATTAAATAATTCTCGTTTAATCTTAATATAACGTAAATTTTACTTATTGACGTTTTAAAAATTTCAGATCAGACTTTGCATCAAGCCGGATTCGAACAGTGGTCTCCACATGAACCTAATAACACGAATAACAGCGAATATTGTGGGTCCCTCTACTGGGATGGGAAATTGAACGACTTGGACTGCAACGATTTGTACCGCTTTATATGCGAGAAGGAAAAACGCGTGTAGATAAAATTTATCTACATGCGTTTTTACGTGTGACGTGCCTGCTATGTCCATGCTATCCATGACATTTTAGATACCTAGCACACGAGATTAATAAAGATATAGGCTTTAATTAAAACGGTCAGTTGAATAAAGAGATTTTGTTTAACGAGAAATTATCTGTAGGCAAAAATTACTAAATCGATCAGAAGAAAATGTGATATGATAAGGCAGATACTCCTTGGGCCATGCGCCGCCAGTGCGCAACTATACTAAGTCTTTATAATATGTTATTTTTTTCTGCCGACTATGTTTTATATTATACTAAAATTAAGCTTTAGTAATAAAAATAAATAAAGAGAATAAAGCTCAATGTTTTATAAGACTTGGCCCGTTAACGGGAAGAAACGAGATATTTGTTTTAATATACGCCACATGAAGGGATCAAGAAATTATATGATATGAATTAGTCACACAAAAAAATCTATAGAAATTTAAGGATTGTAAATTTGTGAAATAATAACATGACTTTTTTAGTACATTTCGTCACTAATTTTATGCACATTTAAGTACCTTCAATAAAATCACTTAATACTTAAATTACAATAAATATAAATTATATACTTATCCATAAAAAAATATTAGCCTATGTTATCTTATGCTACAGAACTTGTCAGAGGATTTTTTCAAGAGGAGGTCCTGAGGACCCTTCCCTCCTTAAAAAGCAAACAAAATAGGCTACTCGTCAACACTAGGTAGATCTCGGGTGCGAAGGTTTTTTTGTAGACCGCCGATTATTATATTGGCTCTGAAAAAAAATATCATAGGTCATATACCTAAACATACAAGATATTCTATCACGCCTTTCTTCCTAATGGCGTAGACAGAGCATTTTGGGTCTTGCGGCTCTAAGCAGACAGCCCAGAGACGCATGACCCTAAGGCCACTTTCAGTGTGAAGGTGGACAAGAATGGCAAACAAAGCAAAGTGGTCTTGCAACAAAGACTATCTATGTAGTCTTTTTCCCATAATGTAAGGCTCTTTTGACCGAATTAAATTAAATATAAACGGACAAATCACACGATTGAGCTAGCCCCAAAGCAGGCCTGTCTCACTCCGCGGTAGGTATTAAAAACGCAAGTACAAAAAAAGTACGTATGGCGGCCGCGCCGGCTTGGCTAATCAGTGTGGCAGAAAAGGTAAGCGTTACGCGATAGAAAGAGACGGAAAGAGATGGAACGTCTAGGTGAATATAACTGTAGGTTATTAGCGTTGTGCGATCTGAATTGAACTTAATTGTGTCGTAGCGAGAGTCGCTATTCCTTTAATTGATTTTTCCGAGTGAATCTTTTGTACTTGTACTATTATGTATTCTGTGCCCACAGTACAGAATTAATACGAGTATTACATACGGAATCTCCTAAGGTGCCTAGCAATATTATTTAAATAAACCCAAAATGAGGTTTGAGATTTGTGTTATATTAAGGGATACTAACTCAACGATACAATATTTTATAATTTATAACAAATACAAATAAACATCCAAGATCGTTAATCCGAAAAATATCATTTTCCATACCTGACTGGGGATCGAACCCGGGAACTCCGGTGTGACAGCCTGACATGTCTTAAACTTAAATTGACATGCATTACTTAAATTAACAAGTTCGTTGTAATTGTTTCTTAACTTAATTCATTCTAGAAGTCTTTATTATAATATTCGTTAAAGTACTTACAAGGGATCATTCTGCTTCCCATTTCTACCCTTAATTTTTACACAGTGTTCTGTATCTGGTTTTGTTTTCACATCTTCATTACTGTGTGATGGACTAGGATTAACTTCTTTTACAGGAGATTTATTTACGCAAACGTCTGGTTTTTCAATTACTACATCTGTTTTGTTTTGTTTTTCACTGTTGTTTGATGTATTATCATTATTTTGAGCATTTGTATGATTATCTTCTTTAATATTTACTTTTGCGTTTACTTGATCAGAAACAGCTTCCTCGGCTGGGTCGATTAGTTTTGCTTTGTCTTCTTGGCTTACACGTTCTACCATCGTTGTTCGCCTCTAAATTGAAAACAACATTAAACAAAATTTAATCCTGTCAAGAATAGACGACGCTGGATGTAGGCCACTTCAACAGGTCATTTAAAAAAATCTTAAGGCTTGGACATATCCAGCAGTGGCCTTATGTGTGTGTCTATATGATGATGAGGAAAGCTATGAACGCAATTTTTTTTAATTAAGCTCAGTTAATAAAATTACTATTCCTTAGAAAGATGGTTTGGAGTATAAAAGATGATTGCAGTTGATGTTTTAAATTATATTTGCAACAAAGAATTATTCCAGTCACCTTTTACGATAGGTGTGGGATAAAAAGGGGTTGTGACAATTGTTCATAACTCTATACCCTTATGATATATCTACTTCTATCTTATAATTTAATGAAGAGCTCTGTGTAAAGCGACACCGGGCATGGTCCGCACCTGGATGGGTGACCACAAGTGGCATAAGAATTTCTTGAGCTCCTCCGTACTTCGGAAGGCACTTATAAGCGTTGCTCCCGATTGTTATTAATATAAGGTAGTCGTCAAGCTATATCAGATGCCTTTAGGCAACGAAAAACAACAAAACAAAACATCTAATAATTTCATGGAATCATTTCCGTCCAGCATAGACTTACCATACTTTGTCTCTGGACACTCTTTCTTAGGTTTGTCAGGTCCTTCTTCTTTTTTCTTCTCAAAAAACCACACTGAAATGAGATTTGATATTAGAATTTATGCCTTATGGCGAGCACACATTGAGACAAGTGAAAACTAATTTGTCTGTAAGTTGGCGGTACCATTGAAGCTGTGCTATGTTTTGATAAATAATAGGATTTCGATAAATACATTTTAGCTACAAGTACGACCAGATATCGCTGCCGTTCTCCAAAAAATTCCAAATTGTCAGGCAAGTTGCACGAAAAAACGGGATTACGATGGCCAGGCGTAAGATCTGACGCAGACAGAGAAAGGCTTATGCCCTCAACAACCTAGGTTCTTGAAATTGACGAAGATGATGATAGTTTTACTTAATTAAAGAAAAAAGAATAAAAATATGTAATTTTTTTTCTTTTTTCTTTCTTATTTTACATAAAACTTGCATTTGAACTTCATTTCCAAAAAAAAAAGAAAGAAGAAGGTTTACTTAATTAAAAAACAAAAAACACGACTTACCTCATATAAAATGAAGACTATGATAACGATAAGCAACAAACCAATTAGGGAAGCGAGAAAGATAATCCAAATAGGCACGTCTATCTCGTCGAAACGAAGAATAGTTTTGACACTGGAAAACCAAAAATGTTTTGATGAGACATTAACTGCCTCCGTGGTGTAATGGTTAGAGCGTTCGGCTCATACCCGAAGACCCCGGGTTCGATTCCCGGCGGGGCAACGACTTTGTGTTTTTGTCCTAGTTTGTCTAATAAGTAAGATGATCCGTGCTTCAGAGGGCACGTTAAGCCGTCGGTCCCGGTCACTGTCTTTGACATTGGTCGTTACCTAAAACCTTGTCAGAGGCCTTTAAGGCGGTTTAAAAACTCTGACACAAGTGTTCGTTACTATCACACAAGATAAGAAGAAAATGAGACATTAGTCCGTTTACTTTTTGCCTTAAGTAGTGAAAGAGATAGAATAGCCAAAAGAAGAGATAGAAGCCAATGATAATATCGTCGCTTATTCATAAAATATTGAACAGAGCTATTTGATAATGATAAATAAATAAGTATATAAATATATGTACGGGTAGAGACAAAGGGGTGATGATGACAAATTGTATTCTACTCTGCAGTTACCAGATGGTTATCATCTTATGACGAAATGGTAGAAAAATGTAAAAGATTACCATACAAGGGATGTGGCCTGGGTAATATATATATTATTTCAGTACCTGGGTGACCAAGCTTTGCTCGGTTGCATCTCAAACATTAACTATATTTTGTATTGTCTAAATACAATACAAAATAAAAAAATTATATATAAATTTGAACATAAAAAAACAAAAGTAAGTCACCGAGTTGGATTCGAACCCGTAACACTCTTCCTAGCGGTCCGCATACCGGCGCAAAGAAATTAGCGACCATATTCTGCGTGGAAAGAAAAACGCACGAAAACTCGAAAACACGCGTTTTTCCAAACATAAGACTAATCTAGATCGATTATTTACCCCCGAAAACCCCCATATACCAATTTTCAGCAAAATCGTTAAAGCCGTTTTCGAGATCACAGAAATTTATAAATATATAAATAAATAAATATACAAGAATTGCTCGTTTAAAGGTATACGATAAGATTTTACCCGTCAACTAGATATCAAAAAATAATGGACCCATATTTTTTTCGTTTAGCAAAGTACCTAGTAAAAATTCATAAAGATACAGCGCATTGAAGTTTCGGCGTGGGGGGCGATTGACGTCACCTTCTTTCTGGTGAAAATCGTACCTGATCGTGACGTCACGTGAAATTTATATGCGCAGTATCTTCGTCATTATTTGCTAATCAGAGAAAAAAAAATACGTATACCATACAGATACAGATACATTTTCACGTCTATATCCCTGACGGGGTAGACAGAGCCCAGGGCCGTTAGGCCCAAAGGCCACGGTGGTGGGCATTAAGATGGAAAAGGAATCAAAATAGTGATGGGTTGCTAGCCGCATCGCCTATTACCATGATTCAAATCTCGCCCATTCCCTCGATCGGCTCTTACGATCTGCGTGGGTAGAGAAGCAGCTGGTACATTCTAAGTTTTTTCTTTTCTCCCAGACCAGCATGGAAGAATATATACCATATTTTTTACAAACAATTTTTTTTTCGACGTCTGTGTTGCGATAAAACTATTATTTTAAAATGAAGGCGCTACTTTTGCATTCCTATACATTAAAAAAAATAATAAAAAACCTGTCTCTTTTTTCCTCTCCATTCAAAATGATTTTCATATGTGATGTCACTTGGAGTTTTTTCTTTCTGAGTGTATCTGAAATTAAATAAGTCATGGTTACATGGTTATCAGTTGAGTTCTAGTTATGGCATCTTTAGAGTTCCGTAGTAAATAAGGAATCCGAAAAAGGAAATTTTGAATTGTCGAAATGTACGTCAAAATATTTTAAATAATTGCTTTATAACGGCTATTTTATTTTACGTAGTTTTTTTTACAGCTAAATTTTTGTTCGGGTGTAGTTTCAATTCAGTTATAAGGATAATTACTACCAATTTAATTATGATATTAACTTTAGTTAAATTACTTTCGTGGACTAGGTAAAGTCAGTAATTTTTTTAGAATCAAATTTAGGGAGAGATAATTTTTCAAAACTTAAACAGACTTAACCACCGTCCGTACGTACTACACAATCGATTTTGATAAAATTCTTTTCATTTCCATGAGACCAAAACAAAATAATTGTTTTTCAAATCGGTTCAGGCGACCTTGAGTAAACGGTGAACATATATAAAAAAAGATTCCAACGAATTGTTAGATAGATAAATTGTTTATTTGTCACTACCGAGACACAAAAATTAAAGTATACATACAACACAGGCTTACATTCATGAGTTACACACAGTCTTGCAAATAAATACACAACAATAAATCAATTGCATGTGTGTGCTGCAAGACAAATAGGTCAAAGCTTAGTGATAATATTGCCTCGAAGGCAATGCACTGATTTTCAGCAATTGTTAACTTCCTCCTTTGTGGAAGTCGGTTTAATGGTTAAAAATGCTTAGATATTTCGTGCATCACCTCACTTTCAGGTCTTGTAGAGGAAGGAGTCAAGCCTTATTGTTAAAACGCAAGTGACATAATCGTAATTTAACGGTAAATAAAAATTGTTACATTACGGGTTCGAATCCAGGGGTTCTATTTTTGAAACGCAAAGCCACGAGTTTTAAATAAAAGCTTACCACCGTTTCAATATTAGTGTTGTACAAGACTCGAGTCCTCAAGCCATAAAATAATGGGACTTGAGTTCTTTTTGAAGCCAATGTTTACTTTTAAGTGATTTAAAGTTTAACACGATTCAATAAATGAAATGAAATAAGAAAAACGTAAGTCTTTTTCTTACAGTTTTTAAACCTGATCCTTTTAACACGTCACTAGGTGGCAAATTTATTTAATCATATCCTAATTTTCTTTTAAATGTTAAGTTCTCCTCTCTTATGAATTCTCCCTTAAGACTAAAAGAACTCAAAAGACTCGAAAGGACTCAAAAGACTGTGAGTCTTTTGAGTTTTTACAGTTAGTCTAGGACTCAAAGGACTCATGGCTCGGGACTCTAACAGTCTCAAGTCAGGAAAAATGTCTCAAGTCTCGAATTTAAGAATGTAAGAACTCAAGTCTTCTACAACACTATTTAATATGTCCAATGGCTTCAACATTAATACTTACTATAAACATTAGACATTATGTGTATAGGGAGCACCATAATAAATTTCGTTTTGCTCATTACTGTTATTTTACAATGATTGATGTATTCCGTTTTAGTTTCTTTACTTGGTATACAATTGTAATTTGTTTCATAAATTGGCTGAAATATAAATAAATAGGTATTTAACTATTGAGCTATCCACAAAATAAGTTTTAACTTGTGTTATGGGTTAGGTATCAACACAACACCCATGAAAAGTTTAATATGACCATTTTCAAATTTACTCTGATTGGGAATCGAACCCAGAATCTCCAGAGTGGCGGACTACCGTGTTAACCATTACACCACATAGGTGACAAACTCCGTAATTATAGAGTACTTTAATATAACTAAAATCCGTAACAAAATAAACATTACAAACATAATAAACAACACAAAAATCAAATTTACATAATTGCATCTTTGAAATTTTTAAAATAAGGCTAACTAGGTACCTTACTCGACTGCTAAAAAGAGTATAATTTTTTTGAATGCTTCGACATATTTGTATGGATTCGGTGTAGGTGTCGTCATCGTCAACCCCAATTATTGACAAAGGCTATAATGAAAAACCACTGATGAGTGATAGTAATAAGGCATTTTAACTTACAGGAATTCCTTCAAGAAAGAACTTCTTTTCTAGGGTAATGATTGCTTTTACATTTTTCCAAGATGTGAGCCCGTAATTGTAAATCTGTAAAAAAAGGAAAATTATGTTGAAAAGCAAAATTAACTATGTTGATGATGAAATGTTTGATTACTGGGTTTCTTCTTATGCCTTATCCTTGCCCTACTCCATCACTCGGTGTCCAAGTTATTTGCCGATCGCTATACTAGATATGCGATTATGCGTAATCTCAGCTCTGAGGTGCGTTTTGGCTCACTTAATCTTAATCCTCATTCGGTACCGACTCATTTTATTGATTCCTAATTCCTTATCGACTCCGCCTCCATGATCGGAAAATAGGCTAATTCTTCGCCAACACATTTTTTTTTATATAAAAGTACCTACTTCGTATTCGTGCTGAATTTGTTTTGATGAGAATTCAATTTCGTTCCTTGTTATATTTATTACACCGCCATCCTTGATTAATCTGCGAAATAAAATTATATTAGTATAAATATCAAATATTTTTCACATTTCGATATAATTGTTAACATGAAAACTCTTACAATTACAAAACATGTGGGATACCGTGAAATCTGGCAACTTTGCCACTTTTTATAGGGTAAAAAAATGTAAGTGACATTTTTTTGAAAAAAAAATAGTGTACCAGATTTTTAAGTTAAATCTTTGAAAAATGTAATTTGTGAAGATATTCTACATCCTTTTTAATGAACAATATGTTGAAAGTAAAGAGGGAAAAGGACCAAAAAGAAAATATGGCAAAGCTGACCCTACTGTATGGTACCTTTGCCAACAGATTTTGTATCTCACTATGAAAAGATAAGTTAAATACAAATAAAGAAAAAAACTCCCAAAAAGGTTATACAACTACTATATCCAGGTAATTCATTGTTTCTTTTATTTGTTAATGAGTTGAAAGAAAAGTGGTAAAGTCGCTCACCCATAAATCATTTTTTCATAGTAAATTTAGATTTGCTGTTAGGGTTGCTACAAAATTCACACAATATCTTCATTTTATTCAAAATACTTTTATTTTTGCATTCAATGACAATTATCATTAATTATAATTACACTTTAAATACTATTAGGTACTTATTACTCGTATTATTAGCTTAACTAATACAAACATTAACAATCAACCATAAAACTTGTGTCAAAATTCAACATCTAACATAAAGATAACTAATACTAGTATGGCACTTAGCAGCTGAGTCAGTTAACTGATCACAAACATCAAACATAAAATAAACAATGTTTTCTTATAATAGGTAATAGTAAAAACGACAAACATTAACATCAATGATAATTAGTACCAAATATAAAATCATAAAAAATAATAGGTTCATATTAAAAATAAACATCGTCAAAACGATCTATTAAACAATATTCCTTATTTTTTTTAATGGAATGTAATTGTATTATTTTAACAACAGAAGTGGCGGGGACAGTATCGCGGTCAGTTTTCGTAACAACAAATTTCAGATTTGGTTTCTTTACAGTCTTTAAGAAATTTACTGCATAATATGTTTCTTGTTCACGTTCGTAAATTTTTTCTACGAATCCTATGTAGTATTTCCATGTTTTTCTATTGTAATATCTCACTAAGACACTTTGGTTTACAGCTATACTGTTTATGTCATAATCATGTTCCTCCTCTTTAATCTTGTTTTGGTTTGTCTTAGGTGAGTCCGGTTTTTCTACTTCTTCGCCCTTTTCATTATTGTTTTGGTTAGTGTCAGGCAAATCCGGTTTTTCTATTTCTACGCCCTCTTCAGTCTTGTTTTGGTTAGTTTCTGGTAAATCCGGTTTTTCTTCTTCTACGCCCTCTTCAGTCTTGTTTTGGTTTGTTTCAGGTAAATCCGGTTTTTCTTCTTCTACGCCCTCTTCAGTCTTGTTTTGGTTTGTTTCAGGTAAATCCGGTTTTTCTACTTGTTTGCCCTCTTCAGTCTTGTTTTGGTTAGTTTCTGGTAAATCCGATTTTTCTTCTTCTACGCCCTCTTTAGTCTTGTTTTGGTTTGTTTCAGGTAAATCCGGTTTTTCTACCTGTTTGCCCTCTTCAGCCTTGTTTTGGTTAGTTTCAGGTAAATTCAGTTTTTCTACTTCTTCGCCCTCTTTAGTATTGTTTTGGTTAGTTTCAGGCAAATCCGGTTTATCTACTTCTTCAGTATTGTTTTGATTAGTTTCTGGTAAATCCGGTTTTTCTACTTCTACGCCCTCTTCAGTCCTGTTTTGAGTTGGTTCAGATGGTTCCACATTTTCTACTTCTTCAAACTTCTCAGTCTTATTTTGGTTAGTGTCGAGCGAGTCCAGTTTCAGTTTGCTCATTTGAGATTCTGTTTGCTTATTTTTTTGATATTGTTTTGTGCCTCCTATTTTTAGAAGGTCAACAGGCACTCTTTCTAAATCTTTTATGTCAAAAACTATTTTGTTTTCAAATGTATTTCGAATTTCTGACAATATGACAATTTTTTTTCGTTCTGCTATTACCGGGTTAGTCACTACTTTATGTTCAGCCGATACTTTCCTTGTGGATACATTTTCTCCTGCTAATAATTTTTCTGGGGTTTGATAATTGTTTTCGTTTCTTTCTGTTGAGTCCAAGAGTTTATCTACTATTTTACCTGTTTCAGTCTTGTTCTGATTAGTTTGTGTCAAGTCTAGTTTTTCAACTACTTTATCATCTTTAATCTTGTTTTTGTTTATTTCGTTATTATTATCAGTCCAGAAACATGTGTCGTACTCCATTATTTCTCCGTTTTCATCGATTTCGATAAAATTTTCAATATTTTTTATATCTATGTCTTCATCTACTTGTGTGACTATATTTTGATTTATCATGACACTGTCTAAATCTTCATTCATATTTCTATCCGAATTCTGTTTTTTATATACTGACAAGTAAACATCTTCTGAAGAGTTTGAATTTTCTTCTCCATTGCAACTGTCATCAACTTTTCGTTTTTTTGATTGGTTTGAACTTTGGATAGCTTGGTTTCTATCTTTTTCTTCTTCAAATCTTTTGGTCCTTTTTCTTTGGTTTGTATTTGTTTCACCCTTAAAGCTTTCACTAGTTTTATCATTTTTATCTTTTCTGTTATTGTTTTCATGAAAGGCCTCCAGAACCTTATCTTCAAATTCCGACATTATCGTCTCTTCCTCTGCGCTATCACTTACCAAATAGCTATCGTCATCATCACTATCATATTTAATTTTTTTTTTTTTGACAGATGTAGTTTTCTGTTGGGGGCTTTTCCTGAAGTAGATGCTACTGGATTTGTCCAAAGGTCATTATCTTCTTTTTTATTTTTTCTTGTGTTGGATTTATGGTTTAAAGTTTCTTTCTTTTGCGATCTTTGTTTTACATTAGCCATGAGTGTTTCGCAGTCTTTAGATGTAATTGAAGTTCCAGGTTCCACTTGCAATTTTCTGTTTCCTCCTATTTTGTTTATTGGATTTGGTGCCTTGGATTTTTTTAAATAATCGAGTAGTACAGTATCTATTGTATATCTCGTTTCGGCTTCAAAATCCGGCAATTTGCTCAACACTTTGTTAGGATTTAAAGGAACTATTCCCGTGGCTTTAAAACCAGCTTTTATATTATCATTGTTTGTAACTGCGATGTTTTCCAGCAACTGTTTTAACAAAATTGGGAAATGACTTTTATTTATGTTTGCCTCCGATGGGTTTTTGATTTTATATTCTGTCAAAATTTTGCGCCAACATTTTTTCAGAGGACCAAAATAGGCCACGTCTAAAGGTTGGGTTATGTGGGTGGAATTTGGCGGTAAAAAGGCGAATCGTATTTCATTCTGCTCACATAACCTTATTATACTTACGTTCAAGTGGCTGGACAAGTTATCGCCAATAACAACTTTAGGACCTTGAAGTTTTTTAGCCCATGGGATGATGGTACTTTCAAACCAGTCTTCAAATACCCTAGCGTCAAACCACCCAGATTTAGTCCGGTTATATCTCGCTTCCGGGGGGCCATTCGAACACCAATTCGACCACAAATGCTCAGATTTGTAAACTGTATACACAGGTAGTAGATGTCCATCTGCACTTGCTGCAAACATAATCGATATATTTCCCTTAGAATGATTTAAAATTCTTTCTGGATACTTCACTTTCCGCTTGAAAATGCATTTGGTCGAACCCGGATTATCAGATAGATTAGATTCGTCGTAATTTAATACATTTGAAGATGGTACGTCTTTTAAAGTATGTTTTAGGTTCTCAAAGTAATTCTCGAGCTCTTCCGCAGTTTTTGCTGCCCGTGCCTTTTTAATGTTTTGCACTGAGCGTTCCGTCAATTTATCGCGGTGGCGATCTAAAAAATTTTTGACCCACCATTTGCCAGGTAGTTTATCGTCAAATAAACAGGTGCGTCGATTTTTATTTAAGTAGTCAAATATAAGTATACGCAGGTCTAATCGAGATAATGGTGAACCAAAGTCTGCACTCGCTACCAGCACATCAACAACATCTTTCTCCTCTGCGTCACTGAGACGTTGCTGACCGCCAGGAGGTTTCATATGAAGTTTTTTAACTTTGTTTTCGATGGTACGGCGTGGAATATAAAATCTCTTCTCGGCTTCCAGTGATGAAATTTCCTTTTTTTTTACTAGATCGACGGCTATCTCTAACATTTCTTGACTATAGTTTTTGTAATGACGAGATCCTATTCTCCGTCGATTACGGCGACCCATTTTCTAAAACAAAACCAAAAAGAAATAATAATACTACATGAGTTTTAAACACTACATTCTGAAATAAAAGAATACATATAATTCAATATTTCAAGTAGATAACTAAGATTACCTAATTATGTACCTATGTACCTACTTAAATTAAGATTTTTTGGTTTATTTTTATTGCATTCCGATAATGTCTGTTAAATTTAACCTGTTAATTATAAAAGACTATTTATTTAAAGAACTATACGAACGAATTTGGACCGATTTATCAAAACTGCATCAGATTTATTTTTAATATTCGTAAATTTGATCACACCTCTTCATTTTACGCTCAGCTTGCATGGCTCCCTATCCCCTTACGTCGTAATGCTAAAATACTCTCTATGCTTTTTTCTATCTTGAATAATCCGCACTCCCCTAGCTATTTTAAATCTAAATTTAACCCTCTCAGTTCCACTCACTCTCGCTCACTTCGCTCCTTTAGCACTCTCATCCTTAGTATTCCTCCTCATCGCTCTAACTTCATGGGCAAGTCTTTTCAAGTCCAGGCTATCCGGCTATGGAATGCCCTTCCGGAGTTTATAAGAAGAGCTCCCAGTCGTTTGGCTTTTAAGCGAGTGGTACATAAATTTTTCCTCCAGCAGGCCTAGTCCCAGTCATCCTGATTATATTTATTAGTATTTATGTCATATATATGTATGATCTATTGTATTTTATGCATGTTAGTATATATAGTTATTATATGTTTAATAGTATATTTTTGTATAAGTATTGTGCTTTTGGTTATTTGTTAAAGTAGGTACTTTGCTTATTCATGAATTTTATCACGCCAGCCACACATATTTTCTGCTTGTTCTAATGGTTGACCGGGAAAGACTGCCATATGGCATTAGATCCACCACTTGTACACTTATTTTATTTGTGCAATAAAGATTAAATAAATAAATATAAAAAAACGTCTTAAAAGTGACAACCCTAAGCTATTCCAAAACATGGCAAAGCTGCCATCACTTCTTGGTGAACCTGGTATGGTAACTTTTCCAACGAAACTTACAGACACAAATCAAACACATTACACCATTCACAAAGTACTACTTCCACTCTTAACCATAAAGGTAAAGTAATCAACAAAATGTACATACCTTGATTCAGTTTTTATGACCCAAATTGATCAATTTTTGGAGCACCGGTTTTGAGGTTATATCAGAGGAGGTAATTTCGCAACCAAAATGGCTGGCAAAGACGGCCGCTGGGTTACCCTCCCTCAAATAGTGTTGCCAGTTAATAATTTAATTTTCGTACCAAAATAGGTACAAACTTACAAAAAATACCAATTTTATGATAAGACAGGATTTGTGGTAGCACGCTACTAGTGGCAAAGCTAACATCTCTTGGTAAAGTTGCCAGATTTCACGGTAATCTAGGTAAATATAGTGGTAAATGCGAAAGTCGCGTGCAATACCCAGTTTATAGAATAAACACGTTCTGATTGACGAACGTCGCGAATGTCGCGATCGTAAACATTCGCAATAAGAAAAATCGACATAATACACACGAAGATGGATATAGATAGAGAATTATAAAATGTAACCAGAAACGAAATATTTCTGTGTAACTTTTTATGGGTTGTATTTGTACCTTCTACACAAACTATGGGTAAAGCAGTACGATACCATCTTTCCAGTATAAGATAACTTATAAATCAACACAGTTTATAATTTGGAAAATCAAATTTTCGTATAACGATGTTCGAGCCAGGGTGACAATGGGTGACATGTTTTGTATAAAAACTTGTCTCATTGTCAAATGGATGCTATCTCTTTTGCTATTACATACATATTTTCTGTCGCACTCGGTTAGTGTGGTCTTTTTACACAGTAAAAAAATCTACTTCTATGCACACATAGATACAACAACAAACATACGACTTAATGTAATTCGTTGTAATAATCTTTCGAAGTAACGTACATCGCAATAAGAAGCATACGATATTGCGTAATTCGTTAAAGCATACTTTCTAGTTCACTTCAATTGTTTTTATATACTTTCCGGACCAGTCAGTCAGATCACATCCATGTTTTGATTTTCGACGTTTAGTAGGACAGTAATATGTTTCTTGGGGAAAGTTATTTACTGTCATGGACTGAATTCAACCTTAAAATAGTTTGAGTATATTTTATTACTGTATATTTGAAAATAGTACTTACCCTATTACTGTCACATGTTCGCTATCCCAATGAAGAGGTACTGATTTATCCAACATTTTAGTAGGAGTTTTATTGCTGCAGTGTTCATGTAAGTGCACATCCACTCTAAACTCATCATCCCCACCATCTTCTTTAGTCTTGATTGACCTTGTGTCAAGTGTTATGCCATTTATATTCTGTAATATGAAATGATTGAAACCACGCCGAAATTACATTCCTTTTTCTTGGTAAATACCAACGATATAATGTAATATTTAACTAACTTTAATAATTCGTGAAAATATCTGGAGACTTTTAAGAACGCGCGTCAGCGAAATACAATACGAGTTTTTTGAAACAATAGCTGTAGCGAAAAATAATATTCTTTTACCTAAAAAAAGACATTAAAAACTCTCAATGGTTTTATCGACTAAAAATTTTAAAATCAATAAAAAAGTAGAGTAAAACGGAACGGAGTTTTTATAAAGTTTAGTATATTTTTTTATATTTGTAGAGAAAACGAGAGGTCAAAACGGATCGTTGCCAATCCTTCGCGTTTAAGTTTACACAGACTTAGGATCGGGACTCATTTGGCACTACGGAACGGCACTTTTCTTAGCTGCTATCCTTTTCTGTTGCTCAGAACCATCATTTGCTAGAGTGAGAGAGAGAGCGACGGAACTGATGGATAGCAGCATGCACACGTTTTGTCCCGGGCTGAGACATTGGATCCAACCATACCTAATGTATGCAGGAAGAATTTTTATCCAAATAAGCACAGTTTAGTTCATAATATATCCAAGTATACACAGTAAGTCCAAGAAACGAAGAAATACGTAAGGAAATACTTTCGTATTTCTTAATTTCTTGGATATCGCGCACTTTGGTATTATAGTTCAAAAAGGTTTACTCTATTTTTATCACAATAAGAGTAAAAGAAACGCTTACCCATTCCGAGTTATTTCTTAATAAGTATTTAGGGTTACAAATGAGGTGCTCCCTTTCACTTGAAGATGGCAGCATGCAGGTTGAAGGCCAACTAGAGAGTGAGTCGATGCCATGAAAATATATCCGAACGCATGCCTCGTACGCAGGGTCACCCTTGTTTTGAACCGATATACTCAAAGTTTCGTTATCACTTGAACCAACAACATATATACCTGGATTTCTGAAAAAAAATATTATTTCTAAATTTCACGCTAAAAGTGGCATTTGAATCTTGCAGTCTTGGTCTTTGTGTGCTTAGAGCTGCACGACACAAAATATTCAGTCTGTCTCATATAGGGATAAAGAAGTGGTACTTCATGTATTATTTTATAAAATACTAGCCGAAGCCTGTGACTTCGTTCGCGTGGACTTTATGTCTCTGGAAAATGCTCATCAGGCTGAACAACTTTTACTAAGGCGGCATTTTTATATCTCTTATAGTTTAGCTGGACCATTATGGTTCTGCATCAGGCGTTCCATTTTCCAAAATCATTTATACCCTATATGTTGCCCAGGCTTAATAGCTATATAACAAAAAAAGTTTCATTCTAATCGGTCTAGTATTTCCGGAGATTAGCGTGTACAAACAGACAAACAGACAAACAGACAAACAGACATACAGACATACAGACAAACAGACAGACATTTTTTTTTAATTCTTACTCTATTACTACGTCTCCATCGCCCCCAATATTTTTTTTGGAAATATATTTAATGTACAGACACACTTTTTTTACTGTTTTATTATATGTATAGATATAGATATTCATAAGAACATGAATTAACAAAAACATACAATTTTATAAGATTTAAACCAGGATGATACAGTTTTCTGTAAATCCTATCATTAGAAAATATGTATGAAAGTGTAGACTAACCACTTGTGACAAAAAAATTGCATTCAACTGAGCTTCGGTCGCCTTTTGACTTCCCGCCAAAACGTTGGCACTCTAAAATGCTAGACAGACAGACGTACCAACGTTAAGGTAAAATTTGGCATTGTTTTTTGTTTCTTTATTATTTGATTTCTAGGTGGATTAGAGAGGAATCTTATTCCGTTATACACTCACGTTATACATGTCACTTTTCACGAATTTTACATTTTTAAATGAACTTTTAACATAAAGCTTTTAGATAACTAAAAATAGGTTATGGTAAACCTCAACGCCACTATGAGGAACAGTTCTCAAGAAGCATACATTAGACGAATTTCGCGGCGTAGTGGTCACCATACTAGTCCGCCACACAGAGGTTTCGGGTTCGAGGGCAAGTTGGGAAATGGCCTTTTTCAAATTGTCCTAGGTCTTGGATGTTTATCTTTATATGTTATAAAATATAGTATCGTTGAGTTAGTATCCCATAACATAAATCTTGAACTTACTTTGGGGCTAGCTCAATCAGTGTAATTTGTCCTATATATTTATTTAAGAGAGTTCTGGTTGCAACTTATACATATAAGTGCCATAGGTATAAACAACACAACACCATACCTGGCGGGAAGATCTCCTTGTGGCGATAAAATATACCATCTCGCTCAAGCAAAGTATTTAAAAAAAAAACTTACGTCATAGAAACAACGAACGACATTGTAAGTTTTGGGACGCATTTCTTATCATTTGCACATTCTCCAATCCAAGTGGAACCGGATTGTTTGAGTCTACTCCTGTCACTAACAGTGACTCGAGAAGGTTCGAAGTCTGCCATGGCCTTGGGATCGTTGAGCAGTTCCGCCGATATTTGATAATAAAGAGAAGGATCGTAGATTTCGTTCTTTGAAAAAAAAGGGAAATTAGTTATAAAGTTAGTCCTCTCAAACCGAACAACTGTCAGGTTTTAACTAAAATTTTCAACAACTTTGCGGCACATTTGAGTAGGTCGGTTATTTGCTCCCAAATGCTCTTCTTAAGTTTATAAAAGGTGTGAAAACTATGTTTGAGCAAAAAGTTAAAGGTTTCAAAGGTAAATGGTAAAAAAGGTAAAGGTAAATGTAGTAAAGATGATAATTTTTCGAAACACACCCCAAACTACAAAACCGATTTCAATAACATTTCTATGGGACGCAAGTATACCCTTTCAAACAAAAAAAGAATTTTCCAAATCGGTCCAGGCGTCCTCGAATAATGGATAAACATACATACAAAAAAAGATATCCTGCTCCTTTTTTGGAAATCGGTTAAAATGTCACATATAGACTCCATCGCTACTGAGGGCTGCCATCTTGTGGATGTAATTTTCAAAACTTGATATTACAAGTGGCATAAAACTGTAATAGGGAGGTGAACAAAAAATAAATTCGGCTTATTAGACAAAGTACTTAGGCGACCGAGCTTCGCTCGGTTACATCTCAAACAATAACTACATTTTTTAAAACTTGTCTAAAAACAATACAAAATAAAAAATTATATGTATATAAATTTGAACATAAAAAAAAAACAAAAGTAAGTCACCGAGTGGGATTCGAACCCGTAACACTTTTTCTAGCGGTCCGCATCATAAACCGCTGAGCCAAAATGGATGGCGGCCGGCGCGACGAAATTAGCGATCATATTCTGCGTGGAAAGAAAAACGCATGAAAACTTAAAAAAAAGCGTTTTCCCAACCATAAATTTTCTGATTAGCAATAATGACGAAGATCAAGCGCATTTAAATTTCGCGTGCGTCACGATCAGGTACGATTTTTAACTAATGATGACGCAAATCACCTCCCGGAGTGGTGGTTACTTGCGTCACTTTTGGTCAAACTTCGAAGCGCTGTATCTTTGTGAATTTTTACTACTTTGCACAACAAAAAAAATTGAGTTCTTTATTTTTGGTTATTCTAGTTGACGGACTGAATAAAATATTATAATTTTTACCCATTCCACATCCTTATTTGAATACTAGCCGAAGCCCGCGACTTCGTTCGCGTGGACTTTATGTCTCTGGAAAATGCTCATCTGGTTGAACACCTTTTACTAAGGCGACATTTTTATATCTCTTATAGTTTAGCTGGACCATTACGGTTCAGCATCAGGCGTTCTATTTTCCAAAATCATTTATACCCTATATGTTGCCCAGGCTTAATAGCTATATAACAAAAAAAGTTTCATTCGAATCCGTCCAGTATTTCCGGAGATTAGCGTGTACAAACAGACAAACAGACATACAGAAAAACAGACAAACAGACAGACTTTTTTTTAAAATTCTTACTCTATTACTATGTCTCCATCGCCCCCAATATTTTTTTTGGAAATATATTTAATGTACAGACACACTTTTTTTACTGTTTTATTATATGTATGCGTGTACAAACAGACAAACAGACATACAGAAAAACAGATAAACAGACAGACTTTTTTTTTAAATTCTTACTCTATTGCTATGTCTCCATCGCCCCCAATATTTTTTTTGGAAATATATTTAATGTACAGACACACTTTTTTTACTGTTTTATTATATGTATATAGATATAGATATAGATAGATATAGATATAGATTTATTTTTCTGTTTACCTTTAAAACTGATGTATACCTATAACGCAATGACATATTTTCTTACCGCTGGCACTGAAATAATGATGTCCTCACAATATTCCTGTTTTTTCTGACTTGTTACGTGCATGCCATAGGTTATGGAATCATTTGATTTTGTTTTTAACCGCGGTAATGTTATCAGGACTTTAAACAATTCCAATGTTACTGTAAAACCTATAAAAATTCAAAATTGATAGAAATCTCCACACTCATTTCTCCTCCATGCCTCATCGACGTTTCTGGGGGCATAAGAGCTGGTGCGCATTTTGGCCAAAGAGTCTGGCCATAAGTCTGGCTATACAACGAGGCAATGCCGCCAGTCTCTTAGGTGCCCTGCGACCGTAGCGATCGCGATTATTTTTGATTGCGTTATTTAATTTTTAGTTTTAATATTTAAATTTAGGTAGGTAATTTAGTTTTTATTATTAACATTATTTATTGATATATATAGTATCGTTATATACAATTAGAATTAATATCTAGATTACAATCTAAATTAAAAAACTAAATTAAAAATCTAAATCTTGAGTTTAATCGAAAAATATAAGTAGATTGGGCCTTCTGAATTCCCATGTCGCATTTACCATTCTTAAATATTGCCTTTTTGTTCCAAAATTTACATATATATTAAGAGCATGCCCAATCTGGAATCACTTAGACCTTTTGGAAAACTTAGATGCTACCCTCAAAAACGCTTTAGAAAAAATTCTAAATTTAAACCTCGATCACCGCGCCTGGATTCAAGCCTCTTTACCTATTCGATCTGGTGGCATCGGTATCAGAAAAATTTCTAGTATAGCTCTTCCGGCTTTCCTTTCGTCCGTTCACAGCGTATCACATTTGTGTGCGAAAATTCTTAAAATGTCTTCAGCTGATATACACTGTGCAACGGATGCAATCGATGCCTGGAAGACTCTCTGTCCCAATGAAAACATCCCAGAGGCACCAAACCGACAAAAACTCTGGGATGTCCCTCTGGTACAGAGAGATTATAACTATTTGGTTCAAAATTCTATCAGTGATTTAGACCGCGCAAGGCTTCTTGCCGTCTCTGAACATGAATCAGGACACTGGTTACACGCACTCCCCTCCGCCAACCTCGGAACACTTTTCGACAATGGCAGTTTTCGAATTATCGTTGGACTTAGATTAGGTGCTGCCATTGTCGAACGCCATCTATGTTTTTGTGGCAGTGTCGTCGACAGGAACGGACTACACGGGCTACACTGCCAACGCAGTGCCGGCAGATTTTCACGCCACGGCTCCATTAACAATATCGTTAAAAGGGCGCTTGCCACCATCGATATCCCTAATGTGTTAGAACCTGTAGGAATAACTCGCGATGATGGCAAGCGTCCAGATGGTTTAACCCTTGTCCCTTGGGAGCGGGGGAGGGCACTCGTGTGGGACGCGACATGCGTCGATACGGTTGCCCCTTCTCGCCTCGGGGCGACGGTGTCAAGGGCTGGAGCCGCGGCTGAAGCAGCAGAAGACGCCAAGCGGCGAAAATATTCCTCTTTATCTAATGAATATATTTTTGTTCCGCTTGGCGTCGAAACTCTTGGTCCGTGGGGTCCAAGTACTAAAAAATTTATTAAAAAAATAACCCCTCGGCTTGTCGACGCCGCTGGTGACAAGAGGGCTGGCTCATATCTCGCACAGAGGATTGCAGTAGCTATTCAGCGCGGGAATGCAGCCAGTGTTCTTGGCACCATGCCACATGATCAAGATTTAGATTTTTAATTTAGTTTTTTAATTTAGTTTTTGGTTATATTTATTTATTGTGTATAATAAAAATTAATTTCTCCAAATAAAAATAAAATATCTACTTATCCTTAAACCAGTAAATCAAAATAGTAGATAGATATACCGTCTTATTATAATATCTTATTAAATCTGACCAGGGTCGCTGGAAAGCGCTGGATGCAGACCGCTCTTGATCTCGGTCATTTTGAGAATCTTTGGGTGAGGCCTGTGTCCAGCAGTGAACGTATGCGGCTGAAATGATGATGACTATAATATCCTCTTCTATGGTCTGAGAGAAAGGAAAAACTAAGTATGTACCAACTGCTTCTCTTTCCGCTCAGATCGTAAAAGCAGATTGAGGGAATGGGCGAGATGTGAATATGTTAATAGGCCATGCGGCTAGCAACCCGTACTTTTTGATTCCTTTTCCTTTTTTTGGTTTTTTTAATTTAACGCCCACCATTACGCTAAATGAGGCTTTTGGATCTTATGGCCGTGGGCTCTATCTCTTTAAGGCCATACCCAAATTTTCCGGGGTCCAGTGGCGCCCCCATTTGAAATAAATCATTTGAAAGGAAACGGTGATATCATTTAAAATTTCGTCTTGACCACACCCTAGATAGCGAAAAACGGCCACTTTTAGCTAATGTGCGGAGAAAAGCTTCACGTTCGCACTTTAAATTATAAATAAATAAACAGTAGTTCATAAAATAGTTAAAAGGGTTATTTAAGGTTTGGTCAAGACGAAATTTTAAATGATATCACCGTTTCCTTTCAAATTATTTATTTTAAATGAGGGCGCCACTGGACCCCGGAAAATTCAGGTAGCCCCTTAAGGTTCCGTAGTAACCAAGGAGCTGTTTACTACGGACCCTAAAAATGTAGTCATTACATGTTTAATTTAAATTATTTACTTACTTGCGACTATCATTTTTGGTAAGTCAGGATATTGAAAAGCCAAACATGATTCATATTTAAAGGAAGAAAATCCCACAATTTCATGTGTTTTCTGAAAAAGTATAAATGAATTAATAACATAAAGATACATACATTTTTGTGTCAGTTGATAATGTTTTCTAGTTATTTCGATTGAGGAACCGAAATACTGAACAGATTTTGATAACAATTATCCTTCTTCTTTGACTTCAATGGATGTTATCAATAACATAACTCCTTACTTTCTTGAGACTATTCCTATTGAACTAAAAATTTAATTGAGAACTTACTATTTTTGAAAGTTTTTAATACTTAAATTACACTTACCCCTAGTGGCTTTAACTGTTTTACTTCTACAGTAATAGTTGCCAGACAACTAAATAATACAGCTGTGTTGTTGAGCGGGATACCAATAGCTAATTCTAAAATAAGGTATAGTTTATTTTAATACATTGTTTCATGAAAAAAAGCGCAAACATAGCGCGACGAACCGATGGCCGGCCGATGGGGCAAAAAGGTTCTTGAATTGCGACCGCGTACTGGCAAGCGAAGCGTAGGGCACCCACCTACAAGGTGGTCAGATGACCTGACCAGGGTCGCTGGAAAGCGCTGGATGCAGGCCGCTCTTGATCGGTCATTTTGGAAATCTTTGGGAAAGGCCTACACAGCCAGAGGATTTCAGCCTACACTCTCCACGCTGGCCAGACGGGTTTGGAGAGGTCTCACTGATGTTTACAAGCTTTTTTAGCTTGTATTTCCTAAGTCGCCTTCTACGACATCCACGGGAAAAGTTGGTAATAACTACTATTCTACTACTAATTCTTAAAGTTTGTGTCTTTGGATGATTGGAAATTTAGGATGGATGAAAAGAGATTAACAAAAAATATTTATCAGTCACATGTAAATGGAAGAACAAAACAGGTCAGCCCCGGCAAACGTTCTGCGACTAAATTGCAGACTTCGTGTAAAAAGGAGAGGTTAGAAGTACCCGCAACGAAATAAAATTACTTTTTATACATACTTACTCGCAACGGGTAAGTATAATTTTATTTAACGTTTATTAATTTTTATGAAAAAAGTACAAGTTCAATATACAAAGTCTAAAAAGAAAAAAGAGTGTAATGAAGAGTGTAATGAAGTGTAAAGATGTCTGTCAGGATCGTAGCGATGGAGTTCCATAGTTTCTGCCTACCCTTGCGAGGAAACAGGCATATAACCAATTTATGGAAATATAAAGACATGACTAACCTTTGCATCCATTTTCATCAAAGTCCGGCACAGCGTAAAGGCTCAACCCGAACGAACGGTAGTTTTCTCTCTGTATTCTTTGCAACCACGTGACTTCTTGGTCCAAGTCCAAGAGACGAGCTCCTGAGTATATGTACACTGCGCCTCGGCCTCCGTCTTCGTAAGGAGCAGATACGGCGATTTCTGCAATAAAATGAAATGTATTTTGTAAAAGTCCTACCCTAGTCTAGGTTATGAACGCCCTTACCCTAGAGTCTAGGTTATGAACGCACTTACCCTAGAGTCTAGGTTATGAACGCTCTTACCCTAGAGTCTAGGTTATGGACGCTCTTACCCTAGAGTCTAGGTTATGAACGCCCTTACCCTAGAGTCTAGGTTATGAACGCACTTACCCTAGAGTCTAGGTTATGGACGCTCTTACCCTAGAGTCTAGGATATAAACGCTCTAACCCTGGAGTCTAGGTTATAAACGCTCTTACCCTAGAGTCTAGGTTATGAACGCACTTACCCTAGAGTCTAGGTTATAGATGTTCTTACCCTAGAGTCTAGGTTATGGACGCTCTTACCCTAGAGTCTAGGTTATAAACGCTCTTACCCTAGAGTCCAGGTTATGAACGCCCTTACCCTAGAGTTTAGGTTATGAACGCTCTTACCCTAGAGTCTAGGTTATGAACACTCTTATCCTAGAGTCTAGGTTATGGACGCTCTTACCCTAGAGTCTAGGTTATGGAAGCTCTCACCCTAGAGTCTAGGTTATGAACGCTCTTATCCTAAAGTTTAGGGTAAGAGTGTCCATAAAGTAAATAATGAAATCATATGCGTCAAAATTGAAAAAAAATAGTTATTATGATATGAACTAAGTAAATCACTTTTGTGTCTCTAGCTAAAAACAGAGTATTTTTTTAGAATCAATCAAATTTGATAAAATGTCTATGGGACCACCTAACAAGTATATGCTCTTTGAAACAAAAAAAAATATTTTTTATATTGACCACATTGGCCCAGAATATCAAAACAAAAAATAAAAATACATGCGAATTGATTGCCTGGACCATTCATTAGGAAAAAATGGTATGTAACATTTATCTAATCGCTTTCAGTTTCTATCCAGGCAAGCTTTTTTTTTAAAGTTGGGTAAGGATTAGCAGGATAATTATAAAAAAAAAAACAGTAGGTACCCTCTTTTTTGTCTCCATTTAGGTCTCCAAGGTTTGCTATTGCATGACCAAATTGTCCATTATTACTGGGACCTTTGACTACTCGAAAATATTTATTAGTATTCTGAAAAAAGTTAAAACAATATAAATAAGCAATATTCAGAATTTCACATTATAAACGGAAGAAATTACAAAACTTTAGTACGTGGTACAATGTGTTTTACAAAATGTTACGTCTGGCAGGAATTTCTATTAGTCTGGCTGCTTTTACAAAGTTCTGGAATAAGCATATTTTCTCATAAAAAAATATTTAATGTCATCCAGTTATACAAAAAGAAAATAGATAAAGATCAATACCTATATGAAAAAATAGTTGCCAGTGTATCACATATAATAAACCGGCCAAGTGCGAGTCGGACTCGTGTAAGAAGGGTTCCGTACCATTATCCTTGAAAATCGCATTTGTTGCGTTGGAGCCCCACTTAAATGTTTATTTTATTCTGTTTTCATTATTTGTTCTTATAGCGGCTACAGATATACATCATCTGTGAAAATTTAACTGTCTAGCTATCACGGTTCATAAGAAAAAGCCTGGTGACAGTCAGACAGACGGACGGACAGTGGAGTCTTAGTAATAGAGAGAATTTTACCCTTTGTGTACGGAACCCTAAAAATTTCTTGATTCTTATATTCTTATTTGAAGTCCCTTCCACGCTGTATATTTATTTATTGTTTTACATTTACACGCCCATCTTCCAGTGGGGTCTACCATAGGCTGGATCCAGGTAAGGGATGCTACAATATAAATAATCGAACTCACGTCATCCTTATAAATGAACACCCCTCCAGTATTGTACATGTTTTCTGTTGCAAAAGTCGGAGCTCCCACCAACAGAAGCGACTGGTCGTCACCATTCACACTGGCTGCACACAGCGACGCCCCGAACATCGAACCGATTTGTTCGCCTTTGATTGTAGCAGTCATTCTCGCATTCGCGTTGTTGAAAATTAAAACCTTTAAGGAAAAAAGTTGCGATTTCAGAACTAGCTAGAACAAACTACACAAATAAAATTAGGAAATACATGCTCCACAAAGCTAACAAACATCAATGAGACCTCTCCAACACATCTGGCCAGCGTGGAGAGTGTATGCCAATTCCTTTTGGCTGCTCTAGCCAAGTATGGCTCTAGTAGTACAGAGAGGGTCGTTCTCCTGCAGTGGAGATAAAAAGACCTGATGATGATGACGATGATAATGTATGAAAAGTTTAACTTTCCGGGACAGTTATTGTTTTTAACAGCATTATTGCTCGTATTTAACCAAATCAAAATATGTGATGAAAAATTTCGCCACGAGTGGGATTTGACGATCCTCACTTGAATGCCGTGAGTGCACTACCAATTGTGCTACCGTGACTTCGAATTACCCAGACGAATTTTCCGGGACAGCATCATCATCATCAGCAATAGCTTTCAGGTTCCCACTATTGGGCATGAGTCTTTATTTTCCGGGACACTTAAGATATTAACTCATCATTATATCATTTCAGCTGCATGACGTTCTCTGCTGGATTTCCAAAATGAAAGCGACCTGCATAAGTGTTTTTCAGCGACCTTGATCAATTCATCTTTCATTTCTCTACGTGTTGGATCCGATTCCACATCTTTTCTGATCTGTTTAGTTTTTATTGGAGCCTTGCGTCATCCAAGTCACTTAAAAAAACTTTATAATATTTAAATTAAGAATATTGAGCACTTTATACCATTCCAAACCCATGTTCACCATAAGTTGAAGATATAAGGAGTTCATTTATGCCTTTATAAGTTCTGTGAAGAACACTGTATCCTAAAACAAAAGAAAGTTAGTAGATATTTAATTTTATTCTCATTTTACGAACAGACAGTAAATTATAAGAAGACTAGACGCGTCCCGCGGTGTTATCCGCACCTTAAGTAGCCTATCTGTTAATCCAGAATGTCAGCTTTCTGCATACCAAACTTTTTATTGAATTTTCGAGTCTTGAATCGTCGCTCAGAACCATCATTTGCTAGAGCTAGAGACAGAAAAGCAGCATAGAAAATACATAGGAAAGTGCTGTTCCAGCACTTTCCTAGGTATTTTCTATTGAATTTGTATGAAATTCTCCTTTTCTAATTACATTTTATAGGATGGTTGCCTATAACTTTTTAATTTGTCTATAACCCTACTTAGCTCAGATAGTAATCCTTTATACTTCATTATTTGCACTATAAAACCAAATATTTCAAAAACCTAACATACAAGTTCAAACCCTTAGAGTTATGCACACACTTGGTAAGAAGAGAAGAAGTATGGATATATTGGCAAAGAGAACAAGTAGCAGTGATGTGCAAATTGTGCAAAGACTTTATACCAGTACCCTACGCTTAATAAGTAAACATTCCTCTCAATTACTGGCAGGTTGACTGGAAGAGATCCCTATACGGGATAAGTTCGCCGTTGTATGTATAATTTTCTTATTTGTTTATGTGTTTTTTCTTTTGTACAATAAAGCTTTATAAACAAACAAACAAACAAACAAACCTATATTAAATCTTAATACTATCTATAAGTAAATACTGCAATTATCAACACACTTGCCCAGCGTGGGCTAATTCTCTCCTTAGGCCGCGTTCATACGACAGGCGAAAGCCAAGCTTTGTGTTGCCATATAATTGAGTCCTATAGTCCTATCCTATCACACATCGATACAACTCAAATTTTGCGCACGCTTGGCAGGCTCGTATCGTCTGAACGCGGCTTTATACTGCGGCCAATGGATAGCTACCAACACACTCAAACAATTTAACTATACAAATAGTAAATTTTTTGATTAACTACTAACTTTTTGACTTACCTAATGTATATGTCACATATATATTAGTTACATACACTTACTTACACAGGCTTAAAAATAAGGACACGACAATAAATTAATTGTTTGTAATTAGTGTGTAAAAAAGATAATCTTACCAAAGTTTGTTTTGACTTCAGTTTTCACAGGAAGAATGATAAATGGATCATATTGGTAATTATAAAGGTACTGCACTGCGCGACCTGGTTTAAAACAAAAACACATGATTTTTTTACGACAATATAACAAAAATTATAATATGCGCACTCAGCAAACTGTACTATAATACCTGAGCTACCGAGCTTCGCTCGACAAAAACGTCAAGAAAAAGCGGTTTTCGAAAAATGAAACCTAGCTTGATAGTATACCTATACTATCAATCTAGCTAGGTAAGTATACGTATACTAACTACAAAATAAAGTTGTAATGTATAGTTTATTGAAATAAAGTATTATGTATAATAAAGTAGTATAACTAATCTGAAAACAAACTAACCTGTAAACATGGATATACCAAAAACAAACTGACCTGTAAACATGGATATACCAAAAACAAACTGACCTGTAAACATGGATATACCAAAAACAAACTGACCTGTAAACATGGATATACCAAAAACAAACTGACCTGTAAACATGAATATACCAAAAACAAACTGACCTGTAAACATGGATATACCAAAAATAAACTGACCTGTAAACATGGATATACCAAAAACAAACTGACCTGTAAACATGAATATACCAAAAACAAACTGACCTGTAAAAATGGATATACCAAAAACAAACTGACCTGTAAACATGGATATACCAAAAACAAACTGACCTGTAAACATGAATATACCAAAAACAAACTGACCTGTAAACATGTATATACCAAAAACAAACTGACCTGTAAACATGGATATACCAAAAACAAACTGACCTGTAAACATGAATATACCAAAACCAAACTAACCTGTAAACATGGCAGGACCGCCGATCAGAGTGTTGTCATTGCCGTCGATATCCATACTCCATCCAAATGTTAACATTCTTTGTTCTGTGAAGAAAAAAAAATGCATTAGAAAAAGTTTATATTGTGCGGTTTTACTAGATTTGCCTCGCAACATACACAATTTTGTACTTATATTGAAATCTTGAAATCAGAATCAACAATATACAACGGGAAAGGGACATACCACTATGTAAGGATAATAAAATTAAAGTAAAAAACAAAATAAAAATCGTCATTCCCATATAGATTGCCCCACACTTATGTACACACTTCTATATAAAAATGTAGATTTCTTGTTAAATGTTTGACTGTCATAGTATAGTGATATAGTATCCCGTGGTTTGATTTATTACGGATAGGTCCCTTCCACGTTGTATATAGTTACCATTTTCTCCTAAACCTATACATATAATAAAACAGTAAAAAAGTGTGTATGTACATTAAATATATTTCCAAAAGAAATATTGGGGGCGATGGAGATATAGCAATAGAGTAAGAATTAAAAAATATCTGTCTGTTTCCGGAAATTCTGGACGGACTCGAATAAAACTTTTTTTATTATATAGCTGGGCAACATATAAAAGATTTTAGAAAATGGAACACCTGATGCAGAACTATAGAGAAATATAAAAACGACGCCTTATCAAAATTTGTTCAGCCTGATGAGCATTTTCCAGAGACATAAAGTCCACGTGAACGAAGTCGCGGGCTTCGGCTAATTTATAATGGAAAATTTCACACTGGTCTTAGATCCAGTCAAATCTATCAGCTGCTTCTCTTTCCGCGCAGATTGCTGAAGGCGATCGCAGAATTTTGTTAATTTGCAATCCATCACTATTTCGATTCCGTTTTTACATTTTTATGCCCACCAATACGCTTGACATGGCCTTTGAGTTGCGGCCCTGAGCTCTACCTGCCCCGTAAGTATCAGCATAAATATCAAAAGCACTTACCAAATTTAAATTCATTCTTATTTTTGATTTCAGGCGTTTTCAAATTGTATAATTGCTTATATGGCCCACTTGAATATTTATAACAGCGACTGAGTATTTTATCTGTTGAATAAAACATAAACTTTTTGAATAGGTTGTCAAAAAATTCAAAATCAGTGTAAGGTGGAACTAGTCGACACTTTTTCTAGTATACAAATTTCGGAGGGGATTTCCTCCACTGTTTAATATTTTACATCCAAAGTATAACATGATATCGTTTTGTCTCATTATGAATTTTGTCAGCATTGATACAAAATAGGAAAATAAAAAGCCGTTAAAAAGTTATAAGCCATCAAAAATTCGTTTTTCTTGCTAATTTTTACGAAACTTTCGACTTAATTATAAAAAAAAAGTGTAAAATCTCCACAACAAAATCGGCAGTGATACAACTTAATTATCGAAGATTAATAAACTTGCTTTGTTACATTGATTAATGCAGTAGTTTTTGCACAAAATCTTTTTCCCAAAGGACTTTACGTTTTTTTTACGCGCTCGGTTTACTACGAACTGTCGTGCATTTCACCTCACTGATTTCGCACGCCGCAATGTTAGGTGAGACAGCGTGCTTTTTGGCCACGCCCACCTGGGAGTTCAAGTCTGCGGCTATGTTCTTAAAAGGGGGTCGCCGAAGCCGAACAATCCAAACATTGGTCAAGTTTATTGTAGTTGAGTAGTAGCCTTTGAAGAAAGAGTGTTTATGTTGGCAGTGTTGTCGTAGGGCATTTGTAGTCATTAGTGCGGTCGTCTGACAATTGCTGGACATCCTCAACGTAGACTCTACATGGAAGATGGCATGTGCCCGACAACAGAATTAATATAAGTATCTCCGTGGTGTAGTGGTTAGAGCGTTCGGCTCATACCCGGAGGTCGCGGGTTCGATTCCCGGCGGGGACAACAACTTTGTGTTGTTGTCCTAGTTTGGTTAGGACATTGCAGGCTGATCACCTGATTGTCTGAGAAGTAAGATGATCCGTGCTTCGGAGGGCACGTTAAGCCGTCGGTCCCGGTCACTGCCTTTGACATTGGTCGTTACCTAAAACCATGTCAGAGGCCTTTAAGGCGGTTTAAAAACTCTGACACTAGTGTTAGTCACTAACACACACGATAAGAAGAAGAATACAGAACGGAAATTCCTATGGTCCCGCCTCCCGCGCAATACACGTCCCCGTTTTCCATCCCTGCATCTCTCCCTCGTTCTCGTGGAAGACACATTGACGTGTGCACGGATATATAGTTGCGTTTGTAGTAGTAGGCATTAAGGGTCCTCCCCGCGCTAACGACCTTGAAAACACAAAAAAATTAATTTCTCTTTCTGTAAGTGAGATTATCAGAAACCCTCGTACAACTTTTTAGCTAGTATCCTTAAGTTTCATTAGAACCTCGAAAATCATTGAAATAAAATACCCTGAATTTTCCTTTGCAAAAAATACTAAAAACGGCCATTTTTGACTCTTTTTGTAAAGGTTTCTAAACCGGATAGTGTTTCAATGACTTTCGAGGTTCTAATGAAACTTCAGGATACTAGCTAAAAAGTTGTACGAGGGTTTCTAATAATCTCACTTACAGAAAGAGAAATTAATTTTATTGTGTTTTCAAGGTCGCTAGCGCAAGGAGGAGCCTTAACGATACTTCGCTTCTATGAAGTGGCCTGGCTACGACTACTACGCCTGTCCATCGGAAAAACGTCATAAACTCTCTTAGTTCCTCATCTTAGCGCTTACCTGGTTGCATCCATATCTGTGGTATTTCAAGTGGGTGACAAATGGTACTAATGTAATATTTGAAACGCCGATAAAATGCCAGGTATAGCATTTATATGGTTTTATTCAGTAGATTCAATCCCAATTTATGATATTACATAATCCTATTTTTAAATCGAATTATATGTAATTCGATACAAAAATAGGTACTCTTCCGATATTATTATAAACCTGGCCTACGGCTCGATATTTTAACACACACTCGTATTTTAATACCCCTAATATTATGACAGTAAACTACTATTATAATATATTATTATTGATGTAGGATACTTTACTTTTATATCCCGTATCCTCGAGATAACGCGGGGCGCATGTCTGGAAAAGAAGAGAAAATAGTTTATCAACATTGTCAGGCTTTTTGCACAAAAAAATGCTACTTACCTATATTTTTGGCGCTTTTCATCAGTTACACTTCATTAAATATCAAATGACACACTTTAAATGCAAATGTTTGATTTACTGACGAAAACATCAAAATTGTACATTATGTATGTATGTACACAGAGCATTATAATTTTTCCTGCGTCTAATGGAGGAGTATCCTTGATTTCTCGAGGATTCCATCATCAGATCTAGACTTGGTGATATTGTGAACTACTTGTATGTTACCTTTGAAATAAGTTTTTTATAATTTAATATTATTGTTTTGTAAGTATTTTATTTATTTGTAAGTATTCAAGTACGTAGATATCATAAGTGTGGAACCTCAGACAGAAACACGCTTGTACGATATGACTACATGCAGAAAGCACGGCTGACTGAAACCTCTTTTCGTATGAAAATAATCCTAGTTTTGTTTCCAAAGTAGACATTTTGCTCATAAGCAGGCCATATATCCCTTGCCTTAACGTTTGAAAAGGGACAAGTCGTTCGATCTCCTCTTTTGGGACGAATATTAACATAGCGTACCAAACAGTTGACATATAGCCTGTGGACCAGATCCCGAGCGGGCCAGGTGTCCCATAACCTGTTGAAACTAGATATCTAAAAACAGTTATTCTGTCAAAAGTGCTTTCTAGAAAATAAGATATCTACCTATTGTGATTTCTATCCCTAGTGTTTCCTAGGAACCGAGATATCTACCAACAGTGATTTCTGTCAATAGTGCTTCCTAGGAACCAAGATATCTACCGACAGTAAATAAATAAATTAATTAATAAATATATTGGGACAAATTACACTGATTGAGCTAGCCCCAAAGAAAGTTCGAGACTTGTGTTATGGGATACTAACTCAACGATACTATATTTTATAATAAATACATATACATATAGATAAACATCCAAGAACCAGGACAATTTGAAAAAGGCCATTTTCCAACTTGCCCTGACCGGGAATCGGACCCGGGACCTCTGGGTGGCGGACTAGCATGGTGACCGCTACGCTACGGAGGTCGTCGTGTTTTCTATCAACAAAGTTTTAGGCAAAACCTGCTATCTACGAATAGAGGTTTCAGTCAGCCGTGCTTTCTGAATGTAGTTATATCGTACAAGCGTGATTCTGTCTGAGGTTCCACACTCGATATCATTACCATAAAAAAGTTCGATCCTGCCTTCACGGTCGCTCCCAGCCAGATGTGGAATTTTTTTGGAGCTGAAACAAAAGAATATCCTTAAATCGCATACTTCATTGTACTTACATAGACATTATATTAGACATGATGCTTTGGAAAAAGTTCACTTCAAAAGGGAGTCCATTTCTAAATTAAATAAAATAGTTAAGCATATTTTTTTAGATGATGATCTAAAAAAATATGCTTAACTATTTTATTTAATTTTAAGGTGAATTCATTCAGCGAAATTGGCTTACAAATATAAGGAGAAACATACTTTAAATTTATAAAAAAATATTACAAAAAGGGGTTAGTTTGGAATATTTTTTATCGAGTGAAGTTAAATCATGTAACTGAATGCGAATTTGACTAGACTAGATCTTTATCTAACACATTTTTTTTTAGATTTTAAGACACTATTTTTTATCTCAGATGGTTTTAAAACTCAAAAATTCGGACTAAAAGTTGTTTTATACAAGCAAATATTTCCTAGTAAAAAATATATGTACTACGAACCATAAACTTGGGTAGTGTCAACCAGGTCACAGCTGTTTTTGTAAATATCACAGGTGAAAATGTCGCCACGATCATTTGCCTTCGGCGCGCTCACAATCAGTCTGAATGAAAGAGAAATAGGGTAAGTTGACTTTCAGGCTAGTCCAGGGGGAAGGAAATAAAACGTTAAATTTGCTGGCTGCTTCTACTCCCACGCAGATCATAAAATCCGATCAAAGGAATGGGTGGGAATCTGAATTATATTATGAAGCGATGGGACCAGCAACCTAAAACTATCTTCACGACTACCATCACACTAACGTGGCATTTGAAGAAGACATTTGGTTCTTTCTACAACGTTATCGATAACAACGTAATAGTATATGTGATAGATATCAAAGATATAAATTTACCCATAGTTTTCCTCAGTAATATGAAAATATGTACATGAGGAAATCTAAATTTAGGTTTAGCTAATTCCCACTGAGTATTCTGCAGGCATATCTTCATCATCAGGTCTTTTTAGTCTCTTCTGTAGGAGCACGACCCTCTCTGTACTACCAGAGCCATCCTCGGTCAGAGCAGCTAGAGGACTTGGCCTACACTCTCCTTGCTGGCCAGACGGGTTCGAGGCTTCTCACTGTTGTTTAAAAGTTTTGTTTAGCTTGTATTTCCTAAGTCGCCTTCTACGACATCCACTTGGAGAGGCCCTTTTCAGACAGACGGACAGACGGACAGCGAAGTCTTAGTAATAGGGTCCAGTTTTTAAACTTCGGGTACGGAGCCCTAAAAACGTGTTATTATACCCGTCATAAATTCGGCGTTTCCATTCAGAAGTGTGCAGCCGCCGCCGGAGCAATTTGTATGGTTATGTCGATTTTTTTGTTTTTTGACTATTATTTAAATTTTATTATACTATAGTTATTTAGTATAGCCCGTTGTTTGATTTATTACGGGTATGTCCCTTCCACGTTGTATATGTGATATGTATTAATAGTATTTTATGCAACAGTTGTATAATAACGGTCAAAAAATGCGAGTGGCGCAGGTTACGATGCGAGCCTTGGCGAGCATCGTAATTAGACGCCATCGAGCATTTTTTGACGTACTTATACAACGTTGCATACAATACTTTTTCTACGACTATATTTACTAAATAAAATACAAAAACAAACAAAGTAAATATGAAAATGTTTGACGTATGTTTGGTAAATCAGATTTAGAATATACAAGTACTCATGTACTGATCTATATGGTATCCATGGTAAACTTTTTTTTTAATTGACGTCTTTGTAGTGACTATGTGAAAAAATTTTTTTTTTCTTATGTTGGCTGTATGGTAAATGTATAGAAAAAAGTTCTACGTCTATGGCTAGGCGTATCGTTTTAGTGAAATAACGACACATGTGCTATTATGAGGCATAGAGTACAGACTTTTTTCTGCAATAATATTATCAATGTCCTTATAATAGTGTTCAGAACCATTTAAAAGACAGATAACAGTACAGGAGTAGTTTTTTTTATAATATCGCTACTAAATTTACCCATAGATTTCCCAGTAGATGAGGAAATCTGTTATTAGGGTTTAGCTTATTTCCAATAAGCATTTTGCAGGCGTATCTTAATCATCAGGTCTTAATTGTCTCCACTGCAAGAGGACGACCCTCTCTGTACTACGATACTACTATGAGCGATACTAGGCCAGAGCAGCAAGAGGACTACACTCTCCACGCTGGCCAGACGGGTTGAAGAGGTCTCATTGATGTTTATATGCTTTGTTAAGCTTGTATTTCCTAAGTCGCCTTCTACGACATCCACGGGAGGACTTGGAGTGGCCCTAGAATAGGGCCGCTCTGCCGGAAACCATACATATTGCATATAGCGCGGGACGCGGGACCCTAGGAATTCCATTCTATATGTAATACTTAAATTAATTACGAGTATGCGACTAGACTAAGGTCGCTGAAAGGCGCTTAATGTAGATCAGACATTTTGGAAATTCTTGGGAGAGGCCTATATCCAGCAGTGCATAGGATAAAATGATGATCAGTTACCGCCGTTGTATGTTTACTTTTCTGTTATGTATGTATCTGTGTTCTTTCTTATGTCCAATGAAGCTTTATAAACAAACAAACCTTTTATCACTCGGCAAATAAGTAACGCTGTATCCAAAAGAACCATTATTAGTAAATCCTTGAACGAATGTCTTCATGGACTGTTCATGATACACGTCTAGAGCAGCAGTCAACAATGCACGATACAGGAAAATGAAAATGATGTCTGGAACAAATGACATACTTAAGTATAAAACAATAAAAACAAGAACAAAAACACTTAAGAAGTAATAAAATGTAAACAAGTTTATTTTACTTTTGAACGGCTGTACCGATTTTCATCAAACATAGCTACGATGCCACAGACAGACATTGGTGTCAAATCTATAACACCTCTCTTTTTGCGTCAGGGGTTAAAAATAGTAAAAAAAAGTGTCAGTCTCAAATAAAAATACTTTACTGTTTAACTATAAAATGTAAAAAAAGCAATAAAAATATTTAGAAACACTTTTTATTGAAACTATGTAATTTTTTTTATAATATCAACACATGTATTTATTATAATAAAAAAAGACAACTGACAACCTTAAATAAAAAAAGTAGAATCCCCCGCTGTTTTTGTAAAAAGATATATCTTTACACTCATTAAATCATATATTATCAGTTATACTATACATACTACTATGCTACAGAATAAGTAAGTGTTGTTTTTTCTTCAATTTGCATAATAAAGTCTGCATTTCTTACATTAATAGCATACTACACTATATATGACTGAGTTCAGACGGCAGAACAGTTTATAAATGTGAGGGATATATGTCATACAAATAACTAGCTATGTATAGGCGTTTTGAAATTATGGCGAAATACATCCCTAAATATATAAACCTTGAAAACATTACACTCTTTGTTTGGGGCATAATTTTTTTTTTCATTCAAGCTTTCATACGTTTATAATTTATTTATTTTCAACACCACTAGTAAGTTTATAATCTTTTTAGAACTCGCACTTACGTTTCATTTTAAACTGAACAATTTGCCTTGTCACTCCTGCACTGTCACGTACATTGTCTGCATGTAACTGAGTAATATCAGGAAATATGTATATGTGTAAATAGGTTCATAAAAATTAATTTGTCATCTTCCAATAATAAACGCAATATGTAGTCAAAGAGATGGATCTTTATTTAAACATTTTCTTATTTTATATGAAGTGCCTTTTGAAAACAACTAAGAATTAATTATAAAATTTTATTGATCGCACGAGATTTATATATTTTAAAAGATGTTCAAATTAATAATATGTGAAGAAAATTTTTCGCCACAAGTGAGATTCGAACTCACGGCCCTCGTATTTGTACCATGAGCACTATATTTGTACCATGTATTTGTACCATGAGCAATATATGTAATACTATTATTAATTCTGTGCCATGAGTGCACTTTTAATTGTGCTACCGTAGTGACTTCGAATCACCTCGGTGAATTTCCTCATCACATATTTTATATTTATGCAATTGAAGCATAATACTTCACATATTGCCGTGTGGTTTTCGACAGAGTAGAATAGGGCCACTCCAAGTCCTTCCGTGGATGTCGTAGAAGGCGACTTAGGATATTCCAGCTTAACAAATGACGACAGACGATGGGTCCCTGGGTCCCTGAAGCTAAGTTGATTTTAAGGGATATCACAACGCGTCTCCTCGAGGCAACTGGTGACCCGAGGGCTGGTAGCTTTTTTGCTCAACGAATAAGCCTCGCTGTGTAACGAGGGAATGCTGCCAGCATATTGGGTACGTTGCCTCGATGTTGTGCGTTGGAAGAAATATTTTATTTATAAGCAAATGTATTTTATAATTATTATTTGTTCTTTTTAATAAATGAGACATAACGTAGCGAAACAAAGCTTATGAACAACAATGACACCTCTCCAACCCATCTGGCCAGCGAGGAGAGTGTAGGCCAAGTCCTCTGGCTGCTCTGGCCAGGTATGACTCTGGTAGTACAGAGAGGGCCATGCTCCTGCAGTGGAGACAAAAGACCTGGTGATGATGATGAAGACTTCACATATTATTAATGTTGTTATTTTTTTGAGCATAGTAATGCTGTTCAAATCAATATTAAATACGAGATGGTTAAAGATCAGAATAAGAAACGAACTTCATCCATCTGTTTAATAGATAAAAAAAAGTATTTTTTATCAAATTCAGTAAGTTACTAATTATGTTAAAAATATTTAGCCCGTGGGTTGGCAAAAAAAATCTGACCAAAAGTATAGGACATTTGTTGGTCACAAATAAGTAAAGGCAACACATACGTTAAAGAATATCAAGCAGTATTTAAAGAATCTGAGGGGCATCAAATTATTTTCAAAATTCCGATAATGAATCAAGGATTTCGGTTTTTTTTTTTTTTTTTTATTTATTTCAAACAATAATTTACAATCAAATGTATGCACAAACAACGCTATATAATCTCACTAGAGATTTTCCAAACGTTGGAATTGCCATAAACTATATCTACCCATCAATCATGTAACTTATGTTAATTTACAAGCGTGATAATCAAACATCTTCAATGAACTTATTACAAATACGCTGTGACACAATAAGTGCGAGCACCGTCGCCCCGGCGGAACCGGTTCTCGAAGCTCGAGCAAACAACTGTATATAGGTTGATGTTTTATTTCCGATTGGTTTTACTAGTCCAACATGAGTGCGGTAAGTTTTTTTTTTAATTTTAATTTTTTATTTTATTTTAACACTAATATATTTCAATATGTGATGTGAGCCTAAATTGGTATGTTTTGAATAAAGTATTTTTTTAACTTAAATTTTAATTTTTTTTTATTTAGTTGTGTTTTTAATTCTTTTGGTAATTGATTTATAAGATCTGGTACCATATACTGTAATGTCCTTTTTCCGTGTAGGTTATTATATTTCGGAAGTAAAAGTTTATTTTCTGATGATCTACGTGTAGTTATTTTATTATGTTTGGTGTTGATTTTGTTTTGTATTTTTTCATTAAAAAATTCCTCTTTTAATAACGTAAATTTTATTTTTTCATGAATAGGTATAATTTTGCATATTGAAAATAATTTATAATATTCTTCATTACATTTATCTTTTATATTTTTAGGTACGATTTTTTTCAAGATACGAAGTTGTAGCGAATAAATTTGGTTAATGTTGGTTTTGTTTGTTCTGCCATAACTTGACAGACCATACGAAATGATTGATTCTGCTAGAGATTTATAAAGTATCAACAATGTTTGGTACGGCACTTGATATTTTATAATGGAAAATTTTGCCAAAATACTTCTCAGTTTATTACAAACATGTCTGGTATGTTCTTTCCAATTAGCTCTATCGTCAAATACTAGTCCCAGATATGTATGCTTGTCAACTATGTCTATCGAATCACAGTCACACGACATCAAGATCTTATCATTTTGTTTGTGTAAGCATGCATGATTGTGCGCAATTAATTTAGGTATTTCGTCCTGTCTATTTTGACTAGTGCTTATGTACATTAATTTTGTTTTGTTTGCATTAAGTACTAAACCGTTGTCATGTGACCATTTACTCAGACTATCAAAATCTCTTTGCAATTTCACAATCGCTTCTTTTACGCTTTTTCCTGTTGCTAGCAGGCAGGTGTCGTCTGCAAATTGAAAAATTTCACTATCTTTGATTACATTTGCAAGGCTATTTACATAGGCGAGGTAGTGAAGTGGACCTAAAACAGAACCTTGCGCCGTTCCTTCAGTTGCGTTTACCTTATAACTAAATTCATTAGAAACCTTGACTACATAACTTCTATCTTTTAAATAATCCTTACACCACTCAAGCAGCTTTCCTCTGATTCCAGTGTCTTCTAAACTATCTATAAGAGTGTCATGTCTAAGAGTGTCAAAGGCCCTGCTGTAGTCAATAAACACAACCACTACGTGTTTTTTGTTGTCTAAATGTTTATATATACTATCCGTAAAAAACGATAGAAGCTGTGTTGTACTTTTGTTGGGCTGAAATCCGTACTGCTTTTCATTTAGAATGTGATTTTTATCATAGTAGTCGTATATTTGATTGCTTATAAATTTTTCAGTAATTTTATCCAAAATGGACAATATAGTTATCGGTCTAAAGTTGTCATATTCTGTTGTACTGCCTTTCTTGTGTATTGGTCGGACTATTCCAGTTTTAAGAAGAGCCGGATATTTACCATTTGAGACGCTCAAGTTAATGAATTTAGTTATAGCCGAGTTTATTTTATTAGTGAGTATTTTTATATCGATAGCTCTAATGCCATCTATACCTGGCGCTTTTTCAATATTTGTATTGTTAATAATTTTCTTAATTGAATTTGTATTTGCAGGAATAAATCGCATACTTACATTTGCAGGGGCCCTATGAGATGAGTCACTTAATAATGGTTTTGGACATTTTAATATAATCTTTTTGACATTATGATCAAATGTATTTGCAAAATTATTAGCTATTTGTTTTACAGAGTTTTGTTTTTCAAAAGCTTTTAATATAACATCATCAACAGATTTTTTAATTCTGCCAGTTATTCTATTCAAGATTTGCCAAAGGTGTACATGATTTTTTTTATTTTCAATGATTTCCTTTTTCATTGTATTATTTTTACTTTTACGAATCAGTGAGTTTGCGTAGTTACGAGCTTTATTGTATTTTTGTTTTAAAATTAAATTAGTGGAATCATTTATCCAATCATTAAATAATTTGTCCCTATTTTTACAAGCTTTTATAATTTTTTTATTAATCCAATTATTATTTGATCGCGTTTTATTAGCTTTAACTTTTACTTTATACTGCGCTTTTTTGTAACATTCATTGAATTTTACATATAAGTAGTCATAAAGGCTTGACGGACATGTGTAATTATCGGAATCCTCCCATTTAACTTCATCCAACAATTGAGACAGTTTACGATTATCTAAACAAGTCCGATAATTAGGAGCAACCTGTATCTGAGGTCCCGTAACTGCGACAGTTACCATACGGTGGTCCGCCAGTGTCGTCCCCACCGCTGCCGTGTACAGGTCTTGTGTGCGGGATCTACCATAGATGTGATCAATACAAGTTTTGCTTAGTTTGCCGTTACGTAATTCAATTCTTGTGTGTTCAATAATCCCGCATAGAAGGCCCATGGCGTATAATGAGT
Organism: Acrobasis consociella; assembly: GCA_963555685.1. Lineage (NCBI taxonomy): Eukaryota > Metazoa > Arthropoda > Insecta > Lepidoptera > Pyralidae > Acrobasis > Acrobasis consociella. The sequence continues at coordinate 4,888,604 of OY743109.1, read as the reverse complement.
CGTTATATCTATGTTTTATAGGTTTATCTGACCTCAAATCCAAGTTAATATCTCCCAATAGGTATAAATCACTATGTTTTGTTAGTTTTTGGAGTGTATATTTCAATTCGTCTATGAAAAGGGCTTTGCTAGTACTAGGTGGCCTATACACTGCACATAAATTTGCGGAATAATTCGAAGAGGTAGTGATTTCAAATGAAATACTTTCGAAGTGATGTGTTGATATTTTTTTGATACTGCATTTGTGTTTGTTATTTACGTATATTATTATACCGCCACCTTTTCGAACTTTCCGCAAGTTAGTGAACATTTGGTATCCATTAATGTTGTACAAACAGCTTAGTGCATCCGTAATATTAACCTCTGTTAATATGATCACGTCTATAGATTTTTTTGCAGTGAGAATGCACTGTTCTATTGCAGCGAAGTTTTTTATCATGGATCGAATGTTCATGTGAATAGAGAGTAAGTTTAAATTACTATTAGGTATACGATCTAAAAATTCGTTTATGTTTACACAGTTGGTAATTTCGTGAATGTCGTCTATAATAGTTGACATAATTAATACTATTGATATTTAAGTGATTCGCTATCTAAAAAAGAAATAATAATAATAATATAATGAAATGAAAAGTAAATGTAGGAAATTTGATAAAGTATAAGAACTGTAAAGAACCAGGGGTGCCAGTAGGTATACAAGTAACTAGGTATTATAAAGAGCGACTTTCCGGTCTAGACAGGGTCTTCACGTCTTCAAGTGATCTCAGCGTGAATGTTTTTCCACCGTCTTCTTTGCGAACCCTGACGTATCCCTTTTTAAACCACACATACTTATAATTTTGATTTAGCTTCAGTTCCTGCTTGGCATTCCAAAATATTTGCTTATTCAGTTTGGTCATAGCTTCTCGTACATATACTAAATCCCGATTGTCTTTGTTTAATTTATCAATATCTGCTACCGTCATTTTTGCAGTTTTTGCAGCTATAACCCATTTTTCTTGATCTTCTTCAGTCCTGAGCTCAACTGTAATATTAGCAGGTTTCGTTGACTTTCCTTGGTATCTTTTTGCGCTTTTTACGACTTCTTTGGGCTGTTTAAGATACACCGCGATATTTTCTGCAATCTGTGTAGCGTTTTCTTTGTCATTGTAGGGTACGTTGGCGATTTCGATAAATCTCGAGAGCCTTGCTTGATCCATTTCATGGATTTGCTGTTCCAATGCACCAACACGAGTTTCTAGGTGATTATTCTTGTTCTTTAATTCTGTATTTTTCTTTTCAAGGGCCGTTATAGCTTTTTTAAAAGCATCAACACTCACTACAACCTCATCTAGTTTAGCACTTTGGAACAAAAGGGCCTCATTTAACTCCCTGATCTCTTTTCTGATGGTCTTCTCTACTTCTCTAGTGATATTGTGTAATAATTGATTGGCATTTATAGCTACATGAGCATCTTCTTCCTCGTCTTCATCCTCTTCCGGAACAATTATAGATGAGCCGTGACGTGGGCTATCCTGTTGACATCCAGAGCATGTCCATTCCAGGTTAGGTGCAGCTTTTACAACTGTTAGCTGCTTATTGGTTAAACCTGAACATTTTGTATTTAGGTGCACAATTTTCTCACATTTGCTGCATTCTAGACCTGGCGTGGATTTTGTCAGGTTTTTTTTACAATTATCACACTTTTTAGACATATTGTTAGATGCGGGTAATCTCTTAATAAACTCAGAGCGATTGTACATGTATGTATTAAACTGTCCGCGCACCGATGGCAACTGAATTATGATTATGTCATATGAATAATGGTTATGTCAGAATATACAACATCTGCAATTTATTGATGCTATAAAGTCGTTTAACGAAGGTTAACTGGTAAGGATAGCCTAGCGAACAGTTTTCACACCCTACTGATAGTTTTAGAGATTTTCCCTACTGATTGTTTTAGAGATTTTCGACGTAATTTTTTATGGTTGTAATTTTTTTTATTGTAATTATTTTTTAGCATTTCAGCCAAAACCTGATCTTTTGGGCCACATCAAAAACCTAGCAATACGTATAGTATATTAACAGTGATCCCGTATATTAGACCTGTCTCTTTGACTATGATTCAGTACGTCATATTTGCCAGTAAGTATACAATTAATCGCTTCAACTCTGACCGAATAAATACGCTGTTTTTCCTTAAATAAAACGATTTAAGTATATTTAGTATAATTAACAAACTGAATTTGGAAATTAAATGTAAAACTTCCGTTCTTTTTTGGAATTAACCGCATCAGAAGTGCCTTTTTTGAAACGCGGAGTCACGTAAACGATTGGTTTTTACATACAAAATCCGTTCGTTTAGTGACGCCGCGTTTGAAAAATGGCACCAGGGGTCCTGTAGGCAATGCATTTGGGAGTCCTAGACTCAAAGGCGGCCCTAGCGCATATTTACAGGGTTGACCGTAATAGGGTATTTGACTGTTAGTTTGGAAAAATACATACGCAAGTAGGTACATACATATTTATTATGTCTTTATCCCTAGTGGGATAGACAGAGGTATTTGGTTTATGCGAGTAGACAGAGCTCAAGGCCGCAAGATCTAAAGGCCACTTTAGCATGATGATGGGCGAGAAAGTAGAAATATAAATGGAAATAGTGTTGGGTTGCTAGCCGCTTCGCCTGTTAACATAAATAAATAAATAAATATATAGGGACAAATTACACTGATTGAGCTAGCCCCAATGTAAGTTCGAGACTTGTGTTATGGGATACTAACTCAACGATACTATATTTTATAACAAATACATATATAAATAAACATCCAAGACCCAGGACAACTTGAAAAGGGCCATTTTCCAACTTGCCCTGGCTGGGGATCGAACCCAGGACCTCCGGATTGGCGGTCTAGCGTGTTGACCATTACGCCATGGAGGTCGTCGAAAACATGGAGGTAACATGACTCGCAGATTCCCTCCATCGGATCTTACGATCTGCGCGGGAAAAGAAGCAGCTGGTAAATTCATAAAGTTATGATAAATACATAAACAGGGTGTAATTGAATTCGTTGGCAATAATTTAGGTATCTACTATACACATGATACAAAGTAATTTAAGACTAATAAAACTTCAATCAAAAGTTGTCATTTTCATATTACAAAAAATCTCTAAACATGCGTTAGACTCTTTGATAGATACCATTACTGCAATTATAAATAAAAAAACTAATCATCATTAGATTCATGAAAAAGAAATTAATTGTAATAGTATCAATTTCGTCACGTCGTAGTACGCTAACATTCGTTCTTACTTCAACGTACCTACTTAACTATCCTCAAGCGTTCGTGTGACACGACCCGTCCCTACTCGACTTTCAACCTTATTCACGTAATTTAAAGTCTACTTTTGTATGCCGGCCGCGCCCGCCGTTCAACTGTATTGCAGCGGGTCGCTGACCTTGCGGCTTGTAGGTATCAGTGAGCGCGCACAACTCGAAGTGTTTTGATACTTTGGTTATTTTTCTTGCTTTTGATACTTTTTTTTGTGGCGTAGTGGTCAACATGCTAGTTCGCCACCCAGAGGTCCCGGGTTCGATCCCCTGTCAGGGCAAGTTGGAAAATGGCCTTTTTCAAATTGTCCTGGGTCTTGGATGTGTATCTATATTTGTATTTATTATAAAATATAGTATCGTTGAGTTAGTATCCCATAACACAAAGCTCGAACTTACTTTGGGGCTAGCTCAATCAGTGTAATTTGTCCCTATTATATTTATTTATTTATTTTTAATTACTGCATTAATTGTAGTGTTGTTACCGTAACAAAATATCCTTTATGTGAGTATGTTAATAAGTTAAATTATTGCTAATGATTTCAATTGCACCCTGTGTAAGTAAACACTAAGACTTAGGACAATTTGAAAAATGCCCTGTTCCGACTTGCCCTGGCTGAGGATCGAATCGATCACCTCCGGAATTGCGGACTAGCGTGTTAACCATTACGTCACAGAGGTCGACCTTTATTAATTGTGTGACTTTGTTTTACATTAGAACTTATTAAATAATGCCTCAGTTTCGATATTGGCCAAAAATGCTTTTGAACGTCTGTGTTCTTCTAATGAAATTTTGTGAGCAAGTTCGTCAATTTTATAATTTTTATAGAATTTTCTTGTCGATTCAGTTTTACGACATTTTGCAAAATAGCGGAAATATGGGGGTTGAAAAACCGTAAGTACATTATTACATAGATATCCTATATGGAACTGACTAAACAGGAAAATTTAAAATGAATATTGAAGTTAATTATAACAAATGTTTGACTCAGTTGCATTTTAAACCCAGTGTTTCATCACACGTCTAAACAGTCAAATGTGATATTTGTTTTTATATCAAGATGAGTAAGTACTACATTTATTATCTTTCTTAAAATATATGTTTGTGTCTCTAGTGATATTTTTAGATTTCCTCTGACGTCAGATTTTAATGATATAACTTATACACGCTGACTTTTCATTGGTTTTGGAAAAAAAAATTCGTATAGTAAATAAATTCCTTTATCCATATACGTAATCCAAATTTCTGTATGTCATAAGATAAAAAAGTTGCGTAAATGATTTCCGATCGAGACCACGTAGTTAAGCGCCGGCCAAACAGCTGCGTAATGTCGATGACCCCGGCAGGCCGACGGGCGATGTATGGCGGCGGGACTACTAATTGATCTCACAATTTTACTTTCGAGTTTTAGACAACTTTTTTTGTTTCTGTATTTTTATTTTGACTAGCTAATTAGGTCTTACTAACGATACCTATGAAGTGGCCTTCGGCTTCAAAACCAATAAAAAATCACCGTGTATATGAATATGGCAAAATGTTAGTTTTCACCTTATAAAAATAACGCGTTATCGATATCACGAGATAACGAGGTCGTTGCGAAGAGCTGGTATCAGTTTTTCTTAAAAAATATATATATATACACTACTCGATGACGACCTCATCGGCGTAGTGGTTACCATGCTAGTCCGCCACCCAGAGGTCCCGGGTTCGATCCTCGGTCAAGGCAAGTTGGAAAATGGCTTTTTCAAATTGTCCTGGGTCTTGGATGTTTATTTATATATGTAGTACCTGGGTGACCGAGCTTTGCTCGGTCGGTTACATCTCAAACATTAACTTAATTTCTTTAAACTTGTCTAAAAACAGTACAAAATAAAAAATTATATATAAATTTGAACATAAAAAAAAGACAAAAGTAAGTCACCGAGTGGGATTCCAACCCGTAACACTCTTTTTAGCGGTCAGTATCCTTAACCGCTGAGCTAAGCGGATGGCACCCGGCGCGACGAAATTTGCGACCATATTCTGCGTGGAAAGAAAAACGAATGAAAACTCGAAAACATGCGTCTTCCTAAACATGAGACTAATCTAGATCGATTGTTTACCCCCAAAAACCCTCATATACCAATTTTCAGCGAAATCGTTAGAGCCGTTTTCGAGATCACAGAAATGTATAAATATATAAATAAATAAATATACAAGAATTGCTCGTTTAAAGGTATAAGATTTGTTTTAAAATATAGTATCGTTCGGTTAGTATCCCATAATACAAGTCTCGAACTTACTTTGGGGCTAGATCAATCAGTGTAATTTGTCCCTATATATTTATTTATTTATTATTATTTATTTATACTTCTCCTAATGTAAAGTATTTGACGTATAAAAATGCCTGTAAAGGTGTAATTAAACATTTGAATTTTGAAATATTTAAAGTTTAACTGTGTTAGGTACTATACTAAATAGGAACGTTCCTAATGTTTCAGGAAAATATATGTTGGTGATGTTAAATGTACTGGCGATGACGACATCCATGTTTTTTCATGAGCCATCATCATTTAAATTGATCATCAATGCTGAGGATGCCGATAAGAATACTTATTTTGGATATTCACTTAGTTATCAAAAGAGTCAGAACAACTTAGGTAAGTTGTCATACATAAAATAATACTAATAGTAATAATAAATAAGCGGCCAAGTGCGAGTCTGACTCGCCCATGAAGGGTTCCGTAGTAGCAAATAACATATAAGTCTTGTAGTATGTTTTTTTTAATTTTTATATTTGTGTCGATCGAATCGGTAAAGGTAATTTGCCGTTTATGATTTATGACGTATTTAAAAAAAACTACTTAGTAAGTAGTATCGTTTTATCATTCTCTTAGTTTAGAAGTTACGGGGGGGGGGACACTTTTTCCACTTTGGAAGTGTCTCTCGCGCAATGTATTCGGTTTAGAAAAAAATGATATTAGATATCCCACACGTATGGGTTTGATGAAAAATAAATTTTTGAGTTTCAGTTCTAAGTATGGAGAACCCCCAAAATGTATTTTTTTTTCTATTTTTGTGTCAAAACCTTAATGCGGTTCACATAATACATCTACTTACCAAGTTTCAATAGTATAGGTCTTATAGTTTCAGAAAAAGTGGCTGTGACATACGAACGGACAGACAGACAGACAGACATGACGAATCTATAAGGGTTCCGTTGCTGCGGAACCCTAAAAAGGTTAGGCATTTTAGATAAAAAGGTACAAAAAGGCCTCTTTATGTTGGCTTTGGCCCCATGAACGCCTCAAAGGACCGGGTCCCCATGGACCCGTGGCTGAAAAGCGTACCAATAAAAAAGGTTAAAATTATTGTGAGAGATTTTTAGGTAGATGTCCGTATCTCACTACATATCGCAGTTATCCGGTCCAGTAACATCCTATCCACATAGCCCAAACCAAGTCAATCCCTCCCTGGCTGGGTACCTGGTTCGGTAGCTCTTTGTTTTCCTTATTATATTTTACGACTTTTTGCCATGATTGATATACATATCCATGCCAAATTACAGCTTTTTAGTACTTATAGTTTCTGAGTAGGACCGCGGACGGACAGACAGACAGACAGACAGACATGGCGAAACTAGGGGTTCCTTGTTTACTACGGAACCCTAAAAAAGGATCGCGACTTCTGACGATCTTTTTGGAAGTCGGTTAAAATACTGAGGGATTGTGTGTGAATACTTATGTTATTCGAACCCTTTTGATAAGATTTTTTGTTTGTTTGTAATAACTTTATCGTACCAAAAAACAAAATAAAGTAAAAACGATTCGAAAGAGCAAATATACAAAGGCGGACTTATCCCATGTAGTATCTCTTCTAGTCAACCTGCGATAGATTGAAAGGACATTTACTCAATTGAAAGGTAAGTAAGTACGAACTAGATACCTTAACAGTCTTATTATAAAACGGAGATTAACTTTGTTACTAGGTTTAAACCATTATCTGACCAAATCAAGTTGACATTTCCAGATGAGACGGTGGCATATTACTAGATGTCAACTTGATTTGGTCGGATAGCTGGTTTAAACCTAGTAACAAAGTTAGTCTGCGTTTTATAATAAGACAGTAAAAGTTTATACATATTTAACTACATGACATACACGTACGCAAACACATATAACTATGTGAATAACCCATGTAGGTATTTTTATCAACACCCGCACGCATTTGATGACAAGTGCTTATGGCTTGTGTTACCCACTTTGGAACGGATTATTGACGCCTTATATCGGCATATACCTTTTATCTAAAAGAAGAATGTTATATTACGGCAACGAAAAATATATGTTTATTTTGAACTATCGTAAAAAAAATCTTCATTGTAACATCACTTCCTTAAATAAGCTTGACCTTGCTTGAAAATAAAGGGCAATGGGATTTTTGCAAATATCTAAATAATTAAGACCTTATTATTAAATCTGATTTGAGAAAGCTTCTCCTAGAGGCTATTCCTCAAAAATGATTGCTAATCAGATCTTTTAAAAAATTACTTGACAACTCAATTACGTAGGTAAGTAATTACGTTCAACAAAACAGCTAACGTTTAGATCACATGTAGGGTTACCATTTTTAAATAAAACTGTGTTACCAAACAAAATGATACATGCAGGGGCAATAGTTGTTATTTTTTTATTTTTATTTCTCGTGGCATGGAAATAAAACCTCAATTAATTCTTTACTATGTAATTCAGTCTTCAACAACATAAAACACCAATGAAGACAATGAAGAATGATGATCAGCTCGATGCAACTGGATATCGAAATTTTGTAAACCCATCAACTCAATGGAGTAGCGGTTTCTTAAGGCCTTCATTTGATCCACGTGAATTTTTAATCTCGTCGAAATAACACTATGGGAACCAAGCTGAAGGTCTGCTCTATTCTGCTTCTCAACCTTTTGCGGTCCGAAATCACAAACGATATCCCCGATGTCTCTTGATGAAAACACCTTACTCTCGAAACGCGGTAAATAATTTACCTTATCGGCGGAGGCCATATTTGTTGTTTTCATTCTGTATGTTTGATTCAGCATTTAAGATAACATCGATATAAAAACTTTCATATTAACATACATACGTAATAAAAATAAAAAATATATAAAACCTAAACAAACATAGGTACTCAAATTTCTACTCGCGAGAATATTTTCGGAAAGTTGCAAAAACATTTCAAATGAATATGTCTCAGGCGTCACATCACTAGATCTGCTATGTTGACAACGTCATTGTTCCTATTGATAACATAAAAGTTATTATCACTTTGAAAAATACATAATAGTGGAGTCAGTATGTGCATTAAATGTATGGGAACCAATATTTTCGGATTAAAGAGTGAGCCTTGGCACACTACTACCCCCAGCGGGGTGTTACCCGCTGCCTCCCGGGCGTTTTCCACACCAGTCTACCTAAGGAACAAGTGTGCCAAGGCTCACGCTTTAATCCGAAAAATATTGGTGTTGGCGTATAACTCCCCAACTATAACGCAAAACCTCTCAGATGGTACTTCAGCCCATGAAACTAAACAACTTTTGTTCTACAACTTTCACAAAACCAAAAAAAAATATTTGAATTTTCATACAAACTGATTAGCTGATCGAGTCAATTTGTATGAAAATCTTAATTTTATTTCTGGCATTTTGGGAATACTGTAGAGTTGTTCGGTTTATGGACTGAGTTACAACCTGAGAGGTTTTGCGTTATTTTATTAACACCTATATTTGTATCTCATCATCAGGTCTTTTTAGTCTCCATTGCAGGAGCACGACCCTCTGTTTACTACTAGAGCCATATTTGGTCAGAGCAGCCAGAGGATTTGGCCTACACTCTCCACGCTGGCCAGACGGGTTGGATAGGTCTCATTGATGTTTATAAGCTTGTTTAGCTAGGATTTCCTAAGTCGTTTTCTACAACATCCACGGGAAGACTTGGAGAGATTCTATAGATTCTATTCTACTCTGCCGGAACTAAACGGCATTATTTCTAGCTATTCTAAGCATTTCATAAATAAAGAGTAACTATGGTTATACCTATTACGCTATGGTACATACAAATCAAGGATGACTATGGTTTGACAGAAGGCCCAACGCAGAATACAGACTATCCGTGACCATGGAATTGTATGTTCTGTCCGTGACGCACTTTTTAGTCTGTGAAAATAGAACCCATGGAATCATATGCAGTAACGCACACGACGCGCAAAAATTTCGGCGTGCGTCGTGTGCGTTAGTGCATAAGTGTGGCGCGGATTAGTCTGTCGTCTGCGTTGGGCTTGGGCCTAAAGTAGGCTGCCACTCGCTGCCTTTCAGGTGTGAGTAAAGCCTTAAGCTCATGGACTGAACTTTATCTAAACATTTGGACCATTGTATGTCTTTCCTGTTCGTTTTAGTCGTTGGTGCCCCAAATGATCGTACTGGAAAAGTATTTTCATGCCCGTTGAAGTACGATGCGACTAAAGATAATATTTTAGAACCGTGTACACGCTTCGATGCAATAAAATCGTACGTCGAAAGTTTGAGTGGCATTCAAAGATGTAAGTAAAATATTTGAAGAGCATTTTCTGTGGTTACATTTTTCAGATTTTCCTCCATTTTCTTGATCGTTTTTTACGATCTGCGCGGGAAAAGAGGAGGTACTAAACATTCTAAGTTTTTTCTGCCAGACTAGCATGGAAGTAAGCAAAAATCCTATTATAAATTCGCTCATGTAAATTGAGCACTTTCGTGCTACTTTTGACGCCTTCATAACTCAAAACATAACCTTATACAACGTGGAAGGGACATAACTGTAATAAATCGAACCACGGCCTATAGGATCACACACAAAATAGTATAATGAAACTAAACTAACAGTTAAAAATTCGGCATTTCCAAACGCAAGTGTGAGGCATCCGTCAATTTGTATGGAAATGACGATTTTTTTTTGTTTTTTGACTGTTATTTTATTATCATTATACTAGAGTGATCTATTATAGCCCGTAGTTCGATTTACGAGTATTACGGGTATGTCTTTTACACATTGTAGTATATACTTACATGAATTTTGGCACATTTATTAAAACCTAGTTTTAGCACAGTAGACATATTATAAATTGGCTACTCAACTCAAATTATCATCTTTAGGTCCGTAAGTTTTTGTTTTTACATTGTAAGATCATATTATAAGTATATTTAATATTATAACAGTATAATTATAAAGTAACGTTTTTGGAGAAAATGCTGCAGTACAGTTTGTTACCGCTTCTGTACCAGGAAACCTAGCTTTAAGTAAGTTAATCATCTGAGTCAACATTCACCTGTTATGAAATCGAAAGAATAAGAAAAAATACAATTATCAAGTGATACAAGTATCCAAAGATAAATATGTGATTTTTGACTTTGACTATTCTTCTAAATATTAGAATTATTGGTAAAGAACTATCCAGGTAAATTACGATACATGATTGCGAAAGACACAACGATGAGATTCTTATGAATAAATTTCAAGATTCTGCAAAATGGAACTCGAAGAAGGGTTTTTTCCAATCTAACCATCTCGTTATTCATAAACTAAAATAGTTCAAAACGGATCAACTAAACTGACCAATTCTAACGGAACAAATATTTTCTTTCTTAACGATACATCTCTTCAACAGCTATTTAATAATCAAAGATTTAGATCAATTATTTTGTCGGATTGAATACACACATTTATGTTTTTTAAAAAGAGTTAATTTTTCAGATAACGACACCTACAAATTTATGCTGGGAGCTTCAGTTGCTGCTCTGCCAAATTCTTTTGTGGTAATATCATAACCCAGCGAGAAGATAAAACAAATTAACCTTAAAAATTTTCTTTGTAATTCCATTACACACTCGATAAGAGATACTCGTATTTACTGATTAAATTATTTATTTATTTTAGACGTGTGCTCCAATGTGGTCTGGTCACTTTAAAATTAATATTAATCCAACATCAAGTTACGACCCCTTGTTTGTTTGGGGAGATTGTTTTGAAGTAAAAAATGAATCAGAAATAAATGTGTTCAGCGGTTTATATGGACACCCAAGACACAGTAAGTAAATGTGATTTAATAATGGGAAGATATACGACTCATTATCATCCGAGCGTATTCCACGTCTCAGAGCCCGGGTAACTGCCTCCGTGGTGTAATGGTTAGAGCGTTCGGCTCATACCCGGAGGTCGCGGGTTCGATTCCCGGCGGGGACAACGACTTTGTGTGTTGTCCTAGTTTGGTTAGGAGATTGTAGGCTGATCACCTGATTGTCTGATAAGTAAGATGATCCGTGCTTCGAAGGGCACGTTAGGCCGTCGGTCCCGGTCTCTGTCTTTGACATTAGTCGTTACCTAAAACCATGTCAGAGGCCTTTAGGGCGGTTGAAATACTATGACACTAGTGTTAGTCACTAACCCACACGATTGGAAGAAGAAGAGCCCGGGTCCGCTACCTAACCTAGGTGATTTGACGAGGTAACTGATTTTAACACAGAGCGACAGCCGTCTGACCTCCGCAACTCAAAGGGTAGACCAGAACCAATCCTTGGAAAGGTTTGAGCAAATGCTATTGTTCGGGACTCTCTGTTTAGAAGTGCCTTCCGAAACATGGAATCATCTTTCTCTTCGGATAATCAGGTCATTCAAGGCTTCAATATCCTAATGAGACTGGAAACAACTTTTCACAAGGTATGCTTTCCAGTGGGATTCGAAACAACGACCTCCGGATCTTACGGCGAATGCCCTTACTATTGGACCATGACAGCACTCCAGACGTTACATATTATTCTATTTTCAGGATTATCAATGAGAGGCAGTTTTGGATGGAGGACGTTGGTCGATGACGTCAATAACTTAGTACTTATTTCAAAACCTTCATCGCCCCCTTTTTCAGGAGATATAGTATATATCGAGCAGAATAATCCATTAAATACTACGACAACTTTGGTTTACGGCATAAATGGGATAAAACACATCAACCTACTTAAAAGTTATCGTAATTTAGGTAAGGAAGAAAGCGACGCTTCAGCACCGATCGTGCTGAAGTGTTCCGTCGCTTTCTCTCGCTTTAGCACAGTCTTTCCCAAAGTGGGCGATAACGCCCCCTTGTGGGCGCTGCAGGTCTCAAGGGAAAGGAAAGGGTAAGAGACCCAGAAACAAAATGTTTTTTTTTTGCTAGGAGCTTTATTTAGCTAGGAGGCCTCTTAAACAACGACTGCAAGAGCTCTCGACTCTCAACAACAACCACATAAATATCATCCTCCACTTTGAGAATAAATATTTACATAATATACATATATAGGTCACAATAATTAATTAATTTAATTTGAAGTTATAGTGGTTTTTAAATAAGTGAAAAAATGGGGGCGCTAAAAAAATATTTATTCTCAAAGTGGGCAGTAGACAAAATAAGTTTGGGAACCACTGCGTTTAGCAAATGACGGTTCTGAGCGACAAAGATAGAAAAATGCTGTTCCGTGCTGATACTTGTAGTCTAACCCTAAATCAGAAACTTATGACGTACAAGATAATAAAACTTAAGGCCATACCCAAATTTTCCGGGGTCCAGTGGCGCCGCCATTTAAAATAAATCATTTAAAAAGAAACGGAGATATCATTTAAATTGTGTCTTGGTCAAGTTCTAGATACCCATTCAAAGTATTTTTTAAACTACTTTTTGTAGTTTAAAGTGAGAACGTGCAGCTTTTCTACGCACATTTGCGAAAAACGGCCACTTTTAGCTAATGTGCGTAGAAAAGCTTCACGTTCGCACTTTAAATTATAAACAGTAGTTCATAAAATAGTTTTAAGGGTTATCTAGGGCTTGACCAAGACACAATTTTGAATTATATCTCCGTTTTCTTTTAAATGATTTATTTTAAATGGCGGCGCCACTGGACCCCGGAAAATTTGGGTATGGCCTTAAGTAAGAATAAATGAAAATAGTAAATTACTTTAAAAAAATTAACATTTAATGGTATTAAAAAGGCTCTTAAATTTAGAAACTATATTTGAAACGCGTTATGTAGTACGGTAGATTCTATGTAAAAAGCACGGTTCACCAACCGAAAAAATATATAGACGATACGTGTTTCACCGACAGCACGGTTCGCCGTAAGAACGTTACAAAGAATAAATAGTTACCATCATCAACGGACTGAGTCCAGTCTACTAATGTTAAAATCTTATGAATATTATCTCTAAGAAGAATAAACAAAAAAAGCTTCGCTTGTTTTCAAATAATTCAATAGTATGTACATATACGGCGTTTCGTTGGCAATCGTAAAGAAGACCATAATGTCGATGTCGAATGACACTTAGACTAGCTCTGTCTCTGTCTTTCATTCATCATCCCGCTTGCACTCTTCCGTTCAAAAACACACATCCTCATATTCATCTTCATTCAGAAGTGTTTAATTCCACAGTTAATAAGAATAATGCATCTTGAATTTCTCTTGAAAATGAAGTAACACATGTGACTAATTCAGTTTAGTAGTGTGTGGAATTGAGAAGGGAATGGCAAACCAATTTAGTTGCTATCTGTGGGTGCTTCTCTTTTTCCATACTATATCACTAACAAAAGCTTAGTTCTTAAATGTATTAATAGTTAAGTTGTATCTCATAGAAGTGCGTTAGTCTCAATTATTCAATATATTATTTCAGGGACTGGATTGGCTTTTGGTAATTTTTTTGATACAGGAAGTACCTTCAAGACAATCTACGCCATTGGTTTGACTGACCAAGCAGCCAATGGTCAGGTAATATATAGAATTTATTATCTTTTAGAAATGTTTTGTTTCAATCTATGGCATTTATCATAATCAGAGTGTATTCTCATTGGCCGGGTCTGCTACCTAAGTAACGAAAGTAGGTAATTTGGCGAGGTTACTGGTTTTTACCGATTTTGGATAGGTTTGAGCAAATGCTAAATGGCATCCGGGGCTCACATCTTTTAGTTTCTTCCGAAGCACGGAATCTTCTTTCTTCTTGGATAATCAGGTGATTTAAGCCTGCAATATCATCACCAGACTATAAACAACTTAGTCTCTTGTTTAGAAATAACTGGTATTCTTGGCATCATGTTATTTGTTATTCTAAACTTTACACGAACAAATTTTGTATATATTTAATGGAGATCTCATATGAATTATAAATATAACACCAACGACACGGAAAGAAGAAGATCTCGGAATCGGCTCCAACGATTTTGGTGAAATTCGATACTTAGGTTTCATTATAATAAAATCTCGCTTTTGCGGTCTCCCCAACTCGGTCACCTAGCTAGTTTTATTTATTTATATAACACCTAACTAATTTTGACACGTCATCATACTTATATATAAGATGAATAGTTTTTACTTTAACGAATCAGCCGCCTCACCACTTCCAAATGGGGTGCTATACCCAGCGTACTGCGCACTACTGGATTAGCCCTGTGCTTCTCAGCGGGCGAATACGCCTGCCCAGTCTGGAGCAGATCATGCCACGCCCAGCAGGTGGATGTAGCACTCAATGATACCTGCCGAATAATAACAGGATGTCTGAAGCCGACTCCGCTGGACATGTTATATCCACTTGCTGGGGTGGCCCCACCTAGTGTTTGCAGAGAAGCAACTTGTGCCGCTGAACGGGGAAAGCGAGAATTAGATTCCCGACACCCACTCCACCAGTACGACCCAGCGCCTCAAAGACTAAAAAGTCGTCATAGTTTTTTAAGGAGTAAAAAAGAGCTAGACTGCAACATCAAAGAGGCCAGAATAAAACTCTGGGAAAGGGACCACACCGTGCCCAACTATATAACACGAAAAGAGTTACCACCTGGACGGGATCTGCCCTGGTCTACCTGGAAGTCGCTTAATAGACTGCGGACTCAAGTAGGTCGTTGTGGAGAGCTTTTGTCCGGGTGGAAAATTATTCGTAGCTCACGGAACGCGTGCGAGTGTGGTTCCTCTCCACAAACTATGGCGCACCTGATTTCCTGTCCCGGGTACCACCTGCACCCTGGATGATTTACTTCAGGTTAACGATAAAGCCGTTGAAGTGGCCTACTACTGGGCTGATCAAATATAAAAAAACCCATCGACACGCAAAGAAGAAGACTGTAACGAATAATGAAACACATAAATCACCTCCGAATAGCTGATTAGCATGGTAATCAATATACCAGGGAAATTTGTTAAATACTTAAATAAGCACATTGTTATTGATGAAACATTGCTATAATATATTATTATTCTTATTTCCTTTTAGGTGATTTTTCTTATTCGGAATATCAAACGCGCATTGGAAATAATAATGGAAGATAAATCTACTATATTACAATTAGAAAAAGAGGAAGAAGAAAATAATAGTATGTTTGGGGCTTCGATGTGTGGTGCTAAACTTGGGGGTGAATACGAAGACCTTATAGTGGGTGCTCCAGCACAGACCGGCTACGATAAGATAGAATTTGGTGCAATCCATATTTACACTGGAGTAAAAAGCAAAGTAAGTACTACAGCGTTTATGAAATTATACAGAAGCGGATTTCGGCGCTGCGCGCATTGAATTTTGTATGCATTTGTTCTGAGTATGCTAACCCTGCTTTCCTGGGGGAAGGCCTATATCCAGCAGCTTCTTTTGGCTGATATGATGATGACGATGAGCTAACCCTTTCACGCCTGCCCGCAACGGCGTGACAAATAGGTACTAACACAAGTTTATTTGCTAAGCAAATTAAATAGGCTCCGACTGTAACACATGCTATCTAGTGATGAGCAGCGGAACCAACGCGACATTTATTTTTTGTAAGCGAAAGCCCTGACTTTCAAGCGTTAATCCTCAATAACTTATAAATGGATGAACCTTTTTCATCAAACATAGCCAAGAAAGAACCACCGCAAGGGAACTTACTTTCACGTAATAATTTTTTGATTCTTGATTGATTAATTAATTGATTCTTAGGCTAGGCTATTCTTAGGCCTTTATAAAATATTAAAAAAAAAGTAAAATATAAACGAACATAAATGCATTATTAAAATCCTAACCGAGTTGACCAACGGCAACGGGGCAGACCCAAGCTACCGGCGGTAAGAAGCGCAAAAAAATAATCTTCCTGACAATGCTTGTCATGTCCAGAGGCTTTCTGAATCTGACCTTTGACCCAGTTTTAAGATGTTGGTCAAGACTCTTCGCTTTAAGCCGATCGTTATATTTTTATTAATTATTGTTATTTTAAAGAAGATCTATCAATAATAGCGTTTTGGAACGACTACTTCTGAATCGAAAACTTTGAAATAAATTTATCCAGATAGTACTGATCGCCTACATGCCAGAAGGGCTTCGTAGGATTGGTACGAGAAACTGATCAATAAAAATCTGTTTCAGGAGGAATTTATAAAACGGGAATTAACAATATTAGGTAAAGAAGAGGAATCTCGATTCGGGACAACTATTTCTGCCCATGATTTAGACAACGATGGCTTACAAGGTTAATTTTATTTGATGTTTATTTTGATTGAAATGTTTATATAATGCTTGCCTCCATGGGCAAGAATATCGCGGCGATTTTACTTGTCACATTGCTGTGTGGAAATACGTTACAAATTCTATGCGATATCTTTGTCTATAGAGAAGACATCTTTATATTTAGTCTGTGAATAAAGGGTTGATCCTTACCGAAATGTTTGGCCTGTATTTAAAGGTCAACTATCATTTAATGGACCTGTTTTTTTTGTGAAATCAGTTCTCAACCAAATGGAAGAATTTTCTGTGTAAAAGTTCAGACTGGCCATTTTCTTTGGGGACGTTTAATTAATTGTATTAGTAATATGAGAAAAGTAGATATTGATACGCCGAGAAAATATGCATTAAATTTACATTTAGTGCATACTTGCATATTTGCATATGTTCCAGCTCACTACATTTATTCTAATTATTTTTGTCCGATAAATTGTTTCACATAAAACCGCTCGTCATTGGTCGGTTCAACAAATTCATACCTCTAATAAATTTAACGCTATAATTTATTATTTCAATATTTTTAGGTTTGGGTGAAAAATTTCTACATTGTTGACAACAAACGTGTGTCTCCCCTGGTGTTGTATGTTTCCATAGACTTCGCAACCTACAGACCATCTGTTGGAATGTTTTCCAACATATAAAAAAAACTTTTTGCTAAGAAAATGTATTATGTTCCAGAAATTTTTATTAGTGCGCCGTATGAGGAAGATAATAATGGTGTTTTATACATACTATCTGGTTATGAAATAAAGCAAAAATTGGCAGAAGCCATACCTAATATAAAGGTGCTGGATTTGCAATCCAAACAAATAGTTAAAAAAAAAACTTTCAACCTGTTGGGTTTTAGCGTAACACCTGTTTCCGATTTGGATGACAATGGATGCGATGGTAAGTATTTATAACTTGTAGTTTGTTATGTGCCATTTTTCAAATGCACGGTTTTTTGGATGGAAAAACCATTCGTTGAGGTGTCTATCCGTTTGGAAAATGGCACTTTAGTTTTGTGAAATTGCAATATCTATGAACCTTTATCTATGCCTCGTTTAGTCGTATATGCATTTGAATCATCCCGCTACCTCCGCCTAGATAACTCCGTGGACTCAATATGATTATTGAGACCACGGTCGATGCAATTCGATTGAAACGTTTGCAAATAAATAAATAAAGTTCGATTTGCTTTGATGCCCGTACAACATTTGATATTTAATAAAGATAATTTTTGTAAGGAGAACACGATTATATCGCTTAGAAGCGCGATGATTATATAGTTGCATTTAGAATTGACAAACGTATAAATCGATTGTTATATTGTTACTTAATAGATATAGGATTAGGGAATAGACGAGAAAGACGTTAGGTCATCAGATACGACACAACGATAGAAGAGAATAGAGACCAGAAAGAAAGAGGCATGGCTACATGAAACAAAAGCATAGCTCTTAAATATAGATGATGATCAAAATTTTGTTTTTCAGAGCTTGCAGTAGGCGCTCCTAAAAGTGATAAAATAATAATTCTCCGATGTATTCCTACCGTGATAATAATTGTTACTGCTGAGCTTTTAGGACAAGAGGTAACCGACAAACTTTTGCTGTTCTGTGCATATGTTTCGAAGTCGAATTAGGAATTGTTTTTTATTTGTAATAACTTTATTGTACCAAAAAACCAAATTAAAAAACAAAAATGAATTGTTTTGTATAGTCCCAAAGTATAGACTTCAATACAAAGAAAATTAATGATATAAATAACAAAAAATTTACTAAGAAACTTAAGACACCATCTTAATAACTTAATACCCCAATAAACGTTTTACCTAAATGTTGATTTTTGAAGATTCGGTGAAAGTGATTTCTTTAACATCTTTATTGCCCAAAACTCGCTACGGTAGTGTTATGCTATTTAATAAAGTATATTCATTTGTTCAAAATTACCGTGATTTATTTATTTATATTTTAATTTGTTTTTACAATTAATCGAAATCACTTTTCAGATTGTGCCTGAAACAATAAATGACTTCCAAATAAATGTTTGCACAAATTTGAAGTTTAATTCAAAAATGGATAATATTGCAGCGAGTAAGTAATAAATTACATAGATTTAAAATAAAAATTTTTTAATTGATAATAAAAATATTAGTCTAGTCAATAATAAAAATATTAAAATCGAGTTGTAGTTTTTAGAAAAATTAACAAACTGATTAAATTATTCTTAAATTCAGTAAACGGGTTACTCAACTCACGTATAGATTAAAATAGATAAAAATATTATACATATTTCGGTCTTTAAACAAACAAATAATTAGGAGATTTATTCGAAAATGAATTTGTGTGTAAACTTTTGTTTACAAAATTTTCAGAACTGCAAATGGAAAATGACATTGCGGGTACAAGTGCAGTTACCATTCAAACCGATCGCATTTTTACATTTGATTTAAGAAACAAAACGGAAACGTATTGTGGAATTGTTAATATTACTATTGTAAGTACTAACTATTTCTATTTTAAGTACCCGTAACCGAAGGGCATGTATGAAGAGATTGATGAGTTTAGATGAAGCAAAAGAGGTTTGTCAGGATCGTAGCAAGTGGAGGTCCATAGTCTCTGCCTACCCCTGCGGGAAACAGGCGTGATATTATGTATGTATGTATGTAAGTACTATTATTTTATACCTTCATATTATTTTTATTTCTATGAATACATAGTGATTTAAATTATTATATGAAATGAACAAAAAAATATAGAAAAAATTGACTATGAAACAAAAACTGATGAACATTGCAATTCAGTTTACAGTTTATTACTAATTTAGTATATGTTTTTGTTTTTAAAAGTATTAGAATCAAACTGTATATTTATTATAGGCCGATAATCGTCAAGGACATTACAAATTCAAAGTAGAAGCACAATTATTAACCGATGGTTTAAACCAATCAAGTACGTATGATTTTTTTAAATATTTAGTTACATTTCAAATTTTTCATAAATATTTCATTTGATAGCTATATTTTAAAAAAAACCAGAAGTTTGCTTATCAGTTTCTTGTTAAAATTAAATGTTATTTGTGTTTAGTTCGCAAGCATCAAAAAATATTTAAACAAAGGTATTACAATGCATATGAATGCAGAATAGGTTCTCTAGAAGATTTCCAAAACGACTAATGGTTCACTTAAATTGAAATCACGACCCATAACTAGGTTACATATTTTGTTTGACGTTATTCATATAACTAGATTTAATTATTAAATATGCTTTTATTTACTATTTCAGAATTTGACAGATCTTGGGTAAGAATTAGCCCGTACAGCAAGATGAGCAAAACACTGCAAATTCAACGTGCTTGCTCTGGGGAAGAGTGTTTTTTTAAGTTCACAATGAATTTTAAGTGGTCTGGAGGGTAGGTTTTACAGCTGGTTTATATATAGACGCCCTCATAAATTTAACTTCATAGGTATTTTGAGAGGAACATTAGAAATCATATTTATTTATTTAAACTTTATTTACCAAAACAACATGGTACAAAAGGCGGACTTAATGCTAATAGCATTCTCCAGTATCCTTCGGGATAAATAAAGAATAAAGTGGTGGTAGGCGTACAAATAGAAATTAGTAACAAATAGTAGTACACAATATTTAGATTATTCTATTTTAAAATTTTGTTTTCTTATCAATTTTGACACGATGGTTAAATTTTAAATATTAAGAGTACGAAGTGAGCAGATTTCGTTTCTCCATTTTATTACTTCCTAATCATTTTTACCACATACACGTACGTATACATCTATTTAAGAAAAATTATCTCTCTATTGAGCAGAAAACAAAAGAATAAAATATGAGGACAAAAACGAATCATGAGTCCATGTTCTGTTTTTTAATTTAAGTTTTGTATTTATAGAAGTAAATGAATAATTATATTGAATGCATTTTAGGGATATTAACGGAGATATTATTTCATACGCTGTTGGATCTAAAGACGAAATATTGACATTACAAGTCAGTAATTATGGAAGACCAGCGTATAGTGCTTGTGTTTTTATAACAGTAGACCACGCGCCTGGGGCCAGTACTGTACCATACCAGTTTAGATTGCCAGCAGGTTTTACGAACAAAACGGTAAATTTCTTTGTTTTTTTACTTTAGATCTGATAAGTAAAGGATAAAAAGTAATAGTAAGAAATAAATTGCATCCTAAGGTGGGTAATCTGTCTTGAAAGTGAAGGATTTTTTAATTGTTTCGATTTCAGAAAGATATCCAAATCAAACTCAAAACGAGTACTATGACCGACGACTTCAGAAGATCCAACATATCTGCAGTTTTGTACGAAGACTGCGAAGAAAGGAAATTCAATCAAGATAAAAATATTATTATAGATTTTGAATTCAATGCTCAAGAAATTTTGATTAATGGGTGAGTAACATGATATTGTGTAATAAATTTACATTCGCTATAATTTTTTCCGGAAACACGTTTCATCGAAAAATATATTTGGTGAAAAGTTTATACAACTAAATAAGTTCATGTTATAAGGAATATAGCTATTAAAAACTTTGTTAGACTACCACCCATTTTTTATCCAACTATGGCGAAGTTAAAAGGAGGGTTATATGTTTCGCCGCTTCGTATATAAGTATGTTCATCTTTACCCTCGTATCTTCTATGATATACATGTTACCCTTATTAATGAAGTATCTAGTCTACAGGCCAAAAAGTCAGTACATAACTAAAAGATTATTAGATTATACCGTATGGGGTATCAAGTGAAAAGGCTTAATAAGCATATTTCAAAAATATATACGCAGGTTATACATACATACATACTATCACGTCTTTATCCCTAATGGGGCAGAGGGAGCATTTTGGGTCTTGCGGTTCTATGCAGAGCCCAGGGCCGCAAGACCCAAAAGCCACTTTTAGCTTCATGGTGGGCGAGAAGATGGGAAAGTAATCAATACAGTGATGGGTTGCTAGCCGCATCGCCTGTTAACATGATTTGCATTTTTGCCCATTCCCTCGATCGGCTTTTACGATCTGCGTGGGAAGAGAAGCAGCTGATACATTCTAAGTTTTTTTTATTTCTCCCAGACCAGCATGGCAGCAGGTTATGGGATACATTAGTAATTTTTGCTCCTAATTGTTCCATAGTCGGGTTTTAGTTTTAAAAACTATTTCTTTTATTTGTCACAAGACTCTTGTGATTTATAAATATTTACTGGTCTACTTATTAACTAAACTTTTTTAATTTTCAGTTCTTCTTTGACCTATAATATAACAGAAAAATCGATGAAAACTAACTCTGAAACAATTGACTTCATACATGAATATACGGTATGATATTATTCTATTCGTAAAACATTACTTACCTTAGTCCGTTGGGTCCTTTAGCCCATAATCTGTTTAAAAAAATATCTTTAGGACTATTCGAGATATCTCATGACCAAATAATGGTAACTATCTGGCACAAATAAGTAGGTAATCACCATTTCTATACGACGAGACAATGCTGCCAGCCTCCTGGTCACGCTGCCGGGAAGTGATATTTTATTAGAAGTACACAATTTTATTTTTATATAGTTTTTGCTCAACTTACTAAGTTTTTAATTAAGTTTTATTACAATTATTGTGTATCTCCTTTGAGATTCACGGGTCTTTTCACCCCGGTCTTTTGAGCGGCTTGCGTGGGGATACAGATCCAACACGTAGAGGCCCTTTATGGAAGTTGTTGTCATGTGGCGACTTATTACAATTATTATTATATTAAGACGAAGTCCTTATTTTTATTTCGTAAAAGTATCATCATTTCAGCCGCACAACGTCCACTGCTGGACATAGGCCTCTCCCAAAGATTTCCAAAATGACCGATCTAAAAGTAAAAAAAGTATGGTATAAGTATCGTAAAAGTAAGGTCATATATAAATACATACATATTCCATACTCTATTAAAGAGCTGGGCTCTCGTCAGAGGAGTCCATTCCATGTCTCTCTTTCTTTCGCTTAGTTCTTAACCTCCTTAAATGTTTTCACGTTAAATTTTTATTTTATTTGGTCGATAAATTTTCTTCTGGGTTTTCGTACTCGTCATTTTTCTTCTATTTTTCTTTCATTGTTTTCAAGAATGCATCGTGATGTAGTAACTGTAGATGACTGAACATTTTCTGAAGTGACTAAACTTACTTTTCAGCAAAAAGTACTGCGGGATGACCCGCAATCGGGTTTTAGTTTTAAAAACTACTAAAATATCATATTTTCAGATTGAAAATAAAGGAAGTGTTTTGAGGAAAAACGTTATAATGGACATTTCCCACGAAGGAAAAGGCTTTATTAAGGAGTTGAAGGCACGTTTTCAATTTTTTAACTTTATTACTAAACAAAATGTGTATATGTATTTTATATATAAATACGTATCTTATATTATGAAGATTTCGGAAATCGCTCTAACGATTACAATAAAATTTGGATTTCCCAGATGGGACTTGGAAATCAAAATTGTAATGGATTGCTAGCCGCATCTCCTATTGATACGATTCTTTTAGATTCGTTCTCATGTATTTAACAAAAGTAAAATTAAATTAAACTAATTTATTTAATAACTTTAATTGTTAAGAACTACAATATTCTCGTTTAGAAATAGAACAACAGATAAAAAAGTTGGCGTCTAATTAACTTTTAAATTTATTATTTGATTTCAGGTAAATTTTAATAAGTGTATTCGTGTAGAAGACAAATTGAACTGTACTTTAGATTTAAAAGGAAAGAATGACCCTTCGTCGAAGGTCAAAGTTATAGTTATTGCAGTTCTACTGAAAGAAGAAATTGGTAAGAAATTAACAACATCTTACTTTTTTTAAGTTATCGTAGACCTAATAAATTTACTGTTAAAAAATTACATTTATTATACAACTTTTTATTGTGAAGCCAGAGCACTAACTAAGACAAATTAAATAAGCCCAAACTCGATGGAGTTGCGTCGCTTTATTACTGAGTTCCATCGACCACCTTCCGTATCTGTGATCAGACCCTAGGCATCGTCTACCATAAAGTGCTCGTCAAGACAAATCAAACGAGTCCTACTCAATGAGGTTATGTTGATTTATAACTGATTTCCGTTAAATATTCGGCTTCATCATCAGAACAGGTCATTGGCTTCATAATATTGTATTGTCATCCGACTTACATAAGTATAATATTATTGAGTATAGGTTGAGTTTCTCTCATATTACAATAATTTGTATTTTTTAAAACTAAATAGGTACCGACTTCGCCCTCAAACTACTCAACCGATTTTGATAAAATTCCTATGATACCACCTGACAAGTATAACCTTTCAAACAAATGAATTTTCAAATCGGTCTAGGCGTCTTCGAATAATCGGTGAAAACACATAAAGAAAAAGATCGTGAAGAATTGAAAACCTCCTCCTTTTTGGAAGTTGGTCAAAAATGAAGGTTAAAAATGAATTATTTCTCAGACCTTGTACATTTAATACAACTTATGTTATTTATTTCAGAAAAATCTCTATTAAATAATGAATTGAAGATTGTTACAAAAATAGCGCTAATTCTTAAACATACATCCGAAATCAAATATGCGAGGTAATGTTTTAGTTTTTAAATAATATCGGGCTTCATCTTATAGACATTAAAAACAATGTATTCTACATACATATGTCGCAGTTGGATTGTATAATCCGCTGTTATTCAAAAACTCTAGCTGTTTGGCATTACAGCTTGGTTTTGTAATACAGCTGAAAATTGTTCAGCTAGATCGTCCAATGTGTTACGTTTAACAAACTAGCTCACGTGAGATTGTAGATCGATTAGTTCGGAATTCTGCCACTTGTAGCTTGTGAAGTGTTAGTGTCATAACAACAAATATGGCCTCCCATAAAGTAAATTCTTCGCCGCGTTCCGGTACTAAGCTGTTTTTATCGAGAGACATTGGGGGCATCGTTTGTGATTTCAGACTGCAAAAGATTGAAAAGAAAAAAAGCAGACCTTTATCTTGATTCCTATATTGTTATTTCGACGCCCGCTTTCCGGTGAGATGGAAAATTCATGTGGATCAATTGGCCTTAAGAAATCGCTCCGCCATTGTCGGGTTTATACAAAATTTCAATATCCAATTGCATCGAGCTGATTATCATTTTGAATTGGTGTTTTATGATGTTGGAGACTTAACTATTTAGTAAGGAGTTGAATTGAGGTTTTATTTCTATCCAACAACTATTGTCCCCTCATATATTATTTTGTTCGGTAGCACAGTTTTAATCAATAATGGTAACCCTAAATGTCATGTCAACGCTAGCTGTTTTGTCAAACGTAATTACGTAACTCATTGACAATCTAGCTGAACTATTATCAGCTGTTTCACAAAACCGAGCTGTAATGCTAAACAGCTAGTTTTTGAATAACAACGGATTATACAATTCAACTGCGACGCATACATACTATTAAGTCTTTATCCCTAATGGGGCAGCAGAGCATTTTGTATCAAAGCAGTCAGAAGTCAGGGCCACAAGACTCAAAAGCTACTTTTAGCTTGATAGTGGGCGAGAAGATGCAAAAGCAATCAAATAGTGATGGGTTGCTAGCCGCATCGCCTATTAACATGATTTAAATTTTGCCCTTTCCCTCGATCGGCTTTTAATATTTGCACGGGAAGAGAAGCAGCTGGCACATTCTATGTTTTTTGTTATCTCCCAGCCCAGCATGAAATAAATTCTCTGTCCTGTCGTAGTATTTTTACAAAGTATTTTTACAAAACAAAGTCGATATTATAAATAATAAATATCCTATGATAATAAATATTTATTTGAATTTGTATTATTATTAAAGAGCTAAGCTCTTGCTTGTGGAGCAATTGCTTACAATCTCTCCCTGTCCAAAGTACCTACACTCCTTTACCCTTGTAGGTGGAAACATTAATTTAATCTTTTAGTTATTATCGGATGGCTAGTACTTAATTTTTAATAATTTTTCAAAACTATAAACCGACTTCAACTACAAACTTTACTACCGGTTTTGGTATTTGTATGGATACTTGACAAGTAGGTATACCTGTTCAAACAGAAACAAAATAATATTCCTAATAGGGGTGACGACAGGGTCCAAAAAGTATGATTGTAATTAGTCCGTTTTTTAGATTATTCAAAAATATTGGACCCGTATTTTTCAGTTTACCAAAAAAGTAAAAATTCACAAAGATGCGGAGCGTCAAAGTCCCGGAGTGGGGGCTTGCGACGTCACACTTAAGTAAAAATCGTACCCAGACGTGTCGTCACGCTAAATTTAAATGCGCTGTATTGTTGTCATTTTTGGTTTCACAGAGAAAAGAAAAAATACGTGTACAATATTTTTTAATACTCTAACCAAAAGACCAAAAATATTTTCCCATTCGTCATGCCTTTCGGTCTAGGCTTCCTTTATTGATCGGGGAACATAAATAAAAAAAACATACCTATATAGATTCGAAACTTTTAAAGTCGTTTAAATAAATTTATATTTCAGAGTAGAAACAATTCCCTTCTACGAAAAGGATTCCAGCATTGGGCAAAATATGCTCATAATAGTCTTAGCAGTAGTATTAGCTATCATTGTAATTGCAGTGTTTATGTACATATTGTACAAGGTAAGTACTTCCGTTAGTACATATAAGTAGTTTTAGTTATGTCATCTTTGAAGGGTAGAGTTAAGGAGAACTAACTAAGTAGTTTTTTTAGCTTTTGCACTAAAATACTATTTAAAAAAATATATCTTCATTATGAGATAAATATATCGTGCATTGAATAAAAAAAAAGTGGCCAAGTGCGAGTCGGACTCGCCCATGAAGGGTTCCGTAGTAGCAAATAACATTATATAAAAGTCTTGTAGTATGTTTTTATTAATTTTTATATTTGAGTTGATTGAATGAAAGGTAAATTGCCGTTTATGATTTATGACGTATTAACAAAAAACTACTTACTAGATCTCGTTCAAACCAATTTTCGCTGGTAGTTTTTATGGTAATGAACATCATAATTTTTTTTTAGTTTTATCATTCTCTTATTTTAGAAGTTACGGGGGGGGACACACACTTTTTTCCACTTTGAAAGTGTCTCCCACGCAAAGTATTCGGTTCAGAAGAAAATGATATTAGAAACCTCAATATCATTTTTGAAGACCTATGCATAGATACCCCACACGTATGGGTTTGATGAAAAATAAATTTTTGAGTTTCAGTTCTTAGTATGAGGAACCCCCAAAATTTATTGTTTTTTTTCTATTTTTGTGTCAAAACCTTAATGCGGTTCACATAATACATCTACTTACCAAGTTTCAACAGTATAGGTCTTATAGTTTCGGAAAAAAGTGGCTGTGACATACAGGCGGACAGACAGACAGACAGACAGACTTGACGAATCTATAAGGGTTCCGTTTTTGCCATTTGGCTACGGAACCCTAAAAATGACTTTGACTTTGACTAACCAACTCGTGTACCTATTCAAATTTATCCGTCAAAAGGTGCCGCTAGATCAAAATTAATATAAGTATTACATACAGCAGTGCGATTCTGAGCTATTTGTTTTAAAAACTTTAACACAAAAGCAGCTTGTCAGTTGCGAATTGGTATTCTAGAAAGTCCTGTGTATTATGCGTCCATGCTCCCCGCCCTTGCACCCGTTTTCGCCTTGTCGAGGGTGTTGAGCGGGTGAAAATACACACATTGCCGTGTACACGGATTTGAAGTTTTGTATGTAGTAGCAGAAGGCATAAACGATACTTATCTGGAGCGCTACAGTAGCCTCAAAAAATACATACTGGAGTTTTAATTTTACTTTTACGCCCACTTGGACAATTTGGAGCACGAGTGACAAGTAAATTGAGTTACGTGTAACACATGCGATTTTTGCATGTAAAGACATCCTCCGTGGCGTAGTTGTCCATGCTAGTCCGCCACCCAGAGGTTCTGGGTTCGATCCCCGGTCAGGGTCAGTTGGAAAATGGCCTGGGTTTCCTAATATGAGGCGTACGTAGTACCCTCGTAAATCTTGTAGTCTTTAAATAGAAAACTTATTTTTTTTGTTTATTCATATTCTTAATACTTGACTTCTATAATATTTAATGGTCAAATCCATCACATTTTAAATCAATGGTTAAACGTGCCTAGTGAATTGCCAATCGAATAAAAACTACTCTTTATACATACACATTTTTTTCGCTTTTTTTTAGGTTGGATTCTTTAGAAGAAAACAGAAAGAAGAATTAGAGAAAAAAATGAAAAGTAATCGTAACGTAAGTTTTTTAATTTTGAAATTAAATTATTTTTAGGTTTGGTAATTCACAATGTTTCAAGTAAGGTAACTTATTGCTAAAGATTCGTTACATAAGATTTGAGTGTTTTTTAGTACTTTTTTGAGATACTTTTGAGGTTCATAATGTCATAACCAGTGGTCGGATAATCGGATGCATATTTACCTAAAGTTGAGATGTTGGCAGTTATGGAGTGCACTTTTGTAATTGATAAATCCTAAGATTCCGGAATCAACAAAACTTTGTGTTTTGATTATAGAATTAAATCGGGTAGGGTGTTTATTTACTTACGTTTAGGTGTTGGCTAATATGGAATGCACTTTTGTATCGATTGTTAAAATCTCGCGATTCCGATCAAATTTAAAGCTTTTTAACTATGAAATCGGATGCCGGCTAATTTTGTAAAGCAGGTTACCAAACTAGTATAAATTAACTTTAGGTACATATGCATCTGATTAGTACGTCATTCCCGATTTTTTTGAAATCCCGCAATTTGTATTTAAAAAATATGTTATAAAAAGCCGCTTCCATAATTTTCTAGTCAAAAATTAACTTTAGGCAAATATGCATCCGATTATCCGACCACTGGTCATAACACATAACTATAATGTGACTAAAGCTAGAGTACTATAACTTATGTGTGAGGGAGGGTTATATGTAATATAAATAGGGAGTATTATTGAAAATACGATTTATTTCAAATTCATATTCATAGAATGTTAATTAGTTTAAAACAAAATATGTGAAGATATATGACGATAAATTATTATTTAAGAATTTTGATATTAATTGTCATTTTTAAGGTTTTCAATAACTTCATACGTAAGTATTTTAAAATTTTTTTCAGAGGCGATCTAAGACTCGTTTACAACTACCTGAACAAGAATGTTTCGCAGAAGTAAATGAGGTTAGTGCTAACAAGTTTATTTGCCAAGCAAATTAAAAAAAAAAACAACTGTCGAGAACGCCATCTAGTGATGAGTAGCGGAACTACATAAACAAATTGATATGCGTAGCGCCATCTATTATTTGCTAGGCAAACCCTGACTTTCAATTGTTAACTTCCAATAATTACTTTTAAACTTTTGACGACCTCCGTGGCGTAGTGATCAACATGCTAGTCCGCCACCCAGAGGTCCCGGGTTCGATCCCCGGTCTGGGCAAGTTGGAAAATGGCCTTTTTCAAATTGTCCTGGGTCTTGGATGTGTATTTAAATATATATTTGTTATAAAATATAGTATCGTTGAGTTAGTATCCCATAACATATGTCTCGAACTTACTTTGGGGCTAGCTCAATCAGTGTAATTTGTCCCTATATATTAAATTAATTTAAAAAAAACAGCAGGACTGATTTTCATCAAACATAGCTAAGAACTACCGCAAGGGAACTTGTTTTCACGTAGGAAAACCATATCGAAGGTAGTCTATCTGTTCAAGCACTACGATGCCAAAGACATTAGCGTCGAACTTATAACACCCCTCTTTTTTTCGGGTGGAAATCAGTTCAGCAGTTCAAAAGTAATTGAAGATAAACGCTTGAAAGTCGGGGGTTTTTAATTAGCCTGGCAAATACTGGTGTCTATATTATTTTTAAATTAGGAGGCGTAAGGCGATTCTCACATTGCCCCGCACTACGCAGCGTAGCGCGTGAATGCGTGTTCTAACGTTGCTTGTAAGTATCTCCGTTTGTATAGAAAACACGCACAGTCCAACACACTGACACCGCGTCTACGCGCGTCGTTTTTGTATGGCGGCCCCGCATTACGCAGCGGGCGCGGTGCAATGTGTTAATCGCCTAATAGGTAATATATTTTTATGTTTGATTCCAGGAAGAAGTTGAGGATGAGGACATTCCAATCCATTGTGACGACATTCCAGAAAATTTGAATTCTGACCTCATAAACAAGGTTTGTTAAACATCAATACTGTAAATCCCTGCTCTTTTTCGGGAATGCAATACTCGTATAACGACGAAGTTGGAAGGAAGAGCAATTTTTTTACAAGCTTTTACTTAGTTTTACCTCGTTTTCTATCTGTTTGTCTGTAATTAAATCTTGCAAGTTATATTGGACCCACTTCCCGGTTTCCAATTGTACTGAAATTTTGCACGCATACATAATATCGTATAACAATGCAATATTATGATGGCCTGACGCTGATCTGATGATGAAGCCGGAAGGTGGCCATTATAACTCGGTAATGAAATGACGCAACCCCATCAAGTTTGGGTTCGTTTGTTTAGTCTTGACGAGCAGTTTAAACTTATAAGTTTATCATTTGAAAAATTTAAAATAACTGATTAATGATTTAAAAAAATATATTTTTTTTAATAGTTACTTGTTTTTAAATTATCTAAAACAAGAACTGTATGATGAATAATGAAGAATGATAAAAAAGTACTTAATGATGTTAGAACAAATATGAATTACAATACATATAATTTAACAACGTTAATCTGAATCTTTGCGACATATGTTAAAATAAGGTTGCAATAGCAATTATTACTTTTGCCATAGTAAATGTTGCCACTTTTATTTTGTATTTTTCTTACACGCATACAAGTTTAGAATAACACAAATATAATATTTTTTTTTCCAGGACATGAATAAACCTTCAGCTGTAAGTGCAGATGGCAAAAATGATCAACAGCCTTGAAGCACATCTGTGTATTTCTTTCATTTGTAACATTACGAAGTATTTGTAAAAAGTATCTACCTACTTTCAAATAGATATCTATATGTACAAATTTACCGTCATTTATTCATCCAGTATTTATAGGTTTTCAAAAAGGAGAATATTCCAAATCGGTCCGGGCGTCTTCGGATAGTCGGACGTGAAAAAAAATCTCGACAAATTATCAATTCGATTTGAAAAAATCTTTTTTGTTTGAAAGGTTATACTTGTTAGGTATCCCATATA
The DNA here is from genome assembly GCA_963555685.1 of Acrobasis consociella. Classification (NCBI taxonomy): domain Eukaryota; kingdom Metazoa; phylum Arthropoda; class Insecta; order Lepidoptera; family Pyralidae; genus Acrobasis; species Acrobasis consociella. Next base: position 4,857,561 of record OY743109.1, on the reverse strand, counting down.
AATTTTATTTATAATCGGTTATGTAGTTTGGGGGTGAAGTCAGTCTTTAGTTTTGAAAAATTACTTAAACCTTTGAACGCTTTGGCCACCGCTGACCCCCAAACAATCAATATTAATAAAAAAGAACTTTACTTTTTTACTTTTATTTAAAATATATTTTTTGGTCGCCTACTCGCCAGAAGAGCTTTATTATATGTCTGTCTGTTTACAAAAATAGGTAATTCAAGTTTAGGCGTAAAAGAGAATCAAAATAGGGACGGATTTCTGTCCGTATCGCCTATTGATATGAGTATAATAATATATAATTCAGAGCCCTGATATTCCAAAGACCCATTCGAGCAGCTATTATCACCTGCGCATGAAGAGGAGTAGGGGTACATTCTAACCGCTTATTCACAAAAAAAAAGAAAAAAACGCTACTAAATAATAAATTTATATTTTTTCCGTCAAATGCATAAAAATGTCTACACTATTTATATTCGTAGCAAACTCTCTAATATGACTGATATTGGGGGCAGAATTTTTGAGAATATGAGCGTAAGTGTTTTTTTTCTTCGAAACCAGTAGCATGAAAGTTTTTGTTTCAAACTTTGTAATACCAGGGATCGAAAGAGTTTTGTTAGTAAGTAGGTGTGTAGCGACCTCTAGCGCTAAATCTTGTAACTACAATATTCAGAGTATCCAGGAAAGTTCTGGAACCATGGTTTTTCGAAGAATGGTGCTTCTAAAAAGCAAATGTCAAACGATGGAAGGACTCAATGTTTTTTTTCTAAAGCTTAAGATGGAGCACTCGCGAGTGGAAAATAAATGTTAAACTTTAATTAATAGTCGCAGTCTCTCTGGATGTTTAGTTATATAAGTATGTGTTTGTTATAAAAATTAGTTTCGTTGAGTTAGTATCCTATAACACAAGTCACGAACTTACGTTGAGGTTAGCTCAATCTTTGTGATTTGTAAATATAAACTGCTTAAACCTGTTACAGGCCTGATAATTTGTTTGTATGTAATAGCTGCTCAGTTAAAAAAACGCTCTCTTTATATCAGTTAGAAAGTATAATACTACTGAATTAAGGAGTATAGTTTTTCAAGCAATTAAATGAAAAATCTACCGATAAATTAAGTTAATTTCGCAGTATTCCTAAGAAGGTAGTTTTTTATAGATATGGGGGGGTAGGTTTTTAGGGTTCCGTAAGACTTTACTGTCTGTCCGTCTGACTAGGATGTATATCAAGAACCGCGATAGCTAGACAGTTGAAATTTTCACAAATTATGTATTTCTGTTGCCACTATAACAAAAAATACTAAAAACAAAATAAAATAAATATTTAAGGGCCCTTGCAATTTTTGCGTTTTTTTGCTCGATATCAATAATGGCAACAGGTAGGTACTCGAAGTATTCACAAAATACTCAGTTTTATTTTAATTTTAATAATAAATACTAAAATTAAATACCAATCCATACAAAAAACTTGATTTTTATAGATAATGGTACGGAACTCTTCGTGCGCGAGTCCTACTCGCACTTGACCGGTTTTGACTATAAAATGTATAGGTATATATTTAGGTAGTTATTTTATTAAGATTTGGAATTTCAGTTTATTATGGACTTTTCATCGGGAAACCCGTCGGCGACGGTCGCCGGCTGTCGCAAACGGTTGGGCGACACATATCAGTCTTTCATCCAGCAGTGGTCGTTTTGAAACGCTAGTAATTTTTAGCTTGTGCACTAAAAATATATTAAAAAAAACCTTCAATAAGAGATAAAGAGCTATGGTATCTTTCCATACATCATTTTAGTTATTAACCAAAGTTAGCGTCTATGCATAAAATATACCTTGTTTAATAGAACACATTTTACTGATTCTAAAGGTAAAAATATCTTAATTATAGGAGGCCAAGTTTTTGAGTTATGGTGCTTAGAAATTTTATAGGTTATTAACCATTTATTTAGTATACTGCTGCATCAATTATTAATTTACTGATGAATAAAACTGAAGAAGCTCGATGGCATCATACTCTTTATGTCCACTAGTAAACATTACCAACGATTATGCAAGTTAAGCAACGCCAGGTGTGGGTCCAAGCCAACGCCCAGTCCCACTTTAAATGTCGAAAGGAGTTTTTAATGCTGTACATTATTTAAATTCATATAAAATAAATATTAACAAGCAAAAATAGTATTGTTTAAAATAAAAAACAATTTAAATCTCTTAATTTATAGAAAAACAATCATAATTTTATTTTGGAAATAATAATTATTTAGTCTGGCAACCTTGTGGCTTTCTGACAAACCAAGGAAATGGCCATTACAGAAAGTCGATTAACATAAAAGCTATTTTTAATTTTTTACATTTTTATCTGGCTTTATCTAAATACGACTAAAATATAGAAAATCATACAAAAATATTTTATAAATTTTGGTTGCAATGAGTTTTTAAAACGCTTTGAGTGCACTTAACTAAAAATCTGCCATAGCTCTTTATCGTACATTGAATAATTTTTTTTGACTTTTGACTCACAATCTGTAAAAACTGTGTCGCGGGCATACTGTCACTCGTCTGCAAGAACCCTAAGACATATTAATATTTCTTCATTCGGAACACAAAAGCTAAGTACACAAATTAAAAACACACGCTATTTTCGTAACCAAAACGCAATTTCACGCTTTAGCAAAATCCCGGATAATTTTGCTCACCAAGAATAATATCCAATTCTGAAGATTAATCCCAACGATTCCCAGAACAAAGTTGAAAACTCTTATTGCGCCGTAATAATGAAATTTTATGGCGACTCACGCACTACGTTTTCCCTAGGGTTTAAAGCCAAGTTTTTGTAACTAAGTGTTTTATTTTATTGTTTTATTTCTGGAAACACTGAAATAGTAACCTGAAGCAATCACAGTAATGGTTTTCTCTGACCTTATTATAATAAAATGTAGACTATTTTGTTCGTTGGATCGTGTGTAAGTAGCCAACACTGGTAACAGTTTTTCAGGCTGCCTAAAGGTATCTGACATAGTTTGCACATAGCGCGACAAACCGATGGCCGATGGGGCAAAAAGGTTCTGGAATGGCGACCGCGTACTGGTAAGCGAAGCGTAGGGCACCCACCTACAAGGTGGTCAGATGACCTGACCAGGGTCGCTGGAAAGCGCTGGATGCAGGCCGCTCTTGATCGGTCATTTTGGAAATCTTTGGAAGAGGCCTATGTCCAGCAGTGAACGTTATGCGGCTGAAATGATGATGATGATTGATAGTTTGCCGACTATCATACAATGATGACAGCCAGGACAAACGGCTTATATGTGCCTTCTGAAATACGGAGGAATCACCCATCCAAGTGCGGACCATACCGCGGTGAAAGAAGTGTTTCGCCGCGGCGTGGAATTTTAGTAAGTCACACAGTTAAGCTTTTTGTTTTTTTTTTACTATTCTAAAATAATAGCAAAGTAGCCGATGTGACGTCAGAGTTTTGCCAAAAGCTAAGTACTTACATTTGACGACCTCCGTGGCGTAGTGGTCACCATGCTAGTCCGCCACCCAGAGGTCCCGGGTTCGATTCCTGGTCAGGGCAAGTTGGAAAATGGCCTTTTTCAAATTGTCCTGGGCAAGACCCAGAGTTTATCCAGACGTTTATCTATATATGTATTTTTTATAAAATATAGTATCGTTGAGTTAGTATCCCATAACACAAGTCTCGAACTTACTTTGGGGCTAGCTCAATCAGTGTAATTTGTCCCTATATATTTATTTGTATTTATTTATTTGTATTTGTACATCAATATTACCGCAAGACCTAAATACGTTCATAAATTCGACACGCCTTATGTATTATTGAATGGAATATAAACGCGAATACGATATTTAAAAGAGCGTTGCGTGTCGCGGATATTCCTTCAAACAGTCTTTGAATACGAATGTCTCTTTTATATTCTTCCCAATATTGCTTTATTGATCCATTATTTACCATATTCGTAGACTAGAGGAGTGTGGAGGCTGAATACATTCTCTAGGAAAATTTTGTAATTTTTGAGGCAAAAATAATATTTTTTATTGGTAGGCAAAGGTAAGAAGCGTAGCTTATTACCTGTTACAAAGACTGTCGCTCTGTGACCTGTTGCTCATGTGATGTGACACGTCGTTCTTGTAATCCGTCGCTGCAGTGCCCCTTTGTCCGTCTGTCGGTCTGTCTGTCTGTCACCAGGCTGTATGATAGCTAAACAGTTAAAAATTTTCATAGATGATGTACTTCTGCAGCCGCTATAACTTAAAATAAATATTTAAGTTGGGCTCCTATACAGGATGACTTTTTATCCACCTGCTAATTTTTTCCCACGCATTAAGTATCACTTACTGATTACGTTTTTGAAAAAAAAATAGTATGAAAAATTCACACTATTTATTTTTTTCTTATACTAAATACCGCTAACGTATGGTCACTCGACGAGTTGAACGCAACGCTCCCCAAAACAATCGCGCAATAATAATACCTAGGTCACGGCCTAGGTATTTCCCGGCTCGCCGGCTTGCGTGGAGGCGTGGCCACACCACCGCCGGCCGGCCGCCGAACGTGCGCTCACCCCCGCCCCATCCCCCAGTCGCCCAAAGCCACCCGCCGCGAGCGCATTGTTGTTTGCGCACTTATGACACTTGTCCTTCCGACTCTCGCGCCATGTATTCTCACAGAGAATATTACGAAATGGTGAGATGCTACATTGTGAGCGGGGAAAGTTTATACGGTGCTCAGAGACTCTATGAAAGTGAGAGTGTACCACGTTTAAGAGCACAAGGTTTAACAAGCACACCTGTGCCAAGTCGCGAGACGATATTGCGTGTTAACCAAAGGCTGTTGGATCACGGCCAGTTCACTGCACCGAGTTCTTCTCGTGGAGGTGGCAGAGACAGATTAGCCTTAGAAATCGAAGACGAAGTTTTGGAGTTCTTCGATGAAGACCCAAGGGCCAGTACGAGAGACGCAGCCCGGCGATTTGGCATAAGCCAGTTTGCCGCTTGGAAAATTGTAAACAGAGCCGGAATGTACCCTTACCACTATCAAAAGGTACAGGCACTGTTACCGACAGACGCCCCTCGCCGTCGGACTTTTTGCGAATGGCTGTTGAACCACAGTGATGCAGTGATTTTGTGGACTGATGAGGCCCTTTTCACGCGTGTTGGGCTCTACAATCAGCACAATGAACATTTTTGGTCATACAATAATCCGCACCAAATAAGACAACATCACCACCAAGTGCGGTTTAGTGTTAATGTGTGGGCCGGTATACTTGGCAACCAAATACTGGGACCTTATTTTATCGACGGGCGGCTAGACGGCAGAACGTACCTCGAAATGTTACAAACAGTGATTGCGGACTTTATGGACGATGTACCACTCAATTTACTTCGAAGTAATAGTTTTTATTATCAACAAGACGGGGCGCCGCCTCACTATGCAAGGCAAGTGAGAGAGCACCTGGACAACGTTTATCCCAATCGCTGGATCGGACGCGGTGGTCCCGTGGAGTGGCCGCCTAGGTCGCCTGACCTCACTCCGATGGACTTTTATTTATGGGGTGAAGTTAAGAGGTTGGTTTATGTCGAAGAAGCTCAAAGCCTTGACGACTTAAAAGAACAAATAATAAGAGCTTTTGACGAAGTGCGAAACAATAGATTAGTGTTGAGTAAATTAAATGGCAACCTTAGTAAAAGGGCCAGGATTTGTCTGGACCAAGACGGACTCCATTTTGAGCATTTAATTAAGTATTACGACTAAGTTCGTACATTTTAGGTAAGTTGATTTTAGTGGACATTTAATTATTTTGATTATTAATCATTGTACATAAGTTGATTCAAATTTTTTAAATACGCCTGGCTGCATAAGGTACACAGGTAATCCTAGTTACGTTTTCGTATTATTTTTCTTGAATGTTTAGTTGTTACCTACTATCTAATTGAGTTTTTAAACGTTAGGTAGGTATTTACTCATAGTCGAAGTTAATAACCGTCCCTTATGCAACTTGACGGTCCTAAGCCCGAAAAAGTATGAAGGAAAAATTTGCTTGCAACTTTAAAGTACCTATTTGCAATTTAATAACGAATCTACGGGAGGTCAACGGCCGTGGCATAGACGACGCGGCGACGCTTATTATTACCACGGTTACTACGGCGCGGCGCGCGAGGTCAAGTTTCATGAGTTTTTTCGGAACAAACTTAAGACGTTATAAGTCGAGATTTTAGTACTGAGTGGTATTAAAAGAAAAAATACGTAATTCATAATTTTCGATATACTTCATTATATGTCATTTTAGCAGGTGGTTAAAAAGTCATCCTGTATAACAAACTTGATTATATAGATAAAGATTAAAAATTCGAAGATTCACATGTTTATTAAGTGATTAGAGTAGACCTTTTTCACGTTAATACAATAGTACAAAACCTTTCGTTCGCGGGTCCGACTCGCACTTGTCCCATTATTTTCTGTTTCGTTATATGATGCCGGATCATCAAATATCTAAAAAATATAACACATTCATCAATATCTTTTTAACTAAATGGCTATAAGTACTTACTTTACTACGTTCAGCCATCTTGTTAAACGTTGCATTCAATGACTTGGCAAATTCTCCTTCAGCCATTTAATTGTATGCCGGCTTTTACAGATCGGACTAGGCGTGCAGTTAACTAGCTGATTGGTGTCGGTTACGGTAACGGTAACAGTGTCGCGAGTTCAATGGTTTTTCTCATCTCAAAAAATGCTCTCCGTGCTCGCTCATCTCGCCTACAAATAAGTTTTCACTTCCATAAATGATAGTGTATTTATAAGCGAACCAATGTATACGACTGGAAAAGCGAATGTTCCAGGTAAACACCCCTCTTAAAGCCGAGTAGCGACCTCCTCAATGTTAAATGGACTGGCAGTCTGCTCTTTAAACACATTCGTGTTTGAGAGTTCCGTTTTCGATTTCCTTGTTTGATGTATTGCTTGAGTTCCATTCGATACTCGAATGGCCGCAAACGAAAATGATCTATGTAAAGGTACTTATACTCCATTTGGTTAGGTATTTAAATAAATGTAAACAATCTTGACATGTCTTTTTATTGAAATATACACTTTATAAATAATTTTGCTAATTCCAAAGTAATTATGTTATAAATTATAAATTACATAATTACTTTGTAATTTGCAAAGGTATTGATTTATAAAGTGTATATCTCAATAAAAAGACATGTCAAGATTGTTTACATTTATTTAAATACCTAGCCAAATGGAGTATAGAAACATATTATCTGATGAGGTTTCTTTCTGTCGTTTCTTTTTAGGGCAAATAGTGACAAAAAATCCAATCAAAGTTATTTTTAACCAACTTTCAAAAAGGAGGAGGTTGTTAACTCGTCGTAATATTTTTTTTTATATATGTTAACCGATATTCGAAGATGCCGAAACCGATTTGGAAAATTCTTTTTTTCTTTGGAAGGACATACTTGTGAATTGGTCCTGGATAAAATTTATCAAAATCTGTTGTGTAGTTAGGGGGGTGAAGTCGCTTTTAAAAAATACTTTTGTTTATAGAACCTTAGACCAAATAATATGGAACTTCATAGGCAGAACTTATAAAATAAAAAAACAATATGTTTTAAAAGAAAGTCGATAGTTTTCATACTTGACATTTTAGTTCGCCAGCCGATTAACTTATCAAAAAATCTCTTACAAGCTATCAATATACATCTTTAAAAAATTGTTACGGAATTTTCGACAATATAATTTTATATTTAAATAATCGTTTAGCGAGTTTTAAAACACATAGTGGTCCATAGTATCTGCCTACCCCTAAGGGAAACAGGCGTGATATTATGTATGTATGTAAAAAACAAATGTTTTCTACCTTCATACACCGTTTGCCTCACGTTTTTACGATAAGCTTTTAAATCCATAGTAACTCACCTTAAGTAGAGTCTACAAACAAGTACTAAGAGCAGTCCATTAAAGGGGCTCAATTAAACTTCAATTTATAGAGGTTGACCGTTTTAAATCACGCTGACCTCTTTAGTAGGTATTTTAGTAACAACAACAACCTAAATAAATAGTAATACTACAGAAACATAGTCTGTATTTTAAATGTGTCACTGCGCGAAACTAAGTTCTATAAAATTGTTTGCACTATAAAATATATATGTCGCAGTTGGATTGTATAATCCGCTGTTTGACAAAAACTCAAGCTGTTTGGCATTATAGCTCGGTTATGTAAAACAGCTGAAAATCGTTCAGCTAGATCGTCCAATGTGTTGTTGGTGAGACGACGAAAAAAGAACTCTTAAAAATTATGAGCATCACGCCTATCACGAGTATACCAAGGGTCTTATCTTCCTATAATTTCGATATTTAACAAAAGCAAGCTCCGATCGTACAAATGGAAAAAAATGGGCATCTGCATAATCAAACTGTAATTTGGATATCAAATCCGGGGAGTTACTGTTCGCCATTTTGTTTTTCGGATTTAGGTCGCGCGGAATATACGACGAGATTTTTCACAAAGTTCTATTTTTGTTATGTTTCTTTGTTTCATTAAGTTTTTTTTTTTAATTTTTGTATTGCAATGTAAGAAAAACCTTACTAGTTGAGGAAAGCCCCAAAACGACGATTCCTTTTACGCTGGTCTGGGAGAAAAGAAAAAACTTAGGCCAGACAAAAAAAAAAATGTTCTGTCTGCCCCATTAGTGACAAAGACGTTATAGTGTGTTTGTATAATCTTTATAAGTACACACAGTACACACACACATTATCACTCAAAGTATGTACTACTTTTCCAATTGAATAAGGGCGCGTTCAGACGATACGCGCACGCCATGCCAATGCCAAGCGCATGTCAAATTTACGACCAGCGCGGTTTGAATTTGTTGCATATAATTTGAGTCCTATCACACATCAGTATAACTCAAATTGCATTTACCGAAGTCCAGTCGAGGCGAGCGCCGGGCGGGCGCAAGGCGGAGGCAAGGCGACCGCGTGGCGTAGGCGAGGCGAGCGCGTGTCGACTTCGGTTAATGCAATTTGAGTTGTATTGATGTGTGATACAGCTCAAATTAGGCGTGCTTTGGGCGTGGACTTGGCGTGCGCGTGTCGCCATAATGCTGTTATCACAGTGTGTTGATTTTTTCGCATTTTAAAATACCCTTTAGAAACCTTTACATTTTAGAAAGCTTTTGTCACAAATAAATGTACAAATTGTACAAACTACAGTATAGATGGTCGAGTAAAGGCTTTGTTATTTGTAACCTGAAACCATTCCGTAAGCCTCCTTGGCATTTCTATTCTCCATTTTTCTTTTGACTGTCCTCATTATTTTGAAAAAGAAATGTCATTGCTTCTTTTCCCTACTTTTTTATACTTATTAAGTTGTAATAATTGTTAATAAAAAAATAATTTAAATTAAATTAAACCTTTATTTATTAAAATTAAAATTTAAACTAAATAAGCACTAAAACTAGAAAAACAACTCAAATTATGTAGTCCCACTAAAATATTACCCCTCAGCAACGTGGTCAAACAGCTGGTAGCATTGATAAGGTGTATGGCAAGTTGTTGTTTTTTAAGAAATTAAATATCGATTTATAATTTCTATACTTCAAAGTGTAGTCAGTTAAACTGATAGAATATAACATAATATTGCGTAGAATAAAAATAATAGTGGAAGCCAACTACGAAATATTACGTAGAACTTCTACTGGTCGTAAATGGTTAACTCTGTTAGTTGGCACCCTGTATTGAAAATTTATATGTTCTTTGACCTCTTAAATAAAAGGAGACATACAAAATTTGTAACTTTATTAATTTTAAATTACTCAATTACATATGTTCCTGGGCTATTATAGCAAAAAATTGATAGTTTTAGAATGCACTATTTTTCTAATTTAAATAAGAATAATTCTTACAAAATTAACTTAAAAACGCATTTCTGATGAAAAAAGAAGTAAATTCACAAAAACATATCGGTCAACGCAAGCGGCGTAGATAGAAAATTGGTCATTATATCAGGTTCGTCTGTTAATGCTAATTGCTAGGGTCTTGAAGATGAACGAATAGTTCACTGGTATTCTAGAACACAAGAAAATACCTTGACTCAATTTTTTGGTGACTGTTGCGCTTCTTCTTTTGAGTGAGATGATGTATCATTACTTTCTGATTCAACTTGTTATTCATCGTTTTCAGGATCAGGAGTGTAGTCTTTATCTGATCTTGAAGATAAATCTCCGTTGTCTGTAGATTCTTCTTCTAAAGCTCTTTCAAGTTAGCTTTGGTCACAGGTATGGCACTTCATAGAAACGGAGCAGCATATATACCTAGTACTACTACAAACGAAACAATCCGTCCGTGCACACGTCAAATGTGTGAGTTAAACAATCAGGGTCGCTACCACAAAATTTGTTGCTTGGCTTACCTGTTTTCATCACTCGGAAATCTATAAAATTTTCGTTATTTATTGTTTTCCGTGGATAAACAATGATAATGTGCGCAGTTTCTCACCATTATAATTCAATAATCCTAAGTGACTCGCGTAATGTCAACGTGCGACTACCAATAACCCTGTTTTACTGGCGCTTACATGTCTCAATAACGGGGGAAGGGTTGCGGGGATACCAGATTGCGGGGGACGGTGAAAGTTTCCGTTCTGTATTAATACTATTATTAATTCTGTGCTTTGGTTTAAAGACCGTTGTGGCGCTCAAAATGGTTGCGAAGAGCAGCATTTCGATATTACTTATTTCAACGTCACTCTTACTGCGCGAGTGGTGCAAAGATACTAAACGGTTAAAAACGGGATCTAAGGCCGGAAGAGAATCATAAGCAATTTAGCAATAAGTAGGAAGGAAAATAATAAACAGTGAAGTCAAGGTACGCAATATGACGTATACGTAATATTGCGTAGAACGGCATCATTTTATGAAAGGGTTTGTAGTTGATTTATTTATTTATTTGCCGAACTACATAATGTTCCGCACGCAGTATTGCGTAGATTGGCATCCATGGGATATTGTTATTTGTTTCTAGTTAGTGCCAGCTTCGTAATAATGCGTAGAACTATTCGTGTGGTGGCCACAAGTAAGATGATCCGTGCTTAGGAGGGCACGTTAAGCCGTCGGTCCTGGTCACTGTCTTTGACATTGGTCGTTACCTAAAACAATGTCAGAGGCCTTTGAGGCGGTTTAAAAACTCTGAGTGTGTGTTATCGTGTGTGTTAGTGACTAACACTAGTGGTGTTAGTCACTAACACACACGATAAAAAAGAAAAAGCGGTGGCCATCAATTTCGATTTGAAGCGAGCCTGTGGAAACCAGATACTTACTAGGTAAGTTCATTGATTGTTGTTCATTGATTAATGACCTTCTCTTTATATAAATGTCAAGAAATACCAAGCTGTTATTATATGAAGTATAATTTATATGTCGACAGATACACAATATGATTCACTTTTGAGTGACAACGACAACGACTAGGCAATAACAGGTCTACTGATTTATATTTCTGCAAAGACCTGTCCACTAAACCGCTGGATTAAACACAGTTCAAAGACAAAGTAATTTATTTCTTTGAATATTTTTATCACTTGATAATTTTCAATTTCTCTTTCAATTTCATAATAGTTGTTGAGTTAGATTATTTACTTACAGCTAAGTTTATTGCCGCGTCCTAATCGCAAATGTAGAAGAAGTGGCAACAGACTGAGCTGCAGCATTTTCCCCTAAGACGTCAACTTACGATTGTACTTACTGTGTGGTTTCCGGCAGAGTAGATAAGATAAGACCACTTCATGTCTTCCCGTGAATGTCGAAGAATTCGACTTAGGATATATAAGCTAAAAAAAGTATATGCATATCAATAATGTATAAGTATAAAATTATTTTTTTTTGTGTGTGCGGTAGTGACAAATAAACAATTAATCTATATATCTATCTATCAATTAGACCTATCCAACCTCTGTATGGCTCTGATGATGCTGGACCAAATACGCATTATGTTGTTTCCGCTTACGGATGCTTAAGGATCCTACAACGGAATATCCCTTGGGTAATGTTCCGTAAGTAAATGGTGAGAGCACATTGTTATTATTTATTAAATGTTGAATATAAGTTTTAGAAGATAATTATTTTTTTTGCAATACTTAACTATTTAATAAGTAACTGAACCCTATCTGACAAAATTGTAAATATCTGTTTAAAAAAGAAAAATATACGTAATGGTTTTTTTTTTTAGAATTATATAATCAAATAGGACTAACGTTAAATTTTGAAAAATGGGTACCTTCTACAACGATTTCCAAAGTGACTTAAATTATAAGACCAGTCCAGCGTACTAAATGTACAATTTAAATCAATGTATTCTTCAGAAGGCCGTAAATTGAAAAGCACTTCGATAAAAATGAGTTTTTTATGTCGGAGACAAGTGCTAGATGACAGAAGTGGAACAAAACTACCTAACAATGACAAATGATTTCTTATATTTCATTTCTGGAACGAAGATCTATTTGATTTTAATGGGTTTTGTATGAATAGCTTTGTTACTACAGGCAAAATTACTTAAGAGTCCCCTTACCCTAGACCAAAATACAACGTCTACGTTTTATTTCAAAACGACATGTCCGATTTTGACAAAATTTTATAATTTCAAAGATATTGCAATTATCTAGGTTAATAACTGGTTTCCAACGGTAAAAATATGAACTTGAAATGGAATATAGTGTTATTTATCATTTTTGACCATCAGTATGGGAAACTTCTAAATCGTTATATTTTCTTTCCAGTTCATAATTTTACTGTAGGAAACCAGTTATAAACCTAGATAATTACAATTTCTTTACAATTACCAATTTTTAGCGGAATCTGACATGTGGTTTCAAAATTAAACGTAGACTACGTTTGTATGGAGTCTAGGGTAAGGGGACTCTTAAGCAAGTGAAGGTTCATAGTTTTTGCGCCTATCTCTGTTGGAAGTAAGCGTGATAAAAGTGATAATATGTAGATGTATGATTTTTTTTAAATTTATCTTAATAGTATCATTTAGTCTCTTAAACGCCCACCGGTGGACCGCTGGGCGTTCAACGTGTTAAACGATCAAAACTACAATCAAAAATTTAACTAATAAGTTTAATTTTCAAGCAATTCTCAATACTTTTCAATAATTCATCAGCAGAACCGATTTTATCAAGCATAGCTAAGAACTACCGCGAGGAAATTTGTTATCACGGAAAAAAAAACCGTTTATATGTTCGAGGGCTACGATGCCGAAGACAGACATTGGCGTCAAACTTATAACACCCCTCTTTTTGCGCCGGGGGTTAAAAAAGACTAAAGTTAATTATTAAAAAAAAGATAAAATATGTTTGCCTTATCTTAACTAATTACTAACTTTGACTTCCAAATTTAAGTCAAGATACAAAGTTTTAGTCAAATGTACAAACAAGAAATAAGACGCACCTAAAAAGTTTCCCCAATTAACCTAAATAAGTCAAGTTGGTAACGAAAGTTTGTCATTTATAATTAAGTTTATGTATTCGTGTACCAAAATAGATTGTCAATCGCCTGGACATTGATTTGGTTCGACAGTGAACCAGATATTAGGTGCGGTTCAATATCACAGTTCAAATTTGATTGCTTTGAAGGCACACAGTACTACCTCGACGAAATGGTTTACGAGTTTCGATTTCATAATTGGTCACAAAACGATTCATTTACTAATACCAATATCTTATACCACTGGTATTTTTTTCTGAACGGATACCTTTGTTTGAAAAATAGTTTGGAGTAGCAAATTTTTAAAAAGTAATATAAAATAAAAAAATATTTCAAATAATATTGTAAAGTTGAGTTGAAACAAATACCAGTGGCACAGAATTGTGACGCAGCGATCGACAAGCCAACGTCGCCGCGCACAAACGCCTCTGGAACCTTCTCGAACATTCCATTACTCACACAGCTACAAACGATACACGTCGCGGGTAAACTTGCTTCCGTAATAAAACCGGTATGATCTGGTTTCCCCCACCGTTCCCCACTCCGCGCCGGCTGGCGGCCGGCTATATAACGCAGAGCGAGCCCATTAAACGCCGATACTCACTCGAGTATCCGGCTCGGTCGCTTGGATCAGACATCTAGGTACGATCGGGTTTTTCCCTTCCCCCTCTCCCCTTCCGAATCCCCTTCCATCCCCCTCGGCCGCTTGGATCAGATATCTAGGTACGGTCAGGGTTCCCGAATCCCCTTCCATCCCCCTCGGCCGCTTGGATCAGATATCTAGGTACGGTCAGGGTTCCCGAATTCCCTTCCATCCCCCTCGGCCGCTTGGATCAGATATCTAGGTACGGTCAGGGTTCCCGAATCCCCCTCCGTTCCCGTCCGATTTGTGGTCGTCCGCGACACCCCCTCCCACCCCCGTGTGAGGGAGCGCCGCGACGCCGACGTGCTCCTGCGCGTCCCGCTTACCCCTTCAGGGTAGTCCGCCGGAGCAACCCCTTGTTGCCCCGGTGACCCGTGTGCGTACCACACCCCGCACCCCGGAGTGCCTTACCACCCTCTCCCCAGAGGGGTGGTTTTTCCCGACGTCCGCGCACCCGTGTGCGTGAGGCAATACCGTCCCGTCCGGCAGGCCCGTTCGTACCCTGCCCCCCGTTTACCGCTCCGCGCGTCCTGCGCTTTGCACCCCGTGGGCATCCCGTTCCGCACCCCCTCAGGGTGAAACCTCTTTTAGTCTGGATAGTTCGTAATATCCTTGGTAGCTGTGTGAACGCGAATACTCCGTATAGTGTTTCGTCTTTGGAATTGCGTAGGCGCTCGGCCATAAGCCAAGTGTGAATCTAGATTTAAGGTAGTGCTAATTAAGTCTAGGTTAAACTAAGACCTGTAGAACCTGTAAATAAATTATTGTTACCGTTGGTATAGTTGGTTTTAAACACACCCTCCCGGTAGGTTTCCTCATTAGACCTTCCAGACCCCTGTCATACCAGGGTGGTAACAGGGGTCTACTCAATTTATGTTGATGACAGCGTCCAGGGGTTCGATTCCCCGAAAACGCTTCATCACATTGGCGCCCAACTAAATAACCCACAAGGAGTCACAGGATCATTCGGGAGATCCACAAAAGAGGCCAATTGTTTAGTCACATCGCCTTTTTGTTAGTAACTCTAGGCCGGGAAATTCTAAAGGTCTACCGGGACTCCGTAAATAAAATCATACGTACCACTATACCAAACCGCGCTAAAAATAAAATTAAAATTCGTACCGTTAATTATAATAAAGTCCGTATATATCGTCGTTCTTCTAAAAAGAAAATACCGCGTAGCCATAAATAAATTTAAAAATAATTCCCAGATCAAGATTAATATAATAAAATCCGTGTCTCCGCGATCCGCGTAAAAAAAAATACCACTGTATTTTCGCGTTGTAAAAATAAAAATATACACAGATAAACGGTAATGCCAGTATCCTGGGTATATAATTTAAAGAAAGAAGAACTCCTGAATGAACTAAAATCGAGGGGAAAACCAGCAACCGAGAAAACCGTAGAAGAGTTGAGAAAAACACTTTTACAAATAATCTGAGAGGAGGAAGCTGAAGACGAAAATTACGAGGAAGCACAAACCCCAAAAATGGAGACTACCAAGGAGCTACAAAACATGGAAAAAATATTTTCAAAATGGAATGTCAGCTTTGACACGTCGGGAGACGCAGTGGAGTTCCTGGAACGAATAGATGAATTGATACATACTATTTCCGAGAAAAAAGACGAGTTGTTGCAATTCATACCAAGATTACTAAAAGGAAAAGCACTTTTGTGGCACAGAAATAATAGTCAGAATTGGAAAACATGGCGTGACTTTGAAGAAGATTTCAAGTTATTTTACTTTCCAAGAAATTATGAAGCCAATCTTCTCAGCCGAATAGCCGCAAGGAAACAGTGGTCAGAAGAAAGGTTCATAGACTACCTGACACAAATGCAGACCCTCATTAGAAGGTACGGAAAAATGAGTGAGTTAGAAGCTACCGAAATTATATATAACAATATGAACCCCAGTTATAAATATTACATAAGACGACAGAATTTCCGAAGTATTAGAGAACTAATCGCTATGGCGGGCGATTTTGAAGAAATAAAGAAAGAAGAAATCAGAGCAAATAAGAACGTACAAAGTGAGAAATCCGAATCGCAAAAATCAACCGACCGACCGCAAAATACATCTGGAAAAAACCGCTCAGGGAAGGAGACACAACCAGGTGGAAAGATACATCCCCAGTATAATGAAAAAACCCACTGCTGGAAATGTGGAAAACCAAATCATGCTTCCAGAGAATGCACAGCAGAGAAGCAGTTATTCTGTAGTGGATGTGGGAAAAGGGGCGTTTTGAGCAAGAATTGCTGCAGAAGTCCAAAAATAGGAGCATGTACAGTAGGAAAAGAGATAGGAGACAATAGGATGTTCATAACCGCAAAAATCAACACGAGAGAGTACAAGGCGTTAGTAGACACCGGTTCAACGAGCACCTACATAAATAATAAGGTTTGGGAAAGTTTAAAAAAAATAAGAAATGTACCAATTTGTCAAGAAAAATCTAACCTTATTTTGGCAGATGGCTCAAAAATTCCCGTAGAAAAAAGCAGAGTAGTTGAAATAGAAATCAACGGCACCAAAATTCAACATAAAGTGTTCCTCTTACCGTCTACACCGTACGTGATCTTAGGAATAGATGTCCTACAACGTTGTGGTTTCAGTCTTAATTGGAAAATTCCGAAGAAAAACAGCCGAAAAGGGCTAACCAAACCCGTAAAAGAATCGACAGAGTGTTTATTTATCGGACCACAGAGATCACATCTAAACAATTCCCAAAAATATAAACCAACTGGAGATGAAACGTCAACAAATTATATAAATAAACTAAACAGAAGAACAGTTTGGTACCCGAAGAAAAAAGAAACACGTACACAAGTTTGTGAACCACCAGTTAACCCCAACGAGAAGTGTACCTCCGAGAAAACCCCCCCGAAATCAGGTGCAAAATATATAGCGCCGATACCCCAATACACAACAACTTCAAGGCTTAAATTGCCGATCCGTAATTCCCTAAGACCCCCATTGCGACATAAATTGCCGCCCCAAATGCCAGTTACACGGCAAAACCACCCGTTTCGAAATTTTCCGTCGCGGCATATACCGCCGCCCCAACCGTTTATCCTATGGCAAACAACGCCACTCCGTCATATAACTCCGCGGCACTCATCGCCGCCCCGTCCGCCGTACCCGCGGCCGATAACGCCGCGGAAACAACCAGGAACGCCACTGACGTCGTCCCTGGGTCCACCACCACCGCCGTTCCCGACGTGCTGCGCTGCCGCAGCCACACCGCCGCCGCCGCGCAGCAGACGCGGCAAGCGAAGACAACGTAGCTCCAAACCGAAGTACCGAGACAAGCTGGACAACCAAGCAGTTGATAAAGGCCAGTAATTTAATTTATTATTATTTTAATTTAGTTATCCCTTATAGCCCATTAAAGGCATTAAAAAGTTTTTTTTTGTTTAACCGTAGATATTTTAATTAAGTACCATAGTGTTAAATTTTTCCCTAGAGATAACTGCACATAAGTAAGAATGTCTGTAAATTTTGTATTTTATATTTTTGTTCCGAAACCGAAAGTTTAAAAGGTAGTAACTAACCGCAAATATGAATGATAGATGTGTGTATTTATATTTTAAAAAGAGAACCCTTAAAGTTTGTTACCGTAATAGATAAGGCTGTAGTGAAGCTTTTGAAATATGTTTAATCAGTTGACCCTTACACTGATCATAACTAGCCTAGAATAACATTTTTGTATGAACTAATGCAGTATACTATAACAGTAAACAACTTGTTTTTTGTAGTATTGTAAAGCCATTGCCCATGCAATTCCACATTTAAGAGATTTAAATTAAGTGATTTTTTTCTAAAGAGGTCCATTCCTAGAGATATTGAGGACTCTAAGATACATGACACTAAGACGGCGATTTTTCCCCCAGGTAAAAATCTCCAAAAGAGGGAGGAGAATGTGACGCAGCGATCGACAAGCCAACGTCGCCGCGCACAAACGCCTCTGGAACCTTCTCGAACATTCCATTACTCACACAGCTACAAACGATACACGTCGCGGGTAAACTTGCTTCCGTAATAAAACCGGTATGATCTGGTTTCCCCCACCGTTCCCCACTCCGCGCCGGCTGGCGGCCGGCTATATAACGCAGAGCGAGCCCATTAAACGCCGATACTCACTCGAGTATCCGGCTCGGTCGCTTGGATCAGACATCTAGGTACGATCGGGTTTTTCCCTTCCCCCTCTCCCCTTCCGAATCCCCTTCCATCCCCCTCGGCCGCTTGGATCAGATATCTAGGTACGGTCAGGGTTCCCGAATCCCCTTCCATCCCCCTCGGCCGCTTGGATCAGATATCTAGGTACGGTCAGGGTTCCCGAATTCCCTTCCATCCCCCTCGGCCGCTTGGATCAGATATCTAGGTACGGTCAGGGTTCCCGAATCCCCCTCCGTTCCCGTCCGATTTGTGGTCGTCCGCGACACCCCCTCCCACCCCCGTGTGAGGGAGCGCCGCGACGCCGACGTGCTCCTGCGCGTCCCGCTTACCCCTTCAGGGTAGTCCGCCGGAGCAACCCCTTGTTGCCCCGGTGACCCGTGTGCGTACCACACCCCGCACCCCGGAGTGCCTTACCACCCTCTCCCCAGAGGGGTGGTTTTTCCCGACGTCCGCGCACCCGTGTGCGTGAGGCAATACCGTCCCGTCCGGCAGGCCCGTTCGTACCCTGCCCCCCGTTTACCGCTCCGCGCGTCCTGCGCTTTGCACCCCGTGGGCATCCCGTTCCGCACCCCCTCAGGGTGAAACCTCTTTTAGTCTGGATAGTTCGTAATATCCTTGGTAGCTGTGTGAACGCGAATACTCCGTATAGTGTTTCGTCTTTGGAATTGCGTAGGCGCTCGGCCATAAGCCAAGTGTGAATCTAGATTTAAGGTAGTGCTAATTAAGTCTAGGTTAAACTAAGACCTGTAGAACCTGTAAATAAATTATTGTTACCGTTGGTATAGTTGGTTTTAAACACACCCTCCCGGTAGGTTTCCTCATTAGACCTTCCAGACCCCTGTCATACCAGGGTGGTAACAGGGGTCTACTCAATTTATGTTGATGACAGCGTCCAGGGGTTCGATTCCCCGAAAACGCTTCATCACAGAATTAATAATAGTATTACATACAGAACGGAAACTCGCACCGTCCCCCGCAATCTGGTGTCCCCGCAACCCTTCCCCCGTTATTGTGAGGTGTAAGTGGCAGTAAAACAGGGTTATTGGTAGTTGCACGTTGACATTACGCGAGTCACTTAGGATTATTGAATTGTAATGGTGAGAAACTGCGCACATTATCATTGTTTATCCACGGAAAACAATAAATAACGAAAATTTTATAGATTTCCGAGTGATAAAAACAGGTAAGATAAGCAACAAATTCTGTGGTGGCGACCCTGATTGTTTAACTCACACATTTGACGTGTGCACGGACGGATTGTTTCGTTTGTAGTAGTACTAGGTATATATGCTGCTCCGTTTGTATGAAGTGCCATACCTGTGCCAGTGGTCCAACCTACTAAATAAAATTGCCATAAATTTATGCGCCCTTGTTTTGTACAAAGATATAACAAAGTCTAGACTGTTTTCTGATATTGTTACAAGAAAACAAGCAGGATCACTTATTGCTTGTTCAGACAGAGCGGAAAAATGCTCGAGCATTCAAAAATTCAATTGAAATTAAGCTAATATGCCGTAATTACCATAGGCATAAGTGTATAAACGTTAAATTTTAACAAAATGGCATACTTACTCGCGTTTTGCAGTTTATGCTAATGGTTAAAGACCTCGCCACTGCGCTCCGTCTTTTAGTCTGGTCACATATTATATTTTACCTCGCATACAATCAGACATGTCTGAATTCTATAGGCTAGAATAAAAAGAAAACGATGTCCTTTTCAGCTGGAATCGGACAGAAAAACGTTTATATTAAATTTTATTTTCCCGACTGACATTCGAAAAGTCATAAGTTAATTTAGATTAATAAATCACTTATAAACACTGAAAGGCAATAAACCCAAAAACACTCGTAAAACATTTAAGCTTAAAGTTAAAATTCCTTACACAATAGACCAATCAAGATGGAAGATTCCAGTTATATTGGTGTTTAATTTAAAACAGAACTTTACGGCCCACTGACAACAAGATGAATAATTAAATCCGCCCTTGGATCCGCCATTTTACTCAAAACCCACTTGTGTCTGCGTTAATGGAAGCTGCTAGTGAATGAATGGCTTTATTATCAAACAAGGGGAGTATTGTTTTGAGATAACGACCGATTTTAAGGATTATTAAAATTTGCAATGCAGGTAGTGTTTTGGTTGTTATCGTTGAAACTTTTGGCTCATCATCATTATCACATACGTACATCTTATCACGTCTGTTTCCCACAAGGGAAGGCAGAGACTATGAACCTCCACTTTCTACGATCCTGACAGAGTTCTTTCACTTCAATTTACACTCATAACTCTCATGCATGCTCGCCGGTTATGGGTACTTTTGACTTCTCCTTTTTTAAGAACGTCTGCAATCTGGTCGCTGGTTTGTCGAGGACGACCCTGACCCACTATTTCACTCACATTCGCTTTGTATACCTTTTTAGTAAATCTCCTTTCTTCTATCTTTTCTACATGACCGAACCATCTCAACATTCCTTTCTCAATTTTTGTTACTACATCTTCTTTCAGTCCATTATCACCATAAGTTCTTTTTAATCTCATGAGCCTACGAGCACGACACTCCCTGTGCTACTAGAGCCATACTTGGCCTGAGCAAGTCAGATAATTTGGCCTACACTCTTCACGCTAGTCAGATGGGTTGAAGAGATCTCATTGATGTTTAAAACTTTTGTTTAACTTGTATTTTTACGCCATCTACGAAATCCACAAGAAGACTTGGTGTGGTCCTATTCTACTCTGCCAGAAACCGGGTTTAAAATATGTCTATTACCTTTATGATTACTGGACTAGGAGGCTAGGAGACTAGGAGGAGGAAACCAGGCTCCTTTATCTCTTCTTGTAGATGTCATAGAGGGCAGCTAATAAAAACAAGCGAGCTTTACAGTAGTTGTGTATGTGTAACAGACATCTCACCTTGGTAATAAGTAACAGCGTCAATACATGTTTCTTTGCTGGCCCCTAGGCTGCAGCCCTGGCTCTACGTGGGCGTGTGCCATGCAGGGGCCTAACGTACTGACGATTGGCCTCTCACACGTTAGTGTCTTAGCATCCACCTAGAAAATGAACTCCTAACGAGATAGAAACATCATAATTTTACATTAAAGTCATACGTCACCCAACTCATAAAGCCCTAAGCAATAAAAGCGGTCATTAGAAAACACCTGCAGCGTGTAATTTAAAACGCACAATTTAAATATCACAATCGCGTCACGTACAGACTTCTGGTTTTATGTCACCCTAATGACCTCGTAATGGGCTTTGCGAGACGTGGTCAGAATTGCGGACCATGTTGTATTTATTGTGATGTAAAATATTATGCGTAAAGCATGACAAAGTGAGGTTTGTGGAATTTTGAATAATTGAAATGCTGGTACATTAAATTACATTACCGGGAACTCAAATTTAAAAAATAGGAGCATGAAAAGCATCATTGCATTACAACGGCATTTTAGGCTTTATAATAATTACATATGTACTTAACAAATAAAAAACCAGATAAGTTCGAGTTGTACTCGCGCATGCAGTGAAGATGATGGTAAAGAACCATTTTCTATAAAAAATCATGGATGGAAGTCCCCTTGAATATTTATTTTATTCTGTTTTTAGTATTTTTTGTTATAGCGGCAACAGAAATAGATTATCTGTGAAAATTTCAACTGTCTAGCTATCACGGTTCTTGAGTTACAGCCTGGTGACAGACAAATAGACAGACGGACGGATAGACGGACAGCAGAGTCTCATTTTAAAAACAACCAACTTCATTTTCTTTCAGGAGTTTATTCCATATCTCCAAAGGCTTAGAGTTGGATCTCATTTGTTAGCACGGAAAAGCACTTTTCTAGGGTGCTATCCTTTTTTTTCGCTCAGAACCGCCATTTGCTAGAGTAAGAGAGAGCGACGGAACGTTTCCATCTAACGCCTAACTGGTCTTTGGGTCTCACAGTCCTGAGCTCTGTCTATCCTGTCAGGAACAAAGACGTTATAATGTATCTTCTTATGACAAACCAACAGAGACAGTAAATTAGTTTGGTTGACAGTTGCGAACAAACCCCCTTAATTACAATCAGTTTGACAGCTCAGCTATGTAATAGCGGAGTTATGTTATTAAACAACGATTCATTTAGATAAGCATCCGAATTATTAGGGTGTCAAAGATACACAGAACGGGATAGACAGAACGTCGGCGTTTAAGGCCCAAAGGCCACTTTCAGCTTGACGATTGTACTGGAAAAGGATAACTAGGTTGCTTGTCGCATAATATAATCATTTGAGATTTTAGCTTATTTCCTCTATCGGTTTTTACAATTTTTGCGGGAACGAAAAGCAGTAATTACAATATAAATATTTTTCCAATAGAAAACAGGGTGCCAAATATTATGTAATAAAAGTTAGTTAGTTAATTAATTTAGTCAAAATAACATTTAAGACTACTTGCAACTTAGACGAGTTGCTATTTAAACGAGATCCGAGTTTATTTTAGACGAGTTTCTACATAGACCATTTGCGTGCAAGACCATTCAATACTTATTCCATTTTAGCGCGGTCCCAGTGGCATCTTAAGCTGTTAAGGCGCGTTCAGATGACACGCGCACGCCAAGCCCACGCCTAGTGCATGACAAGCGCACGGCAAGCACACGACAAGCGCGGTTTGAAATTATTGCATATAATTTGAGTCCTGTCACATCGATACAACTCAAAATGCATTTACCGAAGTCCAGTCGGGGCGAGCGCCGGGCGCAAGGCGGAGGAAAGGCGGAG
Organism: Acrobasis consociella; assembly: GCA_963555685.1. Taxonomy (NCBI): domain Eukaryota; kingdom Metazoa; phylum Arthropoda; class Insecta; order Lepidoptera; family Pyralidae; genus Acrobasis; species Acrobasis consociella. The sequence goes on along the minus strand of OY743109.1, from coordinate 4,834,486 downwards.
GCAAGGCGAGCGCGTGTTGACTTCGGTTAATGCAATTTGAGTTGTATTGATGTGTGATAGGACTTAAATTATATGCTACAAATTTCAAAACGAATGCAAGCCTATGGTCCGCTTTCCGGTTTTTTCTTCTCCATTTAATACGATCTTGAGCATCTTTAGTAGTAAGACCATTGGCACGAATATTATCCTTGCCAAAATCAATAAGCCATCATTTCTTGGGTCTACCCAACATGGTACTATTTTGTTTTAAACTTTTATTTAACTTGTAATGTATCTTGTATGTATGTTTTTTTTAGGTCAAATCTTGTAACTCGATTTTTAACTAGTTATCCTCAACCAATTTAGCTAAAATTTTGTTTACTTATGTATGTTGGATGACAATACAATATAATGAAGACAATGAGTTCTGATGATGAAGCCTGAGATATTCGACTGAACTCAGTTATAAAACAACATAACCTTATTGAGAAGGACTCGTTTGATTTGTCTTGACAAGCACTTTATATCAGTTTATGGCAGACTATGCCTAGGATCTGATCACGGAGATGGAACTTAGTAATAAAACGTCATTTCATTTGTCTAGTAAATACTTTGCCCTGACAATAAAAGCTTGTGCAAAAAATGCAATTTTTCAAAAACTTATATTATATCTACTACACTATAACCCTATAACCAATTCCCAAAATAAAAACTAACTAAGTCTTGCTTATCGTCATAAATACTCGTAAGTCAGTGGGTCAAAGGTAACAAAACGCAGAAACTTCTAGAAAAGTAAGCAGTGCTCTTTATAATACGATCCATTGTGTTCAGTATTTATTGCCAGTAAATTTCTCTAACAATAAAGTATTGGCAAGTCGGTCGGAATAACGCAAAACTATTTCTTAGGCCGTGGATATGGTTATAGAGCATGGCGGGTTAAGTTTTTGTTTGCCAACTAGGGCGAAGCAAAAGGAGGGTTGTGTTTTGCCGCTGTGTAACTATTTACTCTTAGGTTTCATATATAACATGCATAGTATATTGACATATCAAGTGACGTTGGAAGCATTTTCGCTTTCCTTTGGTTACAATGGTTACAGCCGATGGTATCTCACTAAATCTCATACGGTGCCCTCTTCAAGCCTTAAACTTAATTGAGTATTAAATGTAAGGACCCAACTAATTAGCAAATTTCATGATAAGGCCGACAACTTCATAAATAGTTGTATTTCATGATATGGAAAACATCCACAAGTCACATCATGATGTAGTCTGCCCAGATCGATGAATATGCAATGTTTAACGATATAAAGAGCTTATTAGGGAAGTATATAGCACGCGCTCCTTCCATACGTTTTTCCAATTCTTAATGTTATCTGATCTCAATGAGCTTTAGTACATTTACACAAAAAATATACGAAACAGCAGGCGCAGGCATACATTTTCGCCGCGCCGTAGAAAGAGAGGGGGATACTCGCTCTCCTACGCCGCGCCAGCTGTCTACTCTCCATCCGTCTTACGAATTTTCGATCAGGTCACGTGTCCTGACGCGAGTTTAACATTTTTTACCCATTCCAAAAAAAGTGCACAACGCCGCTAAAGAAGATTTCACTTCAAAAAACTAAGTTTAGAGGTTTCTTTTTTAATTTGCAAATATATTTTTTTCTTAATGTTATATTTAAAAAACCAGCGAAACCAAGCTAGAAATATCAATGAGACCTCTCCAACCCGTCTAGCCGGCGTGGAGAGTGTAGGCCAAGTCCTCTGGCTGCTCTAGAGGGTCGTGCTCCTGCAGTGGAGACAAAAAGACCTGATGATGATGATGATATTGAAAAAATTCGCCTCTATAGTGACTTCTTAAAGACGCTACCTTATAAAAGCGACTTAAACAAATATTTAGCCTTACTTTAGCCATGTAAATAAACTGATTAAGCCATTGCACGGAACTGAATTTTATCGCCACTAATTAAGCTATTATGTTAATCGTTAGCATTTTATTAGATTTGGTTGTTTTACGGAAATTATTAGATTTTCGCCTTGATTCTTGGAAAAATGGCACATTAGTAACGTAACTGTTTCAATTTTGTCGGGTAAGGCTAATCTATGTGGAAATATACCAATTTAAGTAAGGTAGGTGCCAAAAATTCTTCCATGCTGGGTTGGGAGAAATGAAAAAACTTAGCAAGTCAAACTCTTTCTTTCTTCTTTTTTTGAAAGCACATTGAAAATTATTGTACAGGTAGGTAGAAGTTTATTTTTTTATGTCTGATTTTTGTATATGATCTCGTGATTCATCCAGCTGTTGAAGAGTATCAGATAAAAAAGGCGTCCAAACAAAAAGATTTGTGAAATTAAAAAAAAATTGAAGTGGCTGTAATTTTATATTTTTAAAGTTTTCAATTTCTCGTATATTACTGCGATTTTGAAAAACTGAATTCACAAAAAATTATTTATATTTTCAATCCGTCTCAGAAAATTTCACGAGAGTCGGTTGAGAAATACGACCTGTGCGACTGCAAACTGCGACAATAGCATTTTTGGCCAATTTTGAAACTGAGACGCTTCGCTCGCTCGGTTAAGAGTCCCCTTACCCTAGACTTCTCCATACAAACGTAGTCTACGTTTAATTTTGAAACCACATGTCAGATTCCGCTAAAAATTGGTAATTGTAAAGAAATTGCAATTATCTAGGTTTATAACTGGATTCCTACATTAAAATTATGAACTGGAAAGAAAATATAACGATTTAGAAGTTTCCAATACTAATGGTCAAAAATGATAAATAACACTATATTCCATTTCAAGTTCATATTTTTACCGTTGGAAACCAGTTATTAACCTAACCTTAAAAAAAACCTAAAAAAATCTTTGAAATTACAAAATTTTGTCGATATCGGACATGTCGTTTTGAAATAAAACGTAGAATACGTTTGTATGGAAAGTTGTATTTTGGTCTAGGGTAAGGGGACTCTTAATGGGTCCATCTGTCTACTTCTGTTCTCGCACAGATTCGTTAAAGCCAAGACTGGCTTTCTTGACTTATGGTCACCCACTCCATCTGGATCTGTCTTGAGCTACGCGCTTAACTTCACTCCAGGTCTAAAAATCAGCAAGACCTGGAGAGAAAGCCTATCAAAGGAATGGGCAGAAATGCGAATTATTTTAATATACTATAGATAGGGCCCTCTAAGACGTTGGTGGCGGTTGTCATCATTTAGTAGCCAAGTTTTCGAGTCATCTGACTTCATACATACATACATATTACATACATACATACTATCACGTCTTTATCCCTAATGGGGCAGACAGAGAATTTTGGGTCTTGCGGCTCTATGCAGAACCCAGGGCCGCAAGACCCAAAAGCCACTTTTAGCGTCATGGTGGGCGAGAAGATGGAAAAGCAATCAATACAGTAATGGGTTGCTAGCCGCATCGCCTGTTAACGTGATTCGCATTTTTGTCCATTCCCTCGATCGGCTTTTACGATCTGCGCGGGAAGAGAAGCAGCTGGTACATTCTAAGTTTTTTCATTTCTCCCAGACGAGCATGGCAGCATCTGACTTCATATGACTCGAAAATGTGATTTACCTATACGAAAAACCAACCTGCCACAGAAAGTCGCACATTTGCAAAAAGTTTTCTCATATAGCTAAATTTTCTTCGGTGATTTTGACTTGCTCGCAAAAGGATTACACGTAAGCTCTCCTGATTCAGGTAACCAACGGAAGTATTTTGTACCACGCAAAGTAACGTATATTATTCGGTATTCGGGATCGGATTACGTAAATCACATAAGAAGTAGTCGGTTAACTGTTCCGAATCATGTAGGTTTTAGATTAATTTTGAAATTAAATTGATTTAGAATTACCGACGACGTTTTTCATTCACTGCTTTGCCGTGCTAAGCGAAAAAGCGGTACGTATCTCAAATCTTTGCTTACATTGAGAAAAACCGCTTTTGCCCTGGCAGTTTAACTTGACTTTTTTATGAGTACAAAAGTGGCACCCTCATTTGAAATAAATGATTAATCTTGAATCTGGTGACCTCTTTCTAATCCTGCTAGTTGAATGTATTATTTGAAGTCCGACCCCATTTTTTACCCAAAGCTAGTCCCTTTTGACGGAAAGCTATTGTAACTGATGCCACTTCTTCATACCCTTCGCTTAACAAATCGATGTGCAAATATCAAAAGTTCATTCATATTAATTATAGAGCGACTGCCATTATCATTATTGTTTTAAATTGTATATGGGTCAGAGGTACTTGAAATAAATGTATTTGATTTCATTATGTATTATTTATTTATTATAAAATATTACATTATCATATATTTAGGAATATGGATCATATTCATCATCAGGTCCTTTTGTCTCCACTGCAGGAGCACGACGGTCTCTGACACCAGAGCCATACTTGGCCAGAGCAGTCAGAGGTCTTGGCCTACACTCTCGTCGCTGGCCAGATGGGAGAGGTCTTATTGATGTTTATAAGCTTGTATTTCCTATGTCACCTTCTACGACATCCACGGAAGGACTTGGAGTGGCCCTATTCTACTCTGCCGGAAACCACACGGTATTGAATCATATTGTCAAATCCCTATTTAGATTTCTTATTCCCTACAGATAAAGGTGCTTTTAAAATACATACCGCGTTAGACTTTTGACATTTTTACGACGTACTATATTACTGAAGTATATATGTTGAACGTGGTGTGTGGTGACCCTATTTAGAACGTCTTAAACGGTAATAAAACTCAAGAATTGGAGTAACGTTCATTGACGGTTGTAGCACTAGCAGAGCCCTTGGGCAAGATTGCTATGGCACCCCATGTCTTAAAGAACATGTTTTTAAAAGTGTAGAGAAAGTATTGTAAGTATTTATTTATTTAAATTTCAACTTAGCCTAGGGTACATTTAACATACATACTTTATTAACTTCTTAAGAACTAGATAATTACTCATAAAAAAGTATGTGTCTACCTAGGTATGATGGCATCATATTCGGCTATCGCAAAGCAAAACTACGCTAAGTAACATTCTGAAAATTAATCTTGAATTTACTTTCATCATGTGTTATTATTCCTAAAGACCATGTCTCATAATTCCTGACGGAATTCTCGATTGTCTTGAGTATTATAATTAGGTTATACTTATTACATCTGAAAGTCCTTTTTAGATGGTGCAAGTTTCTTGCATGTTGCATACCATTTTATTGAAGCAATAGATAGTTTGCATGGTCTAAACAATAAATCAAGCATACAAATCTTTTCTGTTTAAAAAAAAATGGTATGCAACAGACAAGAATTTGGCACTGCACTCTGAATGCGCCTTAATGCAAGTTCGATATATTTTGGGGCTAGTTCAATCTGCATTGTTAGTAATTGCCTACTGGTCTAAACCTATTTCCAAAAAAGAAGGAGGTCATCAATTAGTCGGATCTTTTTTTATGTATATTCACTATCATACGAAGACGCCTGGAACGATTTTTTTTTTGCAAGTGTATTCTTCCGAGGTGGTCTTATAGAAATTTTATTAAGATCAGTTGTGCAGTTTGGGGGTGAAGTCGGTTTTAGTTTAAATATGAACTATAACATAGACTTTCCAGGTACCTAATTCAACCAGCGCTACCCTGCACCGATATTTTCGAGCCCTTGGGCGTTCATCCAATCGCGCCCTGCCCTAACGCCTCTAATGGTATCTAACGTTTGTTTTGCTGAAACGTTAAAATATCGGGGTTAGTACTGGACCAAGCTGCGATAAAACTAAATTGTATTGGTTACTTTTGACAACCTTGTGAATGTGTTTTCTCAGGTTTTCACCCAAGGGTATAAGTAAAGAACAATGTTTGAATTTTTGTGAGAGTTTTAAATGCGCCAGTTATTAAGAAGAATATATATTTGTATATTCTAAAAATAACTATAAATGTAAATAAATATTTATAGTTATTCTTAGAAATATTTTCTTATGTGTAATAGCCAACTAAATTCTTGTAATAGGAATTTTAAAAATAAGAGCTTTTAGTGCCAGACAAAGTAATTGTTTAAAAAATCGACAAGAAAGAGTCATCTAAGGGCTATTATAGATAAGCAATAGTATGCTTTCGATAGCTGTCGGCAACGGTCGGCCACCGTCGGCAACATGTGTCGCGGGCATGTCGCTAGTCAGTAAGAATCCTTGGATGTACATCTTATACGCAGAAAAAACAAATTTAGTCTACTTTTGATGGGGTAGACAGAACCCAAAGCCATATGAGAAGATCTAAAAGGAATCAAATAGTGATGGGTTGCTAGTCGCATTACCTATTAACATGGTTCACCTATTTTTTCTATTTTCAACGCCTATTAACATGATTCTAATATTGCCCAGTCCTTTGATCGGCTTTTACGATCTGCGCAGGAAGAGAAGCAGCTGGTACATTCAATTTTTTTTTCTCCTAGACGTGGCTACTAATCTACACTAATATTATAAAGAGGAAAGATTTGTTTGTTTGTTTGTTTGATTGTATTGAATAGGCTCCGAAACTACTGGATCGATTTTAAAAATTCTTTCACTGTTGGATAGGTATGTTATCCCTGAGTGACATAGGCTATGTATGTACCACGGGCGAAGCCGGGATGGACTGCTAGTAATATTATAAATGCGAAAGTGAGTTTGTATATTTGTTTGTTTGTTACCTATTCACGCTTAAACTACTGAACCAATTTGGATGAAATTTGGTACGGATATAGTTTGAGACTCGGGGAAGAACATAGGGTACTCTTCATTCCGAAATTCTCACGGGGAGCGAGGCCCGCGGGTACAGCTAGTAAACTATATTTTCTTTTATTCACATTTCTTTATCTACCTAAATAAGGATTGTTCACAGTAGTAGACCCGTGAAAATTAAATTATGTCTTGTTTTCGTAGAGAAGGTTAAGTGAGTGGCCCTCCACTCGCCCTCCGCCCTTATAACACTTTACCCGCTATCTAATGATGTAAGGATACTCAGAAAAGTATTATAGAATCACGTTATTGCGCCTGATTGAACTAATACAGTCTTATTATAAAAAGCAGACTAAATTTGTTACCAGGTTTAAACCACTATCCGACCAATTAAGTTTACACCTAGTAATATGCTAAAGTCTATCTGAAAATGTCAACTTGATTTGGTCGGATAATGGTTTAAACCAAGTAACAATGTTAGTCCTCGTTTTATAATAAGACGGATATAGTCTTACATTCATATTTATAAATAAAACCGGTCAACAAACGTGACTGTTTGTCTTTTTTTGCTCGATATCAATATCAGCAACAGGTAGACACTTAAATAATCACAGAATATTTAGTTTAGTTATATTTAGTTGTATATATTGACTAAGAAAATTATTAAATTAAAATAAAATAAATATTTGGGAAATCCTTCTTCTTCTTCTTATCGTGTGTGTTAGTGACTAACACTAGTGTCAGAGTTTTTAAACCGCCTTAAAGGCATCTGACATGGTTTTAGGTAACGACCAATGTCAAAGACAGTGACCGGGACCGACGGCTTAACGTGCCCTCCGAAGCACGGATCATCTTACTTATCGGACAATTAGGTGATCAGCCCACAATGTCCTAACCAAACTAGGACAACAACACAAAGTCGTTGCCCCCGCCGGGAATCGAACCCGCGACCTCCGGGTATGAGCCAAACGCTCTAACCACTACAACACGGAGGCAGTTATCCTTGTGTGTGTAGTGGGAAATCCTTGGGAGAGGCCTAATGTCCAGCAGTGGACGTTAGGCGGATGAAATGATGATTATGATGATGAAAATAACTATTTAAATATTTAAATAATAGATAATGTACGAAACTCTTCCTGCATGAATCCGACTCGCACTTTGCCGGTTTTTTTATTCTGTAATAAATTATTTTTTGTAATCTTTTTTTTTTTAATTTAAAGCCAATTTTGAGCTTCATAATGCTCTGAAAAGCTTCCAACGCATATGTTGATCATTAAATCCGAAAAAAGTATTTTTTTTATTCTACATGAAATAAGCATGAGACCTAAATTAGGTTTCGCTAAATTAACATATCCAATTCTTCCATCAATTTTGTAACAGGACGAATAAATTCGAAAATAATGTAAAACAAAAGTGTTTCAATCATAAAAGAGAATTGAAATAAATTTATTCAACATATTCATCTGTACACTCATACGCCTTACGGTGAAATTGGGCGCAATATTGAATATGCGTACAGTCGAATGTAAATAAAAGTTTAAAGAATTTTTTTCTTACAAAATAAAATTAAGAAGTCAGTATATAGATTTGGATGCTATAATACTTAAATATAACTCTTTTTTACCAATTTAAAATAAAGGAGGTTATTAATTTGTCGTGATTTTTTTAATTCCTTTTATTTATTAGAATACGCCTCAACCTATTTAGAACATTCTTCTTCTTCTTTGTTTAAAAAAAGATTTATAGGAATACCTCACAAATATACCCTATGCTTGCGAGGTATTCCCATATAAATTTTATCAAAATCGTTTGTGTATTTTGGAGGTGAAGTAGGTTTTTAATTTTGAAAAATTAATACATTTTTAGCATCCCTACTAAAGTTTAAAAATGTTTAGTCTTTTGATAGCTAAAGATGCCTGAAAACTTTAATCATACCAAACTTTGCATTAATTTAGGTAAGTTGACAAAGTTAGCCTTATAAGATAACTTAATATTAAATACTTAAGTTATGCAAATCTCTATAATGCTGAAAAGCTAGTTATATTGGTAATACAGTGCAACCTATAAAAGAGCGATCAGTTCTGTCATTGATTAAACATGCTTAAGGAGTACCGATTACGTGAAATTTATTAGTTTTATGCGACTAAAATAAAACAGTTTCTATAAATCGTGAATTTAAATATTATTTTGTAGTACGTACTATTATTATTTTGTAGTGTGGAGGCGCGTCAAATGTTTAAAGAAATCTTCACAAGCCTGATCAAGCGACGTTTCTGGAGACGTACAAGCTGGTGCATGTTTTGGCCTAAGATTAAGTCTGGCCATACAACGAGGTAATGCCGCCAGTCTCTTAGGTCCTTGCCCTGCGACCATCTGGGGTCTATTTTTTATTTATAATACTATTTTGCTTTATTTTTAATTAGATTATTTTAGTTTATAGTTTTATTTTAGTTTAGATAGGGTATTTAGTTTTTATTTTAATTAATTATTTTATGTAATTTTGTATATTTATTTGAAGTACTTACTTAATTTTAGAACTGTTTTTTTTTCTGAAGTAAAGCAGTAATAACATAACTCTCGTTACACTTACGTTAATAATATACATTCAATAACTTCTTTTGTATCTGGTTAAGTGCCTTGCAAAGTATTAAAGCTTTTTATAACGAATACATACATACATACTATCACGTCTTTATCCCTAATGGGGCAGACAGAGCATTTTGGGTCTTGCGGTTCTATGCAAAGCCCAGGGCCGCAAGACCCAAAAGCCACTTTTAGCGTCATGGTGGGCGAGAAGATGGAAAAGCAATCAATACAGTGATGGGTTGCTAGCCACATCGCCTGTTAACATGATTTGCATTTTTGCCCATTCCCTCGATCGGCTTTTACGATCTGCGTGGGAAGAAAAGCAGCTGGTACATTCTAAGTTTTTTTAATTTCTTCCAGACCAGCATGGAATTTATAACGAATATGAATATAAAAATCTTAAAAGCTCAAAAAATACCCTTACTGTTAAAAAAACCAAGTTTATGTCTAAACTCAAGTTGAGTGTACGTTGTATCGTCAACTTTGCAATCCCAAGAAGGGCTCGAAATGGTCCTTGAGTTTGCCGAGGATTGTGCCGTGTTTGTGTTACGTCCTAACTAAATCACAGTATTGTCTATATTTTTCAGATGTCAACAATGACAAACCTAATTTCGTGAATTGTTTCATACCAAATTACATATATTGGTATATACAGATAATTTAACTCTATATCCCTTAGCCCCCATTTCAAAAACTCCCGCACACCATTACAGGGAGTGGAGGGATGCCTGAAAAATAGCGTTACTTCTGACTTAGGTCTGGGGTAACACAAGCTGAGGCTTACCTTTGCCTAGTTGTAAAGTTTTGTAACTATGGTGACTTAAAGTATGACAATTTTTTATTATTATTGCGGGAAAAAGATATCTACTAAACTCGAAAAGGGATGAAGAGAGGATTAATTTGACTCATACGTACAGTGAAGTCTAAAAGTAACTAATATTATATACAGTAAATATAAGTCATATTAATAATGACAAATATTAGTAGGTATTATTAGTAGAACAAGTAAAGTAAAGTCTCCGACAAACAATTAGGATTCTATTGTGTTTGCAATGCTGGCAGTCAAGGTATAGATATTGTTTAACCGTATAATCATTAACACATTTATTTAAAGTAACCAAAAGTCGCTAAAAAGCGGTCGCGCTGGATGTAGGCTGCTCACTAGATCGGTTATTTTGGAAATCCTAGGGAGAGGCCTACGTGTGTAATGATGAATGATTATGATGACTTAAAGTAAATATGAAGTATGTAGGTGTAACAAGAGCCCAGCTCTTAAAAATAAGAAGAAGAAGAAGGTGTAACATTTATAGGTATAATTGTCACGGAAAGTGTTAAAGATAAAACTAAAAATAGTTATCACACGAGTAGCTAGGCGTTATCCGCACTGAGTGGGCGTAACGCGGCAGTCTACTCTCGCCCGCGTAGCCGATCGCGCGTAGCAGATCCCGCGTCGTAGACCCGCTACGAGCGTGCTACGAACTTCGGGTAAAGTTAGTGATGAAACTGTGAATAGTGGAATGGTTTCGGGTTGTTTTTTGTAGTGGTAAGTAAAAAACACTGCTTTTTATTCTTTCGTGGATTTTTATATTCTTTTGTACCTGTTATATAAGTTTAATAAATGATTAGCTGCAGCTTAAAAGTAAAGTTAATTACTTACCTTTAATGAAAACTAATAAGTATTAAAAAATTGTAGTCGGCTTTGGAGACAAAAATAGAACTGTATATGAAAGATTTTTACTTGGATTGCTTATGTAATATATAAGCAACAGTGTAAAAATAATAGGCAGTGAAAACTTTTACTCATCATTTTGTTGTGGTAAGAAAACAATTATATTTTATAAAACGAAACATATAAAATATAATAAAACGTGATACGCTACCGTTTAGCCGCAGACTTACCATGGAATTCAAAGATTTACATCGTTTTATGTACAGAGATCGTTTTATATAAACTAAATTTAACTATCATAATAAAAATTCTTAGACATATTGTACATTAATAACTTTTCAACATACTATTATTACAATTTTACTTACATTTTTCAAGTCTGTTGAAAGTAATTTATAACTATTTTAAATTAGTTACAATGAAATAGTGATTAGGTTGTTATAGAACTATAAAATCACCAAGGTGGTAAATATGTATGTCTACATATTTTAACACTGTGATGATATTGGCAAAGATAATGGGATAGTTTGCCATTGCTTTCTCCAAATATCATCACCATCCTCGTATTCCCGTTTGCATCATCAGAGGTAACGCTTGAGAGCCCGGTGTCCGCTGCCTAACCTAGGTGATTTGACGAGGTTACTAGTTTTACACAGAGCGACTGCCGTCTGACCTCCGCAACCCAAACGGTAAACTAGAACCAATCCTTGGAATGATTTGAGCAAATGCTACATGGCGTTCAGGACGCACAGTTTATACGTGTCTTCCGAAACACGGAATTATCTTTCTTTTCGGATAATCAGGTGGATTCAAGTCTGCAATGTCCTAACCAGATTGGAAACAACTTTTTCTTAAAAAGTATGCTTCCCAGTGGAATTCGAAAGAATGCCACGACCTCCAGATAACAAGACAAATGAATTGACCGATGGACTAAGAAGACAGTCCTTTATCTTCTCCATAAACTCATTCATTATACTATTTTTAATTAAAACGTCACGTTATCTTAAATTTATCGTAAACATGTACAGTCGTAACCATATTCGAAATGATGTAAGTACATTTATTACGCGTGTAATTGTACGCAGAATGAGCACTGGGGCCATTAATTACGTGTAAGAGGGTGTTGGAAACATGTAATTACATGTCTAGGTCTTTCATGACATGAGATAAGACCTAGTATTTATGAATCCGTGTTTTCTTGAAAACTCGGAAGATTTTTTATATTTTTGATTTAAAATAATTAATTAGCCATTGTTTTTGAGAATATATAAGGTCTAACACAGTATACTGAAACTATTTTAAGGGTGAATGCAGTCCATCATTCTGAATAACTTTCCCCCAAGGTACAATATCGAAATATAAAAAGTAAATTTGGCCTCCCATTTAAGTCAGCTGATCCGAGTTTGCACCCCTAAAATAGTTTCAGGTATGGTTAGACCTTATATAACGAAAAAGGGACATACCCGTAATAAATCGAACCACGGGCCATACTAGATCACTTTAGTATAATTTAATTACATTAATAGTAAAAGAACTAAAAAAATTCGCATTTTTTCCATAGAGTTAGTCGCGAATGGTCTTAAACGCAAGTAGCCTTTGCAGCAACTCGTCTAAAACGCTGATTGTCTACACCGCATGTCGTCATAATAGGAAGTGGTCTTAGGATTAATCTCGTCCAAAAATGAGGTGGTCTAAAGTAGAATTTCGTCACAGTTATGAGATTGACTAAAGTGTGCAGCCGCCCGAACAATTTGTATGGGAATGTCGAAATTGTCTTTGATTTTTTGATTGTTATTTTAATTTTTACTTACATCAGTGAAGTTTAAGCCCAGTCGAATCATGCGAAGAGGGTTGGTCTAATAAAAAACCAGCCAAGTACGAGTCAAACTTGTGCACGAAGTGTTACGTAATAATTATCTATAAAATATCACGTTTGTTGTATCACCCCACTTAAATATTTATTTTACTCTTATTTTAGTATTTGTTGCTAAAGCGGCAACAGAAATACGTCATCTGTGAAAATTTCAACGTCTAGCTATCACGGTTCATAAGATACATCCTGTAGACAGACAGACATACGGACAGCGGAGTCTTAGTAAGAGGGTCCCGTTTATTCACTTTGGGTATGGAATGTACCACTACGGTAGATGAGGGACCCTTTTTTTTTGCATAATTTTTTTGTCCTAATATGTTTTGGCATACTGGGTTTGGCATAAAATATTTTGTCATAATAGTATTTAGGCATAAGTTGTTTTTTGGCATACTGGTTGGGCATAATTATATTTTAGGCTAATTTGTTACGGCATAATGTTAATTGGCATAATCTCCATAGGCATAGTAACTATAAGTTTAATAATAAGGAAATGTATTTCTACGAATAAAATGGGAGCGAGCGACTTAAGCTTAGGGCGAAAATAACACAGACACAAAAAAATCTTTGCCACAGAGTATAGGTTAGGTTAGTTAGGTTTCCTGTGACCAAAACACGAGCGAGCGAGCGAAGCGAGCGGGCGACTCTAGCTTAGGGCGAAACTAATATATACACAAAAACAACTTACATCCTACTTACATCCTTTTATGCTTTGAAATGTTAGGGCTAAATAATGATTATGCTTAGGTACATTATGCTTAAAATTATTATGCATACTCCATTATGCTAAAGGACGTTATGCTTAAAAACGATTGTGCATTAAACCAGTGTGCTATGTGATATTATAGCTTAAATTTGTATGCATATAAATAGTGATCCACAGACAGACGGACGGACAGACAGTGGAGTCTTAGTAATAGGGTCCCGTTTATTCACTTTGGGTACGGAATGTACCACTACGGTAGATGAATGGGTGACCACAAATGACATAAACATTTCTCGAGTTCCTTCATACTTCGGAAGGCACGTATTAGCCGTTGTTCCCTGTCATTGTATGGCAGTCGTCAAGCCATGTCAGATGCCTTTAGGCAGCCTGAAAAATCTGACACCAATATTAGCCTCTTACACATGAAAAACAAACAAATAAAGATAAACACTAAAGACCATTTTCCAACCTGCCCTGACCAAGGATCAAACCCAGTACCTACGTGTGGTGATATAGCGTAATCACCAATACGCCATGGAGATCATAATCATCTAAACACCTACATTTTTACATTTATAATTTCTAGTACTAGTATAATTACTAGTAATATTAGTTTTACTTATGAACTAATTAGCCTTAAAATAAATAAGCGTTGAATTTATATTCAATATAATAATCCAATTTGTATTAATTAGATGCAAATTGGATATTATTTTATTTGTATCAGACGTTAAATCTCTTTTAATAATTCACTATAGAACTACACTACCGATTTTGATAAAATTTCAACTACCTGACATATATGCCCTATAAAAAAAAAACTAATTGGTCCCTAAATCTTCGAATAATCGGTGAACATACACATAAAAAAATCGCAACGACTATTGATAACCTCCTTCTTTTCGGAAGTGGGTGGGTGGTGGGAAAAAATTGGTTTTTACAAGTGAGTATGTATATTTTCCCTCCGAAGCCAAATCGTTTTACTTGTTCCGAGATTTCTGGTGTTTTCTTTCTTTTCCAATGTTTTCAGTTTCTAACAAGTCAAACCAGGTACTTTTTTCTAAAACAAACATACTCTATGGGTTTTGTATGAAATGGCACGACGTGACGTCATAGTCTCTTGGAGTCAAATTCAGTTTTTCTACATTAATAAATCTAAAATAATTTTCAAATTGGATATTATCAATGGCAAGTGACCTTATTTTGTGACGTTTTATTGTTATATCATTGTAAAATAATTTATTTTTGACCCTGGAGATTATCCTTCGTCAGCGGAGAAAAAAAAACCCGAGGTTCTTAAGGCGAAGACAATCGTGAATGTTAACATTCTGCAAATTGTTAGGTGTTCGATTAGGTCATTAAATTATTTTATGTATAACCTATATTACTATAATTGGTTTCTGCTAAAAGTGGCCACCTTAGGCGAAAACAGATTTTTAAACTAGATATACTAACTTAATTACTATAAACGATTGTTCATAACATAACTATAAGGTCTTTCTTATGCCTAACAACTTGCAAAATTTAATTATTACCAAATTTACTACTAAATAATTTATTTTAAATGACCACCACTTTTACCCGGTATTGACACGCTCAGCGCCATGTGTATAATTTTTGATACACCTTGATTGTTTTACTATTCTGTCTAGAATCCATGGCGGTCAATGGGTTAAGCGATTGCTACGGATCCAATCTAGAGCGCTAAGATAATAAGAATAGCCAAGCAAAATCACGGAAACATTATAAATATGTATCATTTATAAATACTTAAGCACATAACTACGTCAGAAGAGGGAAAGAGTACCCCTAATGAGAATAAAAATATGTATGGAGGCAATATCCCAGATTATCATACGGGATATATGAATATATTATTATCCTGAAAGCCGAAGTAGTTCACTAGGGATTGAGAGTGATTACTTATGTGAACCTTTGCGTAAAAGGGACGTGTAAATGTTAAGCAAACATTTTGGGGAAGAAATTAAATGGTGTGAGAAAGATGCCTTGGGATTTTTTTTTCAAAACTAAAAACCGACTTGTTGCCCAAACTTACTCTACTGATTTTGATACAATTTCTGTGGAAAAACCTGACAAAATGCCCTTTCAAACAAAAAATTTCGTTTCGTAGTTCATAAAAAAGTTTAAAAGGTTACCTTGAGACAGAAGCCGCATGAGACAGAATTTTAATGATGACTCCGTTTCCTTTCAAATAATTTATTTCAAATGGGAGCAGCACTAGACTCTCAAAAATTATTGTATCCCCTTAACAACGAGCCGGGTTAGATACCGAAAATTTTGAGACTATCCGCACTCATTGATAAAAAAAATCTATATGGCTAATTATTAATTTTATTGATAAAAAATTTCTACATAGGTAATTAATAAGTATTTTGTTGGTTTTATATTTTTTGACGTTACTTGCGATTGTGATTTATTATATCCTTAGAACGTGATTTACATGATTACGTGAGTCACCCTGTATATGGATTAATGGATTGTCTGTCCTTTTCTCAAAAGATCAAGTTATAGTACTTATTACCAACATTAAAGGGAAATAACCAGCCAGCAGCATTTATCAAGCTGCACGCCATGCTAATCCAGCGCCGGGTGTCGTCGTTAAGCAGCTCGTTAAGCTGAGCTTTCAACTTATAAGCTTAATGACGTCATATAAATAATAAGTACCTATAACCTGCATGGGCAACTAAGCTTCGCTTTATTAAAAAACTGAGGAAACAAGGTTCTCCAAAAATACGATTTTTTGCCTTGAAATTGCTTGGAGCCGTTGCAGAGGCTGTTGTACGAGAAAAAATAAGAAAAAATTAAAATATAAAATGTTATTTTAAAAAATAATATTTATAATTTTACAAAACTAATCACCGACTTCACCTCAAAACTAGACAACCGAATTGATTAAAAATTTATGGAACACATAACAAGTATGCCCTTTAAAAAAAATGAATTTTCCAAACCGGTCCAGGATTCTTAGAATTATCGGTGAACATACATAAAAAAGTTTGCGACGAAGTTATAACCTCCTCCTTTTTGGAAGTTGGTTTAAACAAGCTTTTATCTATATCAATGACTTGAAAATGCTGAAGTGCTCCTCAAGACGAATCAATGAAACACTAACTCTATCAGTCTTATTATAAAACGCAGGCTAACTTTTTTACTAGGTTTAAACCATTAACTTTTAGTAAAATACAATATGTCATATAAACACTGTCAAAACTATTTCGTAAATACATACAAGTATCAGTCATATAAACCGCCCTTCATCGTTTCCCGTGCAAAGGTGCCCAAAATGCTAGCAGCATTGCCGCGCTGGATCGCAATGGCTATCCTTTGCACGAGAAACGAACCTGAGCGGGAGTCACCAGTCTTCTCAGGAGCGTAGCGTACCTTAGCGGGGCCCCGTATAAAAATTTGTTTGGGGGCCCTTAGTTTTACAAATCGCTACCAATACTACTAATCCAGAAGAACAATTGTTTGTATATCCGTATACCGTATACCGTATTTTATTACAATGCAATGCACAATTAAACAAAATGCGTCAATAAACAGTGCTCTCCGTGGTTTATCAACATATCCATCGATTATTGTGGGATTCCACCGTTGAAGTACAGTTCGAGTAAGCCAAAATTTGTATTAGTGTGAGTGTAGCCAATCACCCAACGCTGCTTCCAAAACAAGAGGTGAAGTGCGCAGTTGCATCGCGCGACGGATGCCATTGGACGCCATTACACTATCTGTATACACTCACATCAATGCAAAGCTCGGTTTGCGCCTCGTAAATGACTTAAACGGGGAAATCCCGCAGCCCGCTTTAACCGATGTAGGGTGTTACCAACTTTTGAACGCACGCTTTACTCGGGAAAAAAATTGCTTTTTTTTACTTTTCTCATTTCTGAAATTTAAAAAATTTGGGAAGTTTTTATTTTTGCTTACGCACCTTGGGGGCCCCGGTAGGCCGGGGGCCCCGTATAATTGATACGGCAGATACGGCGGTAGCTACGCCCCTGAGTCTTCTCTACAATTCTAAACCATTAACTAACCAAATCAAATTGCCATTTTCAGACGAGTCAGTGGCATATTACTAGATGTCAACTTGATTTGGTCGGATATTGGTCGGCTAAGCTCTGTCTGTCCCATAAAGAATAAAGACGTGATTTGCATAATATTTGCCGTGTTCCGGCAGAGTAAAATAGGGCCACTCCAGGTCCTCCCGTGGATGTCGTAGAAGGCGATCTAGGAAATACAAGCTAAACAAAGCTTATAGACATCAACGAGACCTCTTCAACCCGTCTGGCCAACGAGAAGAGTGTTGGCCAAATTTAGCTGCTCTAGCCAAGTATGGCTCTAGTAATACAGAGAAGGTCGTGCAGTGCTCCTGCAGTGGAGACAAAAAGACCTGATGATGATGATTTATTATATGCTCTTCAAATATGCTAATCCAGCGCTTGGTGTCGTCGTTATGCAGCTCGTTAAGCCGAGCTTTCAACTTAAAAGCTTAATGACGTCACGGAAGGATATATTTAAAGTGCATACGAGACTTTCAGAGTATGGAACTCCGAAAAGATTTTGGGCGGACGGTTTGAAAACTTTAAACTGAAAAGCCGTCAATGGCACTTAGAAGTTATACTTACAGGGAGATTTTTCTAATGCAGATTTTAAGGGTTCCGTACCCATGGAGTGCTATCCTACTAATCTGTCCGTCTATCCGTCCGTCTGTCCGTCCGTATGTGACAAGGCTCTGTATATTGAACCGTATACCTAAAATCTTGAATTTTTACTGATTATATATTTTTTGGATATTGTATGGAGCAAACCGATCACTTGATCGGTTTTTCAAAGTTAAATTCATCGCACTAATAACGAATGTATTGATAAAAAAAAAAACATAAATCCAAGTTATTTTAAGCGCGCTAGTCCTTCTTTAAAATGACCCATGCCGACTTCATCGTAGTACCGTTTTTCGACATTTATTTTGTCCAGTGATATTATGACGACCTCCGTGGCGTAGTGGTCACCATGCTAGTCCGCCACCCAGAGGTCCCGGGTTCGATTCCCGGTCAGGGCAATTTGGAAAATGGCCTTTTTCAAATTGTCCTGGGTCTTGGATGTTTATCTATATATGTATTTGTTATAAAATATGATATCGTTGAGTTAGTATCCCATAACACAAGTCTCGAACTTACTTTGGGGCTAGCTCAATCAGTGTAATTTGTCCCTATATATTTATTTATTTATTTAGTGAATCATTCATCGACTTAACGTTTCTAATTTTTGACACTTGACCAACAATACACGTTGTATCCTTACGAATCTTGACTATGCTTTCTGCACTGTTATAATATCGTAAGCTATCAATTAGTTTCCTATCTTTTAGTTTTACTATTGCACACCTAAAATAATCATCATCATCATCATCATCGTCAGCTATCAGGGACTGCTGGGCATAAGCCTCTCTCTGTCTGCGCCATCTTGTTCTATCCCCTACCATTGCGATCCATTTCTTTCCAGCAACCTGTCTGACATCGTCAGAAAATAATAAACTGTAGATAATTTAACTATTTTAGTACATATTTTTACACAGTTAAACAATAAAGAATTTTGAAATTAAAAAAAAAAGTTTGAAGTTTGAAGTTTTTGTCCGACAAACAACATTTCGACTTTCGACACCTGGCCAACAGAACAATTGTTTGGGATCTCCATAAAATAATTTAGCCATACGAAGATCACGTCCTATTTCCATATCAAACCAAATTAGACTTTATCATCATACGTTAGTGCCTAATGTTGCTTGACTCTGAAACTCGGATACGCAGTAACGTCTGTCCATCTTGCATACCACTTTTGGGGTAACCTCCCAGTTTACTTACTTCAACTAGAACCAAACAAAAATTTCCATATTAATGACTACTTTATAATGAAAACAAAATGGCGTAGCGACAAGTCTTATCTTGTAAAACCAATTAAAGCACACAAACACACTCCCATAAATTGATGAGCGTTTCAGGGCGACCAGTCGTGCGGAAAATTAACGCATTCTCCTTTGCATGTGTGTTTCACGCAAATTAATACAGGGCGTAAGGGTAAAGTCGACAAACTAGCAGAATTGACAGTCCGATAATATGAACAACTGTAACTATGGGAATAGCACTGGGATCTGAAAGATAATTTTTGGAACGAAGTTCCTTATCGCGCGTTGCAAAAGGGGGCTAGACGCAAAAAAATTAAGACCAAAAGTTGTAACAACACTTTTTGCTATAGTTGTAAGCCGTGCGGCGTGCGCACTGCGCGTGTTTCTCTGTCTGTCTCTCTTTCTCTCGAACTTCGTTCCATCTGGGTGTCCCTTGACATCTCTCAAGTTTATTTTTTATTTTTAAATAGGTAAGTGTTTGACTGACCGATTATTTGCGATTATTTTTTTCTTTGGTTCTTAGCCAAGGCGTGAAAGGAACAGTTGTTCATGTTTTGGGTCTAGTTGCCTGCCTCGTCAAGGCAAACAACTCGCCGGCCCAAAATCACGAGCCACGAATCACAAAGTTTTTAAAATTTGAAGTTCCAAACATTTCAAATTATGACTTATTACTAGAACAAACTTTGTAATTTACTTAGTTACATAGCCTATTTAGTTTTTGCTTGATAGATTAGGGTTTGTTACGCTGCGAAAACCGTTTGTAATTTTGAGTACATCTCTCTCTTATTTCAGCTTATTCCCAGATTACATCCTCAGCTGTTAAGTCTTGAGCATCTTTGGATGTAAGACCATTGTATTTATGACTACAAACTTACACTATTTCCAACTAACATTGCATTTTTTATTCCGCCAGTAAAATTTATTATATTAAAATATCTCATTAAAAAATGACAAAAAGAATCCCTAATTTGCAATTTGTGAGATAATTAGCAAGATTTATTTGCTGTCGTATTCAAAACCGATGCGATGATGGGGACATAATTGGGTAGCCTTCCGAATCCTCCGTAATTTGGTCCCATTTTAAATTTTAACATTTATTTCTTATTATTAACACGCTAAGGGACATTGGAACTCTTTTTAAGTTAAAATACTGTACGCTTTTGTATTTAAATCTAATTATTTCAGTTACTTAGTTTTCATTTTAAAATCTTATTATTTATTCAATAATGCTTTTCCGCCTTTTCTATATCAATATTATTTTTATTAAGAGCTGTGTTCTTGTCGGTGGAGTATAATTTTTTTTTTATTTTTATCTCTCAATAACTTCTTTTTATATATATTTACTTTAGTGTAAAATAATTGGTCAAGTGCGTGACGGCCCACGTGCATTGTAGGGTTCCGTTGTTGCGAATGCATTCAAAAATGTTTAAAACTAATTTTCCTTTTCCGAGTAAATGTTTAGTATGAAATCCTAAAAAGATGAAACTTTTTATTAATATTAGTACTTTATGATATGCATTACAGTCCTCCGATCTGTAGGCCCATTCAGAAAATTTATTAAGTTACTTGATCCTATGGCATTTGAGCCTTAACAACCAACGTGCCACCGTATAAAAAGATATTTACTTTTCGAGGAACTTCCAATAGGGTTCATAGACCTCACACAATAGACATTATCCCCGAAAATGTCTTCATATTTCTCGACAAAATCGGGAGTTACGTTACAGTCTTCCTATACGTTAAAAATAATGGTCGTTTACCAAATGTATACTCGTGGGGAAACGTGGCAGAAAATATATGATACAATAAGGTGATGTTTGCGATAAAAGGTATTCGACAAATCTTTGAGGGTATCTGTGACAGGAATATTCATTCATATATTTGACTAGATAAAACCCACTGCCTTGCCCGGGTGGTCTTTTTAACAATCCTCACATTTTCCCTTGTTTTTCCGTTTTTCCGTAGTAAACAAATATGTAAGAAAAATAAATCGAAGTATAAATTAAACAAAGTATAAAAAAACTTTATAATAATATATGTTTTTAAATGTATTTAAAAAGAAAAAGCTTTATTTAAAGCATCTAATTATAAAAATTCTAACCGAGTACCTACGCAATGCTAGCGCTATTGGAAGTTAAGCAATTCCGGACATGTCCACACTTGGTTGGATGGCAGAACCACAAGTTGCATACGAGTGAGTAATAATTCCTCTTTGCTACAGGCGCGTAAACCAGTTGGTCCCAGCTGTCATCATTGGATGGCACCTTGAAAAGTCTAACACCAATATTAGCCATCTACACAAAAAACAAAACAAACAGTACTCGAGTCTATTTTATCTAAAATTATTAGGCATTAACAATTTAAAAAATACAATAATACTAATATTATAAATGCGAAAGTGAGTTTGTATATTTGTTTGTTTGTTACAACTTTACGCTTCAACCTCTGAACCTATTTAAATGAATTTTGATATGAATACAGTTTTATACCTAAGGAAGGACATAGGATAGTTTTTATCCCGAAATTCCCACGGGAGCGAAGCCCACGGGTACTAATAAAGTTAAAAAGCTTTAAATTCAGTGTTCGGATGGAATGCCCCGACGACCCAAATTGGAAGGATTACAAGCAAACCGTTTGACAAAAGCGAATCGGAACGGAACAATTCGGTTTGCCGCCATTTTGGTTTTCAATTGAACTGTATTTATTTTTAAAAGCGGTTAATTGATTGTTTGTTTTGTTTCCTTTTTGACCATTATTTAACTTTGAAGATAAACATTGACACAAATATTTTTTACTTATAGTTATAGTCATTATTAGCAAAGACAATAAAATCCCCGGGACGCTCTTAAAACTTATTAAGAGTAGAGTAAATTATTAAAAACTGTATATTTCGGGAACTTTTAACAGTTTTAGCAAAATTTAAAAACAGCGGAGAAACCTTTAGCAATAGGTATTAATAATTGACAATAGATACGAAAACTTTAGAACTTTAGAACAGTGTGACAGTCAAAAGGCGGGAATATCATTCCAAAAATAAATGTTCAAAACTGTAACTATAACTACAGTTACTGTCCTATAACTGATTTTGATAAAATTTCTATGAAAAGTATGCACTTTCAATATAGAATTTTCTAAATCGATCTAGGCGTAGTAAATAAAAGGTGAACTTTTGGAAGTCATTTTATGAAATTAGATAAAGTACGCAAAAAATTATGTTAATATAATAACCTCTCCTACAGCTCGGTTTACCATTGTTTATCTTAAACTAATATTACAACTGACAGACTAAGTAACATTTTCTTCTCGACTCTTTAGAAATAAAACGGTAAACTTATACAATTCCATAAATTAGGTATTGAAAAATTTAAATAAAATAAAAAAATTGGTTGTTTGTAAAGTAGGTTTACGATCGAGATGTTTACGTGATAACGTCGTTTCACGGAATGACTGGCAGCGCTCGAGATGAGACGGGAGATCGGTCCGTCTCTCTCTCGTTATACCTGCGATCGCGCTCGTGAGGTTTTGGTGTGACACAAGTTTCTGAACATGTCACCCGACTAAAACGATTTTAAAGACGTTATCACGTCAAAAAGATTAAACTTCTATAAACTTCTAGATGTATATGAATTAATACAATTTGAAAATGATTTAAGTGCAAAAGTAATAATCGTTTAAGCTCAATTCTAATAACAATTTTCCGAAAGGGTCTTTGTAATTTCGAACAAAACTTTAAGTCTCAATTCGATACGAAAGAAATAAATCTTTGTTGCGTGGTAAAAGTTTCAACAGATTTTGTATTTCGTTACACACAGAGCTCAATAATTTCGTCCTAAATATATTAACTTGTAACACTAACTATAGTAGCTCTGAAGCTGTAGACCTCGCGAGTCATCTAGATTCGTTTAAGTTTATCAGATAAAAAAGTTGCTTATACAAAAAAGTTTTATGTAATTTTTTTTTGATATGGCTGTTATATAATATTTTTAGTTCTTGTTCCCATATAATCGCCATTTGAAAAATTTCGAAAAACTGAATCGTCAAATAAATCTGTACAATTGACGAACCGTCTCACAAAACGACACGAGAATCAGTTGACGGACTGCCGAACAAAAGCATTTTTTGCCAATCTTGAAACTGAAAAGCCTCGCGCGCTTGGTTAATTAAATTTCACGTCTTTTTTCCCAACGGAGTAGACAGCGGAATAATCTATCTAACGAGCCAAAAATAAAAAGAATAAAAAAAATTTGGTCCTTATCTCTCAATTGGGTTGTTAGCTGCATCGCCTTCTGACTTGATTCTAATTCTGGCTCATATCCTTCGACTTTTATGATTTACATAAAAAATATGTCGTATGTATTGATATCATAAAATACATTATTTACGAACAAACTTGCGCCTTCCGCTGATATTAGGGCTACGTCACAGGATAAGAAGATTGATAGCACAACGCGAAAGGGTTTGAGCGATAGACCACTATAAGTGATTTATGCGACGTTAAATTGGCAGAATTTAGGGTTGCAGGATGGGTGCTACATATGTTTTTAGTTGCTAAGTCGCATGTTAAGTTCTAGATAGACAGGCCGAATTCCAACCGCTTTTCCGACTGCCAAATTGCAGTTCAGATGCGTTTGATTGCAGTTCAATTCTTTTCAAATATGTCTTTTCGTCACAGGATAAGAAGATTGATAGCACAGCGGGAAAGGGTATGAGCGACAGACCATAATAAGTAATTTATGCACCGTTAATTGGCAGAATTTAGGGTTCCAAGCTCTATGCTGCAGCATATGTTTTTAGTTGCTAAGTCGCATGTTAAGTTCTAGATAGACAGGCTGAATTTCAACTGCTTTTTCGACTGCCAAATTGCAATTCAGATGCGTTTGATTGCAGTTCAATTCAATTCAAATATGTCCTTACGTCACAGGATAACGAGACGACTATGAGTGATTTATGTGATGTTCAATTGGCAGAATTTAGAGTTACAAGGTCTATGCTGCAGCATATGTTTTTAGTTTCTAAGTTGCAAGTTAAATTCTAGATAGACAGGCCGAATTTCAACTGCTTTTTCGACTGCCAAATTGCAGTTCAGATGCGTTTGATTGCAGTTCAATTCTTTTCAAATATGTCTTTTCGTCACAGGATAAGAAGATTGATAGCACAGCGCGAAAGGGTTTTAGCGATAGACCACTATAAGTGATTTATGCGACATTAAATTGGCAGAATTTAGGGTTGCAGGCTGGGTGCTACATATGTTTTTAGTTGCTAATTCGCATGTTAAGTTCTAGATAGACAGGCCGAATTTCAACTGCGTTTTCGACTGCCAAATTGCAGTTCAGATGCGTTTGATTGCAGTTCAATTCTTTTCAAATATGTCTTTTCGTCACAGGATAAGAAGATTGATAGCACAGCGCGAAAGGGTTTGAGCGATAGACCACTATAAGTGATTTATGCGATGTTCAATTGGCAGAATTTAGGGTTGCAAGCTCTATGCTGTTATAGTATTTTATACAACAGTTGTATAAGAGGGTTCAAAATATGCGAGTGGCGCAGGTTACGATGCGAGATCTAGCGAGCATCGTAAGGAGGCGCCATCGAGCATTTTTTGACGTACTTATACAACGTTGCATACAATACTTTTTCTACGACTATATTTACTAAATAAAATACAAAACCAAACAAAGAAAATGTGAAAATGTTTCACTTACATGTTTGGTAAATCAGATTTAGAATATACAAGTACTGATCTATATGGTATCTATGGTAAACTTTTTTTAATTGACGTCTTTTTAGTGACTATGTTAAAAAAACATTTTTTTCTTATGTTGGCAGTATGGTAAATCTATAGAAAAAAATGTTCTTGGTCTATGGCTAGCAGTATCGTTTTAGTGAAATAACGATACATGTGCTATTATGAGGCATAGAGTATAGACTTTTTTCTGCAATCATATTATCAATGTTCTTATATTAGTGTTCAGAACCATTTAAAAGACAGATAACAGTACAGGAGTAGAAAAAATATGTTTTTGTTTCTAAGTCGTATGTTAAGCTCTAGATAGATGGGCCGAATTTCAACTGCATTCCAAATGCCAAATTGCAGTTCAGATGCATTTGATTGCAGTTGGAAAGACTGCAAACCAAATGCAACCTTCAGCGACTGGGTAGTAGCACAGTTTTATCAGTTGAAATCTGGTCCGTCTGTGAACTTAAAGCACACGCAAGCACGCAGTCATTTTTAAGTCTCCGTACCCAAAGGGTAAAAATGGGTAAAATCTCCGCTGCGCTGTCAGTCCGTCCATATGTCTGTCCGTCACCAGAGTGTATCTCATGAACCGTGATAGATAGTTGAAATTTTTACAGATGATGTATTTATGTTGCTGTTATACATACATACTATCACGTCTTTATCCCTAATGGGGCAGACAGAGCATTTTGGGTCTTGCGGTTCTATGCAGAGCCCAGGGCCGCAAGACCCAAAAGCCACTTTTAGCGTCATGGTGGGCGAGAAGATGGAAAAGCAATCAATACAGTGATGGGTTGCTAGCCGCATCGCCTGTTAACATGATTTGCGTTTTTGCCCATTCCCTCGATCGGCTTTTACGATCTGCGTGGGAAGAGAAGCAGCTGGTACATTCTAAGTTTTTTTTATTTTTCCCAGACCAGCATGGGAGCATGCTGTTATAACAAAAAAAAAACTAAATATTTGTATGGGAATACAACACACGCGATATTTTATAGATATATCATAGATTTTTTATACGCGCACTAAGGGTTCCCTTAGTGCGCGATTCCGTCTCTCATTTGGCCGGTAACAAAAAGAAGTACATAGAGCTGTAAAATGACAATGTTTATGCTCTTTATTTATTTAATTAATGTAATAAAGTGAAGAGAATTAAGTATTAAACATACATATCTTATACCTTTAAACGAGCAATTCTTGTATATATATATTTATAAATTTCTGTGATCTCGAAAACGGCTCTAACGATTTCGCTGAAAATTTGTATATGTGCGTTTTCAGGGGTAAACAATCGATTTAGATTAGTTTTATGTTTGGGAAAACGCGTGTTTTCGAGTTTTCATGCGTTTTTCTTTCCACGCAGAGTATGGTCGCTAATTTCATCGCGCCGACCGCCATGTTTTTAGCTCAGCGGTTAAGGATACCGACCGCTAGAAAAGTGTTACGTGTTCGAATCCCACTCGGTGACTTACTTTTGTTTTTTTTATGTTCAAATTTATGTATAATTTTTTATTTTGTATTGTTTTTAGACAAGTTTTAAAAAATGTAGTTATTGGTTGAGATGTAACCGAGCAAAGCTCGGTCGCCCAGGTACTATGTATTTTTGTCACAGATGTACCTAGTATTATAAATAACGTAACAAGCATAATAATAATAACCAACGCAACGAAACCTGACAACAGCGACAACATTAATTGTGTGCCTACTTCACGCATCCGTATTTGTCACTGTGACAAAATGTGGTTTCCGTGGTGTGATTAAGAGTTGCAAAGCAGCCTTAAACTGTGTTTGTATTCTATCCGTGTTATAAGTCATGTAAATATGACATAAGCTTACCTTTTGTACTTATTTCTTGAAATAATAATAAATATAATGACGATCATTGCGTGGTCTTTCGTTACAAAGATACCGACAAGACCTTGGCTCTTAAAATGTAGTAGTATTCAAGTACGTCACATATTTACCTTCTAATATAAATTAGGTAAGAAACATGTAAAATATCGAAAACTGAAGACGGTATTTGGTACTGACTTAACGCATCCGTAAGTTGACATAATTTACAACATGACAGTTAAAAAAGTGCGGTTTTCATAGCGTGAATATGTAGCAAATTATTTATTTATTTTATCTTTATTGTTCATCAAATGCAAATTGTACAGAACAATAGTCGAATTACTTTAACAATTAGATATACTATCTTGCCAGACATATAAAGTTTACCTTTAATATTTATTATTTAATGTTTTGAGAAATAAATAAACATTCATATTAGTATCAAAGATGTGTATATGTACATATTATTTCAAATATACAAACATATCAGACAACAAACCTGACAACATTATTTGCATGCCTACGTCACGCATCCGTAGGTTGTCACAGTGACAAATACCAGTGACAAAATGTGGTTTCCGTAGTGTTTGAAACAGGGCTGTGTTAGATTAGAATAATCACTGACGACGTCGGCATTTCGAATATAAATGAGATTGAGATAACAATATAATATATGGGTATATCCCGTTACCATCTTTGTTTACATTCTATGTATCTTTAGAAATATTTACATTTACGCACCTTTTTCTTGTCGGGGATTAAAAAGACACTTTAAAATTTTATGCCATGTGGTTTCCGGCAGTGTAAAATAGGACCACTCTAAGTCCTCCCGTGGATGTCGGTAGGCGACTTAAGAAATACAAGCTAAACAAAGCTTATAAACATCAATGAGACCTCTCCAGTCTGCCCAGCGTGGAGAGTGTAGGCTAAGTCCTCTGGCTGCTCTGGCCAAGCTCGGGTAGTACAGAAAGGGTCGTGCTCGACAAAAAAGACCTGATGATGATGATTGCAAATTATTGCGTTTATCTGCAGCAATGCTGTTTTTTATTATCAGTACTTTGTTATCAAAACCTTCTCTCCTACAACCCCGATAATAAAAAGGGGTGTTATTAGTTTGACGAGTCTGTCTGTCTGTGGGCTCTGTGGCATCGTAGCGCTTAAACGATTGAGCCGATTTAGATGCAGTTTTTTTTTGTTTGAAAGGTGACTTGATCCAGTTGGTTTTTAGCTATGTTTGATGGAAATGGTTTAGCGGTTTAAAAGTTATGGGACGTTTGGAAGTGCTTTGGCAAATAACTTGTGTTACCTACAATAAAGAAGTTTCCAACAAATCAAATCAGACACTTTTTTCTAAACGTCAAAACAAACATTTTCTATGGAATTTGTATGAAATAAAAACGAATGATGTCATAGTTTCTTAGAGTCAAATAGCGCTCTTAATATCAGTTTTTCCGCATTATTAAATCTTATATCACGTTGATAATGGATATGATCAATGACAAGTGACATTATTTTGTGACATTTTATTCTTTTAACAATGCCATACATATAATTTATTTTTGACCCAGGAAACTTGCTTATTGGTCAAACCCTTTTTTGTACAGAATCATTCATCACCATACTTAATCATCCAATATTTTTTCATTTCTGAATTCCATTACAAATCACGCTAAACGTGATTTTTGGGTCTCACGGCCCCTGGGCTCTGTCTACTTCGTTACGGATAAAGACTATTTTAAACAACGACCAAAAACATATTTCAAAGAGCTTAAATGCTTAATAATATCACTGTCACTCCAAAACGTGGTAACTATCAAACGCAAATTTGTTCCTAAAGTAAACGCATTTCGTGTTGAATTCGTCATTTAGAATTAATGACGTCATTATTGGAGACAATCGAGTAATTTCACTGCTGGCGCTCAGCTTATCAGCTGGACGATGTGAACACCCCATATAGTAGTGATAAATTATGAAAATGGTTCTGAGATAATGTATAGTTTCATAGGAGAATCTGTCCCATACAATATCTGTATACTACAATAAAATTAATAAACTAGATAAGTACATCTATATGTTCATTATCTTATACCTTTAACCGAGCAATTCTTGTGTATTTATTTATTTATATATTTATTGATTTCTGTGATCTCGAAAACGGCTCTAAAGATTTCGCTGAAAATTTTGTATATGGGGGTTTTTGGGGGTAAACAATCGATTTAGATTAGTCTTATGTTTGGGAAAACGCGTGTTTTCGAGTTTTTTTTTCGTTTATCTTTCCACGCAGAATATGGTCGCTTATTTCGTCGCGCCGGCCCCCATCCGCTTAGCTCAGCGGTTAAGGATGCTGACCGCTAGAAAGAGTGTTACGGGTTCGAATTCCACTCGGTGACTTACTTTTGTTTTTTTTTGTTCAAGTTTATATATAATATTATGTACTGTTTTTAGACAAGTTTAAAAAAATTTAGTTAATGTTTGATGATGTAACCGACCGAGTAAAGCTCGGTCACCCAGGTACTGTGTATTTATATAAGTACCTATAATATAATAAATATATAAACATACATAGTAAACCTCAAACAAATACCAACTATCAATAACCGGTTAAGTGGGAGTCGGACTCGCACGTAGTTCCATCTATCTATACAAAGTCACGTTTGTTGCATGGGCTTCAATTAAATATTAATTATATTCTGTTTTAGTATTTTCTGTTATAGTGGCAACAGAAATACATCATCTGTGAAAATTTTGACTGTCTAGCTATCACACGGACGGACAGATATATGGACGGACAGACGGACAGCGGAGTCTTTGTAATAGGCTCCCGTTTTTACCCTTTGGTTAGCAGTAATTTTTTGTCGGAATTATCCGACGCTCGCGAAATGGCCACAGCAATGTATGTCAGATAAATCCGACGTTTACGGTGAGAGTGTTATAATGTGTGGATTTTTTGGATATAATCATTGTCGATAACAATGAAACAGCATAAATAAAGACAAAAGTCCAAAATAATTCAAATAAATTCAATCAAGCTAAACTCAGGCAGATTTACGAACAAAAAAATATAAAAAAACTATGAAGTTAAGCAAACGCCGACAATAAATTGTTTTGCGGGCTTTACATGTAAATGAATTTATTTGAATGTTTAATCCGAAAAAACATTGCTGTTACGGAAATACCAGACTCAGTTTGTTTTTGCAATTTTAATTTATTAACACTTTCACAACACTTTTTCATACAACCAACTAACTATAGGAAGGAAAATAGATATACGTGTATTGATTTGAAAGTATGTGTGGTATAGTTTATGTTACAGAAAGATATAAGGGCCTTTCCACACGACGTTTTTTTTACGCGCTGACGACGCGCGTATTTATGCGCTCTGCGCGTTTTGGCAGATTTTACACGTTTTTTGTTGCAAATGAAACGCGCTGTAGGAGCGCGTTTGTATAAAAACAAACGTATTTGAAAGGAACTTCGAACGTGCGTTTGTATCGATAAAAACACGCGCTTACAGCGCGTAATATTACACGCCACCACAGACTAGGGAGCAGATACTATACGCTTGCTATACAAACGCAATGCAAACGCGAAACAAACACGCGCTTAAAGCTCGACCTGTTTGCGTTCCAAAAACGTGCCATTTGTATCGATACAAACGCAAAAATCGTGTGTAAAGATTAAAATATACCGGCTTCCTTGCCTTAACTGAGCGTTCAACTTGCGTTTGTATCAATACAAACGGGCGTAAAAAATCGTCGTAGGGAAGGGCCCTTAAATAGCATTGTGCTGCTGTACGTTAACAGCTTACAATATTACGAGTGCTTTTGAAAAATTGCTGTAATTAAACTACTAAAATTATTAGTAATATACTTTTCAAATGTGAAATATATTAGTAACATTAATTACACAAAAAAAAAACACTCACAATATTGTGAGCTATAAATCTACCGCGCTTTAAAGTATGCGTATAGAGTCATATAATTATCGTAAAACCTTGTAATATACTTTAGCAAAACGACAAACTAAAAATTTGGAATTAAGACAGTGCGCAAGTGCATTGCTTTTCTATTTGAGTGCCTAGTGTTTAGAAACAAATGCTGCATAATAGCCAAGTAATTTTTTCATGAGAATTGTCATCTCAAGACGGTGGAAAAACTGCATTTTGCGATTTTTGTGAGGCATTCCTTAACATATATTCTGTTTTTAATTGACTTTATAAAAAGGAGGAGGTTGATAATTCATCGCGAACTTTTATTTATTTAAATAATGTTTACTTATTATTCGAAGCCGCCTGGACCGACTTGGTTTTTTTGTTGTTTAATAGTGGTCCCATCGCAATTTTATCAAATTCGGTTGTGTAGATTGGAGGTGAATTCGGTTTTTAGTTTTTAAAAATTGTTGAGGGATTTACGATTCAATTCATGCTGTTTATCAGCTGTACACTTAGTACAAATGTGTTAGAACACATGCCAAGTATCAGTTAACCAATGCCTAATAGATAACAGAACCTTACCTCACATCTGTTACACAATTTGTCGGATAGATTCGAGTGTACGACAGTAGTTTGTAGCGACACCTGATGCCTCACTTTGTATACAAAGTAGTGAGAGTCTAGAAGGATAACTCATGCACAATCTTCAGAATTAAAACATAACAAGTCTTAGCGCTCTTACAGACGAGCTACATAGTATGCTAGGGTCACCTGTCAGCGACGGTCACGCGGTAGTTTTTGACAGTTTGTGGCGGGTTGACATATGTCACGCGACCGTTTCCGACACATACTTTCGCCTTCAGATCAAATTACTTTTTAAACGTAATCTCGTAGGACGGGGTATGCTTCTGTTATGTTTGTGAGTACATATTAATTATTACATTAATTATGTGATCACAAGAATAACCCAATTAACCCTTGCTGTACCAAAAATTTACTTTGGAGTTAGCTCCATTTATGTAGTGTCCCTTTATCTATTAATTCTTCTATCACGATATTTCTCTATGTATGTGTTTGTATAAAATATATTATCGTTGAGTTAGGTAGTATTCCATAACACGAATCTCAAACTTACTTTGGGGCTAGTTCTATCTGTGTGATTTGTTTTATTTGTTATATTTATCTTTCTACACTCTCCTTATCTTGATGTTTGTCCTAATGGCACCAAATTTCCGAGTCGTGCCAATTTATCACTATTGTTAGTGGAATTACTCGTATTGCAGTGAAATCAGTTGAGTGAATTAAAGTTGACGTGACTAATGTCTTTATTCATCGTGAGCTCTTCTCCTAAACAGTCATTTGAACTGTGAATTGCATTCTTAGCTCTGTCGAGGGTTACATGAATACTAACGTAACAGATACCCAACGCCATAAAAAACGATTGGATGGTTCGTAAGTAGGCAAAACTGGCAGCTGAAAAGAGATGGCAGCACACACGACTAGCAAAAATGTGACAAAGAAAGGTGGAATAGGCTTTAAAATATATTTATTGCATTTCATTTAAGTCGTATATAATTATTTAGAGCACTACTTTATTTAAATAATATTTTAATACAAGATTTATAATTTTAATTATTACCTTATAGCGCCATCTAGTGAAAAGAAGGATAAATATTTATGTTAGGCATGGCTCTGTCTAGCCCGAAAAGGTAAAAGATAGTAAATAATGTTTCAAAAATCATATCAGATTTATTTTG
Source organism: Acrobasis consociella (assembly GCA_963555685.1). Lineage (NCBI taxonomy): Eukaryota > Metazoa > Arthropoda > Insecta > Lepidoptera > Pyralidae > Acrobasis > Acrobasis consociella. The sequence continues at coordinate 4,801,800 of OY743109.1, read as the reverse complement.
TTCTGTCACTTTGATATAGCCTTTCTAACAACTAGCTTAGTCTATTATAACTACACTTCTGTTTGGTGGGAGGCAAAAATTAAAGGTTCATTAATAAACTAATCAAATAAGAACATAATGTTGCTCGGTGAAGAAAACTTTGTTTAACCGTAACGGGAAAAACGATGTTTTTGAACAACTGTTATTCGCGAAGTATAATATGTTAAACCAACCAATGAACGGTTTTGTGTTATACAGTTATTCGGATAAATGCGATGAGCTCATGGTCTGCCCCCTTTAAATAAGACAAAAAACGTTATTTTTATTAAATTTCCTTTTGTTAAGTCCGTTTAATTTCCATATGAACCAAAAATCTTCATGCACATAAACCACATCTGTAAAAAGTTTATGCTTTCATATGACACAAATTTGTATGCAAAGTAGCGTCCTAAAGTTCATCCCATAGGGTATAATGAGTGAGTTTCCTTCATATGCCGAAATTACCATGGGGTTTTCGTTTATCTATTCCCCAATTTCCCTTGTGTTTAAACATTTCAGCTGCACTAAAACGTTTGTCGCCCCACAGTAATACGAGCTCCCTAAGGCCCAATAGACAAGTTTAGTTTTGTTTGTGAATTAATTAAAACAGGGATGCATGCTCTGTGTTTTCTGTCGCCGGAATTTGGGTGCAATGAGAAAACATTGGATTTAATTACGAGATGCGATGGACAATGGACAGTGGACAGGGCGATAAAAGGGAGGTATTAACAATAGAACATGGCTTAGCGCAGTAGGCGCTATATTGAGACTCTTAATACCACGCATACCGAGCCAAACCTCCTTGAGAGAATATTCAATAAATAAGGATTATTTATGACATTTTGGTCTAGAAGAATAGAATTCTTAGGATATATCAGATGCTTCCCTTCTCGCACTTAGGCGATACGGCTAGCAACCTATCACCATTTTGATTCCTTTTTCCCCAATAACGCTATAATCGGGGTTGGATCTACAGGGGAAAAAGGGAAGCTTATTTATGTAAATTTCTACATTTTTGTTTCTTTTCTCTCACGGCAAAATGAAAGAATTCATTTTTAAGGAAGGCTTTTACAACTTACATCGGAAAATATGCATTAGCAAGTTATTTTTTTTTCCCTAGAGCTTCTCTTAGCCTAATTTGACAACAGTGTTGGACGCTTACACACAAGAAAAAAAAACTTGAGAGGTGTCAAGGGACACCCGGATGGAACGAAGTCCCTTTCGATTAATTAGGAGAGAGAGAGCCAGACAGAGAAACACGCGCACGCCGCACGGCTTACAAGTATAGCAAAAAGTGTCGTTACAACTTTTGGTCTTAATTTTTTCCGCCTAGCCTCCTTTCGCAACGCGCGATAAGGAACTTCGTTCCTAAAACAAAGCAAGTACCTTGACTTGGCTTACGAGGTGACTTATATGTTGGACGTATATTCGACGATCATTGTCCCGATAGTCGTAAAGGCGAACGGTCTTATAGCGAAGAGTCTTGGAGAACATCAGACTCTCTCGATAGACAGCTGGGTCCAAGCATTATCAGGAGGTATTAATAATAAAAAACCTATGTAACCTAGCTGCTAGCGGCGGGTCGAAACTCAAACTACCGGCAGGGTGGCAGAGAGAGACTCTGCCACCCTGCCGGTAGCTTAGGGTTTGACCCGCCACTAGCAGCTAAGTTAGGTTTTTATTAATAATAATTTTTCATTTTGTAACATATTTTATATTTTACTATTTATAGATATAATATAAATAACATAATCTAAGAATGAAAATTAATAATGAGGATGAAGATAATTTATTTCACAACACAAAACCAATATTTACAAAGCATGTACGATTGTACTAACAATAATGAAGTACCTATTATAAAATGTTTTAATCTTAATATACAGGATGTTTGTATGGGTAGGTATACATTAAGTTTTGTAATATGCTGCCTGAAAACTAGGTATGAACAACCTCTATTACAAGTCTCCAGGCTCTACTTCTCGCGGACAATCTCGCAACCTCATGACTGATTTGGCTCATGTTCAAACTTAAGGCTACATCTATACTCTTACCAAATTTCATGAAACTCCATCAATTATTTTTTATTTCGACATAGCTTAAATATATCATTATTACTCGAGTTATCATCGAACATGTTGTATACAATGTTGTTTTCAATTAACAAACGCCTTATTGTTCAAGACTCCGAGAACTTCGCTCGTTTCTCGTTCAATAACTCAACCCTCGAACATCTGTTTGCCAACCCATTTGTTGTTGTACAAACTTATGCGTGTCTGAAAACATCGTCTGTTGTTACAACCTTCCACTATGTTAATAACCCAGTCAGTCTCGGTGATATATATTTAATTGTTGCTAAGATAACTTTGTCTGTTGTTGTTTGTGTTGTGTGTTTGGGTTTTATATTGTGCCAGCTTTTAACTTCGCTTTTACGGAACAGCGACAGTATACCCGCGAAAACTGTCGGCAACGGTCGGCGACCTTTGCTGATCCGTGTCATGCGACGGTAATCGCTGATAATCACGCAACCATAACAGATTTTGACAGTTTGACCTATTGACATGTGTCAAAGAGAAACATTTTTTTTTAAATTTGGCTCGACGTCGTTGCGTATTTAGCCATGCTCAAGTTAAAAGAAAGTGGGAAACAACAATTGATGTGATTGACAAAGGTTGGTATAGGTCCTTTGATTGCTTTAAGGGAGCTTCTGGCGGCAAATCTATACGAGTCCACTGGTTTTCATAGCCGATTGAGTGGCGGACGGCTCCTAAAGACGCCCACCGCAGTCCGCAAATAAATATCACTACAGCCGCACTATGATTGTCCACTTTAAACATTTCACATATTGTTCATCAGAATGAGCATTTATAACACCAAACCACACCAATTTCATATTATAAAGTCCACTAGAATCAATTTGCAAAACAATTTAAAGCAAACTCCAACTGAACCCCTTGACTTCCCGCCAAAAACTCAAGAGAAACATTAAACATTTATTGAAAAACAGAGGTCAAAAAGGAGGAGTTATGTTCACCGATTATTCGAAGAAGCCTGGACTGATTTGAATTTTTTATTTATTTATTAACTTAAACTTACGGTGATTAATGATAACACAATAGTACATTACTATTTGGATGCGTTATGGTATGTTGGTTATAACACACGAGGCGTAATCAAGCCATGCTCATATCATAGAAAATATTAAAGACAGAGAAAGCTGTAGGCCATATTTTAAAAATTTAAAAATACTGACATTGCCATGCATATACATTTTAGAAACTAGTAAATTTATGAGAAAATATCCCCAATATTACACGAAAAAAGACGATTTACCGCGACGCTATCCCACAAGGAAGAAGAATATGTTAGCGAGGCCGAATAACACTCGTAATTTAGAAATATTTAATTCTGGGCCGCTTGCAATGACAATTAAAGTCTATAATGCCCTCCCAGACCTGCTTAGAGCAGAGGAGAAGAATTCGATTTTTATTAAAAGATTAAAAGCCCTGCTTATAGATAAAAATTATTATACATTGGACGAGTTTTTTAATGATAAAGATTTGACAAAATATACAATAAATGATAATGACGAATAACATAATTGACATTTAAATTAAAACAACATTTGGACGTTATTAAATATTATAGTATAGTATCGACACATTGAATAAAATAAAAAATATGACCAAAATTAAATTAAATTTTAAGACATCAATAAAAAGAAATTACATTTTTATTCATAATAATTTTAACATTGAATTTGATACATACTAAGAAATAATCCGCATGCCGTTCCGTTATTTTCTGTTGCAATGCCCTAACAGGGTTCATGTTGTACCTACTAACCTAAGAAGTGACTGTGTAGTATTGGCTAGTCTCAGATATGCAGGATGTGGGAATAAAAACCGATATTTTTCACAGCACGTATAATATCACTCAGCAAAATACAAATTAACAACACCCGTTCGTCTTTACCGCTCGCATTCGCATGCCAATATGGCCGACGACGTCTTAACATTACACTGTTTTGATTTTATACTTACATTACTTATTAACCTAATTTGATTATTTAAAATCATTTTAGAAACACATTTATATTAAATAATTACTATTTACAATAATAAATACTTATATTTTATTAAACTAACAACTTTGATTACCTACTTTCTATAATATTGACTTCCTGTTTTAATCAATACAATATCATTGACAAAATACAACAATTAATTTATATTAAAGAGCAATTATTTTAATTTACAATTAATTATTATAAATAATAAGTGAGCTTACAACTCGGCCTTCCTGTTATCGCGAGTCCCTTCGCGAATTGTGTTATTTTTGTTTTAATATCAAACATGATCAGGGTGTTTAGCCTAGATACTTATAAATGTAAAATTTGCCCAAAACATTATTTCACATATAAACATAACCAAAATAAAAGATTTTCTTGTCTAACAGAAATATTTAAACACAATGACTGTATAAAAACAACATTACTACATTTCAAATGTAAAATAATAAAAAAAATTAATAAAATAAAAAAAAAATATTCATTTATCTTAATTCATAACCTTTATGATACATTCATATTCATTCATAAATTGGATCTTTACAGTATCTCCAAATTCCAACGCTTATATTGTATATTACATTAAAATGTATTATGATGTTTAATTTTCAGAACGCAAGATAAATCCTTATATTTCTTGGTAATAGTGAACATTTAGTTCGGTATAAGAAATTACATAAATGTTACTCAATTATTTACTTTGGGGCTAGCTCAATCAGTGCAATTTGCCCCTATACATTTATCTATTTATTATAATTATTATTTAGTTTCTGTCTACATATTTGTTAACTTATTATAAATTGTTTTAAATTACTTATTTTGTGACTCATTAAACATTGAATCGTTGAACATTACATATTTTCTATTATTCCTAGTTATTCATCGCCTGAATTGTCTTCTTCACAACTGCTAAAATCTCTACTAAGATTTAGCCAGGGCTGCATTTTGTCGATTGCGACTACAGCTTCGTAACGACGATTGTTTTTGCGTGAAAGTGGGGTGTCTTCGATGATGTACCTGTCATTGGGGAGTACCTTTAAAACTCGGTAGGGACCCTGGTACTTGACGACTAGCTTTTGAGATTGCCCGTCACTAGGGACCTGCCTCTCAACCCGTACTAAATCACCTTCGGAATAGCATTTTGCGGCTTTCCTACGGCTATTAAACCTGTCCTTATCCTCACTTTGCTTTTTCTTAATTTTCTCACTTGCGTCCTGTCTCATATCGACTAATTCCTCCGGGGTGGTTATATTAACTGTATCTTCTAAAACTTCACTTAAAATACCTTCACTCCTACATTTAATGTTAAACCCAAAAAGGAGTTCCGACGGTGACTTTTGAGTTGTTTTGTGTGTCGTTGTATTTAAACCTAATTGAATATCTGGGATTTGTTCGTCCCAAGTTTTATCGTCTTTACCATGTGTGGACGTTGAAAGTGCGTCTAAGATTGTCCTGTTGAATCGTTCGACTTGGCCGTTTGCCCTAGGTGTTGATACTGCATTCATGATATGTTTTATCCCGGTCTGAACTACAAATTCTTTAAAAGATGAACTAGAGAAACTTGTGCCTTTGTCAGTGATTAGACGTGTAGGGACTCCAAAGTAACTAATGTGATCTTTAAGGACCTTTAATGTAGTTGCAGTTTTCGTATCTTTAACAGGTCTAATATTCACGTATTTTGTGAAGCCGTCTACCAAAACGAGTAAATAGCAGTTACCCTTTTTGCTCTTTATAAAGGGACCTAAGTGGTCCGCGTGAACCGTATGAAAGGGTATGCTAGGTTTATCTATAGGGTGTAGTTCTCCCTCACGTTTACCACCGGGAGTTTTATGATGCAAACATTCGAGACACGAAGAAACGTATTTTTTTACAAATTTGCGCATCTTAGTAAACCAGTAGTTCTTACGAATACGTTGTAAAGTTTTATCATAACCACAGTGTCCTACGTTATCGTGGTTCATTTTCATAATCTGCCAACAAACGCCTTTTGGTACGAGCCATTTAATTTCGTCGCCCACTATCCTATATACCCTGTTGTTCTTTAATTTGTAATTACGATGAATATCTAAGATATGTTCAGAGTCAGGGTCTGATAGCATTTCTTTAATTTTCTTTATTTCCTCGTCGGCAGACTGCACAGTGGAAATCCAGTCCTGCTCGCTATTTTCGACAGCTAGAACATCGAGACATGTCAAAGAATCACTTTCTACTGTATCTACGGGATTGCGACTCAGAGCGTCGACGTGCGACATGCGTGACCCAGGTCTATACTCAATGGTGCAATCGTACTCTTGTAATTGCACCCACCACCGAGCGATGCGTGGGATTAAGTCTCGCTTCACTAACGTCGATCGCAATGCGTTGCAATCCGTAAGTATCTTAAAAGGAATACCTATAAGGTAAACGCGGAAACGGTTCAGTGACGCTATTACTGCTAATGTCTCTAGGTCGTACGAGTGGAATTTCTGCTCTTCCACATTTGTCTTTCGGCTAAAGTACGAAACTGGTTGGAATATGCCTTCGGAGTTGGCTTGTAGTAAAATGCCAGCCAACCCATCTTTGCTGGCGTCTGTATGTAATTGAGTCTCTGCAGTATGATTGTAAAGCGCAAGAACAGGTCTATCAATAAGCATAGATTTGATTTTTTCGAAAGCTCTCTCTTGGTTTTCGCCCCATGACCACTTTACATCCTTTTTAAGTAAGTCCGTCAAAGGGGCTGCTGTTAACGCGTAATTTACGATAAACCGTCTAAAATACCCTGACAGCCCAAGAAATTGTCTCAATTCGTGTAGGTTTCTGGGTTTTGGGAATTTCGACACCGCATCAGTTTTTCATTGACCAGGCCTAATACCGTCAGAGCTAACCTCAAAGCCGAGAAAATCTATGGTGTCTAGAAAAAAATGACACTTACTTAATTTTAGCGTTAGACCACCCTTTTTCAGGAGTTCTAAAACCTCCTCTAATCGCTGTAAACCCTCGTTAACATCTCTAGCTGGAATAAGGACGTCGTCCATATACACTATAGCGTACTTTATTTTAGCTTCGAGAAGTATCTTATTGATAGTGCGCTGGAATACGGAAGGCGCGTTGACCAGCCCAAATGGCATTCTGTTATGTAATGTAATAATATATGTAATAATGTATATTTATTTTCCTCCACAAAAATAAACTTATTGTAACTTAAAAGGTAATCATAATGAACATATTTGTACTCGTATTTAAAAACAATAAAAGATGTGGAGAACTGGTGCCTATGATAGGTTTCCGAAGAACCTGTGTTACGGGTCACCAGGACTCGCCATCAACATATAAACTTATAAATCAAACAAGTCAACAGGGAAAAAATAAAATAAAAATTATAACAATATATCAAGTATAAATGGAGAATGTATAAAAAATAAAAAAATCTAAAAGTAAAACTAAGTTTTGCATAATGTATTCTATATAAAGAAAAATTACATAATAAAAATCTAAAAGAATGGTATTATTTGGCACATTAATAGTCTATGGAGTCTATAAACCTTTTTTCGGCCATAATTTTAGCTGGACAATCGGGGTCACCAGTTTTGTGACTGCACGGTTTTTTGTAGTGCAGGCATGTTGCACATTTTGGCGGCTCAGCAGTTTTCGTACACTCTTTTACTGTGTGACCCAGTGCCCCACAATGACCGCAAGTGACGGTGTCAGCTCTGCATGTCTTGGCCGCATGTCCGTACTGCTGACATTTGTAACACCTAGTTACCAAGGTGAAATCCCTCACAGGACAGGACGACCAATTCACAAACACTCTGTCCTTGGTTATAATGGCCTTGCGTATTTGTGCCGTAACTTCAATGATGTAGTTGCATGACTGGGAGTCCTTCTTTCCCGATTTATGACTGAGCTTAATAGAGTTCAAAAAAGTATCAAGAGAGATGCCTTGAGGGTCGTCGGCTAGGTTTTGATGGTAAATGCAATTAAAGACTTCTATTTCCTGCATAACCGAGGGCACTCCGATGACAACGATTCTTGGCTTGCGTTTATACGGCTCATCCACAGTAAGGCCAGAGGTCGTGAGATGCGGCGACTGTTTAAGTTTCTCTATGTCAGCCTTGGTGTCGGTGCTGATAATAACACCACCGTTCTTAGTTTTGCGCAATCCTCTCACATGCAACTTCATTTCTTCCGGCTTAATAATTTTCTGCACAAGGGCTTTCGTCTCTTCGCTGGATTTCAACTTGTCACAGGGATAAATAGCCACAGAGCTTGTATTGGTCGGCTGTACAAATTTCTGTTCACCTTTCTTAACCATATCGGCGAAGGACACTGCTCCCGAGGTAGGTTTAGTGGACTCCTTGATGGTTTGTCGAAGGTCTTGAAGTTGTCGCGTGAGGTCCTGTTTTTCCATAAGATCTTGGATGTTGGAATGATTCAGAATTGCTTTCTGCTTCAGAGACTGATAATGTACGGCCATTTGCGATGTTCCATGTCCCACTTTTCGGCATAAATTGTGAATACGCAGTTTTTGTTCTGAATTTAACTTGCCTTCTGTCGAAATAGTACAAACCTCATTCAGGCACTGCTCAATTTGTGTCATCCAGTTCTGAATTTCCGGAGTAGATATGATTGCTGTGGCCTCATCCTGCTCCTGTTTTCTCCTGGGTTCTGGTTGTGGGGGTGAGCGCACGGGCGTGGGCGGGGGGCTGCGGCGCGTCAGCGCGCTGCGGTTGAAGGGACTGTCCATATCCTTCTATTTCTCACTCTTTTAAAACATAGTCTTAAAAATCGCTTATGTAATTCACTTCATATAAGTAATAACACCTGTTACTATACAGCAGTTTTGTGCTTAGGTAGTTCTAGGTCACGGATTTTAAAAATGAATATCTATTTTATTTTTAATGATTAGACGCGTTAGATCGGCTCGCCTAATCGAAGACGAGTGATATCGAGTACTCGTACTGCCCGTCAGGTGTCACGAAAGATGTTCTGTGTCGTGACTCTTCTGCAACCGGTATCTGGTAATACCCAGAGGCTAAGTCGAGTGAGGTAAAAACCTTATTTCCTGCCAGTTGGTCTAATTGATCCTCGATTCGAGGAAGAGGGTAATGCTCCTTTTTAGTCTTGCGATTCAACGCACGGTAGTCAACGCATAAGCGTTTTTCGCCAGTCTTTTTCTGCACTAGGACTATTGGGCTTGCAAATGACGAGGTTGATTCTCTAATAATACCGTGATCAGCCATTTCTTGTATCATATTTCGTACAAGTACACGATCTGCGTAAGACATGCGGTAAGGACGATATACAATTGGTCCTTCGTCTTCAAGTTCGATTGTCATCTCTGTCAAATTAGTGAAGCCTAAATCGTGAAGTCCAGTTGAAAAACAAGCATTGTACTTTCCTATCAACTGTAGTAGACTTGCCCGTTCATTCGGACGTAGTTTTTCACTACAGTTTAAAGTATCGTTACTTTGCGACTCAGCGATTGTAACATGGCACGAATCTAAGATATTATTCGAGTCTATTACATCTTTACACTGTACTCGCGTCAGAAGTGAACCCTTTTTTAGAGTGATTGGGTTGGAAGAGGCATTATGTATTAAAAGTGCGCTAAGACCACGTTTTACTTCGTACTCTCCAGGAAGAAGGTAATATTCTTCGCCTGGTGAACCCCTCACGGACCCATTTACATAAACACGTGTATCTATATACGGGTTAGCAGAAACTTGAACTGCTCGTAAAGTATTTGTTGGGATCTCAATATCTTTTGTTGAAAGAAGGTGTATTTTTATGCTGGGTATTTTGCGAAAAATTACTGCAGTTGGGGTTTTAGTAATCACAATATCTGGTTTCTCTGTAAATGAATGTCCTAAAAGAACTGATTGCTTTATTACGTAATCATCAACCACATATAAATTGACAGTCTCCACTAATCCTTGGACCTCAATGGGAACGATAGTCATACCTACTGGGGAAATCAGGTTTGCCCCTATACCTCTAAGCACAGGTAAGTCCTCCGGCATAACAATGTCTAAATCTAGCTCTTTGGCTTTAGATAATTTGATAAGAGAACATTGGCTTCCTAAATCTAAGTGACAGTCTAATACGTGGCCGTTTACTTTAATATCGATCATATATTTAGCTGTTAACTCCTCAGCTATATTCAACTGAGCTACTTGATGCTCATTCTTACTAGTACTTTGATTCTTATCCTTTTCCTGGTCTTTATTCGTACGTTTATTTCTAAAACAGTGAATGGTTAGATGACCTAATTTTTCACAAGTAGTACACTTAGCTGCCGGTTTCTCACATTTGAAACTAGGATGACCAACTTGGTCAAAATTATAGCATGTCATTTTAAATGAACTACTTGATTTTGTCGTAGAAGTTGCATTTTTACGATCGGTTCGAAAGTTTGAGTTTAAATCACGATTTTCGCGACTATTACCTACTTTAACGGTCCTGAAATATTTAAGAACCTGCTCCGGTTCCGCAAATTGTGCCGCTTGTGCACCCACTTTGACAGCCCTATCATCAACTCCGTACAAAATACAATCGACAGCTTGGCGTCCATAAATTTTACACCTATTCAACAAGTTTATTTTTGCGTAATAGTAATGTTCAAGCGACTCGCCGTATTTAACCCTTTTAGCTAGCATTTCAGTCAAAAGTTCAGCATAGTCTTCGCGTACAGGGAAAGATTCTATTAATTTCTTTTTCCACTCTACCCATTTAAACATCATAGTTGGCAAGTTTTGGTACCAGGACTTTGCTACCCCAGTTAACTTTGGAAGAGCGTAATGAATGGTTTCCCTATCATCCCATCCATATATTTCAGCACACTCTTCCACCTTTGTCAGCCAAGTTAAAATGATCTGTTCTTTTGACATTGGGTCAAACTCCGGTACAATGTTAGTATTAAATGACAATTTTTGTTTATCTGAGCTTTTGACTGATTGCAGAATCGACAAAAATTTATTCAATATATTATCCGTAGAATCTGAATGTTTAAATCTCTTAGAATCAGTAGATTGTGGTTGCTCACCGTCTCCTCTCGTTGAACTCCAACTTCTTTTCCTCTCACGCCTGGAAGCCAAGTACGAATCCCTCTCACCTTCAAGCCGTGGCCTGTTCCCATTAGAACTCTTTTCCCGAATGTCCTCACGACCACCGGACTCAGCACTCTCAGATCGGTGACGTAGTGATCTTACAGGTGTACGAAGAGACCTCTCTTCAGCCTTCCGTAGACGAAACATCCTTCGATCTTGGCGCTCTCTGCCAAAATCCTTATGATATTCAACCTCAGTATCGCGCACCCGTGATACCCCTGGTTGCTCTGAACATGGTCTCCAGGCACGCCTCTCGCGTGTGGATTCTCTGGGCCAAGTCTCATGACTAGTCTCTCGGCATCTTGAGTCCAATGCTTTACGACCCTGTCCCTCAAACCTGGGCACCCTTGGGTCTGGACTAAAAGCATCATAATCTTTGTCTCCAGTTTCCTCACGATCCATTTTTAACTGAAACTGACAAAGTATAGCTTAGTGGATCCGCTTATAACTATAACATCTTAACAAATCACTTTAAACATAACCGTTTATAAAAGTTTTAGTCCCAATTGTGTTTTACACTCTTAAACTCTTAACAATATTGCTTAATCCTATTTCATGTGTAAGTAAAACCAATAAGCGTAAAATTTTAAAACTCAAAAAGATAAATATTACCCACTGTATTACCACTTGCATGAATACACCGTCGACTATGCACTTTATTCATCAATTTAAGAAAACACACCACAATTATATCTCATTAAATCTCATTAACCCTGTAACTTTATTTTAATTTTGTCTTTGAATTAGACCTCAGGAATAATACATTTTTCAATTTCGATCATATTTTCATTGCATGACATAATAAATACGGAAAACGAAAAAAAAGGGAAAAAAAATATTTTCAATTTAATCGCCCAGAATCTCATCGAACCTATTACTGTCTTAAAGTATTATTTGCTAAACCGGTCACAGTAACCCCATATTACTCGACTCCACACTTATTTTCAGAGATAACAGATGAAATCTGTACTTACGTTTATTTTTGTCTTCCTCAGGCATAGATCGAAAAGAATAAATCTTTTCGTCGATCCCACTTCTGAACTATTGGCTAGTCTCAGATATGCAGGATGTGGGAATAAAAACCGATATTTTTCACAGCACGTATAATATCACTCAGCAAAATACAAATTAACAACACCCGTTCGTCTTTACCGCTCGCATTCGCATGCCAATATGGCCGACGACGTCTTAACATTACACTGTTTTGATTTTATACTTACATTACTTATTAACCTAATTTGATTATTTAAAATCATTTTAGAAACACATTTATATTAAATAATTACTATTTACAATAATAAATACTTATATTTTATTAAACTAACAACTTTGATTACCTACTTTCTATAATATTGACTTCCTGTTTTAATCAATACAATATCATTGACAAAATACAACAATTAATTTATATTAAAGAGCAATTATTTTAATTTACAATTAATTATTATAAATAATAAGTGAGCTTACAGTAGTGTAATCTAATATATGTATAATGTGAAAAGCAATAAATAAATTAAAATTGAAATGCAATTATACGCACGCATATCGTACGACGTTTTTCATTGCGAGGAAAATACCTAATAAACGGAACTATCTGATTTTAAATAAAACTTTTATTTTTTAAAATCATCGCCGTGCTAGCTTACTGGTTCGCGGCTAGTTCGAAATCTGAAAAAAAAAGAAAACACAATTTGAAGTATTATATAAATAGCAAACAGTCATTATGCGTTTACAACATACGCGTATTTGATGAGCTGCTTTGTATGCTTTATATATCTAAAACCGGCGAAATTAGATCCACTTTACGAGGAAGTGTGTTGAAAAGTAACATACATCAAAGAGCGCAGATATAACTTTGACTTCACAAAGCAACACATGAATATTATTACATATTGTTAACCTGCTCATTGTAGCGACGTAGGTACTACATATAGTATTATATATCTAGTAGATTAATATTAAAACTAAATTTAGTGTGAGTTGGAATATGTAATGAAACTAAATTTGGGTTTCTCTGTACTCAGGTAAATTACTCGTAATAAGGATAAGATCGTTTGATGTTGAAATGGATCTCAAAGCAGCTCGTTGTGCCGTGAAATATGAGTCGGTTCCTAGTTCATTATTATAACAGATTTAAACAGACTATCTGTTTTTATCATGAACTAAACGGTTTACTCAATTTAACGCTATGCAGAAATATATGCAATTAAAAATAAAATAAAAAAAATTAACGCTACCTGAATTTTTAGTGATACAGTGCTACCCCTATTTAAAATAAATTATTTGAAAGGAAATGGAGATATTATCATTTAAAATTTTGTTTTTATCAAGCTCTAACTAACCCTTCAAATTATGTTATGTATATATACACACCTACGACATTAAAGGAAAGTTTTTGCAAAATTTCTCGCTTTTAAATCCAGCGGTTTCAGCTATGCGTTGATCGATCAGTCAATATATGTACCTAGATTGGGAAATTATTTAGTCTCCAAGAAGTCAAAACAGAGATGGAAAATGGGCTTTTTTTTGCCCCAGTGTGACCTGTCACAAGGTAAGGTACACATATATTTATATTATTGAATGAGCAATACTAGAAGATTTAGTAAAACAAAGTATTTAAGTATCTTCGAAAACTGAGATTTTCTTACTAAGACGTAAGAAAATCTCAGTTTTCGGAGAAATTTATTACACTATAAAATCTGTCTCAATTTTCATTAAAACATGGTTATTTGGAAGTAGGTTGTCAACGAGGCGTAATTATTTTCAATTTACATGAAAATCGAGGTAAATTAGCAGTGTCGCTTCCGAAACGGATAAATAGGTCAAAATGCCGGTTATAGCACTATCCATGTCCGTGGGTTGAGATTTCTAAGCGCCCCTGAATTGAATTTTGTTAGTGCTAGCGGTACGCTGAAAACCATGCAAATGGAAATAGGTACAATTGATCTTTAGGCCGTATATAAATCAACTTTACCCGTAGCACCCAAAAAAAAAAGAAGTAAAATTATGACGTTATCTTTTTTGTTTGGGAAAACAATCTGAAACCTATCATGTATGAAACGTAAGGGCTATCTGTGCTGTTTCTAAAAATATATATCATAATTAAAACAAAAATCAATTTCAAACCATGTTTGACTTTAACCAAAGTTGACAACTTGGGACAGGCTATTGTTAAAAAAGATTTCAACTCTGGAGTGCATTTGTGTTTTTATACAGTTAGCAGCTACAGTGCTATTACGTGTTACTGAATCATTTTTTAAATAATTATTATTTTTAAAAATATTTCAGCAAGTTGTAAAAAACTTTTTTAAACAAAACTCATATTCGTCTAGAGTTTGCTCCAGAACAACCTCGCCGCTCCGTCCTTTTTTAACCCATCTGGCCTGCGTGGAGAGTGTAGGCCAAGTCCTCTGGCTGCTTTGGCCAAGTATGGCTCAGGTAGTACAGAGAGTGTCATGCTCCTGCAGTCGACAAAAAGACCTTATGATGATAATAAACCTCACTGCCAGCTACGTCGGCCAACTTTGCTCCATGTTGCGTGGGCAACTTCACTGAAAAAAGTGATAGCTGAACCAATTTTGCTACTTGCAATTTGTTTAAATTAGCAGAACAATGTAGTTTTAATTAAAACACATTTTAACTACTAGTAGCCACTCGTTCAGTAATCACTCGATTTTGGTAACATGTAGCAAAAAGTTTTACTACTAGCAACCATTCTCTTTTCTCAGTGTTGGCACCCTTTTGCGCCTATGTTCCCTGGGCCGTCTTTCAGCCACGCCCATCTCCAACGTCGCTACTAAGTCGAATTACTTATAAAGTCGACGGGGCAGTAATTTTACGGTCATTACAGAGCACTTCGGAATTCTTAATGTAATAAACCACCGTTTGAGCTAAAGAACCCGATATTAATACTTCTGTAGTTATTAGAAAATAAATAGTGTTATTTACGGTTTTTATTTCAGTCGCAAGTTAATTATGAATGATATTTGCTTTTTAACTAACTTCCAAAAAAGGAGGAGGTTATCAATTCATGGTGTACTTTTAGGGTTCCGTAGTAAACAAGGAACCCATACAGTTTCGCCATGTCTGTCTGTCCATCCGCAGTTTTATTCAGACTGTAAGTAATAGAAAGCTGTAATTTGTTATAAGTATGTATATTAATTAAGACGAAAACGTCGTTATAGAAAATAAAATAAAATATTTTTAAGCTATTGCATAGCTTCTATCGCGGGCCTTGAGCGCGGGGACCGAATCCAGAAATTCCGTAACGAAAAAACCTCACGCTCCCCACTCCGACGGGCACGGAGGTGTGGCTTGAAGGCCGTGCATGTCCCATATCTCTGCCGTGCATCGTCTAACGTCGTTTCAGTTCGGCAGTCTTCGACACAGCGTTGTGTGCGTGCGATTAGACGTATTGTACGACTCTACGAAACTCGCACGAATCGAGACGAGCTGCTCCGAAATCGGACGAATACATAAGCAGCTGTTTATGAGAAAGTATATAGGTGTATAGGTATTTATGTACAACAGTGAATAGCTGTACTTGTAAAATTTGTGTATAAAGTGTTTTGAATATGAATGAACAAAGTGCATTTATTATTAATAAAGAAAGTCACGAAAAAATAGTAAAAGAAAATGAGTGAGTACTCTATATACATACATTTTATTATTATCACAAATGCAGTATTAATTTTGAATTGAAAATATAATACTGCTATAAAGATAACCTAAATTTTTGATATTAAAATGAGCAATATTAAAAGTAGCCCTCTTTTATACACACAAACACACACACGCGTATAGTTTAAATTCTCAATTTAGATTCTCAATATGTATATATATATATATATAAATTCATTCTTTATTGTGTATATAACAGAAACCATCAAACCAAGCACGTGTACTATTTAGTACCTTTGTTTTTGGTGTATAGATAATGCACATGAATGCCGCGCAGAGAAAGTATATATGATATTATATCTATATAAATGTAAATCGCGCGAAATTCGATAATCACTTCTTAATATTGTTATTTATAAATGAATAATTTTGTTTCGGTGTGTCATTACACTATTTATACCTAATTATTTATACCTATTATTTATACCTAGATATTTTCGTTTTATAGAGAAGAAAAGCGCAAAGAGCTAAAAAGAAAAAAAATTAATGCACGTCAAAGGGCATATTATCAGCGTCAGAAAGATTTGAAGAAAAATGAAGAAATAATAAAAACAGTACCAAAATCAAATGCTGAACGTCAAAGGAAAAAAAATATTTTAAACAATATTAACTTTTTATTTATTTAATAAAAGAAAAATTTGTTTTCTTATCGGTCACCACGCTCAAAAAGTGTAACTTGAATTAATATCAAAGAAAAAGAAATACTGCATAAATAAAATAAATAAATAATTATAATTGCATAAGTTGATACAAAATGCTATGCAATAGCTTTACCGCGGCAGTCCCCGAGTGCCACACGTCTTTTTTTTTTTGATGGAAATCTCTCAAGTAAATTGGGAGTCTCTTTTTTTTTCAACTTTTGCTTTTTTATAAGTCGGAAGTCAATAGAATGTTATGGAGTCAATGAGACTTCGAAGGAACTCAGTTATAAAATAACATAACCTCATTGAGGGCTTGTTTTTTGTCTTGACGAGCACTTTATAGTAAACGATGCCCAGGGTCTGATCACGAAGACGGAAGGTGGTCGATGGGACTCAGTAATAAAACGACGCAACATCATCGAGTTTAAGCTTATCTCATTTGTTTAAATAAGTACTTCAGCCTCGCAATGAAGTTTGTATTCAGAAAATCGATTTTTTTTTCAAAAATTGTTGAAAATGAGACTTATCCTATTTGGTTCATCCGTTCGAAAGCTACGATTCCTCAGATAGACACAAAAAACAGACAGACCGACAGACAGACATTGGCGTCAAACTTATGACACTCCTCTTTTTTGTCAAGTTAAAATACACACTGAATTCCAAAATACCTCAAATAAAAAAGACTTTTTCATTACGAAAATGTCAATGAAATACAAAGGCACGTGCAAAGGTCGACACCTCAAGTAATAATTACCATTGATTGTTTCAATACAAAGGGAAAATTGAATAGGCCTTCAACTTCGGAGGAATTTTCATTTATCGAGAGTGGTAGAGAAAAACATCCTCAATGACCGTTTTCACAGTAGGCGATAACGAGAACGACACGATACCGTGGGACTGGTAGTTATAACGACACGATATCGTGGGGTGGGTAGTTTCATTAATTTTCTATTAGAACGCTTTCACACTGCTGTTTGTTGACGATACGATTGTCATAGCGATAATGGCTTGATATCAGCGGACGACTAAACGCCGTTTTTTTAACCTATTTCTCAATTTTTATGTACCCGCCCAAGTATTCACGCGACTCCTTAGAGGCGTGCCGATTCATAAAAATCTGCATTTCAGTTTGTTGTTTGTAAGGTAATAGCTAAGATAGTTGTCTGGGTTGTTACATCGGCCGATGCCGTCCCTATATCGTCGGACGATAACGTTGACGTCCGAGCTCACATATCCAGTCATCATTATCATCATCAGGTCTTTTTGTCTCCACTGCAGGAGCACGACCCTCTCTGTACTACCAGCGCAATAATTGGCCAGAACAACCAGATGACTTGGCCTACACTCTCCTCGCTGGCCAGACGTGTTTGAGAGGTCTCATTGATGTTTTATATGCTTTGTTTAGCTTGTATTTCCTAAGTCAACAATTGTACAACAAAACAATGACGATTATTAAGAGATATTATAAATATCCTATGATAATAAAGATATATTTGAATTTGAATTTGTAGTGGTCCTATTCTGTCGTCCTATTCTATAGTAGTCGTGTCGTGTAGTCTAGTAATTATCGTTCTCGTTCCAACGTGGAAACGCTTATTGGCATTGTCAAAAGAACTCGCTGGGTGTTTGTGTTGAAATTGAAATGGTAAAAACCTGAATGTTTTATGCAGCCGACAGCTTTTGAGTTCCTTTGATAAGTTCCTTTAAGGACATATTGGACTCATATTTTGATGAATAGAATAAAATATTTATTTATTCCTTCAAATATGTAGTAACATCAGGTGTTTACAGAATATCACAAGAGCAAACATATTCTGCCATCATAGGTAGGAGTTTAGATATATGTACAACAATTATTATCTCTTTATTCATTTTAAAACATAAATAAGTTACATAATATATCTATAAAGTAAAATATAAAATAAAATATAAAATAAAATAATTATTAACTTAATTTACATTAGAAATACATTCGAATTTAAAATCTGCAGATAGAATAAATAGGTACAACATTTATTTTTAAATCATCTCATTCAACATAATATTTCATTTATTTTATAATAACGTTTATTTAAGAGCCAGTCGAAAAGCTGGGCTTCAAAGAGGGTTGGAATGCTTATTTTCCAGGTTTGATGATTGCTTTTGTAAGGGTTCGTCGCCAATTCCCTAACTCTAGAAAAAAATTGTATCATATTGTCACCTTTATTCCTACTTAATACTTAAAACCCTAACTTCGTAATACTTGCACTGTTATTACGTACAAGCCAAATATCTCCAGTTTGTTTTTAATTCTGACTGTGTTCTTTTTAAAATATTACCTGTCAACAAAAGAAAATAATCAATAAATTGTTTACGATTTTATTCAGTCGGAATAATTTGGACGCTCTCCGAAAAGCACTGTGCCCATATGTTTTGTTTTACATGGCTAGTCTAAGTTTTGATAGTATGAGGGGAATATAACAAAACATATGAACAAAATGCCTACCGGAGGGCATCAGGATATTTTAACAGAAAAAGAAATAAGCAGCCGGACTTATTCATGTTAATTATAACTTCGTATTTTGTATATTAAGGGTCCTACCCGCGCTAGCGACCTTGAAAACACAAAAAAAAAAAATTTCTCTTTCTGTAAGTGAGATTATCAGACACCCTCGTACAACGTTTTAGCTGGTATCCTTAAGTTTCATTAGAACCTCGAAAGTCATTAAAATACAATACGCTGTAGTTTCCTTTGCAAAAAGTACTAAAAACAGCCACTTTTGACTCTCTTTGTAAAGGTTTCTAAAGCGGATAGTATTTCAATGACTTTCGAGGTTCTAATGAAACTTAAATATACTAGCTAAAAAGTTGTACGAGGGTTTTTGATAATCTCACTTTCAGAAAGAGAAATTAATTTTTTTGTGTTTTCAAGGTCGCTAGCGCGGGTAGGAGCCTTAACGTGTGTTTTTAAGAGATGAAGGTATCAAATGACAATTAATTTGATTCGATGAGAGCAAAGTAAAAGGTTTTTATTCCAAGAAACGAAATGTGTCAAAGATGAAGTACCCAGTAAAATATAAAGAAAAAAGAAAAACTAAGTACTAAGCAGTAGATTATCTTTCAGCTCGGGCATTATTGAGTTACGTCACGTATTTGTTACGAGAACTGACTGTGACCCGAATTTCTGACATTATTGGAATCATATTTCAAGAGACCTAAAAAAAGGACACTTTTGAGAAATTGAGACACAGCTGCTAGAGTTACCGCTTTGTAAAAAAATGTGAGAACAGAGTAGATATATTTTCTATCCGATTTTATTTTTTCGGCACAGTAGAATAGGGCCACTCCAAGTCCTCCCGTGGATGTTGTAGAAGCCGACTTAGGAAAAACAGGCTAAACAAAGCTTATAAACAGCAATGAGACCTCTCCAACCCGTCCGTCTGGCGTGTGGAGTGTAGGCCAAAGTCTTCTGGCTACTCTGGCCAAGTATGGCTCTGGTAGTACAGAAAAGGTCGTGCTCCTGCAGAGAAGGCAAAAAGACCTGATGATGATGTTTTTGTATCTTACCTCAAGACTCAAGGACGTTTGTCGGTGTTATCAGATGACCTCAGTAGCGTATTGGCCAGTCCGCCACTCAGAAGTTCTGGGTTCTATCTCCAGCCAGAGAAAATTGGATAAAGGCCTTTTAATATTTTCCAGGGTCTTGAATGTTTATTACATACATACATACATACTATCACGTCTTTATCCCTAATGGGGCAGACAGAGCATTTTGGGTCTTGCGGTTCTATGCAGAGCCCAGGGCCGCAAGACCCAAAAGCCACTTTTAGTGGGCGAGAAGATGGAAAAGCAATCAATACAGTGATGGGTTGCTAACCGCATCGCCTGTTAACATGATTTGCATTTTTGCCCATTCCCTCGATCGGCTTTTACGATCTGTGTGGGAAGAGAAACAGCTGGTACATTCTAAGTTTTTTTATTTCTCCCAGACCAGCATGGGAGTTGAATGTTTATTTACAACGTGTAACGGAAAGGAACGGAAACATAATTATCAATGTGAAAAACTTTTACTATGGGACGATCTTAGGAATCGCAAAAAAATCATTAGCTCTATACAAAATTAAATACCTACCGTGCTAAAATATATGGATTGAGGCAGATGAGGAGATGGCACTATAAGGTAATAATTAAAACATTTAAATATTTAATTACTATTTTTTAGATGAAGTAGAGCTGTAAATTGTTATGACGTATGTGAAATGCAATAAATATTTATTGCATTTCACATACGTCATAATAATTAAAAATATATTTATCCCTTCAAACGTCGTCATAGCAGACACAATAGTAAAACAATACATCAGACGCCCGACATTTAAAGGGTTAACACTGTCACTTTTTTGCTAGTCGTAAGTGCTGCCATCTCTGTGAGGCTACCCCACAACCGGTTTTGCCTACTTACTCGTTCTCAATTAGTTTCTAAGCGTCGGGTATCAGCTGATATTACATACTGTACCAATTGGTTTTGCTGATAGGTTTGTTAAATGTGCCAGTAAAATTTTCCTCCTGCCTATTTTCTCAGTACCCCTAAAATTTGGTAAGGGTTCAGCAGATCGTCAATTCTAGTGTCAAGATGTTGATGAACTTTGTGTTGTTGTCCTAGTTTGGTTAGGACATTGTAGGCTGATCACCTGATTGTCCGATAAGTAAAATGATCCGTCCTTCGGAGAGCACGTTAAGCCGTCGGTCCCGGTCAGTGTCTTTGACATTGGTCGTTACCTAAAACCATGTCAGAGGCCTTTAAGGCGGTTTAAAAACTCTGACACTAGTGTTAGTCACTAACACACACGAGAAGAAGAAGTGTCAAGATAAAATTATAAACAAAGTTCCATTGATGCACATATTTTGTCTCCAAAATATGCTATTTTTTCCTGTAGTAATTGTAATTCAAATCAAGAAACATAATTCATGAGGCACATTGTAATTCAAATCAAGAAGCACATATCAATAGAGACATCTTACCGCCATATTAGTTTGCTGATAAACACAATATGGTGTATCGGATGATGTGGCAAAGAAAGAAAATGGCACCGCAAAAAATATTTATAAGAAATATCTAACGGAAATCAAGACAAGCGTGCCTAATGGATCCGTAGATTAATGTCTCCGATATTTAGCAGGGATTTTTCTTTATTTCTTCTACGTTTTTACGTGAATCTTGATGCGTGTTATTGCATTAATGAAACGATAATTTCGAACTAAAATGTGTTGGTCATACAATTACTATTGATTCCCCCTTTTTCTCTTGTGATACTCTATACAACATGGAATCTAGATCACTTTTTAATTATTGCATATATCAACATATATATTATCATGAACTACCTACAGTTTCAGTATCTTTTGTTGATGTTATAAATATTACCAATCCAATATTACAAACTCGTAATTTTGATTTTTGACAATTAAATTATAACAATGTCTGTTCTGAAACTTTACGAAACATTTAATTTTGTTTGTATCTTAAAGCAATTGCAGTAAGTTTTATTTTAAGAAAGTAAGTTTTACTATGGTTTAGTATTTTCTTATTATTTAATTTGACTTGTTTTTTTATTAAAAAAGTACTAGAATATTGAGACCATAATATAGCTAAGTAGTTTTTATGTATTTTTGAAGTGAAAACTTCTTTAGCGGCGTTGTGCACTTTTTTTGGAATGGGTAAAAAATGTTAAACTAGCGTCAGGACACGTGACCTGATCGGAAATTCGTAAGACGGATGGAGAGTAGACAGCTGGCGCGGCGTAGGAGAGGGAGTATCCCCCTCTCTTTCTACGACGCGGCGAAAATGTATGCCTGCGCCTGCTGTTTCGTATATCAAAAATGCACAACGTTAATATTCAAGTTTTCACTTCTGCCGGCACTCCCAGAGTGCAACCCGATGTTTTTTTGTAAAATAACATTACTTTTATAATCGATGCAAAGGTTTCTTAGACCATGACATATTTATGTGAACCTATGAAATCGTAACAACATAGTAAAATAAATTTTACTTGTCATGACAAGTTTCCAAAAAAAAAATAAATATGAAGAAAATCACTATAGAATAAACTTGCGATAAGAAGCCATGACATTCACGTCGGCATCGTAAAAATAACTCATCCTCGCAACAGGGAATTTTGGAACTTTATACTGTAGAAGTCCCCTGGCAAAATAAATGTCATAAAAAAACTTTACACACCTACACTTCTATCTTATTCATGAAATTCCTAAGGCCTCAGTTAAAGAGAACGAAACTTTCGTGCGAGAACGCTCGGCATTTCATTCTGGGGCCTACTTAATAAATGAGACAATGACAGTTGACAAATGACAGGTGACAATTGGGCAATTTGACAATTCGTTGTTTATTTAGGAAAGATTCATCATCATCATCATTTCAGCCGCATAACGTCCACTGCTGGACATAGGCCTCTCCCAAAGATTTCCAAAATGACCGATCAAGAGCGGCCTGCATCCAGCGCTTTCCAGCGACCCTGGTCAGGTCATCTGACCACCTTGTAGGTGGGTGCCCTACGCTTCGCTTGCCAGTACGCGGTCGCCATTCAAGAACCTTTTTGCCCCATCGGCCATCGGTTTGTCGCGCTATGTATCCCGCCCACTGCCACTTCAACGAGCTAATCCGCTGGGCTGTGTCAGTGACTTTTGTTCTCCTACGGATTTCCTCATTTCTGATTCGATCACCTTCGTGATCGAATCAGAAATGAGCACACCATGCCTGAGGGAAACACCGAGCATAGCCCTCTCCATAGCGCGTTGCACGACCTTGAGCTTTCTTATTTTCTTAGGAAAGATTATCACTGATAAATTAGTCATGGTGAAAAATCTAGAATAATGTCGAACAGTCGATGACATATTGACATATTCCTGTTTAATAAACTATTTCTCTCAACAGGTAATATGTGACAAGTTGTTCGAAAAAACTTGTCAAATATATTTTATTAAACACCAAATTGTCAGGACACATGGACAAACGTGAAATTGAATTCCAATGTGAACTTTATTTACTAGGTAGCAAAGTTCAAATTTTTTTTTATATATATAAAATTTAAAATTACATGAAATAATCTTGATACACTTAGAATTTTTTATTTAAATTACTTTCTTAAAATTGTCTATGCTTTCGATTATAGACATCTACAACACCTTTACATTCTTTAGTTGACAGGCCAATTCGTGCCGAGTAAACGCGCCCTAAGTGTATCGGCGAAACGTAACTCGGAGACATTGTCAAAGTTGTCATCAAGTTTGCAAGTGTCATTCCTCTGCCGCTCAAATGAATCTCCAGTACCCTGCCAGGCCCTAACGCGGCGCTTCGTCTAGAGGTGCTATTTTTGAAACGCGGAGTCACAAACGAACGATTTTTTTTATAAGGAAAAAACATTCGTTTCGGTGACACCTCGTTTCAAAAATAGCACTTTAGATTGCGACTTTTCAAGTTTCCACCGAGTTGTGAACAAGATTTATAAAATTATAAGTTAGTGCCGAAGTTTTGGTAAATTAATTTTGTTTTTCATTTGCATCTCGGACGCGCGAAAGTTAACAAAATATACAGTTGTTTTAGAATTTTTTCAAGTACGTAGATTTAAATGGAGAATAGATGTTTGAAAATAAAAAAATGGTATAGGGCTTATAGTAATTATATACTTCGTGTATGCTTGTACGCATGTTTTTGTTATTTTTTGTTTAAACCTTACTATTATAAATGTATTCAATGGTTAAAAAAATACATATCATTTACCTAAGTATACCTATCTAGTGAATGTACTTAATGATTTAGCTTTCATACTAGGTTTTTACGGCCATTTGAGTCCATAAAGTACCGTAGTACCGTAAGCAAGTCATGGAAAGGATGAATGTTCGGTAGATGATTCGGTGGACATAATAACTTCGGAAAACGGTTGCAAAAACCGCCTTCAAAACCAAACTGCTTAACCGATTGTGATGTTTATGAACCGATACTGAAACGAGACCACTAAACTAGTATACCTTATAAAAGAATAAATATCGGGAAAAAAACAGCAAAAAGTCACGTTTTTTGGGTGGAAGCCCTTAAATATTGAATTTATTCTATTTTAAGCATTTGTTGTTATATATTATATCTCTGTGAAAAATTCAGCTGTCTAGCTATTACGGTTCATGAGATACAGCCATGACAGACAGACGGACGGACAGACAGACGGACGGACAGCGAAGTCTTAGTAATAGGGTCCCGTTTTTACCCTTTGTGTACCTAAAAAGTAACATATTATATACACATTTGATAACCCCTTCCTTTTTTCAAATCGGTTAAAAATGCTTCTAAGGTAGTGATTTTCCAACAAAAAACTTTTTCTACAAATAGATCCAGTAAAAAGATAAAACAAACGGGTCATAGGGGCAAAACTCGTAAACTCTTGCTTACTGACGGACGTGGGTAAGAACGTATATTATAGGCTTTGTTAGCTACATTGAAGTACGTTGGAATAGACAACAGAATCCTCATTCATAATTACGGTAATGTGGCTATGTCGTTGAGGCGTGACATTAAAAATAAATAAATAAATAAATATATTTATTCAGACAAACGTCCATTTAGTGTTAGTATTACAAAACTTACGAACTATGTTAGTATATTTTATTTTATTAGTTTAAATATTATAAATGCCTGTTGATTTCAGCCAGGAAGCGCACAGTTTATATTTAAAAGTATTGGAGTAAGATTAAGTGATATTAAAATATCTGTTCATTTGGGCTAGGAAGCACAGGCTTTTGTAGTTAAAACTCACACTGTAAATCCTAGAACGTTTCGACTGAATACAGGAAAAAGGCGGTTAGTAAAATTGTAAACGCCAGTCAAATTCGGCCAGCATTTTTGTAATTTCACTTCCTGCTTTTTACTTAGTTCAATACCCACCCTCTGGGGGAGGTATGTACTTCTTGCTTAGACTACTAGGTAAGAAGTTATCTCCATGTAATAGTTATTGGTATTATATCTATGGGTCTCATAAGAAGGCTCAAGGTCGCTCAACGCGTTATGGAAAAGGCTATGCTCGGTGTTTCCTTACGTGATCGAATCAGAAATGAGGAAATCCGTAGGAGAACAAAAGTCACTGATATAGCCCAGCGGATTAGCTCGTTGAAGTAGCAGTGTGCGGGACACATAGCGCGTCGAACCGATGGCCGATGGGGCAAAAAGGTTCTGGAATGGCGACCGCGTACTGGCAAGCGAAGCGTAGGGCACCCACCTACAAGGTGGTCAGATGACCTGACCAGGGTCGCTGGAAAGCGCTGGATGCAGGCCGCTCTTGATCGGTCATTTTGGTCAGCGTTATGCGGCTGAAATGATGATGAAGATTATATTCTCAGCATAACCGATTTTTTAAAATAAGATACATATTTTTAAAAGTGAATTATATCTTCTACCTTCAATATTTGAAAATATTTAAATTATAACGTTTGTGCCGTCTATTTGAATAGTTAGTCCACGGTAAGGACGTACGTTATGGGACTTATGGGGTTGGTTATCTCTGCTTATCCGCTGGGTTAATGTGGGAACTTAAGTGTTTAAGTTGCACAATTATCCGGTTAAATTAAATTTCATATAGCCCTGATGCAGATATTAAGGCCTTAGTTCTGGTGATTGTTTGAAATGGTCACTTTGTGCTTTTAGTTCGAAAATATTAAAAAATAACTTTTACGCTTATTATAAATAAAAATAACCGGCCAAGAGCAAGTTAGACTCGCGCTCAAAGTGTTTTCTATATAGGAAACCCACTTAAATATTTTTTTATGTTTTAAATATTTGCTGTTATGGCGGCAACAGAAATACATCACTTGTAAAAACAATTGTCTAGCTATCTCAGTTCATAAAATACAACCTGGTGACCGACAGACGGACACGACGGACAGCGAAGTCTTAGTAATAGGGTCCCATTTTTACCCTTTGAGTACAGAACCCTAATAAGTAGTTAAATATTAATTAGAGTTTTACCTTTTTGAGAACGTTTGATGTCTAAAAAGCAGCCTTTGTAGCAATGGCACCGGCGTCAGCGTTTAGCGGGCGCTAGATAACAGTATCAAGCTGTATTTATTTCAAATCACTGCAACAAATCAGTACCTTTCTCAGCCTAAACGAAACTATTTGCTTCAAGTTGAAAGCCGCAATGGAGACAATCCGGTCGCATAGTTAGTATTCATACGAGCTTATCTCTTCGTAACAGGTCGCTGCAGTAGAAACACTGCATAGTTCTAGCATTATACTTTTTTTTCAGAAAATCCGGTCACATATTATTTTATTTATTTTACTGTTATTAGTATTAC
Source organism: Acrobasis consociella (assembly GCA_963555685.1). NCBI lineage: Eukaryota > Metazoa > Arthropoda > Insecta > Lepidoptera > Pyralidae > Acrobasis > Acrobasis consociella. The sequence goes on along the minus strand of OY743109.1, from coordinate 4,774,972 downwards.
GGGACTTACCGCGATTAATATCGTTTTTTGCCAGATATTTCGACGGCCCTTCTGCCATCGGTCGACCAGCGACCATGATGGCAGAAGGGCCGTCGAAATATCTGACAATACTAATAACAGTAATAGAAAATATGCATGAAAAAAATATGTGTTATCTAACCAGTATATTTGAAAATATTCAAAAGAGTGAAAACAGAATAAAAAATGGTGGAAAAATGAATGAGATTAGCGATTTTTCGAAAATATGTCTATCTCACTCGCAAAAACGCAATTTTCTATAGCAAATGTATTGATGACATGTAATTATGACGTCACCAGTCCATCTAGAACTTCTCTCTTTAATTAAAACTTTAAAGTATCATAGGTTCGTCGCTGATAAGGATATTTGATAAATAGTTTCATATTTGTTTACTATGGTTAATAAGGATTTTATTAAGCAAATAAAAAAATGCGTGCATATTCTCTATTGTGACCGTAAAAGTCTAAAATCGTATATTTATTTATTTTATCTTATTTAATATATCTACTTAAAAAACTATTAATGTATTAGTTAAGTAAGAAGACTAGGTATAGCTTAATGAATTAATACAAACATACTATCACGTCACGTCTGTTTCTTATTGGGATAGGCAGAGACTATGGACCACATCTCTCCTTCACTTGCTACGATCCTGAATAAGGACATAGAGGATAATAAAAGAGAAAAAAGAAGGAAGAAGAAGAAGAGGAAAACCCAGTCACTGCTTTATCTATTAAGTTTAGAGGGAGTATTTTCGTACCATGATGTAAAAAGGTTGGCTGAAGACAGATAAGATTTGAAGGAATTCCACCGATAAGAGCGCCGTCTTTAAATTTCAATGATATGAGTTAGAATTAATTCGAGCTTATCTCTTCGACAAATCACACTATTAAACTAGCTCCAAACTAGGTTTAATCTTGTATTATGTTATACTAACTCAAAGATACTAATAAATACATATTTACATATATAAACACTCAAAACCAAGGACAATTTAAAAAAGGCCTATTTCCTTTTTGCCCTTGCTAGCTGGAAGTGGTGGACTGGCCTGTTAACAATAATGCCACGGAGGTTGTAAATAACAGCGAAATTGCAATCAAGTATAGTATGATATGCTGATGACTATACAAGACTTGGACTCTTTAGTACGCTTATCTGTACCAAGCGCAGTTGAAGACAATTTTGCATATCGTGAACCTAACTTAGGTACTGCTCACTTTACTAGCTTGAACTATTTCTAAAGCCTGAACGCTGGCTGATTGTTTCGTAAAAATACTTTATATTTGTTAAAATTTATGTTTTCAATGATTTTTGTTTTACTTTATACGTATTCATTAAAATAATTGTCCGTCTAAAAATCAAACCTTCGTAGCATTTTTACAAGCTTCTTTTCGTAGCTTCCGTAGCATACGTTCGTAGCACTTCTACGAACTAAAAAATTTTGTCGTTGATGTATTTTGTGTTTGTGTTCCAGAGATTTCTGGCTGAAAGTTAGACAAGTTTTTGAGGTTTTTAGAAACTGCGTCGGTAGATTTATTTAGGACTGGCATTGCAGGCGTTTAGTACAAAATAAAATGACGTTACCATCAGACAAGCCACTTCAGACGTCCGAAATTTTATAACCCACTCCGAAAAGTTATCAATTCAAACGTATAATTTTTACGTTTGTTTCCCGGTAACTCAAAAACGTCTGGATTAGTTAATCCAGATCAAAAAGAAGCTGCTGGTACATCAGAAAGTGGTTCAAGATTCTTAAAAACTTATTCAGTGTTCTTTAAATGAAAAGGTGAGATTTTTCTGCTAAAAGTGGCAATCTATTTCAAAAACGAATACAATGAACTACTTTCAAATAATTGTCACTTGGAAACGCTAGTCTGAAATTCTAAGGGCTTTTATATTGAGTACTTTGGAGGCGCTTCAAGTTTGGAGTATTCTATTTTAAGCCTGTACCAAACATTCTGCAAAGATCTGAAACGGGTTATACCGAACTGTTAAATTAGCTAATTATGTCTAATTAGACAACAATGTTGTAATTTTTGGGATGCTTAAACTTGGTCTTGTTTGATAATGAAATGGGAAACAACATACTTGGTTAGTTTTATTTGTAAAAAGAGATTTTTTAAAATGTTTATGTACAATAAGTGTTAACTGAATTAAACTAACTAAACTATTTACAATTTTTTTTTAAACTAGTATTATTCATTATTGCACGTTACGCAGGGAACCCATTATATATTTCGCTTTAAATCATTACACACATTACGAACGCAACTCTAAAGTAGTAGTGAGCGTCTGGTCCAGCTTTTAATTTTTTGTCTGAATTGTTCTCAAGTATTTATCAATGCTTGAAAGAGGTGGAAAGTACGCGCGTACTTTCTACTTTTTTCCTCTGACACAGGTGATAAGTTACATATATACATACATATTTTCACGCCTGTTTCCCATGGGGGTAGGCAGAGACTATGGATTTCCACTTACTACGATTCTTGCAAACCTCTTTTGCTTCGTCAACACTCATAACTCTTTTCATTAGTTGCCTCTTAATATTTATACGAGGCAACTAATGGCGCTTACGGGCCGATATGGTTCCCGTCTAAGCTTTCTTCAGAAAATTTTACTTCGAATAATGTTTTAATGCTGCATATTAGTCAAAACGGCGCATTGAGGTTTACATTGCAAAATGATGGTGATGAATTTCAAAATGATGATGGATTGCAAAATAATATGCAGATATAAATAATTTTATCAAGAAAATAGTGTCGAACTCTAGCGCATAACCTTATGATTTTAATCGTATTAAGACTTTTTAGGCATACATATGTAAGGAAAATAATCTAGAACAACACTATAAACTGATATTGTACATACATCAAAATATAATTATTATCTGTTTTGCTAAATAAAGAATTAAAATAAAAAGACAGCGTTTATCTCTAAATTGTAAAGTTGTATAAATTCAGCCTGCGTGTTCTGCGGTTACCCAGACCTACAAGTTAGTTACGAGTTGGTTTCGTAACCTTAATATGGCGTTATGTATGTTTGTAACGTAACTTTTCGCGCAGACAACTTTTCCGAACAGAATTTTAAGTGTGGTGAGATTCATACAAAGGATCTGATTTTGAATAAAGCACAAAACAATGCTTGACCCCGACATGTTGAGAGTAATACATTGCTTCAACGCTCCGCGCTCAAAGTATGATCAAGTATGATGTATATGAATATTTTTTTATCGTTTCTCTTATATACTGTGGTACTGCATCTTGAATAACTACAAATCCTATAAAAATGTTGCAAGGCTTCCTTGACTTTAGATTGATTTTTAATTTCATTGTACAATACGATATACTATCACGTCTTTATTTCTAATGGGGCAGACAGAGCAGTTAGGGTTTAGCGGCTCTAAGCAGATAAAGACCAGGGCCGCATACGTATTTGATTATTATGACAACTAGTCGAAGCCCGCGACTTCGTTTGCGTGGACTTTATGTCTCCGGAAATGCTCATGAGTTGAACAAATTTAGCTGGACCATTATGGTTCTGCATCAGGTATTCCATTTTCCAAAATCAATATGCCCGCCCTGGCCCAGGATTCTAATGAAACTTTTTTTTGTTGTATAGCTGTTAAAGCTATAAAATAACAAAAAAGTTTCATTAGAATCCATCCAGTATTTCCAGAGATTAGCGTGTACAAACAGACGGACATTTTTTTTTTTAATTTTAATCTAATACTATTTCTGCATCGCTAAATTTTTTTTATTTGGTTATATATTCAATGTACAGAATTTAATTTAAATTCAAACTATACAAACTTATTAAGATTTAAATTAAAACTAAATGAACGAATGAATTAAATGAACGATAAAAAGAACTAAAACTAAAAAATAATACAAATTATGTAGTCCAATATTATTATATTTTATTGTACAGACACATTTTTTTTTTACTGTTTTATTATAAGTATGAACTCAGTTACTCAGAATTTCTCAATTCACTCGTCGTTCTTCAACTTTATTCATGAGGACTTACAAAAGCTTATACGTGTTTGGCAAAGTATGTTTTATCATGTAATGTTAAAGTTACACTCAGTCGCAACGTAATGATTAAGTACATACCTACGTCTTAATTTTTAGGTTGACAGAGTCTAGGATGAGATAGAAAGATAAGATAGTAAAATCCAAAGGGCACTTATAGCAATAAGTGGAATGGTGCGATGTGTAGAATTAAGGGCCTTAAGTGACGCGGGCGCACGCTGCGGGTTCAGTCTATCTCTGTCACAAATGCTACGTGCGGCAGAGACAGGTGACCCGCGACGGATCCTGCTATCTCTTTCACATTTAGAGTTTGTGACAGAGATAGACCGAAACCCGCCGCGTGCGCCCGTATCACTTAGCGGAGGCCCTAAAGCGGAAAAAGGGAAATAAAATAGTGAAATGTTAACTAGGTAGTCGTTACTAATCCTTTATTATTAATCACACTTATATTATAAAGGCAAAAGTTTGTTTCTATGTGTGTGTGTGTGTATGTTGGTTACTTCTTCACGCGCAAACGGCTGGACCGATTTTAATAAAATTTGGTATGTATAAAGCTGACACATTGGATTAACACATAGGCTACTTTAGGCGCGGTTGACACATTTCTGCATTATTTTTTTACTGAGTTACTACTTACCCTACCTTCACTAGACTAAATGTTCTATTTGTTTATTTCACAAATATTCTAAACTGTCAAATATTGTCTCAATTTTATTTAAAAATACTAATTATTTAATTATAAAAAAAAAAAACTAAAATAAAGATAGAAATACTACTTACTTACTGAAGTGAGTAGTATTTTTATTTATTTTAGGTTTTTGCCAAAGTCCGGCCAAGTGCAAGTCTAACTCACGCACGAAGGGTTCAGTACCATTATCTATAAAAAAATCACCTTTGTTGTATAGGAGCCCCACTTAAATATTTATTTTATAGTTTTTAGTATTTGTTGTTATAGCGGCAACAGAAATACATCATCTGTGTCAATTTCAACAGTCTAGCTAACACGGTTCATGAGATATAGCCCGGTGACAGACAGACGGACAGACATTTTTACCCTTTGGGTATGGAACCCTAAAAACCAGTGAGCGTAAAGTACTACGAGTGCGGTTAAGCTTCTCGAGGGCTGTTGCGAGCTTGGATACAGTTGTTCGTTGAAACCTTGTTTTTTCAAGTAGATGGCTTACAATAAAGTGTATGTTAGACTAGAAAAAGATAGACAATGTGGTAATTCTGTAAAGTACTCATGGGAGTGTAAAACTTGTTTTTTTTTTTTATATCAGATAAGTGTTTTAAAAACCACGAGAAATTGAAAATTCATATATCACAATATTTTTATACATACTTATTCTAAAATCATCACACAATAGCTCGACTAAGTTAATATTACACTCCATAATGGGATTAGGTGAAATAATTTGACACGTAAATTGTGTTTAACCAATCGATGCGTTCGGATCCTGTGTAATTACACTCACTTCAATATTCCCGGCACGGTGCTCTCGCCTAACTGAATCTACACATATTATATCGCTGTTTCTTGCCCGTTCCTCGTGTAAGCGTCTTATATATGGTAAAGTTATTTTTTCTACGAAATACTACAGTTTTATCATTTTAAAAATTAAGCAAACCTCGTCTGTTATTTGTCAGAGAGCACTACGTACAGGTGATGTTGGCTTGATTGAGGAAGATGTTGGTCTCAATCCTTGCCCTCCAGCAGTAGACGTTATGCGGCTGAAATGATGATAATAAATAAATATAGTCCATAGTCCTTGCCTACTCCTATGGGAAACAGGAATGATACTCGTATAATGTATGTATTATATATGTTTATACATACTTATTATAAAATCATCACACAATAGCCCGACTAAGTTAATATTACACTCCGTAATGGGATTAGCTGAAATAATTTGACACGTAAATTGTGTTAAACCAATCGATGCGTTCGGTTCCTGTGTAATTACACTTAATATTCCCGGCACGCTGCTCTCGCCTAACTGAATCTACACATATTATATCGCTGTTTCTTGCCCGTTCCTCGTGTAAGCGTCTTATATGTACTGGAACGCAGCAAATGTTTAAAAAAAAAAGTAAAATGTCAAAGTGACAGATGTCACTCTCTACCAGCTAATTGACGAAGGCCTAAAGAGATACCATTTTGTGCTGTCGATTATTTTGTAATTATTAAAATAAAAAACTGATTGAAAATTATAAAAATAAAACAGTAAAGATACTGATTATTTTCTATTATTTCAACCAACAATACATTATATATGTCAGATCATTTTTTTCTACGAATTACTATAGTTTTATGATGTTGAAAATTATTCAAAATTACTTAAATAAAACCACACACATACAGTATGTTAAAAAAACCCTGTCCGATCCGTTAAGGTAATGTTGGGTTAGGTAGCTTGTGTAGGTTTTATATATCAGTATCTCCCATCCCTGAAATCGCAAAAAATCTGCTATACCCAATAAATATTTATTGGGTATAGCTGTATGTTTAAAAAACCCTGATACATAGATACATATATACTTACATTTATTATATACATACCTAAACATTCATACAATCTATAATGTACGAATAATGAATGATGATGCCGTGACTGAAATGTACCTTATTTTCGAAGAAGAGTTATAAAAAAAAATATTTCAGTATCTTAACAATTTGAAATAATAAACAAATTAATTAATCTTCCGAGGTTTCATGAATGGCGAGATCTCGCGAGATTAATTGAACTTTAGGATCTTGTAAGATCACAGCTTCTTCAAAATTTTGCTAGTTAGCATTTTCTGGAAGCAGTTTCTCGCTGCCAGCCTGAAAAAAGCTGTCAGCCATTTGGGTCACCAGTTGCCTTAATGAGATGCGTTATGATGTCTTTTAGAAAAAATCAAAAATAGAATACATAACTAACGCTAAATGACCAAATGTGTTACACTGATAATAGGTCATCTAAGTTTCAAATTATAAAAGTTTTCATTATGAATTTTTTTTGATGGCTTTGTAAAATAAATAGTAATATTCAAACTTAATGCTTAAGACTTGAAGTTACCTAACTTTATTTTCATTATGTTTTAGTAGAATAACTTTATTTTTCATAAGCCACCGGAGTTGTCTACATGCAATGACAAATCAGATTTAATGAGCGAGTGTACAGAAGGAAAGGGAATACAAATAATTTAGCATTACTATTTTTGTCTGTTTTATTAAGTACTTACTTCATCATCATTATTGTTCACAGAGATTAAGATGATTAGGAGGAAATGTATAGCTTTAATTTGAGCTGAATCCAATGTTTTCATACGAGATTTTTATTATTATAGGTAATTATTGAAATTACTTTTGAGTCAGGATCAAATAAAATAAATAAATATATACTGTCCGTATATATTTATTTATTTTATTTGATCCTCACAATCACACAGATTGAACTAGCCCCAAAGTACGTACAAAACTTCTGTCTGTAAATGGGACACTAGCTCAATGACTATCAATACATTTTATGACAAATACTTACATACACACACAAGACCCAGATTGATCTGAAAAAGATAATTTCCCATCTTGACCTATAATATAGAGATTGTTGCGATACAATTTTTTTTGTTTTGTATTTTCGCGTCCAACATTTTCCGTAAAATTTAAAAAAAATCCCTTTTAAAACAGTCATTATAATAAAAAATCTACAAATGTAGACCTCATCATGATGTAATTAAAGGTAACTTTTTAATGAAGTAAGTAAGTATGTGGAACACGTGAAAGAAACAAAACGTGAAAAATATTTTTTAAATCATAAACACTAAAGGCTCTAATCGACGAACGATAGTATGATCGCCACAGTTTACGACACTTGTCAGCGACGTTCAACGTCGACAGTCGGCGATCGTCGCGCGACAGTTCATGACAGTAGTGACGGTCGAAGACGATCGGCAGGAGCAGTCGGCGACCGTCGCGTGTCATTTCGTACGTCCGTTGCGTCCGACCGTCACCGACGTCACGCGATATCAACCTGTTAGAAACTGCCTTGCGACAGTCGCTGACGGCTGCCAAATGTCGCCGACAGATGTCGCTAATATCCCGTCGCTCCTCTGTTAAAGCGCTAAGTTGTTCTGATTTTCAGTAAAAAATCTTTAACTAATTTAAACAAAATTTACAAAAAAACTGTTTTTCCCGCGGCAATTTACCCAAAAGGCAGATCCCGCAAACTTTCAAAGAGCTTCCGAGCCTTAGAGATTACGTCGATGTTTTTAGGTACACATAAAATTTCAAAGGTATTGAGCCTTCAAAGAATCTGTCAGGCTTTGAGCCTACAACTTTTACAGGTGAAGGGAGGTATCTCACGAGAATTTTTGGCCGCCGAATTAAACCGTTTTTTTCAAATGGTTTTTGTGTTTTTATAAAGCAAAAGTTGGTTGTGTGCCCCGGGCTGTAAATTCTTCCTTTATTTGGTTCAGGGTTTAAAAATAATTACATTTGGTTTGTAATAAGTTAAAAACAAATCCGTATAAGCTTTTATTTTTTTATTGTGAGGCCTAAGTACTTATCCTGACAAATTTGTTAAAACAAACTCGATAGGATTACGTCGTTTCATTACAGAGTTTCTATTGCCACCTTCCAGCTCCATCATCAGATCAGCTTCATATATAGCTGATGTTTATAATATGCATTACGCGATATAGATGTGCGTGAAAAAATTCAGCTTAATCGGAAACCGGGAAATGAGTCAAATTTAACTTGCATGATTTGATTATAGACAGACAACGGTACAGCAGAAACAAAAAAAAAATTGTAAAAAAGAAATGTTTCTATATCTTATTTAGTTCGATTTTGTGTGCAAAATCAGCTAGAAATATCAGAAATTTTAATAATTACTTTGAATGAAATATGATGTACAATTAAACATGATCAACATAAAAATTGACGGTCTCTATTACCACGCTAGTTGCTATTCCGTGGGTTCTAGGTTTGATACCCAGCTAGGCCAACTTAGGAAAATGGCCTTTTTGCCTAAGTACCTGGGTCGCAGGATGGGTCCAAAAAAAAAAACGACGGGTTGCACTCTGGGAGTGCCGGCAGAAGTGAAAACTTGAATATTAACGTTGTGCATTTTTGATATACGAAACAGCAGGCGCAGGCATACATTTTCGCCGCGCCGTAGAAAGAGAGAAGGATACTCCCTCTCCTACGCCGCGCCAGCTGTCTACTCTCCAAGTCTCCATCCGTCTTACGAATTTTCGATCAGGTCACGTGTCCTGGACGCGAGTTTAACATTTTTTACCCATTCCAAAAAAAGTGCACAACGCCGCTAAAGAAGTTTTCACTTCAAAAAAATTTTCGGTACATTTCATAAAATAAAAGGTCACAAAATAGAGTCACTTTTCATTTAACATGCATTTTCAACATGATTTTAAATTTATTAATGCCCAAAAACAGATATTAAGAGCGTGACGTGACGCTATCGTATTTCAAACAAATCCCATAGAAAATGTTTGTTTTGACGTTTAGAAAAAAGTGTCTGATTTAACTTGCTATCATCTAGCGGTCTGTATATGTATCTTATCTTATACCTTTAAACGAGCAATTCTTGTATATTTATTTATATAATTATATGTTTATAAATTTCTGTGATCTCGAAAACGGCTCTAACGATTTCGCTGAAAATTGGTTTAGCCCTTCGAATGTCGGCATAGCAGACACAATAGTAAAACAATACATCAGACGCCCGCTCCGGGCGTCCGACAGTTAAAGGGATATGGAGGTTTTCGGGGGTAAACAATCGATCTAGATTAGTCTTATGTTTGGTAAAACGCGTGTTTTCGAGTTTTCATGCGTTTTTCGTTCCACGCACAATATGATTGCTAATTTCGTCGCACCGGCCGCCATCCATTTTAGCGGCTCAGCGGTTTATGATGCGGACCGCTAGAAAGAGTGTTAAGGGTTCGAATCCCGCTCGGTGACTTACTTTTGTTTTTTTTTTGTTCAAATTTATATATAATTTTTAATTTTGTATTGTTTTTAGATAAGTTTAAAAAAATGTAGTTATTGTTTGAGATGTAACCGAGCAAAGCTCGGTCGCCCAGGAACTTTATTATAAAATACAGTATTGTAGTGATGGTATCTCATTAAACAAGTTGTAAATTAGTTCAGGCTCATTACGTTTTTGTCATGTGGTTTCCGGTAGAGTAGAATAGTTGGGAATAACTTCAAGTTCTCCCGTGGATGTCGGAGAAGACGACCTAGGTAATACTAGCTAAAGAAAGCTTAGAAACATCAGTGAGACCACTCCAATCCGTATGGCCAGCGAGGAGAGTGTAGGCCAAGTCCTCTGGCTGCTCTGGCCAAGTATGGCTCTAGTAGTACAGAGAGGGTCGTGCTCCTGCAGTGGAGACAATGATAATGATGGTGATGACCACTAAAGTTTTTGAATATTGTTTTTATTTTTCAAAAATTTTAATACTGTATATAAACTATACAATGATTAAACGAAATATGCATATTTTTTAAAACCTCAGTAATTTTCGAGGCACTTGTGCCCGGTTTGACCCACTTGCGGCTTAACATTAAGGTTAATGAGCCTATATGCTTCATGTGTGTAAGATATAACTCCTGGGTTCTGACACCTGAGACGGTACTTACCCGCGCAAAAAGGCTGGGTAATGTATGTTTGTTCATACAACGTAAAAGGTACATATATTTTTTTTGGTTTATATAACTGTGTTCAGACGTGGTCACTGACTGAGGATCAGAAGTCCAAACTCAAAGTTTACCATAGTAAAGAAGTGTACTTAGGCTTCAAAAGATTGAATAAAGTACCAAATACTACGCTTCGTTCCCTGACAGGCATTGTCGATGTGGGGCAAAAATACGCAAAGCTGAAGTGGGATTGGGCGGGTCATGTTAGTAAGATGCATCCTGAGAAATGGACGAGTAAGTTCATTACTGGACTTACCGCGATTAATATTGTTTTCTGCCAGATATTTCGACGGCCCTTCTGCCATTATCATCTGTCGGCCAGCGAATATGATAGCAGAAGCGAAATATCTGGCAAAAAACAATACTATTCGCGATAAGTCTCGTAATACTAATAACAGTAATTGTGACCACGAAACTCTTAAATCATACATTAAGGCTTATTTTCATTGGTCGTTCTTGCACGCATTCGGGGTGCTGGATTTTTTAAACGCATGCCCTAGGTCACTTATGTAACCATTTCCACTAGTTGATGTAGCTCGAATTCGGTGCGAGAGATTTCCGTAACGCATTTCGCATTGGTATAAGGATACTGGGACTAGCTCGAATTTCTCATGATTGGAGACACCCGAGCCCCAAATCAACTAGGCTTTACTGTCAGTGGCTTCACCAATTGAATGCGAGTCCTCAATCGCCACTAACCAAAATTGGTGAGCCCGCCATCGTTATTTCAGTCTGTCAGCCCATGTCAAGAATTCTGGAGATGTTGAGATACCTAGGCGAATGTTTAGATACTTTTGAACCTGCTAGTTTTCAACAAGAGCGAGATAGTTTTCTTACGACTTTTAAAAGAAGAATAAGGAAAAACGTGCCCTGTTTTGTCCTTATGACCAACCGAACATTTGTTCATGGTCGGGTTATATGCACACTTCAAATTGCATATAGGTACGTAAAGTATACTTAGTATTATTTTTGTCTTTCTCTTACCCCTGGTCGCTCGGTGGCAAATCTACACTAATTGTATAGGTAAACTAATTTTCAACGTTTTTTTTTCGGTACGTTCAATATTGTTAGCCAGTGACACAGGTATGACACTTAATAGAAGAGTAGTATCATCTGTTTATTGAATTATCATGTTATATACATTATATTATATTATATGTAAATTAAAAACTAAATTAAAATCTAAATTAAACTAAACAAATAATAATAATAAAAAAGAAAAACCTTACAAATAGAAAACGTCTTCCAGATCATTGGCCTGCGGTAGAGTACCCAAAAGGCAGGCAGCATTGCCACGTTGGATGGCAATGTTATTATGCTTCGTATCATTTATGCCTACTACTACTACAAACGCAACTATACATCCGTGCACACGACAATTTGTGTGTGTTCGCCGCTCAACACCCTCCGAGAAGGGGGAGAGGTACAGGATGGGGAACGGGGATCCATATTGCCCGGGACCTTAGAAGATTCTGTTCTGTATGTAATGCTTATATTAATTCTGTGACTGTGATTTTAATACATACATACATACATACTATCACGTCTTTATCTCTAATGGGGCAGACAGAGCATTTTGGGTCTTGCGGTTCTATGCAGAGCCCAGGGCCGCAAGACCCAAAAGCCACTTTTAGCGTCATGGTGGGCGAGAAGATGGCAAAGCAATCAATACAGTGATGGGTTGCTAGCCACATCGCCTGTTAAAATGATTTGCATTTTTGCCCATTCCCTCGATCGGCTTTTACGATCTGCGTGGGAAGAGAAGCAGCTGGTACATTCTAAGTTTTTTTTATTTCTCCCAGACAAGCATGGGATTTTAATGCACATTGGTAAATGTTATAAATCATTGTTAGTCAAACTACATACAAACACACAAAAAATTACGCTCGATTGCCTGAGCCATAAAAAAATATAAACAAAGAAAGCTGGTAAAAATCTAACCGTTTCTTCACGGTAACCCGACGGAAAAGAAAATGTGAAACTTATCTTTCCCACATGAAATATTCTCAGTCTAGCCGGCATAAGTACTTAAGAAACGAGTGGATTATCCTCCAAGCTTCTCTTGCTAATGAAATATGTCTACTTTTCAGAATAGCGAGTAACTTGTGCCCATTATTTAGGATTTTCCATGCAATCATTCATGTATTTATATATTTTATCTTAATTTAACACGATGATACAAAAGGTGGACTTAACGCTGATGCATTATCTCTAAGTCAACAGTAAAAGTACGGACCACTTTCGATGCGTTTTTTTTTTCTTTATATGTAAGCACGTTCTCTTGCGGGTGGTTCTTCCTGTTTGATGAAAATCGGTTCGGTTGTTTCAAAGTAATTGGGGATTAACGCTTGAAGGTTGTTGTTTTTGTTCATTTACCTGGCAAATAATAGATGGCGCTACGGATATTGATTCTTTTATTTAGTTTCTCCGCTCATCATTAGATGGCGTTCACATATGAAACTATTGAAAGTCCGGGGTTTTTTTAATTTGCCTGGCAAACAAACTTGTTTTTCTACTTCTCTACTATTATGTGTCTTTTACATAGTCACGAACACTAATATAAGAACATAGATTATTTATGATCGCAGGAAAGTCTAAACACAATTCCCCATAACAGCACATGTATCGTTATTTCGCCAAAAAGATACTCTTTTGTTTAGATCTAACATACTGCTAACATAACAAAAATGTTTTATTAATGTAATCACTAGGAAGACGTCAATAAAAAAAAATGTTTACCATAGATACATATTATCTACCAAACATAAATATCAAATATTTTCATATTTTTCTTTGTTTATTTTTTATTTTATTTAGTAAATATAGTTGTAGCCTGCGCCACTCGCATTTTTTGACCTTCCTTATACAACTGTTACATAAAATACTATTATTATGTGTAGTGTTTCGAGTTTTTTAATTATAACATCTCAAGCCAATCTACTATTTCTTCCTAAACTTATCATTAACTTCGCTTTTTTTGCATGATTCATATACAATACATACCATAGCGAAGGGTAGGACACCCACCCATAAGGGCCAAGGTCGCTGGAAGGCGCTGGATACAAACCGCTCTAGATCGGTCATTTTAAAAATCCTTGGGAGAGGCCTATGTCCAGCGGTGGACGTTATGCTGCTGAAATGATGATGATGTTAATGATATACCTATTTCAAATTACAACTTTCTAGTACTTTTAGTCTCTGAGTAGAACCGCGGACGGGCGAACAGACAGACGGATATGGCGAAAATAAAGGGTTTCTATTTTATTAAGGAACCAAAAAGAAGATGTTAATAACAAACGTACAGTCATGATGAGAAATGAGGATGGTGGCGGAAACAAGCAAAGATATTTAGATCAAAGAATGTAATAACAATGTCGAATTCGATACCTTGAATTGAGGTTTTATTATAAGAGCTTCAAATTTCTGACTTCGTATTACTTTTGGCCAGTTTCAAAAAACAATCAACAATGGTAAAAGAGATGAAAATTATTTTGAATATCGGAATTCCAGTAATTAATCTTTACTGATTTCGTAAACACTTCTGGGACGCGCACTGCGGTTTGAATTTATTTGAAATCAAACGAAATATCTTGTTAAAAGATTCCTTCACAAATAACTTTCATAGATTTTTTCTTTGATTTCAATAGGCAAACAGGCGTAATTGTTTATTCACTGTTAAATGTGTTATAGAAAAACAGCGTAGTGGCAACAGAAAAAATAAATTATATTGTTAACCGATTTCAAAATAGGAGGAAAATTCTTTTTTGTTTGAAATGGTACTTCTGTAACAAGCATTTTTTTCTGCTCAAAAGGAGGCTTCGGCAACTACATTTATTGTTTAAATGAAAAAATATAATAAAAAAAATATTTTTTTATTTAAATTGTGTGTAAATTTTAAAAGCAGATCATCAATTCAGCTATAGGTATAACGCCCGTCCCTGCACATAGGTACAGAATTAATATAAGTATTAGGGCCTTTGCTAAGTTACGCGGGCGCACGCGGCGGGTTCAGTCTATCTCTGTCAAAAATGCTACGTGCGACAGAGACAGTTGACCCGCGACGGATTCTGCTATCTCTTTCGCATTTAGAGTTTGTGACAGAGATAGACCGAAACCCGCCGCGTGCGCCTGCGTTATTGCATATAGAACGGAACTTTCAAAGCGTCACCGTTCCCCGTCCCCGTATCGATTCTCCATTCTCGCCCTGTAGAGGCGGCTGTAGGCGCCTGTAGCCACCCGCTTAGAACCCTCCATGTGGCGATAACGGGGAGAAGTGTGGGAACGGGGAACGGGGACACATATTGCGCGGGACCGTAGGAGATTCCGTTCTGTATGTAATATTTACCCATATTAATTCTGTAATTATGTAATGTCATATGGGCAAAAATGCGAATCATGTTAACAGGCGATGCGGCTAGAAACCCATCACTGTATTTATTGCTTTTCCATCGTCTTGCCCACCATGACGCTAAAAGTGGCTTTTGGGTCTAGCGGCCCTGGGCTCTGCATAGAGCCGCGAGACCCAAAATGCCCTGTCTGCCCCATTAGGGATAAAGACGTAATAGTATGTATATATGTATTAATTCTGTGACATAGGCCTTCCACAATGATTTTCAAAAAACTTCTGATTGACATAACCTATTTATTTTTATTTAACAAGTTTTATTGGCAGGTGACTTTTACGAGACGTATACGAGGAGGTCAATTGGGTGATTTATCCCCTAAAAGGGTCCCGTAGACTTCTCGGGAGAAAACATAAAAAATGTATCAGAAAAGTGTTCATAAGTTTACAAACGATAAAATATTGTGCTGACTCATTTTTCCTCCTTTTGCAAAGTTACGCCAAGCTTATAGGAACATGAATAGAATGTGTGCTTTGTTGTATGTTTTGTTACGATGTTATTAAATTTTGATTTGTTTATTAATGTTGTTACTTATCTTCTTAATAAAACTCTTTTGATGGCAGAGAAAACATATTGAAGACTTTAACAAGGCCAAAGGCTTATTTCTTTTAATAAAGCCTTTTTAAGTCTGTCTTTTTATAAAAGCCCTCCGCTGTTGTCTCCCGGGAATACCATGGCCTCGTTTGTTGTACAGAAGATTTTTTTTATAAAGCGTAGGGAGATCACATTTACGTTAATATTATATTTTTCTCCTTTTTAATTGACTTAAAAAGGAAGATATCAATTTGACTTGTATGCTTTTTAATGTATGTCATGCGATATGTTTGCAGGTTGAGAACAGATTTTGATGATTATTTTTTATTTGAAAGCCTCTAAGTAAGTACCAAGTTGTTCCCTTTGTAAATTTGGTGAAAATATAATGAAGAACTTTGGAAATATAGAAGAAACTACTGAAAGAAATAGAAGTCTGCTGTTTTTCTTTTATGTTAAAAATTTAATTAGTCTTGATGTAATACGCTATCACAAGTTGATTTTTAACTTACTCATAAGAAAAACGATTCAATGAAGTTACTCTTATTTAACCTACAATTAAGGAATTCAATTACATATTTGTGATTTTAGTTCCCAATTTGAGTTTATAATTCAGATAAAGATAAAATCCGCCTTGATTGATAGATTTACATTGTTTTTGTTTGCAGTAGTCAATATAGACATTCCAAACATATAAGTATTAACGAACTAGAACGATTCGATTTCTGTTTTTTGTTCATTATTTTACGAGTAACTTCACCTGCAAATAAAAAGCTACCCTCTTTGATTGACTTACAATGTTTTCGTTTAAAGTAGATAATAGAGATTTAAGACATAAGTATTTGATGTATCCTGGAGTGCTATTTTTCATTGAGGGACTCAGCGAAACACAAAACGTGTAGTTTCCAACTCACCGCCCGTGTAAAATACAAATTGATCGTATTTTTGAAACCGTCGTGTCAGCGAAAAACAATATTGTTTTACGCAGAAAACATCGATAATTTGTCTATGCTTTTCTAAAAATTCGAACATGAATAAAATAGCATCGTGAAATGGAACGGATTTACCATGATTGGCTTCGATGACATATCTACGCTACAAATGTCAAAATTACGAGTGGTCAAGACCACTCGTCCAAAACCTTCGCAAACTACCGATTCAAAAATGCACCCGTTTGGAAACGCTCGCGCAAACCCTTCGTAATGTGACAAGTGATTTCAAAAATACGTCTCCTGAGCTCTAACGGTAGGATTAAATCGTCAGAAAATCGACTAAATAGCTCATTGCGTGTACAATTCGCGTGTGACGCACTTCCTAAACATGGCCGTATAATTATTGAAGCGGTCAGGCTTGATGAAACCGTCATGATAATTTGATTACATAATTAAAATGTCTGAAAGGAAATTGTAAATAATTTGTGTTGTATTAAATAAAAAAAATATATAGGGATAAATTACACTGATTGAGCTAGCCCCAAAGTAAGTTAGAGACTTGTGTTATGGGATACTAACTCAACGATACTATATTTTATAACAAATACATATAAAAAGGCCATTATCCAACTTGCCCTGACCGGGGATCGAACCCGGGACCTCTGGGTGGCGGACTAGCATGGTGACCACTGCGCCACGGAGGTCGTATTTCATGGAAGGAATAAATTTTGACGCTCGAGGCCAATGTGGAGGATAAATTGGAGATTTTAGATGATGCGGCATGAAAAAAAAAACAGTGTACTTGTATTTTTTCTGTGACGGTGTGTCTAACCTTAGTCTGTATATGTAAAAGGTTTTAATATTTTCATCTACTAACAGAGGAAACATAGTAAAGATACCTATTGTAAGAAAACTTGCACCTAACCACAAAATAGAAATTAGGAAGCATAATTTATTTTTTAGTGTGAGTAAATTTTTATCCTCGACTAACCCATCGCATGCGATATAGTTGAATAGGTCTTTCAAGTATATTGTGAGCTTGTGAACACTATTTTTCGATTTAGGGATTCGTTTTTGAAATATTTGGTTTTATAATGCAAATTGTTAGAGTCAAGTGTCTTCCCCTCTATCTGCTAAACGGTTTTATATGGACACGTAAAAAAAATCGCGGCAGTAGTTTAAAGGAAATACCAGAGCTAAGTAAAGTTTACAAATTAAAAAGTTATAGGCAACCAACTGTTATAAATTGTACTGGTAAAGAGAACATTTCATCAAATTCAATTTATAATTAGGCTTTTATACGTTTTTAGTCGCGTGAACTAAAAGTCGTTATAGTAACTACGGAACCATACACTGCGCATGGCCCGACACGCACTTGGCTGGTTATTAGTATAAGAACATTCAATTTATAAGTGTTTAAAATAGGAAAATGCCACAAAATTTTATTGTGTTTCTTCTTCATCAATGATCAGTGTAATAACCCCTATATTATAAAAATGTTGTATATTTTCCTTTAAAGTGTCACCGATAGCTTCTTGCACTTATGACTAAAGAAAGAAATACAGAAAATATACTAGCCTAGATATTAAATCAATGTATCGCAGTATCCTTTTTATATCCTCGAAGTTACGTAACGACCTGGTCGCAGTCTGTCGGGAATACTACGTGATCCGCATACCGCTTTCAGAAACTTAGTTAGGCACTCTTTACTTCGGAATGTCTTTTTGCCTTGCCTAGACATTTTTATTAAATTATGGTTTAAATTTAGCTGCCTAAAAGATTCGGTCACGTTTCCATATTACATATTTTATAGTAACTCTCTTATTTAACAAGTTTTATTTGGTTGGAAGATTTAAAAAAAAACCGTCTATCAAGAATGCTATCGCTGATATATAATGTTATAGTGATGAGCAGCGGAACTATAGATACGATTTGATTTTCGTAGCGGTATATATTATTTGCTAGAGAAAGCCCTGACTTTCAAGCGTTAACCCCCTGTATAACTTTTAAACGACTCAAACATAATTCAGAACCATAACAAGGGAACGTGCTTTCGTTTAAAAAAACGCATAGAAATCGTTTCATCCGTTCGAGTGCCGTTCTGTCGGTTTGTATGTCTAGGGGTAGGCAGAGACTATGGACCTCCACTTGCTACGATCCTGACAAACCTCTTTTGCTTCATCAAAACTTATCAATCTCTTCATACATGCCCTTCGGTTACGGGTACTTTTTACCTCTCCTTTTTTTAGAACGTCTGCAATTTGGTCGCAGAAAGTTCGCCGAGGCCGACCTTTTCCTACCACAGACCTACAAAACGACAGACGTTAGCGTCAAACTTATAACACCCTCTTTTTTTGTCTCTGGCATCTATTATTGCAGAAAAGCGCTTGTAAAAAATACTTGGAACAGGAAAAGCGTTTGTTTTATTATTACAGAAAAGCCGGGTACTTTATGACCCTTTTACCGTTTTCCTAGGTGAAAAAGGTGTTGCTTTCCTAGGGTTAAGTTATCTTCAAACATACCTATGTACATTATGTACAGTTTTTAAAGACATAGAAAGGCGTGATGTCTGGTAAGCCTCAAATAACTTCTCACGCTTTACTCTCTAGTTTGCTCATAGGAATTTTTACCCAGTTTGATATTATTCAATACTATTTTGTATTCAGTATCTGTGGGTCTCGATCCCCAAAGGGGCTTTGGTAATGTAGGTAGTAGTTGGAGTCTGAGCCCTTGTTTACGCAAGTAGGCGGTAAACAAATTTTGCAAATTGTTGTGTCAATATCTTTATTTGCATTTCTTTTACAAACAATGTTTGTTTTTTCAAAATCTACTTAGTAACGGCATTGCGAAAAACGAAAAGTTTTTAGCTGTACATTTTTCAATTCATTTATTGCTTCTCAAATTGTACATATATTAAACTTTACAGTATGTACTTAGTAAAGTTTAATATTTACATACTTCTTAAATACAAGCTTTTATTTAACTTGCAATGTATCTTGATTTTCTTTAAAGCTGTCTAATTATTTATTACAATTTCAATTAACAACTAAATTAAAATCTAAATTATACTCTAAATTAAACTACACAAATAATAATAATAAATAAGAAAAACCTAACAAATAGAAAACGTCTTCCAGATTATTGCCCTGCGGTAGAGTACCCAAAAGGCTGGCAGCATTGCCACGTTGGATGGCAATGCTTATTCGTTGGGCGAAATGATTGCCAGCCGTTTGGTCACCCTTTGGCTTCTTAAATTAGTAGAGATAACATGAACCCTGATAGGGCATTGCAATAGAAAAAATGGAACGGCATGTGGTTTTATTTTTAGTTAGGATTTATCAATTCTAAAATTAGTAATTATTTAAATAAAGATTGATTTGTCTGGTAGATTGTTTGATAGGTAATGTCAATTACTTTTTATACAATTTTTACACATTGTATGTATGTTTTAATGTTTGTTTAAATCAAATCTTACAACTCAATTTTCCACCAGTTATCTTCAACCGATTTTGCTGAAACATTTGCTTGTACTTGTGTAAGTCGGATGACAATGCAATATTATGAAGTCAATTAGCTATTCTGCTGATGGAGCCAGGAGATATTCGACAACACTCAGATATATACAACATAACCTTATTGAGTAGGACTTGTTTGATTTCTCTCGACAAGCACTTTGTGATTGACGATGCCTATGGTCTGATCACGGAGACGGAAGGTGGTCGATGGAACTCAGTAATAAAAGGACGCAACTCCATCAAGTTTGGGCTTATTTCATTTGTCTTAATAAGCACTTTGGCCTCACAATAAAAACTTGTATTAAAAATGTATTTAAAAAAAAACTTAATCTTAATAAACTTTGTAAATACTTTTTGGTATTCAACATTTTTCTATGGACTTTCGAAGGACATGTCAGAGTTTCTTGATCCCTAAGGAGTGCTGGAGGTCAAGGACTTGTTGACAACTGGTTCCGTTATTTAAATAACCGATTACGCAAGCGAGAGGTCCCTTTTGGTAAACAAAGATTGCAAATCGTGTAGGTTAGTAAATGTTGGTTTAGGAAAATATTTTTTCTGGAAATAAAGGCATTATTGTAGTAAAAATAAAACAAGAAGTTTGTTTTTATTGGCATTCAATATAGTCATATTTATGTAGATTCATCTATTTAGGTTTTAAGTTTTAGTAAATTTATTTAATTATTATTATATTAATAAAAAAATATTTTGTTTTCAGATCATTTAGTCCATAAAAACATTACCTAAATACATTGAATGAAATCATTAGCTCATCATTAGGCGTTAATTTAAAAAATGCATTTTACTCGGGTAATTAAATCACACACTATGGCAACACTTCCAACTGATGACGTATACTGAAGCCAATTACGTGGTCAGCTATCACGGGTAAAGTATGTTGTTTACAATACCTTTGGGAACTTACGGCCATAAGCTTTGCCTACCTCGACATTTAAAGACGTGGGTTCGTATCTGTATCTCTATATACATCTTTAGTCACAATTTGTTTAATAAAACATTCAAATGTCTAAAGCTCTCAGCTGCTTATAAATTCAAATCCGGTATCTGTCCGCCGCCGCGATAAGACCTCATTATGCCGGAAGCCGGAAGTAAACGGGATCAAGCGCAGCATAATGCCTTTTAGGCTGAGTTCTGCCTGTCACAGAGATAGGCGACACTTTTACGACCAAGAATTGGGTACTCTCCTGGGTTAAAAATAAATTATTTTTAAGAAAATATTAAAAGGTCTAACAAAAATATACTGAAATAATTTTAAAGGTGAAGTCAGTCTGTGACAGTGAAACACTTTCCCCAAGAAACATGTCGAGATATGAAAAATAATTTTTGGCTTTTCATACAAACTCAGGTCGGTCAACTTGTATGGGAGGTAAAAAATTACATTTTTATATTTCGATACATGTTACTTTGGGAAAGTAGATAGAGAGATAAAAATATTTTCAGTATATTATGTTACACCTTTTATAACGTTACAATGTAATATCACTTGTCGTTGATCATATTTACATTACATTTTCAACGCGATTTTAAAGATAAACTGGTATTAAGAGCGCTATTTGCCCTAAAAAATATGACGTCACTAGCCTGTTTTTCATACAAATTCAGTGGAAAAATTTTGTTTTATCATTTAGAAAAAGTGAATGATAAGTATTTAAAAAGTTGTAAATTAAATAAAAAATAAATGAATAACTGTGTATTAAATAAGTTTTTAACAATGTGGTTTCCAGCAGAGTACACGATCTGCGCGGAAAGAGAAGCAGCTGTTAGGTACATTTAATTTTTTCTCCTCCAAAATCCAAAATGTTTCATCGTTGTCATTTGTCTATAAAGACGGACAGACAAATAAATAGATACTTACTAATATAACCTATTATGGACACAAATTATTTCGTTATCAATGATACAAAACAATGACACTTCTCTTGATAAATAAAATTATTTGTTACATTTTAGGGAAACGTCTTTTATGCCTATAATTCTGCAAAAAAAACTAATATTAAGAGCGTTATGTATCGTACTCGAAGACACCACGACGTCACGGCGGCGTGCTATTTCATCCAAGTCCAATAAAAACGCTTATACGTTCAGAAAAAAGTATCTGATTTGACTAGCAGATAATGTCCTTCTTATCTCTAATCTCGGTGAGTGGGAACAAATCCGCAACAACTCAGTTACAAGCTAATTTGTTTTGGCACCGCTCCAAAACGTACTTACGCGGCGGATATTGTGTCTCGCGTGGATGAGCAAGAAGTGACTTGTTTGAGGGTAAATATTCCATTTGTTTACAAAATATCCGGCCATGGTGGTCTGGGAAAATAGGATGTATCAATTGCTTCATTTCCCTAGGAGATCGTAAAAGCCGATTGGGAACTAGACTAGTAATGGACTCAAGTCAAAACGCAAAAGCAGAGCATTGGATTCGGTGACGTTTGAACTCAAACGTATAATTTTTCCAAACTTAAACCGACTTCACCCTCGAACTACAGAACCAATTTTGATAAAATGTCTATACTCTTTCACCTAATTATTTAAGTAATATGCATATGTATGTTTATTATAATTATTGTATATAAGTAAGTTTATTATATTGACCCCCGCACTACCTAATTTCCTATCACTGATTTTTTTTCTATATTGGTTGCCTGGAAGAAATTGCTTAGCGATAAGGCCGCCTTTTGCGCATTTCCTAGTTTTTAGGATAATTATATACTGTATTTTATTATGTGCAATAAAGGGTATTGTATTTTATTGTTTGTATTGTATATGACAACCACGAAAATGCATTCTTTTTAATAAAAATAATTTTGAAAATAGGTTCACAATTGATGGAGAAATCGGTGAAAACAATAAAAAAATACAGTCGAACATAGAACCTCCTCATTTTTTGAAGGCGTTTGAAAAGTGACCTTTGAGTCTTGCAGCTCTAGTCTGTCTGCTTAGGACCGACGTAAGACCCAAAATTCTCTGTCTGCCCCGTAGAATTAAAGACGTGATAGTATGTATGTTTCTATTTCTTTTATAAATTTAATGCGAGTACTTGTCTTCCGACCCGAAGTCTCTTCTATAGCATTTATCAGGCAGGTAAACTGTATCTCACAATATTTAAAAAATATATATACTTATATCATTCGTCATTTCTGTAGCTACAGGATGTGAAGACCCAGCTAAATCCAATCATATAATCAAAAATGTATTAAAATAAAGTAATTTATGATGAAAAATTAAATAAAATGGTGCATTTAGAAGGAAGGTAATCATAATGCCACTTTATTAAAAAAAAACTTGAGAGGTGTCAAGGGACAGCCGGATGAAACGAAGTTCGAGAGAGAGAGACACAGACAGAGAACTACGAGCACGCCGCACGGCTTACAACTATAGCAAAAAGTGTGGTTACAACTTTTGGTCTTAATTTTTTCCGTCTAGCCTCCTTCCGCAACGCACGATAAAGAACTTCGTTCCAAAAACACGAAGCCTGTTTATCATTCGTCACTGATGTAGGTAGGTACAGGATGTGAAGACCCAGCCAAATCCAATTACAATCAAAAACTTATTAAATTGAAGTAATTTATGATTAAAATTAAAATGAGGTGAGCTGTGATGAATATTGACAATGGATTCTGACGGAATTGAATTAATAATTTTGCTCGACGATGGAACAAAAAGGAAAATTCAGTTCGTTTCTGTCCTACTTTATAATTATGTTTTACCGTGAGGGGAATATTTTAGAAATAAACTCTCTAAAAATATAGATTTTGTCACGTGGAAATTTTGCTAACTTAAAAGCTACATTTTTGTCATACTATTAAAACTCTTCCATGCTGGTCTGGGACAAATAAAAAAAAACATAGAATGTACCAGCTGCTTTTCTTCCCACGCCGATCGTAAAAGCCGATCGAGGGAATGGGCAAAAATGCAAATCATGTTAACAGGCGATGCGGCTAGCAACCCATCACTGTATTGATTGCTTTTCCATTTTCTCGCCCACCATGACGCTAAAAGTGGCTTTTGGGTCTTGCGGCCCTGGGCTCTGCATAGAACCGCAAGACCCAAAATGCTCTGTCTGCCCCATTAGGGATAAAGACGTGATAGTATGTATGTATGTATTAAAACTCGTATATCTACTCTCCCTCTATCTACTCAATGGTTGTATAGACACGTTAAAAAATTCACAGCAGTAGTATATCCATGATCTAACATATATACTGAAACTATTTTAAGGCTGAATTCAGTCCAAGATACTGTACAACTTTGCTTAAGGAACATAAATTGAAATATGAAAAATATTTTTTGTCTGAAGTCTGATAAAGGAGATAGAAGGAGTTGATCGATGGAATTCAGTAATAAAACGACGCATCTCTATCGAATTTGAGTTTTTCATTTGTCAAAATAAGTACTTTGGCCTCTCATTAGAAGCTTATACCAAAATATATTTTTTTCAAGATACTTTTTTTTTGTTGCAGTGTTCGCAAGGATGTAGACATGTGCGCGCCGGCAACCGCGGCGCTGCTTTTAGCTGCGCTCTCTTCTCTTCCCGGTAGAGGTATGTCTCTTTCACCTAAGCATGCGAGGAGCTCGGTGGCTCGGTAGAGGTTCGCATTGCTATGTAGCGCTTTCGCAAGTTCAGCAGCCCCGGGCGTGGTCCTTACTTGAATGGGTGACCATAAGTGGCACTTTCTCGAGCTTCGCTTTTTTTCGTAAGGCACGTTAAGCCGTTGGTACCAGCTGTCATTAATTTAGGGTAGTCGTCAAGCAATTTATTTATGTAACTTCATTACAATTCTTTTTCTACCAGTCAACCAACAGATGATGTAGAGAAAGTAAAGTATTTTGGGGTAAATACAACAGAAACTAACTAAAAAAGACAAAGAAAACAGTAAACTCACTATGTCAGGGTACCTTAAAGTAGCTTGAAAAATCTGACACAAGTGTTGGCCACTTTCGCAGACACGCGACAGCAGCGGTAGTAACGGTCGGCGACCCACGCCAATTATCGGCGACTGGCGTCGATGGTCGCGCGGCAGTTTTTGACATTGTGATAGATTGACATGTGTCCCGCAACCGTTTGCGACAGTCGGCGACCGTCGCCAACTTGTGTCGCGGTCGTACTGTACGAGCCCTAGGGCTTCAACCTCCCCGTCGAAAGACATAAAGATGCATAGTTTATATGTACGAACAAAAATTTTATATTTTTTCTGCATAACATTATGTAGTTAGCAAACACTAACCTACATAATTGAAGTACCAAAATGACTGATCAAAGAGCAGCGAAAGAGCAAATGTTTTTCCAAGGGTCTGTGTCGTTTTATTTGCCAATTTACGACGATTTCTTAATAAAAAGATGTGCAAAAAACCTATTCGCGCGAGCCGGCGTTATTGGCAGAAGCTCAAATTGTCATTTCGCAGAATACCCTCAATCTTTTATTCCGAACTGAAATATTTATCCTTGTCCCTTGGAATTGTTTGTTTTCAGTTCTATTCTCGAGGGACTCTGGTGTGGTGTAGTGATGTGAGAGACTTAGTCTTTAAGGCTTGCATTAAAAGATCTTAGCGAGTCGAAATTGCTCAAATTGAATATTATTAGACCAGAACCTATGCCACACCGACCGCTCTTTCATTGGCTAAATTCAGATCTGCATTAATGCAAAGAGTCGGGCAATTGGGACATCTCCCTGTACCAGATCGGAGTCTGTTTAAAGACTTTCAAACCGCCCAGGGGAGATCCTAGCTCTGTCTGCACCATCATCATCTTCCTCGCCTTATCCCTATTTGGGGTCGGCTCTATATGTCAACTCCCTCCACAGTTTTCTATCATTAACCATATTTGTACTAACCCCCCTCTCCTCCATGTCCCGCCTTACACATTCCCCCCACGTCTTTTTAGGTCGTCCTCTATCTTTGTGGCCATCTACCTTTAAAGCTAGCTCTTTATTTCCTTTTTCTAGCTCTGTCTGCACCATAGAGGCTAAAAACACCTTCAGATATGTGCCATGTAGTAGTGTACTAGTCACCTTCTTTTAAACCCCGCCAAAAAGAGGGGTTTTTACGTTTTTAGCACTCGAACGGATGGACCGACTTCGATACGGTATTTTTACGTGAAAGCAAGTTCCCTTGCAATTCCTTCCTATGTTTAATGAAAATTGGCTTTTGAACGGCTAAAAGTTATTATGTCTTGTCTCTTGAAAGTCAGGGCTGGCTTTTTCTAGCAAATAATAGATGGAGCAACAGTTATCCAGATCTATAATCATCATCTTATAAGTGACTAGAGGCATCGCGCGACTTCGCCCGCGTTAACCACTTGAGTGAAGTCGCGGGCGTGATGCAATATAGTCTATAGCGTTCCTCGTTATACGACCTATCTAATACCGAAAGAATTTTTCAAATCGGACCAGTGGTTCCTGAGATTAGCGCGTTCAAACAAACAAACAAACAAACTCTTCAGCTTTATATATAAGTATGGATGAGTAGCGGAACTACCGATACGACTTCGGTAGTCCGCTACTAATCCCTAGATGATGATTTTGATAATTGAGGGTTTACATAATTTGCCAAGCAAATACACTAATGTTTCCAACGACTCCAATCTCCAGCTTCTTACAATTATTTGTCAAAAGCAGACAACTTGTTTGACGACTTATTCTGAGTATTTTTCTTTGCCTTTTTTTGTGAGAATGACAATATGCTCTGTTTGCCGGCGTCAACGGGTCTTTCGATTTTATTAACCTTTAGAAATCCCCTAGTCTATAGCAATTACGAATAGGTACGTCGTAGTTTTAACTATCAATTTTAAATGTTTATTGTCTATAGAGTAGAAAACGCGTACTTTTCTAATTCTAGGTTGGACAACTTCTAGTTTACCACTATTTCGTAATTCAACCATGGACATACTATTTTTTTAAAGATTGAGATCTGTCAACCTCTCGGCCTAGTTGGTCATCATCCAAGCAGTAACATGGAGGTCCCGGGTCCGGTCTGGTCATAAAGGAAAATGATCTTTTTCAGATTGACCTGTGTCTTAGATGTTACCTATATGTGTATTTGTTATTAAATATAGAATCGTTGAGTTACGATATCCTTTATCACAATTCTGAGACTTATTTGGGGCAAACTCAACCCGTGTGATTTGTCAAAAAAAAACTTTTACTTCATTGGACAAACTCAATACAAAATTACACACATCTTTTTTAAACGACTCAGACTGGAAGAGATCCCTACATGGGATAAGTCCGCTTTTGTATATTTGCTCTTTCGTAAGTTGTCTTTGTATATGTACCTATTTGTTTTGGTACAATAAAGTTATTACAAAACAAACAAAACAAGACTCAAGACTCAAGACTCTGTTGTCACTATTTCTGAGGGATCTCTGTACAAAGGGTCGCGTAAACGGTGGGCCATTTAAAAATATTTTTATATCAGCACAATCACCCTCCACAGAAATTAAATTGCAAGATCTGAAGAGTTTCGAGCGGCCTTCCTCAAGTACTTATTATATTTTAATTTACGGAGATACTGTACAGTTGTTGGCAGAAGAATTCAAATTTAACAGCAAAGGCGTTCATATTTTAAGATTTAAATTTTAAATTAAAGTTGCTCTTTTGAAACTGTTGTTTCAAAGAAGTAAAACACACTTGATACTTTTAAAAATCGACGAGTTTTGCAACTATCGCTAACCTAAGATTCAAAACCTTTATTGAATTATTTTTTATTTAATTTAAATATATGGATAATATGATGAACAAATGTTAAACCGAAATTTGTAGTTACTCTATTGATATGTCTTATCTAATCATATTGTGTATAATTGACTATAGGCAGTTGAAAAGACTATATTAAAGACTTTTATTCAATACTAGCAGTGCCCGCGGGCTTCGCTCCCCGTGGGAATTTTGAGATAAATAGTACCCTATATCCTTCCTCGAGTCTTAAACTATACCCATACGAAATTTCATCGAAATCTGTTTAGTAGTTGAAGCGTGAAGAGGTAACAAACAAATAAACAAACAAATATACAAATTCACTTTCGCATTTATAATATTAGTAGGATATAGTAGGATATTGGTAGGATTACCTATAATAGTAGCTTCTAATTCTATTTATTTTAATTCTTTCTCTCAGCTTTACCTCTTATCTATCTAATGTCTATGTCATGTTTGCGCATTTTAAAAGTTTTAACACTGTCGCTAACATGTCGGTTTCTTTATTGCTTATGTATAAGTGGAGATATATAATGATTTTATGTTTTTTTAAATATATTTTTTTATTTATAAAGTAATTTTATACTATTGTTGTCGTTGATAATCTTCATAATAAATCAAATAAAAATAAAATACTTGAAATATATGGATATTACTTTAAATATCTCACAGTTTGCATGTGACTTTAAAAAGTTTTAGTAGTGTTAAGTAGAAGTATTTACATTTTTAAAGAAAGAAGGAAAGATAGAAGGAAAAATATTTTATTTGGTGCATAGGAGTTAAAATTAAATTAAAAGTATCAAGTCTACTCTGTATAACATCTGTTTCACTTGTTTTACTACAACGCAATAGGCATTCAAATAATCAAAAGGCCTTGAATTATTCAGTTAAGGTTTCGTCTGGAAACTTAATGTAGGTCACGTTATATTAGACCTAATAACAAAATCGTTTCTAAACGTAACAAAATTTCGTTTCGTTTAAAACTCACAACCGTAACATAAATATAGAAATAGCGATCTTAAATTAAGTTTTTCTGCAATACTAAATCTAAAATAAGTTAGTTCTTTAAATAATGACTATACTTTTGTGCCGTTTGGCGTGGAGACTTTCGGACCTTGGGGCCCCGGTGCTAGGGTCTCCTTAAAGAGATCTCTCCAAGACTGATCTGCGCCGCTGGTGACAAGAGAGCTGGCTGTTTTTTCGCACAACGAATCAGTATTGCGAATCAACGCGGAAATGTGGCCAGCGTTCTTGGCACTATGCCACGTGGGCACGACTTTTTAAACTAAATTAATAGTTAACTTTTTTCTGAGTGTATATTTGTAAATATGTAATTTTTTTTTCTTTCTTATTTCAAAAAATAAGTTGAAAATGGATATGATCAATAAAAACTGACACTATATTGTACCGTTTTATTTTATGTATTGTACTGAAAAATTTTTTTTTTGATCTAGTCATCTACCCAATTCTTTTCTTCACAGGTACCGACGCTGACACCACTTCAAGAATTCTAAAGGAAGCCGAAAACCACGAATATTCGACACAGCCAACAATTAACAAAATCTATCAAATTCTACACTCTGACTTACATAATCAATCTCTTAAAAATTCTAGTGTTAATTCTATACATTTTAACTTCTATACAGATAGTGATAAAATAAAGCATAACATAACTAAAATGGATGTAGATATAACTGACAAGGGTGCTAAAGTAGAAATAGAAGAGGCAGTTGTAAAGAATAGATCGAGACGGGTTGTGAATGTTGTAAGGACAGTTGAAGTTACTGCCAGTGATAGAGAGGTAGTGACCACGGTAGTGTCGGTGCCAAGTTCGCCCCCCCTGATTATGGAACGGAGGAGGAAGCCAGGGGAGACGGGGTCCAGTGCACCGCTGCTGAATTATATATTCGATACGTATTCGAATACGCATACGCATCACAAGAACGAAAAGTGAGTTGACTTTATGTTCATAAATATTTGTGAGTCGAATTTTTAATGATTGTTTTTATCATGCAATGCATGTTTTAGATGTGTTAGCAGCATTTTTGTGAATTTTATTAAACTAATTTAGTTTTTTTTTTTTAATTCAGATGCATATGTATAGCTCCCTTAGCACTTATTGAGATTCATAAATTAACCATGATGTAATTAATACTAAAAATATTTTTGAATAACGAAGAACATTCAAGAATTTTTTACAAAATGTTGCAATATTTTTTGCTTAAAAAAATCTTATACCTTTATTTAGTACATAGTCACTTTATTCTTCAAAAAAAAAACAGTTCATTTAGGTTGTCGCAATTTTTTTAATCTCGTAATAATAATCTTATACTTTTTTTTACTAAGAACTGGCACGGGAAACAGTATCTACGCGGCAGCAGCACCAGAAATTGAGGCGTTGGTTGGATCCACAGCACACCTGGACTGCAAGGTCGATGCCCTTCATGATAAACTGGTAATAAGTATGTTCCAAAGATATATGACCATTGGCTATACTGTCTATTTTCACAAGTAATTGTATTAAAAAATCCGACAGTGAGAAACAACAGCATTATCCCTAGAATGTAACCGGGGACACGCTCGGAGTAGCGCACATTACTTATATAATTTTTTAGCATTACTCATTCTATATTTCATTTAAACACAAAAGTTTGTACATATTTCTGTATCCTTGTAAAAATGCTACACTCAAAATGTTTAGAATAATAATAAAAATGGAAGGTATATACTATTTTTAGCCAAAACTCTCCATATATACCCATCGTCATTGTCAGAACTACAAGGTACATAACACGTGCTTTTTTAAATTCTAATTCAAACTTAAAAATTCGTTTAGTCCCACGTGAGAATAAATCCGTGAATTTCACTGCATCATTCATCAACCTAAAAACGAATGTATATCTCAATTTAGCCGCCGTTTCCAGGTGTCATGGGTGCGCCGGAAAAACGACGAGGAGCCGATGGAATTGTTAACGACCGGCACTCAACAGTACACAGCTGACGACCGGTAATAAATCCATGCATGCAATACCTATATTTAAATATTTTGTTTGCAAATATGTAATGATATACTTTCGCCACGTGTGAGATTTGAACTCACGCCCTTCAAGACAAAATATTGCTGCCTATTTAATTAATTACATCCGGGATACCATTTCTGTTTGTTCCTGCACCAATCAACTTATTTATTCTGTCCCTAGATATTCCGCCCGTTTCATCCCTCCAGACATCTGGAGGCTCGAGATTAGGGAAGTAAGGGCCACAGACGGGGCCCATTACGACTGCCAGCTCTCAGCACATCCGCCCAGAACGGCCCGCGTCACGCTACACGTGCCTGGTATTTATTTTTTCTTAATTGGATGTTTAATATTGACAACATAAATTAGGTACATGAAAGTAACACAAAACGTCTCTATACACATACCTGAATAGAACATTATAGAAAATAGACAGACCATTTATTTACCCAAAACATCTCCTGACACATATGTGTCATGTATGGCATGTCTCTTTGGGCAAGTTCACTTCATATGGTCACCAAGAAAGATAGTAAATATAAATTATAGCAATTATTGAAAGTTCGATTGAGGAACTTTACTTATCAACTGCAAGGTTTGATATAAAACAGACGAAGAAAAAAGAAGCAAAGTTTTTAAAAACTGCATTTACTGAGCCATTTGGTCTTTACGAATTCAACAAAATGTGTTTTGGACTTATTAATGCTCGAAAATCGTTTTAACGCCACACACAAAGAGGACTGTCGACTTTTGATTTGTATATTATGTCAGACCCTCTCAATTTAATTAATTTTTGCAGAAGTATATAAAACTAAATGCTTTAAATCACAACAGCATAATAAACAAAAAAATATTTTCTTTGCAGAAGTATCTGTAAAAGTAGTCGACGGCGCCGGCGCAGAAGTATCAGAACAAGTATGTGAGGTTGGCAGCACTGTCGCCCTGCGATGTGAGGTGCGGGGCCTGAGGATGGAGGGGGGGCCGTCACTGCTGTGGTACAGGAGAGATGCCTTGTTGAACGATGATACCACCAGAGGAGGGATCAGGTTTGTACTCATGTATGATGTAAATGATGAACACTCAGCAACCCTAAAATATATATGTACCAACACTTCCTAGTTCTTTTTTAGGGTTCCGTAGTAAACAAAGGACCCTTATAATTTCGCCATGTCTGTCTGTCCGCGATTCTACTCAGAGACTATCTACTAGAAAGCTATAATTTGGCATGGGTGTTTATATTAATCATGCCGACGAAGTGGTAAAATAAAATCATGGAAACAATTTTTTCTCGGGCAGCTCCTATAAATGTATGATGAGAATTTTTTTTTTTCGACTAACCCATACTCTGGTATATCGTTGAATAGGTCTTTTGAAAATATTGTAGGCTTGTGAACATCATTTTTCGATTTAGGGATCCGTTTCTGCAATATTTGGTTTTATAGTAAAAACTTTAGTGAGAGTCATCCCCTTTATCTACTAAACAGTACAAATATACAAATATTATGTCCACGCACCTCTCCCCCGTTCTCGCCTTGTGGAAGATGTTGAGCGGGTAGTTGCGGGCGCCTGGTGGCCTCTTCTTCTTATCGTGTGTGTTAGTGACTAACACTAGTGTCAAAGTTTTTAAACCGCCTTAAAGGACTCTGACATGGTTTTAGGTAACGACCAATGTCAAAGACAGTGACCGGGACCGACGGCTTAACGTGCCCTCTGAAGCACGGATCATCTTACTTATCAGAAAATCAGGTGATCAGCCTGCAATGTTAACCAAACTAGGACAACAACACAAAGTCGTTGCCCCCGCCGGGAATCGAACCCGCGACCTCCAGGTATGAGCCGAACGCTCTAACCACTACACCACGGAGGCAGTTGCCTTTACAAGGCGAGAACGGGGAGAGATGCAGGGACGGGGAACGGCGACGCTTAGGAGAATCCGTTCTGTATGTAATATTTATATTAATTCTGTACATACCTATACGTAAATTTTAAAATCTATTTTCTCTTTCAGTGTCCGGACTGAGTTTGGAGCCAACGGTGCCAACTCTGTGCTCCGAGTAGCTAGGGTCCGCAACGATGACGCTGGCCAGTACACCTGCACCGTAGCACGAGCCCCTCCACCCGGGCCTCCTCCTGCGCATGTTATGCTGCATATTATTAAAGGTAAGTGAAAATTAACTTATGGAATCGTTTATACTCATATTATCTAATACGCTTTTTTCCAACGAGTCAAATAAGATACTTTTTTCTAAACGTCAAAACAGTTTCTATGGGATTTTGTATAAAATACACGCAGATAACGTCATAGTTTTTTTAAGTCAAATAGCGCTCTTATTTTTTTTAGTTTTCTGCAATAACAAATTTAAAATCACGTTGAAATGGATATGTTCAAAGACAAATGACATTATTTTCCCACGTTTTATTTTGTTATCAGTACAAAATAATTTATTTTTGGTTTAGGAAAACACCCAATTGTATACTTATTTTCTTTTACAATATAACACTAACTGCGCTAACTCTCCCACATCTTTTATAGACTTCTTCACCCAAAGGTTGGCTGGAAGAAATCGCTTTAGTGATAAGCCCGCTTTTGTACCTACTATATTTTGAATGTACTTTTGATTATTGTCATACTTAGTTGGTGCAATAAAGAAATTTTATCTTATCTTAGAAAGCTGGATAAAATACATGAACGGGGATAACTTAAACTGCACTTAAATTTCATAATAACTGCAAGACTATACTTAGTTGGCGACGCAAATTCAAATTCGAGGAAATATGTAAAGCAAGAGCATTGTGAAACAGAACACTGGAAAAATATTTAAATCTAGGCGCTGGCTACAGAAGTAAAAAAAA
The DNA here is from genome assembly GCA_963555685.1 of Acrobasis consociella. Lineage (NCBI taxonomy): Eukaryota > Metazoa > Arthropoda > Insecta > Lepidoptera > Pyralidae > Acrobasis > Acrobasis consociella. The sequence goes on along the minus strand of OY743109.1, from coordinate 4,741,265 downwards.
TAAATTTATTAGTAACCAGCATAATAATAAAAAATCTAATAAAAATAAGTTTAAAAAAGTAAACCTCCTTTGTGCGTCGTCTACAACTATATTACAATAATAAAAACTGTACTCAATCTAAAATATTTACCAATCTGTTTTATGAACTCCAATACCATAGAAAATTTACCGAGACAAATAAAAAATAAGTAGTAAAATCACATCAGAACACATTTTTTACGATAAACGTTAAAGTAAAAACAGATTATCCATTTCTATTATATATTACCAATAAAAACGATGTTATTATAAAACAAGACAGAACCTATTCGTAGTCGGTTTTGACATTATACTCCGAAAGAACTTGATCCCAACTTGTAAAAAAGTCAATATTTTGTTTTGCAATGCTAAAATAATTAATGGTCTAAACCTATTACGTAGCCCATACAGCCCATACTACATTATTTGATCAAGGAAATTAGACTTTGGTAATAGAGAACTAAGGGTTGAAATTCGTCTGTGTAGATCGAACCGCTTAGGTGAAAATATTTTTTGCTGTTATTTAATAAAGTAATTTGTTTCAGGGGAAAGCTTGGCAGAACTACATCAAGGCTGCAGTGGTCTCTCACTAGATGTTTGGACCGTCCTGGCGTTGGCGCTGGTCGTCATTTTACACTACCATATATTTGATTAACAATAAATTGTTCATATTTATTACAAACTGCTTTTATTTAAACCTGACCCTTTTATCAACAAGTTAATAAAAACCCCGACGACACCATCTAGTGATAAGTGGTGGAACTACGTAATATATTGATATCGTAGCGCCATCTTTTATTTGTCAGGTAAATTACAAAACCACTAATTTGAAGCGTTATGGCCCAATAACTTTGAACGACTGAACCAATTTTCATGGCTAAGAACCACTGGAAGTGAAGTTGCTCTCACCAAAAAAACCGTATCGAAATTGTTTCATCCGATCGAGCTTTACGTTGACACAGACACACAGACAGACAGACACTAGCGTCAAACTTATAACACACCTCTTTTTTTTCGGGGGCTAAACATAAAGGAACGTGGAACCACCTATAATACAGAAAGGTATTTACAGATCTGAGGGTACATTCCTAATTAAGTTTTTGTTCCTTACGAGGTAGAATAGGTCAATGAACGACCTAATGGCCACGCTGAGGTACAAATGTAGGAACAACGTGGGAAAAACGAAAAGCATATTAATGAAAGATTTTACCTTGATCGAATTTTTAGGATCACTGAAGTAGAAGTGTGACCTATTTACTCTATGAGCTGTAGATCTTGCGAGTTATCCCTAACCATAGAAGTAGAATTTTTTTACTGCGTAAAAAGACCAAACTAGCCGAGTGCAAAAGATAATATGATAAGTGTCATCTTCATAAGAGCAAAAGAGATAGCATCAATTTGACAATGAGACAAGTTTTCATACAAAACATGTCACCCTGGCTCGAACATCGTTACACGAAAATTTGATTTTCCAAATTGTAAACTGTGTTAGCTTATAAGTCATCTTATACTAAAAAGATGGTATCGTACTGCTTTACCCATAGTTTGTGCAGTAGGTACAAATACAACCCATAAAAAGTTACACAGAAATATTTCGTTTCTGGTCACATTACTCTATATCCATCTTATACCTTCTAAATCTATGCCCTAACGACTTGAAATTTATCGGATAAAAAATTTGCGACTTAATGAGGGGAAACAAAAAGTTTTGCTGACATTTTGAGTTTATTTCGAAATGGCTGAAATATTATTTTAAAGATTTCAACCCCCATAGTTTCGCCATTCCGAAAAATGTCGAAAAACTGAATCGACCAAAAATTCTACATCACAAAAAAATATCACAATAATTGGTTGAAAAATGCGACCTGTAGGCGAGAACAGCCAGAAAAAACTGACTGACAAACCGGACAACCGAATAAAAGCATTTTTTGCCAATCTCAAAACCGAGACGCTTCGCTTGCTCGGTCAATGTTATAAATTGTGTGAAATTATATAGAACATGATAATATTTCACCCTAACCACAAATAGCACTCATCTAAAATCAATTGCAAATTATACATGAATCCGTCAATACCACAATAACCGAATTATCTAAACATTATGTTCGGAACGCATCTCATAAATTATACAGTCCATTAAACAGGCGAATTGTGGTGACAACAATCATGGTTGTATTAGGGATAATCTGAATGTTATTTGACTTGATTCGGCTTAGTACCTATTATCGATCACAATGAAAATCAAAATATGTGCAGTGCGTTTAATAACTTGATGTCACTTGGCTATTATCAGAATCAATCGGAAATGTATAAACAGCGATGATTGCCTAGTAATATCAAAATGTTAGATGCACTTAAATCTAAACATTATGTTCGGAACGCATCTCATAAATTATAGAGTCGATTAAACAAGCGAATTGTGGTGACAACAATCATGGTTGTATTAGGGATAATCTGAAATGTTATTTGACTTGATTCAGCTTAATACCGATTATATCGATCACAATGAAAATCAAAATATGCGTTTAATAACTTGATGTCACTCGGCAATCATCGGAATCAATCGGAATGTATGAAAAGCGATGATTGCCTAGTAATATCAAGATGTTTATGTTCGGAACGCATCTCATAAATTGTTTTGAAAATATACATAACGTATTAGGGATATCTGAAATGTTATTTGACTTGATTCGGTTTAATACCGATTATATCAATCACAATGAAAATATAAAAAAGTACAGTGCGTTTAATATCTTGATATCACTTGGCAATCATCGGAGTCAATCGAAAATGTATGGAAAGCGATGATTGCTTAGTAATATTAAGATGTTAGATGCACTTAAATCTAAACATTATGCTCGGAACGCATCTTATAAATTGTGTTGACTTCTTCTTTTTATCATGTGTGTTAGTGATTAACACTGGTGTCAGAGTTTTTAAATTGCCTTAAAGGTCTCTGACATGGTTTAAGGTAACGACCAATGTAAAAGACAATGACCTGGACTGACGGCTTAACGTGCCCTCCGAAGCACGGATCATCTTACTTATCAGACAATCAGATAGCCTACAATGTCCTAACCAAACTAGGACAATAACACAAAGTCGTTGCTCCCCGCCGGGAATCGAACCCGCGACCTCCGTGTATGAGCCGAACACTCTAACCACTACACCACGGAGGCAGTTTTGTGTTGACAACATTCATAGTCGTATTAAGGATAATCTGAAATGTTATTTGACTTGATTCAGCTTAATACCGATTATATCGATCGCAATGAATTTCAAAATAAGTACAGTGCGTTTAATATCTTGATGTCACTTGGCAATCATCGGAGTCAATCGGAAATCTTATACCTTTAAACGAGCAATTCTTGTATATATATATATTTATTTATAAATTTCTGTGATCTCGAAAACGGCTCTAACGATTTCGCTGAAAATTTGTATATGGGGGTTTTTGGGGGTAAACAATCGATCTAGATGATGTTTGGGAAAACGCGTGTTTTCGAGTTTTCATGCGTTTTTCTTTCCACGCAGAATATGGTCGCTAATTTCGTCGTGCCGACCGCCTTGTTTTTAGCTCAGTGGTTAAGGATACCGACCGCTAGAAAGAGTGTTACGGGTTCGAATCCCACTCGGTGACTTACTTTTGTTTTTTTATGTTTAAGTTTATATATAATTTTTCATTTTGCATTGTTTTTAGACAAGTTTAAAAAATTTTAGTTAATGTTTGAGATGTAACCGAGCAAAGCTCGGTCGCCCAGGTACTGTATGGAAAGCGATGATTGCCTAATAATATTAAGAAGTTATTACTAGGCAATCAAGATGTCTAAAATAGTTTCAGTACCTATAGGTATTTTGTCCCACATTATTGACCAAGCGCGGGAAGCGTCTCAGTCTTGAGACTGGCCAAAAATGCTTTCATCCAACTGCCAGATTGTCCGGTTGTTCTTGCCCACAGGTCGCATTTTTCAACCGATTCTCGTTAAATTTCGTGAAAAAGTTCAAAAATTATATAGAACTAGCTGTACCCGCGGGCTTCGCTCCCCGTGGGAATTTCGGGACAAAGTCTCTATGTTCTTCCCCGAGTCTCAAACTATATCCATACCAAATTTAATCCAAATCGGTCTAGTAGTTTAAGCGTAAAGAGGTAACAAACAAACAAATATACAAACTCACTTTCGCATTTATAATATTAGTAGGATAGGATTTAAAATTTTCCGTAATGACGGAAATGTGGGGGTTGAAAACTTTAAAAATATCATATCTTAGTCATTTCTAAATTTGTACAAAAATATCATAAAACCTTTTTTGCTATTAAGAGTTTATTAGGACGCAACTTTTGTGCCTGCACAACTTTTTTATCAGATAACAGATCCACTAGTAATTAAACCACAAGCTTCGACAAGTTATTCCATAGCTATCACAGCAATCTATTCGCAAAACTTATTCAAAAGAGAATTTTGGAAATTTCACACTAGAACGACGTTGGAATAATAGATGGAATGGATTTCCATATTTATGAAGGGACTATGCTAACCGAGGTATTAAATGTTATTCGATAGTCCCAGATAGGAGGACCGCAATCCGCAAATAATATTGGAGAATTGTTTTAAAAGTTGGTCGGGAGGGCTTGTATTTATTCATTCCTGCATATCCATACCTTATATTTGAATTTTCAGCACGTTTATCTGTCCCTTGGTTTATTTGTAACTTGCCGAACCCGCGGGCTTCACTGCCCGTGGGACTTTTGGGATAAAACTTATGTCCGTCCCCGAGTCTCAAACTATATTCATACCAAATTTCATCTAAATCGCTTTGGTGGTTGAAGCGTAAAGAGGTAGCAGAGAGACAGAAAGTCACTTTTGCATTTATTATACTATAGTGGCTCTATGAAATTAAGATCCTCTCAAGTCACCCCTAACCCGTAGAAGTTTATCAGATAAGAAAATCGTTTAGACAAAAAAGTTGCGTCCTTACATGGGTAACAAAAAAGTAACATAATATTTAAAAAAAATGGCTGAAATATGATATTATTCAATGTATTCAACATTCCGCCATTTCGAAAAAAAACTATTTAATTTTCGAACCTTCGAAAATTTTACGAGAATCGGTAGAGAAATGCGACCTGTAGACGAGAACAGATGGAAAGACAAACGGACAAACTGACAGGTGGACTAAAGCATTTCTGCTATTGAAACTCGAAACTAAAACATAACATTTTAGTAAAACTTGTAGTTGATCGACGTCTGGTAGTTGCGACGTGTGAACGGTATTACCGTTCGATTAGTTATGCTGGTTTATTTTATAAATAATTACGCTTGACCTTTTAAATAATATATTTTACCAAAAACACAAAGACAACAAACAGAAAACAAAATACAACTCAATTTCTTACGTTCAAATTAAAAATAAAACATTCTGAAAAGTATTACTGTGCAGTTCGTAACAAACGGTTCTGTCTGTTATGCTACTGAATAAATGTTCTTAATGGAATTCGTTCCAACATAAGACCGTCAATGATTTGGCTAATAGAAAATATGGTAAATTCAGTGTACATTGCAAGTTAAATAAAAGCTTGTAAAAAGAGTTAGGTATAACAGATGCCCTAGTAAAACTGGGCAGATATCTAGTCATATACATCTACAAATCTGCAGCAGAACTGGAAGCGTTTTGCCACACTTAATTTTAAGTATTCTTTGCGAGTGCTCTTGCTATTCGGCTGGCTGCCAAAAGATGGGTTTTTCATGATGGTAAGTGACAGTTCATTTTTAAATTAGTGGTAATTCAGTTACCTCTAAGTCGAATATTATTGAAGCACATCTTTTAACAGGCATATTTTTTTAACCAAGTACTTTACTACAACAACATTTGACAAAAATATGCAAGGAAGGAACTATCGATCGGTAGGGTGACTAGAATTCTGTTCAAAGTAACCATTTTAGAAATGAAGAAGCATCAAAACTACTTCTGAAAAGTTCTTCTTCTTATATTTAAGAGCTGGGCTCTTGTCGGTGGAGTGAACCGAAAAGTTATGCGTAGTAAAATGCACCATTAAAGAAGGAGTTATGTAGACCAAATAAAAGAAAAGGCAGTGATCGTGTTGTATCAAGCTCTGAAGAAAAAAGGTCAAAATCGAGAAACCTGGCGCATACTCTTAAATAAGAAGAAGAAAATGCGCCCTTCATATTCATGAATAAGTTTTTTGAAAAAGATGTATTCTTCCTGTAAGATTTTATTGTGAGGCCAAAGTACTTATTAAGGGTCTTACCCGCGCTAACGACCTTGAAAACACAAAAAAAAAAAATTCTCTTTCTGTAAGTGAGATAATCAGAAACCCTCGTACAACTTTTTAGTTAGTATCCTTAAATTTCATTAGAACCTCGAAAGTCATTAAAATACAATACGCTGTAGTTTCCTTTGCAAAAAATACTAAAAACGGCCACTTTTGACTCTTTTTGTAAAGGTTTCTAAAGCAGATAGTATTTCAATGACTTTCAAGGTTCTAATGAAATTTAAGGATACTAGCTATAAAGTTGTACGAGGGTTTCTGATAATCTCACTTACAGAAAGAGATTTTTTTTTGTGTTTTCAAGGTCGCTAGCGCGGGAGCCTTAAGGCAAATAAAATAAGCTCAAACTAGGATAGAGTTCCGTCGTTTTATCACTGAGTGATCGTCTACCATTCAGAGCTCGTCAAGATCAAACAAGTCCTGTTCTGTCAAATATCTCCCGACTCTATCATCAGAATAGCTCATTAAACTCCATAATATTGTATTGTTTCTGATTACACAATATACTATGTAAAATTTCAGCTCAATCGATTGAAGATAACTGGTTGAAAATCGAGTTGCAAGATTTGACCTCAACAAACATACTTTTCCAAGAGATTACGAACATTGTATTATAAATAAAAATAAATAAATAAATATATGGGGACAAATTACACTGATTGAGCTAGCCCCAATGTAAGTTCGAGACTTGTGTTATGGGATACTAACTCAACGATACTATATTTTATAACAAATACATATATAGATAAACATCCAAGACCCAGGACAATTTGAAAAAGGCCATTTCCCAACTTGCCCTGACCGGACTAGCATGGTGACTACTACGCCACGGAGGTCGTCAAATCGTATTATGATGACTCATAGTTAGCTGTCAAAGTTTGAATCTGTGAAAAAAGATAATAAGCCAGTTAGTTATTATTTACCACTATACCATATATTCACACGTCATCATAATCAGGTTTTTTTTAGTCTTCACTGCAGGAGCACGACCCTCTCTGTACTACTAGAGCCATACTTAACAAGAGCCAAAGGATTTGGCCTACACTTACCACGATGGCCAGAGAGATTGGATAAGCATCATTGATGTTTATAAGCCTTGTTTAGCTTGTTTCCTAAGACGCCTTCTATGACATGACTTGAAGTGGTCCTATGACTCTCTGCTGGATACCACACGGCAATAATAATCACACACTCTCTAATAATTTCAACTTTCTACACTATGGACAACTAAATGTAAAAAATATAAACACACTAGGCATAAATTTACCTTTGTAGTTAAGTGTATATTCGATCGCTAGATAGCAATACCAATTTACATCTATTTAAGACGTCAATTAGTCGGAGACGCAGTTACCTATCAAGACCAATTTGTGAAACACTACAAAACTTAATTGCCTGTTAGGCCCCACAAACGACGTTAAAGCTATGCGTATTAAATTTAGTCGGGTACGTCTTAACATGGCTGACGATAGCATAGGGATTGATTTAGTTAATTCAGACAGACCTTGTCAGACAAGGCTTAGATCCTTTAAAGTGACTTGGGTATGTGTACAGAATTGGTTCCTTGTACCTGACATCTTGGAATGGGTTTCTCTACAATTTCTGGGAAATGCCGTCATCCTATATAGGTACTTAACAAGATGTGACCTTTGTTATTGATGAGGGTAAATTTAAATATTGGTTTTAGCCGAGTATTGATAAGAGAAGTAATAGAAGAGCAGAATAAAACAATATGTTTTACTTATATTTGAAATGATTATTATACTAGTCGGTCGCCGCGAACTCAGATGTATGTATTTATGTATGTTTTTACCGAGATAACTGCCGAACAGATTTTCTGATTCTAAGGAAATTTGGTAGGCATGTAGGAAATATCAATAGAATTTTCAAGTTCGTTAGGCATCAAGATCGGTTTAGTAGTTTTTGAAATATTAATAAAAATGTCCGCGATTATGTAGCAAACGAAACCATAGCGCGTTCTAATAGGGAACTGAATTGTGTTAGAAATTTCAGTCATATTTTAGATGATTTGTTAATTAGTAGCCGAATAATAATCGCGAGGACTAAGTTTGCGGCGAACTACTAGTAATTGTAATTTACAAGTTTCTAAAAATGAAAAGAAATGTACAAAAATATTTCAATTCTGTATTGTGAGAGGAGTTGAAGTGACGTCAACGTCGAGTAAGCAAGCATACAAAGCGATAGTTTGACTAGTTTCTAATTAGAGCCGTGACAGGAAATCTCGTATTTGAACCACTTCCTTTTGTATAGGAATCCGATCCAAACCCGGTGCTTTCGTTGAAGACGATTTTGTAGCGATCATACGTTATGTAGTGAAGGTTGTAATGTTTGTATATTTGTCAAATTTTCAAGTAAAATTGCTTATATTACTGTTCCTTTTGAATATTTATGTACCAACTTTAAAAAAAATATACTTACTTATTGAAAAAAAATTAAATTGTTTATTGGAAAACAAGTTTAAAATTTTATATAAATTGCTGGAGGCAAAATTATGCTTAAGCCAGGAGACTCCGCTCTTTCTTATCTCTAAGTTTTAAATGCCTAATAAACATAGTCTTAGAATTAGATTAGGTTGAATGCCATTAAAATACATTACACCTATGGAAACACTTATATTAACTAAAAGATGTATAATATTATATATACACATAAATAGACTTCCGGGGAAACTGTCTACCCCACCCTCTCCTCTCAAAAATTCTTTGGCAGGTAACTTTCCACCCGAATCCTCTCCAAATCCAGGCCTGGAAATCGGCAGCAACAGTGAATATTTCTATGCACCATGTTTTGTTTGTTCTGTATGTAATACTTATATTTATATTAATTCTGGTTCCGACTTAATATGTCCAGCTAAAAAGTAAGATTGAAAATCGAGATCTGGATCTTTATCCTGTAAATATTAAGCCGGAACAAATTAATTATATCTATCATGGTGACATAAATACGAAGAAGAATGTGTCCAGCAGTGGACTTCCCATGAATGAAATTATACATACATACTATCATGTCTTTATCCTTAATGGGGCAGAAAGAGTATTTTGTATCTTGCGGCTCTATGCAGACAGAGCCGCAAGATTCAAAAGCCACTTTTAGCATGATGGCGTGAAGATGGAAATGGAAAGATGAAAAAGCAATCAATATAGTGATGGGTTGCTAGCCGCATCACCTATTAACATGATTGTGATGACCATTTGGTGATCCGCTTTTACGATCATTCTAAGTTTTCTTCTTTTCTCCCTGACCTTCACGGAAGAAACGATGAAATTATGATAATGAAAGTATAAGTTAGATAAATTAAAGATAAAACGAACGAGAATATGGGGGAGACCTTTGCCCAGCAGTGGGACAGTAAAGGTTAATAGTAACAAAAAACTCCTCTCCAACCCGTCTGGCCAGCGTGGAGAGTGTAGGCCAAGTCTTCTGGCTGATCTGGCCAAGTATGGCTCTAGTAGTACAGAGAGTGTCGTGCTCCTGCAGTGAAGACTAGAAAGACCTGATAATGAATTAAAGAAAACGATCAAGGTAACATCAACGCTAACGCAATGCATCGTGTATGGCACACCAGACTTTATAGATTTAACTTACTGTTCGCTGAGATTTTTCTAGAAGGTCCCTGTATTCTTTAAGAAAAACTAGTTTGATAAGTTTTTGGCGATCAGCTCTTGTGTTCAAGTAGAGCTTATTGTTCAGCAAATGAAGTGTTTTGAGGAACTGTCTTTGACGCTTAAGAGATCGTGAGGACCCTTTGTCAAGCTGTGATTTGACGTAGGTTCAGACGAGTGGACTTACATGGACCAAGATTAATGGGAGTTCTAATGTTTGTTGGAGGATGTATAAGTTGTTCTACTTTTTTTGTTGGTATAATCAGCTAATGTATATGTCCGTACAGAAAAAATGGCAAAACAGTGAATCTTATTCTCTTAAGAATCGTGTTTATTGAACGAGCGAGCTAAGCGAGTGAAGTTTTCCAAGTCCACTGTTTGTAAGTATATGTATTATGTATGTTCGTTCGAGGATAGCTTGAGAAATTTTGATCGGAGCTTTACGAAATTTGGTAGGTTAGGCTAGATACCATGTTATTATGTGGCCTTTTAGTGAATAAAGATTTTATCTATCCTTATTAGCAGCCCTGGATATAATTTTTTTAAACTAAAAACCGACTTCACCCCTAAACAGACACCCGGATGGAACAAAGTTCAAGAGAAAGAGAGAGAGACAAACAGATAAACACGCGCACGCCGCACGGCTTACAACTATAGCAAAAAGTATTGTTACAACTTTTGGTCTTAATTTCTTCGAACTTCGTTCCAAAAACATAATAGATCGCGACGAATTGATAACCTTCTCTTTTTTGGACGTCGGTTAAAAATTGAGTTCCTTCTAGCTCAAAGACATAAAAAAATCTTATTTTACGTAAAACGGCCAAATTTCAAAGCCATGAAGATACAAGTGTATATAGAAGAGCGTATGTGTACATTGAAAACTATGTTTATGGTAATTGAAAACTTATCAGAGACGCTATCGTGTGAACAAACTAGTTGAAACTCCAATGTTAGTACTAATTTAACTTTGTCACTCCCGCGGCTTGCTTTGAGTCGTTCAAGCAAACATTATAATAGTATTTGCCAAGTTTTCCGACATTGGTTACTGTGGAAACTGCATTATCTACAAACTTTTTTACCCGACTACGGCGACGCATAAGGAGGTGTCAGTTTCGCCGCTATCTATGTGTGTACGTACGTACAGATTAAATATAACATAATAAGATTTGGAATATGTAAAATATAAATTATTCGATATCTAAATCTATACATCTATACATATAATAAAACAGTAAAAAAAGTATGTCTGTACATTAAATATATATCCAAAAAAATATTGGGAGCGATTGAGACATAGTAATAGAGTAAGAATAAAAAAAGAGTCTGTCTGTTTGTCTGTTTGTACACGCTAATCTCCGGAAATACTGGACGGATTCGAATGCAACTTTTTTGGTTATATAGCCATTAAGCCTGGGCAACATATAGGGTATAAATGATTTTGGAAAATAAAACGCCTGATGCAGAACCATAATGGTCCAGCTAAACTATAAGAGATATAAAAATGTCGTCTTAGTAAAAGTTGTTCAGCCTGATGAGCATTTTCCAGAGACATAAAGTGCACGCGAACGAAATCGCGGGCTTCAGCTAGTAGATAATAAAATAAAACGTCACAAAATTATGTCTCTCGTCATTGATCATAATGGATAATCCATTTCGTAGGTGATTTTAGATTATACAGCTGAAAAACTGATACTCAGAGCACTACTTGACTCCAAGAAACTATGACGTCATTGTTTCATACATGGTATAATAAAATACGTCGTAGTCTTTACGTAGGTGGAACTTGACTACGTCATCAGTTTGATATGTTGCCACTGTGTGAAATTGAATTACTCGAGCGTAATGCATTTTTGAACTTTATATACCAATTTCGAATTAATAATCCATTATATCAATTTATAAAATATTGAATTGATGAATCACGTGAGAATCGCGAGATACTAAACAGCTAAGTAACCTAATATTTTATATAATATTCATGACCGAATTGAGAAAGTCCCTAAATTTACTGAAAAGAACAATCAGTGGCAACACTTTGTGACGTAGTCAAGTTCCATCTCGGGAAGAGAATACGTGTTTTATTATACCATGGTTTTATACAAATCGAGTAGAAAATGTATGTATTCCCACCTTGATAGCAGGGATGTGGACTGGGTCTAAAATAAATTTTATGGTACAGTTAATAAAATGAAACGTTACAAAATAGTGTTACTTTACATTGATCATATCCATTTTCACGTGATTTTAAATTTATTATTGCTGAAAAACTGATATTCAGAGCGCTATTTCCTAGTTACTTAATGCAATTGGGTATTTTCCTAAGCCAAAAATAAATTATTTTGTAGTGATAATAAAATAAAACGTCTCAAAACAATGTCACTTGTCTTTGAACATATCCATTTTAACGTGATTTTAAATTTATTAGTGCAGAAAAACTGATAAGAGCACTATTTGACTCCAAAATCTATGACGTCATCTGCCTGTATTTCATGGGCATTTCTTCAAATTTCGTTCTCCGCGTAACCTTCGTGGCGAAATTGAAATTACCAATAATCTTTTGAAAAAAAATACTACGCTATAGATGGTTTAAAAGCAAATAATATACTGTTTGAAACTTTCAAATTGACTAATAAATGATAAAGATATAAAATTCCGAAAAAAATCTGCCCACGAAAGTTACTATTGATACCACGAAAGTTACGCCAGTAAAAAATACAACTTAGTTGTAGCGAAAACTTTAGTTTTCGCTACAACTAAATATATTTTTGCATTAAATAACAATCTATCAAGACAAGCATATGCATTGCACCAGCGTTCAATGTTTAAATGTTGCATTAACATCACTTTTCTATTTTTTTTTTATGCATAAATTGATAGTTAGTGTAAAATTAAACAAAGCAGTTTTCAAAACAACATTTTTTAATCATAAATTCGAACATTATTTATTTTTTCTATTAATGGCTAAAGAATATGTGCGAAACAAAATAATTAAAAAATGGTTTGACTTAAAAATTATTAACTTATAGGACGTTTAAGGCTTTCTATGACTAATTTTTAGATGTAATTTTTATTATGTTGGTCAATAGAATTAATGTAATTCACAGACAGATATCATTTCTTTTTTTTCTTTTGTAGTAAATTTCTCTCGGCTTTGCTTTTACAATATTGTGTAATTCGGTATCTTTTTTTTATTTTTTTCTCTTCTTCTTATTTCGGCTAATCGCTTTTTCTCCAGATGTAATTTTTTACGGCGGCATTTTTAATTTAAATACGTTAAACCATTCAATTCGTTAAGTTATGATAATTCTTTTTAAAAAATTACACACTTACAAATATGCATACAAAGTCACAAACGTGGATATAAACCTGTATACAAACTTGTCATAAACTAAAATACAGAACAAATTCAAACTCTCATATAAAGTAACATACAAACGAATACTTTATTAAAGCTAAACAAATCCAAAAACAAACTCCAATGGAAACTCACACATAAACTCACATTCTTACTATCATACTAATTCAGAAACTCACAATCAAATTCCCAGACAAACTAACAAACCAAATATAAAAAACCAAACACAAGAAACTAATTATACTTCTGCTCGCGAGAATATTCTTCGGTCGGCTCATCGTTACTTAAACATACCAACACTTACCAAGAAATACCAATACTTTCCAACACTGAAATACATATATTACAGTCAACGAATAATTGTGGATGGAAAAGTCGAAAGCAGAAATTTTGACTCGGCATCTTTGTTAGGGCTAGTACGACATAAACATACTAAAAGTCCTTACCTCTCCGAGGTGAGCCCGCGAGGGGAGGGCACAAAGAAGGGGACCTTCTTTGTGCCCTCCCCTCGCGGGAATTGTTTTTTGGTTTTTTGCTTCCATCTCGAAAATGGTGCGTTGTACGAAATTTTGTTGTACTACATTATGAAATCTGATAAAATTCTCTACAACTATGGCTTTCATTTTTTTATCTATTTCCAATTTTTACCTAGATATGACGTACAAAAATTTTTCGAATTTTTCAAAATGTTATCTACACTCTGGATGTATTCGGACGAAAAGCGCACGCCAAGCCCACGTCCAATGCATGCCTTTCATTGCGTTTCTATCCCCATAGTTCAGGAGAAAGGTGTCCAAGCTAGTCCTAACAAAGTTGCCGAGTCAAAATTTCTGCTTTCGACTTTTTCATCCACATGCCCCTTTTGAGCACCCATTGACCGAACTAATACCAACCCATAGCAACACTTACATATACCATAACATACCGACACAAGCAAACATTGTTTGAGAACATTTTAATAGATTTTTCATTGTATTAGATTACTCGTATTTTAGAAACCGCTATGAGGAATATCACAAAAAAGTTTGTCGTATAAAAAAAAACGAAATAAACATGTTTTTAGTATTTTGTTGTTACGAACATAGTAAGGTATGATATAATATATGTAAAGAAATTAATATCATTGGTAATTTAGTGAGAATTAATAAAGATACGTAACTTTCGTGGCATGCTTTATAACTTTCGTGGCGAAATCGCCACGAAGTCCGCACCACGAAAGTTACGAAAATTTAACATTTTTTAAAATTACGGAGACAATTACGTATGAATTTAAAAACAAAATACTCTAAAATAAACTCGAAGGCATATTACATTTAAGGAGTGAATCGTTAAATGCGGAATAATTACTATTATTCTTCGAAAAGTGACCACAAAGGTCACTTCGGTTAGAGAATTTGAAAAAACTTAAAGAAATACACATCTGTATTTATTTGCAGACAACCGGTCAGCAGCTCATGAGATCCCCACCAATGACGGGTCGCTACTGTTTATCCGCGCAACTAAAATTTGTACCTATGATTCAACTCGTTCTGAAGTTATGAGCTGTTTTGTATCGTTTTTTGAAAACTAGCAAAATCGTGTGACAGAGACTAAATGCTTCATAACTTTTTTTATTTAAGAGATACAATTACCATTTTTTGTACAACTATGCATTGTTTAATCATAAACAGTTAGAAATACAAAATTTACTGATTGGGTGATAAACAAAAAAGTTATACGAGAAGGCAAAAGCGCACGCGTAAGTGTGACACGCGGAGAACAGCAAATTTGCTCCCGATTTTGGCATTCAAATATTATTTAAAAAATTACTGTACATTATGTATCTTATTTAATTATGATTTTGTATAGGGGTATAACCAAAGTAACTCCTGCAATCGGTTTTAAAACCATACATTGGTTAAGTTAGGAATAAAGACCGTGTGACAGTAAAAAAAGGCACTCTGAAGAAACACCCTCATACAAAATCCCACAGCAACTGTTTGTTTTGACGTTTAGAAAAAAGTATCTGATTTGACTTGTTGGAAAATAGCGTTTTTTATTTTGACGTTTAGAAAAAACTCCCATGCTGGTCTGGGTGAAATGAAAAAACTTAGAATGTACCAGCTGCTTCTCTTCCCGCGCAGATCGTAAAAGCCAATCGAGGGAATGGGCAAAAATGCGAATCATGATAACAGGCGATGCGGCTAGCAACCAGTCACTGTATTGATTGCTTTTCCATCTTCTCGCCCACCATGACGCTAAAAGTGACTTTTGGGTCTTGCGGCCCTGGGTTCTGCATAGAGCCGCAGGACCCCAAAATGCTCTGTCTGCCCCATTAGGGATAAAGACGTGATAGTATGTATGTTTAGAAAAAAATGACTGATTTGAGTAGTTGCCATCTAGCGGATGGGTAACGTTGGAATTGTCTTGGGTGTAGCTAGTCATAAGTACTAGGTGTGACGTTACAATAAAGTAATGAGCTAAAAATAAAACTAGTTTATTTTAAAAAGAAGACTTCCAAGGTTTCACCCCCAATAACTTTTGAACTGCTGAACCAATTTTCATGAAAAGACGATTTCTTAATCTACAAAAAAAAAACGCATTAAATCGGCTTATAATGTTCAGGCACATAGATCTACAAACACACCTAGACATGTCAAACATATAATTTATAACATCACTCCTGTTTCATCATTAATAAATCGAATCAAACCATGTAGAGTATCAAACGAAAGGCTCAAAAATCACATTTCAAAAATGAATATTGTTTTTGATGCAATTTTAAATCCCATTGCACTATTCCAAATAGTGAACTGGCTCCATTTTGTGGGAACATTTTAATTGAATTCTCTTTATAAACCAGTCGCGGCTCGAGAGCCACTTTGCAAACAAAAGTTAGATTAGTTCACGACACTCCACTCTCAATGTGCTTGGTATAGGGAATTTTTAATGGTCGGAAACTCTGAACCTATTATTTTTCAGTTTAAATGACAAACTGTTTGAACGCTACGTCACTTTTAGGCGGCTCGAATCAGGCTGTTTTACCTATTAACACAATTGAAAAAAGAGAAGACGGTTCAGAAAATCTCTTAATATACTAAAAAATAATTCGTATATTTCTTTTTTGGTGATTGTGTTTGTGCAGTTTTTACAAATAAACGTTTGATCTATCTATCTATCTATCTATCTAAAATCATTTTTTTTTAAACTTAATGCTTAAAGCATTCTCTAATAGTCAAACTTCGCGATAAATAGAAATTTAAGTCAGCTCCTTTTTGAAAGTCAGTTAAAACGAACGTTAGATTGCACATTGACAAAATGTGTTAATTTTTTATTCAGTGCTTGTATGTTTATCTATTATTTGCTATCTTGATCTCTATTATATATAAGTAAGCGAATTTATATTTCCAAAAAAATAAAAGATTCCGATTAATTGTAATCTCCACCTTTTTGAAAGTCGGTTAAGAAAACACAAATACGTGCGGTGAAAAACCGCAGTTTGGTGAAAAGCTGTATACTTTCATAAAAAAGTTTTTAAATTCGTTTTTTTTTTTTGTAAAATTATCTTAAGTATCAAATAATGTGACATCTTTATTAGAACGTCAATAAATTACAGTCAGCAGCTTTCAAAATCTATTATTAAATTATTACCCAATTTACACACAAAAATGCTTTCAGTAAGTCATTTTGGGAAGCCTAAATTATGCATGGAATCTCTACTGGAATTTTAATACTGATGACTCGTGATATATGATGTTCTATTTTTACAAGATGTCGCATTAATGCATAAGCTATTTCGGCGTACCTCATTATACCTGAATGATGATTAAAGCACATAATTAATATAAGATTACAAACAGTATGCCGTGTTGTTTCCGGCAGAATAGAATAGGACCACTCCAAGTCTTCCCGTGGATGTCGTTGAAGGCGACTTAGGAAATACAAGCTAAACAAAGCTTCGTGAGACCTCTCTAACCCGTCTGGCCAGCGAAGAGAGTGTATGCCAAATCGTCTGGCTGCTCTGGCCAAATATGGCTCTAGTGGTACAGGGTCGTGCTCGTGCAGTCGAGACTAAAAAGACCTGATAATGATGATAATTACAAACAGTACAGAATCTCCCAAGGTCCTGAGCAATATGCGTCCCCATTTCCCTCCTCGCACCTCACACATTGTGTGCACGGATATATAGTTTCGTCTGTACTAGTAGTAGGCATAAATGATACTCCGCTTCATGAATTGCCATATCTATGACCAAAGTACGCGAAAACCTTGCATATCATTTATCTTTCAGGATAAAAAATTTGATTTACATATGCAATGCAATAGAAAAACTCAACAAAATAAAAAGAATTACCTAATCAACTTGCCTACTTGGTCATATTGCCTAGCCTCACTCATACAAAAAACAGACAATTACAATCACGGTAGTGCGGCTCTGGCTGCAGAGTCGAGGAAAATACCTACGCAAATACATGGTCTGGCAGCCAATCATATTTTCTTACCTTTCGCGGTGAAACGATGGGTCCTTGGGGCCTCAAAGCTAAATTATTCTTGAAAGCGATCACAACAAGTCTTATTGAGGGAGACCCTAGAGATGGCAGTTATTTTGTTCACTGGAGAAGTCTAACACTACCAGTATTCTGGGCGAGTTACCTCAATGTGAAGCGTTGGAAGAATTTTTCTACATAGGTATAATTATATTGTTAGTATAACTCAATATACGGAAGGAATATTGTAATTTGTAAAAGATGACTTTTGACTTTAAATATCTGTGTTTATCCAAGTAAAGATTTGGCATTTTCAATATTTTTTCAAAATGAATAACCATTTTCATCCCCAAACTACACCTGACAAGTATGCCTATATATCAATCATAAAGAATTTTCCAAATCAGTCTAGGCGTCTTCGAATAATCGATGAACATACGTAAAATGGAGGTCCATAGTCTCTGCTTACCCCTGCGGGAAACAGGCGTGATATTATGTATGTATGTATGTATACGTAAAAAAAAAAACAATGGCCCTCCATGAGTGCCGACGGAAGTGAAAACTTGGTATCTGTACCGGTGTCGCGAGTTCAATGGCTTTTTTTCCATTTCTAAAAGTGAAATAACTGAAGTTAAAAATTTAGAAGCAATATTGGGCATACACGGAAACCAGTGTATGCCTAATTCGCCTAAAGAAGTTTTCACTTATACTTAAAGACGAATTGATACCTACTTTTTTTCAGAAGTAGGTCAAAGATATTCTTTGAGCACTGTTGCTACATCTACGGAAATTGTTATCAAAACTCGTGATATATCTTATGAAAAATTCAAATCTTGGGGTAACTCTTCGCATTTTGGCTTAACTTTATTAAACTTATTACCCACTGAGAGGAATTTCAAGTGCGGAAGAAAAATTACAAACTGTTATTTGTGGAGGCGATGTTTTGGTGTTGTTTATTCAAAATTTGTTAAATAAGCTGTGCTGAAGGCAAAGGCTAAATTTGAATAAGTAAACAATTCGAAATTTTACTCACTTTAACTTCGTTACTGTAAATGTAACATCTTTTTTGGAACACTTTTTGGGCAAATGAACTTGTTTTTATTCGACTAGGTGGTACTGGCAGCGTTGCTTACCTGGTCAAAAGCCTCATTTACAAAACTCACTTTTTAGACAAAAACAATCACGGTGGTGCGCCTGCCTGCTCTAGCTGTAGAGTCGGGAAAAATAATCGGAAGAAATTTTACTCACTTCAACTTCGTTACTGTAAATGTAACCTCTTTTTTAAAGAATAGAATAGAATAGAATATGGTTTATTAGCAAAATATGTATACAGTTGCAATTTTACAAATTGGTACATTAATTAATCTAAATATGACGCTAATCCGACGTCCACTCAGCATGTGTCGAGGCATTTTACAACACCCCAACGCTGGTCTTCCGTGACACCGGCCACACAAGAAGTACCACTGCGCACTGCAACGACACGCCGAACCATGTCATTTGACATGAAATAAGATTCTATTTCGAAGCACCACTACATGCAACAATATCATTATACGTACAGTGAGAGAAACCAGTTTTTGGAACACCCGCTTGCCGTTCCATCTTTTTTCACAATACCCTAAGCAGCAGTTCTAAGCTGACAGAGCCCAGAGCCGAAGGACTTAAAGTCCACTTTTGGCATGAAGGTGGACAAAGGAATCAAAATAAGGTTGCTTTGTTAGAAGCATCGCCTATAAACATGATTTGCAATTTCACCCATAACCAAGGGTATTCGGTACATCGGCTTCTCCGACCTGTGTGTTAAGAGATGTAGCTGGTCACATTCCAAGTTTTTTCTTTTCTCCCAGACCAGTATGGAAGTGTCAAATAATAACAATATATCCGAAACGTCGTTATTTTTTACGCCACGCCGGAGGCTTAATAGTACATAAGGGGGCGTAAAAAGCGGTGTTTCATATCTCAAGTAAATTTGTATTTGCTTCACGCGTGTCGTTTGTTTTTAGTACGTGCATTTGTTTCTTTTTTCAAAGTTTGCCCTAATTTTTAACCGTCATCCAAAAAAGAGGAGGTTATCAATTCATCCGAATCTTTTTTTTTATTTATGATTACCGATTATTCAAAGAAGCCTAGACCCATTTGGAAAATTCTTTTTCGTTTGAAAGGGTTTACTTGTCATACTTATCAGGCAAATCGGTTTTTAGTTTAAAAAAAAAATATCCATCCTATGTTAAACTGTAAGTACTATAAGTAATTAAATAAATACTTGTACTACTTACATTTTTTTAATTATTATAAAAAAATATTTCATGCTTAAATAGTAATAATTATTTAAATATGTCTATAAAACATATGTAATAATATATATGCACTGCACTATGGTTTTAAATTCAAACATTAAGCATAATTATGTTAATGTTGACTTTGAGGTAACACCTCTAAAAATGTCTAATTTTCTTTTGAATTTGTATGAAATTTCCTTTTCCGAGTTGTTTTATAAGTTAGTCACCTTTATCTTTTTAATTTGTAAACCCTACTTAGCTCTGATAGTTTTTCTTCAAACTTTGTTTACACTTGACTTTAATGAAAATTTGCACTATGGAACCAAATATTTCAAAAACGGACCTCTAAATCAAAAAATGATGTTCACAAGCTCATAATAATTTTTAAGGCCTATTCAACGATATCCCACGCAATAGGTTAGTCGAGAGAAAAACCTAGAGACCAATATGAAAAAAATGTTTTTCAAGATTTTTGCCATGATTAATATACATTACCCCAAATTACATCTCTCTAGTACTTATAGCCGCTGAATAAAACGGACGGAAACTATAAGGGTTCTTTGTTAACTACGGAACCCTAAAAAGATATCTAGAAAAGTATAATTTTCTAAACTTCGATATATTAAAAAAACATTTCAATTTTTACATACCTATGCATTATGTACTAACTTCAAAACCAAATTCTAAGTATCGGTTATCCTCGATGTATTGAATTAACGTCAATCTTCTATAATAATTTTTAAGAGTAACAGTGTTTTACAGTTTAAATTGTTAAAAGTGCTCTCCGAATGAACTGTCAGTTGCAATACACGCGCTATAACTCAAAACTTTAATCTTTTTTGTGAACTTCAAACTTACTTAACTACTTTAATTCGGCCTGTCGTGAACGAATTTAAATTTAAATAATTTTTGAATGCATAATTTGGTTGGCTACTAAACTTTTAATATAAATCAATTTAGGATGAATTTTGAAAAATTTGTTTTTAATTTATTTAATCATAAGAATATAGATAAAAGAAATTAAATTAAACTAAGCTATAAAATACAACTATACGAAATTATACTAAATTAAATAAAAATTATCTTGCTCTTATGACATGGTAGCAAGAGCGCTATCGTTATGTTTAGTCATTTATTTATAAATAACTTGAGTTTCTTTAAAAATTCCAAAGATGTTTACTAAAAATATAAACATGAAATGTATGTACAGATAAAAATAATTAATTTAATAGGTACCAAAGAAACTACATTTGAAACTTCATATTATCTGTTAATTACAAAAATATTGTCTTTAAATAAAATTGATACTAATAATGTCTCTAGAGTATTTTTTTCTATGTAGGCACTCATGTGATATTCGAAGCACCGATAAAAAAAAAACGAAAGAGATTTTCTTCACATATATTTTACATTTGTATGGTGAAAACAATCCCTAAGGATCTTGTTTCCGATTCCCGTTCGTTTTCTAAGGCACGACACACTCTCCTTGATTACACGGTATCGGACAATGTTGCTTCCTACATCGTATTTTATGATAACTACTATAGTATACTACACAGTGCTAGAGTCTTGATTAGAAAATGTGAAGGTTTTCTTCTCAACGTCGATTATTTGTTTTTCTAGTTCAAACACTGGTGTCAGATTTTTCAAGTCACCTAAAGGCATCTGATATGCCTCGACGACTGCCATTCAATAATGACAGCCGGGACCAACACTTATACGTGCCTTCGGAAGCTCGGTGAAGGTCGAGAAATTTTTTATGCCACTTGTGGTCACATATCCAAGTGAGCTCCTCTCCTCCTACCGTTAATAATAGAGGGTTTATTAAATTTAAAAATATTGTACACGTATTTTTTCTATTCTATGAGAAACAAAAAAAAAAATTAAGATACAGCGCATTTAAATTTCGCATGACGTGCCAGCTAGGTATGATTTTTTCTTAGCGGTGACGTCACAAGACCCCACTTCAGAATTCTGTAATTTTTTTTCAAATTTTTTTTTATCTAAAATATATTGGTCCACCATTTTTGGATAATCTAAAAGACGGACTACTTACAATCATACTTTTCCGACCCTGTCCTCCCCCCTACTATACTGATAAAAAGCTTATTTTCAAGCCATAAAATCTAATAAAATCTTCAGTTTATAGTTACTAACAAAATTCGCACGATAGTTTTACCGACTTTCCCATTCTCTTGAAGTTAGGTCAAGAAAACAAAAGGTGTCTGACAATGGCCTTTGTTCAGATATTGAGATTGTATCGTTGCTCCAACACATCACAACTGATAACAAACTTGTGAGGAGTTGACACACTCAATGATCATGACAATAGTTGCTTTAGCGAACTACTTGTATGTACTTTGCTTCGTTTATGTATGTCAGAATATTGTTCTGTGAAGTATTATAATTTTTTCAAAACTAAAAACCGACTTCCCCAGATTTTTTCTTAGCGGTGACGTCACAAGGCCCCACTTCAGAATTTTGTAATTTTTCTTTCAACTTTTTTGTAAACTAAAAAATATTGGTCCACTATTTTTGGATTATGTAAAAGACGGACTAATTACATTCATACTTCTTTCTGACCCTGCCGTTACCCCTACTATACTGATAAAACGCTTATTTTCAAGCTATAAAATCTAATAAAATCTTCAGTTTAGTTACTAACAAAATTCGCACGTAAGGAAAATGCCAAAAGATAGTTTTACCGACTTTCCCATTCTCTTGAAGTTAGGTCAAGAAAACAAAAGGTGTCTGACAATGGCCTTTGTTCAGATATTGAGATTGTATGCCATGAGTCGGCCAGCGACCATGATGGCAGAAGGGCCGTCGAAATATCTGGCAAAAAACGATATTAATCGCGGTAAGTCCCGTAATACTAATAACAGTAATTGTGACCGTGAAACTCTAAAATCATATATTGAGATTGTATCGTTGCTCCAACACATCACAACTGATAACAAACTTGTGAGGAGTTGACACACTCAATGATCATGACAATAGTTGCTTTAGCAAACTACTTGTACCTATGTACTTTGCTTTGTTCATGTATGTCAGAATATTGTTCTGTGTAACTATTATAAATTTTTCAAAACTAAAAACCGACTTCCCCCAAACTACACAACTGGTTTTGGTAAAATTCTTACGGGACCGCCTAACTTAGTGTGCCCTTTCCACAATAAAAAGAATTTTCCAAATCGGTCCAGAAGTGCCATTGTTGAAACGCGAAATCACCTAAACGAATGGACTTTTTTACACAAAAAACAGTTCATTACGTGACTCTGCGTTTGAAAAATCACACCACAGGCGTCTTAGAATAATCCGTAAACATACATAAAAACATAAAAGACGCGACGACTAACGATAACCTCCTTTATTGAAAATCGGTTAAAAATTTAGGAAGATTGTTACTTATGTTTTGTGCTTTGTGGAGTTTAAAGTAAGTTGTTGAAATTGATTGAATTGTTGAACTATAAGAGCCAAGACAAACGAGAAATAGCGTGCCAGCCACTCGACCCCGGTCGGCGACCAGTGTCGCAATGGTCACCAACTATCGCGCGACAGTCGCCCAACTGTCGTCGCCGGTTCGCGACAATGGTCAGGGGCTGTCACTGGCACATTATCGCTCGTTTAAAAGAACCCGGCACAACTGCGGTTCTCGTTCCCATTGTAAAAGGATCCTTTGTTTTCGTGGGCTAAGACCAAAAGAAAATCTGATCCAAACCTTTCTTTTGTATTGATGTTGGAACCGAAAGAAACCCATTATCTTCTCTATTGATTGTTACACGTCTTAATCACCTTTACATTATGGTTTTATGTAGGATATAATTTTTTAACACAAATAAATAAATAAATAAATATAAATATATAGGGACAAATTACACTGATTGAGCTAGCTCCAAAGTAAGTTCGAGACTTGTGTTATGGGATACTAACTCAACGATACTATATTTTATAACAAATACATATATAGATAAACATCCAAGACCCAGGACAATTTGAAAAAGGCCATTTTCCAACTTGCCCTGACCGGGAATCGAACCCGGGACCTCTGGGTGGCGGACTAGCATGGTGACCACTACGCCACGGAGGTCGTCAAATGTTTATGCACAAATGGATTTTGTATGTCATAGGCCTCCGAAGTTATTCAAAATGTTGCTGGGGAAATGTTTGGCCTTTTGCTGAATCTCATAAACGGTTTGGTTTACAATCTTGACTTTTTTTTATTTTATTTGTGGTTAGATGTTTAAGGTACCTATAAAAATACTTACTTTTTGCGTCTGATGTGGTACATAATATAATCTTCCCTAGGTTACATAAAATACCATAGAAATAAATATTTTTTTAAATACTAAGTTTCTAAGACATAATCTGTGTATAAAGTAGTACCAGTATAATAGTAAAAGTAGAAGTTTTAGCTCTAGAAGCAATTCTAATTACCCCAAGGTAGGTATTACAGTCGATCTAGATTTTTTTAACCGCTACCTGTAGCAAATACTTGTCATTTTCTAGCCTGAAAAGATCTCCATCAAACACATAAGGGAGGCCAGGCGGCAAGTACCGATTGACAAGCAAATCATGCTAAGTAAATGGATATGGCTAGGCCATACTCTCAGGAGATGGTAATTTATTATTGTTAATTTATTATACAATGTCCTTTTTTATTAAGTACAAATATTTTAAGGGATGATTCAGTCCATCGTATTGAATAACTTTTCCCAGTAAATGTATATCGAAATACGAAAAGGAAATTTTCATTTTCCATAGTAATGATATCACGTGACTACTTCGTTTGTATGAAAACCGAAAAAATATTTTTCGTATTTCAATATACATTTATTGGGAAAAGTTGTTCAAAATGATGGACTGAATCTCCCCTTAAAATATTTGTACTTAATAAAAAAGGACATTGTATAAACGGGGCCTTGCACGAACCTTTATTTCATCTAACGTTTCAAATAGAAGTTACATCTTTCGTGGTCACAGACAGACTGGCTGAAGTGCAGCGGTGTTTCCTTGTTGACGGTGAACGCAAATTTTGATATTTTTTACTTACTACGCATTAAACCCGGTACACAATACACTAACTGTATCTATTTTGTTCGACACTGACTTTGGCGTTTTAATTTCATCAGTTCAGGAGATACCACACACAACCCGAGCCTAGTTGAACTTCCCAGGGCATGCGAAAGTTGACCGTCCCCAAAAGACTTGGTAACGCGGAATTGCGGCGAAGAAGAAGACAATCAGGCTAATCTGGCCCAAAGTAAAATTCGCAGCTATAAAGAGCTATCGCGATGGAGAAACACTAAGCCACCTGGGGCCTTAGGACCAAGTTATTCAAGACCTGTAATTATTTTATCATTCATTTGATAGCTTCAAAAGCTTTCATGCAGTTTTAATGTCTTACCCGAAGAAACTCTTTATTGCTGAGAATTCCATTAGAAGTACATACCTGGTTCCGGTTTATATTGAAAGTTAAGAGATTTCAAGTTAAATGTGTAATGTTTTACTCTTGTATTTACAACCTACAAAAGTTAGTTAATGTAGACAGGTCGACCTCCGTGGCGTAGTGGTCACCATGATAGTCCACCAACCAGAGGTTCCGGGTTCGATCCCCCATGGGTCTTGAATATATATCAATATATGTATTTGTTATAAAATATAGTATAGTTGAGTTAGTATCCCATAACACAAGTCTCGAACTTACTTTGGGGCTTGCTCAATCAGTGAAATTTGTCCCTATTTATTTATTTAAGACTAAGAGTTGCATTAATAAGTGGTATATCGAAATAACGGCGGCAGACGGGGCGGAAAGGTTTTCAAAAATACCGTATCCCCTGCTCCGTACGGTCAGCAAGTATTAGAAATCGATAAAGGGTTTCTTATTTTACAAAAACTGGTAAATTTAATCACCTTTCTGTAGCACTTTCACTATTGTCTATAGGTATTGCAATTTCAGAAACACAATAAAGAAGCGAATGAGTATAATTTAAAATAAACTCAGTTATTCCCCTCAATGGAATAAGAAAAGTACGCTCTCGCGAGCGGCATTCGATTGAACAAATTATGCATAAAGTTGCTGACTGAGGTGTGCGTGACCTTATAGGGAGAACGTATTGTGGAAAATACAAGGAATACAGATAATAATAATATAACGACCTCCGTGGCGAAGTGGTCACCATGCTAGTCCGCCACCCAGAGGTTTCGTGTTCGATCTCCGGTCCGGGTAAATTGGAAGATGGCCTTTTTCAAGTTATTCTGGGTCTTGCATGTTATTCGGATGTTCATAACACAAGTCTCGAACTTTGGGGCTAGCTCAATCAGTGTAATTTATCCCTATATATGAGTCCAACCCAATCTCATCCCATAATTCATAGACCTTTTCCTTTTTCTTGCAATAGATCTTTCTCCTACCGAAATCTTTTTAAGGTTCACCTTCTATCCAGGAATGGGTTTTGGCGGGAGCGCCACATAACTTTAACTTCTCCAAAGAGCCTCTTCTTGTTGGATCTGTATCCCCCCGCAAGCCTCTCAAAGGAACGCGGTGACAATAAAAAATCTGTAGGCTTCTGATTCTGATTTTGTTAATAAATATATTGCTGACAACGAAAAAAAAGTTGCCAAAAATTATGTTAAAAGTTGCTGATTCAGGTGTGCGTGACATTATAATGAGACTTTATGTTACACGGTGTTACGGAAGGGTGAACTAATCCTTCACGGCCATGCTTAATCAGTGATATTATAGGTAATGAAATATGAATATGTAACTTTGCTATTAATTTATTTCGATAATATGTATGTTTATAAAATGCTATATGTAAAAAAAATAAAATGCTTTTTAATATATTTTATAAACAAATATTTTACGGCAGTCGTACAATAGTGAACTAATATTTTTATGTGAAACGAAATTAGACTTTATCATCATTAGTTAGAGATCAAAACCAACGGCACCACCAGTGAGTTGACTGGTAGATAAAGCCTATGGCTTTAAGTCCGCCTATTACATTTGTAATAAAGTTAAATAAATAATAAAAAATAAATAAATAAAATGTTGCTTAACACTGTAACGGCTATTTATCTTGTAATTATTTTTTATTACAAATTATTTACTTTATTACAAATATTAAACGGGCTTAAGCTTTTCTACCAGTCAACCCACTGATGATGCCAAGAAAAATGAGACTAGAAGTTGCAGAAGGTGAAGGAAGGTGCGTGTAAGATTCCCTTGGTTTATTAATTAAATTTTCTTTGCCTTTTTCAATCTTTACGCCAATAATACACTTAACGTGGCCTTTGGGTTTCAATGGGCTTATGGTTTGCTTACCTCGTTAGAGATAAAGACGTAATGTAGGTATGTATGGCGCTAAAAGTGGCTTTTGGGTCTTGCGGCCCTATGCTCTGCATAGAACCGCAAGACCCAAAATGCTCTGTCTGCCCCATTAGGGATAAAGACGTGATAGTATGTATGTATGTGTAGGTATGTATAACAGTCAAAAGTCTGCAAAAATTTCTGTATCTTTTGCAAAGGATCAAGAAGACAAAATCAGTATTTTTTGGTTGGTATCAAAGCGGCCAAAAATATCCACATCGTTATGGAATTTGTATACTTTGTTACTCCATAGTTTTATGAAACAAAAAGCAACAATTCAGCTTCCACATATTCCGCACAAAGGAATATTTGCGGCGTCTGTTCCTCACGGGTTGTTATTGGAAACATCAAGTATCAGTAATGCAGCCTGCTTTAAATATTACCCGGGGGCATGAAACGTTGAGGTTTTTGTAAGCATCTTTATGGAATCCATTGTATGCGTGGATGCTAGTGAAAATGTTGATCGAATA
Source organism: Acrobasis consociella (assembly GCA_963555685.1). NCBI lineage: Eukaryota > Metazoa > Arthropoda > Insecta > Lepidoptera > Pyralidae > Acrobasis > Acrobasis consociella. The sequence continues at coordinate 4,713,390 of OY743109.1, read as the reverse complement.
TTGGTTTTAGCGCTGAAGGTGTTCTATCATTAATTATATTCCAATTTTTTTATATTACATGACGGCATGAAACGTTGAGGTTTTTGTAAGCATCTTTATGGAATCCAATGTATACGTGGATCCTAATGTCAATGTTGATCGAATATTGGTTTTAGTGCTGTGGCGGGTGTTATATTAATTATATCAAAGATAATATAATTACTAACGTAACAGATACCCAACACCATAGAAACAATTGGAGGCAAAATTTGTAGGCAAAATTATCTCACAGAGATGGGAGAACATACGACTGGCAAAGAAGTGACAAAATATGGTGAATGTACTTAAAAATATTTATTGCATTTCATTTAAGGCATGTTTAATTTACTAGTGTACTACTTTAAAATATGTCATAAAAATAAAATAACAGTAATAAAAGATTTAAATGTTTTTATTATTACCTATAGCGTCATCTAGTGATGAGGGAAGAGAAGTATATATTGATAAGGCGATGGGTAGGCATGCTTACATTTTAACTTTTACAAATATTACCCTAGGACGTGAAACGTTGAGGTTTCTGTAAGAATCTTAAGTGAATTCTATAATGTATGCATGGATTTTTAGACCATTGAAAATATGCATGAATTTTTGTTATGTTGATCGAATATTGGTTTTAGTGCTAAAGGTGTTCTATTATTAATTATATATTTTTTTTAAATATTCCCCGAGGGCATGAAAAGTTGAGGTTTTTGTAAGCATCTTTATGGAATCCAATGTATGCGTGGATCCTAGTGAAAATATTGATCGAATATTGGTTTTAGTGCTGAAGGTGTTCTATTATAAATTATATTTAATTTTTTAAATATTACCTGAGGGCATGAAAAGTTGTGGTTTTTGTAAGCATCTTTATGGAATCCAGTGTATCTGATGTTGATAAAATTATGGTTTTGGTGCTGAAGTAGTTGGTCTAATAATAGTTATATTCAAACCTTTGAATATTACCCGTGGGCATGAAACATTGAGGTTTTTGTAAGCATCTCTATGGCATCCCACCTATCCTTGGTGTACTTCGACTACCTACATGGGCAACGCCGTAGGCAACAACAACTAGTATAAGATATAGATGTTATATATATATATATATAGAGGTTTATGGAATCCAATGTATGCGTGGATCCTAGTGAAAATATTGATCGAATATTGGTTTTAGTGCTGAAGGTGTTCTATTATAAATTATATTCAATTTTTTAAATATTACCTGAGGGCATGAAAAGTTAAGGTTTTTGTAAGCATCTTTATGAAATCCAGTGTATCTGATGTTGATAAAATTATGGTTTTGGTGCTGAAGTAGTTGGTCTATTAATAGTTATATTCAAACCTTTGAATATTACCCGTGGGCATGAAACATTGGGGTTTTTGTAAGCATCTCTATGGCATCCCACCTATCCTTGGTGTACTTCGACTACCTACATGGGCAACGCCGTAGGCAACAACAACTAGTACAAGATAATTTTTTTTTTAAAGATTTATTCACAAGTTAAAAGATACGTACTACTTACTAAGTTTTAAAAATATTAATCTTATACCTTTAAACAAGCAATTCTTGTATATTTATTTATATATTTATAAATTTCTGTGATCTCGAAAACGGCTCTAATGATTTCGCTGAAAACGGGGGTAAATAATCGATCTAGATTAGTCTTATGTTTGGGAAAACGCGTGTTTTCGAGTTTTCATGCGTTTTTCTTTCCACGCAGAATATGGTCGCTAATTTCTTCGCGCCGGCCGCCATCCGTTGACTCGGTGGTTAAGGATGCGGTGCGGACCACTAGAAAGAGTATTACGGGTTTGAATCCCACTCGGTGACTTACTTTTGTTTTTTTTTTATGTTCAAGTTTATACATAATTTTTTATTTTGTATTGTTATTAGACAAGTTTAAAAAAATGTAGTTAATGTTTGAGATGTAACTGAGCAAAGCTCGGTCACCCAGGTACTGTTTTGTTATTAATGCAAAACTAATTTCCTTTTTTGCTGCATTGACTATATTTTTGATACAAAACACACTCATCCGATTTGCCCTTGAACTCATGTACTCGTAGGTATTGAATTTGTGCGAAGGAAATAGGGTCGCAATCTTATTTCCTTGCTGACTAGTCTATTCGGAATGAAAAGCAAACAAAATGGCGATATTTAGATTGACACTTGTATATTTATTTGAATTATCCCTACTATCCCAATCCTATCTAATTTATCAGATGATCCGGGTTCGAAAATGGCCTTTTAAAATAGTCCTGGGTCTTGAATGTTTATCTATAGAGGTATATGCATGCATACATACTATCACGTCTTTATCCCTAATGGGGCAGACAGAGCATTTAGGGTCTTGCGGCTCTATGCAGAACCCAGGGCCGCAAGACCCAAAAGCCACTTTTAGCGTCATGGTGGGCGAGAAGATGGAAAAGCAATCACAGTTATTGTTATAAAATATAGTATCCCATAACACAAGTCTTGAACTTAATTTGGGGCTAGACCAATCAGTATTATTTGTCCCTGAAAAAAAATATGTGAGAGTTAGTTTTTATATTTGTTTGTTATCTCTTCACGTTTCAAACAATGAACCTATTTAAATGAAATTTGGTAGAGATAGTATAATGATAATAAAAGAACAGGCAAAAAACAAAAAAAAAATAACATTCTCATATAGGCCCAACGCAGACGACAGACTAGACCGCGCCGCACTTTTTAGTCTGTGAAAATAGAACCCACGGAATCACATGCAGTAACGCACACGACGCGCAAAAAGTCCGGCGCGCGGCTTGTGCGTTACTGCGTATGATTCCATAGGTTCTATTTTCACAGACTATTACAGACTAAAAAGTGCGGCGCGGTCTAGTCTGTCGTCTGCGTTGGGCCATAAAGTGCCCGAGCGGCTGCACACTTTCGCATGGAAATGCAGACTTTTTTTTTAAATTTTTGACTGTTGTTTTAATTTTATTATACTATATCTATAGTCATCTTGTATAGCTCGTAGTTTGATTTATTACGGGTATGTCCCTTCCACGTTATATAATCAGTGATAGTGTATATGTTAATATTCAAGAATATATTTTCCACTTCGTATTAAAAATTCACAAGTTGTATCATATTTTTAATATTAACTTCGTTATATGAAAAAGTCAAAAGTTTCTAGACAAAATGGCCGTCTGTTACACAGTAATTGCAATGATATTGAACGTAAAGTTTGAGATACTACCGAGATAATAGAGTAATATTAAAATCGTACCCGAATTTCTTATACAATATTCAAATTTCAATATAAAAGAAATTCAATACAGCTTTATAGAGAAAGGGGTCGTAAAAAATATTACGTTAAAAATTAGATAAGAAGTATAACCAGAGACTTTATACAGGGTACTATTTTTTATACAAAAAAGGTTTTTAAAAGTCGATAAACATAATTTGACCTCTCATACAAAATCATAAAAAATAAATAATAATAATCAGTAATCATGGTTTGGCCATACGCTGATTTGTAAAGAAAGCCATTTTTTTTAGTTTTTTTGTTTATGGAAAGATGTTCGGTATTATGGAATAAACTTGCTGGTGTTTAAAAAGTAACCCTGTTTTAGGATCCTAGCAAGTGCAGGTCCATAGTCCTGCCTACCCCTGTGGAAATCAGGCGTGCTATTATGTATGTATATATACGTTTGTACTTAAAATATTCTACCTATTTACAGTTCATCCCAAACTGTAAACTCAAGATATGTACCTTTAGATTTTCTTAGCAACCCCTTGAATGTTTTGGCTCATGGTTAAAGTTTTAATTAAAGACGCTAGAGTTATCGCCGAATTTTACAAGTCATCATCGTATTGTATTAACCAACTTCTAAAAAGGAGGAAGAGGAGGAGAATATTCTCTTAATATAGAATTTCTCGAAGACGCCCTGGACCAATTTGAAATATTTTCATTTTTAAGGTTCTTTAGTAAACAGCTAAAACCTTTATAGTTTCGCCATGTCTATCTGTCTGTCTGTCTGTCTGTCCACGGTTTTACTCAGAGACTATAAGTACTAGAAAGCTATAATTTCGTATGGATATGTATGTATATTAATTATGCCAAAAAAGAGGTTGTAAAATATTTTTTAGCCTACCTTTTTTTTCAAGTATAGTGGGAGTAATTTTTTTCCTTAACTAATCCATATTGTTCATTATTGTTGGATACCTCTAAATAGGTCTTTCAACCTATTTCAACGGATATATTCTCGGACCGAGCTGTAATGCCAAACAGCTAGAGTTTTTGCTAAACAGCGGATTATACAATCAAATTCCGACATATACAAAGAAACAGTATCTATTTGGCTAACAAAAGGAATGTAGGAGTATTATTATTGCATTTTGAATGCTGATAATTATTTAAACATGTCGCCCGCTTCACTCAATGTTTCAAATAATTCCATACTGAATAATAGCAATGTTTATTCCAAATAATGCTAGAAATACAAATCAAATACAAACAAATCAACCCCCAAAGCCCCGTCGACCTCAGCTCGCCCCGTTACACTGACTTACCCTCGAGATTATACAATTTCCATTCAAAATATACAATAGAGGAGGTTCGTTTCGGAATGACAACGATCTGCTTTCACAGATTTTCATGAATTGTTTCAGAGCGCGGCTGAATACTAATTGGAGTGGAACCGCACCTTATTCGTATTTTTTTTACAGTTTATTTATTTTTTTAATTATATATAAATGGCGAACTTAGGCCTGAGGCCTTTTCTACCAGTCAACCAACAGGTAATGCTGAAAAAGCAATCTTTTAGGAGTAAGTACAGCAATCGAAAAAAATAAAGTAAGTATATATATTGTTGTATCAAAATGTATCACATACATATATATCAAATATAATAAACCAACACAAAATATACATATATAAATTATGCCCTGATGCCTATTTATATAACCACTGACAGTTTTCGGAGATAGTGTGCACGCACTGCCTTTTTAAAGCAAAACGATATTCAGCTTTCGTAGTTTAGGGTCCCGTACCCAAAGGATAACAATGGAACCCTATTACTAAGAGTGCACTGTCCATCTGTCCGTCCGCCTGTCCGTCTGTCTGTCTATCATCACTCTCTATGTCATGAACCGTCATAGTTAGACAGTTGACACTTTCACAGTTAATGTATTTCTGCCAGAATAAAATAAATGTTTAAGTGGGGCTCCCATACAACAAACGCGAGTTTTCTGGGTTATGGAATGAGATTGAGATGGACTGATGCTGGAATATTGCAATAGAAATGTCACCTACAAAAATCTTATATTTGCACTTATTGTTAAATTAATTGATATTGAATGTGTGTAGAAAATGGCAAACGAATTACATTTTCGAGATTTTTGCCAAAAGCCTTGAGGTTTTTACAACCTGGATATTGTACGTCTTATTTTGCTTCCAAACGCACAAAAAGAACCAATAAATATATATTCTGACTAAATATACATTCAGTTCCCTTAACAAACATGTGTCTTGTCTCTGCAAAGTGTCAGGCTTTCGGACGGCCATATAAGTGTCTTCCTGAAGGGAAACTTACTGGGAATATCGTAGGAACACAAAGTTACGATTGTTACGAGCAACGATGTGTTTTTATTGGTCTTTATGTAGATCTATTTATCTGAATACATACATTTAGAACCCTTTACTGTGTAAGTAAGTAAGTTTTAAACTAAAACCAGACAACATGGAAATTCTTGCTGAAAAGTTTAGTGTGACAAGATATAATATAATAATTTGGAACCAACCAAAACACTAAACGATATTTGATAGTAGTTGATAGTTTGGAACAGATAAATCTAGTCATTGTAGTTTGAGGGTCGTGCTCCTGCAGTGGAGACAAAAATACCTGATGATGATAATGATGATTGTGTTAGTTTGCGTGTAAGGATCTCAGTACCCTGCGGGTGTTGTCATTACTAGCGCTTTTTCAAGTAAAGCGACAGTAGACCGTATTTGGATGGGTGTGGCATAAAAAAATCTCGAGCTAATCCGTGCTTCGGAACGTAGAAGCTGGTCTAGGTGGTCAACGTTGTATGGCACTCGCCTTTTAGGCAGCTTGAAAATTTTTTTACTTACACACACGAAAAACAAACAACACGCTAGTGTGCAGTCGTTAGAACTACACACTGACTGTAATCAGACTGCATGGTTGTTGCAGTCGATGTATTGTGGTGTGTATCTGTCTAGAGCCAAGCCTTATCAGAGATTAACCCTAAGAGGGCTAGACTCTGATAAGGCGTTTCTCTAGTGGTTCTTGTATATAAGTAAATACAAGTGCCTCATGTACGAATGATTGCAAATTAAATACAACCAATGCGTTCTCAAGTATCCACTTAAAATTCTTTTGTTTATGAAAAGTATTTGCTCTCAGTTGACACTGCACTGTTTTATTAATTTAACTCTTAAATTTTCAAGTCATTAAGATATCTTTTTGATCAATAATACCTGCTTTCTTTAATACGGTATTTTAATAAATTAGTTTTATTATTCATATCAATAAGTAACATAATCGTATTATAGAAAAATCTATACTTACTTAAATATTAGTCAAAACGAAGCACTCACTTAGAATCTGAGTTATTGGAAATATTTACTCGAAAGAAGATAGTACACGACAACTTGACACACGAAATGACTGAACGATAGGCGTATTCTGGAGAATAGCCAAGCTTTATTCAGATAAATTTCTTTACCGTGTGGCTACAGCACTTAAGTACAGGCAGGTTTCTTAAGTTCATGTGTGTGATCATGGTTTTTTTTATTCCTGAACCTTTCGGATAACAATCAGTGCAAAATTGTGAAGTTCCTTCAAACTTTCCCTACTGATGTACAGATATACGAAAAATTACTCTTCATTTTGCATAAACATATAATATTGAATAGATACTATTTATCTGCACACATTATGGGAAGCCAAAATGTTTATTTCATATTTCAGATATTTCATTTTTAAAAGTTTTACCTGTATTATTAATTGCTTCTGAAAATATTTGTGTTAATTTGAATTTAATGTAAATATTTTGCACTATAAAACAAGTGCTAAGTATATCTTATCACTGAATAGTAAGTATATATAAATAGGAGATCTGCGGGTGTAAGTTATTTGAAAGTTGACATAGAGGGCGACAAAATGTCGTCAATTTTTTTCATTTTACTAGCAATATCGATTTCACACGCTGCGTTTATTGATTTCAAAAGTTATAAAAACTACAAAGTTTATCAAGTGGAAGGCAATGATGGGGATATTATAAAGATTATTGAATTTTTAAACGGAATTGCAGTAAGTCACATTATCTCTTTTTGGTTTCCCTTTCACCTGTTACCAAATGAGCTCTTTAATTATTATTATTTTTCCACAAAATATAAGATAAAGTGGAACTAGTGTACGCAAAATGAAGAGGTCTAAAAAGCTTTATTTTATTTAATAACGGGTGAAGTGCGAGTCGAACTAGCACACGAAGGGTTCCGTACCATTAGCTATAAAAAATGACGTTTGTTGTATGGGAGCTTAACTTGGATATTTCTTTTGTTCTGTTTTTAGTATTTGTTGTTAGGGCGCTAACAGAAATACATCATCTGTGAAAATTTCAACTGTCTAGCTATGACAATTTATGAGATACAGCCTGGTGACAGACAGACAGGCAGACGGAGAGCGGAGTCTTCTTAATAGGGTTCCGGTTTTACCCTTTGGGTACGGAAATCCAAAATTGATATTAATCTTTTGTGCATTTTGTATTTGTAGGAAATACCATTCTATAACATCCGTAAATCAACGGCCGAAGTGATGATTGCACCAGACCTAGACAATGTCTTCTCCACTGCTGTAGACGTATTCAATTTGAAGAAGAAAGCGGTGGTTGATGACTATTCTAAGTAAGTAACTACTCTGAAGAAGTGTTTTTTACTATCCATATAATTATGATATACCAAATTAAAAGAATAAAACCAGAAAATTATGCGAGAAGCAAATGTGTAACCAAGTCGTCTCCGTGCTTTTTTAAGCAAGGAGAATGAATTTTTTTTGGCTTGCGGTCGCCGATCCCAGTGCGTAGCACGCCCTTGGTTGCTAAACTTGTAAAAGCAAGCCAAGGGCCTCTACTATTACAAACAAACTATACATCCGTGCACAGGTCTATGTGTGTGTTTGCCCCCTCCACTTGCGCAGCAAGGCGAGAACGGGATAGAGGTGCGGGACGGGGCACAAGGACCCACATTGCGCAAGACCTAGGGTCTTGCGCAATGTGGGTGTTATTATAAAACGCAGTCTAACTTTGTTACTAGGTTTAAACCATTATCCGACCAAATCAAGTTGATATTTTCAGATAAGACAATGGCATATTATTACATGTCAACTAGATTTGGTCGGATAATGGTTTAAACCTAGTAACTGAGATAGTCTGCGTTTTATAATAAGACGGTAGGTGTTTCCGTTCTAAGGTGCTATTTTTCAAATGCGGAGTCACTAAACGAACGATTTTTTGTATGGAAAAACCATTCGTTTAGGTGACTCCACGTTTCAAAAATAGCACTTCTGTATGTAATACATATATTAATTCAGTGACAGAAATATGTTTTTCTTAGGATCATTTCGGACGAGAAAAGTGGTAGTCGCAAAGGTTCGCAATTTTCCTGGACTGCCTACTACGATGTTGACGATGTAAGTATTAAATTCGGATATTGTAAGAGGTTTTTAAAGCATTCAAGATGCGGTATTAAAGTACTCATGAAGATTAAATTATGAAATAAGAAATGAAAAAAAAATACCACGAGAGCGGCATTCGAACTCATGACCTTGGTCTAAATATTTCCCTTTATGATTTGAATAATGAAACAAATGCACTTAGTGTGAATTAACGAGGGATCTAGAAAAACACATGAGTTAAATAAATATAAATATATATAGGGCCAAACTACACTTTTTTAGCTGGCCTCCAAGTTTTTAGTGACGTTTTTAGTGATATAAATATAAAATAATTTAAAGGTCTATCAAATGCCTAATTTGCATTATTGCGGATTTGTAACGATGGACACTGGGTACAACATTTTCGGTTTGGACCACCTGATACTTGACAAGTTTCGGTCTAGACCACCTCATTTTTAGACGAGATTAATCTTTAGACCACTTCCCATTATGACGATATGCGATTTAGACAATGACCGTTTAAGACGAGTAGCCACAAAGACTATTTGCATTTAAGACCATTCGAGACTATACACGGTGATTTTTCATTGGTTTTGAAGCCGAAGGCCACTTCATAGGCATCGTTAGTAAGACATAATTAGCTAGTCAAAATAAAAATTCAGAAACAAAAAATGTTGTCTAAAACTCGAAAGTAAAATTGTGAGATCAATTAGTAGTCCGATAGTAGGAATTAGTAGTACTGTTTACTTGTATGATCAATAATGTTCTTATACCATAAAAGGACTACTGAGAATAAAAGTTTTTAAATATAAATTAAAATTTACTGTACTACATTAAAACTAATTCAAACTCTCTACAATACTATCGTTTTAGTGCTTCAATTGGATGTCGTAGAAGGCGACTTAGAAATAACAAGCTAAACAAAGCTCATAAACATAAATGAGGCCTCTCCAATCCGCCTGGTCAGCGTGGAGTGTAGAGGTCAAATCCCCTGGCTGCTCCGGCCAAGTTTGACTCTAGTAATTTAGAAAAGCTCCTGCAGTGAAGAAAAAACTAAAACAGACCTAATGATGATGATCAGTGCTTAACTTACTTGAAAAACCAATACCAATAAAAAAAAAACAAAAAGTAAAACTTTTTTCCAGATTTACGGGTACCTAACAAATATAAGTAAAACATATTCTAACTGGACTGAGTTGGTGGAGGGTGGGCAGAGCTACGAGGGTCGGAAGATACTTGGCTTGCGGATAAACACCCCCACGGATATAGATAAAGTCAAGAACATTGTATTCATCGAATCAGGTTAGTGGAACATTTTTGAACAAATAAAAAAAAGGCGAATGTTCTCAATTCATTTGCTTTAGTTAATTAACTAAGTAATCTGTAATTTGTGGACAAATTTGGAAATTTTTATTCAATTCATCAAATTTTAGACAAATTTTATACATTGCTTTTTTTATTAACATGCATTGCCTGTTTTCGTAATCTACTCAAAGATTTTTATAATGTGCAAGTTCTGACTAGTAATGTAGTTGTAGATATGTTTGATAGTCTTGAAAAATTAGTTAAAAACAAACGAAAAAAGGAGATTTTCCTACCGGTCCGGCGAAACTCGAACAAAAAATGTGGAACCTCAAAGCAAAGGTTGGCTGGAAGAGGTAGCATTTATAGCGATGAGTCCGCCTTTGTGCCTGTATATTTTTTCTTGATGTTTTTTATGTTTATTATGGTGCAATTAAATTAATTTGTATTGTAATCTCCTATACTTAACAGTCATCGCGAGTTTGTCTCCGCAATCGCAATATTTCTCCTCATTTCTTCCTTTTCTACGGGAATGTATCTGTATCATGGATACTTACTGTCTGTTTTTATTATTTAATGAATTTGAATAATCTTATGTAGGTATCCATGCTCGCGAGTGGATAACGCCAGCCACTACGACCTACTTCATCAATGAGCTGCTGACTAGTACCGACCAGGCCATCACGTCACTGAGGGACAAGTTCGAATGGCAAATCTTCCCTACTGTCAACCCTGATGGATACCATCACACCCACACGAGAGTAAGTTATATAATATTAAATTGATTGGTTTGTCCCTCATTAATATTGCACGCCTCATAAGCAAAGCGTTTGAGGTAGTGCATTACTTTCAAATGTCAGGTCAAGCATTTTTTTTGAAAATTCTACTGTTCTGTGGTTTTCATTTAACGGGTACTGCCGGTCAGCCTCTTAGTATTTCTTATTACGTAATTTATGATTATTAACTCGTTCGCAAGAATTACATGTTATAATGCATCAACATTGTAGTTGCCGTGTGGTTTCTGGCAGAGTAGAATAGGGCCAGTCCAAGTCCTCGCGTGGATGTCGTAGAAGGCGACTTAGGAAATACAAGCTAAACAAAGCTTACAAACGTCAATGAGACCTTTCCAACCTGTCTGGCCAGCGTGGAGAGTGTAGGCCAAAGTCCCCTGGCTGCTCTGGTCAACAAGTATGGCTCTAGTAGTACAGAGAGGGTCATGCTTCTGCGGTGGAGACAAAAAGACCTGATGATGATTATGATTGTATTATATTATAAGTATTTATAAATTAAAAGATAGAATAGGTAATATGACAAAATCCTTCTTACTTGCCAGAAGAATTTTGTAATTTTCTATCGGCGACCAATACTGTGAAAATCAGTTTCTATAGGCGTTTTTTCTTAGCAGTGGTCGTTGTGAAGCGCTAATATCAGTAGCTTTTGTTTAAAAATAAATTTAATTTATTATTACGTCTCAAAATAATGTCACTTGTTATTCTGGAAACTTCTTTATTACAAAAAAATGGGTACTTTATGCTGCTTTAATGTATTTCCTTTTAGCGCCTTTTTTGCTTTAAATACTACCCCTGATCTACTAGATATGCACATGATAAATTAGCAGGCTGGGTTGAATAAAATTTAGATACCATATCGGTTCGGATAACTTAGCCTGCCGATGCGGGTCCGGATTCCTTAGCCCGAGATAACATAATGGCCTGGTATTTTAATATGGTAGGTAAGTCTGACAACTTAGGACTATAGGTTTTTATGTTATTCATACACGAACATGGAGGAGAGGGGCTATTTACCGTATTTGTACAAAATTTTCTGTCATCTGTACGATACGGTAAATGATAGAAAATTTTGGAGGCAGTTGACATACAGAGCCAATCCTAAATAGGGAGAAGGCAAGGATGATGATGATGATGATGTTGACATGAAATAGTACTTCACATTTATTTTTCAAAATTAAAAACCGACTTCACCCTCAAGCTATACAACCGATATAGATAAAATTTCTATACAATGTCCTTTTTAATTAAGTACAAATATTTAAAGGGGTGATTCAGTCCATCATTTCGAACAACTTTTCCTAATAAATGTATATCAAAATAAAGAAATAAAAATTTTCATTTTCCTTAGTAATGATATCACGTGACTACGGTAATATGTACGAGAACCTACAATTTTTTTTCGTATTTCGATATACATGTATTGGGAAATCTTGTTCGAAATGATGGACTGAATCACACCTTAAAATATTTGTACTTAATTAAAAAGGACATTGTAGAACCACCTAGCAAGATCACCATTTCAAACGAAAAAAGAATTTTCCAAATCGGTTCAGGTGTCTTCGAATAATCGGTTAACATACATTTAAAAAATCGCGATGAATTGATGGAACCTTCTTCTGTATTCGAAGTAAAAACTTAGGTGTTGACGCTAGGAACATACCACGGTTGCCTAAATGACGAAGCTAGTTTTATTTAGAGTTACAATTTATGTCTAAAATGGTTGACGAAAAGGGCTATTAAGGAGCGATATTTTTATATAAGCGTAAACTCGCCAGGGGGCCGCAATATTTATTTTGCTGGTACAACGTTTTACGGTTTTCAGGACCGCATGTGGAGAAAGACGCGATCTAAATCTTCAACGTTTTGTCACGGGGCAGATCCCAATCGCAACTGGGATTACAACTGGGGACGTGAGTATTTTTTTAAATTTGTAGCTGGCTAAATTGCTACAGAGTTTTTAGTCCATCTAAGGTTTATGTATATAAAAAATGGTGCCAACGGCTTTGTGTCTTGTGAAGTTTCCGAAATAGGAACATCCATCCTGATTCACTCTGAATGTAGTGATGCTTAAAGGTCACAGCACACTTATCAACTCGGAAAGGGATCGACACCGTATCGCCTTTCGCCGCGCGGTCAACCAGGCGTCAACCTGACGTAGGCACGTAACCAAACAGGCTCAGCTTCGGTACGTCGCGTCGCCGCGCTTACCGCTCACCGGCCGCTCTGGTCTGGCTGGCACTAGACCAAAACGGATCATTTTAAACGTAAAGTGTAGCGCACAGTTATGTCTCGGTTCACAATACGCGAGTTGGCAACCATAGCCATCAATTTTTGTTTATCTACAAATAAATAAAACGCGGGTGTGAGGAAACGGAGAGACGTCAGCTCGCATACGGAGAGGCGTAAGCGCGCGGACGACGAGCCGCAAGCACGGGGACCGCTAGTTGACCGACTAGCAAAGCGGTTCGTGAGCTGGTCCCAAGGCGAGGCGTTTACGTTACGAATCCGAATAGTGTGCGTTGAAGTAGGAAGTTTCATACAAAGAATACTGAGCTGCTCGAGTTGATACGTTTACGTTCCGTTTACGAGTTGATAAGTGTGCTGTGACCTTAATTCGGGCTGATCCTATAGACAGTATATCCGTAAGAGCGCTTGCTTGCTTAGAAAACTACACGTATTACAGGGTTTACAGCCGGCACGGCAGATGATACATAATAAGTCATCATCTTCAGGTCTTTTAGTCTCCGCTGCAGGAGCACGACCCTCTCTGTACTACCAGAGTCATACTTGGCCAGAACAGCCTCAGGATTTGGCCTTCACTCTCCACGTTGGCCAGACGGAGAGGAGAGGAGGATTTGGAGAGGTCTCATTGATGTTTATAAGCTTTGTTTAGCTTGTATTTCCTAGGTCGCCTTCTACGACATCCACGGGAAGACTTGGAGTAGTCCTATTCCACTCTGCCGGAAACTACACGGCTCATAAGTATAACCTTTTACCACAGATTTGAGCGCATGGGATTTGGGCCAATTCTATGCTCCCTTTGACCTCTAAAATTTTTTGTGAACTACATTTGTCATTAATTGTATTGCAGAATACGGCATTTCAACAGACCCCTGTAACTACCAGGTCTACGCGGGCTCTCAACCTTTTTCAGAGATAGAGACTCGCACTCTCTCTGATTACATCTCAGAGCTTGACAATATGGTTGCATATATAGCCTTTCATTCTGATGCCCAGATGCTTCTAGTGCCTTATTCAGATTCTGTTGAGCATACCAGCAACTATGATGACTTGGTGAGTCTTAATTTACATTGTAGTTTTATGTTAGTTAATTTATATTGCCTTTAAACCAAACTTAACACTAGCAGTAATAAAAAATATTGCGTATTAATCAATCATTTTAAAAGAAGAAGTGTTAAAGAAAGAGTAAAAGTGTTCTGACGATGAAAGATGTGTCTGTGGATGCATCCAGTCCATGGAACATCTGATTCTGCTGTTATGCCCGACGTCCACAGCATCTTATTCTAGAGACGATCTTGGAGGACAGTGAAAAGTCTATAGATGCGACAAAATGCTGGACCAATACAATTTAGATAACAATAATTGCCATTGACATGATAAAAATAAGAAGGGTACCTATTCTATTTTTGTACGAGTAGCTTTTGAATGTAAATTGTAATTTTTTCAGATAAAGATTGGCAAAACATCTCTTGAATATGGTGAAAAAGTGAACGGAGAAAAGTATGACGGCCCGGCAACAGCAGCTGAAATTTTATGTAAGTGTCTTAATCCCTTGAGTTACAATATCAATAGCACCAGCTGTTGTAGTTACTTACACGCTGCCTTTTCATTTGTTCTGAAAAAAAAAATGTCGTATAGAAAATAAATTCCTCTTTCCTGTACGTAATCCAAATATGTGTATGACTTAAGACAAAAAAGATGCGAAAATTATTTCGATCAAGACCACGTAGTTCCGCCCATCCAAAACTTTCGTGAATACTCGCGTGACCCCATGAACTCCCGGCTGCCGGCCGGCGGCGGTACTACTAATTGATCTCACGATTTTACTTTCGAGTTTAAGTCAACATTTATTGGTTCAGAATTTTTATTTTGACTAGCTAATTAGGTCTTACTAACGATTCTTATAAAATGGCCTTCGTCTCCAAAACCAATGAAAATTCACTGTGTATAGTGTCTTCATATATGAAAATGATGTGCGTCTGAGCAGAAGTTTTGTAGCTTCTGATGCATGTCATGGAATTTAAAATTCTGCGCTAGATGTGTGGTGATTTGCGGAAAGACTTTCGCAGCAATATTTTATATTCATGTTCTAAAGGACCACCTGCAAGTATCTTTCCCTTGTGTCTCTTTTATAAAATATAACCTTACATTGAAATCGTGTGTAGTAATATTCAGCTATGCTATTTTAGACTCTAATGGGCCCAGACAGAACGCGTAGACGGGTTGACAGATAGGTATTTTGTTCGTTAATGATAATATTTAAGCTAAGGTCTCTCAATGGTAAATGGAAAAGCTGGCAAGAATTAAATATACACGGGAATTATAATTACCGTGAAATGTTTCTTTTTTATGTAATTGTTTACGTTTCAATCGGATTGCACCAACCGTGTTCTTAGCATGATGAGACCACTTAATATATGTAGTATGAAAAAATATTTTTATAATAATTACTTTTAGCTAGAGCTTAGTTCTCTTCCTGCTAAAAGCTGGGAAATAAAAACTTTTTGAAAAAAATAATAACCGACTTTAAATCGAAATGCACTAAAAACAAAAAATAATTATTTTTTATATCAGATGTCCCTGAAGATCTGGGTAAAAAATCTCTATACTACCTATACTACTCATTATTTATTTGGAGTCGGTGCTAATCTCAGTACCTATTTTACCTTGAAAACATCCATGAAGTACTTTAGAATACGCCACGGGAATCGAAATAATGTGAAAAAAACACATTTTATCTACAAATAATATTACATAAGTAATTATTAACAACTCGAAAAAGAGCTGTAACTCGGCTGAATAGATCATAGCAAAGAACACTCTCGGTTGAATTACTTTTGTAACAAGAAAAAATCTAAATCGGTTCTTACGACTAGCTACGACGTGGTAGGTATCCGTATTTTAGGCGCTACGACGACGTACTCGTACATGTTAAACTTCTTTGCAACTGGACTCTGAGGCAGGAAGATTGCACCGACTCCAAATAAATAATGAGTATTATAGAGATTTTTTACCCAGATCTTCAGGGACATCTGATATAAAAAATAATTATTTTTTGTTTTTAGTGCATTTCGATTTGAAGTCGGTTATTATTTTTTTCAAAAAGTTTTTATCGTCAGCATTGTTTTTAACTGTCTTCCAAAAAGTAAGAGAATATCAATTCGTAGCAATCTTTTTTTTTTATGTATGTTCACCGATTATTCAAAGACGCCTTGACCGATTTGGAGAATTCTTTTTTTGTATGAAAGGGTATACTTGCGAGGTGTTTATCAAACCCGTTTGTTTTTTTTAATTATTATTTTTGACCCATAGACAAAGCGTCAGGCGGCAGTATGGACTGGGTGCGCAACCAACTGGCAACCCCAATAGCTTACACGTACGAGCTACGAGGTACCTACTTCCACTGGCCTCCTTCCAGGATCTTTGAGCAAGGAGACGAGGTCACTCAGATGATGGTCGGCCTGTTCACTGAAGCCTGTAGCTTAGGGTACTGCTAAGAAGTTGTATTGTATTATATATAACATCCAAATGAAATATGATGTCAGTTGAAGTAAAATGATTTTTTTGGTTAAGTGTACTTAATGCTTAAATTGTTATAAAATATATATATTTGAAATACTTCTATCTATATTCTTAAATTAAGAAAATACTGTATAAGCATATTAAAAAAAAACCCTCGTTACAGATCTTGTTTATATATTTTTAATTTTGTACTTATCTGTACAACGTGGAAGAGACGTACTCGTAATGAATCGTATAACGGACTATACTAGATCATTTTAGTATAATGTATAAAGGAACTGTAAAAAAACAAAACAAAAATTCGACTTTCCGATACAAATTGCCCGGACGGCTGCACACTTCGCCGATGAATTTTTCGAATGCCGATTTTTTAAAAATCTTTGGCTGTTATTTTGATTTTATTATACAAAGTGCCCTAGTATAATATAAGTCTGGTTCTATTTGTCCCTATATATTTATTTATTACGAGTATCTCCCTTCCACGTTGTATGTTATTATTAAAATAATTAAAACTAATTTTTATTATTTGAATTACCTTTTCCACCGTTGTGTCCACAATGACGTTAAGCATGGCCTTTGAGACCTATGGTTTTAGGCTCTGTTGATAAAAACGTGTACATTTGATCCTTCATCATTTCAGCCGCATATCGTCATACCTAATGTCGACATAGGTCTCCCCAAAGATTTCCAAAATGACCGATATAGAGCGGCTTGCATCCAGCGCCTTCCAGCGACCTTGGTTAGGTCGTCAGACCACCTCGTGGGTGGGTTACCTACGCTTCGCTTGCCTGTTCGTGGTCGCCATTCGAGAACTTTCTAAACTTATCAGTAACCGGCCTAATGCGAATCGGACTTGTGCACGAATGTTTCCGTACTTTTATATATAAAATCACGTTTGTTGTAAGAGAGCCTCACTGAAATATTAATTTTATTATATTTTTAGTATTTGTTGTTATACTCGTAGCGGCAACATAAATGCATCATCTGTGAAAATATCAACTAGACAGGCTATTACGTTTCATGAGATACAGCCTGGTGACAGACAGACGAACAGCGGAGTCCTATTAACAGGGACCCGTTTTTACCCTTTGGTCTTTTGTCTCCACTGCAGGAGTACGACCCTCTCTGTACTACCAGAGCTATATTTGGCCAGAGCAGTCAGCGGGCTTGGCCTACACTTTCCACGCTGGCCAGACGGGTTGGAGAGGTCTCATTTATGGTTAAAAGCTTTGTTTAGCTTGTATTTCCTAAGCCGCCTACTACGACATCCACAGGAGGACTGGAGAGTGAAGTGGTCCTATTCTACTCTGCCGGAAACCAAACGACATTTTACCCTTTGGGTACGGAACCTTAAAAATTGCCACAACAGCTTTAAGCCTCAGGACGCAAAATACTCTGTATGCCCCGTTAGGGATAAATAAGTGTAGTTTATGTATAAATTACCCAATAACTTACAATCTAGCGTATCTTATGCTTATATAAATAATTAAAATCAAATACAACTTAACACGTAGCTTAATGTAACTTGCTCGTACTTAAATACATTCTAAACTCGACATAAGTATTTCTTAGACTGGTATCTCCAAAATTAATGATCTAACTTATTATGTGTCTGGTGTACATTAAATTTAATTCAATTTGTTTGTACAATTCACAACAGTTTCGTAAGGGCTTAACAGACGAGCGACAGCATGCTCGCAACACCTGTCGGCGATATGTGCCGCGCGACGGTCGCCGATTATCGCGTAACCGTCGCTGATTGTCGCGTGACTGTCGGTCAAAGTAGGCGACAATAGAAGACCGTCGGAGAAAGTTGTGGTGTAGAAGGCGACTGTATAAAAACACAGTTGAATTAGACTCCCTTTATTCTTATGTTTCTTATAATATACTATAATACTAGCTGTGCCCGCGCGCTTCGCTCCCCGTGAGAATTTTAGGATAAGAACTATCCTTTGTCCTTCCCTGAGTCTTAAACTATATCCATACCAAATTTTATCTAAATAATTTCAGTGGTTGAAGCGTGAAGATGTAACAAACAAACAAATATACCCCTTTAATTGTCCGGGCCCGTTTCCGCCCCTCGCCTCAAGTGTCCAAGGGTAGCGGAAAATTTTGAAAATTTTATCGCGCGGCGGAAAACTTCCGAAAATCTCAAAACTTTTTTACGAACACTAGTAAAAAAAGTTATATCATTGGAATCCTTAGGAAATACGCTATCAGACTGTATATATTTTAATAGCAATTTATCGTGTATTTCAATAAATAATAAGAGTTGAAAATACGATTTGCGAATTTTTTTAATAATTTTGGAAAAAGTGTGAATAATAAAAAAGAAGTATATTTCTTATTTTTATTTTTTATTTACCTTATAGATACATATCTTAACATATTCAAATGATAAAAATAACTACTTCCTTGGAATATTTTTGAATTACATTTTTAGAAACATACATTGACCTTCGCAAAACTTGGTCATTGTGGGTTTACAATTACGTAGTTTGACAATTTTTTTTTTAAATTTGCTGGTTATATCGATGACTTTATAGTACATTATGGTACTAGTGTGTAACATTGGTGATTTACGCCGCGGCGCCATTGAGACCCGAGCCGTAGGCGAGGGTCTTAAGAGAGCCAAGGACGGTAATCATCAATACACACGTGTATCATACGACGTTTTTCAACACACTTGTGAATAAAATAACAATAAAATCTCATTTTATTTAGTAGATAAAAAGTTTATTTAGAGAAACAATAAGTAAATGTGCAGTTAGTAAAATTATAATTAACTGTTTTTGATGACATAGCGGTCTCAACAGATAGATTATTTATTGAAATACTTCATGTTCTATTGTAATTTGAGATGGCTCATTATTCGTGTAGGTAGGTGAAATCCAATCATTGGATGTACTTGGTGTTTCGTCAGTAGGAATCTTTTATAAATTTTTCAATATCGTCAGACGATTAAACCTTTGATTTCTTGCTTCTAAATCCATCGGATAGTCTCTTTAGATAAGCTTACAAATTAGAGTATGTTTTTGAGTCCACTCCATTTTTTGTTCGGACTGTACTTTTTAATATTGAGTAAAAACACCACAAAGAGCTAGGTTTGTACTTAGAAGATAATTATTTAAAGTACGCCATGAACACATTTTCTGAAAAAGAATGCGTATTCTTGCTGATTTGCCATTTTATGAAATTTTGGTACGCTAATAGATATTTTTCCTTGGAGTTTTCAGGTAGTAAACTTTCTACAACGTTAAGGGCTTCACATCTTATATCGGGCTGGGTACAACATAAATCATTTTCTTCGTAACTAGTACTTGTAGACATTTTAATTAATAAATAACTATAATTTCAACAGTGAAAACGAGTTGTAAAAAATGTTTCGCTATGGCGGGCAAAATTAATCAGTTTTATATTATACTTAGCATGCGCGCGCATTGCGATCGGCCACAGACTAAAAAGAGATGAGGTTTTTTTTCGCGCATAAGATTTAAAGGGTTATGGGTGTCATTATGTGCCTAATTGCGGTGACCATAGAGCCACTTTATGAGCAAGTGTGTTGAAAAATATTTTATTGCATGACTTTACTTGTTTTTTAAACGTAACAAAGACTCAGACGCTACACATGTGCTGTGAATTTTTTAAAAAAGCGCGTCTTCAGCGCGTCGTCATCGACCTTAATAAGGTCGTGGACTGTCAGGGGGATACAAACTCACTTTCGCATTTATAATATTAGTAGGATTAGTTGCAATTGCAACTTTTGCTTTTTAAATTTATTAAAACCTACTCCATTATTTATTAAAAAAATATAATCGTGAGCTAAACCTATTTTAGTTAAAATATGTGTTGTCTCGTATTTTCTATGTCAAATTGAAAAGAGGGAATAGGACAAAACATATTTTAACTAAAATAGGTTTAAAAGCGTTTGTTAATTTTTATAAATGTGTGGGTTATAATATAGTTCAATGTTATACATTATAACATGTAATGCTTGCGAACAAGTTAACAAACATGAATTACGTAGGTAATAAGAAATACTAATTAGTGGCGCGACCGTCGCGTCGGTGACAGTCGGCGACCGTTGCGCGGCGCGTCGCATGTGTCTCAAACATACTATCGCCCGTTTGTAACAGCCGTAAAACAAAATTAATTCTCGCTTGACACCTTGACACTTGGCAACTTGAAAACGAAATTCGCTTTAAATTGAAATTCGAAAAGTCGTACGTAAAGACAACCTGCAGATGTATTTTGAATGTATACTAAATTATTCTACATACATATAACAATTTAAAAAAGACATACCCGTAATAAATCGAACCACAGGCTAGATCACCCTGTTAGAATGAAATTAAAATAACAGAAAAAAAATGTCGCTGTTTCCACTTTCGTCTGGAAATAGCGATATTTTTTTTCTGTTATTTTAATTGTTTATGATATGTTTTAGCTATCACAATTCTTGAGATATAGCCTGTTGACAGACGGACAGATGGACAGCGGAGTCTTAGTAAGAGGGTCTCGCCCTATAATTAAGACTCCGCTGTCCGTTTTTACCCTTTGGGAACGGAATCCTAAAGATTGAAAATGAGATGGGTTGCTAGCCGCATCTGCCGATCGCCTATTGCCATCCGCACAGAAAAAGAAACTACAAGTCCATTTCAGACTTTTCCTAATCTAACAAATGTTTAATGTGTTTTGTAACGTAAGAATAGATTCGTCGTCAAACTTTCAACTCTGGAGTTACATTGAGTTCATTTGTTCGTGTCTGCAAAGTTTTAAAAATAGTTGCGTCTACACCAGAACCAGACTAGTTTTCTTTGTTAACTTTCTTTGAGTGCATAGTACCCCTATACTTAGGACAAACTTGTTCAGAGATGATAGCAACAAAAAATAACTGGCCAAGTGCGAGTCGGACTCGCGCATGAAGGGTTCCGTACCATTATATAAAAAAAACACGTTTGTTGTGTGGGAGCCCGCTTTTAAAAAAATATTTATTTTGATATAATTTTTATTTAAGTAAATATACTACTCAAGCGTCTACCTGTTGCCTTTATTGATATAGCCAAAAAAACTATGGGAATCAAAATAGCGATGGGTTGCTGATACCACCCCTGACGGGCCCCGGGCATCACCTAGTTTTACGGTTCTGGGCTCTATCTGCTCCGTTAGGTATAACGTATTTATATCACATTAATATTATTAAGGCGAAAGTTTGTGTGTGTGCGTGTGTTTGTTGCTTTTTCACGTGCAAGCGACTAAACCAATTTTGATAAAATTTGGTATGCAGGATTAACTTCTTCTTCTTCTCGTGTGTGTTAGTGACTAACACTAGTGTCAGAGTTTTTAAACCGCCTTAAAGGCCTCTGACATGGTTTTTAGGTAACGACCAATGTCAAAGACACTGACCGGGACCGACGGCTTAACGTGCCCTCCGAAGCACGGATCATTATTTAGGATTAACACATAGGCTACTTTATCCGCGGGTAACACCGCGGAGCGCAGCTAGTCATTACTGAAAATAAATTAATTCAAAATTACTTATTTCCATTAAAAATGAAAACATACATAACAATAAAACAACAAATAAAACATTTCTCTTTTTATACATCAGAAACATATGCTACGCCCAAAATCATAAAGGAATAAAAGATGCTAATATCAACTCTGTACTTAATCATTATCATTATTCATATAGCAAGAATTATCGGTGTCAATGCGGCCATAAAAGTGTAATAACCAGAATTGGGGGCTAATCGAGCGTGAGTGATAAATGTAGCTCTCGGTTTGCACGCAAGCGATTAAAAAAATCTTACATCTACTTATGATGTGAGTAGGCAGTTTTACGACTATTATCTATTTCGTTAGCGAGGCAGACAGAAACGGTAGAGTGAAAATAGAAAAAAGTGAATCAAAATCGTTATGGGTGCTAGCGTAGGACACCTACCTGCTAGATGGTCAGACGACCTGTGCAAGGTTGTAGGAAGTCGCCGGATGCAGGCCGCTCCCGATCGGTCGGTTTTGAAATCCTTGGAAGAGGTCTAAATCCAGCAGTGGACTTCCTGTGGCTGATATGATGATGATGGGTACTAGCCGCATCATCGTCTAGAATTGAATCGAATTTTCGCCCTCTCCCTCGATCGGCTTTTGACATCTGCTCGGGTGGAAAACCAATTGGCACGTGACATGTTTTCTTTTCTCTCAGACTATGCTACGTCCAAAAACTTATAGGAATAACAGATGTCGATATCAACTCTGTACTTAATCATTATCATTATTCATATAGCAAGAATTATCGTTGTCAATGCGGCCATAAAAGTGTAATAACCAGAATTGGGGGCTAATCGAGCGTGAGTGATAAATGTAGCTCTCGGTTTGCACGCAAGCGATTAAAAAAATCTTACATCTACTTATGATGTGAGTAGGCAGTTTTACGACTATCATGTATTTTTCGTAAACGGGGTAGACAGATACACCGTAAAAATGGAAAAACGGCCAAGCGCGAGTCGGACCCGCGTTTGTGATCAAAAGTCTCCCGTAAATGCCTATTTATTTTATTTTAAATATTTTTTTATATTAAAAGTGAATGTACTACTAAATATTCAGTGAATATTTCAAGCGCCTACCTGTTGACTTATTAATATTGTCACGTTTGTTAAATACCAAACTTAAATATTTTAATCTATTTTTAGTATTTGTTGTTATAGCGGCAACAGAAATACATCATCTGCGAAAATTTCACTGGCTAGTTACCACGGTCCTTGACATACAGCCTGGTGACAAACAGATAAAATGACAACGGAGTCTGAGTAATAGGGTCCCGTTTTTATCCTTTGGGTACGGAAACCCTGAAAAGACGAATCCAAATCGTAGTGGGTGCTAGCCGCATCGCCTAGAGCTGAATCGAATTTTCGCCTTCTCCCTCGGTCGGCTTTTACCATCTGCCTGGGTGGAGAAACAGCTGGTACATAAAACGTTTTTTCTTCCAGACCAGCATATATTTAGGCTTGCTACACATGTACCAAGCCGGTAGTATCGGTTATATAGGCAATACAGTATTAACCGTACAACAAAGCTGACTCAAAACGATTACTGATTCGAACTTGTTCGGCTATATTTGGCTTGTGCCAATCGGATAGTTCCTTCGAGTCTGATCGGCAAAATTTGGTTTTTAATTCTTCAGAATCCGCCAATACCAGACACAATAGAAAAATAATGGAAGTAGATCTTGAGAGGTGGAGGAGAGAGATGTTATGGACCAAGTGATAAATTGGGATATTTTTAATAATGCCCGGGCATTGTGAATAAGGACAAGCTACTTTGGGTTAGGTAATTAATTATAATTTATTTACCACATTGCCTAGACTTTATATTTTTTTCATGTGGTTGTCACAGGTACAATGCACAAGGGGGATTCACCTAAGTTGATTTATCTATCAACCAAGTAACATGGCAATTTCATGCTTGTTTGAAAGTGACCAGTTTGCCTTCCCTGAATTGTACAGGTGTATGTATTGTACAGGTTATGTGTATAAATTAAGTCGGCACTATAACCTATACTATACGTCCAGGGTGGTCTACACAATTCTGTAAGAACACTGTTTGCGGCTAGGGGGCCCCCCTGCCGCAATATAACCTTTACTTCATGTCGTAGATAAGTATTACATTTATACCCATGCGGTTTGATTATTTTAATAGTTTTTACCACTTTGCCCTCTCATTTTGGGCATTCTTCAAATTGCGCGGACATTTAATACAATGTCTTATTTAATCGCTTGGTCCATAATACATACAAGAAATCTTCACTGCCATAGCAACTGTCACAATTCGGCAGTTGCCAAGTTGAGTGATTATGTACGGCAGCCGAGCGGTTTGTGATTCAGGACGTTCATCTACAATTCTACATACATATATTCGATTTTGCCGCTCTGCTGTACCGATTAATTCCGGCCCGAATATTAAGTGTATGTCTAAAATATTTCGATTTATTTTCACGGTTTCGTACCCAAAGGTTAAGAACGGGACCCTATTTTACTCCGCTGTCCTTCTGTTCGTCTGGACTTCTGCCAGTTTGTCTGTCACAAGGCTGTATCTCATGAACTGTGATAGCTAGACAGTTGACATATACTTATAACAGAATAAAAAAAATATTAAGTGGTGCTCCCATACAGCAAACGTGATTTTACATAGACAGTGGTACGGGACCTTTTTTGCTCGAGTCCGATTCGCACTTAGCCGGTTATTTCCATCAAACAATACAACTTTCCAAAAGCCTGCGTCCATTTTCTTAATAAAAATACTGATAAACCGACCCTCCACACAACAAAGGGAATGTGCACGATAAATTAAATGTCCAAATTAACCATTCTGCGAATCAAAATGGAGGTCCCGTTGAGAACAAAGCCGAGTGTTGTTAAAGTAATGGATAGCGGCCGTAAAACGTTAAAAATCGTCCGGAAGACGATAATGACCTTCCATACCCGCCCTGTTTAGATACGCAAAGCGTCACTGCTACTTTTTACCAAAAGACCTTAGATGTGATTACATTAATAGGCAGACGCGAGAGCGATTTAAAGACGAAAATTAATTCATGTAAATTGTAATATGCAAGCTTTCTCCGACTGTCGTTTCTTCTTTGGACCGACTACCAACTGGACGTTTTGTTTCTGAGAGTTTTAGGCCGCATGTGTCGGCGTTTATCGGAGTTAGACGGAGTTTTCGCGCGCCATGTGCCTTACTGCATATGATTGCATGGGTTCTTTTTCACAGACTAAAAAGTGCGTCATATATAGTCTGTCGTCTGCGTTGGGCCTTACCGTCAGAACTTTTTACCTATGGACTTTTCACCGACAAAATTGTTCACGTATGAGATTGTTGCATACTACAGAAATTTTGTAAATTAGTAGTTTGCGCCGAAGTGGGAACAAGCGATATACATTTTTAAGGCTAGAAGAACCCCTATCTTATTTACTTAAGCCTTTGATTTATGCGTCTCATATTGAAAATAATCTTTTATATTTTAATCAAAGAAAGTAGCTAACTTAACAAATTAAACTATACTTTTCAACATTTTTTTTTCATATTAACTATAATGATATTTATTAGCCCTTTAGCAATATTATTAAAATTAGAAAAAAACTCAACAAAGCCCTCTTCTTTCCTTCTTATCTTGTAAATAGCTGAACCGTTTTGATGAAACGTAGCTAAGAATACACTCGATAGAGTTATAATGTCAAACCTTAAATACCTTATTATATTTGCTGCTACCGTTAACAAATGAACTCTTTGCTCGCTGTTCAAACCAAAGGAAATAAATAAATAGATGGCAAAGAAGTTGAAATTAATGAAGATGAGTAACTATATATAACAACGTGGAAGGGTATACCCGTAATAAATCTAACCACAGGCAATACTAAATCACTATAGTATCTTCTTCTTCTCTTCTTATATTTAAGAGCTGGGCTCTTGTCGGTGGAGTGCTTTCCATGTCTCTCTTCCTTCCGCTAAGTTCTTAACCTCTTTATATGTTTTCACTTTTAATTTTTCTTTTATTTGGTCTATAAATTTCCTTCTGGGTTTTCCTACTCCTCTCTTTCCTTCTATTTTTCCTTCCATTATTGTTTTAAAGAATGCATCGTGGCGTAGTAGATGACCGAACATTTTGCCTCTTCTATTTTCTATAATTTGTATTATTTGTCTTTTCTCTCTCACATCCTCTAATACCTTCTCATTTGTAATTTTTTCTGTCCAACTTATTTTTTTCATTCTCCTCCAGCACCACATTTCAAATGCTTCTAATCTATCTCTATCCTTTTTGGTCATCGTCCACGTTTCACATCCATACAAGGCAGTGCTCCATATAAATGTTTTAATAAATCTTTTACGTAAACTTTCTTTAATACCAGAACAAAATATGTATTTTTTACTTTTAAATGTACTTTTTGCAATAGCAATCCTCTTCTTAATATCTTCTGAGCATCTTGCCTCTTCGTTGATAATAGTTCCTAAATATTTGAAACTCTGAACTTGGTCTATTGTTTTATTATTAAGTTGGATATTTTTAATTACTGGACCTGACTTTGAGACAATTAAGGACTTGGTTTTATTTATGTTTATACTCAATTTATGTTCTTTAAAAATATTATTCATTGCTTCTATTAACTTTTCTAACTGTTGTGAACTGCTTCCAAGGGCTGCTATGTCATCTGCAAATCTTATAAAATGTATCTTTTCTCCATTAATACTAACTCCTCCTAAATCTTGGTCTTCGATTTGAGATATTGCTGCTTCTATAAATAGATTGAATATCAGTGGAGAAAGTGGACAACCCTGCCTCACTCCCTGTCGTATTTTAGCCTGTCTTTTTTCATTATTACTTTCTATTATTTATATTTATTTATTTATTTATTTATTATTGTCTCTTGTTCTTTATACAGTTCTTTGATTATTCTCCTGTCTCTATAGTCTATGCCAGCATTCTTAAGCGCCTTCATCATTAGTTTCCAATTTACTTTATCGAACGCTTTCTCTAAATCTATAAACGCAATATGTGTTTCTAAACCAAGTTCCAATCTTCTTTCTATTATAATTCTAAGTACTAAAACTGCTTCTCGAGTGCCTTTGTTTTTGCGAAAACCATATTGGTCGTTGCCTACTATATTTTCTACTTTAGGTCGGATTCTATTTTGTATTATTTTTATCAATATTTTTGATGCTTGTGTAATTAAACTAATCGTTCTATATTCTTCACAATTTTTCGTATTTGGTTTTTTTGGTATCGTAATGGTTCTACTTATTTTAAAATCATTTGGTATTTTTCCTGTTTTATATATTTCTTGTATCTTCTCTTCTCTTCTTGTATTAATTTAAATATCTCGTCTATGAGTGTGTGACATTTAATATATTTAATAAGTTCTATTTGTATTCCATCTACTCCAGCGGCCTTGTTATTTTGTAAACTATTGAGTGCAAATTCAAATTCTTCGCGCGTTATTTCAGGCCCTATCTCGTTTTCTTCTACCCTATTTTCATCTTCTATATCCTCATCACACAAACCTTCTCCATCATAAAGTTTTTCTATATATTCAACCCATCTTTCTACTATTTCTCTATCGTCTATTAATATTCTACTGTCTTCATTTAAAATAACTGTACTTTTTGTTTTATGGTTTGTTTTTAATTTTTTTATGATGCTATAAGCTATGTCTGGTTTTCCTTTATTTAAAAATCTTTCTACGTCGTCGCAGTCTTTTTCAATGGCTTTCTCTCTTTCTTGTCTGCATTTCAGTGTTATTTTATTAGATAATCGTTTGTATTCTTGTATGCTTTTGATATCGTTCTTGTTTCTGAGTGTTCTACGTTCCAACATCAAATCTTGAATTTCGTTATTTAGCCATTTCTTCCGCGGTACTATTTTTCTATTTTGTAAATGCTCTTCTGCACTATCTTTTATAATATCTCTTAATGCGCACCAGTTTTTCTCTACATCTTTACTTTCTTCTGTATTTCTATTCTTTTTGTACAATTCTAATTTATCTCCTACTTTATTACTATATTGCACGCTTTGACTAGAATTTTCTTTTATTTTAGTGAGATCTATTTTCTTTGGTCTATTTATTCTACTTTTTTTACCTATATGCATGTTTATTTTGCTAACTAACAAATTATGATCTGTACTTAAATCTGCTCCTGGATAAGTTTTGCTTATTTTAACGTTTTCCTTAAATTTATTTTGTACTATAATATAAATTTGAAATCGGCCTATATCACCAGGCATCTTCCAAGTGTACCGTCTTCTCTTTGGCTGTTTAAACATAGTATTAGTGACTATTAAATCGTTCTCTTTGCAGAATTCTATTAATCTCTTTCCTCTTTCATTTTTCTTCCCCAATCCATATTTACCTATTATATTTTCTACATTACCCTCTCCTACTACTGCATTGAAATCCCCTATTATAATCAAGTTATCTTTCTCTTTTACTAAATCTATTATTGTGTTTAATTGTTCATACATTGCTTCTATTTCTTCATCAGGGTGGGTACCAGTGGGCATGTAGACTTGAATTATATATGTATTAGTTTTCATATCATTTATCTTAATTGCTGTTATTCTTTCGTTTACATGTAAGGTGTTTTCTACTTTTGATCCCCATTCCCTGTTCAAAATAATTGCAGTGCCATGTTCTCCCTGTTTCTCCGCTCCTGTATAAATGACTCTGTACTCATCACTCCAATAATCTCCACTACCCCCCCATCTCGTCTCAGCTAATCCTAATATATCTATTTTCAGCCTATTCATTTCTAATTTAAGTTCCTCAAATTTGCCGGGATCCAGCAATGTCTTCACGTTCCACGTGCCTATAGTACAAGGTTTTAGTATCACTATAGTATAGGGATACTAAAAGAACAGAAAAAAAAACAAAAAAAGAAATAATAATTCTATGCTAATTGCCTAGGCGGCTGCATACTTTAGTAAGGAAATGTCGATTTTTTTTTAGTTTTTGACTGTTATTTTAATTTTGTGATACTGTAATGATCCATTATAGCCCGTGGTTCGATTTATAATGAGTATGTCCCTTCCACGTTGTAAACACTGATTTTTAATTTCAATGTCATCATCATCATCATATCAGCCGTATAACGTCCACTGCTGGACACAGGCCTCTGCCAAAGATTTCCAAAATGACCGATCTAGAGCGGCATGTATCATTTCCATAATTGTTCCTTAATCGCTTTCGCTTCTGCAGTGTGGCCTAGCACTTATTTCTGCAACTTTATTTCACGCCTGGGATGGAGCACGCACTTCCAAAATTGCTGTTCGCATTTTACAACTTAGTTAACGAAAGACTTAGTTAATATTTATGCCCTGTAGAAATCTTCATCTGTACCTATTTTGTCTGTAAAATATTTAAGTTGTAATCATAAAATACAACTAGCGAGTAATTTTTAGAATAGACGAACTTTACCTACGTAATACACTTCACATAGGTATGAAGAAGGAAAGGAGAAAAAGTCTAACAGAGAAGCACTTCCATACAAGAGATATATTATGTAACCTTTTTTCAAAGCAATATATGTGTACATAGATACACATTTCGGACAAAATATATAATAATCATTAAATTATTTTTCTCCCTTAAATTAGCAGTACCTTAATTTTTGAATTTGGTACAGTCTTTCTTTAGCTTTCCGTGTGTGTGGCCAACACTGTTGTCAGATTTAATAAACTGGCTAAAGGCATCCAAAGAAGCTCCACGTTTGCCATACAATGATGACAGCCGGGATCAACTTCTCGTGCCTTCCGAAGCACGGAGGAGCTCCAGAAAAAAATTATACCACTTGTAGCCTCATCAAACCAAGAGCGGACGACGCCTGGTGGCATGTCACACTGCTTTGAATTATCGTCAGTAATATCATGAATAATGATATAACCAAGTTGAAATAAAAATGCAGCAAAGTTCAGACTAACTCTTGTGACCATGTTATTCAAAAACACTATTGCATAAAATTTTCTCGATGGAAAAAAATTGCCAATTTGCCTACAAATCACGTCTTATTTACTTGGTATACAGGTAGTACTCAAGAAATACATCAAAATAGACCTAGAAACTTTGGATTAAATTGTATTAGACATAAAACAGTGATATTTGGGAGGTAATTCTTTTTCAAATAACTCTTGAATATTCTTCGCGATTGGACCATTCGCCTTTGGGCCTTTGGGCCGCCCGCGTTCCTTTAGGTAGATTTTTGCTGGCCTAGGGCGGGCTCTTAAGAGTCCCCTTACCCTAGACCAAAATACAACTTTCCATACAATCGTAGTCTACATTTTATTTCAAAACGACATGTCCGATTTCGGCAAAATTTTGTAATTTCAAAGAGATTGCAATTATTTAGGGTAATAACTGATTTTCTACAGTAAAAATATGAACTTGAAATAGAATATAGTGCTTTATATCATTTTTGACCATCAGTAGGTATGGGAAACTTCTAAATCGTTATATTTTCTTTCCAGTTCATAATTTTACCGTCGGAAAGCAGTTATTACCCTAGATAATTGGAATTTCTTTACAATAACCATTTTTTACCGGAATCTGACATGTGGTTTCAAAATTAAACGTAGACTACGTTTGTATGGAGAACACTTTTAAGAAAGTGTGAATGAATACTTCCGCCAAGCCACCGAGCTCTTCTGAAATTTGATAAATATTCAGTTACAAATGGCTTTCCTTTAGTAATTCTGTTAGTATTCAATGAATTAGTACCTGTCTTAGCGATGACATCAAGTGGAAAAAGTGAACATGAGAAGTTTATGAATAAACCATTAGTATTGAATTACCGAAGCGGTACTCTATAGGAATAATAACTAAAGGTGTAAAAGACGCCTTTTAGTGATATTCGATCAAATATATCCATGTTTTTTGCAGTTATGGGAGAAGAGTTATTTTTCCATTCTCCCAAAACTAAATAAATATATAGGGGACAAATTACAGTGATTGAGCTAGCCCCAAAGTATGTTCGAGACTTGTGTTTATGGGATACTAACTCAACGATACTATGTTTTATAACAAATACATATATAGATAAACAGCAAAGACCAAGAATAATTTTAAAATGGCCATTTTACAATTTGCCCTGACCGGGGATCAATCCGGAACCTCTGGGTGGCGGACTAGCATGGTGACCACTGCGCCACGGAGGTCGACAAAACTGCAAAGAACATGGATGTTTCATAGAACATTTAATTTTTTTTTTACCTGTTAGATTTTTGTTTATTAAAAAAGCATCTGACATATTATTATTATAGCTTTTCGTGCCTTAACCTTCTACGAGCTCAAGAAATTGTATGCCATTGGCAATGAGCCATCTAAGTGCGATTCCTGCTTGTGAACAAAATGTATCCACAGGCAACGCTTGGGAGTAAAGAATAATGATTTTTTTTCAGCTGCAATTCTTCTCTATCTCATTTCATTTAGTGTATAAAATGGAGAAGGAAATACGCGCAGCTGAGCTAATGCAATACGGATATGAACTTTTTTTTTTTTACTAAATAAATAGATTATTAAAAAGTATGGTACGTATTTTTTCTTTTCTATGATTAGACAATATTGACGAACTCGACGCCACAATCGGCTACGAATTGTACCGTAAATCACCACCAATCGCTGTATCTTTGTAAATTTTTACTACTTTGCTAAACTTATCCCTTATTTTTGAAAAATCTAGTTGACAAACTAAAAAAATAATATATTTTTACTCAGTCCACTTCCCTATTGGAAACACACTAATATAAACATAAACAATAAGGATGTATTCGTATTTGGCATCTAGTATGCAGATCATTGGCAAGCCAACTTTATTTGTGTTCGTCGTCTTTTTACCGGGACCCATGGTGGGTGCGGCATGGCTAGACTTTTATTTCTTACATAAATTGGTGAAGTAAAAAGAAAACTACCTATATTATACCTACTTACTTATAAAATACTAGTAGTTCGCCACGAACTTAGACCTCGCGATTATGTACCTGATTTGGATGAATTATCGGTGCAGGTTTACCGATATGCCAAAATAGTTGCCATCACAGCCCTTTCTTTAAATGACTTTCGATCTAGCTCTGAAATGTCAGGAGCACCTTCCAACCATACAATCCCATGGATATGAGGTCTACCGTGATGCTTAAATTCAGTTCTGTACCAGTAGTCTTTCACAGAAAAATGACCCATCATTTTTCAAATGACAAAGTCGTTTGCTCGAATTTCAATGCTCGTTGTTGGAAAAACCAGATAACTATTAATGGGTTTTCGTTTAAATGTTTATTTGTATTGCCATGGCTCTATGCCGCTGCTCATTGGTTTCTTACTTTCTTCGTAAAGCTACTTCGCTTGCTTTGGTCGCTGTTGATCTCTTGTTAGTTCGTAGCATAATTACTAATACTACTATAAAAGCACAGACAGGCAGCGATAGCGATTGAACGAAAGTTCGCTAACAAAATTGCTAAATTTAATTAACAAGCCAACAATCAATCAAAATAGGCAAAAACTGAAAAAAACTAATTGTAAAATAAGCAAAACCCTTTTTTTAAGTCGGTTAAATATGATCAAAATTTATAGAACTACTTATGAAACTCAAAATAATAACCATAATAGTTATTCATAGAAATTACTTCGTGGACCCCAGGGTGTATGTATTTGTAAGAACGTTGTTCAGTAACCCGCACTGAATTCACCCTTAAATAGTTTTAGTATATGTTGTAAGAAGATTTGTATTGTATATCCGTCACGGCTTATAGACTTTGCGAGGTACCCTAAACCCGTTTAAGTACCTATACATACATACATACTATCACGTCTTTATCCCTAATGGGGCAGACAGAGCATTTTGGGTCCTGCGGTTCTATGCAGAGCCCAGGGCCGCAAGACCCAAAAGCCACTTTTAGCGTTATGGTGGGCGAGAAGATAGAAAAGCAATCAATACAGTGATGGGTTGCTAGCCGCATCGCCTGTTAACATGATTCGCATTTTTGCCCATTCCCTCGATCGGCTTTTACGATCTGCGCGGGAAGAGAAGCAGCTGGTACATTCTAAGTTTTTTTTATTTCTCCCAGACCAGCATGGGTACCTATAACGTATAAAAAAGTTGTTCAAACAAAAAAGTTGTTCAAATAAAAAAAATCGTTTTTATAATGGCAACAAAAAAGTCTTATGACATTTTTGAAAATATTTTGAAATGGCGAATATATGACAGTTTTAAAATTTTAAACCCCCATATTTCCGCCATTTTGAAAAATTTCGAAAAACTGGCTCGACCAAAAAATTCTATGTAGTTGCTGAACCTGCTTACAAAATTTCATGAGAATCGGTTAAGAAATGCGACCTGTAGGCGAGAACAGACAGACAGACAGACGGACAGACAGACGGACAAAAGAATTTTTGGCTAGTCTTGAAACTGAGACGCTTCGCTCGCTTCGCTCGCTCGGTCAATTAAAAGACGTCGCGAGAGTTGATAAATTCAGGGCTTCTTTACTAATTACAAATTATCATTTAAAAACTTATACAATTTAAATTTTTAACTAATTATTTGTTAAACAGAAAACAGCACGCAAACACCCAAATGAGTCTGGAATGGAATGGCAATATGTATATGGCCACCGCGTACGCTCGCCCGTTCGGGCCGCGTTGATATCAACTACGTGCCCGTGCCTCGTACCACGCAAAGGGCGAAAACAACAGAAAAGAGACAGCCGCCATACAAATTGCGATAAATAAGCGACAGTTGCTAGTCTGACACGTTTTATAATATTAATCCACTTTCGGTGAACAGATATTAGAAATAAAGTAAAAAGCACTACCGTGCTCCCAGATAATGTAAATTTCGTAACTAATGTAAATTATTATCTTCAATGTTACCACCACATTTTTCTATTAAAATCTAAATAAAAATCTCTTGCGGTGAAGTGAATATCTCATTATTCAAAGAGAACTTTGAAATAAAACACAAGGCATAAACATTCAGCTCTGAAGTTAAGTGAAACACTACGTGTGTAGACATTACGCATTGACCACTTACATTTTAGATCAAATTTAGATGGGAAATGAAGACACAGATTTAATATGAAAGAAAAAACTTAACCGCTATATTAACAATTTAGAACCAAGTTTGGCAGTAGCGGATTTACCAATAGGCTGAGTAGGCCAAAGTCTAGCCCCCCCCCCCCCCCCGCCCTTCTTTTTTCATTCTTCTTCTTCTTCTTATCGTGTGTGTTAGTGACTAACACTAGTATCAGAATTTTTTAACTTTTTTCATGAAGGTAGCTTTTGATATGATATTTCAAAAAAGCTTAGCTAGCACAGCTTAGGGACGGCAAAATATAAATAGCCTTCTGGCGGCAAATGTGTAAATCCGCCACTGAAGTTTGGTGTATCGTTATAGGAGATAACGGACTAACCTAGCATGCGGTAACTTCCGCAGTATTAGCAATAATGTAATACTCAAAAAAAAATAGAATCCAAAAACATAGTATCCAAGAGTCTAGAGGCGATACCTAGTAAACATGATTTTTAAGACAATGTTCAAATTAATACTACTGCAACGACTAAAACCAACTGCATCGCCATCTCTGTTCGCTTTGTGTGAATTTATCTGTGTAGTTTTTTTTTGTCTTGATTGGAAGGACTTCAAGGAGTTGTTCTTGTGCTGAAATATTGTGTGTTAAGTGTTTTAGGTACATTTTAAGCAAAACTTGGGTGTGTTTCGAATATATCTTACTACGTACTTCGTATATCAACAACAAAACTCTGTACATATGTCAACTCCCTTCATAATTTTCTGTCCTTTGCCATCTCTGTACTAACCCTCTTACTTTGGTAGTACAAGACTCTATCGAATAAACGAGTATCTACCATGCTGCTGGTCTGGGAGAAAAAAAAAACTTGGAATGTACCAGCTGATTTTCTTCCTGCGCAATCGTGAAAATCGATCGAGGGAATGGGCGAAATTTGAACCATGTTAATAGGCGATGCGGCTATAACCCATTACTTTTATTTTTCCATCTTAACGCCCACCATCTCTTACTGCCTTACGGTATTATTGCCCTGGGCTTTGTCTATCCCATCTGGAACACAGACATGAAAATTTATCAGTATCTGTACCATCTACTTATGAAGGTCATCAATGTGAGATTGTAAGAAGATTCTCTCGTGTCTCACAAGACAAGTCGTAACATATGAAGCCGCTTTACTTGCATAATGTTACAAGTATGTTTTAGACTAAACCGATGTAGGTAGTATGTCTCGTACTTTGTTAAGTAGGCATATAAAAATTACAAAATAGTGTTTTGTTGATGAATCACTTTCTTCAAAACTGTCCGGTACACTTGAGAGCTCCCTTACCCTAGCATCCTTATATTTTCTTACCAGTTCATAATTTTACTGTAAGAAACCAATTATTACGATAGATAATTGCAATTTCTTTAAAATTACTTTTTTTTACCGACATCTGACATGTGATTTCAAACTAAAACGTAGAGTACGATTGTATGGCAAAGTCTACGGTAAGGAGATTCTTAAGTTACGGCTGTGGACGTATGAGTTAAATTCATTTTAACGGAAGGGATAAAAATATGCGTAGGTATATGAATTTTCTTTACGCATAATTTTGATATATAACGTCTAACAAAATATACTGAAACTATTTTAAAGATGTATTCAATCCATGATACTGAACAACGTTCCCCAAGGGACAATATTATGTCGATTTAAGAAAAATACTTTTGGCATTCCATACAAACTCCGATCAGCTGTTCTGTCAACTTATACGAAAGGCCAAATTTTTGAAGTGAAACCTTCTTTAGCGGCGTTGTGCACTTTTTTTGAAATGGGTAAAAAATGTTAAACTCGCGTCAGGACACGTGACCTGATCGAAAATTCGTAAGACGGCGCAGGGCGCTTGTGCGAATGTTCGTGTGTGTATAAGTTACAGCGTGCTACGCGCATCCATGGATGGTGAC
Organism: Acrobasis consociella; assembly: GCA_963555685.1. Lineage (NCBI taxonomy): Eukaryota > Metazoa > Arthropoda > Insecta > Lepidoptera > Pyralidae > Acrobasis > Acrobasis consociella. The sequence continues at coordinate 4,677,360 of OY743109.1, read as the reverse complement.
AGCTGATGGCTCGACCGTCTGTGTAGTGGCCATACTGCTGTGTATTTGAAAATGATTTTGTTGAAAATGAATTTGGTCATGCTTGTGACATTTGTAACAGACTGCGGTTCAGAAAAGATTTGAAATATTTTATACTGATAATTAAATCAATTCGTGCAAAATTATTCCCTAACCATTCCAAAATATCAAAAATGCACAACGTTAATATTCAAGTTTTCACTTCTGCCGGCACTCCCAGAGTGCAACCCGTCTTTTTTTTATATTTCGATCTTTGCCCAGCAGTGGGACATAATAAAAGGCTAGGAAATAAATTCGATATACGTTGCTTGGGGAAAGTTGTTCAGTATCATGGACTGAATACATACATACATACATACTATCACGTCTTTATCCCTAATGGGGCAGACAGGGCATTTTGGGTCTTGCGGTTCTATGCAGAGCCCAGGGCCGCAAGACCCAAAAGCCACTTTTAGCGTCATGGTGTGCGAGAAGATGGAAAAGCAATCAATACAGTGATGGGTTGCTAGCCGCATCGCCTGTTAACATGATTTGCATTTTTGCCCATTCCCTCGATCGGCTTTTACGATCTGCGTGGGAAGAGAAGCAGCTGGTACATTCTATGTTTTTTTTTTCCAGACCAGCATGGACTGAATTCACCTTTAAAATAGTTTCAGCATATTTTGTTAGACCTTGTACAGACTCAGCATGACCTTCGAGAAATATTTCACGCTGTAAAAATATTTTAATATTCACAAATACCTTTCGTTTGCATACGTACATATAAAAATTACACATTTGTACTTTAAGTAGGTAATAAAACAAATTTAAAGTAGTAAAGTACTACTAGTAAGAATTTACTAATAAAAACTTAAACATATAAATAGAAGTAGCGATATAATTATGCCTGTTTCGAAGTAGATAAACGAGGAGTCAAAATGTTAATAATTTACCTGACTTGTGTTATTTTGCCATTTTTAAATAGTGTTGTTACAGAATATGTAAGCTATAAAGATTACAAAGTCTATGAAATTGAAGGAGATATTCAGGAAATTGCCGAATTAATTAAACTTTCAAATGACATTGCTGTAAGTTTCATAAACCTTTCAACAGAGTAAAAATAACATTTTTGTTTTTAAATTCTTTAGCTTGACATATTTTTTTTATTTTTATTCTAGAATACCGATGAAGGCGCTTCTTGTGAAATTACGAAATATTTGTTTTTAAATTAATTAATTAATTTTTAAAATCAGAGTTTATAAAATGTTGATAGGAATAAAGATTATTATAATGAAACATATTTACATGTTGAAAAAATGTTTTTAGTTTTATTTTTTGTATGCTTCACTTATTAATTCTAGAATATCGAAGAGTTGCCAACACCCCACCATAACATTCACCAATCAAGTGCAGATATAATGGTACATCCCGACTTGGAATATAATTTTCTAAAGGCAACTGAAAAGTACAAGTTATCAAAGACATTGGTAATTGAGGATTTCTCTAAGTAAGTCATTATAATAATATCTCATTCATTCTTCTTGGAATTAGAAAGCTCTTACCAGGATATTAAAATAATAATATTTTTTAAAACAAACTTTTATATTAAGTGCTTCTCAAGACGAATCAAACGAGCCCAAACCCAGTAGGGTTGCGTCGTTTCATTACAGAGTTCCTAATTTTGAGTTATCACACAATATAGGAATGCGTCTAAAATTTAAGCTCAATCGGAAACCGGGAAGTGGGTCAAATTTAACTTGCAAGATTTGATTACAGACATACCGACAGACTACGGGAGAGGAGAAACTAACTCTTTAGTTGTTATCTGAATGTTTTGGGGTCCAGTACTGCCCTCATTTGAAATAAATTATTTGAAAGGAAAGGAGATATCATTCAAAATGTTGTCATGATCAAGCCCTAGACAATCCTTAAAACTATTTTATAAACTACTGATTAAAGTGAGAACGTCAAGCTTTTCTTCACACATTACTCAAAAGTGGCCGTTTTTCGTAAATGAGCGCATAAAGCGCCATCTAGTGAACAAGGAAGAGAAATAATTATGTTTATTTGGTGATGAGTAGGCATGCCTTTACATATACAACGTGTTAATAAAATAACGCAAAACCTCTCAGATGGTACTTCAGCCCATGAAACTAAACAACTTTTGTTCTACAACTTTCACAAATCCAAAAAAAATATATTTGAATTTTCATACAAACTGATCAGCTGATCGAGTCAATTTGTATGAAAATTTTAATTTTATTTCTGGCATTTTAGGAATACTGTAGAACAAAAGTTGTTCAGTTTCATGGACTGAGTTACAACCTGAGAGGTTTTGCGTTATTTTATTAACACGTTGTATTTATATATTTTTGTGCATTGATACCTATATTCTTATTATAGGATTATCGAACGCGAGCGGCAAGTCAACCTTAGCAAAAATAAAACTTTTTCGTGGACAGCTTACTATGATGTCGATGATGTGAGTGCCACGATATTCTTTTTACAAATTTAGTATATTTTTGGCTATGTTGTAGCTTTTGTATTACCTAACTAAACTTAGTTATTAATGGGTAAAATAATGTAGAATTTAAAGTTGAAGAGAATCACTAAAATATTTTCTTTATAATTAGGTAATTTTATCAGTATGATGATGATGTATTTCTGTTGCCGCTATAACAACAAATACTAAAAACAGAAAAAAATACATATTCACGTGGGGCTTCCCATACAACAAACATGTTTTTTTTCTCACTTTGCTGGTTATTAAAGATTGTATACTATATTATGATTTGAATTACTACTTTGTGAGTTTCCTCCACCAGTTAGTTCATGCAAACAATTGCCGTCCGGCGCCCACCCACTACTTTTAGTACCAGCAAACCTGCCACCAGGAAGGATCACACATTGGCTGTTGGTGTCGGGTACACACAGGTATGCTGGACTAACAGTAGTGGGTGGGCGCCGGCCAGCAATAATTTGCTAATAACTGGTGGCGGATTCACACAAAGTAATTCAAATCATATAGTATGTAACGTTGACTTCCGCAAAGTAACAACTGAATCTAATTACTATATTAAAGATTGGCCTCTATTTTAGATTCACAAATACCTACAAGACATGAATAATAAGTATTCAAGCTTGACCAAGTTAGTAGTAGGTGGAGAAAGCTATGAGGGTCGAAAGCTTCTTGGCTTGCGGATCAAAGCACCTTCGAAGACTACCAAGCCAATAGTGGTGATTGAAAGTGGTAAGAAATTCATCGTATCATCATATCTTTATAACTGCCTCTGTGGTGTAGTGGTTAAAGCGTTCGTCTCATACCCGGAGGTCGCGGGTTCGATTCCCGGCGGGGGCAACGACTTTGTGTTGTTGTCCTAGTTTGGTTAGGATATTGTAGGCTGATCACCTGATTGTCTGATAAGTAAGATGATCCGTGCTTTGGAGAGCACGTTAAGCCGGTCCCGGTCACTGTCTTTGACATTGGTCGTTACCTAAAAAATGTCAGAGGCGTTTAAGGCGGTTTAAAACTCTGACACTAGTGTTAGTCACTAACACACACGATAGGAAGGAGAAGATCATATCTTTTAACCACCGACAGAAAAAATACGTGTTATCATCACCATCATCAGGTATTTTTTTCTCCACTCCAGGAGCACGACCCTCTCTGTACTCCCAGAGCCATACTTGGCTAGAGCAGCCAGAGGATTTGGATTACACTCTCCTCGCTGACCAGACGGATTGGAGAGATCTCATTGATGTTTATAAGCTTTGTTTAGCTTTAAAGTCGCCTTCTTCGACACCCACGGGAGGACTTGGAGTGGCCCTATTCTACTCTGCTGGAAACCACTTGGCAATATCGTGGTGTTATTATAAGTTTGACTTAACGCTGTCGGACGGGCTGTCTGTCTGTGTGTTTGTCTGTGGCATTGTAACGCTCGAATGGATACACAATTATTTCACAAAACCGAATCAAGTAATATAATCTTAATCATATCACTAAACTCGAACGTCATTATAATTATATTTCTTGTAAGATAGTAATGAATCGCTTTCGTATAACTATGTTACGGAACGCCGTATGTAACTATATCCCTGGGGATATAATTATATTACAGCTTTATCTATCTTACGGCGACATATATAAGGTCTAAGAAAATATACTGAAACTATTTTAAGGGTGAATTCAGTCCATGATACTTATTAACTTTCCCGAAGGAACATACATCGAATTATGAAAAGTCATTTTTGGCCACCTATATACAAGTTGAACGATCAGCCGATCCCAGTTTGTATGGAAATCCAAAAACTATTTTTCATGTTTTGATATATGTTTCTTGGGAAAAATTTGTTCAGTATCGCGGACTGAATTCACCCTAAACCTTTCCTTTACCGTCAATACTAGACGCAATAGTAAAACAATAAACGTAGCATTTATTAATGCCATAGAAGGGTATAGTTTCAATACATTTTGTTAGACCTTATATACTACTCAGAGAGATTAATCTATAAAAGATTTTCTTAGACTTAAACATTCCTGTCTACCTAGGTATTCACGCCCGCGAGTGGATCACTCCAGCCACGACGACCTACTTCATCAATCAGCTGCTGACCAGCACCGACCCGGCCATCACGTCACTAAGAGACAAATTCGAATGGCACATCTTCCCTACTATAAACCCTGATGGATACCACTATTCTCATACAACGGTAAAAGCAGCTTTAAATTGGTATATGCACAAAAAATATTGCTTTAGTGAGCTCAATACGTTTATCCGAATTGAAGTTTTGCGGTCATAATGATTGTTATTATTACGGGACTTACTGCGATTAATATAATCTTTAACCACACATTTCGTCGACATCCGAGAAAATGGCACTCTCCTTTAGCTTCTTGTGTTCCCTACACATGTAAGATATTTATGGGCCGATGTAATCTTTTGCGAATGTAGTATCTATACATTATTTGTCAATATCTTCAATTTTGTAAAGTAGTGTCAGAGGTCCTAGATACGTTGATCATCAACGAACGGTTTTGTGTAAAACAGTTTATCGGACAAGAATAATTCGAATAAACGTAGTGAGCTCATCTTCCCTAGTCTGCCACATTCAATACTTGCGTCCGTGTGTAACTGTTCCTTTTTTTTAAAGCAATAATAAATTTGTAAACGAATGCCTATAAATGATTTTATTTTTAGGACCGTATGTGGAGAAAAACACGTTCCAAATCATCAGAAAAATGCTATGGGGCAGATCCTAACCGCAACTGGGACTATAACTGGGGACGTAAGAAATTTTAAGAAGTTTATTATTTAAGCTCTTCATGTAAACAGTCAATTAAATCTGTCGTGAGATAGACGACGTCCTCTGACTCTGTCTCCTAGTGATCATCTTGCCAGGCTGTCACCCTGGAGGTCCCGGGTTCGATCTCCGGTCAGGTCAAGATGGAAAATGATCTTTTTCAGATTAACATATGATGTTAATCTATTTATTTTATTTATTTATTTATTTTATTTTGGAAGATTATCGACATTTAACAATTTATGTAGATACAATCTATAAAACAAGAAGTCATTTACAAATCTTCACTTATAGAATTATAATGAGCAATAATAGAACCGATAAGTTAGCAACAATATGACGGCTAAGATATATGGTAAAAACGCTAGATACATCGTTAACTACTACAACTAAATGTTAATTATTTTACAATAATTTTGTTACTAAGAAAAAAGAGTGACGCTGAGAAAATACACACTAAACATGTTCAAGCAAGAAAAAATGCATTTGTAATACAATATCGTATCGTTGAGTTACCATCACATTACACAAATCTCGAACTTTGGGGCTAGCTCAATCTGTGTGATTTTCCCTCATATATTTATTTATAGGGTAGAATAGATGAACGGCCGTATGGTGACGAAAAAATTGTCTCCTTTCCTTTCTCATGGGTGACATTAGAGGTATTAAGGGGTGGCAAAGGAACATACAACGGACAAGAGGGGTGTTGTGTATCGTGGAACGCTACCCGACACTCCGATGACGCGCAACACGTCGCAGCCTCAACGAGTGTCATAGTTTAAGTTTTATATTGTATCTATGTTAGTCTATAGGTACGGTATTTATAAATATGGGCCGGTAATGTCAATTTTCTTTTCTTTGCCTGAAATAAACGATTTATTAAATATTAAAGAGCGTAGTCTGCGCAATTTTTTTAAAAAATTATTGCAATTAACAACTTGCCCGCACATTGTTGCCTGCCTAGTGATTAGTCCAGCAGACTTAGGACTAATATAAACTGTAAAGGTGGGGTTAACAAACGGAGGCCTGACGTCATGAAGGATGATATTTGAGTAAATTGCAATTTACCTACAATATATAATTTACAACCTACACAAAGATAATATCTATGTGTAGGTTGATAATACCACCTTGTACGTACTTCGCTTCATGGTTAAATTTCTTTCAGAGCATGGTGCAAACACAAATCCATGTGATTATCAAATTTATATGGGGTCCAAACCATTTTCGGAGAAGGAAACTCGTACATTTTCCCAATACATTTTGGGCCTAAAGAACATCACAGCATACATTGCCGTTCATTCTGATGCGCAAATGCTGCTCTTCCCTTATGGGGACTCAGATGAACATGTACCTAATTATAATGATTTGGTAAGTACTATCATATTTCCGTCGATAGGTTGTATGGGTGATTGGAAGAATGTATGTACAGATGTTTGTTCGCCTATCCCGACAAAACGGCTGAACGGATAATCGGACTCGCCCATGAAGGGTTCCGTATTAGCAAATAACATAATATAAAAGTCTTGTAGTATGTTTTTTTTAATTTTTATATTTGAGTTGATTGAACTCTCCACTTTGGAAGTGTCTCTCGCGCAAAGTAATTATAATATTATTAATATTTTTGAGTTTCAGTTCTAAGTATGGGGAACCCCCAAAATTTATTCTTTTTTTTCTATTTTTGTGTCAAATCCTTAATGCGGTTCACATAATACATCTACTTACCAAGTTTCAACAGTATAGGTCTTATAGTTTCGGAAAAAAGTGTCTGTGACGCCTGTGACATACGGACGGACAGACAGACAGACAGACAGACATGACGAATCCATAAGGGTTCCGTTTTTGCCATTTGGCTACGGAACTCTAAAAATGAAATTTTACTTGTATCAGTATATAGCTGATTATCTGAACTTCAATATAGAATACTTTTATTCAGAAAATTTATGTATTTAGTAGTAGTATGTCACATGGTACGTGAGTTTATTTATCTTGCCACAAAGAAATAACTGAAAAGGTTTCACCAATTATTAAAATGAGTTAACGGGTTACTCATTTATAACGGCCGTAGTAGTATGACGGCAGTAGCTGACTATACGCGCAGGGCAAGTTGGAAAATGGCCTTTTTCAAATTGTCCTGGCTCTTGGATGTTTATCTATATATGTATTTGTTATAAAATATAGTATCGTTGAGTTAGTATCCCATAACACAAGTCTCGAACTTACTTTGGGGCTAACTCAATCAGTGTAATTTGTCCCTATATATTTATTTATTTATTTTATTTAGCTGTGTTCCACGTTAGTTTTAATTAATAGATTTGGACAAATTGGATATTTTTGTCGATTATTATATTATTTTGGCTGACATTTTAGTTTTTTTTTATATTACTTATTTCGTGTTCTTTTTTTAAAATATTTTTGACTTGACCTATAAACATTGACTTTCTTTTGATTTAGGTAAATATCGGCAAGACATCGCTTGAATATGGACGTAAAGTAAATGGGGCGGTTTACGAAGGCCCTTCAACTGCGGCACAACTTTTATGTAAGTGTACAAAGACTTATCATCATCATCATCATCATCATCATCAGGTCTTTTTGTCCTCACTGCAAGAGCACGACCTTCTCTGTACTACCAGAGATATACTTGGCCAGAGCAGCCAGAGGAATTAGCCTACACTCTCCACGCTGGCCAGATGGGTTAGAGAGGTCTCAATGATGTTTATAAGCTTTGTATAGCTTGTAATTCCTAAGTCATGCAAGCTTTGTTTAGCTTGTAATTCCTAAGTAAACTTCTTCAACATCCACGGGAGGACTTGAAGTGGTCTATTCTACTCTGCCCAAAACCACACGGCACCTTCTAGTAGTATTAGTGGTACTAAGACTTTACCGTCTTATTACAAAACGCAGACTAACTTTGTAACTAGGGTAAAGCCATTACCAGCATCATCATATCGGCATCAATTTACAATTACCGGATCCGGTGACCGAATCCGATTTCGTCAAATGAAAAGTAAATAATCATTTTGTTCCTTTACGCTCTCCTGACTTAAGATTTAGGATAAAGAAAACTACGAAAAAATCCGTAACGAATTTTTATTGAAATTGACTTATTCGTTTATTATAAAATGTAATCAGATCACAATCCCTACATTCGGCACTACAAAGCACAACAAAGTTTTTATGTTTAATTCTCTTTGTTTATCCGCCAGGGAAAGTTTCAGGATCCAGTATGGATTGGGTACAGGCCCAATCGCCTGGTATCAAATTGGCTTATGCTTACGAACTAAGAAGCGAAGGTGGACATTTTCTTTGGCCTGCGGAGCGGATCTCTGAACAAGGAGATGAGCTCACGCAGATGCTAATCGGGCTCTTTGTTGAGGCCTGCAAAATGGGATATTGCTAGATTTTTCAATCATCGTCAGCAGTCATTCAAAATTAGACTCTAAAATGCGGGAATAAGGTTTATTATGTAATTATTGAATTGGCATGCACCGGTCTCATGTGACCGCTTAGATTGAGAGGTTTATATTTATTATCTTACCTTGTGTACAAATATTAAATGATGGGATGTCTGGCTGACATAAAGATTGACACTGAAAATAAATCTCTTGTAATTTTAATTCTATCTTTAATTTATTTGGCCCTTTATATCTACTACTATTGAAGTGTAGAGATGCTACATAGCCTATTCAATACTACATCAATATTAAGTCAGCTGCTCTTTAATACTTTCATGCGCTGGGAAATAAGAAAAAGCATTGAATATACCAATATATGTCCAGTAGTGGACGTTATGCAGTTGAAATGAATGAATGAATTGAATAATACCAGATATGCCAGCTGCTTTTCTTCTTGCGTAGGTTTTGAAGGTTGATAGAACGGGCAAAAATCTGAAACATGTCAATACGGTATGCGGCCAGCAAGCCATCCCTATTTTAATTCCCTTCTTCCACCTTATCTCTCACAATCATGCTAAAAGAGGCCTTGGTTTTACTGGTCTAGGCTCGTTCTACTCCGTTTGGAATAAAGACATGATAATGTATGTGTGTATGTTTGTTTGTCCGTCAGCCAAAGCTTCAGGATGCAGTGATGACTGGGCGTATTCAAAGGGTATAAAGTTGGTTTACACCTTTGAACTTAGAAGCGAAGGAGGACATTTTCTATGGCCACCAGAGAGGATTCCCGAGCAAGGAGACGAGCTCACGCAGATGTTACTCGGGCTCTTTGTTGAAGCCTGCAAGACGGGATATTGCTTGATTTTTCCACCTCTCGCGCCTTCAAAATTAAACTCTAAATTGTGGGATTAAGGTTTATTATGTAATTAATTAGCTGGCATATACCGGTCTCATGAGACCGCTTGGTGCCTGAGAGTTGCGCCATTAATTTTATCATGTGTGGGCTGTATGGGATATAAAATGGTGAGCTGGCTGGCTTACAATAATGATTGACATGAAAAATAAATACTTTTTATTTTTTATAAAATCTTTAATTTATTTAATCTGACTGCTATTACTAGTAGTTCGCCACGAACTTAGACCTCGCGATTATTATTTTAGAATAATGTACCTGATTTGGATGAATTTTATTATTGGTGCAGGTTTACCGATATGCGAATTCATGGTTGTGACCAAATTTCCAAAATAGTTGCCAATCGCAGCCCTTTCTTCAAATGACTTTCGATCTAGCTCTAAAATGTCAGGAGCACCTTCCAACCATACAATCCCACGGATATGAGGTTTACCGTGATGCTGAAATTCAGTTCTGTACCAGTAGTCTTTCACCGAAAAATGACCCATCATTTTTCAAATGTCAAAGTCAGCTCGTTGTTGGAAAAACCAGGTTTAAATGTTTATTTGTATTGCCATGGCTCTATGCCGCTGCTCATTTTGGTTTCTTACTTTCTTCGTAAAGCTACTTCGCGGGCTTTGATTGCTGTTGATCTCTTGTTAGTTCGTAGCATAAAGCACAGACAAGCAGCGATAGCGATTGAACGAAAGTTCGCTCAACAAAATTGCTTAATTTAATAAACAAGTCAACAATCAATCAAAATAAACAAAAACTGAAAAAAAAGCTAATTGTAAAATAAGCAAAACCCTTTTATTTTAAGTCGGTTAAATGTGATAAAATTTATAGAACTACTTATAAAACTCAAAATAATAACTATTATAGTTATTTAGAGAAATTACTTTGTGGATCCCAAGGAAGATATGTATTTTTAAGAAAGTTGTTCAGTAGCCCCGACTGAATTCACCATTAAATAGTTTGAGTATATTTTGTATAAGGATTTGTATTGTATATTCGTCACGGCTTAGTCAGCTAGACTTCGCGAGTCACCCTAAACCCGTTTAAGTATAACGTATAAAAAAGTTGTTCAGACAAAAAAATTGTTCAAATAAAAAAATATCGTTTTCATAATGGCAACAAAAAAGTCTCATGACATTTTTGAAAATATTTTGAAATGGCGGATATATGACAGTTTTAAAATGTTAAACGCCCATATTTCCGCCATTTTGAAAAAATTCGAAAAACTGGCTCGACAAAAAAATTCTATTTAGTTGCTGAATCCGCTTACAAAATTTCATGAGAATCGGTTAAGAAATGCGACCTGTAGGCGAGAACAGACAGCCAGACAGACAGACAGACAGACGGACAAAAGAATTTTTGGCTAGTCTCGAAACTGAGACGCTTCGCTCGCTTCGCTCGCTCGGTCAATAAGGAGAATATGGCCAATGGCCACAAGAGAGAATCCTCAAGCAAGGAGACGAGCTCAAATACTGTTCGGGGTGGGATATTGTTAGTTTTTTCCAGCTCTAGCGCCATGCGACGCATCAGCAGCCATTCGAAATTAGGCTGTAAATTATAGGAATAAGGTTTATTATGTAATTCATTAGCTGGCATATGCTGGTCTTATGAGACCGCTTGGTGCCTGAGAGTTGTGTATATAAATATACGCAACTTTACCGTGTGTAGGATATAAAAAAAAGGGCTGGCTAGCCTAAATAATGATTGACATGAAAAATAAATGCTTTGTAATTTTAATAAAATCTTTAAATTATTTGGTCCTACTGCTTTTGTAAAGAGGATATTTCCAATAACCACTAGAGACGATCCTCAAGCAAGGAGATGAGCTCACACAGATGCTGACAGAAAATGGGATATTGCTAGACGTTTTCCACTTCTCGCGTTCAAAATTAGACTCAAAGTTATAAATATAAGGTTTATTATTTAGTTGGCGTATACCGGTCTCATGAGACCGCTTGCCGCCTCCAATGACCGCCAGAGAGGATCCCCGAGCAAGGAGACGAGCGCCTACAGATGCTGGTCGGGCCCTTCGTTGAATCCTGTAAAATGGGATATTCGTCATCGTCATCATTTCAGAAGCATAACGTCCACTGCTGGACATAGGCCTCTCCCAAAGATTTCCAAACTGACCGATCAAGAGCGGCCTGCATCCAGTGCTTTCCAGCGAACCTGGTCAGGTCATCTGACCACCTTGTAGGTGGGTGCCATACGCTTCGCTTGCCAGTACGCGGTCGCCATTCAAGAACCTTTTTGCCCCATCGGCCATCGGTTCGTCGCTATTGGGATATGTAATAAATGGGATATTGCTAGATTTTAAATCTTTCGTCCTATTATGGTACTTAAACGGGTGTGTTTATTAGCGCTCTTACAGACAAGTGACAATATGCCCTGTCTCATAAATCTCATGGGATGGCCAGATTGTATATTCGCGATACCTATAGTTTACTTTCACGCTTTCAGAAATTTAACTCAGACAAACACACACTGTCACTCACACACAAACACACAATACTCACACTCACAGCTACACATACCAAATAATCCCCATCCCCCACTCAAAGTCAAAGTCCTTCACCTTAAAATAGATTAAGTATAATAAACTTAAATTGTATTTTGCTTACCTTCCACTTACAAATTCAATTAAGAAAGTACTTTGTTGAAATGTTTACTTATAATACCGTATTCCGAATTTGGGCGTAAACAACTGCAACACAGTTTTATACTATAGCGGTTGTTTACGATCATTATGTGATAAATGTACCTATGTTTAAATGTTAAAATAAATTCTTTAATTCTTACTTTAATGCCCGCGAATCCTGTCGGCGATTTATCGTCGACCGACGCCGACCTGTGACGCAGGCATACTATTTGTAAGAGTCCCTGTCTGACATAATAATAATGATTGACACTGAAAATTCAAAATGAATTACAACTAAACAATATTTAAACAAATATTGTTCTTTTGTAATTATTTTATATTGGCTGGTTTACGTAACGATTGACACAGATAAGGCAAAATGATTTACAAGGAAACATTTAATTTTAATGTAAATTCTTTAATTTATTTCAAACTTTACTCCTCTCCCACCCATCTGACTAGCGTGAAGAGTATTAGCCAAATCCTCTGCCTACTCTGGCCAATTGTGACTGGAAGTACAAAGAGGTCGTGCTCGTGCAGTGGAGACTAAAATATACAGAGACAGTTTAAGTCCGGAAAAAAGATTGATCCTGACATGTAATAATATAATATACGTTTACTTTCCTTCACAATACTACATAAGAGCATGAGTACACAAAAAAAAAAGACGTGTGGCACTCGGGGACTGCCGCGGTAAAGCTATTGCATAGCATTTTGTATCAACCTATGCAATTATAATTATTTATTTATTCGTAGAGTCGTACAATACGTCTAATCGCATGCACACAACGCCGTGTCGAAGACTGCCAAACTGAAACGACGTTAGACGATGCACGGCCTTCAAGCCACACCTCCGTGCCCATCGGAGTGGGGAGCGTGAGGTTTTTTCGTTACGGAATTTGTGGATTCGGTCCCCGCACTCAAGGCCCGCGATAGAAGCTATGCAATAGCTTAAAAATAATAAGTATATCTACAGATTATTAAGATAGAACTGTCTTTGCGGAGGACTGGTGCCTGAAGTAGGTAAAAATACCTGTTACACAAGTCGCCAGGTCCCCCCATCGTCAACAGAACTTTAATGGACTGACATGTTGAGAATAATGCACTTGATTGGGGTATCAATCGCTCTGCTTATGAGGCGTGCAACAAAAAACATAATGATGATCCTTTGTACAATTATTGGAGTACCGAAATATAGTCTATGTCACCACTTCTTGTTGCCTGCAAGCTTTATTATTTTCACACCGTTGAACCTGTGTCAGTATACATATGTGGTACCGTCTGATGGTTGGAGACGTTAGGGCTCTAACAGACGAGAGTCAGTATGCCCGTGATCGTCGGCGGCTGTTGCCGACGATTGATAAATATTGCTTGTTAACTTCTTACTTTTATTTACGTTCTTTACGTTGTTAGTTTGCGTTCGAACGTTCTGCGGCCAAATTATCATCATATCAGCCGTATAACGTCCACTGCGGGACACAGGCCTCTGCCAAAGATTTCCAAAATGACCGATCTAGAGCGGCTTGCATCATTTCCATAATTGTTCCTTGTTAATCGCTTGCGCTTCTGCAGTGTGGCCTAGCACTTATTTCTGCAACTTTATTTCACGCCTGGGATGGAGCACGCACTTCCAAAATTGCTGTTCGCATTTTACAACTTAGTTAACGAAAGACTTAGTTAATATTTATGCCCTGTAGAAATCTTCATCTGTACCTATTTCGTCTGTAAAATATTTAAGTTGTAATCATAAAATACAACTAGCGAGTAATTTTTAGCATAGACGAACTTTACCTACGTAATACACTTCAAATAGGTATGAAGAAGGAAAGGAGAAAAAGTCTAACAGAGAAGCACTTCCATACAAAAGATATATTATGCAACCTTTTTTCAAAGCAATATATATGTGTACATAGGTACACATTTTGGACAAAATACTTATATAATAATCATTAAATTATTTTTCTCCCTCAAATTAGCAGTAACTTAATTTTGTACAGTCTTTCTTTAGCTTTTCGTGTGTGTGGCCAACACTGTTGTCAGATTTAATAAACTGGCTAAAGGCATCCAAAGAAGCTCGACGTTTGGCATACAATGATGACAGCCGGGATCAACGGCTCGTGCCTTCCGAAGCACGGAGGAGCTCGAGAAAATTTTTATTCCAGTTGTAGCCTCATCAAACCAAGAGTGGACGACGCCTGGTGGCATCTCACACTGCTTTGAATTATCGTCAGTAATATCATGAATAATGATATAATCAAGTTGAAATAAAAATGCAGCAAAGTTCAGACTAACTCTTGTGACTATGTTACTCAAAAACAAGATGTCATAAAATTTTCTCGATAGAAAGAAATTGCCAATTTGCCTACAAATCACGTCTTAATCACTCAGTATACAGGTAGTACTCAAGAAATACATCAAAATAGACCTAGAAACTTTGGATTATAATTGAATAAGACATAAAGCAGTGATATTTGGGAGGTAATTCTTTTTCAAATAACTCTTGAATATTCTGAAAATATCCGAAGTAGCCAATGCGATTGGACCATCCGCCTTTGGGCCGTTGGGCCACCCGCTTCTCCTTAGGTAGATTTTTGCTGGCCTAGGGCGGGCTCTTAAGAGTCCCCTTACCCTAGACCAAAATACAACTGTCCATACAATCGTAGTCTACGTTTTATTTTAAAACGACATGTCCGATTTCGGCAAAATTTTGTAATTTCAAAGATATTGCAATTATTTAGGGTAATAACTGATTTTCTACAGTAAAAATATGAACTTGAAATAGAATATAGTGCTTTATATCATTTTTGACCATCAGTATGGGAAACTTCTAAATCGTTATATTTTCTTTCCAGTTCATAATTTTACCGTCGGAAACCAGTTATTACCCTAGATAATTGCAATTTCTTTACAATAACCATTTTTTACCGGAATCTGACATGTGGTTTCAAAATTAAACGTAGACTACGTTTGTATGGAGAACACTCTTAAGAAAGTGTGAATGAATACTTCCGCCAAGCCACCTAGCTCTTCTGTAATTTGATAAATATTCAGTTACAAATGGCTTTCCTTTAGTAATTCTGTTAGTATTCAATGAATTAGTACCTGTCTTAGCGATGACATCAAGTGGAAAAAGTGAACTTGAGAAGTTTATGAATAAACCATTAGTATTGAATTACTGAAGCGGTACTCTATATGAATAATAACTGCAGGTGTTAAAGACGCCTTTTAGTGATATTCGATTAAATATATCCATGTTTTTTGCAGTTATGGGAGTTATTTTTGCGTTCTCCCAAAACTAAATAAATATATAGGGACAAATTACGCTGGCTAGCCCCAAAGTGAGTTCGAGACTTGTGTTACGAGTATATGGGATACTAACTCAACGATACTATGTTTTATAACAAATACATATATAGATAAACAGCAAAGACCAAGAATAATTTGAAAAAGGCAATTTTTTCAACTTGCCCTGTCCGGGGATCAATCCGGAACCTTTGGTTGGTGGACTAGCATGGTGATCACTGCGCCGCGGAGGTCGACAAAACTGGAAAGAACATAGATGTTTCATCAAACATTTTATTTTTTTACCTGTTAGTTTTTTGTTTGTTAAAAAAGCATCTGACATATTAAAGCTTGACCACTGCCATACAAAGATGACAGTCAAGACAAACACTAGTTCGAGAAATTGTATGTCTTTAGTGATGACCCATTTAAGTGCGGTTCACGCTTGTGAACAAAATTTATCCACAGGCGCTTGGGAGTAAAGAATAATTATTTGTTTCTAGCTGCTATTCTTCTCTACCTCATTTCGTTTAGTGTATAAAATGGAGAAGGAAACACGCACAGCTGAGCTAATGCAATACGGATATGAACTTTTTTTTTTTGACTAAATAAATAGATTATTAAAAAGTATGGTACGTATTTTTTCTTTTCTATGATGAGACAATATTGACGAACTCGACGCCACAATCGGCTACGAATTGTGACGTAAATCACCACCAATCGCTGTATCTTTGTAAATTTTTTACTACTTTGCTAAACGAAAAATATGGATCCCTTATTTTTGAAAAATCTAGTTGACAAACTAAAAAAATAATATATTTTTACTTAGTCCACTTCCCTATTGGAAACACACTAAGATGAACATCAATATCTATATACATATAATAAAACAGTAAAAAAAGTGTGTCTGTAAATAAAATATATTTCCAAAAAAAATATTGGGGGCGATGGAGACGTAGTAATAGAGTAAGAATTTTAAAAAAATGTCTGTCTGTTTGTCTGTTTGTACACGCTAATCTCCGGAAATACTGGACGGATTCGAATTAAACTTTTTTTGTTATATACAGAACCATAATGGTCCAGCTAAACTATAAGAGATATAAAAATGCCGCCTTAGTAAAAGTTGTTCAGCCTGATGAGCATTTTCCAGAGACATAAAGTCCACGCGAACGAAGTCGCGGGCTTCGGCTAGTAAACAATAAGGATGTATTCGAATTTGGCATCTAGTATGCATATCATTGGCAAGCCAACTTTATTTGTGCCTGTCGTCTTTTTACCAGGACCCAGAGGATGCGGCATGGCTAGACTTTTATTTCTTACATAAATTATGGTGAAATAAAAAGAAAACTACCTATATTATACCTACTAACTTATTAAATATTATAAGACGTCGCGAGAGTTGATAAATTCAGGGCTTCTTCACTCATTTCAAATTATTGTTTAAAAACTTATACAATTTAAATTTTAACGAATTATTTGTTAAACAGAAAACAACACGCAAACACCCAAACGAGTCTGGAATGGAATGGCAATATATGGCCGCCACGACCGCTTGCCCATTTGGGCCGCGGTTGAAATCAACTACGTGCCTCGTACCACGCAAAGGGCGAAAACAACAGAAAAGTGACAGCCGCCATACAGATTGCGATAAATAAGCG
The DNA here is from genome assembly GCA_963555685.1 of Acrobasis consociella. Lineage (NCBI taxonomy): Eukaryota > Metazoa > Arthropoda > Insecta > Lepidoptera > Pyralidae > Acrobasis > Acrobasis consociella. The sequence continues at coordinate 4,660,182 of OY743109.1, read as the reverse complement.
ACAGTTGCTAGTCTGACACGTTTTATAATATTAATCCACTCTCGGTGAACAGATATTAGAAATAAAGTAAAAAGCACTACCGTGCTCCCAGATAACGTAAATTTCGTAAGTAATGTAAATTATTATCTTCAATGTTACCACCACATTTTTCTATTCAAATCTAAATAAAAATCTCTTGCGGTGAAGTGAATATCTCATTATTCAAAGAGAACTTTGAAATAAAACACAAGGCATAAACATTCAGCTCTGAAGTTAAGTGAAACACTACGTGTGTAGACATTACACATTGACCATTTACATTCTAGATCAAATTTAGATGGGAAATGAAGACACAGATTTTATATGAAAGACAAAACTTAACCGCTATATTAACAATTTAGAACCAAGTTTGGCAGTGGCGGTTTACCAATAGGCTGAGTAGGCCAAAGCTCCGCCCTACTTTTTTCGTGAAGGTAGCTTTTGATATGATATTTCAAAGAACACAGCTTAGGGAGGGCAAAATATAAATAGCCTTTTGGCGGCAAATGTGTGAATCCGCCACTGAAGTTTGGTCTATCGTTGTAGGAGATAACGGACTAACCAAGCATGCGGTAACTTCCGCAGTATCAGCAATAATATAATACTCAAAAAAAAAATTTTATCCAACAAACATAGTATCCAAGAGTCTAGAAGCGATACTAGTAAACATGATTTTTAAGACAATTTTTAAATGAATACTACTGCAACGACCAAAATCAACCGCATCTCCATCTCTGTTCGCTTTGTGTGAATTTATCTGTGTAGTTTTTTTTTATCTTGATTAGAAGGACTTCAAGGAATCTTGTTCTCGTGCTGAAAGTTTTAAGTTCTCTTCTTTTTCTCGTCTTTCTCTTTCTCGTGTTAAGTGTTTTAGGTACATTTTAAACAAAACTTGGGTGTGTGTCGTATATATCTTACTACGTACTTCGTATATCAACAACAAAACTCTATACATATGTCAACTCCCTTCATAATTTTCTGTCCTTCGCCATCTCTGTACTAACCCTCTTACTTTGGGAGTACAAGACTCTATCGAATAAACGAGTATCTACCATGCTGCTGGTCTGGGAGAAAAGAAAAACTTAGAATGTACCAGCTGATTTTCTTCCTGTGCAGATCGTGAAAATCGATCGAGGGAATGGGCGAAATTTGAACCATGTTAATAGGCGATGCGACTATAACCTATTACTTTTATTTTTTCATCTTAACGCCCACCATCTCTTACTGCCTTACGGTATTATTGCCCTGGGCTTTGTCCAATCCATCTGGGACACAGACATGAAGATGTATCAGTATCTGTACCATCTACCTATGAAGGTTATCAATGTGAGATTGTAAGAAGATTCTCTCGTGTCTCACAAGACAGGTCGTAACATATGAAGCCGCTTTACTTGCATAATGTTACAAGTATGTTTTAGACTAAACCGATGTAGGTAGTATGTCTCGTACTTTGTTAAGTAGGCATATAAAAATTACAAAATAGTGTTTTGTTGATGAATCACTTTCTTCAAAACTGTCCGGTACACTTAAGAGTCCCCTTACCCTAGCATCCTTATATTTTCTTTCCAGTTCATAATTTTACTGTAAGAAAACAATTATTACCCGAGATAATTGCAATTTCTTTAAAATTACTTTTTTTAACCGACATCTGACATGTGATTTCAAACTAAAACGTAGAGTACGATTGTATGGCAAAGTCTACGGTAAGGAGATTCTTAAGTTACGGCTGTGGACGTATGAGTTAAATTCATTTTAACGGAAGGGATAAAAATATGCGTAGGTATATGAATTTTCTTTACGCATAATTTTGATATATAAGATCTAACAAAATATACTGAAACTATTTTAAAGATGTATTCAATCCATGATACTGAACAACGTTCCCTAAGGGACAATATTATGTCGATTTAAGAAAAATATTTTTGGCTTTCCATACAATCTCCGATCAGCTGTTCTGTCAACTTATACGAAAGGCCAAATTTTTTTTTTTTATATTTCGATCTTTGCCCAGCAGTGGGACATAATAAAAGGCTAGGAAAAAAAATCGATATACGTTGCTTGGGGAAAGTTGTCAGTATCATGGACTGAATACATACAAACATACATATTATCACGTCTTTATCCCTAATGGGGCAGACAGAGCATTTTGGGTCTTGCGGTTCTATGCAGAGCCCAGGGCCGCAAGACCCAAAAGCCACTTTTAGCGTCATGGTGGGCGAGAAGATGGAAAAGCAATCAATACAGTGATGGGTTGCTAGCCGCATCGCCAGTTAACATGATTTGCATTTTTGCCCATTCCCTCGATCGGCTTTTACGATCTGCGTGGGAACAGAAGCAGCTGGTACATTCTATGTTTTTTTTTTCTCCCAGACCGTCATGGACTGAATTCACCTTTAAAATAGTTTCAGCATATTTTGTTAGACCTTGTATAGACTCAGCATGACCTTCGAGAAATATTTCACGCTGTAAAAATATTTTAATAGTCACAAATACCTTTCGTTTGCATAAGTACATATAAAAATTACACATTTATACTTTAAGTAGGTAATAAAATAAATTCAAAGTTGTAAAGTACTACTAGTAAGAATTTACTAATAAAAACTTAAACATATAAATAGAAGTAGCGATATAATTACGTCTGTTTCGAAGTAGATAAACGAGTATTCAAAATGTTAATAATTTACCTGACTTGTGTTATTTTGCCATTTTTAAATAGTGTTGTTACAGAATATGTCAGCTATAAAGATTACAAAGTCTATGAAATTGAAGGAGATATTCAAGAAATTGCCGAATTAATTAAACTTTCAAATGACATTGCTGTAAGTTTCATATCTCTTTCAATAGGGTAAAAATAACATTTTTGTTTTTAAATTTTTAGCTTGACATATTTTTATTCCAGTATACCGATGTAGGTGCTACTTGTGAAATTACGAAATATTTGTTTTTAAATTAATTTATTTTAAAAATCAGAGTTTATATAAAGCTGATAGGAATAAAGATTATTATAATGGAACATACTTACATGTTGAAAAAATGTTTTTGTTTTTATTTTTGTATGCTTTACTTATTAATTCTAGAATATCAAAGAGTTGCCAATACCCCACCATAACATTCACCAATCAAGTGCAGATATAATGGTACATCCGGACTTGGAATATAATTTTCTAAAGGCAACTGAAAAGTACAAGTTATCAAAGACATTGGTAATTAAGGATTTCTCTAAGTAAGTCATTATAATAATATCTTATTCATTCTTCTACTACAACTGCCTCCGTGGTGTAGTGGTTAGAGCGTTCGTCTCATACCCGGAGGTCGCGGGTTCGATTCCCGGCGGGGGCAACGACTTTGTGTTGTTGTCCTAGTTTGGTTGGGATATTGTAGGCTGATCACCTGATTGTCTGATAAGTAAGATGATCCGTGCTTCGGAGGGCACGTTAAGCCGTCGGTCCCGGTCACTGTCTTTGACATTGATTGTTACCTCAAACCATGTCAGAGGCCTTTAAGGCGGTTTAAAAACTCTGACACCAGTGTTAGTCACTAACACACACGATAAGAAGAAGAAGACCAGGGTATTAAAATAATATTATTTAAATCAACTTTTATATTAAGTGCTCCTCAAGACGAATCAAACGAGCCCAAACTCAATGGGGTTGCGTCGTTTCATTACAGAGTTCTAATGGCTACCGACTCCAGCATCAGATAATAATAAATCTTTATTTAGCCAATATACATAATAATTTACAAATGACAAAGAATAAATCGAAATCCATCCAGCCCCAGGCCATTTCCGAACTAGACGGGGGTCTGTATCTCGGCAACAACCTGCCTCCGGAGTGGATTTCAAAGAAGTTGGTCCAAACTGGCAAATGTAATTAAAAAATTGTGCGCAAAATTTCCCAAAACTAGAATATAGGGTATCTGTGATTTTGGGAAATTTTATTAAGCCCTATTTTATGGCAAACAGGAGCAAAGCTTAAATCTAAACTAATTTGTAATTTTATTAAATTACTGACAAAATAAACAAAAACATAGATAAATAAAAATAATGCAACCAATATGTAGTTCCTTTTGAGTGTTTTGTAAACATGTGATGGGTGTGTGAGATCAGCTCCATGTCATCGCTATATACGTATGCGTGTAAAATTTCAGCTCAATCGGAAACCGAGAAGTGGGTCAAATTTAACTTGCAAGATTTGTTTACAGACAGACCGACTGACAACGGGACAGGTGAAACTAAATAAAAGCTTGTTAAAAAAACGGCTTCTCCTAAATCCAGGGACAAGAGCAAACTCTTTAAGCGTCTATCTGAATGTTTTAGGGTCCAGTACTGCCCTCATTTGAAATAAATTATTTGAAAGGAAAGGAGATATCATTCAAAATGTTGTCATGATCAAGCCCCAGATAATCCTTAAAACTATTTTATAAACTACTGTTTAAAGTGAGAACGTCAAGCTTTTCTTCTCACATTACTCAAAAGTGGCCGTTTTTCGTAAATAAGCGCATAAAGCGCCATCTAGTGACAAGGAAGAGAAATAATTATGTTTATTTGGTGATGAGTAGGCATGCCTTTACATATACAACGTGTTAAAAAAAAAAGCAAAACCTCTCAGATGGTACTTCAGCCCATGAAACTAAACAACTTTTGTTCTACAACTTTCACAAATCCAAAAAAAATATATTTGAATTTTCATACAAACTGATCGAATCAATTTGTATGAAAATTTCAATTTTATTTCTGGCATTTTGGGAATACTGTAGAACAAAAGTAGTTCAGTTTCATGGACTGAGTTACAACCTGAGAGGTTTTGCGTTATTTTATTAACACGTTGTATTTATATATTTTTGTGCATTGATACCTATATTCGGCTTTCGAGTCTTGCGGCCCTAGGCTCTGCATAGAGCCGCAAGACCCAAAATGCTGTGTCTGCCCCATTAGGGATAAAGACGTGATAGTATGTATGTATGTATGTATACCTATATTCTTATTATAGGATTATCGAACGCGAGCGGCAAGTCAACCTTAGCAAAAATAAAACTTTTTCGTGGACAGCTTACTATGATGTCGATGATGTGAGTACCACGATATTCTTTTTACAAATTCAGTATATTTTTGGCTATGTTGTAGCTTTTGTATTACCTAACTAATCTTAGTTATTAATGGGTAAAATAATGTAGAATTTAAAGTTGTAAAGAATCATTGAAAGATTTTCTCTTTAATTATTTTTATCAATAGCGATTATATACCTTGTTCATTTTTAGGGTTCCATATCCAAAGGGTAAAAACGGGACCCTATTACTAACCTGCTGTCCATCTTTCTGTCACCAGGCTGAATCTCATGAACCGTGATAGCTTTAACAACAAATACTAGACACAGAATAAAATAAATATTAAGTTAGGCCTCCCATACACAAACAAGATTTTTTATAGAAAACTAGAATTATGAATCTAAATTATCGTGAACTTAAACAACCGATATTAGACTGGATGAAGGTTTTAGAATATGAGGATATAGAAAAATATTTTAAAAGGGTTACCTAGTTAAATATTAATTTATATATACACTAAACCCCTCTCACTGACCCACAAAATCGCATAAACACCCTCACACACACACTCTCACATACACTCACACTCTCACACTCTCACACTATATACACGCAAACACTCACACACTTTCAAACACAAACCAGTTTAACTTTTTTATTCTTTTTATCACTTCAATTGTTATTAGTGCTGGAATTAGAAACTAAATCTAATGTAAAATCCATTTTTTTTCGTAATTTTAATTATATAGACACGAAGCGTAAAGTTCAAACTCAGATTGGGAAGGAACTTTCTCCTAACATACAGGTTATGCCTAGTTTAGGAAAAAGGACTGTATTAAATGATTGTAAAACTGTTTTTGATCAATAAAGTTATCATTTATTATTTATAATTATATACATAATAGTTCGGAGCCATTCGTGCGCGAGCCCGACTCGCACTTTGCTGGTTACCAGTCAAGAACCGCACGACATTGATAAATGTCCACGTCTATTCTCTTACTATTGTGTCTGGTATTGGTGGTAAAATAACTCGTTCGATGTATTTAAGAAACAATTAGCCAAGCACATAATCTCAATTTACTGAAACTGTATGTTTTATTCTGTTTATCAGTGTGACAACGAATAAGTATATTTATGTCTTGAATTTATGTTCTCATGTAAGTGATGTAAAATATGTCTTTATGAGAATAAAAGTCTTTAATCCTAAGGAACGGTTAAAGTTTGTGTTCTATTTTAGATTCACAAATACCTCCAAGACATGAGTAATAAGTATTCAAGCTTGACAAAGTTAGTAGTAGGTGGAGAAAGCTATGAGGGTCGAAAGCTTCTTGGCTTGCGGATCAAAGCACCTTCGAAGACTACCAAGCCAATAGTGGTGATTGAAAGTGGTAAGAAACTCATTGTCATCATTTTATCTTTATAACTGCCTCTGTGGTGTAGTGGTTAGAGCGTTCGGCCCATACCCGGAGGTCGCGGGTTCGATTCCCGGCGGGGGCAACGACTTTGTGTTGTTGTCCTAGTTTGGTTGGGATATTGTAGGCTGATCACCTGATTGTCTGATAAGTAAGATGATTCGTGCTTTGGAGAGCACGTTAAGCCGTCGGTCCCGGTCACTGTCTTTGACATTGGCCGTTACCTAAAAAATGTCAGAGGTGTTTAACCCTTTCACCGCGAGACTTTATATCAGTTGTCGTGCCCCCAGCGCGAGACATGTTAAATCTAACATACCTATCTACAACCAAAAACGGATATCGATACGTAAGTTATGTGCCATACGAGCATTTTTTTTTGTCACAAATATGTGACCTTCGCGGAATGGACCCGACAATGTTTGTCACATATATGCGACGCTCGCGGTTAAAGGGTTAAGGCGGTTTAAAAACTCTGACACTAGTGTTAGTCACTAACACACACAATAGGAAGGAGAAGATCATATATTTTAACCACCGACAGAAAAAATACGTGTTATCATCACCATCATCAGGTATTTTTGTCTCCACTGCAGGAGCACGACCCTCTCTGTACTCCCAGAGCCATACTTGGCTAGAGCAGCCAGAGGATTTGGATTACACTCTCCTCGCTGACCAGAGTGACCAGACGGATTGGAGAGGTCTCATTGATGTTTATGAGCTTTGTTCTGCTTGCAAGTCGCCTTCTACGACACCCACGGGAGGACTTGGAGTGGCCCTATTCTACTCTGCCGGAAACCACTTGGCAATATCGTGGTGTTATTATAAGTTTGACTTTACGCTGTCGGACGGGCTGTCTGTCTGTGTGTTTGTCTGTGGCATTGTAGCGCTCGAATAGATACACAATTATTTCACAAAACCGAATCAAGTAATATAATCTTAATCATATCACTAAACTCGAACGTCATTATAATTATATTTCTTGTAAGATAGTAATGAATCGCTTTCGTATAACTATGTTACGGAACGCCGTATGTAACTATATCCCTGGGGATATAATTATATTACAGCTTTATCTATCTTACGGCGACATATATAAGGTCTAAGAAAATATACTGAAACTATTTTAGGGGTGAATTCAGTCCATGATACTTATTAACTTTCCCGAAGGAACATACATCGAATTATGAAAAGTCATTTTTGGCCACCTATATACAAGTTGAACGATCAGCCGATCCCAGTTTGTATGGAAATCCAAAAACTATTTTTCATGTTTTGATATATGTTTCTTGGGAAAAATTTGTTCAGTATCGCGGACTGAATTCACCCTAAACCTTTCCTTTACCGTCAATACTAGACGCAATAGTAAAACAATAAACGTAGCATTTATCCCTTTAACTGTCGGACGCCCGGAGCGGGCGTCTGATGTATTGTTTTACTATTGTGTCTGCTATGCCGACATTCGAAGGGTTATTAATGCCATAGAAGGGTATAGTTTCAATACATTTTGTTAGACCTTATATACTACTCAGAGAGATTAATCTATAAAAGATTTTCTTAGACTTAAACATTCCTGTCTACCTAGGTATTCACGCCCGCGAGTGGATCACTCCAGCCACGACGACCTACTTCATCAATCAGCTGCTGACCAGCACCGACCCGGCCATCACGTCACTAAGAGACAAATTCGAATGGCACATCTTCCCTACTATAAACCCTGATGGATACCACTATTCTCATACAACGGTAAAAGCAGCTTTAAATTGGTATATGCACAAAAAATATTGCTTTAGTGAGCTCAATACGTTTATCCGAATTGAAGTTTTGCGGTCATAATGATTGTTATTATTACGGGACTTACTGCGATTAATATAATCTTTAACCACACATTTCGTCGACATCCGAGAAAATGGCACTCTCCTTTAGCTACTTGTGTTCCCTACACATGTAAGATATTTATGGGCCGATGTAATCTTTTGCGAATCTAGTATCTATACATTATTTGTCAATATCTTCAATTTTGTAAAGTAGTGTCAGAGGTCCTAAATACGTTGATCATCAACGAGCGGTTTTGTGTAAAACAGTTTATGGGACAAGAATAATTCGGATAAACGTAGTGAGCTCATCTTCCCTAGTCTGCCACATTCAATACTGGCGTCCGTGTGTAACTGTTCCTTTTTGTTAAAGCAATAAAAAAGTTGTAAATTAATGCCTATAAATTATTTTATTTTTAGGACCGTATGTGGAGAAAAACACGTTCCAAATCATCAGAAAAATGCTACGGGGCAGATCCTAACCGCAACTGGGACTATAACTGGGGAAGTAAGAAATTTTAAGAAGTTTATTATTTAAGCTCTTCATGTAAACAGTCAATTAAATCTGTCGTGAGATAGACGACGTCCTCTGACTCTGTCTCCTAGTGATCATCTTGCCAGGCTGTCACCCTGGAGGTCCCGGGTTCGATCTCCGGTCAGGTCAAGATGGAAAATGATCTTTTTCAGATTAACATATGATGTTAATCTATTTATTTTATTTATTTATTTATTTTATTTTGGAAGATTACCGACATTTAACAATTTATGTAGATACAATCTATAAAACAAGAAGTCATTTACAAATCTTCACTTATAGAATTATAATGAGCAATAATAGAACCGATAAGTTAGCAACAATATGACGGCTAAGATATATGGTAAACACGCTAGATACATCGTTAACTACTACAACTAAATGTTAATTATTTTACAATAATTTTGTTACTAAGAAAAAAGAGTGAAGCTGAGAAAATACACACTAAACATGTTCAAGCAAGAAAAAATGCATTTGTAATACAATATCGTATCGTTGAGTTACCATCACATTACACAAATCTCGAACTTTGGGGCTAGCTCAATCTGTGTGATTTTCCCTCATATATTTATTTATAGGGTAGAATAGATGAACGGCCGTATGGTGACGAAAAAATTGTCTCCTTTCCTTTCTCATGGGTGACATTAGAGGTATTAAGGGATGGCAAAGGAACATACAACGGACAAGAGGGGTGTTGTGTATCGTGGAACGCTACCCGACACTCCGATGACGCGCAACACGTCGCAGCCTCAACGAGTGCCATAGTTTAAGTTTTATATTGTATCTATGTTAGTCTATAGGTACGGTATTTATAAATATGGGCCGGTAATGTCAATTTTCTTTTCTTTGCCTGAAATAAACGATTTATTAAATATTAAAGAGCGTAGTCTGCGCAATTTTTTTAAAAATTTATTGCAATTAACAACTTGCCCGCACATTTTTGCCTGCCTAGTGATTAGTCCAGCAGACTTAGGACTAATATAAACTGTAAAGGTGGGGTTAACAAACGGAGGCCTGACGTCATGAAGGATGATATTTGAGTAAATTGCAATTTACCTACAATATATAATTTACAACCTACACAAAGATAATATCTATGTGTAGGTTGATAATACCACCTTGTACGTACTTCGCTTCATGGTTAAATTTCTTTCAGAGCATGGTGCAAACACAAATCCATGTGATTATCAAATTTATATGGGGTCCAAACCATTTTCGGAAAAGGAAACTCGTACATTTTCCCAATACATTTTGGGCCTAAAGAACATCACTGCATACATCGCCGTTCATTCTGATGCGCAAATGCTGCTCTTCCCTTATGGGGACTCAGATGAACATGTACCTAATTATAATGATTTGGTAAGTACTATCATATTTCCGTCGACAGTTTGTATGGGTGATTGGAAGAATGTATGTACAGATGTTTGTTCGCCTTTCCCGACAAAACGGCTGAACGGATAATCGGACTCGCCCATGAAGGGTTCCGTATTAGCAAATAACATAATATAAAAGTCTTGTAGTATGTTTTTTTTAATTTTTATATTTGAGTTGATTGAACTCTCCACTTTGGAAGTGTCTCTCGCGCAAAGTAATTATAATATTATTAATATTTTTGAGTTTCAGTTCTAAGTATGGGGAACCCCCAAAATTTATTCTTTTTTTTCTAGTTTTGTGTCAAATCCTTAATGCGGTTCACATAATACATCTACTTACCAAGTTTCAACAGTATAGGTCTTATAGTTTCGGAAAAAAGTGGCTGTGACGCCTGTGACATACGGACGGACAGACAGACAGACATGACGAATCCATAAGGGTTCCGTTTTTGCCATTTGGCTACGGAACTCTAAAAATGAAATTTTACTTGTATCAGTATATAGCTGATTATCTGAACTTCAATATAGAATACTTTTATTAAAAAAAATTATGTATTTAGTAGTAGAATGTCAATAAACTCAAGTTTATTTATCTTGCCACAAAGAAATAACTGAAAAGGTTTCACCAATTATTAAAATCAGTTAACGGGTTACTCACTTATAACGGCCGTAGTAGTATGACGGCAGTAGCTGACTATACGCGCAGGGCAAGTTGGAAAATGGCCTTTTTCAAATTGTTCTGGCTCTTGGATGTTTATCTATATATGTATTTGTTATAAAATATAGTATCGTTGAGTTAGTATCCCATAACACAAGTCTCGAACTTACTTTGGGGCTAACTCAATCAGTGTAATTTGTCCCTATATATTTATTTATTTATTTTATTTAGCTGTGTTCCACGTTAGTTTTAATTAATAGATTTGGACAAATTGGATATTTTTGTCGATTATTATATTATTTTGACTGACATTTTAGTTTTTTTTTATATTACTTATTTCGTGTTCTTTTTTGATTTAATTTTGACTTGATCTATAAACATTGACTTTCTTTTGATTTAGGTAAAAATCGGCAAGACATCGCTTGAATATGGACGTAAAGTAAATGGGGCGGTTTACGAAGGCCCTTCAACTGCGGCACAACTTTTATGTAAGTGTACAAAGACTTATCATCATCATCATCATACTTGGCCAGAGCAGCCAGAGGAATTGGCCTACACTCTCCACGCTGGCCAGATGGGTAAGAGAGGTCTCAATGATGTTTATAAGCTTTGTATAGCTTGTAATTCCTAAGTCATGCAAGCTTTGTTTAGCTTGTAATTCCTAAGTAACCTTCTTCGACATCAACGGGAGGACTTGAAGTGGTCCTATTCTACTCTGCCCGAAACCACACGGCACCTACTAGTAGTATTAGTGGTACTAAGACTAATACCGTCTTATTATAAAACGCAGACTAATTTTGTTACTAGGGTAAAGCCATTACCAGCATCATCATATCGGCATCAATTTACAATACGCTATTTTCCAACAAGTCAAATCAGCAACTTTTTTCTAAACGTCAAAACAAACAGTTTCTATGGGATTTTGTATGAAATACAGGCAGATGACGTCGTAGATTTTTGGAGTCAAATAGCGCTCTTATTATCAGTTTTTCTACAATAATAAATTTAAAATAACGTAAAATGGATATGTTAAAAGACAAGTGACATTATTTTGTGACGCTTTATTTTTTTATTAGTACAAAATAATTTATTTTTGACTTAGGAAAGTACCCAAATACCGGATCCAGTGACCGAATCCGATTTCGTCAAATGTATGTAAATAATCATTTTGTTACTTGTTTTTATGCTCTCCTGACTTAATAGTCCCCTTACCCTAGACTTCTTTATACAAACGTAGTCTACGTTTATTTTTGAAACCACATGTCAGATTCCGGTAAAAATTGGTAATTGTAAAGAAATTGCAATTATCTAGGGTAATAACTGGTTTCCGACGGTAAAATTATGAACTGGAAAGAAAATATAACGATTTAGAAGTTTGCCATACTGATAGTCAAAAATGATATAAAACACTATATTCTATTTCAAGTTCATTTTTTTCTGTCGGAAACCAGTTATTACCCTAGATAATTGCAATATCTTTGAAATTACAAAATTTTGCCGAAATCGGACATGTCGTTTTGAAATAAAACGTAGACTACGTTTGTATGGAAAGTTGTATTTTGGTCTAGGGTAAGGCGACTCTTAAGATTTAGGATAAAAAAACTACGAAAGAATCCGTAACGAATTTTTATTGAAATTGACTTATTCGTTTATTATAAAATGTAATCAGATCACAATCCCTACATTCGGCACTACAAAGCACAACAAAGTTTTTATGTTTAATTCTCTTTGTTTATCCGCCAGGGAAAGTTTCAGGATCCAGTATGGATTGGGTACAGGCCCAATCGCCTGGTATCAAATTGGCTTACGCTTACGAACTAAGAAGCGAAGGTGGACATTTTCTTTGGCCTGCGGAGAGGATCTCTGAACAAGGAGATGAGCTCACGCAGATGCTAATCGGGCTCTTTGTTGAGGCCTGCAAAATGGGATATTGCTAGATTTTTCAGTCAACGTCAGCAGTCATTCAAAATTAGACTGTAAATTATGGGAATCAGGTTTATTATGTATTATTGAATTGGCATGCACCGGTCTCATGTGACCGCTTAGATTGAGAGGTTTATATTTATTATCTTACCTTGTGTATGATGGGAAGTCTGGCTGACATAAAGATTGACACTGAAAATAAATCTCTTGTAATTTTAATTCTATCTTTAATTTATTTGGCCCTTTATATCTACTACTATTGAAGTGTAGAGATGCTACATAGCCTATTCAATACTACATCAATATTAAGTCAGCTGCTCTTTAATACTTTCATGCGCTGGGAAATAAGAATAAGCGGCCAAGTGCGAGTCGGACTCGCCCATGAAGGGTTCCGTAGTAGCAAATAACATAATATAAAAGTCTTGTAGTATTTTCTTTAAATTTTTATATTTGAGTTGATTGAATGAAAGGTAAATTGCAGTTTATGACATATTAAAAAAAAACTACTTACTAGATCTTGTTCAAACCAATTTTCGCTGGTAGTTTTCATGGTAATGAACATCATATATTTTTTTTAGTTTTATCATTCTCTTATTTTAGAAGTTACGGGGGGGGGGACACACTTTTTTCCACTTTGGAAGTGTCTCTCGCGCAAAGTATTCGGTTTAGAAAAAAATGATATTAGAAACCTCAATATCATTTCTGAAGACCTATCCATAGATACCCCACACGTATGGGTTTGATGAAAAATATTTTTTTGAGTTTCAGTTCTAAGTATGGGGAACCCCCAAAATTTATTGTTTTTTTTCTATTTTTGTGTCAAAACCTTAATGCGGTTCACATAATACATCTACTTACCAAGTTTCAACAGTATAGGTCTTATAGTTTCGGAAAAAAGTGGCTGTGACATACGGACGGACAGACAGACAGACATGACGAATCTATAAGGGTTCCGTTTTTGCCATTTGGCTACGGAACCCTAAAAAGCATTGAATATACCAATATATGTCCAGTAGTAGACGTTATGCAGTTGAAATGAATGAATGAATTGAATAATACCAGATATGCCAGCTGCTTTTCTTCTTGCGTAGGTTTTGAAGGTTGATAGAATGGGCAAGAATCTGAAACATGTCAATACGGTATGCGGCCAGCAAGCCATCCCTATTTTAATTCCCTTCTTTCACCTTATCTCTCACAATCATGCTAAAAGAGGCCTTGGTTTTACTGATCTTGGCTCGTTCTACTCCGTTTGGAATAAAAACATGATAATGTATCTGTGTATGTTTGTTTGTCCGTCAGCCAAAGCTTCAGGATGCAGTGATGACTGGGCGTATTCAAAGGGTATAAAGCTTAGAATATAGAACAAACCAGAAGCCGCGAACGCGCCCTAAGCTGAAGCTACACAAACTACTCTCAAAGAGAGTAGTTTGACAATTGGTGGATTAGTCTATCTGTGGCCATCGACTGACGTACGCGGGAAAAATTCTCTCAGTTTTAATTTAATTATGCAGTGTTGTGCGGTTCCCACCTGCAAAAATGCAGTTGAAAAATTATAAAAACTAGATGGGATCACATTTCATGTGTAAGTAGCGCAAATACATTTCATTTTATTCGAATAATAATGTATTTTTACTCGTTCAAAATGTAAACAATTTGGGCGAGTCCATTTTGTCAATGTTGCCAGTTGTGCTAAAAAGTTTTTCCTGCTTTCACTTGGTTATTTTCTAGAAGGTTAATAAAAAATAAATAAATGAATGACAAATAATTTAACGTTTGACTTTAATAGATAAATTCATATTAATTTATTTTGTGTCAAAGTATGATATTGTTTGAATTAAGACATTTTAGTTTAAATAGAGTGACTTATGTATATAAGTAAATAAAATTATTAACTATTGTTTGACAGATACTAAATTGTATGAATAGTAGTGTTTTTAAACCCTGACAAAAAAGAGGGGTGTTATAAGTTTGACGCTAGTGTCTGTCTGTATGGCTATCTGTGGCATCATAGCGCTCGAACGGAAGGACTGATTTCGATTCGGTTTTTTATTTAAAATCAAGTTACCTTGAGGGATGTTTCTTAGCTATGTTTTATGAAAATCGGTTAAGCCTTTTAAAAGTTATTGGAGGTTACCAGGTGCTATTTTTCAAACGCGGAGTCACTAAACGAACGGTTTTTTGTACGGAAAAATCGTTTAGATGACTCCGCGTTTCAGAAATGGCACTTACCGTTTGAAAAACGACTTTCCCTAAAATAAAACAGATCTATATTTTGTAACGTTATCAATTCAAGTCATATCTGTAGTTCCGCTACTCATCGCTAGACCGCGTTTTTGACCGTCGGGTTTTTTTTTTAATTTGCGTAAACTTGTTATAAGAATGTTTTATGTTCAAACTATTCTAATTTTTAAAAGTAGTATTTCAGGTTTCCAGCTGATGAAATCATAAGAGTAAAGAGGACACAAATAATAAGACAAGCTCGGTTAGATGAAATATGAAAACCTACTAGGCAGTGTTATTTGTTCGAAACATTTTGAAGACGATTATTTTTATGAAACAAAGCGCGGTTTTATAAATTACACATGGAATTATCTATCCTTAGCCGTATATTATCCCACAGGAACAAATATCGGAATCAAAGTAGACTATGTCCTTCCTTATCAAGAAAACTATCCCTATACCTAACTTATCTAAAAAATAACATTTTTGCAGTTGTTGTTATAATCTCATAAAAATATTTACATATACAACTTCATCATTTGTCAAAACGTAAAAATGTATTGATTAGGTCAGAATCAAAACGTCAATATTATAAAAAAAAAGTAAAACAAAAAGGTACGTAAATAAAAGAATATTTTGTAAAAATTACGTGTTTTATTCCACTTAAGGGTTTTTTATGCAATATATTTATGAATATTTATTTAATAGGATAACTGTTATAGATCGATACTCGTATTATGTTGACACAAAACATTAAGTTTGGTTTGCATTATTTTGAAACATAATTTTTGATTTACCCTAAAAGATGCGAACTATCTCTAAGCTAGCAACACTTTGCGGGTGTGAAGTATGAGGAATGCGGGGGGTAACGCATTCTTTTTGGACACAGTGAGCTGCATACATTAACGGCTGTAGGCTACTTCTGGTTTGTTCTATATTCTAAGGTATAAAGTTGGTTTACACCTTTGAACTTAGAAGCGAAGGCGGACATTTTCTATGGCCACCAGAAAGGATCCCAGAGCAAGGAGAAGAGCTCACGCAGATGTTACTCGGGCTCTTCGTTGAAGCCTGCAAGACGGGATATTGCTAGATTTTTTCCACCTCTCGCGCCTTCAAAATTAGACTCTAAATTATGGGATTAAAGTTTATTATGTAATTAATTAGCTGGCATATACCGGTCTCATGAGACCGCTTGGTGCCTAATAGTTGCGCCATTAATTTTATCATGTGTGGGCTGTATGGGATATAAAATGATGAGCTGGCTGGCTTACAATAATGATTGACATGAAAAATAAATACTTTTTATTTTTTTTATTTTTTATAAAATCTTTAATTTATTTAATCTGACTGCTATTATAAGGAGAATATTACCAATGGCCACAAGAGAGAATCCTCAAGCAAGGAGACGAGCTCAAATACTGTTCGGGGTGGGATATTGCTAGTTTTTTTCCAGCTCTAGCGCCATGCGACGCATCAGCAGCCATTCGAAATTAGGCTCTAAATTGTAGGAATAAGGTTTTTTATGTAATTCATTAGCTGGCATATGCTGGTCTTATGAAACCGCTTGGTGCCTGAGAGTTGCGTATATTTACTTTACCGTGTGTAGGATATAAAATAATGATAGACTATTAAAATAACTATAATATAATAATAACTATTAAAATTATATAATAACTATTAAATGATAGACAAATAAATTATGAATTTAGTAAAATCTTTAATTTATTCGGTCCTACTGCTTTTGTAAAGAAGATATTTCCAATAACCGCTAGGGACGATCCTCAAGCAAGGAGACGAGCTCACACAGATGCTGACAGAAAATGGGATATTGATAGACATTTTCCACTTTTCGCGTTCAAAATTAGACTCAAAGTTATAAATATAAAGTTTATTATTTAGTTGGCGTAAGTATACCGGTCTCATGAGACCGCTTGGCTTGGCGCCTCCAATGACCGCCAGAGAGGATCCCCGAGCAAGAAGACGAGCGCCCACAGATGCTGGTCGGGTTCTTCGTTGAACCCTGTAAAATGGGATATTCATCATCGTCATAATTTCAGCCGCATAACGTCCACTGCTGGACAAGGGCCTCTCCCAAAGATTTCCAAAATGACCGATCAAGAGCGGCCTGCATCCAGCGCTTTCCAGCGAACCTGGTCAGGTCATCTGACCACCTTGTAGGTGGGTGCCATACGCTTCGCTTGCCAGTACGCGGTCGCCATTCAAGAACCTTTTTGCCCCATCGCCTTAATATTCGCGATATCTATAGTTTACTTTCACGCTTTCAGAAATTTAACTCAGACAAATACACACTGTCACTTACACACAAACATACAATACTCACACTCACAGCTACACATACCAAATAATCCCCATACCCCACTCAAATTCAAAGTCCTTCACCTTAAAATAGAATAAGTACCTATAATAAACTTATTGGTAAAATTGTATTTTGCTTACCTTCCACTTACAAAAATTAAGTAAGTACTTTGTTGAAATGTTTGCTTATAACCGTATTCCGAATTTGGGCGTAAACAACTGCAACACAGGTTTATACTATAGCGGTTGTTTACGATCATTATGTGTTAAATGTACCTATGTTTAAATGTTGAAATATATTACTGTTATTAGTATTACGGGACTTACCGCGATTAATATCGTTTTTTGCCAGATATTTCGATGGCCCTTCTGCCATCATGGTCGCTGGCCGACGGCCATGACCAGCCAGAGTCGAGAGTCGGCCAGCGACCATGATGGCAGAAGGGCCGTCGAAATATCTGGCAAAAACCGATATTAATCGCGGTAAGTCCCGTAATACTAATAACAGTAATTGTGACCGTGAAACTCTAAAATCATATGTTGAAATAAATTCTTTTATTTTTTCTTTAATGCCCGCGAATCCTGTCGGTGATTTATCGTCGACCGACGCCGACCTGTGACGCAGGCATACTATTTGTAAGAGTCGCTGGCTGACATAATAATAATGATTGACACTGAAAATTCAAAATGAATTACAACTAAACAATAATTAAACTAGTAGTTCGCCACGAACTTAGACCTCGCGATTATTATTTCAGAATTATGTACCTGATTTGGATGAATTATCGGTGCAGGTTTACCGATATGCGGATTCATGGTTGTGACCAAATTTCCAAAATAGTTGCCAATCACAGCCCTTTCTTTAAATGACTTTTGATTTAGCTCTAAAATGTCAGGAGCACCTTCAAACCATACAATCCCATGGATATGAGGTCTACCGTGATGCTTAAATTCAGTTCTGTACCAGAAGTCTTTCACCGAAAAATGACCCATCATTTTTCAAATGAAAAAGTCAGCTCGTTGTTGGAAAAACCAGATAACTATTAATGGGTTTTCGTTTAAATGTTTATTTGTATTGCCATGGCTCTATATCGCTGCTCATTGGTTTCTTATTCTCTTCGTAAAGCTACTTCGCGGGCTTTGGTTGCTGTTGATCTCTTGTTAGTTCGTAGCATAATTACTAATACTACTACAAAAGCACAGACAAGCAGCGATAGCGATTGAACGAAAGTTCGCTCAACAAAATTGCTAAATTTAATTAACAAGCCAACAATCAATCAAAATAAGCAAAAACTGAAAAAAAACTAATTGTAAAATAAGCAAAACCCTTTTTTTAAGTCGGTTAAATATGATCAAAATTTATAGAACTACTTATGAAACTCAAAATAATAACCATAATAGTTATTCAGAGAAATTACTTCGTGGACCCCAGGGTGTATGTATTTGTAAGAAAGTTGTTCAGTAACCCGGAGTGAATTTACCCTTAAATAGTTTTAGTATATGTTGTAAGAAGATTTGTATTGTATATCCGTCACGGCTTAGTCAGCTAGACTTCGCGAGGCAACCCTAAACCCGTTTAAGTACCTATAACGTATAAAAAAGTTGTTCAAACAAAAAAGTTGTTCAAATAAAAAAACATCGTTTTTATAACGGCAACAAAAAAGTCTTATGACATTTTTGAAAATACATATTTTGGAATGGCGAATATATGACAGTTTTAAAATTTTAAACCCCCATATTTCCGCCATTTTGAAAAATTTCGAAAAACTGGCTCGACAAAAAAATTCTATGTAGTTGCTGAACCTGCTTACAAAATTTCATGAGAATCGGTTAAGAAATGCGACCTGTAGGCGAGAACAGACAGACAGACAGACAGACGGACAAAAGAATTTTTGGCTAGTCTCGAAACTGAGACGCTTCGCTCGCTTCGCTCGCTCGGTCAATAAATATAGTTCTTTTGTAATTATTTTATATTGGCTGGTTTACGTAACGATTGACACAGATAAGGCAAAATGATTTACAAGGAAACATTTAATAAATAAATCGTATTTTAATGCAAATTCTTTAATTTATTTCAAACCTTACTCCTCTCTAACCCATCTGACTAGCGTGAAGAGTATAAGCCAAATCCTCTGCCTACTCTGGCCAATTGTGAGGTCGTGCTCGTGCAGTGGAGACTAAAATATAATAGAAACAGTTTAAGTTCAGAAAAATGCTTGACCCTCACATGTTGAGAGTAATGCACTACCTCAAACGCTCCGCTTATGAGGCGTGCAAAAAACATGATGATGATGATAATACTTTGTACCATTATTGGAGTGCCGAAGTATATTCTATGTCACCACCTCTTGTAGCCTGTAAGGTTTATATTTTGAACCTATGTCATTATACATAATGGTACCATTTGATGGTGGGTGACTTTAGGGCTCTAACAGACGAGCGTCGATATGCCCGTGATCGTCGGCGACTGTTGCCGATGGTCAATAAATACTTTATTTCATTTATTTCATTTATTGCTCTTAAAATCTTAAGATTATAGTACAAAAGGTATAACTTAATGCTAAGCATTGTCTACCAGTTCACCTTTGGGACGTAATAGAAAAGATGATAGATGGGGTGCAAATTTAACTAGACAAGTATGTCTGAAGTAATAAATTAGGATGTATTATAATAGGGTATATAAAATAACAAAATATACCATAAAATATACAAACATACATATATAGAATAAAAATAAGTACAAATCATAAACATACATAAATTTAAATACGTATAATAAACATATTTAAACTATTATTGCAGCATTGCTTTTTCGCGATAGTGTCGAATTACAAGCATCTTGAAGTTGTACCTTGTTTGTGCTTTCATAATGTTATCGGGCAGGGCATTCCAAAGACGTACGGCCTTGGCAGCAAAAGAGTTAGAGAGAAATCAAATACGGTGAGATAGGATATATAGGGTTAATTTTTCAGAAGAGCGCAGAACCCTTTTTAATATTACTAGTTATTTTCTTAAGAAAATTATCCGCAACATACTCGATACTGAACGTACGTTCCTCTTTCACTAGATAATAAATAACAATAAAAAACAATGCTTACCTAGGTAATTAAAAGTTTATGTGTTTGTCCTAAATTCTTTTAAAAATCTTGAAATAGAAAATTTATTACTCTTGTATTTTACAGAATTCCTAACATTATATAGAAAATTATTTATTTCAATGATATTTAGGTCATAGTAAGTCTGTACATAAAAAAGCAAAATATTTTATCTTGTTTACATGAGTTATTACACAAGACATATCTACTTACATACCGATACATTTTCATTGAAAATCAGCACATATAAATAGCATTTTGGCCTCAAATATGCAGTTTTTAAAGTAACAAACCGCTAAAATGACATTATTTCTTGGAATATTGTTGACATTATTATTATTAAACAATAGTGTCGCAGAATATAAGACTTACAAGGATTACAAAGTATATGAAATAGAAGGAAATATGGAAAACATAACAAAACTATTAGAATTAACAAATAGTATTTCTGTAAGTAAAACATATAATTAAGATAACGTGTTATTACATATTATTTTCTAAAACATATAATATGTTTCAGAAAATATTTACATACGTAATGTATATGTACATACGTATTTGATTACATACGTAAAATTAAAGTACTTAATCCCAAATGGACGGGACCTACTGGATTTTAGTACGTTTTTTGAAGGACATTCTGAAAAAAATATTCCTTACTAGAGGCAGCGCGCGGCTTCGCCCGCGTTAACCACACGTGTGAAGTCGCGAGCGTGATGCAATATAGCCTGTAGCCTTCCTCGATAAACGACCTATCTAATAACGAAAGAATTTTTTAAATCGGACCAGTGGTTTCTGACATTAGCGCGTTCAAACAAACAAACAAACAAACAAACAAACAAACAAACAAACAAACAAACAAACAAACAAACTCTTCAGCTTTATATATAAGTATGGATTACATATTTGTTCAAATCTCAAAGATGTTGCGTTGTGCTTATAATTTTTATATATTTACATAACCAGCAAACTAATACTATAGAAGCATAATTAAATGCTAAAAATTAACCCATCAAAATTTCACTTAATAATAACTACCTAGATACTTGAATTTTCTGAGATCTAATGCCACTTGAAATGTGTTATTCCGGTCTGATCCACCAAACGAATCCACTTTTCATTATTATTACTACTTTTGTCCGGTCTAATCCACTCTAAAATTAACAAGTCCGGTCTGATCCCCTACCTGTTTAGTACAGTCAAGAAAAAAAACAGTTGTTGATGAAAAAATAATCAGTTTTTATTTATTATAATCAATTACAGATTATAATAAATTTGCACCTTTGATTTAGATAACATAAAATAAAATTGTAAATAATTAACAAATGAATAATCAAATACTTTACAAAAAAAACCTTGGTAATAATGCTTGGGGATCCAACCGGAATACAATATTTAATTATCTATTCTGATCCTCTGGACGGGTTATCAGAACGGAATAGAAAATAATTACAATAAAACGGATCCACTAGGGTATTAGATTTTGGGTATCAGACCGGAATAACTCCTTGAAATAAATTATTTGATATCTCCGTTTCCTTTTCAAGTGTCCCATTTTCCACGGTATTTCGTTTTTCGCCAACACTAATTCTGTAACTTTTCACGCCAATTGCTACTCCAATCAGAGCACAGCGAACATTGGCCAATAGACGACATTGCGGGACGTATCCGCCATTTTAGATAAAATAATTTCAATGAATGAATAAAAAAAAATAGATACTCTTCTATAGTGTCAAAGTTCGCTGTATCTAAATTAATTTAATATCATAGTACATTCTGAAGTACCTTTAGATTACTTTCTTTAAATCTAAATTAATTTAAAACCATAGTATATCCAGGGGCACTTTTAGATTAATTCATTGAGAATATTACGTCTTAAGTAATTATATCTACCCAAATTGATTTGATATCATAGGAAACACCGTACCATGAGATTCGCAATTCAAGAGCAGAAATAATGATTGCACCAGATTTAGACCGAATTTTCTCTGAGGCAGTAGCACAGTATAAGTTAGCGAAAAAACTTATAGTTGAAGACGTTTCAAAGTAAGTAATCATAATATTTTTTTAGTTTGTTTGTGATTAAATTTCTCTAAGCAAAATTAGTCCGTAACCAATATCATAGAATCAATATAAGTTTTACATACAGAACGGAATCTTTTAAGGTCCCGCCCGGACAATATACGTCCCCGTTCCCCGTCCACACGCATTGACGTGTGCACGGATGTATAGTTTCGTTTGTACAGGTAGCGGCACGAAACTCTAGCGCTGACCTTGCTTGCACAGAAGTCAAAAATTATAACTGTACCCGTGCGCATGGTATAATAAAATAAGGTATTCTCTTCCCGTGACAGCTGATGACGTAGGTGGAACTTGACTACGTCATCAGTGTGATATGTTGCCTCTGTGTGAAATTGAATTACCCGAGCGTAATGCATTTTTGAACTTTATACACCAATTTCAAATTAATAATCCATTTTATCAATTTATAAAATATTGAATTGATGAATGACGCGAGAATCGCGAGATTCTTAATAGCTAAGTTACTTAATATTTTATTTAATATTCATGAACTAATTGAGAAAGTCCTTAAATTTACTGAAAAGAACAATCAGTGGCAACACTTTGTGACGTAGTCAAGTTCCATCTCGGGAAGAGAATAGGTACCATTTTTATTATACCATGACTGTACCCGTGCGCAGTATCCCCTCTACACTCCACTCAGCGCTAAACTTATTAACTTACGTGCCGCTGGTTGTAGTAGTAGGCATAAATGATACTCCGCTTTTGTTTTTGTCTAATGACGTTTTGTGACCTGTAGTTACATCTAGATGCTGTTTATATTTTAATAAATTGTTTATTTTATAATATAGAATTATTGAACACGAAAGAGAAGTTAACAGCCGTCGAAAAACATTGTCATTTTCCTGGACAGCATATTATGATGTCGATGACGTAAGTATTTCTTAAAACTTAAAACTTTTAACAATATTTTTAAAGGGTTAATGTCGGATCTCTTGATATCGAAATTCACTTCACCAAATAACTGCTATAACTAATTTGTGGACAGATACTCTAATACGTGCATTTTATTTCCAGATCTATGATTATTTAAGGAATATGAGTAAAAAGTACCCGGAGTGGACCAAGCTTGTGGTAGGGGGAGAAAGCTACGAGGGTCGGCAGCTCCTTGGTTTGCGCATCAGAACAAGCAATAAAACACACCAAAAAGTACTTATTGAAGCAGGTAACTTTTATATTTACCTATAACTTACACTTGTTTAAGAAAAATGGTAAAGATAATACATATTTTTTCAAAACTAAAAACCGACTTTACCCCTGAACAACAAACAACAAACTTTATCTTATACTTTTAAACGAGCAATTCTTGTATATTTATAAATTTCTGTGATCTCGAAATTAGCTCTAACGATTTCGCTGAAAATTGGTATATGGGGGTTTTTGGGGGTAAACAATCGATCTAGATTAGTCTTATGTTTGGGAAAACGCGTGTTTTCGAGTTTTCATGCGTTTTTCTTTCCACGCAGAATATGGTCGCTAATTTCGTCGCGCCGACCGCTATCCGTTTTGGCTCAGCAGTTTAGGATGCGGACCGCTAGAAAAAGTGTAACGGGTTCGAATCCCACTCGGTGACTTACTTTTGTTTTTTTTTTATGTTTAAGTTTATATATAATTTTTTATTTTGTATTGTTTTTAGACAAGTTTAAAAAAATGTAGTTAATGTTTGAGATGTAACCGAGCAAAGCTCGGTCGCCCAGGTACTAAAATTGCCATGGGACTACATGACAAGTATCGCTTTAAAACAAAAAATTTTTTTTTTTCTTCTTCTGCTTTCTTCGAATAATCGGTGAATAAACATAAAAAAACACACGTCCTAGCACCTCTCTTCCGTTCCCGCCTTGTAGAGGAGTTGACTGGTCGGCTGCGGGCGCCTGGTCGTCTCGACCAGGTGCGACCAGGTGAGAACGGGGGAACGGTGTAGGAGCGGGGAACGGGGGATTCCGTGTAATACTTTATTCTCATTCTGTGATTTGCTTCCGTCGCCCGCCAGCTCTTTTACTGAATTCAAATTGAATGGAATCCTTTTACCAGATGACTATAAAATTCTTGTCTATCCAGGTATCCACGCCCGCGAGTGGATCACTCCAGCCACGACGACCTACTTCATCAATCAGCTGCTGACCAGCACCGACCCGGCCATCACGTCGCTAAGGGACAAATTCGAATGGCACATCTTCCCTACTATCAACCCTGATGGATACCACTATTCCCATACGACGGTAAAAGCAGCTTTAATTAATAAAAAATATTGCTTTAGTTAGCTCACCACGTTTATCCGAATTATGTTTGTCCGATAAACTGTTTAACACAAAGCCGTTTATAATTGGTTTGTAAAAAAAAATATGTACTTTGAAGTCTATTGTACACCGATACTTTTTATACCACATCCTCTTTTAACTTCTTGCGTTCCTTACATACATGTCAGTAATTATCGATAGTTTGTCATCTTTTCCGATTCCACTTTATGTACTTTATGTACCTTTATAACTTGTCAGTATCTTAGAATTTGTTTTCTTAGTAATGTGTCACATGTCGTAGAGATAAGTTCTACACATTACTGCAAAATTAATATAAGTACTGGTATTCGTAAGTTCTGTTTGTAAAAAGCAATTTAAAAGTAATAATTTGTGAAAAAAGAATACCTAGTTATTATTTTATTTATATTTTTAGGACCGTATGTGGAGAAAAACACGTTCCAAATCATCTGAAAAATGCTACGGGGCAGATCCTAACCGCAACTGGGATTATAACTGGGGAAGTAAGAAATTTTTATTTGCTAATTATATGCAGACATGAACTTAAACAAGTCTTCTTCTTCTTCTTATCGTGTGTGTTAGTGACTAACATTAGTAACAAGTACGTTATAAGCAGACAGTCCTTTGGTTATCTACCTTAATCTGTCGTGAGATAAAGTTGTGAGGCGTAGAATTGGTGAACGTGTGGGTGACGAAAATTTTGGGAACAGTTTGTTTTCCTCTCCCAAAAGGTGTCGTTAGTGATAACTACAAAATGTGTCTTTGATTAAAGCAGTTTAGCCAAAGCCTTTATTGACGTTCTAAAAAAGTATAGTTTCATCCAAGCAGTCGTTAACACAAAGATCGATAATATCACTTTCCTTGTACTTCGCTTCATATTTTTAATTACTTTCAGTGCATAGTGCATCCAAAAATCCATGTAATTATCAAGTTTACATTGGGTCGAAACCATTTTCGGAGAAGGAAACTCGTACATTTTCCCAATACATTTTGAGCCAAGGAAACATCACAGCATACATTGCTGTTCACTCTGATGCGCAGATGCTTCTCTTACCTTATAGTGATTCTACTGATCATGTTTCTAATTATGATGATTTGGTAAGTACTATAAATAAACAATAACTTGTAAAGTACTTTATTCAAGTAATGATATTTCTTTTTAACGTTAAAACTGACCCACCTTATATAGCAACCAAAGCAACATAAGTTTTCAGTATAATATATAAACAAAAATAATCTCTGTTTTCAAATAAAAAAGACAGTCTATATCGTCACGTAGTGTACAAAAAAAAATACGAAAGGCATCATATGTAATGTGCAAAAAACCAAATTCAATATATAATATAATAATAGCTGTGCCCGCAGGCTTCGCTCTCCGTGGAATTTTCGGTTTAAAAACGATCCTATGTCCTTCCCTGGGTATCAAACTATATCCATATCAAATTTCATCTAAATAGGTTCAGTGGTTGAAGCGTGAAGTGGTAACAAACAAACAATACAAACTCACTTTCACATTTATAATATTAGTAGATTATAATATATATGGATGTCATTTGTCATTGCATTATGTTTTTTTTTTAATTCCTCAGTGATAGTTGTGATTAATAATTTATGACATTCTTATGATTCAGGTAAAAATTGGCAAAACATCCCTCGAGTATGGACGTAAAGTAAATGGAGAGGTGTATAAAGGCCCTGCGACTTCAGCGGAAATTTTATGTAAGCTATGAGTTTAAATATCGTTTAAAAAAAAAAACGTCGCACAGATCGTAAAAATGAGATGGACGAAAATGCTTATCATGTTAAAGGCGATGCGGCTAGCAAACGATTTTGATTCCTTTTTCCATCTTGCTCACCATCACATTAAAAGCGGCCCTATTAGCCGCAAGACCCAAAATGCTCTGTCTGCCCTATCTTCTTCTTACCGAGTCGAAAATGGCTTAATTTCGACCAAATTGATGTCGAGCAAAATAGTAGTGCCGATCAAATGTTATGTCAGTCAGAGGTATGCCGGAAAACGATTTGTCGCAAAACTGTGTACTTTACTTTGAAACAGTGGACTTTCTGGGGCTGATATGATGATGACCATATCATCATCATATCAGCCCCAGAAAGTTAAACTTTACCAAAATTTGGTCACGGTGACCGCCTAGTCGTTAGCTTCATTGATGTCTGTCTTTGTGCAGGGGTACGGGCAGTTAGCACATGACATGTGGTGGTTCATGGACTGAGTAACCCCACAGTCACACTAGCTGTTTTCCGAGTAACCTCATTTGGCTTGACTTTCACGGCATCTCCCAGTACTATCATCATAATCATCATCAGGTCTTTTTGCCTCCTCTGTAGGAGCACTCTCTGTACCACCAGAGCCATACTTAGCCAGAGCAGCCAGAGAACTTGGCCTACACTCTCCTCGCTGGCCAGACGAGTTGGAGAGGTCTCATTAATATTTATAAGCTTTGTTTAGCTTGTATTCTCTAAGTCGCCTTCTACGACATCCACGGTAGGACTTTGTGTGGCCCTATTCTACTCTGTCGGAAACCACAGGGCTTAGTAGACTAGACGAGAACCTATTTAAGGAGTTTACGAGTAATCAACAAATTTACTCCACCTTTTGCAAGGGAATATACCTAACTGGACTAATATGTAAGAACACAACACTGCAGCGATGTAATTATCGCATGATTGTTTATTTGGTCTGTTTGTTTGTCCATCAGACAAAGCTTCAGGATGCAGTAAGGACTGGGCATATTTAAAGGGTGTCAAACTGGCTTACACCTACGAACTCAGAGGGAAAGTATTCCAGTGGCCTCCAGAGAGAATTCCCGAGCAAGGAGACGAGCTCACGCAGATGTTGGTCGGGCTCTTCGTTGAAGCCTGCAAGTCGGGATATTGCTAGATCTGCTCATAGTTTTTTACGTCCTCCAGCTCGCAAATGCAATTTCACGCCCGCTACAAGCGCGAAATGTGGAAGCCTACCGATTCTTAGCGTTACTGGACGGAGTGTACCTTTCGTATCCCTCATCACCCGATGACCTCATTGTAAAAAACTTCTTCACGATTGACGAAGCAAGCAATAAGATTTCGTTAGTGACTCATAGAAAGAGGCTAAACTTTCTCTACGAGTCAATAATAAAATGTAGTAGCAACTAGATAATACATATGCAACGTGGAAGGAACATACTAGTAATAAATAGAACTACGGGCTATACTAGATCACAATTAAATTAAAACAAGAACAAATTTTTAAAAATTGGCATTTCCGTACAGACTTCTTCAGCTGCCCGGGCAATTTGCATGGAAATGTTATTTTTTTATTGTTGTTTTATTATCATTATAATAAAGTGATCTAGTATAGTATGTGGTTTACGGGTAGGTATGTCCCTTCCATATTGTATTTATTTTAAATATTCACTTGAAATAATGACTTCTATTAAATTAAGAATGAATACCTAATACTTATACAATTTTAAGTAAAAAGTTTTAGAGATAATTTGTTATTCTTGACTTTTCTTCAAAACATAATAAATATAACTAATATGAAACAACTCCTTGCGTTTGACAAGTTCTTCACATTTCGTTTACAGTAAATTAAGCTGTCTAACTTAACGTTAAGTAAAAATGTTCTTTACAAAATATATTACTGACTGACCTTTCTCCTCGAACTAACAGATCGCTTTTCATCTCAACTTTGTAATATCGTAGCTTACAATTTTGACATTTTAATATATTCAAAGGCCTTCATCAAAGCTGGGTATTATTCCCCGATATCAGAAACAAATTACTAACAAAAAAGGCAAAAACTCTCTTAAAATATATTAAGTGGTAATAAATCTGTCGCCCTGTCCATAGCACACTAAAGGATAGAAAGATAACTTTATATTGGACATTAAAAAAGCTTTTATTAGTCGCTAGGTACTGTCATGCAGATCGCAGAAGCCGGTCAAGGGGATTTAGGGTAAGTTAAGTAAAATATCACTCTTGGACTTAGTTAATACGATAGCTATGCTAATTTTATCCTTATAAACCTGTCGCCAGTTCGTAACCTTGATTCTTGTAAGGTATACTTTCACTAAGTACGACTATCCGTTACTGTAACTAATTAAATGAACGAAAAGTACTCGTATCTTCGAAAATCAGACGATTATACAGTATGTATGATTTTATGTATTTTCTAAATAATTTGAGTAGGTATCTGTAATCGTAACTTATCCGACCAAGTAAAGTCACGGGGTTGCCTAGATATGTAGTTGTAAAAGGGGCCGCGGATTTCTAGTTTGAAGCGGTTAGTAAAAATTGTAAGTATATGTCAAAATGTTGTAATAATTGGAAGACTTTTTTATTTATTTAAACTTTATTGCACAGTAGTAAAAAACGTACAAGTGGCGAACCTAATGCCATATGCCATTCTCTCTCCATCAACCACTGGACCAAGCGGAAAATTTGTGTGGTTGTACAAGCTGTACACGCAATTTTCATAAAATTTTGAAAAAAATCGTTGAATAGATCTTTCAAAAATATTGTGAGCTTGTGAACACCATTTTTCGATTGATTATTTTCTAAAATATTTAGTTTTATAGTGCAAGTTTTTGCCCCTTCCCGTTCTATCTTATAAGTGGACACGTGAAAAAAATGTGTCCGGCCGTTAAGCCCACAGTTCGCGAAGCAGCCGGCCGGGAAGCACCCGAATTTTAAATTTGTTTGTCCGCGAGGCCCACGATCGCGAAGCCCCCAATTGTAAAAAATAGTTCTTTTTTATACGAAAATTTGAGCAAGTATTGTTGACAACAAAAGTGTTATTGATTCAAATAATTTTGTATAAACGTGTCATGATTGTACATCATGCATGCATTTTATTACAACTTAGTGTTAAGAATTAATGATTAAATAGTAAGCTAATAAAAATATACACATCTTTTATGTTCCTAACAATTTTAAAATTCCAGGAAAATCTTTTTGAATTCCCGGAAGCACGTCTATATTAATATATACTTTTCAGATTATTGACTTTAAATCAATTTACCTACTCCGGATTTTTTTATTATTATAACCAAACCAGCGTGTAAATAATAATTCATTGTAACACTTCTGCTCTTAACGGTACTCACTTGAAATTTATGCAAGAAAATAATAAAATGAGGGCTTCGCGACCGTGGGCTTCGCAAACTGTGGGCCTAACGGCCGGAACCAAAAAAATCATAGCAGTAGTTTATGTGAAGAATTTCAAAGGAAACAACTAAGTAGATTTACAAATTAAAAAGTTATAGGCGATCAACTTATAAATTGTACGTCAAGTTACAAAAGTTTAGCTACTGATTTATTTGTGTTATAGTTAGAGTAACTCTCCGAACTGACCCATTCAGTCTGGTGATATCCAGACGTCATTCATGTAAATATTTCAGAGGATACCTTAAACGGGGTTGGCAAATAAAAAAAAATCTGTAACCGTAAAACCCAGTACTGAATGAAGTTAGAAGAGAAAAATACCTTCAAAGTGATAAGCTGAAGCGTTTTTATAAAGAAATACTTCGTTTTTTAACCACCTCCAAAAAAGAAAGAGGTTAATTTATTTATTGCTTACGCATTAAAGAT
The DNA here is from genome assembly GCA_963555685.1 of Acrobasis consociella. Classification (NCBI taxonomy): domain Eukaryota; kingdom Metazoa; phylum Arthropoda; class Insecta; order Lepidoptera; family Pyralidae; genus Acrobasis; species Acrobasis consociella. Next base: position 4,629,846 of record OY743109.1, on the reverse strand, counting down.
GGTTGGTTCGTAAGTACTTACATAAATCCGGTAAGGGTATTATAGGTACTTATTATTTGAGATAACCAAATAAAATTTTTAATTATATTTTAGTAAAAAATTTGTGTAAATTAGTTAGAAAATATAAATAAATTACATTATCAATTTGTCGGCATCTTTTTTTTATACAATGGGGAAGGGACACACTCGTAATAAATCAGACTACACCAGGTCACATACATAATATAATGATAATAAAACAATAAAAAAAATCGACCTTCCCATACAAATCGCCGATTTTTGTTTTTAGACTGTTATTTAATTCCAATTTACTATAGTGATCTAATATTCCCATGGTTTGATAAATTATGGGTCCCTTCCACGTTGTATATGTTCCCCGATTAATCAAAGACGCCTAGACCAATTAAAAAAAATACTTTCGGTGTTTCTTTACGTGATTGAATCAGAAATGATCAAAATCGTAGGAGAATTAAAGTCACTGACATAGCCCAGCGGATTAGCTCGTTGAAATGGCAGTGGGCGGGCACATAGCGCAACGAACCGATAGCCGATGGGGCAAAAAGGTTCTCGAATGGTGACCATGTACAGGCAAGCGAAGCGTAGGACACCCACCTACAAGGTGGTCTGACGACCTGACCAAGTTCGCTGAAGGCGCAGGATGCAAACCGCTCTAGATCGGTCATTTAAGAAATCTTTGGGAGAGGCCAGAAGTGGACGTTATGCAGCTGAAATGATGACGATGATGATGAATAAATAAATAAATAAATATATGGACTAATTACACTGATTGAACTAGCCCTAAAGTAAGTTCGAGACTTGTGTTATAGGATACTAACTCAACGATTCTATATTTTATAACAAATACATATATAGATAAACATCAAAGACCCAGGAAAAATTGAAAAAGGCCATTTTCCAACTTGCCCTGGCTGGGGATCGAACCCAGGACCTTCGGGTTATCGGAATAGGCACAGTGTCTGCTAGTCCGTATTTTAAAGACAGAATTGGTTTGTTCACATTCTTTTAACTTGCATCCAATCCGTGAGACACATGCACGCGGACGAAGTCTGTGTTTTATGGACACCCTCGACAATAAAAGTCATCTTGTGCAGTCTTTGCATGCTCTGATTCAGAAATGTATGTTACATTAATGTAGTGAAACTAAAAACGCAACTTGCTCCTTGTTTTAAGCAAAACCAGTTGTACTAAACGTTTGATGTAGATATAGAAAATACAGACCATTGGATTGGACAAAAAACATTATAATGAAGAAATTAAAAACTTAATCACACTATCACGTCTTTATCTCTAACGGGACATACAGAGCATTTTGGGTTGCGCAGACCTAAGCACACAGAATCCAGGGCTGCTAGACATAAAGGTAAATAGCACACATACATACATATTTTTTTTATTTATAGAAGTACCGATAACCGGAGAGCATGCATGAAAAGAGTTATGAGTGTTGACGAAGCAAAAGAGGTTTGCAAGGATCGTAGTAAGTGGAAATCCATAGTCTCTGCCTACCCCCATGGGAAACAGGCCTCATGAGGGGTATGACGAGATTATGGATTTTCACTTACTACTACTTGCAAACCTCTTTAGCTTTGTCAACACTCAAAACTGTAAGGTACTCCTTACATCAAGGTAAAAAAAAGGAGTAAAAATAGTAAATGGCATGAAAAATTAATGAATTACAAATTTATTTACTAACGTAGGTGACAGATAGGTACACAACGCAATAAAAACTATTGGAGGGCCCGGAAGTAGGCAAAACTGGGAGTTGCGGGTAGGCATACAGAGATGGCAGCACACGACTAGTGACAAAGAAAGTGTTGAATATGCTATAAAAATAATTTATGCAGTCATATTTAATTCATTAGAGTACTGCTTTATTTAAATAAAAAAAATGATTTGATTATTACCTATAGCACCATCTAGTGACAAGGAATAGAATAGAAATATATATGTTTATAAGGCAATGGTTAGGCATGCATGATACGAGATAAGGTCATGTACTCATTAGTTAATGGCATCTAATCAACATGCAGGTCATATGTCTGTTTCCAAACTCGTAACAGACCGACGAAACACCAGAATTCAAGAGCCTTCTTCCTCCGCTACAAATTTGAATTTGCATACAGAAAGTTGTTTTACCGTATCTTTTGGGTATCATATACCCTGGACCATTTCAGGAGCATCCAGCGTAACCGCTAAACGAGGTCAGCGGAACTCAAATTTCACTGCAAGGTAACGTAGAATTTTAAGCACCTCATTAATTCAAAGATTCTTTTAAACTTTTCGTAAGGCTCGGATTAATTAAATTTACTCAAGAGCTTCTCAGATGTTAGCGGAGTGCGTAAAAATACAAAATGCGATTTAGTTTTTTAAGTAAGTAACTTTTTCTGTATTGTTTGTCTTTTACTTCCACCACAGATGAAATATTCTTTATCGTCGCATTTGTATTAACTCTTTATTTTGTTTGTTATTCGTGTGTGTAAGTGGCCAACACTGTTGTCAGATTTGTCAAGCTGCCTTAAGGATCTGACGTGTTTAGCGTTTACCACACAATGATGAGAGCAGGGACCAACGGCTTATACGTACCTTCCGGAGGAGCTCAAGTTTGTATGGCATTTGTGGTCACCCATCCAAGGGCGGACCACGCCCGGTAACGCTTTTCTTGCGAAAGCGCTATAATGTGCACTCCCGTCAGGCTAACAATTTCCTCTGTTCTAAACTTCTAACTCTTTACCGAGTACACATATAAGTTACTACACATATAAGTAGATATAATTTAGTGTTAGTTTAAATGATAGATAGACAAATATTATTTACTTTTATTACCTTTATTGTAAAGATATCTTCAGACCTAATGTTCGATATAGTAGATCTTTTGCCTATTTGCATAGTTATATGTAATTTTTCAAAACTAAGAACCCGACTTCACCGCCATACTACTGAACCGTTTTTGATAAAATTGTATAGCGAAACCCTTTCAAACAAAAAAAAAATCTATATCGATCCAGGCGTCTTCGAAAAATCGATAAACATACATAAAAGTAAATAAAAAATCGAGATGAATTGATGATAACCTTGAAAGTTAAAAAAGTCAGACTTAATTCAAAAGAGTACATATTTCAGTCAGCCAGCCAGCAACCAGGACGGCAGAAGGGCCGTCGAAATTCTGGCAATAATTGATTTTAATCGCGGTAAGTCTTGTAATACTAATAACAGTAATAACAGTACCTATTCCACTGTCTGAAAAATGGTAAATATTGTTGCAAAATTAGATTAACTATGTTTGTGATATTCTACAATGGTATAAATTGCTACGATATTAAACGCAATACCAGCAAACAATACCGCTCTACAAGCTACATAATGCAACTGTGAATGGTCAGCATTATCGTTACCAGTAATGGCCGCCAATCAACCAGCTGGAAACCGATCGAGCAAGACGAGAACAGCTATTAGAACGTTACTGAAGCGAGAAACTATCATTGCAATAGTAAAGTGCCCAATTGGAATAAAGTAGATATAGCAAATACAAAGTTGGGAGGAATATCTTTTAAGTGTCAAAATAAAGATGTATAGGTGGCCGCATCACCTATTGACATATTAAACATGCGCGTTTATTCTCTCGATCGGTTTGTACAATCTGCGCTGAAAAAAGCTGATAAACATTTTTCTGTTTTTTCCCAGACCATCATAGAATTTAAAGAAAGTAGTAGTAGATTACGTTTTTTTTTTTGTTAAAAGTTTATATATTTTTGGACTCATTTATTTTTATTTTTTACTATCATTTCTTATACCTATATTTTGTATTCAAACGTGTGAAGCAGTACTCGAGCCTAAATAACCTTTCTACGTCCAACACAATCGTTCAAAGTCTGCCGCAATGCCTGATTGGATTGCTGCTTGAACGCCTACGTTTGTGACGAGAATAGCTCTTTGTAAGTACCTAAATTAAGATGTGTTTTGTATTGATCCACACATATACATCACGGCTTTATTTCATACGGTACAGATAGAGAGCCAAACAGAGGCCACTTGTAAACGTGAAGATGTGCGTGAAGAGAAAGGACATCATAATAATGATAAATTGACATAATTCACATAAGCGCTTATTGCCTTGATTGTCTTCTCTACGAATTTCCCTTTTTCCCAGACCAACATGTGAAATTAAAAATATGAGTACTTTATTGACATTTTACTTATTACCTTTTTTTTTAAATAATACTTTAACGGCCTTTGGCGTCAGCCTTTTAGCCTTTTATTACCTTTTTACCTTGTTCTGTTATTTCTTAGAACTTCAAAGACGTGTTACGTAACAGGCAGTACTTGTACCTTAACAACTTTCTACGACCAACATAATCGTTCAATGTCTGCCGCAATGCCTGATTGGATTGCTGTTTGAACGCCTGCTTTTGTACCAAGACTGGCTCGACGTGAGTACCTAAATTAGGATGTCTTTTGTATTGATACACACATAAACAGTCATGTCTTTATTCCATACGGTACAGACAAAGCCCGGTCCTATTATCAAAAAAACAGAGCCACTTGTAACGCGAAAATGTGCATGAAGGAAAGGGAAATCAAAATAATGATGGATTCGTATTCGCATCACCTATTGACATTATTCACATGAGCGCTCATTCTCTTGTTCGTCTTCTTTACAGTTTTCCTTTTCTCCCAGACCAACATAGGAAATTTAAAGATATAAGTACTTTATTGAGATTTTATTTTTATTACATTTTTACCCTGTTCTGTTGTTTCTTAAAACCTCAAAGACGTGTTACGTAACAGGCAGTACTTGTACCTTAACATTATGTATGTATAACTTTCTACGACCAACACAATCGTTCAATGTCTGCCGCAATGCCTGATGCCAAAATTATGAGTGCCGACTTAATTGAGATTTTACTTTTAATCTCACTACCTTTTTACCATTTTCTGTTATTTCGTAATACCTACAGATTGTATTTAAAGACGTGTTACGTAACAGGCAGTACTTGTGCCTTAACAAGCTTTCTACGACCAACACAATCGTTCAATGTCTGCCGCAATGCCTGATTGGATTGCTGCTTGAACGCCTACGTTTGTGCCGAGAATAGCTTTATATGTGTACCTACCAAATTGGGATGCTTGATACCAAAATTAAATAATAGAAGTTAAAAAAACATCATATTAAAATTCTAGGTTACATACTTGGAGCTATATGATAATTATGTGGTAAAATCAAAGACCAATTTTTTATTTAATTACGAAAAACATTTCTTTACTTGATAAGGTTTGTCTGAGCGATTAGTATATTGGAAAATTAACAATTGTTAAAATAACAAGAAAAAAGTTACCTTTGTTTTAAGTAAGTATCTACATCTTCACACAAGGCATACTAATTCCCCTTTGCTTTCCCGACCCCATGTAGAATAGAATTATGTGACGAAAAAGAAAACTGTGACACAATTTATAAAAAAAGTTTATTCGTACCAAAATATTCAATTTACATAAGAAAGTTTCATCTGTGGCGTAAGTTCATGCTAAACAGCTCCTAAAATTATACGCCGAGCAAACTCCAACAATAAAAAATAAACTTAAAAAAGACGCATTTCTTATTTTGACGCACGACGAAAACACCCGAGACGTAAATTTAATTAATCCGGTCCTCACGAAAACTTAGAAAGAATCTTGGAATTAATGAGGTGCTCAAAATTCTACTTTACCTTGCAGTAAAATTTGAGCTCTGCTGACTCCATTTAGCGGTTACAATGGATGCTCCCGGATCGGTCCAGAAGTGCTATTTTTGAAACGCGGAGTCATCAAAACGAATGGTTTATCCGTACAATAAGCGTTCGAAGTTGTGTACGGATGAACTCTGCGTTTGAAAAATGGCTCCGCAAGGCATGTGAGCACCAAGAGATACGCTATAATTTTTCAAAACTAAATACTTACCGACTTCACCCGCAAACTGTACAACCGATTTTCACAAAATTTCTATGAGACCACCTGATAGGAATAATTAAAAAAAGTTTTTTTCAACTCGGTCCAGGCGTCTTAGAATTATAGGTGACCATACTCCTCTTTTTTGGAATTCGGTTAAAAACAACTTTCTGTATGCGAATTCAAATCAGTAGAACAAGTTTCTTAGAATTGTGGTGTTTCATTGCGCAGTGGAATCCTCGGGAATGTACGCGAAAAGCTTCAATTAGTGGTCGGTTACGAGTTTGGAAACAAACGCGTCTTGAATTTTGATGAGATGTCATTAACTGACGAGTAACGCCGCGTTTGAAAAAATGGCATCGCAAGGCATGTGAGCGCCCAAAGACACGCTAAAACAACTTTTACTATGCAAATTCAAATTTTTGCAGAGGAACAAGTCTCTTGTAACTCTGGCGTTTCGTTGCGCAGCGGAATCTTCGGGAATGTACGCGAAAAGCTTCAATTAGTGGTCGGTTTCGAGTTTGGAAACAAACGCGTCTAGAATTTTGATGAGACGTCATTAACTGACGAGTAACTCCGCGTTTGAAAAAATGGCACCGCAAGGCATGTGAGCGCCCAAAGACACGCTTAAACAACTTTCTGTATGCAAACTCAAATATTTATTTTATTTTATCAAACTTTATTGTTCCAAAGTACAAATATACTTTTGACAAATGGCGGACTTATACTAAGAGCATTTTCTCCCAGTCAACCATAGGGATAAACAGACAAAATTGTGCGTCACAAAAAGCAATACAATATACCTACATTATAAAATATTAATATATAATATAAAATTACATTATTATTTAAATATGTAGCGGAGGAACATTATTCTTAGAATTGTGGCGTTTCGTTGCGCAGTGGAATCCTCGGGAATGTACGCGAAAAGCTTCAATTAGTGGTCGGTTACGAGTTTGGAAACAAACGCGTCTTGAATTTTGATGAGATGTCATTAACTGACGAGTAACGCCGCGTTTGAAAAAATGGCATCGCAAGGCATGTGAGCGCCCAAAGACACGCTAAAACAACTTTCTGTATGCAAACTCAAATATTTATTTTATTTTATCAAACTTTATTGTTCCAAAGTACAAATATACTTTTGACAAATGGCGGACTTATACTAAGAGCATTTTCTCCCAGTCAACCATAGGGATAAACAGACAAAATTGTGCGGCACAAAAAGCAATACAATATACCTACATTATAAAATATTAATAATATTATAAAATTACATTATTATTTGAATATGTAGCGGAGGAACATTGTTCTTGGAATGCTGACGTTTTGTTGCGCAGTGGTGTCTTCGGGAATTTACGCGAAAAGCTTTAATTTGTGGTCGGTTACGAGTTTAGAAACAAATGCGTCTTGAATTTTGATGAGATGTCATTAACTAACGAGTAACTCCGCGTTTGAAAAAATGGCATCGCAAGGCATGTGAGCGCCCAAAGACACGCTAAAACAACTTTCTGTATGCAAATTCAAAGTAGCGGAGGAACAAGGCTCTTGTAATTCTGGGTTTCGTTGCGCAGGGGATTCTTCGGGAATGTACGCGAAAAGCTTCAATTAGTGGTCGGTTACGAGGTTAGAAACAAACGCGTCTTGAATTTTGATGAGATGTCATTAACTGACGAGTAACTCCGCGTTTGAAAAAATGGCACCGCAAGGCATGTGAGCGCCCAAAGACACGCTAAAACAACTTTCTGTATGCAAATTCAAAGTCCCGGAGGAACAAGGCTCGTGTAATTCTGGCGTTTCGTTGCGCAGGGGATTCTTCGAGAATGAACGCGAAAAGCTTCAATTAGTGGTCGGTTACGAGTTTGGAAACAAACGCGTCTTGAATTTTGATGAGATGTCATTAACTGACGAGTAACTCCGCGTTTGAAAAAATGGCATCGCAAGGCATGTGAGCGCCCAAAGACACGCTAAAACAACTTTCTGTATGCAAATTCAAAGTAGCGGAGGAACAAGGCTCGTGTAATTCTGGCGTTTCGTTGCGCAGGGGATTCTTCGGGAATGAACGCGAAAAGCTTCAATTAGTGGTCGGTTACGAGTTTGGAAACAAACGCGTCTTGAATTTTGATGAGATGTCATTAACTGACGAGTAACTCCGCGTTTGAAAAAATGGCATCGCAAGGCATGTGAGCGCCCAAAGACACGCTAAAACAACTTTCTGTATGCAAATTCAAATTTCTAGCAGAGTAACAAGGTTCTTAGAATTGTGGCGTTTCGTTGCGCAGTGGAATCCTCGGAAATGTACGCGAAAAGCTTCAATTAGTGGACGGTTACGAGTTTGGAAACAAACGCGTCTTGAATTTTGATGAGATGTCATTAACTGATGAGTGTATGTCCTTATTTCGTGTGCTACTAATTCATTTATCTTCAAAGCTCGCGCTTCATTTTTGTGTTTGCCGTTAAAGTTAATTATATCTTTATTAAGGATGTTCTAAAAAAGCGAAGTTATCTCTGTAATAAATCGTATTTATAATCAATACCTTGGCATAGGCAAAAGGCATTTTAGTTTTGATAGAATACTAGTTGTCACCATAAAATTCCTCTCGCACATTTGTCTAAAGAGGCGACTAAATTAATAGGTTTAGATAAGAAAGAATGGGCATATGTTATAGGCCACTCCTGGAATCAATATTAAGTCCAGCAGTGGACTGATGGTGGACTTAGTTCGGTCCGGATCCGGTTAATTATATATATCATTTGACGACCTTTGTGGCCTACGGCCTTGAGGTCATAATCACATGCTGTCACACTAGAGAGATTCTCGGCTCGTCCCCGGTCAGGACAAGATGGAAGTGTTCTTTTTCAAATTGACATGAGTCGTCGATTTTTCCCTTTATATGTATTTGAAAAATTAGTTTCTTTTAGCGTTTCTTCTCAGCCGTGGTCGTTGCGAAGCGCTGGTATATCGGTAGTATTTCTTTAAATTTATGCAGTGTAATATATACGTAATGTAAATAATACTTATTGACGTGTAAAACTACCTGTAAATGTCTAGTTATTAAATAAACATTTGGATTATGAATTTTATTTGTTATAAAATATAGCATCGGTGAATTAGTATCCCTTAACACAGTCTCAAACATACTTTGGGGCTAGCTCTATCTGTTTGATTTTCTGTATATATTTAATTATTTACTTACTGAACTTAACTAAAAACTACAATATGTGCACTGAATTACAGTAAACCTTATTTGCATGATAAAAGTAACATTATGGTAAGAAAATAAAGCGTATTTACTTAAAGTTATATGATGTTTATATAAGTTATTTATATAAGTTGGTAATAATAACACAAAGTTTTGCACGTCTGCCGAAACGGGGCAAAACTTTCGTTCGGGCGTTTTAGAAGTGTTATGAGAAACATCAACGTTTATGAAGTAAGTATATTTAAACACTAGCAGTCCATCCCGGCTTCGCCCGTGGTACATACATAGCCTATGTCACTCAGGGATAACATACCTATCCAACAGTGAAAGAATTTTTAAAATCGATCCAGTAGTTTCGGAGCCTATTCAATACAAACAAACAAACAAATATTTCCTCTTTATAATATTAGTGTAGATGACGTAGAAGGCCTTTTTACGCTTCTTTTATCGCAGATTCTGTTAAAAATAATATTTATTTATTTTATTCATTTATTTTCCCAATACAGCTCGTTTTTACAGGCTTAAAATAATACAACTCAATAATAGATTATTTAACAGACAAAGTATATGTGTATAAATGTCTCATTTGTGAATTTCACTAAAGGACAGCTAGACACGCTAATTTTTTTAAAACTAGAAACCCAATTACCCTCTAACTACACAATCGATTTTAATAAAATGTCTATGGGATCTCTTCCCAAGTATAACCTTCCAAACATAAGAATTTTCCAAATTTGTTCAGGCGTCTTTAAATAATCTGTGAACATATATATAAAAAAAAGATTGCAACGAATACGAATAACGATATAATCCTCAATTTTAGAAGTCGGTGAAAAATAGATCAAATTGAATTTAACTAGCACCTTTTAAAGAAATACAGTTTCAGCTGTTATTTCTTGCTATGCTTGCATTTACTTGATTAACGTACCTTTTCAGCATGAATTTTCTCGCAGTCAGGTTTTAGTTTTTATCTCATTGCTGGACACACAACGTCTATATTAGACGTAAATTAATTGTTGGTACCCGACTGCGTCAGGAAAGATATGTTCTTTGAGTGCATTTATGTAAATTTATACAGGATTCATTCTTTTGTAGGATATAACCATGTAAATCTGTAAGCTCTTTCAAGGTTCGAACTTAGGTGCGTTATTCTGCATATTGTGGTGAAAGTTTGTAGATTGACACGTGTCACGTGAGATTGTTGGCGACACAGGTTGGCGGCGGTCGACGACGGTAGCCGACCGTCGCCGACTGGTGTCGCAGGGATACTGTCACTGTATGTTGTGTAAGAAACCACAAAGTTGAAAATATATCGATTTCTCATGAACAAAAGTAAAATACCATTTGTACAATAAAATAAAAAATCATCTTTAAATATTATTATAATGTCAAAAGCAAACCACTCGTTTAAATATCCGCCCGGTGAGACCGTGCAAATGTTTGAATAAGTATATGTAATGCAATCACGTTTCGCGTCCTGTATATTTGCGCTTTATGGAAATTTTCCACAGCTGTTATTAAATATTATGATAATTTAAACAATGTTAGGTTGATGTTTTATTGTGCTGTGTGAGAGTAGAATAGGACCACTCCAAGTCCTCCTATGGATGTCGTCGTAGGCGAGTTAGGAATTGCAAGCTAAAGAAAGCTTATAAACATCAATGAGGCCTTTCCGATCCGTCTAGCCAGCGTGGAGAGTGTGAAGTCCTCTGGCTGCTCTGGCCAAGTATAGCTTTGGTAGTATAGAGAGGGTCGTGCTCCTGCAATGGTGGATAAAAGGACCTGATGTATAAATTTTATTGAAAGTGCACATACAATGGAACTATTCGCGTACCTAATAAGTAATATTTTTGCAGGTTTTATTCGCATAACATTTCATTCTCAAAAATTAGATTCTATACAGAATGATTTTATACCCACTAGCTTTATTGAAGTCTTAGAATTAGAATCACTAATATACACAAAAGCGTAATAAAAAAAATAAAAATAGTTTTAAAAAAAATATCACGAAAATCGCAAATTTTCAATAAATGGCCAACCGAATAATGAATGAACTCGCTCGGCCGGCCGCACACACTCACAGGCACACAGCTGATATACTCGTGCAACCCCGCCGCGCCGCGTACCTTATGTTTTTTCCTTGCTTAGTAACAATAACAACTAATAACAGTTTCAGTATTTTGACGGTTCTAAGCCCGTATAGTACGAAGGGAAATGGCGACTTATGATTAGGTATAAAATTAAGACTAAATTCAGTTCCTTCCTTTATTGTTTATCGTGTGTTTACGAAAGTGGCCAACACTGTTTGCAATATTTTTACAAGCTGTCTTAAGGCAGCTTTACGACTGCTATCTAACGAAGACAGCTGAAGGAGGCTGCAAAATTTTTATGCCACTTACGGTCACCCATCCTGGTATAGCACACACAGGGCTATTTAACATGCGAAAACGCTAATAAAATACGTACCACGATCGTGCTACCGTGTAAATGGCAGAAACGCGAGGCGAGTTTATGCAGCCATTTGAGCATCAAAATGAATTTACCCTTATTAAACGTAATACAATAGGTACGTAGCGATAAAAGATCAATGACATTGCGGCGTAAACTCGTCTCCTCGCGGTCTTTGCAACTATGGGCGCGGCACGGGCGACAAATTCGTTTATTTTTGGGATATCTTTGACGCCTGATATCTTTGGTTTTTACTATGAAACGAGTTAAAAGTAATTCAACATGTATTTTTTATATCACATATAGAGTGCGTTCCTTAAATAAAGCTAGGGAGTTCAAAATCATCCTGTATATATAAGCAGATTCTCAATATAACCTAAATTGGACATAAAACGTGAAACATGCATTACATTTTCAAAGTATTAATAAAATAATATTAGAATTGAAAAATATTACATAGTCTACAAATTGAGCGATAGTTATGAATATAACAAAAATAAAAACGTACAATCTTATAATCGTTGACGGTAGATAATTAGCTTGCAACATAGTAGGCCAAGTCCTCTGGCTGCTCTGGCCAAGTATGGCTCTAGTAGTACAGAGAGGGTTATGCTCTTGCACTTGGGAAGATTTGATGGCCGCAAATGACAAAGCTAATAATGTGGTCTGATACTGATGTGACAAAATATAATAGTAAGTACCACCGACACGAAAAGAAGAAGGGAAAACTAAAAAGACCTAATAATAATGATCTTCTTAACGTGTGTGTTAGTGACTAACACCAGTGTCAGAGTTTTAAAACCGCCTTATAGGCCTCTGACATGGTTTTAGGTAACGACCAATGTCAAAGACAGTGACCGGGACCGACGGCTTAACGTGCTCCGAAGCACGGATCATCTTACTTATCAGACAATCAGGTGATCAGCCTTCAATGTCCTAACCAAACTAGGATAACAGCAGAAAGTCGTTGCCCCCGCCGGGAATCGAACCCGCGACCTCCGGGTATGAGCCGAACGCTCTAACCACTACACCACGGAGGCAGTTTGACAATGATGATTGCAACACACAAGCACACAGATACGAGTACACAAATGTCACACCTATAATACTCCTTTTTTTACGTCGGTTGAAAATAAAAATACTTTCCAGTTCAGCACGGACGAACCATCTGTTAAAATACAGAGCGCTTTAGTGGTTTTAATGCAATCACGCTGTTTATGCATCATATTTGAAAATAACAGAAATATACAAGTTGGAAGGAACATAATCGTAATTAATCGAATCACGAGCTTTACTAGTTCACTATAGCATAATAAAACTGAGATGATAGTTAAGCATTAAAAAAAAGCCGCCCGTGCAATTTGCATGGGAATGTCGTTATTTTTTGTTTTTAACCTGTTCGCGAGGTCTAAGTTCGTGGCGAACTACTAGTACTAAGTGGTCTAATATAGCCAGTGGTTCGATTCATTACGGGTATGTTCCTTTCACGTTGTATGTATACTTATATAGTTTTAATACTTTTCAAGTTCTGTAAAGTCATTGTAAATCGTTTACGACGTACGAAACCGCAACGCCGTACGAGGGAACTTTAATATCGCCGAGACATAAACCACGCGCGTGAGTGTATTAAATTCAACTTTATAATTAAGGACTGACGGATTGTCACAAGTTCAAAGTTTTTAATAATAAAGTTTACGAAAAACTGTATTGCTACACGACGTGGAAGGTGTTGCTGGCAACACAAAGTTTTATTTCTCTTAGTTTTTGTTATGTTGCATTCATAATTGAACGAATGTATGCCCTCTCTTCTACACAAGTTCGCTAATGTGCTAAAACGTGTCCCCGTGCCCTTGGTCTTCTTCTTCTTATCGTGTGTGTTAGTGACTAACACTAGTGTCAGAGTTTTTAAACCGCCTTAAAGGCCTCTGACATGGTTTTAGGTAACGACCAATGTCAAAGACAGTGACCGGGACCGACGGCTTAACGTGCCCTCCGAAGCACGGATCATCTTACTTTTCAGACAATCAAGTGATCAGCCTACAATGTCCTAACCAAACTAGGACAACAACACAAAGTGGTTGCCCCCGCCGGGAATCGAACCCGCGACCTCCGGGTATGAGCCAAACGCTCTAACCACTACACCACGGAGGAGGCGTGCCCTTGGTGAGAAATAAATACTATTCAGAAAGCTTGGACTCTCATTTACATCCAGCTCCAACATCAAACAGTCTGCTGCTAACAGAAGGGACATACGCGTAATAAATCAAACCACGGGCTATATGTATTAGACCACTATTAGTATAATGATGATAAAATAACAGTTAAAAAGAAACGAAATTCCCATAAAAATTGCCTAGGCGGCTGCACACTTTCGTATGGAAATGTCAAAATTTTCACCGTACTCGCATAACAAAGGAGACAACATAGTGCTGGGTCACATTTGATTAAACATATTTATTTTTTATTTATTCTGCCTGTAACATTGTAGCAAACAAATTGATCGATTAAGATGTGTTTTTGGTTGTTTTATTCCGACCCTCGGTCAGGTCAAGATGGAAAATGATCTTTTTCAGATTGAGCTAGGTTTTGGATATTTATCTATATATTATGTATTTGATATAAAAAGTATCGCTGATTTGTATTCCATAACACAAGTCTCGAACTTATTTTGGGGCTAGCTCAATCTGTGTAATATTTATTTTCAACACACTTGCTCATAAAGTGGCTCTATGGTCACCGCAATTAGGCACATAATGACACCTATAATCAAACTGTGACTTTTTCATTGCTATAACTCACTAGTGAGTTAGAGATTTTTTTTTAATTTTATTGGTTGTGTTCATGGAATTGTATGTACTTGCGTTGAGTTGCTTTGTTCTTATTAAAAAAGTTTTTATTCAAAAAAAAAGGTCGTGTTCAATAGAACAAACAAATTAATGTTCCTATTGCTTGCTCATTTCATGCAACTTCTAATTTAAATAGATAATTTTAACTCGTACGTGTTTAATATATAAAACTTTCACTCAAATATAACTTTTGTTTTCTCTGTAATAAAAGAAAATTTTAAATTCCCCATTTTGTACGTGGCAGAATAGGCGCAAATCTTATGCGCGAAAAAAAAAACCTTATCTCTTTAGTCTGTGCGCGCATGGGAAAACTGATTAATTTTTCCCGCCATAGTGAAACATTTTTTACAACTCGTTTTCACTGTTGAAATTATAGTTATTTATTAATTAAAATGTCTACAAGTACTAGTTACGAAGAAAATGATTTATGTTGTACACCGCCCGATATAAGATGTGAAGCCCTTAACGTTGTAGAAAGTTTACTACCTGAAAACTCCAAGGAAAAATATCTATTAGCCAAAATTTCATAAAATGGCAAAACAGCAAGAATACACATTCTTTCTCAGAAAATGTGTTCATGGCGTACTTTAAAGAATTGTCTTCTAAGTACAAACCTAGCTCTTTGTGGTGTTTATACTCAATGTTAAAAAGTACAGTCAGAACCAAGAATGGAGTGGACTTAAAAACATACTCAAATTTGTGAGCTTATCTAAAGAGACTATCCGATGGATTTAGAAGCAAGAAATCAAAGGTTTAATCGTCTGACGATATTGAAAAATTTATAAAAGATTCCTACTGACGAAAGACCAAGTACATCCAATGATTGGATTTCACCTACCTACATCATACAATGAGCCATCTCAAATTACAATAGAACATGAAGTATTTCAATAAATAATCTATCTGATGAGACCGCTATGCCATCAAAAACAGTTAATTATAAGTTTACTAACTGCACATTTACTAATTGTTTCTCTAAATAAACTTTTTGTCTACTAAATAAAATGAGTTTTTATTGTAATTTTATTCACAAGTGTGTTGAAAAACGTTGTATGATTCACGTGTGTATTGATGATTACCGTCCTTGGCTCTCTTAAGACGCGCCGCGGTGGTAATCACCAATGTTACACACTAGTACCATAATGTACTATTATTTATTTGAAAGCTGATGTGATCGATACGGTTCTTAACTTATACCTTTAAACGAGCAATTCTTGTATATTTATTTATCGCAATTAGCAAAAGTGGTTCAGCTTTATTAAATAAGAAAGAAAAAAGAAAAAAAATACATATTTACAAATATACACACAGAAAAAAGTTAACTATTAATTTAGTCTAAAAAGTCGTGCCCACGTGGCATAGGGCCAAGAACGCTGGCCGCATTTCCGCGTTGGATCGCAATACTGATATGTTGTGCGAAAAAACAGCCAGCCCTTTTGTCACCAGCGGCGCAGATCAGTCTTGGAGAGATCTCTTTAAGGAGACCCCTAGCACCATATCTTATTTATCTATATATATAAAAGAAGAAACTGAATGAATGACTGACTGACTGACCTAGAGATTCCAAATTTGGCACATTTTTTGATTCCTTATGAGGTCTAGGGGTGCACTAAGAAAGGATTTTTTTAAACTAACCCCCTAAGGGGGTGAAACGGGGTCAAAAGTTTGTATGCAGAAACAAAATTAGTTGGAACGGGAACGGGAATGGGAGTGGGAACAGGAATGGGAATGGGAATAGGAACGGGAAAAATAGAAACTGACTTATTGGTGACTGACTGAAATATAACCTCGCAGTAAAAACCGCTGGGTCTAAGGACTCTAGGCACATAGGTTCCATATGAGGTCCCTTACTCATTCCTCAATGGGGTGAAACGGGGTCCAAAGTTTTTATATAAAAACAAGATTAGTTAAACCATTTTATTTGAAACTTTGCTTTCTCTGGCGGTAAATGTAATTCATTCTTATTACAACCATTTTCGACTTCTACGCGGACGAAGTTGCGGGTTACTGCTAGTATGTATATAAATTTCTGTGAAATCGGAAACGGCTCTAACGATTTCGCTGAAATTTGGTATATGGGAGTTTTCGGGGGTAAAAAATCGATCTAGATTAGTCTTATGTTTGGGAAAACGCGTGTTTTCGAGTTTTCATGCGTTTTTCTTTCCACACAGAATATGATTGCTAATTTCGTCCTGCCGCCCACATGACCGTCTGGTCCAGTGGGTTAAGACGCAGACGGCAGAAACGAGAGTTACGTGTTCGAATCCCGCTCGGTGACATACTTTTGTTTTTTTTATATGTTCAAGTTTTATATAATTTTTAATGCTTATTGTTTTTATACAAGTTTAAAAAATGTACCTAGTTAATGTTTGAGATATAACCGAGCAAAGCTCGGTCGCCCAGGTACTCTATAGTTATATCGCGGATTATTAAAATCTGTAATTTTTGTTATGTAAATTAGAAGATTAGAACGAAAACTATTTATTTAGTACTAGGCATGATATTCTTAATGGCTCCGTCATCTCGAAATTTGTATTAAAGTTACAGGCGACAACCAATTTATTATGTTTGAAGTGTACCCAATTTCACGGTGAACGTGAAACTCTGACGATACGCGTGCTGCCTATTATGTGCAAGACAGCAAATAAACAGCCCTCACCTTTATGGGAACTTCACGTTGGTCGAGTTGGAATAACAGCATTTATTTATTTATTTAACTTTATTACAATACATACATGTAAATGGTGGACTTAAGGCCTGAGGCTTTTTATACCAGTCAACCAACAGGTGATGCTAAAGAAAGCATCTGTACAAGTGTACAATTCACACTGCAAAGAGGTCCCAAACTTTGAGCTTCGCTCTAGTCATGCTGTTTTTCTTTACCTTCCTGTCTTTTTTGTATTATATGACTAACTCTTTTACTATTCGGGTTCCGCGGCCTTACCACCACCATTCAAGAAAAAACACGTTTTTGCTAATTTGCAGCAGAACTAATCATTATTTTAAAGTGTTTAATTTCATATTTTATATATTTATGTATAGGAATGTATGGTTGTATATGTATTTTTCCTAAAGACTGCCTAATAGAGAATATATTTTTGTACCTACTATTATAGCCAATAAAGACTTAATAAATAAATACATTCCGATTTGAGAGTAATTAAAAACGTATAATTTTTTGATTATGTTGATTTTCGTTTTTATTTTTACTATATTCTGTATAATAAACTTCGGATCAATTGATAAAAACAGTTACACCTTGCAAGAAATCGTACGTTCGTACATACGTAATTTACTCACATCTTTACTAACCTGGTACACTCGTCCACAGTGCACCTTTTCAAAAAGCCTCTTATTTTCAAAACACCATAAACAACAATTTTGTTCATGTTCGTGATGAATGACTGCTTCCTTTTTATGCAGAGTTTCTGGAAGCAAGTTATAATGCGCACTTTCTGTATCAATGAGAACCATTATTGGGTATCATTGAGAGTTGAAGCGAGTTTAAACTTGATTAGAGACAATCAAAGAATATTCTATGTATTTATGCAAGTAAGTTATTTCAATTACTAGATAATTTATAAATATAAGTTTTTCTTAAAGTACTTATTTATCTATTTATTTTTATTTAGTAAGTTTATTGAGAGAAAAAGAAGCAGAAACAGATACATGAAACTTAACTGTATAATTTTTCAACACTGAAAACATTTGGGTATTTGCTCAATAGTGAGATATGAATGACTAAATATTAAATATCTCTAATATTACAATAAGAAAGTTTGCAACAACTTAAATCAGAAAAAAAAACGTCAAAACAAAAATTTTCTATGTATGAAATAAAGACTAATGACGTCATAGTTTCTTGGAGTCAAATAGCGCTCTTAATATCAGTTCATACATACATACATACTATCACGTCTTTATCCCTAATGGGGCAGACAGAGCATTTTGGGTCTTGCGGTTCTATGCAGAGCCCAGGGCCGCAAGCCCCAAAAGCCACTTTTAGCGTCATGGTGGGCGAGAAGATGGAAAAGCAATCAATACAGTGATGGGTTGCTAGCCGCATCGCCTGTTAACATGATTTGCATTTTTGCCCATTCCCTCGATCGGCTTTTACGATCTGCGTGGGAAGAGAAGCAGCTGGTACATTCTAAGTTTTTTTATTTCTCCCAGACCAGCATGGGAGCTGTTTTAATATCAGTTCATACGCAATAATAAATCTTAAATCACGTTAAAAATAAATATGATAAATGACAAGTGACCTTATGCCTTATGTTGTGACGTTTATTCTATTAATAGTACCAGCTTATTTATTTTTGACCCAGGAAACTTCCTATAGTAGGTACTATATTTTTAAGCATTTACCATGATAATAGAGAATATGCACGCATTTTTTTTATTTGTTTAATAAAATCCTTATTAACCACAGTAAACAAATATGAAAAAAATTATAAAATATCTTAATCAGCTACGAACCTATGATACTTTAAAGTTTCAATTAGAGAGAGAAGTCCGATATGGATTGGTGACGTCATAATTACATATCATCAATACATTTACTATAGAAAAAAGCGTTTTTGCGAGTGAGATAGACTTATTTTCGTAAAATTGCTATATCTCGTTCGTTTTTCCACCAATTTTTATTCTGTTTCACTGTTAGTACTTTACTTTTGAATATTTACGAATAAACTGGTTAGTTAACACATATTTTTTTCATGCATATTCTCTATTGTAGTATTTGAGTTGTGGTACCAATTTAAAAATTGCTAAGAACCACAAACAAATTCTTATATGAATCAAGCCACAGCACCAAAATATTGGACTATAAATTATCTCGCGATGTCAAGAGGTAGTTTTTAAAATGCATATATTTTCATCGTACAATTTGCAAGCTCTGCATAGCCTGATTTATTACCGTATCTGAGCATTGGTTACAATTTCTGAATTTTGATGTTGCAATTTGGAATTTTAAATAATCGACATTTTGTTTCACTTTTCATTCAGCTGAAAAAGTACTTAAACAATCGATATTTTTATTCACAATTAGAGTTTTTAGGATATTATTGTCTTGAAAGGAAAAATAAAGTAATAACCAGCCAAGTGCGTGTCGGGCCATGCTCTGTGTAAGGTACCGTAGTTGCGGATGCAGACTTTGAGTTCACGGGACTACTAGTCTAAAAAATAAATTTTGTCACTGTGTGAAATCTTACTTTTCCGAATACATTTTATAATAAGTATATTTTATTTTTAGTTTGTTACCTATAACACTTTAATTTGTAAACCCTACTTAGCTCCAATAGTTTTCCCTTAAACTTAGTTATATATTATAAATAGGTATATTACTGTCGTGAATTTTTTCACGAGTCTATATACAACCGTTTAATAGATAGAGAGAGGGGGCACTTGACTCTTAACTGATTCTCACTTTACATGTACGGCAGCAAGCCCAAAAAATTGTTTTCCAACACTTTATTTTACTTTTTGTTTTTCTTGTGTGTAAGTGGCCAGCACTTGTGTCAGATTTTTCAGGCTGCCTAAAGGCATTATTCTATTTTCCTACTTTTTCTGCATGATAATTATATTATATTATACAAATATTTTTACATTTGACTTCGACACTTTGTCAGCATTATCTATGCAAAATTAGCACATTACAGCTTTCTAGTACTAACAATCCCTGAGCTAAGTCGCGGACTAAAAGACGAACATACCGAAAGTTTAAGTGCTCAGCACACTATGCGGAAGTTCAGCGGCTGAAGTTCAGTGGCTAAAGTTCCGCTCTCGGTGGGGATGTCACACTAGAATTTAGTCTAGGGACTTTGGAACTTTAAAAAAAGCGTCAGACACTTTATCTGCATGTATATAAGTTCTTTAAAAATGTTATCATCGATGTAAGATACCACCATGACTTTTGATAAAATTTCTGAAAGAATTTTTCAAATAATCGCGACGAATAATTAACCTCCCCTTTTTTAGAAGTCGGTAAAAAAGAATGAGCAGGAAAATTCCCAGGCCAAATATTATCCAAAAAATGGCAGCTCAATTCCACAAACGATGTTCGTTCATGATACCATTGAGTGAGAATAATCCGCTTACGAAAAACCTAACAGCCTTCGTATGGTGAAAGAAGTCTCATGAAAGAATTTTCGTGCTAATATTATTAGTGTAACGAGAACGTTATATAATCGGCTCAGAAAATAATATTTGGTGCGCGAATTCTATTACATACATTACATACGGATGTGATCAAATAAAATTTATATTGACTCATTAAATATAACTAGTAGTTCGCCACGAACTTAGACCTCGCGATTATTATTTATACGAGTATATTGCTTTTTAGTATATTTCGATTTGAAGTCGGATATTATCTTTTCAAAAAGTTTTTTCTTAAAAATAGTGATCAAGACATTGGCCTTGTAACTCAAAAGTCGTGGGTTTAATTCCCACGGAAGACATGCATTTTTAAGAAAGTTGTTTATTAAACCGGACTGAAGTCACCCTTGAATAGTTTCAGTATATTTTGTAAGAAGATTTGTATTGTATATCCGTCACGGCTCAGTCGGCTACTTCGCGAGTCACCCTAAACCCGTTCAAGTATAACGTATAAAAATTAGACAAAAAATGTTTAAATAAAAAAAATGCGCTTTTATACTGGCAACAAAAAAGTCTAAGTGACATTTTTGGAAATATTTTGAAATGGCGGATGTACTTATGACAGTTTTAAAATTTTAAACCCACATGTGTCCCATCCCCATTTTGAAAAATTTCGGAAAAATGACTCGATAAAAAAAATCTATTTAGTTGCTGAACTTGCTTACATAATTTCATTAGAATCTGTTGAGAAATGCGACCTGTAGGCGAGTACAGACAGACAGACAGAGGGACAAAAGAGTTTTTGGCTAATCTCAAAACTGAGACGCTTCGCTCGCTCGGTCAATAATAAAAAGTATGGTACATATGTATTTTTTCTTTTCTCTGATTAGCAAATAATCACGAAGATACAGCACATTTATATTACGCGTGATGTCACGATCAGCTACGATTTTAATCAAACGTAACCCACTGTAAAACTTCGAAAACTTGAAACTTCGGTCCTTTATTTTTGGATAATCTTCTTGAAGGACTAAATAAAATAAAATATTTTTTACCCACTCCACATTTCTATTGTAACATTCGTTGTACGAATAGTTGGTACAGTCAAAAAAAGCAAAAGTCATTTTTTTTATTCAATATAGGATAAATTTATCTTTTTTTAAATATTATTTTAGTGCAAAAGCTAAAAACTACTAGCGTTTCGAAACGACCACTGCTGGGAAGATTACGCCGAAAGAAGCCCAGTTCAGTATTGGTCCCTACCCAGCCTATGGGCTATATGTGCTGCCAATTATGCTCGTAGCAACTCATTCATTAGGATTCTATTTTAAGAGAATTTTATATAGTGCAAGAGCTAAATGACGATATGATAAAACTTGTTTACAAAGAAGTTAATCAAATAAAAGTCTATAAAACAATTCTTTGGTGTAAGCGTTCGTAACAAAAATTGTAGGGTATTGTATCCACTTGTATTTTTTGTCTACGTATTTTTAGGATAGGTTAGCATTATTTATAGTAATATAATATATAACTTTCAACAGAGAATGCTTTTATCGTATGTTTTGCATCTGCTATATCATACCAGCCACAGGAAATCCACTGCTTGATATAGGCCTCTCCCAAGGATTTCCAAAACGACCGATCGGAAGCGGCCTGTATCCCGCGTTTTCCTGCAACCTTACTAAGGTCGTCCGACCACCTAGCAGAGTTGTCCTACGCTGCACTTGCTACTATAATACGTTGCTGTCATTCGAGAACCTTCAAATCTGCTGTATGTATTTATCTGCCCAATATAGTTTAAATAAATAACACTTTCAATAAATATTGTAACGACTAACTCGGCCCAGACCTATTTGTTTTAAAAGCGAGCAATAAAATAAATTGTCCACAAAAGAAAACAATCGTCACATTTAAAAGGATATTCGATCGGAACCTATATTAAAACAATAAAAAATATCAGTAAACATAAGGATTGGACTGGAAAAAGGTCACCTTTCTTTGTTTTGTATCGTTTATCTTTCTCGACAAGGTCGTATTGTATTTGCGAGAGTTGTTATTTTCGTAAAAATATTTACCACCTTTATTCGATTTTGGTAATTACCATTACTTGTTACACTATCACGTTTTTATCACTGACGTGGTAGACAGACCCTAGAGTTGTAAGACCCAAAGGCCACTCCCAACCAGATGATATAGGGAAGGTGAAAACATTACTATAACGTAATACCAAATTTAAATGCGCTGTAATTTCGTAATTGTTTGTTAGAGAAAATGAAAAATTCTTATGCAAGCAATATTTTTTGATAGTTTAACTGACGGGCTAAAAATATTTTTTCATTCACCATGCTTGTCATAACATACAGATAAATGTACCACAATTGCCCCACAATCTATTACCGACTACTGATGCATAGGCCGTGTCAAATTCATGTGACCGTCAGGAGGGCAGCAGTTCGCCATTCGTCAACACTGATCAGTATAAGCTGAGTTTACTGCAAACATTACAAAGAAAGTTCTCGAATGGCGACCACGTACAGGCAAGTAAGACACCCACCCGCAAGGTGGTCTGACGACCTAACCAAGGTCGCTGGAAGGCGCTGAATGCAAGCCGTTCTAGATCGGTTATTTTGGAAATCTTTGGGAGAGGCAGCCCAGCGGGTGCGTATTGCTTGATATAATTACATTTTATATATTTACATTTTAATAACGTTTATAAGATATAATGTTAATTTGACATAATCATTATGGTATATATTTTTAATAGCTATAATATTCATTACATTTTCATTTTAAAAAGCATAAAATCATTTATATAACGTTTATGTACACTAAACATCACCTGTTATACAACTTGTGCGGTATACAGGACAAAAAGTATATCATTTAAAAAGTATATTGTTGAAAAGAGATATCATTCAAAACATATAACTATCAAAATCATATTGTTTAGAAGATATATGACTTAAAAACCATACCATCTAAAAAGTATAGACAGGCAGACGAAAATAATTCAAATTTGGGAAATCTCATAAACTTTAAATTTCTTATAAAAAAAATAGAAGTAGGCAATGTCCATTAAGATATTTTATTATATAAAAGAAACTGTGAATAAGATACCCAAAAGTGGGGGCAAACATAAAAATAAAATATCTAAATTTTGTTAGTAAACGATTAGATTAGTAAAAAAATCTGACTAGAAAATAGTAAAAAAAGAAGTCATATCATAAAGGCTACAAAAACTAACCAATTTTTTTTATTAAAAAAAAAATCTTGCCTATAGCCTAGCTATGAAAACAAATTTTTTACCCAAGCCTCAAGGTATGAAAAATTTGGTTACACGTACAAAATGCGCGCGCATTTTGTACGTGTAACCAAATTTTTCCGCCCAAGCCCCAAGGTATGAAAAATTTGGATACACGTACAAAATGCGCGCGCATTTTGTACGTGTAACCAAATTTTTCCGCCCAAGCCCCAAGGTTGAATGTGTAACCAAATTTTTCGCCCCAGGCCCAAGGTATGAAAGAAATAAAAAAATAACTAACTTATTTTTTGCGAACCGAAGCCCGCGACTTCGCTCGCGTGTACTTTATGTCTCTTGAAAATGGTCATCGGCACCATTTTTATATCTCTTATAGTTTAGCTAGACCAGTATATTTCTGCATCAGGTGTTCTTCCAAAATTATTTATACCCTGTATGTTGCCCAGGCTTGCAGCTATATAACTAAAAAAGTTTAATTTGAATCCGTCCAGCATTTCCGGAGATTAGCGTGTAATAACAGACAAACAGACACATAGACAAACAGACAGACTTTTTTAAAATTCTTACTCCATTACTATATCTCCTTCGACCTAATATTTTTTTTTGAAATATATCTAATGTACAGACACTTTTTTACTGTTTTATTATATGTATGATATAGATTTCATTTCACTTATTATTATTTTGTCTATTTTCATTGTAAGAGTAACCATTCACAAATAACACTATTTCGTACTTTTAAACGTTTCGCACTTATTTTTTATTTATGGCTAACGAACGAAAATTTGAGGAAGGAAATTATCTATTAATGTTAATACGTAATCAGTAATTACATTATGTGATTGCGACATATTAATATATTATTTTCAACCCTACTGCATTGGCTTGTCTTAATAAAATTATCCGCAACATACTGCCAGGCGCTATATCAAAAGTTTGTTATATCTAATGATGATTATATATAAAGAATCTTCTACTAATCGATTCATATACGCAATGATTATTATGCCTAATAATATATCTACAGAAAGTTTATTATACGTAACGTAAATAGATTTCGAGAATTTTATACGACTTTAAATGTATACGAAAGGTTTGTTAGGTTAAATAATTATTATTTAAACGATTTTATGGGTAAGAAAAGTATGATTTATGATTTTTATCTTTATTGATAATTATACCGACCAAAATTATACATTTCGTTGGTATTTATTCAAAATAATATATATATTGTTGTTCTGTCTTATATTACTTACCCGAAAAAGAGATCTCGCTTCTTCAAAAGCAAAACCGAAGCAAATGATGCGCTCATCATCTTTCTTACCTTTCGTGTTTCGTGTAGGTTTTTATTTTTTGGTCTTCACACATATTAGTAAAAAATACACGTTTAAAGTACAGCTCCATGTGGTTTTTAACTATGGCCTCTTTCTGCTTTTATCTCTAAGGCTTTGCTTTTATCTTATAATCTACATCTCTCTATTTAGTTAAATGTACCACAATTGCCCCACAATCTATTACCGACTATTGATGCATCGGCCGTGTCTAATTCATGTGACCGTCAGGAAGGCAGCAGTCAGCCATTCGTCAATCACAAATTAGCATAAGCTGGATTTACTGCATATTACAAACAAAGTACACAAACTACTCGTATTGCCAAAAAAGAAAGATATATGACTCGCTTATCATCTTTCTTACCTTTCGTGTTTCGTGTAGATTTTTTTATTTTTTATTTTATGGTCTTTCCACATATAAGTAGAAACATTTCCAAATTTAAAGCGTTGTGCCTTAAATGTGTTCATGTGGGTTTTAACTAAAGCCTCTTTCGGCTTTTATCGCTAAGGTTTTGCTTTTATCTTATAATACACATCTCTGTAGTAAGGTAAATGTAACACAATCTATTACCGACTATTGATGCATCGGCCGTGTCTAATTCATGTGACCGTCAGGACGGCAGCAGTCAGCCATTCGTCAATCACAGATTAGCATAAGCTGGCTTCACTAGACAGGTTAATGACTCGTTAAAATGAGTCATGTATTAAAGCTTAACCCTACACATTTTAACTCTTTTTAGCTTCACTGTACTTAAGTATACAGTGATTCAAAAAGAGCAAAAAAAATACACAAACTATTGCCAGATAGTAAACTAAAACAAATTTTAAAAACCTCGCTTATTTTGAACCAAAAAAAATCACAACACACTCTTATCATCTTCCTTGCCTGTCGTAATTTTTGGAGTGTGTACAATATGTCATCTCTTTCCAAGTCCAACCAACTATCTTCATAGGTAAAGTCCTGACGAGTTCAACCTATTTCTTTTTTGGTTTTTCCATATCTTTATAGGTCACCTACAATTATTAGAAACATTTACATGTAATGCATAGCTTCAGATAGGTTTGAACTGACGCCTCCTTTTGCTTTCATAAAAGGCATTCCGTATCTCTGTAGGCACCACATTCGGCCCATTGAACCAGTGAGAAAAAAACCCACTTGTTCAGTCAACTGAACTGGATAACTGAACAAGTAGGAACTAAGGCCATCTATTACCGACTATTGATGCATCGGCCGTGTCTAATTCATGTGACCGTCAGGACGGTAGCAGTCAGCCATTCGTCAATCACAGATTAGCATAAGCTGGCTTCACTAGACAGGTTAATGACCCGTTAAAACGAGTCATGTATTAAAGCTTAACTCTACACATTTTAACCAACTATACAGTGAAGGCAAAAAGAGGTTATTGATTTGCCGCAATGTATTTATGTAAGTGTGTATGTTTATCTGTTTTTTCGTATCTCCATTATTATTCTTGTAATTTTATAATTGACGAATAAGGATCATTATTGTCATTGAAAACGTCTGTGTTATACTGCCCACTGTTTAAAAGGTCTAATAAAATTTTGGGCTTTTCATATTGTATTTTTCATTATTAGTATATTTCATTTGTATGGGAAGGTCGTTTTTTTTATTGTTATTTTATTATCATTAAGCTATAGTAATCTTAGTATATCTCATGTTTCGATTTATTACGGGTACGTGTCTCTTTAACATTGTATACGGATTTGTACCATTAGATCGCATGTTTTACAAAATGTGTCAAACCCACCTCATTTCATACTTGACGCAAGTACATACAATTCCATGTTTCATACTGTTTGAGTGTAAAAAAAATCTATGTCTATGGTTGGATCTTAGTTACTTTTTCATATAATCAAAATATTTTTTTGTCACTTAGTCATGTTTATTTACAATCATAAATAAAACAAGATAATACAAAAACTAAAAAAGGATATTTTTTATCATTTCACAAGCCCTCATAATGTCCCTCTTCCTTATCCGCAACATTATACGGCACATGTAAGCATTTCGGGTCCGATTTTCATCTATCTTTCGATTTGTAAAAAAGGTTTTCGCATAATTTTTTTCAGAAAATCAAAACACGGACACAAAAGCGCAAAAAATGAATAGCTCCAAAAATGTTTGCACATCCGTAAAACATGCGATCTTGTCGTACAGGCCCATGGAACATCCACGTAATCTATCACGATTTTACCCTGAAGTGCCGTTTTTGAAACGCGGAGTCAACTAAACGAATGATTTTTCCATACAAAAAAACGTTCGTTTAGTGACTCCGCGTTCGAAAAATAGCACCACTGGTCTGTTTTCACCCCAGTCACGTATTTAGATGACATAAGAGTGCCCATAGCGTACATTGTAATGCATCAAAGAATGGACGAACTTTTGGGGTTCTTGTGCCGGACGGTAATAAGAATCATTATTATCTTTAAAAATGACCTACAATTAGAGTAATGACTAATTATTTTCTTTGCATTGTAAGTAAAAATCTGAAATTAAAAAAAAATACAAAATTCAAAATAAGGTGGTAAGTTAAGTGTAAACATTTTTTATGAATATTGATGAGAATTACTATAAAAGCATGGACATGCTTTTTTTAATTATACCCGCAATACGTTTAATAGTTAAACAAAGATTCATACCATAAGATTTTTTTTCTTTTAGCAGAAAGAGAATAAATATTATTAAAACTAATACTTTTATGAATCAGTCATTATTTTGAACTTAACAGAGAAAAACTAGTGGCGACGTGCGATACAGCCTAAGAGATGTACTATGAGGGAAATGAAACCGTTATGTTACTCACTTTTCTAACGTTTGTCTAAATCACATAAAACTAGTCGGTGATTTCGACCACACTTCATGAGTTAAATCGTGTTCATATCAAAAAGGTTTATTAAAGATACGGAACCCTTATGCAGATCTGTTCGTTCAGCCGGTCTGTGTTATTTTGGCTGTTATGAAGGATAATGTTGTTTTTAGGGTCACTCGTGTAATTTTGTTCGGTATTGTTTTTTTGTGCGGTCTCTTCTTGACAAACATCATTTGTTTTATTAAATGGATACCATGTCAAATAATATATAAAACATTGATTTTATGTCTCTTGAAAATTACTTGTTTGAATAAAATCTTGTGTAAGTACAGTACACAAGTACTTACGTAATAATCAATATGTTTCCAAAAACTTTACACGGCTATACTCCATTTGTTTAGGTATTTAAATAAATGTAAACAATCTTGACATGTCTTTTTATTGAAATATACACTTTATAAATCAATACCTTACAATTACAAAGTAATTATGTAATTTATAATTTATAACATAATTACTTTGTAAATAGCAAAATTATTGATTTATAAAGTGTATATTTCATTAAAAAGACAGGTCAAAAGCCAAGATTGTCTACATTTATTTAAATACCTAACCAAATGGAGTATAGGTAAGTAATATCCATCCCTAACTTAATGGTAATATCTAACCTATTTAAAAAAGTAAGAAATATTTTTATTTGCGGCCAGTCATTCCTTGACACTGAAACGTTTTTTCAAAGCGCAATTCTATAAACTTTTTGGCCAGTATGATTATTCGAACCTTTTCAAAAATGCAATACGTTGCCATTTAACAAACAAAAAAAAACAAATAAAGGTGAAATTAAATATCGAACGCTGCCTTTTCAAACACTAAAACCGTACAAAGCCCATCGAAGATCGATTGAAATTTCAATAACGATGTCCAGCCCTCGATCGAGACTAAAAAGGAAAAGTCTGGGTGTGACCAGTAAATCCAGTTGCCATTCAATTTTTATTCTTATTTTGAAGGCCAAAAGGTTTCATTTAAGGTTCTTGGGGTGTAACATAAGCAATTGTGATTTTTTTAATATCGGTGGGTAACAATGAAACAGACAAAGCCATCGCATCAATCTCTGGGCTAATATTGTAGGAGCGACGTGGATGGATTATACGGTAGCAGATTCCGATATTAAATATCTCAGTTCATTTTAATTAAGCAGTAACGAATCGCTTGGGATTTTTATTTTATTTATGATGGCATTATTAACGAGCCTAAAATTGTAATTTTCAAACTGTTTTTAAAAATTATGGAAATATAGAATAAACAAGTTTATTTGCGAGGTAAATTAAAAAACCCCCGACAACACCATCTAGCGATGAGGGGCGGAACTACATATTTTAAAGGATGTTAAGTGAAATTGATATAGTAGCGCCATCTATTATTTGCCAGGTATATTAAAACCTGACTTTCAAGCGTTAACCCCCAAAACTATTGAAAAGCTGAAACGATTTACATCAAATATATCTAAGAACCAACAAGGGACCGCAAGGGAACTTTCTTTCACGTAAAAACCCGCATCGAAATCAGTCCATCCGTTCTTAGCTATGTTTGGAGAATATCTGTTCAGCCGTTTAAAAGTTACATACATACATACTATCACGTCTTTATCCCTAATGGGGCAGACAGAGCATTTTGGGTCTTGCGGCTCTATGCAGAGCCTAGGGCCGCAAGACTCAAAAGCCACTTTTAGCGTCATGGTGGGCGAGAAGATGGAAAAGCAATCAATACAGTGACGGGTTGCTAGCCGCATCGCCTGTTAAAATGATTCGCATTTTAAAAGTTATTTGGGATTAAAGCCTAAAAGTCAGGGCTTTTCCTAACAAAAAAATACGAGTTGATGGCGCTACGGATATGCAGTCGTATTGGCTGTTCAGCTACTCATCACTAATGGCGTTCTTGACAATAGTTTTATTAATTTGTTTAGCAAATAAATTTGTATTTATTTATGCTCGTTATAATTATTTGTATTCATAAGAATAACTATTCGACAATATAACAGTTCAACAATAGAGGTGCCTAGAACATCTATTGTGACTGAAGGTTCGTTGTAGTCATTAATTTCATTAGAGCTCAAGACAATTAGAGCCCTCGTCACGTCCTAACGTCCAGCTTCCGAATACAGTCCTGTGGATAATAAAGGGTGATAATACCGTTTTATTGCTATTGTATACATACATACTATCACATCTTTATCCCTAATGGGGCGGACAGAGCATTTTGCTATTGTATGTTTTGTTGCGCTCCCATGCTGGTCTGGGAGAAATAAAAAAAACTTAGAATGTACCAGCTGCTTCTCTTCCCACGCAGATCGTAAAAGCCGATCGAGGGAATGGGCAAAAATGCAAATCATGTTAACAGGCGATGCGGCTAGCAACCCATCACTGTATTGATTGCTTTTCTATCTTCTCGCCCACCATGACGCTAAAAGTGGCTTTTGGGTCTTGCGGCCCTGGGCTCTGCATAGAACCGCAAGACCCAAAATGCTCTGTCTGCCCCATTAGGGATAAAGACGTGATAGTATGTATGTATAAAAACCTGACCTTCAAACGTTAACCCCAATAACTTTTAAACGGCAGAACGGATTTACATTAAACATATCTAAGAACCACCGCAAGGGAAAATTCCCTTGCTACTTCTTTTACGTAAAAAACCCGCATCGAAATCGGTCCATCTGTTCGAGAGCGACGATGACATAGACAGACACAGACAAACACACAGTCAACAGAAAAAGTTTATTTTTAAAAGTCAGGGATTTCAATAGGCAAAAAATCCCTATGCTACGGATATCTAGTCGTTTCGGTAGTTCCGCTACCCATCACTAATGGCGTTCTTGACAATAGGGAGTTTTATTTGCTCAGCAAATAAATTTGTATTTTATTTATGCTCGTCATAATTATTTCTATTCATAAGAATAACTATTCGACAATATAACAGTTCAACAATAGAGGTGCCTAGAACATCTATTGTGACTGAAGGTTCGTTGTAGTCATTAATTTCATTAGAGCTCAAGACAATTGAGGTGACTACAGGGTCCGAAAAGTATGATTGTAATTAGTCCGTCTTTTAGATAATCCAAAAATAATCGACCCGTATTTTTCACTTTACTAAAAAAGTAAAAATTCACAAAGATACGGAGCGTCAAAGTTCCGTAGTGGGGTTTTACAAAGTCACAGCGAAGCAAAAATCGTAC
Organism: Acrobasis consociella; assembly: GCA_963555685.1. Classification (NCBI taxonomy): domain Eukaryota; kingdom Metazoa; phylum Arthropoda; class Insecta; order Lepidoptera; family Pyralidae; genus Acrobasis; species Acrobasis consociella. The sequence continues at coordinate 4,598,666 of OY743109.1, read as the reverse complement.
CCAGCCGTGACGTCATGCGAAATTTATATGCGCTGTATCTTTGTCATATTTGGTTTCTCAGAGAAAAGAAAAAATACGTGTACAATATTTTTTAATAATTATCTAACCAAAAATATTTTTCCATTCGTCATGCCTATTGTTTCTATTCATAAGAATAACTATTCGACAATATAACAGTTAAACAATAGAGGCGCCTAGAACATCTATTGTGACTGAAGGTTCGTTGTAGTCATTAATTTCATTAGAGCTCAAGACAATTAAAGCCCTCGTCACGTCCTAACGTCCAGCTTCCGAATACAGTCCTGTGGATAATAAAGGGTGATAACACCATTTTATTGCTATTGTATACAAACATACATACTATCACGTCTTTATCCCTAATAGGGCGGACAGAGCATTTTGCTATTGTATGTTTTGTTGCTCTCCCATGCTGGTCTGGGAGAAATAAAAAAAAACTTAGAATGTACCAGCTGCTTCTCTTCCCACGCAGATCGCAAAAGCCGATCGAGGGAATGGGCAAAAATGCAAATCATGGTAACAGGCAATGCGGCTAGCAACCCATCACTGTATTCATTGCTTTTCCATCTTCTCGCCCACCATGACTCTAAAAGTGGCTTTTGGGTCTTGCGGCCCTGGGCTCTGCATAGAACCGCAAGACCCAAAATGCTCTGTCTGCCCCATTAGGGATAAAGACGTGATAGTATGTATGTATAAAAACCTGACCTTCAAACGTTAACCCCAATAACTTTTAAACGGCAGAACGGATATACATTAAACATATTTAAGAACCACCGCAAGGGAAAATTCCCTTGCTACTTCTTTTACGTAAAAAACCCGCATCGAAATCGGTCCATCTGTTCGAGAGCGACGATGACATAGACAGACACAGACAAACACACAGTCAACAAAAAAAGTTTATTTTTAAAAGTCAGAGATTTCAATAGGCAAAAAATCCCTATGCTACGGATATCTAGTCGGTAGTTCCGCTACTCATCACTAATGGCGTTCTTGACAATAGGGAGTTTTATTTGCTCAGCAAATAAATTTGTATTTTATTTACTCGTCATAATTATTTCTATTTATAAGAATAACTATTCGACAATATAACAGTTCAACAATAGAGGTGCCTAGAACATCTATTGTGACTGAAGGTTCGTTGTAGTCATTAATTTCATTAGAGTTCAAGACAATTGGGGTGACGACAGGGTCCGAAAAGTATGATTGTAATTAGTCCGTCTTTTAGATTATCCAAAAATAATCGACCCGTATTTTTCACTTTACTAAAAAAGTAAAAATTCACAAAGATACGGAGCGTCAAAGTTCCGTAGTGGGGTTTTACAACGTCACAGCGAAGCAAAAATCGTACCCAGCCGTGACGTCATGCGAAATTTATATGCGCTGTATCTTTGTCATATTTGGTTTCTCAGAGAAAAGAAAAAATACGTGTACAATATTTTTAATAATCTAACCAAAAATATTTTTCCATCGTCATGCCTATTCATAAGAATAACTATTCGACAATATAACAGTTCAACAATAGAGGCGCCTAGAACATCTATTGTGACTGAAGGTTCGTTGTAGTCATTAATTTCATTAGAGCTCGAGACAATTAGAGCCCTCGTCACGTCCTAACGTCCAGCTTCCGAATACAGTCCTGTGGATAATAAAGGGTGATAACACCGTTTTATTACTATTGTATACATACGTACATACTATCCGTTGGTTTCCGGCAGAGTAGAATAGGGCTCCAAGTCCTCCCGTGGATGTCGTAGAAGGCGACTTAGGAAATACAAGTTAAACAAAGCTTATAATCATCAATGAGACCTCTTCAACCCATCTGGCCAGCGAGGAGAGTGTAGACCAAGTCCTCGGGCTGCTCTGGCCAAGTATGGCTCTGATAGTACAGAGAGGATCGTGCTCCTGCAGTGGAGACAAAAAGACCCGATGATGATGATGACATACATACTATCACGTCTTTATCCCTAATGGGGCAGACAGAGCATTTTGCTATAGTATGCATATCCTTTTTAACCCCTGAAAAAAAAGAGAGGGTTTTATAAGTTTAACAATAATTTCTGTCAGTGTGTCTGTGGCATCGTAGCGCTCGAATGGATGGACCGATTTCGATGCGTTTTTTACGTGAAAGCAAGTTCACTTGCAGTGGTTCTTAGCGTTTGATTAAAATCGGTTCAGCCGTTTAAAAGTTATTAGTCTTGTAAGTCAGGTCATGTAAGAATAGAGTTTTAGTTTTGTAAGAATAGATGTTTTCTCATTGAAGTCGTGAACAGTACTATGTCAGTCAAACATTGGTCGAAAAAAAATAGTTGTCGAACCATATCAGCGCCGATCAAATGATCAAATTTTATGTTAGTCAAACATTGGTCGAACAAAACTGATGCCGAGCAATGAGTAGTACCGATCAAATGTTATGTCTGTTATACATAATTAAATTTTTAACAAAAAAAAAACAACCGACTTCAATTTATTTCAGGAGTTTTCTCCATATCTCCGAAGTTCATCATCACATCTTCACCAAATTAATATGGGACCAACTTGGGAGTAAGGGCTTTTAAATAAAAAAAGAATCATCTAAATCGGTCCACGGTTGACGAAAATATCGCGTAATATACATACAAAAAAAAAAACATACAATCGAATTGATAACCTCCTCCTTTTTTGAAGTCGGTTAATAACAACGGGCAACGGTTTGTACGCACAACTGTGGTACTTTCAGTAAAGTTATAAAAATATGTACAGATATTGCTAGTGCGACATCTTTTGTTCATGTCGACCCCTCTTTTGAGGTCAGTCACACTATCTTGTCCAATATCTAGCTTATACTTAACGACACAAAGACAAAAACAAAGCCTCTTTGTAACTAAAGGGTCAAAGAATCATTTTGTTGCGAAGTGTAGACGAGAAAATTGTATCATCTTGCTTGACCAAAGATAGCCGAAATTGAATCAATGCGGTCGCGAAATAAACGAGACGCAACATTATCTGAAAAAAGATTGATGTGTTTTTGTCAAAGTAAACTTTAGATCTATTTCTTTTTAACCCCGAGAAAAAAGGAGTGTTATAAGTTTGACGCAACGTCTGTCTGTCTGCCTGTCTGTAGCATCGCAGCGCTCGAACAGATGGACCCATTTCGATACAGTTTTATTCGTGAAAGCAAGTTCCCTTGCAGTGTTTCTGAGCTACGATGGATTAAAAACGGTTCCGTCGTTAAAAAAATATTAGTCTTGTAAGTACATGGAAAGCACGCCACCGACATGAGCTCAGCTCTAAAATATAAGAAAAAGAAGAATAAAAGAAGTCAGGTCTTGTAAGAATAGAGTTTTATTTGTGTAAGTCAGGGTTTTGTAAGAATAGATGTAAAGTTATAATTATAAAACAAAAATTATACAAATAATGCTAGTTCGACATATTTTGTTTGTGTCGACCCCTCCTTTGAGGTCAGTCACACTATCTTGTCTAATATCTAACTTATACTTAACGACACAAAGACAAAAACAAAGCCTCTTTGTAACTAAACACACTCTTCGAAGGGTCAAAGATCATTTTGTTGCGAAGTGTAGACGAGAAAATTGTATCATCTTGACCAAAGATAGCCGAAATTGAATCAATGCGGTCGCGAAATAAACAAGACGATGTATCGTTATCTGACAAAAACACATCAATTTTTGATGTGTTTTTGTTAAAGTAAACTTTAGATGGATTTCTTTTTAACTCCCTAGAAAAAAGAGAGGTGTAATAAGTTTGACGCGATGTCTATCTGTCTGTAGTATCGTAACGCTGGAACGGATGGACCGATTTGTATTTGGTTTTTACGTGAAATCAATTTTCTTTACAGTGGTTCTTAGTAATGTTTATTGAAAAGCAGTTTAGCCTTTTAAAGATGGCGTTTTTAACAGTCGGGGGTTTTTAATTTGCTTAGCCAATATACTTGTTGATCTTAGCTTTATGGATGGATAACATTTGACTTATTTCACTTAAGTGTGTTCTTATATTTTAGCTGGACCATTAAGTACTACATCGGGTGTTCTATATTCCAAAATCAATTATACCCTGTATGTTGTGCAGGCTTAACAGCTATATGATAAAAAAAAAGTTTCATTTGAACCCGTACAGTATTTCCGGAGATTAGCGTGTACAAACAGACAGATATTTTTTTAATATTCTAGGACTCTCTCTATTACTATTTCTCCATCTCCCCAAATATTTTTTTGGAAATATATTCAATGCACAGACATTTTTTTAAATGTCTTAGAATATGTATATAGATGATTTAAGTGTAAATCTTTAAAAATGTTTTGACACGTATTATTTAAAATTCAAGTCATAACGTCCATCAAAACAGATGAGCTCTTAAATTAAATTTCATTCCGAAGTGAACAAATTCAAAAAATCATTAGTGAGAGAACGACGTCAAGTGCAAACAATTAGAATTTAATTACGAAATGGTGTAGTTAATTACAGTTTTATCTTCAGTTATTTCTTGAAAGTTTTCAACTTGCTTGCCACTTGGTTCAGTTTTAAACTAGGGGAGTTTAAGTGCCTCATTTAACCCCGATATTGCTAACTATTGTAATTTGAGTCGTCTAATGGCACTTTGATTGGTATTTAGTACGTTTGTGTGAGATTGTAACAATGAGGTTTTAGATATAGAACCATTCTGTATATACATCTAAGTATGTTTAGGTAAAGTCCACGCCAAAAACGGGGTTAAGTCTGTTAGAGTCAAAAAAAGTAGGATAAATTTATTGAAAGTCATTTTTAAATATTTTTTGAGTGCAAAAACTACTAGCGTTTCGGAGCCACCACTGCTGGAAAGATTAAGCCGAAAGAAATCCAGTTCATACAATACAATATTTTATTATACATGTCGGCGAGTTCAAGATAATCCAATTTATTATTGTTTTAGATGTGCAAACAGAAAGTTGTTTACTACAAAACATAACTGTTAGATTCTTGAATATCGATTTTTATGTTAATATTATTTTAAGTTTAAGGGTCCTCCCCGCGCTAACGACCTTGAAAACACAAAAAAATTAATTTCTCTTTCTGTAAGTGAGATTATTAGAAACCCTCCTACAACTTTTAAGCTAGTATCCTGAAGTTTCATTAGAACCTCGAAAATCATTGAAATAAAATACCCTGAATTTTCCTTTGCAAAAAATACTAAAAACGGCCATTTTTGACTTTTTTTGTAAAGGTTTCTAAACCGGATAGTATTTCAATGACTTTCGAGGTTCTAATGAAACTTCAGGATACTAGCTAAAAAGTTGTAGGAGGGTTTCTAATAATCTCACTTACAAAAAGAGAAATTAATTTTTTTGTGTTTTCAAGGTCGTTAGCGCAGGGAGGAGCCTTAATAGAAAGTTCAAGATATAGGTAGGTAAAGGGGCGGGCCAGATATCTCGTTGGTCGACTGTACAACGAAAAGCGTGATAGCCTGTGCTGTGCCATGTATGATACGGTTGCTTCATAAATATATTTTTTTGTTGACTCGACGCCCAGTTGCATCCTTAGCAGCTATAATGCTGCGAAAACTGCAATTCTCTTTCCAGCTGTATCTTCAATGCGCACGGTCATAAACATCATTGACTGTAAGACCGTTGGTTTGAATCTAATCTCTATCTCAGATGATCCCCATTTAGGTATACCCTAAACATCTTAGTCCCATAATGAGTTTAGCACACGCTTTCTCATGATTAACTACTAAAGTTCCGTCAGCAAAAACGATTATTTATTGTTAATACGTGAAAATGGATCTGGCCGGGTAACCGAGTTACCAGTTAAGCCTTTATATCGAGAGCGTGAGATAAATCAGCTTTTTGTTGGACACATATTGTGAATAATGAACATTCTTAGGGATGCTCTTGAAAGTTAAGCAACAAAAGCTCGCAAGTAACGGATACTATAGTATAGTAACAGATATAATAATTTTGTTGGAAGCCATATTGTCTACACTAATATTATAAAGAGGAAAGATTTGTTTGTTTGTTTGTTTGATTGTATTGAGTAGGCTCCGAAACTACTGGATCGATTTTAAAAATTCTTTCACTGTTGGATAGGTATGTTATCCCTGAGTGACATAGGCTATGTATGTACCACGGGCGAAGCCGGGATGGACTGCTAGTTTGTAATACAGATACAGATACATTTCACGTTTTTATCCCTGACGGGGTAGACAGAGCCCAGGGCCGTTACGCCCAAAAGCCACTTTTAGCGTGGTGGTGGGCGTTAAGATGGAAAAGGAATCAAAACAGTGATGGGTTGCTAGCCGCATCGCCTATTATCATGATTCAAATCTCGCCCATTCCCTCGATCGATCGGAAGAAAAGCAGCTGGTACATTCTACGTTTTTTTCTTTCCTCCCAGACCAGCAGTGCGATTCTGAGCTATTAGTTTTATAAACTTTGACACAAAAGCATCTTGTCAGTTTCGAATTGGTATTCTGAGACGTTTTTTGGTCACACAAAACGACTTGAATCTGGTTGAATTAACTTGAATCGACTTGACTTACTGTCATATATGACAACATGTTAGCAGTATTCCGCGGGTTTGCTTACGATTTGAACTGTCAACCCCGAATCGGTATTCTACGATTCGACATCTTTCGTGTTTTTGACGCTGTCAGAAGGCAATTGGTATTCCGGCAATTACAATGATCGTACTTTGGATAGTTTGAGCGCTGATTTTGTATCGAACCCGCTGTCAAAACTACGAACGAACCTCGAACGCGTGTTTTCTTTCGTGATATGAGCGGACTGGGACAAATATTTTTATTTTACCTTTTTACATAAATTTATGTTGTAGAAATGTTTTAAACATATACCGAATTCCAAATTGAAGATGTAAAAATATATGTCGAAGTCTAACAAAGTACTTTCTAGGGGTAGGACAACATCAATCCCATATCTATCGACAGAGGAGTACGGCAAGGGGTCACCATCTTAAAAAAGACATGTTAAAATAGGAATCTAGCAAGTTAAGCAACACCAGGCGTGGTCCGCATTTGGGTGGGACCACAAGTGGCATAAAATTTTCCCGAGCTACTCCGGGCTTTGGAAGGCACGTAAAGCCGTTGGCCCCGGCTGTCATCATTGTATGGCAGTCGTTAAGCAACCAGTGTTGGCCACTTACACACACGTTTGTGGCGAGAAGATACAAATAATGTAATACATACATACATAACATCACGCCTGTTTCCCACAGGGGTAGGCAGAGACTATGGACCTCCACTTGCTACGATCCTGACAAACAAATAATCTAATGTAATTAAGTTAAGCAGTGGAGCTAAAAGGCCTAAATGCACTGCTTTTATAGTAAACTATCTGAAGTCCAGGCCTTTATACGCGTAAAATGAACTTTAGAATTAACCTAACCTCCGTCTTGCCTTCTTTGGTTGGGCTGGCGGAAAACTGGTAAGGTGACAGGAACCCCTACGTGTGTATTGTCTTCACCTGCAGTACTGATAAGATCTCGGTTTTAACATATGTATTTGTTTTTCGTTTGTGTAACTGGCCAACACTGGTACTGGTCTATAGGTATCTGACATAGCTTGACGACAGCTATACCGTGGTGATTTCCAAGACTAACGGCTTGCATATCACGTAATAGATACATTATCACATTTTCATTCCTTACGGTATACACAGAGCCCAGGGCTGTAAGACCGAAAGGACAGGCTTAGCGTAATGGTGAGATCTAAATTATGTTCATAGGCGATGCGGCTAGAATCAATGATTACTGAATATTCATTAACAAAATTCATAATCCGTAGAAAATAATTACAAAGTTCAAGTTATAAATTATTGAAAAGCTCATAAAGGAATTTTTATTTCTGAAAAGGGATGTGGACTGGATAAAAAGATATTATATTATTTGGTCCGTCAACTAGATTATCCAAAAATAAAGGACCCATATTTTTTCGGTTAGCAAAGTAATATAAATTTACAAAGATACAGATACGCTTCCAAGTGTCGAAGTGGGGATGATTTTAGACACCTTTAGTTAAAAATCGTAGGTGATCTTGGGGTCATGTGAAATTTAAATGCGTATTATCTTTGTCATTATTTGTTAGTAATAGAAAAAATAATAATCTACCTACTCTGAGCCAAAAAATATTTTTAGTCAATATCCCTATTGTGCACACGATAGCAACTCGAAAGAAAGTACGAACCAAAACCCATACAAAGCCGACCTCGCCCCGCTTCGAAACAAACCCGATAGAAAGTAAGATGTCATTAGATTGGTATTCTGGTAATTTACAAAGTTCGATCGAAGCCGAGTGAGCAAGTTTGGGGCCAGGAAACTTACCGATTCAAATTTAATCTCACCTGGGCAGTCACTAATACAGGCATGTGCACGAGCTAGAGCGCACGCGTGCGCGTATGCGTGTGCGTGTGCGTTTGCTTATGCTATGCTACGAATATTCGCGCTTTCGTCTTCGGAAAATTGCCGGTTTAGGTCTTATAATTTATAAAATAAATACAATTTGTTTTGATAAACAAATATATACGGACAAATCACACAGTTTGAGCTAATCCCAAAGTAAGTTCGCGACTTGTCTTATGGGATCTACTCAACGATTCTATATTTTTTTTATATTTATATTATAAGAGCACATTGGTACACATTGCGCGTTTTAAAACGCGCTTTTTGAGAACCCCTAATTCAATAAAAATGTACACATGCAAGCGCGCGCTGCTGGTCAAGCGCGCGTTTACATTTTTTCGTTTGAACGAGCGTTGCTCGGGCGTCATCTGCGCGCTTTGAGATATATGAGCGGCCATTTTGTTGAACATTTGATCGCGCGCTTTCGTTTCACGATTCGTTTCTTTTCCATTTTTTTTTTGCTTTTTTCGCACCTTACTATCGCGCGTAGAACGCCGTCCTAAGAGCGGTGTATGTACGCGACCAACGCGACGCCGAGCGCCCAGTATGTACTAGCTCTAACCGGCCAAGTACGAATCGGATTCGCGCACTAAGGGTTCCGTACCATTATCTATAAAAAATCGCGTTTGTTGTATGGCAGCCCCCTTAGATATTTATTTTATTTTGTTTTAAGTATTTATAGTTATAGTAGCAACAGGAATACATAATTTGTGAAAATTTCAACTATATATACTATACATATATATATACTATGGTGGTTCTTGAGATACAGCCTGGTGACAGACAGACACACGGACAGAGGGACAGACAGCGAAGTCTTAGTAATAGGGTCCCGTTTTTACCCTTTGGGTACGGAACCCTAAAAAAGAATACAGGTACCTAACTTATTATCAAGATTTATGCCTAACTAGCAAAGGTACTTTTTAACCCGGGAAAATGTGTGGACCCTGGACTCATCCCAATGAGTAAGGCCTGTCGAGCTGTAGCCACGGTAAATAGTCTACCGAGCGCCGCCGTCACAGCGCCCGCATCGTTCGTGGCGACCAATATGTGAGCACATCGCTCACATATTGGTCGCAACGAACCAATATGAGCCAACGTCTACCAAGCGACGCTCACTCACCAATCCAGGTTTCGACCTCGGCTGGTTCCTTAACTTGTGAAAGCACGAGCGGTCACCCTCACATTACTAGATTTTTCAAAATAAATAAATGTGTATAGACAAATCCCACAGATTGAGCTAGCCCCGAAGTAAGTTCACGACTTGTGTAGATACTATATTTTATAACAAATAAATATATAGATAAAAATCCAAACCCACGTCAATATGAAAAAGGTCATTTTCCATCTTGACCTGACTGGAGATCGAACCCGGGACCTCTGCTGTGACAACCTAGTATGACGAACCCAAGACAGCAGAGGTCGTCGAAACTAGATACAAGTTAAAATCCAGTAAGACTGGCCTCCAGCTAGACAGCGTTCCAATAAATATACCTAAATATACGTGGGTAATAAAAGAATCATACATACAAAAAAAAACAGGTACAGTCGAATTAATAACATCCTCCTTTTTTTTAAGTCGATTAAAAATATTCTATCTAGAGTAAAATGAAAACAAACCTCGGGTATAGTCAAAACCTGACCTGGCAACCTATCCAAAGACCAAAAAAAATGTTTAATGTTGTCTACCAGTGCTTGTCAAGACTAAGACTAATCAAACGAGTCTGACAGTTCAACGCAATGGGATTATGTTGTTTTATAACTGAGTTCTCGGCTCCATAAAAGTAAATTAAAAGATGGTATGGTGGATGTTACTACAAACAAGACTCTCATTCTAGGCGTTAGCAAGAAAACGAGCGCGCTCGACAGACTTGATAGATGAATCGAGTAGGTTGCTACTCTGCAAAGCGGCTCGTCTCTCCCGACCGTAGGACCCTGGCGTGAGAAGACTTAGACTTAGACTTTTTAACGACATTGCTCCGCGATTGAAAGCCGCCCCTGGTGATAAGAGAAATGATTATTTTTGCTATCTTTTGCTATCCAGCGAAGAAACTAGAAGATTTCATATAAGAGAGTATGAATCTGTAGAATATACTCTTTTCAAAACCAATATGTTTTTCTAATCATAGCATGTCAACTCATGTATAGTGCTCTGAAATGACATATTGTAAATTTTTAATAATGTTGATTTTTACAGGACTCATATTATGAATTAAATATACATTATTTTCACAAAACACACTATTTTGGATGTTATGAATGGAACTCTTTGTGCCATAATATACAATACAAGTGTTAAGTGTTAGAGGATTCAAAGGAGTTTCGAAAAAACAGATTGGATTAAAATTATTGACTAAAGCTCAAGGACAACTACTGGAATACTGGAAATTATTGATTATTTCAAGATATTTTCATCTTGAAATGTTTTATTATAAGAAAAATAAATATTGCTTGTGTATATATATCGTATATTATTCTCACATTCTTGTCTATTTATTTATTTTTTATAAAATTCCACTGCTGGACGAATTGCCTCTTCCCTGCATAATCAGTAATTACGATGGGCAAACGGAACGGACAGGACGATCACTGTAGATGGTATAGTAGTAAAGCTATTACATAAATATATAACAGAGATTTTGGACTATACATATTTTCAATCTGGTAAACAGTTTTTGACATTTGTGTGTCTATGAAGTTTTACTATTCTTGACAGATTTGTAAGTTATTTGGTTTAAATAAATGTAATACTTACTTGATTATAATAGGGATGTGCAAACTGCTAAAAGAAAAGATTTATCGAATCGATATTTAAGTTGAACGAGCAAAGCAAATGTAGGATTGTTCGAAGATCTTCCCATTTCAGATCGTAAAAGCCGATCGAGGGAATGGGCAAAAATGCAAATCATGTTATCAGGCGATGCGGCTAGCAACCCATCACTATATTGATTGCTTTTCCATCTTCTCGCCCACCATGACTCTAAAAGTGGCTTTTGGGTCTTGCGGCCCTGGGCTCTGCATAGAACCGCAAGACCCAAAATGCTCTGTCTGCCCCATTAGGGATAAGGACGTGATAGTATGTATGTATGTAAACTACTCTGATTGAGCTAGCCCCAAAGTAAGTTTGAGACTTGTGTTATGGGATACTAACTCAACGATACTTACTATATTTTAGTACAAATACATTTATAGATAAACATCTAAGACCCAGGACAATTTGAAAAAGGCCATTTTCCAACTTGCCCTGACCGGGAATCGAACCCGGGACCTCTGGGTGGCGGACTAGCATGGTGACCACTACGCTACGGCGGTCGTCAAATGAAAAATGCATTATTTCTGGAGTATGGCAGTGCCGACAATTTCCGGAGCACGACCTACCTCGCGTTTCATAGTTATTGTGACTTAGGAGGTTGGGGTTTCTTTTATGAATCTTTATTTTGATTATCATATTGGCGCTCAACATATTAAAAATTGTAAACGTTTCAAAGCTAAACTTTGCGTTGCATATATGACGGAAATAATCACAGGTAAACCCATGGCCTGTTTATAAAGATCTATTCCTTTTATCGATATCTTCAATTTGCATGTCTACATCCACAGACAAAGCTAGAATTACTACAAAACCGATAAAAATCGTAGTTTTTCAATCCCTACTCCGCTCACCTTCGATTTGAAATGTCAGAAGAAAGTTTAACTGGTTTTGGTTCGAATCGAGGCGTGTTCGAAGCGTACTTTGTATCGTGAATTTGACAGTTAAAATGTAAAATACCAGAATTGCACTGCAGCATGGAAGAAATATGTATATAAATAATGGATGTTTATAAGTTGGTACATAAATATATCATTTTAAAAATTCGCGGTCACATTTTAATATTACGGCACTGACAGCGATTAAACGGTACAAAAAGATTTATAGTTTGCCATTTCAGACATTCAATGCTGACAAATTATAAATATTAATACTTATTTCTATATATCCTAGGTCTTGGATGTTTATCTATACATGTATTTTTTATAAAATATAGTATCATAATAATAATAGTATCGTTGTGTTAGTGGCCTATAACACAAGTCTAGAACTTACCTTGGTGCTAACTCAGTCAGTGTAATTAGGTCCCATTATTCATTTATTTATTTTATAAAGTGTAATAAGGTCCCATTATTAATTTATTTATTTTATAAATTAGCGAAGTGTGAGAACGCGGCTATCAGCTTAAAAATATGTTATATCACGCCGCCTCTCGCACTCTCGTCTCGAGTAGCAATGGTGGCTTGTGACCTAGTTCTTATATATAAGTTGCAATTAAAATTAATATGTGTTTTTAATACATAATACTAAGTATTCGTAGACTAATGTAAATTTATAAGACCGGGAGTCACCGTAGCCAAACACTAGTCAAGTTTAATAGGATACATAGTATCTTGGGTCAAAAATAAAAAAAAAATATTTCGAGCCTTGGGACTATTAAGAAATAAAACATCATAAAGTAATTGATAGTTGTCATTAATCATATTCATTTTCAACGCGGTTTTATATATTTATTATTGCGGAAAAACTGATATTGAGAGCGCTTTTTGATTCCAAGGAATATAGTTTAACGCCACTGTTCATTATTTGTTTGTTGTAATATTTGCTTTGACGTTGAGAAGAAGCACCTATCTGAATTGACTTGTTAAAGTCTAGCAGATTAAAACTAGGCCATTCTGAAGCGTTCCGTCGCTCAAAGACGAAATTTTTCACTCTAATAACCCAAAGGTTGACTGTAAAATAATGCTTTTAGCATCAAGTCCGCCTATTGTGCCATACAAATTGTATTTTGTACAATAAAGGTTAAATAAATAAAATAAAAAAGCTCTTCGACTAGAGAAGAAGCAGAAGACTAGAGAAGAAGCATAAGTCATGAAGAAGCTCGAATTATTTGCCACTTGTGGTCACCAATTTAAGTACAAACCTCTATGTTTTCATTAAGTAATTCAGAATTAAATGTGAACCACCATTTTCACTGGTAGGTCAAAAATTTGGCAGCCGAGTACAAATAGCAGTTTATTTATAATTCCATATTTATACACCACTCGAAATTATGACGGACATTCGAGGGTTTATAGCAAACAATGGAGGCTTTATTGAAGTTGTAGACCGGATATTGCGTCACGAAATTGTTATCTTCTCCATTATAGCCTTTTGGCAGGCTATAAGGCCGTTTACTGGGCCAAAATGTGGTTATTTTTAATACTGTATTATGTATAATTTTTTTTAAAGCTATAATAGTATTGTATAGTTTTACAGTGTGGAAACTTAAAGCCATATCAGCATAATAAATACTTACTATAAAAATTAATTGCTGTTCGTAATCGCTATATTTGGAAGACACGCGCACGCCTAGCGCGCTTTGAAATGTCAACACGCGCTCGCCTTGCCTCCGCCTTGCTTCCACCTTTCTTCCACCTTGCTTTCGCCTTGCCTCCGCCTTGGCCCGCCCGGCGCTCGCCCTGACTCTCTACTGCGCTTTGGGATAAAAATCGATGGAAGCGTTACCTGAGGGCTCATACAGACCTGAGAAAGTATGTCTGCGACCGTTGCGCCACGGATAGTCGCCGATAATCTGGATTAACGCCATATCGCCGACGGTCGCGTGGCAGTTTATGACAAATTGACACGGGTCACGCGAGCGTTTGCACCAGTAGGCGACAGTCGCGCACAGGTCGCCGACGGTCACCGACAGGTGTCGCGGGCATAATGTCGCTCGTCTGTATAAGAGCGCTTAATGTAAAGTAGTAGGTTGTTGTAAACTTATCACGTAAAAAATTATGTGTAAATTCACCACCAAATGTTTTTGTTTGTTGTAAACTAGTACCCAAAAATTTGCACTAGAATAAAATAACTCATATGTCTACATCTACAACCACGAAACCAATAATTATGATGTTCAGTCCTGCCAGTCGAACCGAAACTGCTAAATGGCGCGTAAAAAAACTTTATTAAGCATTAATCATATAGCCATTCAATTGACCGACCTTCGTCTAGCAGTTATTTTTGCTTACTCTGCCGAATTGACCAAATGTGTGGGCGAAATCTGATTTAGTAAGTCTGATGAAAAGTTAACGTTATTTTGTTACCAATTTTTTGCGCATCTTGTCAAGGCAACAGGAGACCTCAGAGCTGACAGCCTCCTTGGCCAAAGAATTAGCCTTGCTATTCAGCGACACAACGCCAGTGTTCTGGGTACTTTACCTCAATGCATTTGAAGAAGTATTTAATTTTCTTAATAAGTGCGATAAGTAAAGGCGGTACATACAGATACAAGCGAGGCAACGCTGCCAGTGTTCTGGGTACTTTGCTTCGATAGCATTTGAAGAGTTATTGAATACTAGCTGTTCCCGTGGGCTTCACTCCTCACATATTCTTCCCTGGGTATCAAACTATAAACATATTAAATTTCATTTAAATAGGTTCAGTGGTTGAAGCGTGAAGTGGTAACAGACGAACAAACGAACAAACCAATGTTAGTAGGATTAGTAGGATAGGATAGGATTTCGTTTCTTTCATTTTGTTTTCTTAATAAGTGCAGTAAGTTAAGACGTGCGTTGCAAAGCCAAGACTATCCATTTCTAGGATAACGATATATATCTGACAGTGGAAAGCTTGAAAATTGCACGTCGAAAATATATGCAGCTTTTGAAAGCTACCGGACGACATTACCAACATAAATACTCGCCGGATGCCGGCAATAACGGATGTCACGTAAGTATATTACCGCTATAATTGTCAGGTGGTCTCATAGAATCTTTATCAAAATCAGTTGTATGGGTGAAGTCTGTTTTTAGTTAAGAAAAATTATTGACATTTTAGATAATGTTTCAATTTAAATTTGTATTGTGTATGTTACGAGTACTATGGATTTTAATTATCTGAAATAAAAATTATTTTATTTATTTATGAAAGAACTAAAAAGCGAAGCCTAAAGACTCTAACAGACAAGCAACGCTACACCCGCGACACCTTTCAGCAATCTATGTCGCTGCTGTCACGATACATCGCGCGATGGTCGCAGACAGGTGTTGCGAACTGTCGCGGGCTTATCGTCAGGCATTTTTACAAGCTTTATTTAGTTTCACCTGTCCCGTTTTCTGTCTATAAATCTTGTAAGTTACATTCGACCCACTTCCCGGTTTCCGATTGAGCTGAAATTTACAATGCAATATTATGATGACAGAGCTGATCTGATGATGGAGCCAAAAGGTGGCCGAAGGAACCATGTAATAAAAGGATGCAACCCCATCGAATTTGGGTTTATTTGATTTTCGAGGAGAAGCAATGTCAAAGAACGATATTTTAATCTGTTTAAAACCAACTATAAAATTTTGGGGCACTTTAAAATAACCTATGTACAAAGTTTTACGAAAATGAGGTATCAACCCGACAGTTACTCCCTTTCAGGTTGATGTTGATACCCCTTTTGTTACACATTATATAGCTAGAAGGAAACCCACAAACGCAATATCTCAACCGTACCTAGATAAATATATCTCAACTGTGAAAAATCTATCGCATTGGTTCCGCGTTATTCTCGATTTAGAAGAATTTTATTCCTGGTCACGCCGCGATTTATGGCGGACCGAGCTAGGGGCCAGGCGCATATGCACAAATCTTGTAATATGGGCAATATGCGCTGAAATTGATCTTTTTAGGGTTCCGTACCCAAAGGGTAAGAATGGGAAAGATTCCACTGTCCAATACTGTCCATCTGTCTGTCTATCGGTCTGTCTGTCCACCTTTCGGTCCGTCTGTCAGTCCGTCTGTCCGTCTGTCTGTCCGTCTATCCGTCCATCTTTCTGTCTGTCTGTTTGTTCGCCTGTCTGTCACCAGGCTGTATCTCATGAACTGTGATATCTAGATATCACAGTTCATGAGAGGTCTAGACCGTTGACATTTTCAACGATGATGTATTTCTGTTCACTATACTAACAAATACTAAAAACAGAATAAAACCAATATTTCAGTGGGGCTGCTCTACAATAAACATGATTTTTTATTGATATTGGTACGGAACCCATCGTGCGCGAATCCAACGCGCACTTGGCTGGTTTATATACAATCAGCTAAGTATGTGTACCTAGATGTGATGATGATCATCAGATTAATATTTTTTTCAATAATATTCAATAATTATAATATTTACATGTAGTTTCTATGGCATTGGGTATTTGTTACGTTATTAATTATATTATCTTTGCTAATAGTGAAAAATCTATTACATTCCATACCGCGTTTTTCTCGATTTAGAATTGTTTTATTCCTCAAGGCCGCGATTTATGGCGGACCGGGCTTAGTGCAATAACCAAGACTCCTTGGTTTAGGTAGAGATACGCGTGGGGTGCTATGGTCAGGAAACCTCCACGTTGGCCTGGTTCCTTGAAGGTTGGACACATATTGTGAATAATGAACATTCTTAGGGATGTTCTTGAAAGTTAAGCAACAAAAGCTCGTAAGTAACGGATACTATATAATAGTATAGTAACAGATATAATAATTTTGATGGAAGCCATATTGTTTATAATACAGATACAGATACCTTTCACGTCTATATTTCTGACGGGGTAGACAGAGCCCAGGGCCGTTACGCCCAAAGGCCACTCTTAGCGTGGTAAGGAATCAAAATAGTGATGGGCTGCTAGCCGCATCGCCTATTATCATGATTCAAATCTCGCCCATTCCCTCGATCGATCGGAAGAAAAGCAGCTGGTACATTCTACGTTTTTTTCTTCTCTCCCAGACCAGCATGGAAGAAATATGTATATAAATAATGGATGATTATATGTTGGTACATAAATATATCATTTTAAAAATTCGCGGTCACATTTTAATATTACGGCACTGACAGCGATTAAACGGTACAAAAAGATTTACACTTTGCCATTTCAGACATTCAATGCTGACAAATTATAAATATTAATACTTATTTCGAGTCTCGTGTCGGTATTCGTACGAGTAGGTTGTGTCTCGGCTTTGTTGTTGTTTACACTACGGGCTTCGCGCCCGTCGGGTCGAGCTCGACCGGCAAACCGGTTCGCAAGCACCATGGATCGCGATACTGATAATGAGGATAGCGTATTCGACATGGAGCAAATACTTGAGACAGAGGTAGAGGTCCATCAACAAGATCTGCCAGTTGAATTAGTGAAAATGGAGAAAGAAGAATTTATACAAGAAATAGAAGAGAAAGAGAGAACTAAGAGAAGCAGAGAGGATGATTTGGAATGGACGACAGTTAATAACAGAAAAACTAAGAAAACCAAGGAAAATAATGAAACCCAAATTTATATTACTGATAAAGAAAAATTGCCTAAACAGTTTGCACTTGCCAAATTATTTAAAGAACAAGGAATTACAGATATAGCTCGACTGAAATATCTTAACCCTTATAAAGTCCGAGCTGATTTTTCTAATGAGGTGAGCGCGGAGAGATTAGAAAACTGTGAAGAACTTCTTAAAAAAGGATGGAAATTCCAGAGGGCAATGGAGCGCAACTATTCGTATGGCATCATAAAAGACGTCGATATGGATTTATCTGAGGAAGATATCTTACGACTGGTTAAATGTCGCGCACCCGCGCAGCTGTCTTCTCTCATGCGGCTTAAACGTCGCAACGATGATGGTTGGGTTCCAAGTGAAACCGTCAGACTATGTTTTAAAGGATCTATTCTACCCTCCCATGTTTTTGTAGACGGAATGAGTATAAAGGTTGAACCTTATATATTCCCAGTCTCTCAGTGCGCCCGGTGCTGGAAGCTGGGTCATATGACTAAGAAATGTACTTCAGCCAAAGTCATTTGTCCTAAATGTTGCGGGAATCACGAAAACTGCGAAACAAGAGAATTTAAATGTATTAACTGTGGAGGCGATCATATGGCGCTTGTGAAGTCATGCCCCGCATATTTGAAGGAAAAAAAGCTAAGAAATATTATGGCTGAAGTCAATTGCACATATCGAAAAGCATTAATTATATATAGTGAAACTGCTTCTCCTGTACATAAAAGACCTTTACACGAACCAATCCTAGATGATGACCCTTCAACTCAAAATATTGTCTATAAACCCCCAGAAGTACCTATCTATGCTACCAACCAACCATATAATATTCCCACATTTTCCGAAGTTTTAAAATCTACGAAGATACCTCAAACGGAGACTCCTAAAAGTCAGGTATTTCCCATTCGAGCGCCCAGGAAAATTAAGAAAAAGAAGAAGGAGGCTGAGTTCTGGGAAGAGACTGAAAGCATCTTCAATGTCACCTATACTAAAACCAAGACGGAAACCCCCCCACAAAAAGACGTTAAATTTAGTGAGCTGTTAACTAGGTTAAAAGAAATTATTTTTTTGAGAAGTGATCCTATACAACTTAAAGTTAAAAGTATTTTAAAATGTTGCATTGAGTGGTGTATCTTGTTATTGGTTGATAATATTTCTGACTGGCCCCTATTAAAAATGGTGCTAGATTATTTCAATACTAAAATTCAATCGTAAATTTAATATTTTGCAATGGAATGCTCAAAGCCTTAGGCCCAAGCTCGTTGCATTTGAATCTCTATTATTGCAGGAAAAGATCCACATTGCTGCATTATGCGAAACTTGGTTAGAACCAAATAGCAACTTAAACATAAGTAACTATAACGTGTTTCGTAATGACCGAGATGATTCATACGGCGGCGTCGCGGTTATTACTCACAAATCTATAGACACACACAAGTGCAGCGTGCAAGGTGTTTCCCCAGCGATGCAGGTTATTCATGTTAAGGTTAAAAACTGTGACAAGCTTGAAAATATTGTGGTTATTTATTGCCCAGGATCAGAGCACACTACGAAACGGGATTGGGACATTGTTTTCTCTTTGGTAGGTACTAAAACCTTATTGTTAGGCGATTTCAATGGTCATCACTCAAATTGGTCGACTAAAACTGATCACAGAGGATTACAAATTTTTGATTCGTTAAATGATAACCCATACATTAGTTTAAATGACGGCACTCCGACGCGTGTTAAATTAGTTAATGGTATTTTACAAAAAACGGCACCTGATATTTCTTTTGCTTCTTTGGATATCGCAATGATCTTTTCTTGGTCTGTATTGAATGAAACATTAGGAAGTGATCACCAAATCATTAAAATCGCTACGGATCTAAAAAAAACAGTTGAACCTCACTTTAAAAAGAATTTTAAAAAAGCTGATTGGAAATCATATAGAAAATTAGTTGAATCCTTATTTTTAAACTACTCTTTATCTAATAACTTACAAGAAGCGTACAATAAATTTATCGATTTTATAAATTTTGCAGCAGATATACATATTCCCTGTATAAAAATTAACAGAGATCCTAGTAGCTCTTTTGTTCCAAAACCTTACTGGAATCCTAGCCTATCTAAAGCAGTAGCGGAGCGACGATTGGCCTTATCGCGATTTAGACGTAACCCTATCCCAATTAACCTTGATATTTTGCAAGATAAAATAAAAACCGCACAGAGATTGATACGTACCGCCGCCAGTGAGTCTTGGTACTCACACTGTTCATCTCTGGATCACAAGACCTCCTCATCAGATCTTTGGAAAAAAATGAGATGGTTTAAAGGCTATCGAGCCGGAAATACTAACAGATATGTAGATGAAAACAGCTCCTATAATTTACTTAAAACTCTGTCTCCGGATTATGTAAGGCCAGAAAATCTAAAATTTCAGTCCACCAATGAAAACCTTGACATACCCATTTCTATGCAAGAACTCTTGATTTGTATTAAATCTTCGGATACATGTCCTGGTGGAGATGGTTTATCCTACTCAATGATAAAAAACCTTCCAGAAAATGCCAAACAGGTCTTACTTTACTTATACAATAAATTTTATATAACTGGGTTTGTACCATACCAATGGCGTGAGATTATTATCAGACCTATACCTAAACCAGGAAGGGACCCACAATTGGTTGGTTCCTTGCGCCCTATTTCTTTAATGTCTGTTTTATGTAAGATATTTCATAATATTTTAGGTAAAAGATTAGAGTGGTTTGTTGAAAAAAATAATTTATTGTCAGAATGTACTACGGGATTTAGAAAATGCAGATCAACACTTGATAATCTCACTAGTTTTGTAACAAGAATACAGGTTGGATTTTGTGAGAAACAATTCACATTAGCGTGTTTCATAGATATTGACAACGCCTATAATAATGTTGATGTAGTTGGCTTGATGAAAATTTTGGATTACATTGGAGTAGGTGCGAAAATGTGTTACTATTTATGGCAATTTTTAAGTGAAAGATTTCTAAAAATACAAGCTGGTAATTCCTATTTAATTAGAAGCACTGGCCGTGGTCTTGCTCAAGGAGATCCGTTATCTCCTTTATTGTTTAATTTAGCAACGATATACATAGGAATGTCTATAGAAAATGTGTTCTTCTCACAATATGCGGATGATTATGTTCTATATGTCACGGATGAGAACATAGATATGGCGTATGACACGTTGCAGTCTTCATTAAGTGAAGTGGTCAAATCGCTGTCCGAAATAGGGCTCGAAATTTCCCCTTCCAAAAGCCAAGTATGCTTATTCAAACGTGGTCGTATCCCAGATAATTCAGACTGTACTCTTAAAATAGAGAACCGCCCTGTTCCGACAGTAGATGTGGTAAAGTACCTTGGGGTATGGTTGGATAAGTCCTTGCGATGGGCAAGACATATCAATGCATGTAGAGAGAATGCTTCTAAGTTTGTGAATATTTTGAAAGTTTTAACCGGTCCTAGCTGGGGAGTTCATCCCACACATCTTCGCAGATTGTATTTAGCAGTCGTTAGGAGTAGATTAGACTATGCTAGTTTCCTTTACGATAGTAGTTGTAAAAGTAATTTAACAAAATTAGATAAACTACAAAATCAATGTATGAGGGTTATAGGAGGTTATGTTAAATCGACACCTATACATGCAATGGAATGTGAACTTAATATTCAACCCTTACATGTGCGTAGATACTATCTGGCGGGTAAATATTATTTAAAATGTAAATCTATCAAATATCATGAATCTATGGAATTAGTATCCACATTAACTGACATGTGTGATAGAAAGCTTTGGAGTCGAAAAAAACTGCCTTTGCTTACTAATATTCATGAAAACTTAAAATTAAATGAGATGGCAGTGAGTGACAAACTTGAAATGTTTACTCTAGATACGTGGATGAGCAATGTGGATCTTACCAAGGTGATTAGACTAGATATTCCAAATGTAAACCAACCTAAACGATCATTTAGTGCCTCTGAACTTAGACGGGCAAGCTCTATGTTTATTACTCATAATTATGCCAATTTTTACAAAATATTTACTGATGGATCTTTAGTCGGAGGAGAGGTCGGTGCAGCTTTCTTTGACCCACAAAGTAATAGTCATGTTAAATTCAAAATTCAAAATAAAGTTGTAATTATGCATGCCGAATTAATAGGTTTACAAGAGGCTTTATCGTACATTGTAAGTATAAAATACGATAAATTTGTTATTTTAACGGATTCCAAAAGCGCCCTCCAACACTTGGCTCGATGCACCTCGAATTTTCGAGGCGCACCGATAGCTTACTCGATTATCGACGCCATCCGTAAATTAAAGCTCCAGAACAAATTAGTTAAATTTCAATGGATTCCTTCTCACGTAGGTTTAAGCGGAAATGAAGAGGCAGATGCCTACGCAAAACAGGCCTCTTCAGAGGGAATCCCTTGTCAAAATCTTCCATATTACTCTGAATTATTACATATTATAAAAAATCGTTGCTTAAAAATATGGAAGGAGTTCTTTGATGAGAGATCTCTGACTAAAGGCATATGGTTCAGGACTATTCAGCCCAGTCTCTCGCGATGCCCATGGTTCGTTGGGGCTGATATGAGTAGGCCAGAAATCTGTAGGGCTTTAAGGATTCGTTCCGGACACGTCCCACTGAATAGTTTTGCATATCTGATGGGCAAGACCGAATCTCCATATTGTGATGAATGTGATAAAATAGAAGATGTGTATCACGCTTTGGTTGAGTGTGTCCGGGTCGAAAACGAGAGAAATGATTTTGTTATTAAATTTAATGTTAACCTCATGGATGTGGGAGTGATAAATAGTATACTTGCCACTCCCACATCTGAGGCAGCAAGAACTATTTATAAAATATTGAAATTATTAATTAGTCGTAGATGATTTTTTGTTTAGATGCACCTTTGAGGGTGACATATTCTTTTTAGATAAAACCCTCTTTAATAAACAAAGATTAAAAAAAAAAAAAAAAAAATACTTATTTCTATAAATCCTAGGTCTTGGATGTTTATCTATATATGTATTTGTTATAAAATATAGTATCGTTGAAATGATGATGATAATAGTAGTATCTTTGCGTTAGTGACCTATAACACAAGTCTCGAACTTACCTTGGTGCTAACTCAGTCAGTGTAATTAGGTCCCATTCTGAATTTATTTATTTTATAAAGTGTAATTAGGTCCCCTTATTAAAGAAGGAAAGAGAGGAGTAGGAAAACCCAGAAGAAAATTTATAGACCAAATAAAAGAAAAATTAAACGTGAAAACATATAAAGAGGTTAAGAACTTAGCGGAAGGAAGAGAGACATGGAAAGCACTCCACCGACAAGAGCCCAGCTCTTAAATATAAGAAGAAGATTAATTAATTTATTTTATAAATTAGCAAAGTGTGAGAATGCGGCTATCAGCTTAAAAATATGTTATATCACGCCGCCTCTCGCACTCTCGTCTCGGGTAAAAATGGTGGCTTGTCACCTAGTTCTTTTATATAAGTTGCAGTTAATATTAATATGTGTTTTTAATACATAATACTAAGTATTCAATAGGGTACATAGTATCTTGGGTCAAAAATAAAAATAATTTATTTCGAGCCTTTGAACTAATAAGAAATAAAACATCATAAAGTAACTGATAGTTGTCATTAATCATATTAATTTTTAACGCGGTTTTATATTTATTATTGCGGAAAAACTGATATTGAGAGCGCTTTATGATTCCAAGAAATATAGTTTAACGTCACTGTTAATTATTTGTATGTTGTAATATTTGCATTGACGTTGAGAAAAAAGTACCTATCTGAATTGACTTGTTAAAGTCTAGCAGATTAAAACTAGGCCATTCTGAAGCGTTCCGTCGCTCAAAGACGAAATTTTTCACTCTAATAACCCAAAGGTTGACTGTAAAATAATGCTTTTAGCATCAAGTCCGCCTATTGTGCCATACAAATTGTATTTTGTACAATAAAGGTTAAATAAATAAAATAAAAAAGCTCTTCGACTAGAGAAGAAGCAGATGACTAGAGAAGAAGCATTAGTCATGAAGAAGCTCGAATCATTTGCCACTTGTGGTCACCTATTAAGTATAAACCTCTGTTTTCATTAAGTAATTCAAAATTAAATGTGAACCACTATTTTCAGTGGTAGGTCAAAAATTTGGCAGCCGAGTACAAATAGCAGTTTATTTATAATTCCATATTTATATACCACTCGAAATTATGACGGACATTCGAGGGTTTATAGCAAACAATGGAGGCTTTATTGAAGTTGTAGACCGGATATTGCGTCACGAAATTGTTATCTTCTCCATTATAGCCTTTTGGCAGGCTATAAGGCCGTTTACTGGGCCAAAATGTGGTTATTTTTAATACTGTATTATGTATAATTTTTTTTAAAGCTATAATAGTATTGTATAGTTTTACAGTGTGGAAACTTATAGCCAGATCAGCATAATAAATACTTACTATAAAAATTAATTGCTGTTCGTAAAGTTCGTATTCGGAAGACATTTCAAAGCGCGCTAGGCGTGCGCCCTAGCGCGCTTTGAAATGTCAACACGCGCTCGCCTTGCCTCCGCCTTGCTTCCACCTTTCTTCCGCCTTGCTTTCGCCTTGCCTCCGCCTTGGCCCGCCCGGCGCTCGCCCTGACTCTCGACTGCGCTTTGGGAAAAAAATCGATGGAAGCGTTACCTGAGGGCTGATACAGACCAGAGACAGTATGTCCACGACACTCGTCGGCGACCGTCGCGCGTCGCGCTTAATGTAGTGGGTTCTTGTAACTCACCATCCTTGGAAACTCATCACCTAAAAAATTGTGTAAATTCACCACCAAATGTTTTTGTTTGTTGTAAACTAGTACCCAAAAATTTGCACTAGAATAAAATAACTCATGTCTACATCTACAACCACGCAAACAATAATTATGATGTTCAGTCCTGCCAGTCGAACCGAAACTGCTAAATGGCGCGTAAAAAAACTTTATTAAGCATTAATCATATAGCCATTCAATTGACCGACCTTCGTCTAGCAGTTATTTTTGCTTACTCTGCCGAATTGACCAAATGTGTGGGCGAAATCTGATTGGGTAGGTCTGATGAAAAGTTAGCGTTATTTTATTACCAATTTTTTGCGCATCTTGTCAAGGCAACAGGAGACCTCAGAGCTGACAGCCTCCTTGGCCAAAGAATTAGCCTTGCTATTCAGCGACACAACGCTGCCAGTGGTCTGGGTACTTTACCTGGATGCATTTGAAGAAGTATTTAATTTTCTTAATAAGTGCGATAAGTAAAGGCGGTACATACAGATATAAGCGAGGCAACGCTGCCAGTGTTCTGGGTACTTTGCCTCGATAGCATTTGAAGAGTTATTGAATACTAGCTGTTCCCGTGGGCTTCACTCCTCGTAGGAATTTCGGGACAAAAACTATCCTATATTCTTCCCTGGGTATCAAACTATAAACATATTAAATTTCATTTAAATAGGTTCAGTGGTTGAAGTTTGAAGTGGTAACAAACGAACAAACGAACAAACAAATGTTAGTAGGATTAGTAGGATAGGATAGGATTTCGTTTCTTTCATTTTATTTTCTTAATAAGTGCAGTAAGTTGAGACATACGTACCAAAGCCAAGACTATCCATTTCTTGGATAACGATATATATCTGACAGTGGAAAGCTTGAAAATTGCACATCGAAAATATATGCAGCTTTTGAAAGCTACCGGACGACATTACCAACATAAATACTCGCCGGAAGCCGGCAATAACGGATGTTGCGTAAGTATATTACCGCTATAATCACTGATATTTATCACAGTGTCGGTAAGTTATTTTAAGACTCACTCATGATTTATTGAGCCTACAGGAAACAATACCTTTGTGTTTTTTGGCGATAACTCGTGTATTTTTAACCAAGTTATAAAAGAGGAGGTTATCAATTTGTTCCGATTTTTGTTATGTATGTTCGCCGACTATTCGAAGATGCCTGAAACGATTTATATATTTTTTTTATGAATACTTGTCAGGTGGTCTCATAGAATCTTTATCAAAATCATTTGTATGGGTGAAGTCTGTTTTTAGTTAAGAAAAGTTATTGAAATTTTAGACAATGTTTCAATTTAAATTTGTATAGTGTGTGTTACTATGGAATTTAATTACCTGACATAAAAATAATATTTATTTATAAAAGAACTAAAAAGCGAAGCCTAAAGACTCTAACAGACAAGCAACGCTACACCCGCGACAGCTTTCGGCAATCTATGTCGCTGCTGTCACGACACATCGCGCGATGGTCGCAGACAGGTGTTGCAAACTGTCGCGGGCTTATCGTCAGGCATTTTTACAAGCTTTATTTAGTTTCACCTGTCCCGTTTTCTGTCTATAAATCTTGTAAGTTAAATTCGACCCACTTCCCGGTTTCCGATTGAGCTGAAATTTACAATGCAATATTATGATGACAGAGCTGATCTGATGATGGAGCCAAAAGGTGGCCGAAGGAACCATGTAATGAAGGGACGCAACCCCATAGAGTTTGGGTTCATTTGATTTTCGAGGAGAAGCAATGTCAAAGAACAATATTTTAATATGTTTAAAACCGACTATAAAATTATGGGGCACTTTAAAATAACCTATTTACAAAGTTTTACGAAAATGAGGTATCAACCCGACAGTTACTCCCTTTTAGGTTGATGTTGATACCCCTTTTGTTACACATTATATAGCTAGAAGGAAACCCACAAAGTTTTGCAATTTACAAACACAATATCTCAACCACACCTAGATAAATATATCTCAACTGTGAAAAATCTATCGCATTGGTTCCGCGTTATTCTCGATTTAGAAGAATTTTATTCCTGGTCACGCCGCGATTTATGGCGGACCCAGCTAGGGGCCAGACGCATATGCACAAATCTTGTAATATGGGCAATATGCGCTGAAATTGATCTATTTTAGGGTTCTGTACCCAAAGGGTAAAAACGGGAAAGATTTCACTGTCCAACACTGTCCATCTGTCTGTCTATCGGTCTGTCTGTCTACCTTTCGGTCCGTCTGTCGGTCCGTCTGTCCGTCTGTCTGTCCGTCTATCCGTCCATCTGCCTGTCTGTCTGTTTGTTCGCCTGTCTGTCACCAGGCTCTATCTCATGAACCGTGATAACTAAACAATTGAAAGTTTCACAGATGATGTATTTCTGTTGATGCTTTAACAATAAATACTAAAAATACAATAAAATAAATATTTCAGTGGGGCTGCCATATAGTAAACATGATTTTTTTATTGATATTGGTGCGGAACCCATCATGCGCGAATCCAATGCGCACTTGGCTGTTTTTTATACAATCAGCCAAGTATGTGTACCTAGATGTGATGTTGATCATCAGATTAATATTTTTTCAATAATATTCAATAATTAAAAAATGAACATGTAGTTTCTATGGCATTGGGTATTTGTTACGTTATTAATTATACTATCTTTGCTAATAGTGAAAAATCTATTACATTCCGTTCCGCGTTTTTCTCGATTTAGAAAATTTTTATTTCTCCAGGCCGCGATTTATGGCGGGCCGGGCTTGGGGTCAGACGCATATGCACAAATCCCCAGATTTAACGCCCCTTAGTTTTCCGTAGTAGTTATAGATTGGGTAGTTTGTCTAGGAATGTCAATTGATGGTGACCTTGACTTGGTTTAGGTAAAGATGTGCGTATTCGGATAAGCATAACTTCTTTTTGTGTCGATGGTACTTCTAGATGTTGTCAGTCGAAAATCGTGCCACTTACCTATTTCCAAAAACTCTCCATTCTTTGCTAACATGTCCGTAACGTCACATTTTATAGATTGGTGAAGCCACACAACAAAAGTTTGTGAGTGTGTGATGTGTGTAAGTTTGTTACTTTTTCACGCGCAAACGCCAATTTCAATTTCAATTTATTTATTGCTTTTCACATTATACATGTATTAGATTACACTACACAGTCACTTCTTAGGTTAGTAGGTACAACATGAACCCTGTTAGGGCATTGCAACAGAAAATAACGGAACGGCATGCGGATTATTTCTTAGTATGTATCAAATTCAATGTTAAAATTATTATGAATAAAAATGTAATTTCTTTTTATTTATGTCTTAAAATTTAATTTAATTTTGGTCATATTTTTTATTTTATTTAATGAGTCAATACTATACTATAATATTTAATAACGTAAAAATGTTGTTTTAATTTAAATTTCAATGCAGATTATGTTATTCGTTATTATCATTAATTGTATATTTTGTCAAATCTTTATCATTAAAAAACTCGTCCAATGTATAATAATTTTTATCTATAAGCAGGGCTTTTAATCTTTTAATAAAGATCGAATTCTTCTCCTCTGCTCTAAGCAGGTCTGGGAGGGCATTATAGACTTTAATTGTCATTGCAAGCGGCCCAGAATTAAATATTTCTAAATAACGAGTGTTGTTCGGCCTCACTAACATATTCTTCTTCCTTGCGGGATAGCGTCGCGGTAAATCGTCTTTTTTCGCCTGCCTTAATTTCGATCAAATTTGGTATGAAGGAAGCTGATGTCCTGGATTAACGCATAGGCTACTTTAACCGCGGGTTAAACCGCAGGGCGCAGCTAGGTATTTCAAAAAAGCTTCGCGTAAGTATTAATTAAATCAAATATTTTTTCCAGTAATTATGCCTTTGCAGACACTTTTACACTTCAAAAGTGTCTAAACACTTACTGCCTACTTTAGGCAGCAGACTGGTAGAGAATAAAATCCGATTTTCCCTGACTTTTAACATAATTACATGAAACAAATGAAACTTGCAACAATATAAGGCGTTATATTCAAGATGAACAGGAAACAGCTGGCAGTTATGTTTGTTATGTTTCACGGATATTTTCTTCGTTTGCACCAGCTCCAGCTATATTAAAAAGTTCTAGTAGCAAAGAGAAATGCTTTCATTTTATGTTAGTAGCAGTTAGTTCAGACAAAGGGCATTAAACAATTATTTTCTGTGATAAAATTCTTAGTAATTACGTACAAAAAATGATTAGCTTTAAAAGAAACAAAACAACATTTCTGTAGATTTTCACACAAAGATGAGTTTCATTTGAAAAGATCATTTTCGTGATAAAATCATTTATCTTCTTCAAATCTTTGTATTTTTTGTTATGAAATAAGTAATTTTTGTCAATCTGATGAAGATAAAATCAATTTTTTTTGTGATAAATTTTAGTAATTTATTTATTTAAACTTTATTGCACAGTAAAAAAACGTACAAGTGGCGGACCTAATGCCATATGGCATTCTCTCCCGGTCAACCATTGGACCGAGCGGAAAATATGTGTGGCTGGCGTGATAAAGATCGTGGAAAAGTATACTAAATATTAAATATATTTAGTATACTTTTCCACTACATTTTGTACATAAGTTAAAATATAAATTATTTTTATTAACTTATTTTGTTTAAATTTATTTAAATTTATTTAAACAAAATACCTAAAAAAATACAAAAAAACAACTTTTTTGTAGCCTGCCATGCTTTGCCCAACAATGGGACACCTATTGTTGGGCCCTTTAGTTTTCCACAAACTTCTATCAGTGGCGATTGTTTACCAGCCCTTTTCATTAGCCAATTTGCTTTTCAAATTACATGCAGGTTACTGCAATACGCCCTGCCCTGCCAATGAAATCCAAAGATGGTAATGCTTATTCCCTGATTTATTGGGACACGAGTGACACGAAATCTCGAGCAGTTTTTGGTTTAAAAAAATACGAGTTGATGGCCTTCACAGATCCACAGCCTCGCTAGCTTGATAGCCATTATAATATTTAACACAGAAGGATTTTTCCATAAGCGAAAAAATCACCATCATAAACGAAAATACAGCGAGAAGACCACCTATTTAAATGTAAATAAAACGTATTCAACTATTGAGCGCATATTCTGAATCTGAACGAACCTATTAGCAAAGTGGATTCACTTAAGTCGCTTATTTAAATACTCTACTTTTCTTCCTGGGAGAAAAGAAAAAAATTAAAAGTACTGCTTATTGCTTTTCATTCTACGCAGATTGTAAAAGTCGATTAGGGGAAATGAACGCAAATAAGATGCGATGATGCTAGCAATCCATCTCTATTTTGATCAACTTTTCCTCACCTTGCTAAAAGTGGCCTTTGGTACTAACGGATGTGTTCTCTGTCTGTCTAAGACCATAAGACCCAATAGGCTCTATCTGCTCCATTAGGGATAAAAACATGATATAACATTTTCTTGTACATGGTAAAATGTAAACAAACATTTCATAAAAAACATTATTTACTTACACGTTCTTATATATTATATTTTTATGTAATATATCTTTTAAAATTACATATTTTGCACTATTTTCTAGACTATGCTTGTCATCACCAGTCATCACCAGGTTGACTGATAGATATAGCCGATGGCTTTAAGTCCGCCTATTCGCATTTGTAACAAAGTTAAATAAATCAATAAAAAATAAATTCTTCAGACCTGATCTTATTAAAGGTTGAAAGCTAAGTTTTTAATATGAGTTATGGTCAAGACCAGGTCTTGAACTCGCTACACTAGCGGTCTTCATGATCGTTTTTCTGTATTACGCTTTGCTTGTGGCTCTGATCGAGGATCCCACGTCTCCGCTGGGGCCGATTTCCCTAATGCTGTTCACAGAAGTTCCATAGGATTTGAATATCTCATCATATTTCGATTTTTTATTTCGTCTATTTCCGCTGTGCTTCGCTGCGCTCGTTTAATCTTTACATTCGGGTCGGGTTGCCTTTTATTGTCTTTAGTACGTACTGGGTGAGAAGTTAAAGCTTTTTTTGCGACTTTAAATGTGTTTTACTTTTCATATGAATACCTTTTTCATCTTTTGCAGATACAGACACACTGTCACGAATTTGGGACTGACGGTTCAGACAAGGTCGTTTCGTAGATGCCAACTTTGAGTTTTAAAGACCTATCCTACGATGGGTTACCGTAGAATCACCAGTGGGTTGGCCGGTAGATAAAGCCTATGTCTTTAAGTCCGCCAATTACATAATTAATAAAGTTAAATAAATTAATAAATGGGTTAGTCGAGAGGAAAAATTCCTCCCACTTTATAAGGGACATATATGTATATAGTGTATGGGACATACCAAAAAATTTTTTTTTTCATATTTTCATTTTATTACTTTGTCACCCATGCCAAATTACAGCTTTCTGGTACTTACCTATACTCTCTGAGTAGAAGCGTGGACAAACCCTTATAGTTTCACCTGATCACCTTAGGTGATCCTTGTTTACTAACCCTGAAAAAGGGATTAAAATAGTGATGGATTGCTAGCCACATCGCCTATTATTTAGATTCAAATCCCGCCCATTGAAACTAAGCGAGGATGAAATGTATTTTTTTTAACAATGACTTTCGTTATGTTATTCCCAAAGAGCCTATTATAGCCAAACATTCAAACTGTATAAGCTATTTCTTCTCCATTTCGCAACGTATTTTATAGCATTCATAATAATAATTGCTCGTCTCCGTCAACAAAGCGTAGATACGAGTAGTTATTACATCGCCGCTCCGCAAATCCATCTTCTGTCGGGTTCTCTCTCGCGGTAACTTGAGATTTAATTAATTTGGTAAAGCACTTGTAGTAGGCGGGGGACATAAATCTGACGAAACAGATCCGTGGCCTGTGTCACTCCCCGTTTAGGTATCGAAAATATACCTACGCATTACGGCCTCTATATGGAGGCTAATCCAGCCAGGACGACTCGCTAGAGTCGCTAGCGAGCAGTGAGAAGTGACACACGCGCGGTTTGTTCACCAGA
Source organism: Acrobasis consociella (assembly GCA_963555685.1). Taxonomy (NCBI): domain Eukaryota; kingdom Metazoa; phylum Arthropoda; class Insecta; order Lepidoptera; family Pyralidae; genus Acrobasis; species Acrobasis consociella. The sequence continues at coordinate 4,567,109 of OY743109.1, read as the reverse complement.
TTTACCGACTTAATCGTCATGGAAAGAATAAGAAATAACCGGCCAAGTGTGTGTCGGACTCGCGCACTAAGGATTCTGTACCATTATCTATGAAAATCAAGTTTTTTGTATGGGAGCCACCCTTAAATATTTATTTTATTTCGTTTTTAGTATTTGTTGTTATAGCGGCAACAGAAATACATAATTTGTGAAAATTTTAACTGTCTAGCTATCGCGGTACTTAAGATACAGCCTGGTGACAGACAGACAGCGAAGTCTTAATAATAGGGTCCCGTTCTTACTCTTTGGGTACAAAACCCTAAAAAGGCAAAAAATACTGTGCAGTGTTTAATTGCTTGAACACAGACAATGATCCAGATTTAACTTTTTTTACACTTCCTAAAGACGCTGAACTTTAGGTACCTTACCTTTAGCGTCTTTACGAAGCATATTTATATTAAAAATTATTTATACTAAATAGGTACCGTACCTATTTAGTTTATCATTAATTATCATATGATAGGTATATTAAGATATTATTGGTAACATACATATATATGATCTCCCATGCTGGTCTGGGAGAAATGAAAAAAACTTAGAATGTACCAGCTGCTTCTCTTCCCGCGCAGATCGTAAAAGCCGATCGAGGGAATGGGCAAAAATGCGAATCATGTTAACAGGCGATGCGGCTAGCAACCCATCACTGTATTGATTGCTTTTCCATCTTCTCGCCCCCCATGACGCTAAAAGTGGCTTTTGGGTCTTGCGGCCCTGGGTTCTGCATAGAGCCGCAAGCTCAGGCCGCAAGACCCAAAATGCTCTGTCTGCCCCATTAGGGAATAAGACGTGATAGTATGTTTGTATGTATACATATATGGTTATTATTACGGAAAAAGATTTATATACGATATAATATATTACTTATGTATGTACAGTTAACAAAGTAGGTGAATACATGCGCAGCCAAAAACGCCTGTTTGAAATTGCCTGCGCTAGATGGCGATGTTAGTATCTTGACAACCCTAGGCGAACTGCTCACTTAATCGGTTTTGTGTAGGTATCTACCTATGATGAACCGTTTGTCTAGCGTAATAAGAATGAAATTGGCTTGCAACTGAAATTCTAGGTATCTAAACGAGTAGGCGTCGAATTCTGACGCGAGTTAAATTAGACCATATCGCTACAATATTGAATAGATATTTCTTTGAATTTCTTTTTAGAGTAAGACTTCTGTACGTAAGTACTAGTATGTATTCTGTGCCTACGATTTGAAACTAATCTTTTTTAGTCATGTTCTTATCTTTTTTGTTTTTCTTTCTTGTTTTCTTTCCCGTCTTTTTTTTGGCTTTTCTCTGATTCTTCATGGACAATCCAGTCTTGATCCTTTTAAATATGTTGACAAATCGGTGGGACCACGGGTACAACACGGTTCGAGAATACTTCAAATATCTTTGGTGGGAACATAATAAAACACCTATACAGGATTTATACTTTTAAAGATTGTATTCTTCTTACTTACTTGTGTAAAAAGAGTTAAACAGCTTTACTTTAAACCCGTTGCTTAAGCGACAGCGTTTTACAAAACAATACTTAAGTATATTTTTGTAAAACACTGTTGGTTGTCTTGGTTAAATAGAAATAAAATATTGCAATACATTTTATGAGAGTCTTTTCATCAATAACTTTTATTTTTATTTTAGATGGTTGTTAACATAAAAAAAAATCTAGGTATATAGTTTTTAAAGTTTCTATCCGATTTTGTAATAATACGCTATTTTCTAACAAGTCAAATCAGATACTTTTTCTACACGTCAAAATGAACAGTTTCTATGGGATTTTGTATTAAATACAGGCAGATGACTTCATAGTTTTTCAGAGTCAAATAGCACTTTTATTAGCAGTTTTTGTGCAATAGTAAATTTAAAATTACATTAGAATGGATATGTTCAAAGTCAAGTGACATTATTTTGCGACGTTTTATTTTGTTATCAGTACATTTTTTTTTGTGGCTCTTTCTTTCTTATGGTTTTATTAGTATTTTTGACGCTTTGAGTGTGTCTAAAAACCAAAACATCTTATAAGGGATATTACTCTTCTTTCCTGAAAGCCATAAATTGAACCAATTTGTTCAATAACATAAATCCGTCAGATTGGGTACAGACTACAAATATTCACATTTCACGATTCCTTATCTCTCGTGTACATACATAAATCTATGGCATATGCAGCTAACTAAATAGACAGGATAGCCACAGCACTCGAATTAAATTTTTGATCAAGATAGAATTAAATTCAGAAACGAAAATAACAAAATCTTTAAGCAAATTCTATATCCATATCTTTATATTTTAAATTACTTTTTATCAATTATTATAACTAAATAATATCTATCAATATAAACCAATCCAAACTACATGGATTTTAAAAAAGAAAATCAAGAATTTAAGTACAAATTTGTGTACTCCGTGCACGATTACATACAATATAAATAAATGAATAAAAAAAGTCCTTAATTTTTTTATTTACCTATGCTGTCCCACGGCTGGGCAAAGGTCTTCCCTCTGTAACGCGATTAATCCCTATCTTACGCCCTGGACTTCCAGGTCTTTTCAATCAGTGCCAGATTTTAGAAATCTACTGCCAGTATTTATGTACTGCACTTAAGTATTTGTATTTCTATGATAGACATACTTTAATTTTATCACTAAACTTATTTATACAAATAGTTTTAGAAAAACCTTACTGAGGTAACTGTGACACCTTCCTTCACATGGTGTTCGCCTTCTTTTGTGTTGTATTAAAAGTATTAAAAATATATTTTTTTGCACAATATCGCATAGTTATAAAGATCATGCTGGATGTACTTTTATTATTGTTTTACATTTCTTAGCAATATCTATTTCTATGTGTGTCAATGAAAACACCTCGATTTAGCGACGAAGTAAGTGTTCGATATTATGACTTGTAAAATTGAATGTGTGGATTTTATGTGTGACTGTATGAGACTCTTTTAAGCGCGGAATCAAATTACAGAGTGTGTTCAATATACAACGTGGAAGGGACATACCCGTAATAAATCGAACCACGGGCTATACTAGATCACTATAGTTTAATGGAATAAATAAATAGGGACAAATTACACTGATTGAGCTAGCCCCAAAGTAAGTTCGAGACTTGTGTTATGGGATACTAACTCAACGATACTATATTTTATAACAAATACATATATAGATAAACATCCAAGACCCAGGACAATTTGAAAAAGGCCATTTTCCAACTTGCCCTGGCTGGGGATTGAACCCAGGACCTCAGGATTGGTGGTCTAGCGTGTTGATCATTACGCCACGAAGGTCGTCGACAAAAATGGAATTAAAATGAAAGTCAAAGATTTTTTTAAATCGGAGTTTCCATACAAAGTTGTGCAGCCGATTTTTATTGTTTTTGACTGTTTTTAAGGTTCCGTAGCCAAATGGCAAGAAACGAAACCCTTATGGATTCGTCATGTCTGTCTGTCTGTCTGTCCGTCAGTATGTCACAGCCTCTTTTTTCCGAAACTATAAGAACTATACTGTTGAAACTTGGAACGTAGATGTATTCTGTGAACCGCATCAAAATTTGGGGGTTTCCCATACTTAGAACTTAAAATAAAATATAAAAAAATCATCAAACCCATACATGTGAGGTATTTATAGAAAGGTCTCCATAAATGATATTGAGATTTCTAAAATATATTTTTTCTAAACTAAATAGTTTGCGCGAGAGACTCTTCCAAAGTGGTAAAATGTTTGTCCCGTCCCCCCTGTAACTTTTGATCAAAGTTACGACAAAATAAAAGAACTTTTAAATTATGTTACTTGCTGCTACGGAACCCTTTATGGGCGACTCCGACTCGCACTTGGCTGCTTTTTTTTAATTATCGTTATAATAAGTGGCGGCTGCACACTTTTGTATGGATTGTCAGTTTTTCACTGTTATTTTAATTTCATTTACCTACTATTAGTGGTCTAAGTATAGCTCGTGGTTCGATTTTTTACGAGTATGTATCTTCCACGATGTATAGGTAAGTTACCTATGCTTATATAAGGTCTAGCAAAATATACTGAAACTATATTAGGGGTGAATTCAGCGTTGCTAAACCTATTATAGTTATATTTTTTTTATGAATTTGAGGCTATTTCTTTCTACATTTTTCGTGTAAATAAATTGGTAAACAAATAGAGAAAGTAGTTATATAAATAATTATCATCTCACTTCAAGTACTCTACAACTACCTATAGTAACAGTAGTGACTTTAATTGGTTAAGTCCTAAAAGATTCGATAAATAAAATTCACATCGCACAAAACATCCAATTCCCTACAAAATAAAGTAAAATTACCTGCAAAATGAGTGTTAAAAGGGAGCATTTGAGAAAAATGTCGGCAATAGCGAAAGCCATTACTCTCGGTCGAGAAGCACGCTGCACGACAATTGGTCAATTTTATAGGAAAAAGATATCAAGAGCGAGTTGCACTTGTAGACTTCTGTCCCTATCTTTTTTTCTATATTTGACATGGCAAGAACAAGACAAAACATATTTTAACTTAAATAGGTTTAGCAAAAGTTTCTAATTTTATATGCGAATACTCTACAGGAATAATCTAGAGTCACAATCAGGTTATTTAAAAAAAAACCACCAAATTGACAACCTCTGTGGCGTAATGGACAACAATCTTGTCCCCCAAAATAAAGCATTTTATTAAATTTTCCTGGGTATTGAATGTTTACCTGTATATTATAATTTTTAATAAAATATAGTATCGTTGAGTTAGTATCCCATAAAACAATTCTCTAACATACTTTGGGGCTAGATCAATCAGTGCAATTTATCCTTATATATTTATTTATTTATTTCTCGTTACACACAGGCTCAAACTCAGAGGTGCAAGTCGCACTTAGTGAGAATTAAACTTGTGCCTTACAGATGCACAACGCGTACCTCAACAACTTGGCCAAAGCTTCAAACAAGCTGTTATAATGTGACTTTAATTTATAAAGATTTACCAACAATATCTCGGTTCTCGCAATCCTTAGAATCCTCTGACCCTGAAGAAATAAAATGTAACAAAAACGATAAACGGATCAAGGGTAAGACCGGGCCCAACAATGGCGATTTTTCTTCGGGTGTTTCAACAGTATATTATGGGATTTAGACGGGAAAAGAATGGCTGGGCAGTGCTTTGCGTTAGACGAATGGCCGACGCGATATATTTACCGAACATATATCATGGCACGATTCATCTTAGGTTTTAAATAGCTGAAGAGCTTTATAACCATACTAGCGGTGTCCATGGGCTTCGCTCCCCCTGAAAATTTCAAGATAGAACTATCCTATGTCCTTTCCTGGCTATCAAACTATATCCATATCAAATTTCGTCTAAATAGGTTTAGTGGTTGAAGCGTGAAGTGGTAACAAACAAACAAACAAATAGACAAACTCACTTTCGCATTTATAATATTAGTAGGATAGGATTTTAATTGGGTAGATGATTGGATCAAAAGTAAATTATTCGGTACAGTTCATGAAATACAACGTCCCAAAATAGTGTCGCTATTTATTCATTATGTCCATTTTCAACATGATTTTAGATTTAATAATACATAAAAACTGATATTAACAGTGCTATTTGACTTCAAAAAAGGATGACGACACGCTTTCGTATCTTATACAAAATCCCATAGAAATTGTTTGTTTTGATGTTCAGAAAAAGTGTTTAATTTAACTTTTTGCCATTTGCGTATTGCAGGATTATCTCTTCCGTTTGTCAATGACAAGTTCATTCAAGATAAAAACAATAATAATTTTAGAAGCTTTTATTTAAAAGCTTTTCTTGTAAAGTCTAAGCAAAGTACTTTATTGTTAGCTTAGAAAGAGGTTGCGTAGTTTTCTTAATTTCGTGATCCATCGTCCGATTAGCTTTTTGTCTTAATAATATTGCATTGTCTTTAGTGATATGACGGAGTGAAAATTCGAAATTTATTTCCTTAAAAATTTCCGGAAATGTTCAACATTTCTTGAGAATTTTCGTTGAAAATTTTCCTGAAGCCATTTCTTTCGAGAAATTTCTCGGAAATTTTCCAGACCGTTTCAGACATTTTTCTTAATTTTCAAGAACGGCACATCACTAATTGTCTTACAAGTATACAAATAGGGTACCCATCACATTTTCGCAATTAACTTCAACGATTTTCATTTCCCATAAAACTATTCGCAAATATTTTATTACAATATTTAACAAACCCTAAAATCTGTTGACATCGAAATTTCATTTACTCGATTATTCGTTATTTACAAACTTAGTACATCGTTAATTCTTTTTATATTTTATGTATTTTATCGAAATAACGTAACATCAAATTTTTGTTACCCATAATTTTGTTTCCACGTAAGTTTCAGTTTGCAAAATAGTTGAAACATTTGAAACGAGTGCTAGGAAACTTCTATCCATTTTCCTAGGTTAGGGCAAACCTATAGGTAAGGTTATGTTAGAACTGCGACCAACACACGAACTAAACGAGAGAGCGAAGCGAGCGTGCCGCGGGAGCGGCCGGCGATTGGTAAGACACTTCTATCCATTTTCCTAGGTTAGGGCAATCCTATAGGTTAGGTTATGTTAGAACTGCGACCAACAAACGCACGAGCCGAGCAAGCGAAGCGAGCGTGCCGCGGTAGCGGCCGGCGAGTGCTAAGACATTTCTATCCATTTTCTTAGGTTAGGGCAATCCTATAGGTTAGGTTATGTTAGAACTGCGACCAACAAACGCACGAGCCGAGCAAGCGAAGCGAGCGTGCCGCGGTAGCGGCCGGCGAGTGCTAAGACACTTCTATCCATTTTCCTAGGTTAGGGCAATCTTATAGGTTAGGTTATGTTAGAACTGCGACCAACAAACGCACGAGCCGAGCAAGCGAAGCGAGCGTGCCGCGGTAGCGGCCGGCGAGTGCTAAGACATTTCTATCCATTTTCTTAGGTTAGGGCAATCCTATAGGTTATGTTATGTTAGAACTGCGACCAACACACGCACGAGCCGAGCGAGCAAAGCGAGTTATTATGTGTACCGTTACATATTTAAACATGTTTTTATGAACAGTTTTATCGATAACTTAATATTTTATATGAAATGTTAGTTCGATATACCGTTTTTCTATAAAAGAAAACCATTTTAAAATATATATTTTTTATAATGTTGTTATTATAATATGAAACTGCGATGATAAACTATTCGTTTTATTATGAAAAAAATGTATTAAAGATCGTGGAATAGTTTTCTGGGAAATGAAATTCGATGTCAAAAAAATCTGTATTCTAATAGACACCCATACAAATAATATTTTAGCTCAATTGGTTGAAGATAACTGGTTTCAAATTAAGTTGCAAGATTTGACCCAAAAAACGTACAAGATTCATCATGATTTCTCCCGCATAACGTCCACTGCTGGATATAGGCATTTGACATTACTATTGGAGAGTAGAAGTTATTCTTGGAATTAAAGTTTGATCGTATCCGGCCCAAGGTTACTAGAGATAATCTATGACTCATTGTCAGTGACGTATAATAACGCAAGTACAAAGAAATACCATTGATATTTCAACAGTCGATTAATACACCTACAAAAAAGTAATGTCAGCTCAAAAATTGGACACCCGTGTTAGCTATAAAGGTTATACACACAAACAAACAGAAATTCCCAAAGAATCATAACACAGTAATAAAAAAATAATAAAAGTAGCGTATTAATTATTTCGCTGTTTTTTCATGATCCCGAGCTTCGATATTATAAGTCCATACAATACCATCTGCGCACTATCTATCTATACATATATTATAACACAAAAAATGTATCAATACATTGAACATATTTCCATAAAAAATTTGGGGCGATGCAGATATAGTAAAATGGTAAGAATAAAAAAAATGTTTGTCTGTTTTACACGCTTATCTTTCGGAAATACTTACTGGACGGATTCGAATTAAACTTTTTTGTTATATAGCTTTTAGGCCTGGGCAAAGTATAATTGATGGATTTTGGAAAATGGAACACCTGAAGCGGATCCATAATTATCCAACTAAAATATAAAAATGACGCCTTAGAAAAAGTTGCCCAGCCTGATGAGCATTTTCCAGAAGTCCACGCAAACGAAGTCGCGGGCTTCGGCTAGTAACAAATATAACTTCGAATTCGGTCATTCCACCGTCAATTATCTGCCAAGCATATTTCATTGGGCGTTGATTCATTGAATGGGCAATTTATCTTACTCCGTACTAATGGTTTAAGGACACTAACTGATTTTGATCAATCGTGGCGACAAATGTGCGGTTCGGGCTAGATTATGATTGATATGATGTGGCAATTGGGCTGGGACAAGAAGGGCATAAATTATACGAAAGCCATTTGAAATAAATTGCTTCCTCGAAAACGAAGATGAATGAATTCTACTAATATTATAAATGCGAAAGTAAGTTTGTATATTTGTTCGTTTGTTTGTTACTACTTCACGCTTCAATCACTGAACCTAATTAGATGAAATTTGATAGGTATATAGTTTGATACCCAGGGAAGGACATAGGATAGTTTTTATTCCGAAATTCTCAAGGGGAGCGAAGCCGATGACGGGCACAGCTAGTACCTAAAATTCCTTAGATATTTAATACTATTTTTTAGTTAGAATTTATATCCCTTATATATCTATTTGTTTGTCTGTATATAATGAACTCTGATGCAGTTCACTAACATGTACAGTACACGTAGAGATTTTCCCGGAAAATCCATGAAACATACTCATTGTATCATCACCTACACTACTACCTATTCATTGGTATATTGCAATTCTTTTAGGATTCTGTACCCAAAGGGTAAAATGGGACCCTATTACTAAGTCTCCACTGCCCGTCCGTCCGTCCGCCCGTCTGTCTGTCTGTCAGTCTGTCTATCACCAGGCTGTATCTCATGACCCTTTGTCTATCTATCTAGCACTGATAACTAGACAGTTGAAGTTTGTACAGATGATGTATTCTTGTTGCCGCTATAAAAACAAAGACTAAAAACAGAATTAAATAAATATTTAAATGGGGCTCAAATAAAACAAACGTGATTTTTTAATAATGGTACGAAAACCTTTGGCCAGTTATTTATGGACTTTGCCAAAATCGAATTACATCAAATTGTTTTATAAATTATCATTTATTTTTGGAAATGTTTACGTTATACCTATACCTAACCTAAGCTAACACAGATATAGTTAATTCATAAAGTTATTTGAACGTTTAGATCTAAACATAAGTAGGTAATGAAAGACATTTTCATTAAGTAGTAATTTATTGACATAAGCAAATATATTAAGAGTACGAGTAAATTAAACCAAATATGTTAAGAGGTAGGTAGAAACTTACAAGTAACATCAATAAATTAATACTTAGACTAAGTTAGAATGAATCCCTAGTACAAAATCTTCAAAAATAATAGGTACTAGCTATTCAACTATATACAATGTCCTTTTTTATTAAGAACAAATATTTTAAAGCGTGATTCAGTCTATCATTTTAAACAACTTTTTCCAATAAATGTATATCGAAATACGAAAAAATAATTTTCATTTTTCATTGTAATGATATCACGTGACTACTTCGATTTTTATGAAAACCTAAAAATTTTTTTTCGTATTTCGATAAACATTTATTGAGAAAAGTTGTTCAAAACGATGGTCTTATCACCCCTTACAATATTTATACTTAATAAAAAAGGACATTGTACAACTTTAACATTATAAATTTATAACTTTATAACCCAAGTCAAATTTAACAACAGTTTCCAACTTGAATTACGTGTATTTTTAACCTTCCTTCAACCCGGGGACATCCGCATAGACTGTAAATATTGTTGCTTACTCTCTCCCTTGCGTCTTGATCGAGAGGGAGAGGAGATATCTTAATATTTTGGTTTCATTCCTATTCATTAGGATTCCGGGCATGTATGAAACAAACGCTCGGTGCGGGTAAATCGACTACCGAATATTAAATAATGCCCTTTCGTAGGGAGTTAGTTGCTGTAAAGTAAAAAAAGCTTTAACTGGTTTTTAATCCTACTATACTACTTCCTACTATCCTACTAATCCTACTAATATTATAAATGCGAAAGTGAGTTTGTATATTTGTTTATTTGTTTGTTTGTTACCTCTTCAAGCTTAAACTACAGAACCGATTTGAATGAAATTTGACATGAATATAGTTTTATACCCAGAGAAGAACATAAGATAGTTTTTTTCCCGAAATTCCCACGGGCACAGCTAGTAAATAATAAAATACGGACATATCACACAGATTGAGCTAGCCCCAAAGTAAGTTCGAGACTTGTGTCATGGGATACTAACTGAACGATATACCGTCATCATCATCATCATCAGGTCTTTTTTTCTCCACTGCAGGAGCGCAACCCTCTCTGTACTACTTGAGCCATACTTGGCCATAGCAACCAGGGGACTTTGGCCTACACTCTCCTCGCTGGCCAGACGGGTTGGTTTCATTGATGTTTATAAGCTTTGTTTAGCTTGTATTTCCTAAAACGCCTTCTACGACATCCACGGGAGGATTTGGAGTAGACCTATTTTATAATATAGATAAATATCCAGGTTTTAAAACCTAACAAATTTAGATATTAATTTAGATTTTTAATTTAGTTTTCATATTTAGTTCAGTAAATATTTATTTAATAAAATGTCATAACAAAGTTAATCTTGACTACGTCCATTTTAATTATTAATAAAAATTTACGAAGATGCATCGCATTTAAATTTCGCATGACATCACAGCTAAGTACGATTTTTACATAGCGGTGACGTCGCAAGCTCCAACTCTGGAACTTAAATGCTTTGTGAAGATGTGATAGACGCATATCTTTGTGAATTTCTACTTTTTTGATAAACTAAAAATAAGGGTACATTATTTTTGGATAATCTTAAAGACTACTAACTACTTTTCTAACCCTGTCATCACCCCTATCAGACCTTTACAGGCAGTTTTACACATCGATAAGTATAATTTACATCACGTGTACCCAATTTATATTCAAATTTAATTAAAAAGGTGTTCTTATTTATGCTCCTTTGGATGCTATGTTTTTGATTTCGCATAATATGTTGCTCTTTGGGAGCAGTAGATGTCAGACTAAATATTATATTACCATTTGTGCCCCGACATCACTTGGCCATTACAATAACAGCGGTCTACCCTATCGCTCCATGTTAACAAGGTTAGGTTCTGTTTACACTGAATGAACATTAAATATGTATGGTACTTCAACATGGTTATTTTCCTTTTTATTTAGGTGTTTTAGTAAGATATTTAATGGTCATGAATAGGTTCTTAAGGGTAAAAGCCTAAATAGGGAATTAGTGAGAATGTGAATCATATCTAGAGGCACTGTTTTGATTTCCTTTTTCTATTTTCACACCCATCGATGCGCTAAATGTGGCCTTTAGGTTTTTGGCCCTAGGCTCTATTTGCTTATAAATCTTTAATGTATTTCTAAGTATGACAAGAAGAAAAATCTATAGGAGACTGTTAAAGTTGAATAGTCCGTGGCGTGATCTAATTAAGACTATTTAATTTGAATAGTCCATAGCGTATTGGTTAAGAAATTATTTGATCTTGAAACCGATTTGCCCCGGAGCCGGAGATTCAACGCATTACCTACTACATATAAGTAGACTTCTGACATGCAACAACGTGGAAGGGACATACCCCTTAATAAATCGAATTACGGCCTATACTAGACCACTACAGTATGATTACATTAAAATAACAGTCAAAATCTTTATAAAAAATCGGAATTTCCATACTAAAGTATGCAGCCGACAGGGCAATTTGTATGGGAATGTCGCTTTTTTTGTTTTTTTGTCTGTTATTTTATTATAGTGATCTAGTATAGTCCGTATATGATTTTTTATTACGCTTATGTGTAGCTTTCGATTCTAAAGGTATAATAAAATCTAATTCAAACTAACTATTAGGGCTCTTTACTATTTCAGACGAGCGACAGTATGCCCACGACACCTGTTGCTGACGGTCGGCAACAATCGGTGACGGTTGGCAACGGTCGGCAACTGTCGCTGACGGTCGGCAACTGTCGCTGACGGTCGGCAACTGTCGCTGACGGTCGGCAACTGTCGCTGACGGTCGGCAACTGACGGTGACGGTCTGGAACTGTCGGTAACTGTCGGTAAAGGTCGGCAGCTGTCGCAAACCGTCGTCGGGTGACACATGTCAATCTGTCACTAAAGGTCGCGCGACCGTCCGTCGGTGACAATCGCTGATAGTCGACAGGGTATCGCGAATACTGTCGCTAGTCTGTAAGAGCGCTTATTTAATCGTCTCCGCTTTTAATTAATTAATCAATCCTACTCTCCCACTGTTCAATAAAGTAATTGTAAAACGTCCCTTTCCAAAGTTGCGGGCATGACCCGGCCCATAATCATTCGATAGAGTATTTACTCGAATAGGAAAGTGGTTAGTTGGGTCAGATGAAATTATTAGAGGTTCATATTATTGAATGTAATTTACACTTTAGGGTTAAACTTTGTGGTTTTACGGCCAAATTATGTTATATATGTTTAACTTATTAGGGCTTAAAATGCTTGTTAGCCCAGTGGGAGTATATGAATATATGTATAGTGCTTTCGCAAGTCAAGCAACCCATGATATGCAATTGGATATAACGAATTGGGTTATAATTTAGGGTGACTAAGTATACATCGTGGAAGGGACATTCCCGTAATAAATCAATATACTAGACCAATATAGCTTAATAAAATAAAAATATCCTTCAAAAAAGAAAAAACGAATTTCGAAATTACAATATACAAATTGCCCAGGCACACACACTGCACACTTTAGTATGGATGTGCCAAAATTGTTTTCTAATAATATAATGTTGTTCTTTTACTGTTATTTTAATTCTACTAAAATGATGTTTACTTTCGCTCTGTTTATACAAAATATACATGATTTAAATAGTGAAGTTTTCAAAAGTAATATAGAAATACCTGTACTCTTTCAAGTGATATCATTTTCAACATTTTTTGTTGGTTGGTTTGTGGTTTCCTCTTGGTCTTTAGCAATCCAAAACCTTAGCTTTAATAGAAAACGTTAACTCTTTTAACTTTTTTTTTGTGTATATGCATAAGAATAAAGAAAAAAATTACAAAGATACGAAGCATCTAAGTTCCGCAGTGGGGGTTTATCACATCACCGCTAAGTAAAAATTATACTTAGGCGTGAAATTTTAATGCGCTGTTTCTTCGTCATTTTTTTTTCAGCGAAAAGAAAATATTAAAAAAGGTTACATTTTTTTTAAATCTAATCGATGGTCCAAACATATTCTTGTAAAGATGTTGCAATAAGCTCCATCCTTAATATTCTAATTAGAGTTTTCACATTGGCCCTATTGGGCGCTAATGTGGGGCCAATGTAGGACCACTCCTCCTGACCCAGCTCAGTAAAGGTCGTAGAGCAAGAGACTTTCTATTTAGTCTCTTGCTCTACGACCTTTACTGAAGAGAATAATTTATTTATTATGCAAAAGGAGGTGGGCAAGAATATGAATTATGTCAGTGGTCGTTCCAAAACTCTAGTAGCTTTTAGATTTCGTAAAAAAATGATATTTAAAAAATGACCTTCAATAAGAGACAAATTTATACATACATACATACTATCACATCTTTATCCCTAATGGGGCAGACAGAGCAATTTGGGTCTTGCGGCTCTAAGCAGAAAGAGCCCAGCGCTGCAAAACTCAAAGGCCACTTTTAGCTTGATGTGGGCAAGGTGTATGAAGACAAATTTATCCTACATTGAATTTTTTTTTTACTTTAACTTTGACTTTGACTTTGGAACTTATTGTAACATCGTTACATTCTTTCAGTCATCATGCCTATTGTATCGCTGTAACGTGATACAATATTCTTGTACCGAAACAAATAAATCTTTTACCAGGGAGCACAACATCCTTCGCGCGGCCACGTGATCGGAAAGTCGCCAAGTAGGTCGTATATCGAAGTCAGGAAGCCATTGTGTGCGACACGACTTCTCACTTCCATAAGCGTTTGGTGTTGGGGCAAGAATTTAAAATAAATTTTGTTCGGTTTCTAAACTTTGGAGATAGATGACTTGTATAGGTATTGAGTTTTGAATAAGAAGGACATAGTTATCTACAATTTTCATAAAAAAGAAAATAGCCAATTATGCTAAAGTTTTACAACTAAGTAAATCATTTGTATATTCACCTCATACCTACAACATCCACAAAAAGAGATGGAGTGATGGTATTTGAGGCTAGAGGCCACACGTCTTTATCCCTAACAAGGCAGACCGTGCTTTAGATTAACGAAGAACGAAGAAGGCACGTAGAAATTGTTACTCCCGGCGATTATCATTGTATAGCAGTCGTCTAGCTATCTCAGGCGCGTTTAGACAGCCTGAAATAATCTGACACCAGTGTTGGCCCGCACACGAAAAACAACAAGGTAGAATAAATGAGAATAACATAAGATTTATTTTCCTTGATATTTATTACTATAACACATGATATGTATAACATGATTAAACTGCAAAGCAACCACTACATAGCTAACAACTGACACCAGCGTTGGCCACTTACACACACGAAAAACGACAACAGGGTACAAGAAGGCTCAGATAAATAAATGTAAATACTTTTTTTAGTTTCCTACTTATTTGTAGAGGTAGGTATTCTTTTATAGGAAATAATAAAATTAAAACTATACCTATAATAATTTAAATTAAAACTAGATAAGAACTAAGATATAAAAAGAATACAAATTACATAGTCTCCTTTTGAATCCTTACGGCAACGTGACCAAAAGGCTGGCAGCATTAATACATAAAATTTATTTTCTTTATATATGACCCAACGCAGACGGCAGACTATCCGTGTCGCACTTTTTAGTCTGTGATAGTCTGAAAAAAGAACCCATGGAGTCATACGCAGTAACGCACACGACGCGCGCCGGACTTTTTGCATATTGGGCCTATATGTATATAGTCCTCCTTATCGTTTTCGGTAACGGCGACCTCGGACAAGAGTATCATTGGTGGGTAGCGTTGTTTGTAGCGTGAGCCCTAATGTGGCTCGCTAGACCAAATTTTGTTTTAAATACCCATTTACACGGCTGACAGTACAATTGGCCGGCTGAGTTGTACGTGTAAGTGTAGGAGGGCTTACTAGCCCCCCCGATGTGGTTCCCATCTTGTCGCGATGGGGGGGCTCAGTACCTGCGGTTGCCTCGGCCGCAGGGAAGCTAAGAGGAACCCATTGCCCGGGTTGAGGCTTAGGCCTCCCCGGGCCCGGCGGAGGCCATTCCTGGCAGGAATGGCCTGGCTGTGAGGGAAGAGGGTGACAACGACCCCCCTTCCATCACAGCCGTAGTAGGGGTCGCGGGGGAATAGGTGTGTCGTTGCCGCTCGCCCTATCCTCCGCGACCAAGCGCGGCCGTGGCGCTTGGCACGGCATCGGTGGGGCCGCAGGGGAAGAGGAGTGTCGGTGTTACGTTGCCGCTCTCCCTATCCCCTGCGGCCGGCTGTGTGGGCCCCGGTCGCCGACAGGTTGACTGGGGCAGGGCCTGCTTTCGCAGGCCCCAAATTATGAGGGCTGGTTGGACGGTGGAAACGGGATTCCATCGTCCAACGGACAGCCCTCCGGAGTGGAAGGCAGGCGCGTGTACGTGTCAGCGCGCCTGTCCTTGGGCCAAGAGGCCAAGGCGGCGGTTGCTCCGGCCCCTCTGATTCAACAGAGGGTGCCGTGAGGCCGTTGGCGAGCCGGGGCCGCTTAAGTAGCAGTAGTTACCGGTGTCCCGTAACCGGTAAGGTATCCGAAGGGATTTTCTCCGCGTCAAAAAAAAAAAACAAAAAGGAGGGTAGGTCTCTCTTTACGCAATTGGGGCTTAGCGTTTTCTTCAAACAGTTGAGCTTGCTTGTTGATGGTAGATCGCCAAGATGACCTTTTTGTAGCAAGCTCCTCCCAATATTCAGCCTATATATTACTGTCTACACAACATGATTAAACTGCAAAGCAACCACTACGTAGCTAACAACGAAGCCGAATGACGTAGGAAGCAGCGCCATTCCTATAGGCAAGGATAGAAGCTTCAATTCCAGCGGGTCCAAAGTAACGAAGTGAAGGAAATCTTTTATTTCTTTATGTTCAGGAGAATCTGGAACTGAATAATAATAATAATTGACCCCATGAACGTACCATGGACCCGTGGCTAAAAAGTGTACCAACATAGTAATAATACGAGCCATCACGTGTCCCACTGCTGAGCAAAGGCCTCCCTCCATCTTTTCCATTAATTCATCTTTAAATGTATCTAATTCGTCGCGCCATCGCGTTCTTAGATAATTAAAAAAAAATTAAACCCATATGTTGTTTAAGCCGGTAAATGCTACAAAAACGTGAGCAAAGAACTATAGGACGAAATAGACGTAAAGAGTGGTAAATATTTTTTGGAGTCAACATCAAAAAGGGAACTTGCTTTCACGTAAAAAACACCGCATAGAAATTGATCCATCCGTTCGAGCGCCACAATGTCACAGACGGACAGACAGATAAACATGAGTGTCAACCTTATAACACCCTTCTCTTTTTTGTCAGGGGTTAATGACCATTGTTACTGGTAGTCTAGTCATTAATTGACGTCAGATGCCTTTAGACACTTCATAAAGTCTTACACTAGTATTATCTAGTATCACACTAGACAAGAAAAAAGTAGTTGAAATGTAAAAGATCTTATACTTACTATTCGACAATAAGTAGTTCAGTCTAGCCAACGACACTTGCAAGGTGACATATTGGTTGTTAAGGCGTTGCCCAGCTATCAGTATTGGCACTGTCCCCATGATATGGTTGGAGAGACTAAATGCCATTTCCTTGCCTCCAAAATATTCATAATCAACCTAAAAATATGTTACCCTATAATAATTATTTTTTACCGAAAAAACAATCGAATTCATTTTCTTTTAGAAGTTTCTTCGATATCTCTAAAGTTCTCCATCATATCTGTTGGCGACGCAAATTAAAATAGGTGGGAAATACTGTATACTGCGGAATATTTATTTACAAAACGCTAAAAATAGAAAAATATGAACACGCAAACGGAACACTGAAGAAATATTTAAATCTGCCGTTGGCTATAGAAAAAGAAAAAGTTCTCAGTGGCCAGCATAAAAATTTAAACCTAATAAAAATATAAACAAAAGTAGACCTCCATTGTGCGTCACCTACAATATCTTTACCAAATTACTATAAGGCTTTCAAATAAAAAACATATCATCAAAATTGGTTCACAAGTAGCAATGATATCTTCTAGGACTGCTAAGTTTTTCGAAGAAAGATGCATTTTTGCACAAGCTTTTATTGTAAAGCCAAAGTACTTATTATGGAAATAAAATAAGCCCAAACTCGATTGATTTGCGTCGTTTTATTACTGATTTCCATCGACCACTTTCCGTCTCCGTGCTAGACATCGTCTACCATAAAATGCTCGATAAAGCAAATCAACTAGTCCAACTCAATTTGGATGTTTTAAAATCGAGTTTTGTCAAATATCTACCGGCTACATTAGCAGAACACCTCATTGACTTATAACTCCATTATATTGAATTGTCATTCGATTTACACAAATATGCCAATCACATTTCGTCCACTGCCACTTTAACTAGCTAATCCACTTGGCTATCCAGTACTGGCACTGTGTTTCTGCTTAGTCAATATTGCTTTAAAAAACTTTATAACAACTTACCTGTTTTATAAGAATAGTAGCCATCCGATAAGTGATAATGATCGAATAAAACACAGCTGTACTGAAGGAAATCAACATCTGAAAAATAAAATAAATCTGATTCTCAATGCCTAATGCATATAATTTATTATTCTGCTGTAAAATATGATAATTTTATTCACTATCAATGGAGTTATATACTTTTTGAAATAAAGTTTGTAGAAGGTGTTTAAAATATAATTTTTCAAAACTAAAAACCGGCTGCTCCTCAAAACTACTCAATTGATTTTATTAAAATTTCTAGGAGACCACCTGACAAGTATAACATGCGTCACCGAATAATCAGTGAACATACATAAAAAAAGATAGCGGCGAATTGGAATCCTCCTTTTTTGAAAGTTAGTTAATAATTATTAGACACCCACCTGTTTTCCAAAGCAGAAATTTAATTCCTTGCAACTTTGCAATAAATATCGATATACCAGAGCCCATTCTTTTACTACATTGACATTAATGATTTTTCTATTATCTTTGAGGTTATTATCCATACGACTGAGTATTTGAAGAATAGATCCATTCAACATTTTAAATAAACTTCCAATTATGTATATAATGGAGAAAAACACGAAAAATTCAACAAGATAACGTGTCTGCAACCATGTTTCGTAAATAAATGCAAATATGAATAACCACACTCTTATTATAAAATAAAACGACAATTGACTGAAAATCGATAAGTTCACCATTATTCTCAAAATGGTGTATAAAATCCCATGAAATATCCACACCTTTTTAATATGTCTTATCATTTTTACGTGCATCTTATTATTCATATACACACTATGTAGACAGTTTACGTTCTCCATCAAAGCTGTAAAGGTTTTGGATTGCTGAAGACCAAGGGAAACCATAATTACACTGTTGAAAAATGAAATCACTTGAAATAAAATAAGCATAGTTGTAAAGTTTTCTGTGTTACTTTTGAAAAACCCACTTAACAAATCGTGCACATTTCGTATAAATAAAACAAAAGTAAATATCATTTCAAATATTATGCGAAACAATACAATTAGTTTCGTTTTGAGACTCATAACACTAAAATTGCGATAAATACAAAAAATATTTTCAATCAACACCAGCGTATCTAAGAATTTTAAATTTTTCGTCATTTTTATTTTTATTTTCTGAACCTACACCTCTAAGTTATGAACAGGATATGGTTAAAATATAGAAGCTTCAATGATTATCAAAAAAAATTCTCATGAATATTTGTCAGTTTTTAGGGTTCCGTACGCAAAAGGTTAAAAACGGGACCCTATTACAGGACAGAATTAATAATAGTGTTACATACATGCTATTACTAATCCATCTGTTTGTCAACAGACTGTATCTCATGAACCGTGATAGCTAGACCGTTGAATTTTTTTCAGATGATGTACTTCTGTTGCCGTTGTAACTACATACATATACTAAAAAAAGAATAAAATAAATATTTAAGTGGACATAAAACGTGATTTTTATAATGGTACGGAAACCTTCGCGTGCGAGTCTAACTTGCACTTGGCTGGTTATTAATACATTAGTCCACTATTTATGTATTGACATACAATCACTCAAGTATCCACTTTTTATAAATTGAAAGCTTCTAGGCTGTGACATGTTAGTAAACGCACTTATTCATCTAGAGTAGACAAATAGTTTTAGGTAGGTATAATTTTTTATTGTGGTATATTTATTCTAGGCGTCAGGTTTGTTATTATTTCTGTGTATTGTTTTGAAATTATGTATTGTGTATGTTATAATTGTTTTGGTATAACGAGTTTAGCTCTAGTAGTGCGGGCCGTTGAGTGATGTTCAAGACTATAACAATAAAAGTTACTACCTTTTTATAAAATCCTGATCATAATCTCAGCCCCTGAATATATCTACACTAATATTATAAAGAGGAAAGATTTGTATTTTTGTGTGAGTGTGAGTGTGTGTGTGTGTGTGTGTGTGTGTGTGTGTGTGTGTGTGTGTGTGTGTGTGTGTGTGTGTGTGTATGTGTGTGTGTGTATGTTTGTAATAAATAAACTCAAAAACTATTGCGCCGATTTAAAAAATTCTTTCACCATTAGAAAGCTACATTCATCCTGAGTAACATAGGCTATATTTATTGCTAGAAAAGGTTAGGGATTCTAACTAAAACATTAGTAACGTAACCCAAGGTGAAAAAAATGCCTACACTATGTCCACCCGTGCGAAGCCGGGACGGGCCGCTAGTATAAAATAAAATAAAACTAAGTTTATTGATTATAACAGTTTTTACATAATCTATATCTATATCTATACATATAATAAAACAGTAAAAAAGTGTGTCTGTACATTAAATATATTTCAAAAAAAAATATTGGGGGCGATGGAGACGTAGTAATAGAGTAAGAATTAAAAAAAAACGACGGGTTGCTCTCTGGGAGTGCCGGCGGAAGTGAAAACTTGAATATTAACGTTGTGCATTTTTGATATTTTGGAATGGTTAGGGAATAATTTTGCACGAATTGCTTTAATTATCAGTATAAAAAATTTCAAATCTTTTCTGAACCACAGTCTGTCACAAATGTCACAAGCATGACCAAATTCATTTTCAACAAAATCATTTTCAAATACACAGCAGTATGGCCACTACACAGACGGTCGAGCCATCAGCTGTCACCATCCATGGATGCGCGTAGCACGCTGTAACATAAACACACACGAACATTCGCGCAAGCGCCCTGCGCCGCCTAAACGAAACAGCAGGCGCAGGCATACATTTTCGCCGCGCCGTAGAAAGAGAGGGGGATACTCCCTCTCCTACGCCGCGTCAGCTGTCTACTCTCCATCCGTCTTACGAATTTTCGATCAGGTCACGTGTCCTGACGCGAGTTTAACATTTTTTACCCATTCCAAAAAAAGTGCACAACGCCGCTAAAGAAGTTTTCACTTCAAAATGCCAACACTATGTCCACCCGTGCGAAGCCGGGACGGGCCGCTAGTATAAAATAAAATAAAACTAAGTTTATTGATTATAACAGTTTTTACATAATCTATATCTATATCTATATCTATACATATAATAAAACAGTAAAAAAAGTGTGTCTGTACATTAAATATATTTCCAAAAAAAATATTGGGGGCGATGGAGACGTAGTAATAGAGCAAGAATTTAAAAAAAATGTCTGTCTGTTTGTCTGTTTGTCTGTATGTCTGTTTGTCTGTATGTCTGTTTGTACACGCTAATCTCCGGAAATACTGGACGGATTCGAATGAAACTTTTTTTGTTATATAGCTATTAAGCCTGGGCAACATATAGGGTATAAATTATTTTGGAAAATGGAACGCCTGATGCAGAACCATAATGGTCCAGCTAAACTATAAGAGATATAAAAATGCCGCCTTAGTAAAAGTTGTTCAGCCTGGTGAGCATTTTCCAGAGACATAAAGTCCACGCGAAAGAAGTCGCGGGCTTCGGCTAGTATCAAATACGCATGTTACATAATTCGCTACTCTCCAACAACTCAATCAGATATTTTTTTTAAACGTCAATACAAGTACTTTCTATATGGGTTTAATTTGTATGAAACATAGACTTATGACGTCATAGTTTCTTGGAGTAAAATAATGCTCTTATATCATATTTTCTGCCATATCAAATCTAAAATCACATTGAAAACGGATATGATCATGACTCATGACAAAGGACATTATTTTGTGGCGTTTTATTTTCTTCTTCTTCTTCTTATATTTAAGAGCTGGGCTCTTGTCGGTGAAGTGCTTTCCATGTCTCTCTTCCTTCCGCTAAGTTCTTAACCTCTTTATATGTTTTCACGTTTAATTTTTCTTTTATTTGGTCTATAAATTTTCTTCTGGGTTTTCCTACTCCTCTCTTTCCTTCTATTTTTCCTTCCATTATTGTTGTAAAGAACGCATCGTGGCGTAGTAGATGACCGAACATTTTCCCTCTTCTATTTTCTATAATTTGTATTATTTGTCTTTTCTCTCTCACATCCTCTAGTACCTTCTCATTTGTATTTTTTTCTGTCCAACTTATTTTTTTCATTCTCCTCCAGCACCACATTTCAAGTGCTTCTAATCTATCTCTATCCTTTTTGGTCATCGTCCACGTTTCACATCCATACAAATGTTTTAATAAATCTTTTACGTAAACTTTCTTTAATACCAGAACAAAATATATATACATTTTTTTTTCCTTACATTACCAAATAAATTATCATTGAACCATGAAAGTACTCTATTGGGCGCTCTTATTGCCATGTAGATTAACTCTAAAGTGTAAATTACATTAAATAATAAGTATAAAAACCTCTAAAAAAACGCGTGTACTTATGTTTACTACGCGTTAGAAGTTATACTTCTTTGGTGTGAACATATATACAGTACAGCCAGATGGTGGCTAACTTCATACTGTTGCTTTTTTCTGTCGGTGTGCGCGCGCATCGTAAAAATTCACTCTCATCATTTTTCCCAATCGCGCCAAAAGAAGTATAACTTCAATAATTTGGTCTGAGTGACTAACCACTTTCCTATTTTGGGAAATACTCTGTCGAATGTGTGGGTTGGGTCATGGCCGCAACTTTTGGAAAGGGACATTTACACTGACATTATTAAACCTAGAGGAGTAGTCTATATTGATTAATTTACAGAAGTGACAATTATGTAATTAGAAAGTTTCCAAGGTCAAAATAAATTATTTAGTACTTTTAATAGAATAAATTTAACTGCCTCCGTGGTGTAGTGGTTAGAGCGTTCGGCTCATACCCGGAGGTCGCGGGTTCGATTCCCGGCGGGGGCAACGACTTTGTGTTGTTGTCCTAGTTTGGTTAGGACATTGTAGGCTGATCACCTGATTGTCTAATAAGTAAGATGATCCGTGCTTCGGAGGACACGTTAAGCCGTCGGTCCCGGTCACTGTCTTTGACATTGATCGTTACCTAAAACCATGTCAGAGGCCTTTAAGGCGGTTTAAAAACTCTGACACTAGTGTTAGTCACTAACACACACGATAAGAAGAAGTCATTGATCATATATCCTGTTTAACGTGATTTTAGATTTATTATTACGAAAAAACTTATATTAAGAGCGCTATTTGACTCCAAGGAACTATGACGTCATAAGTCTTTATTTTGTACAATTTCCATAACAAGTGTTTGTTTTGATGTTTAGAAAAAAGTATATGATTTGAGTTGTTGGAGGTTTCCTCATTGCATGCTCAGATTGCACGTATTAAAGTTCTTAATCTTACGCCACAATGAAGTGAAAATTTATTCTTTATAGCCTTTTTCCTACAAAGGTAGCCAAAATTGGACCACCATCGGTGCTGAGAGATCAGAAATAGTAAAAAAAACGGTTTAGTAGATATTTTCTTTATTTTTATTTTTTATCTACGTCAAGTTCATTTTCCCGTGACAACTAAAATCCATATATTTACTTAAAAATATATATTTTATATAACTAAAATCGTTAAATTGACACCAAATAACTGCATAAAATAGGAAATCAAACATATTTTTATAATTTATAAATAAAGAGGTACAACTACATAAAAAAAATTATAAAGTGGCTTTACTTCAAAAATTTGTTACTTTTTTCGTTCTTGCCTTAAAAAAATATATTTTTTAAATACTGCATTTTTTAATTTTTGCCTTAAAACAAAGCAAATATTTTTCCCATGTTATTTGAACTATTGACCTATGATGTAAGTTTGATGAAAATAGGGAAAATTCGTGCATTTAAGGGTTAAAGTTGAAAGGCAGGTTTTATAAAAATTCATGCGTTATTTTAAGCATAAATTCTGTTTTCTTTTTTAGTTTTTGTTTTAACACACTCACTAAAGTTAACAAGACAGCATGTCGTCCCGTATAAAATGTAAAATCTCAACTGCAAGGAACCTCAGAAATCGTATTGGGAACACGAATTGGTTGTATATGACAGTTGCCTGCAACTGTGACACATTATAAATTTACCTTAGTTATAGGGTATTTGTTGTTTTTAGGGTTTGTATTAGACTTTGGACAATATTCTATGCGGAGTAAGAAATAACACTAAAAGAAATCTTTTCCGAAAACAGCAAGAAAAATTGGTTATAATATGAAGCAGTTGCATTTCAAATACTGATATTAAGAAAACCGGACTTCCACTTCCACAAGTAAACAGATCTACTGGTTGTGCAGAATGGAACTTAATGAAGTGTTTTTTTTTTTTCGTATATCCAACAAGCTTTTGCACTTTATTTGAAAATTTGCTTAAGAAATACAATGTAATTTAAGGTGTCATAGAGTTAGTTTGATGATAGAGCCGAAAGATGGCCAATAATTAATTACTTTGTATAAAATTTCCAAAGTGAAAACCTTATTTTGATATTTGAGAGCATTTAATATTTACCAAACAAAAAATTTACAATATAACTCTTGTTTTCAAAGGTAAAACCGCTTAGAAAATCACAATGCTAAGCCTAATCCTTAGATGTAAAAAAAATGTTCGGGACAATACAAACAGTGGCTTTTTATTGGAAAATGTGCTGAGTTTTATATTGACGAGGCTTGTTCATACCTACAGAGTATTTCTAAGAGGTGAAACAACATTTGAGGGTTATTGTTTTTAAGACTTTTTAGCTGCACTTTTTCAAATAAGTAGATATACTCTACTCTATTGACAAATTCTAGTTTTTTTTAGATACTTACTAACTTGACATTCTGTTTAAGATTACAAATTATATTATTTTTATATATTTAAAATTTCTAAGACAATGTACATTATTTAAGAAATAAAGAACTTGAATTTAGCTGAATCAAATTCCCCGATGTTTGCAAAATATCTTTTAAGTCTAAAATGTCAACGAAAGAGCTTAGGAGTTAAAACCCAAAATCCTCGTTGATGTGAGATGAGTTTTCGTCTAATAACATAATAACAGATTGGAAACATGTAAAGCCTCTCTTTATTTTCCATGCTCATTTAGTAGAAAAGAAAAAACTAGAATGTACCTGTGGCTTCTCTTGCCACGATGATCTTAAAAGCCGAGGGAATGGGCGAAAATGCAAATCATATTAATTGGCGGTGCGGATAACAACCCATCATTATCCGATCGTATTTTCCCGGTTGTGTCTCCTCAGCAGTAATGCTTCAAAACCCGGGGTCTGCTACCTAACCAAGGAGATTTGACGAGGTTACTGGTTTTTACACAGAGCGACTGCCGTCTGACCTCCACAACCCAAAGGGTATACCAGAATCAATCCTTGGGTAATAACTTAATAAGTTGATCAAACGCTAGATGGCGTTCGGGATCCACAGTTTATGCGTGCCTTCCGAAACACGGAATCTTTCTTTTCGGATAATTTGATGATTCAAGACTGCAATATCCTAACCAGACTGGAAACAACTTAACACAAAGTATGCTTCCCAGTGGGATTCGAACCCATGACCTCCGGATCACAAGGCGAAAGGCTAGACCACTGGACCACGAAGGCAGTCAGCGGCTACCAACCCAGTACTAATTTATTCTTTTTTCCACCTTCTTGCTTATCAGTTTAATTAAAGCCAACATTTGCTGTCTACCTCATTAAGGGACACTACAGACGTGATAGTTGTATATATGTCTATTTATTTATCATCTTCTAAAAAAATACTTCAATACCAGTTAATATGAAAAGAGCCTACAGAAAAAAAAAACAATGGCTTTATGGATTGAAATTCTGTTTGCAAAACAATTTCAAATTTGGCGTTCGAAAATCAAATGCTGATTTTTACTTTTTTACTACAAATATTTAATTAAGTACATTTTCTTAAATTAATTCCAATTCTTTTTAATCATAGAGTAAGAAGAATTCACTTTAAACTTATAATGGCCAACAAACTCTTCATTTCATAGCTCTCCCAGATAAGTATCTGGGAGTATAGATATATGTCTATCTTATCTATATATATACTTCTTCTCTTCTTCTTCTTCTTATCGTGTGTGTTAGTGACTAACACTAGTGTCAGAGTTTTTAAACCGCCTTAAAGGCCTCTGACATGGTTTTTAGGTAAAGACCAATGTCAAAGACAGTGACCGGGACCGACGGCTTAACGTGCCCTCCGAAGCATGGATCATCTTACTTATTAGACAATCAGGTGATCAGCCTACAATGTCCTTACCAAACTAGGACAACAACACAAAGTCGTTGCCCCCGCCGGGAATCGAACCCGCGACCTCCGGGTATGAGCCGAACGCTCTAACCACTACACCACGGAGGCAGTCAAATATATATATACTTAACTATTTAAATAAATATCTTGTTACTTAACAACACATACTAGTTGATTACCATCATCATCGCCTTTTGTAAGAGCCAAGTTCTTGCCGGTGACATGGCGTGACACACAATAAATTTACTACAGTTATCTATTTATTTATTTATAATAAAAACTTGAGAGGTGTCAAGGAACACCCGGATTGAATGAAATTCGAGAGAGAGAGAGAGAGAGAGAGAGAGAGAGAGAGAGACAGACAGAGAAACACGCGCACGCCGCACGGCTTATAACTATAACAAAAAGTGTCGTTACAACTTTTGGTCTTAATTTTTTCCGTCTAGCCCTCTTTCGCAACGCGCGATAAGGAACTTCGTTCCAAAAATATTGATCCGCAATATATAATACAAATGGGTAGACGACTGGGCCAAAAATAAATATTCGAAACAGTTTTTTTTTATGTCGAAAATAGATATTTTAAACATGATTTTAGATTTACTGTAATCATCAGGTCTTTTTTAGTCTCGACTGCATGAGCACTCCTTTCTGTACTGCCAGAGCCACTTGGCGAGAGCAGCGAGAGGATTTGGCCAATTACGGAAATTTATTATAAACTTTATAAAAATATGCAATGTTAGTTTTTCTTGTAAGTGGCCTACACTGGTGTCAGAGTTTTCAGGCTGCCTTAAGGCATCTGACATTGCTTGACGACTGCCACATAATACTGACAAGCGGGACTAACGGCTTATTTTATTCTATTATAAACAATCACAAACCGATTACAGACAATACAGAACTAAAGATATTTGTAAGCATTAGAAAAACAAAACCAGCCAGTAATCCACTATAGTGTACACAGCATGGACAAATACATGAGAGCAAGTAAGATATAACAATATTTTTTACAATATAGTGCAGGGAAGTCATCAATACAGACCAGCCCATCAGAACTCCTTTGTAATGAAGTAACATTATAAAGTCATCAGTTTTATAAAATTTTTGAAACTCCTCTTATACTCCTATTACCAAATTATAAGTGAATGGTTTCGACTCGAAGTAAATGGATATGTTTTGGAACTCTTGCCGTATTTCGGTAATGAAAAGCTGTAACGGAATTATTAATTTATTTCTGAACCGGTCTCTACTATGATTTTCCGAAATTACCTTTTTGCCGAATTAATGATGCCATTTACGTGGAAATTGATTTACGTTTAATTGAAGAGTTATGGGCTTAAATTCATGAAATAGAGTTCATTTTCCAAAGTGCTTTATTTAGTACAATTGGCTATTCGACTGATATTATTTTATAATACATGAAAAATATGCAGGCAGCTTTCAATCGTTTTGGAAATCCTTGGGAGAGGCCTATGTCCAGCAGCGGACTCCTGTGGCTGATATGATGATGATGACATGAAAATTACTCGTAATACTGCGAAAACGATGGAAAAAGAACAGGATCGAATTTCCTTCCTTCTTCAAAAATTCATATGTGACATTCGGTTCTATCCATAGCGGTCATCGTTTCGGTCTAGCGTATTCCGAGCATTAATATACATACATATTATCACGGCAGAGGACCTCCACTGGCTACGATCCTGACAGACCTTTTTCGCTTCACCTATACTTTTTATTAGCATCGGTACAAACTTAGAAGATTCGCCGTACAACTAAGGTCGAAGACGTACGCAGACGGATCACACAGTTCGAGAATAGGTAGAACACTTGGCTAGAAGAGAAGACAGCCGATGGATCAAAGAAGTAATAGAGTGGTGGCCAAGACAGGGGAAAAGACCAGTAGGGAAACCACCGGCCCGGTTGGTCAGACGATATTATGACGTTGACGGGTAAGCAGTGGATGAGAAAGGCACAGGACCGTGGGAAATGGCGCAAAAAGGGAGGCCTTTAATTGAATAAATAAATGGTCCATAATAATTGTCGACCAATTCAATTACTAATGAGGACGTAAACAGCAAGAGAGAATAGCTGAACTGGACTTAATAAAGAATAGACAAGGAAAGATGTTAGTTAGGTCATCTGATACGACATACGACACGACGATTTCATAAAAACATCATTGAGGTGAAGATATAGGGAAAAAGAGGACTAGGAAGACCGAGACATAGCTACATGAAGCAGATAAAGGAAAAGGTGAACGTTGTGTCGTACAGCGAAGTAAAACAGCTGACGGACGAAAGAGACAAATGGAAGAAAATTCATACTCCACCGACAAGAGAATAGCTCTTAAAAAATATAGATAGAAAGATAATTGTCGACCTTATTTAAAATAAATGAAGTAAATAATTTGTTTACACACACTTTCATGAATATGGAATATCACTAACCAAATAATCCTAGATAAATAAATGGTGGAGGATACGGACAAAGTAAAGGTAAACAATACGAAACATTAGTGAAATTCGATATACGAACTGCGCAGCCAGAGTCGATCCTTAGGCCCGAGGGAGCAACGCCATCTTTATTATATTATCAGCTTAGACACATTTGGATACACTTTTGTGTAACTAAGTTAGTTACACAAAAGTGTATCCAAATGTCCTGAAATATTAAACAGGTTACTTTTTAAACACCGGCAAACCTATGGAGCACTTTTAGACCTCATAAGGAATCTTTGTGCCAAATTTGAAGTCCCTAGGTCCACTGTGCATTGATAAGTCAGTCAGCCAGTCAGTTAGTCATTCAGTTTGTTCTTTTTTATATTATATAGATTGTTTACTGTTGTCATCACGATACAATTTTCAGAGTAAAGGCCCATTTAGACGGTGCAAGTTTCTTGCCCGTTGCATGCCATTTTATTGCAGCAATAGACAACTTGCATGGTCTAAACGAAATGTCAGCCATACAAATCATTTATTGCTTCAATAAAATTGTATGCAACACGCAAGAAACTTGCACCGTCTAAATGGGCCTTAATATACAATCACAAACAATTTTTATTATATAGATTGAAATTAATATCTTTTTGTGCAATAATTTTGCGATACATCGTATTACATGACAGTGAAAATCGCATCAACACATTTTTTTAAACCCAACACAATAGGAGAGTCACAAAATGGCTAGATCTATATCATACACATCTATATTAACATTCCGATATTTAATAACATACATACATACATACATACTATCACGTCTATATCCCTAATGGGGCAGACAGAGCATTTTGGGTCTTGCGGTTCTATGCAGAGCCCAGGGCCGCAAGACCCAAAAGCCACTTTTAGCGTCATGGTGGGCGAGAAGGTGGAAAAGCAATCAATACAGTGAAGGGTTGCTAGCCGCATCGCCTGTTAACATGATTTGCATTTTTGCCTATTCCCTCGATCGGGGGAAGAGAAGCAGCTGGTACATTCTAAGTTTTTTTTTATTTCTCCCAGACGAGCATGGGATTTAATAAGTAAGTAAAAAATACAATAAACACACTTTTACACACTAATATGAACATTCCATTGAACTCGGTAAATTATGCCTGGAATCA
The DNA here is from genome assembly GCA_963555685.1 of Acrobasis consociella. Lineage (NCBI taxonomy): Eukaryota > Metazoa > Arthropoda > Insecta > Lepidoptera > Pyralidae > Acrobasis > Acrobasis consociella. Next base: position 4,537,545 of record OY743109.1, on the reverse strand, counting down.
GAAAAACAATCCATTAAATTAAGATCCAATAAAGAGGTCTTTAGTTTAACAAAAAGGCAAAAAGCCAAATCACTCACTGTCGGATCCAATCTGTGATTGATGGCTCAGGTGACGATTGAGACACAAATGAATGGAAAAGCTGTTCATTCACTCGGTGGAAGATATTAATGCAATGAAGGGCGAAGGTTAAGACTCTCGAGTCTTTCGATTCTCTTTCGAGTTACTCCCGTCCAAGAAAGAAATAGCTGCATAGTTTTAATCTCTACTGAAAAATCGGCAATTTGTTTTTACCCGACTGCGCCAGCAGAAGGGTTATGTTTTTCGAGTGTTTGTATGTATATATGTAATTATAACTATATATTATTTTGGCACGCCATGCAGCCTTAAAATATTTTTTATTCAAAATCTATCATGTGTTTATTCAAAACTGCCTCCGTGGTGTAGTGGTTAGAGCGTTCGGCTCATACCCGGAGGTCGCGGGTTCGATTCCCGGCGGGGGCAACGACTTTGTGTTGTTGTCCTAGTTTGGTCAGGACATTTTAGGCTGATCACCTAATTGTCTGATAAATAAGATGATCCGTGCTTTGGAGGGCACGTTAAGCCGTCGGTCCCAGTCGCTGTCCTTTACATTGGTCTTTACCTAAAAACCATGTCAGAGGCCTTTAAGGTGGTTTAAAAACTCTGACACTAGTGTTAGTCACTAACACACACAATAAGAAGATGTGGTGTATCAAAATAAAGTATTTCTGATTATAATATATACTCACAACTTACATGTTCAAATGTAATTTGGAATGAGAAATGGAGAAATGCTTCATTCAATGCTTTGATCTTTGTAAATCACTTCTTTGCTTTATGTAAAAGTATTTGTACTTTATTCTTGGATAAGTTTACGGACTAAATAAAATAACATATTGTCTAGCCTTTCCACATTATTATTAAATCTACCCAGTATTTCAAACGAAATATTTTAACTGTTTAACAACATATTTTATTAATATTGTATTTCTGTAAAGGTATTTTCATATTAAATACGTCAAAGTCAAAAGAGCGTTGTAATTTTGGCAAAGTTCAGAACAGTTATTGAGGTTCCATATTTTCAGTTAATAAAGCATTCGCATGCACGGCAGGGCTACGAGCCAAGTGTCTCTATTGTAGTGTAGTACTATTTATTAGGTAAGCATTTATTTAAGTGTCAATATAACATTAAATTAGCATTAATACACAATTTGTCATGAACAATGATAATAAAGTGTAAGTATTTTTAATTTTATTATATCTCATTAATTCCTACAATAATATACCGTGTGGTTTCCGTCAGAGTAGAATTGGGCCTCTCCAAGTCCTCCCGTGGATGTCGTAGAAGGTGACTTAGAAAATACAAGCTAAACAAAGCTTATAAACATCAATGAGATCTCTCCAACCCGTCTGGCCAGCGAAGAGATTGAAGGCCAAGCTCTCTGGCTGCTCTGGCCAAGTATGGCTGTGGTATTATACCAAGTTCTATACAGAGAGGATCGTGCTCTTGCAGTGGAGACTAAAATACCTGATGATGATGATGATGAACCCAAACAAATCAAATCAATATTAAATAATTATGGTTCACGTTTATATTAATACTTAATAAAATATACTTTGAACTCAATTATATCACGATCATCAGACTTTATTGGTAAAGCAAGCAATTTGAAAATTATTGAGCAAGTGTCTTGTTTCATTTACATCTCGTTTATAAAAGAAAGTTTATTGATAACAAACATGAAAGAAGCTCTTCAGTACAAAAATAAACAAAAATGTACAATAATAGAAATATCATTTTAAATTACGCTACACTGAGAAAAAAATAAGCTGGCAAAGCGTCAATAAAAGCGTTGTTAAATATTTATAATTACTGCAACTAAACACTTGACATACACTAACAAAGGGTAAATTATGCCCAAGGCAATCTTTTTATGGTCAGATATTTATTGTACCTGCGGCTTCGGAAATTTTAACCGTGTAACAATGTTAAATAACGTTGTTAAGGTAACAACCGCTACTGTTGCTCGAATATTAATATAGGTGTTTATAGTATAACAAAATAACTTCTAACAAAACTAAAGTTGCTGTCATGTTTAATTGATGCATCGCTGGGTCAACAATACTCAAAAGTAACAAAATATTAGGGTGTTCGTTTAACAAGTGAACTAGTGTATCGTGACAAAATACTAGTGCCGTTTTGCCGTGGTTTAAACTCAGGTGCTTAGTTTGTTCGCGAGTGTTCGACCGCGTGGCTGCGTTTTCTGCAGTCGTGAAACTGTTTGTGGAGTTTTACATTCTATGTATCTAAATTTCATCATGGAGGACAGTAATGTAATCAAATCGTTTTGTGAATCCAACGGTGTGCGGTGTCGTACCATGTTCGAGCGTGTGGTGCACTTTACGGCGAACAATATCGGTGCGGCTGGTTCAGTGTCTATCTGTGCAGTGAACAGTAAACAATTGGGATAAACGTAACTTGTGATGAAAAATCAGACACAAAAGCATGAGGTGTAAGTACCTGTCAGTAGTGGGAGATATAAACATTTTTTATAATTATTATTGTACCTAATACTTTGATACTGCAGTAAAAATAAAAATAGATTGTCAAAATAATTTTGTTTCAATCAGCAGCTGTCCTAACGTTGTTTGGTAATAAGTTGCCCCAAATCAATTAATTGTAAGGTTTACAAGGATGGCGATAAAGGTAAACAAAATGCAAGTTAAAATATTTTATATAGTTATATAATTGTCTTGCGACCCTTTTTGAACATAATACCCTTTTTTTGCTACAAAATGTAAGTTTTGAGATTTTAACTTTACCTGTTCCGGCACCCATATTTAGGCAGAGTAGATATACATAATATTAGCCTATTTTATTTTAAAGCTCTTCCTATTTTTCTTTTGCTATTTTGTAAATGTGATTTACCCAACCGTTTTCATGTCCGTTCTTGAATCTGGTCACTAGTTGTAAATTATCTTTTCTTTCTTTTACATTTGTTGACATAAATAAGTACTACAAAAATATGATGTGTCATACTACCGCAATTAATATAAAAGGTAAATTGGTGCCTTTTACATTCCTTAAAAATGCTCAAAGGATTGTTAAAGGTACCAATGAAAACCCTTACTAATGATATTGATTACGGCAGAAAACACAACTTTCTTTTGTATTGCTCATGTCAACGAATTCAAAAGAAAGAAAAGATAATTTACAAATGTGACCAGATTTAAGAACGGTCATGAAAGTGGTTGGTTAAATTGCTGAAGCAGCAAAAAGAAGACAGCTACAGGCACAAAGTAACATTTTTAGGGAGGCAAAATGTGGAATAGATAAGGTAACAAAGTCAGATTGCTGGGGAAACAAAGCCGGAATGGGTATGGGAACAAAATGATATAGGTATTGGAACAAACGGGAATATGTATGGGAACAAAGTTCAATTGTTAGGGAAACAAATAGGAGTATTTGATATGACAAGATTACACCTTGCTTCTTCAGCGATGTATTATTGTTGCCGAATCAACCCAATTCTCGATTTCATTTGGCAATAAAAACTTTTATATGGTAACAATTCACTATGGACGGCTCTCAGGGATTAAAGTTTTATTGTTAATTCAACAGTATTTTTTTCTCAGTGTAGGCACATTGCAGACTCTGGTATATACGAAAGTAGATTCTTGTATTTATTTATTTTATTTATTGAACTAGCTGCGCCCCGCGGTGTTACCTGCGTGTAAGGTAATATTTATTAATCCAAGGTGTCAGCTTCCTGCATACCAAATTTTATCAAAATTGGTCCAGCCGTTCGCGCGTGGAGAAGTAACAAACATAAACAACAAAAAAAACATACACACACACTCACTAACTTTCGCTTTTATAATATAGTGTGGTTGTAAAGTTCTCTTACTATACGTTTACCAGACTTGGCAGAATTTCAACACCACACTTTTGATGGAATTTAGTATACCTACTTTTTTTCATTCACTTACCTAATACAATACGCCGCATGTGTTGCCATATTATCTAACTTTGTAATAAACAATATAACGAATACAATGAAGGCTTGTAATATTCGTTACTCCTCAAATTACTCGCGTACTTTTATGTTTTACTCGTCATTGAAAGACCATCAAAGGTATCTGTTTTTCTACTTGTTAATTGATTCTAGGAAATCTGTTCCAACATAAATTCTGTTTGTTTTGTAAATATAAAATAAAAATGGCTTTTTATCTTAAGCTTATTTTTTATAATTTTTAGTTAATCCCTTTTAAGTCGTTTTTATATCAAAGGATTTCCAGGCTCAGCCAAGTTATTTTTAAACCAAGGTGCTTCCTAGAAATACACACAAAAGACAATTCAATAATTTTTCAAAACTTAGAACCGACTTCACTCGAAAAACTCGATTGTTCGTTTTACCGAATCATTTTATTCTCGAAGCTACATTTTCGTCTTTTTCGTAAAGATTTGTGATACCTCCGCGGCGGTTAGATGTGTTTACTCATATTGTGTAACTGCCTCCATGGTGTAGTGGTTAGAACGTTCGGCTCATGCCCGGAGGTCGCGGGTTCGATTCCCGGCGGGGGCAACGACTTTGTGTTGTTGTCCTAAGTTGGTTAGGACATTCTAGGCTGATCACCTGATTGTCTGATAAGAATGATGATCCGTGCTTCGGAGGGCACGTTAAGCCGTCGGTCCCGGTCACTGTCTTTGACATTGGTCGTTAGGTTCCCTAAAACCATGTCAGAGTCACTAACACTAACACATACGATAAGAAGAAGAACTCATATTGCCAACTCGTCAAGATCCTCTTGTCCTAGTAGGCATGCCAACCTCGGACCTTGTTTCCTATGATACCTTATAGCTACCTCAAACCTTTTCTATCACACATTGTTTTATATAGCCCGTTGTTGAGCAATAGCTTTTCCTTATTAATTTCAAAACACGGGTAACTCACGTATAGAGTCAGTTACTGCCAAAGTGTGTCGCGAGCCGGTGCGGTGTACGGGCCTCTCATCACATTCGCCCAGATGAAGACCTCCGGATGAGGTCGAAACATGTCGGCAGTAGCTGACTCTATACGTGAGTTACTCGTGTTTTAAAATTAATAATGACTGCATCTCACGTTAGTTTTAACCAAAAAATAGCTTTTCCTCTTTCCTTCCATATATCCTGGTTTCTTGATGTTATCACGCTTAACTCCTATTCAAATATGTCTTAAATCAGCCGCCCATCTTTTTTTAGTCCTGTTTTTTGGCCATCTCCAATGTCAACGATCGATGTTTGACGACCTCTGTGCCCTAGTGGTCTTCATGCCAGGCAGACAAACCCCTTGTTCTATCCCCAATCAGGTCAAGTTGAAAAAAGATTTTTCCCAGATTGACTTCGGTCTTGGATGTTTATCTACATATGCATTTGTTACAAAATTTTGTATCGTTGAGTTAGTATCCCATAGCACAAGTCTCGGACTTACTTCGGGGCGATCTTAATCTGTGTGAGTTGTCCGTATATATTTATTAAATAATGTATTATGCATCTCTATCCTCTTGCTGCTCTGGCCAAGTATGGCTCTGGTAGTACAGACAGAGAGAGTCGTGCTCCTGCTGTGGAGATAAAAAGACCTGATGATGATTGTGCATCTTTTGGACATCCTACTATTCTACTTCCTACTAATATTATAAATGCGAATGTGAGTTTGTATATTTGTTTAGTACCACTTCACGCTTTAACCACTGAACCTGTTTAGATTAAATTGGATATGGATATAGTTTGATTCCCAGGGAAGGACATAGGATAGATTTTATCCCGAAATTCCCACGGGGAGCGAAGCCCACGGGCACAGTTATTCATCAATAAACAAAATTTTTCTCCTATTGTTCATATTCGCAGTTTTTCTTATATTTAGCATACTAAAAACCAGCCCGATCCCATCATATTTCACGGCTGATAAAACTGGCCTGCCCAAAACGCTCATCCGTAAAAACGGCCGATCAGAAACCGCTAGAAACAAAAACAGTTTGTTATAGGCCGCGCGCAGGGGCCGGAAAATGTATTGGACCATTGATATTTTCAGAAAATGGACGGAAGATATATTTAAGCTCACTGAAATTAAGATGGAAACAAAATTTCTATTTTCAATCAGATATTTTACATTTATATAGTGAAATGTTGTTGGGAAGTTTTACTTATGGTTTTTTTAGCTTTAAATAGTTTCTACCAAATTGATTACAGATAGTGTGTCGCGAGCCGGTGCGGTGTACGGGCCTCTCGTCACATTCGCCCTGATGAAGACCTCCGGATGAGGTCGAAACATGTCGGCAGTAGCTGACTCTATACGTGAGTTACCCGTTTATTGAATTTGATGAAAATTGATTACAATTTTACAGAATCTTTACCTAGTCGTTGATGCATAAAAAAATTGTTAAGAACTCAATTTTATTTGCTTAAATGAAAGTCACATCTCATACAAATATATAGAAAAAATCTACCAACGTGAGAAACTTGGTAGATTTATTCTATACATATTAAGGCAACATGCATAGAATACTGGCAGTGTTTCCTCGGTGAATTGTTAAACTTATTCGCTGAGCAAAATAACTGCTAGCTCTGTGATCTACCGTTGCCTTGACAAGATTCGTTGTGATGTCTTGTCACGAGGTCCGCACCTGTGCTTCCCTCCTTACCCCGCTCTCCACCCCGCGCGGCCCATATAAATACGGAGGCGTGAGGAGCCTCGTGCTTTTTCGACCACGACTGGACGCCGGGCTGCTTCAAAGCTGAGTACTTTTGGAAATCTCTTCTGGAACAACGAATCTCGTGGCTGTGAACCTACGACCCTTACCTGTGACTACTTTCGGCACTCATTGTATAATTGTTAAAAATTAAATTAAAGAGTTTGGTCTTTTTTAAATATTGTTTCTTTCAAAATAATCACAACGTCACAGTCTTTTAAAAATAATTTAGCTTTCGGGCCCCAAGGACCCATCGTTTCCACCACGAAAGGTAATAAAATAGGGTTTGCTGCCAGATTTGCATCATTTCCAAACTCTGCAGCAAGAGCAACCGCCAGGAGAAGTCAGGTGCAAATTCGCTAAAGTGTCCACACATGTAGCGTCCCACACAGGACACTTTCCCATTTTCCACGGGACCAAAGAAAGGCCATCAGGCCGCTTACCGTCTGTGTGAAAGATTCCGTTTAGCTCTAAAATTGACGGGACACCGACAGTTGCCAACATCAGCGGACGGTTTCATTTAATAATGTATGTGTTGGAATACGCCCTGCATCTTTTAGAACAAGAAAGTCCATGATGCCTCAATCCGTCTACGAAAGCACCACAGTGGCATTGTTGGTTACGAAAGATAATAAATAGGTATCTACCTAGTAAATTAGTTAAAAAAATTATTGCACCAAAACAATACGTATATATGCATAATAATAGTTAACAGAAAATAGATTGTCAAAAAGCGGCCATATAGCAACTACTCTCTTACCTACATAACGATTTAAAATAAAATGCTTATCGAAAAACTAAAAAGCCAACGAGTATATAGGTACTAATTAAGATAGAGTACTTCTATTCATAAAATCCATCCAACGCCAAAACAAAGCCTATATTCAATTGACATGTTGTCTCCAGAGTTTATACAATCAATGGCATAGACAGACAGTTCACTGCAACAACTTTGTTTTGTAACTATCATGTTGGACTTAACCGCAGATACGGGTTGGGAGGGCAACCCTGTGAGTGAGGTTTCACGGTGTGCGTGTAAGTAACGCTGTGTGAACCCTAATGGGTATTATTACTGGCAGTTTATCTTAACGTTGTCTATGGTACGACCATTGATCCCATTTGTTATCATCATCATCAGGTCTTTTTGTCTCCATTGCAGGAGCACGACTCTCTCTGTATACTACCATTTGTTATCCATAGTCTTAATGAAAAATACATATAATAAAACAGTAAAAAAAGTTTGTCTGTACATAAAATATATTTCCAAAAAAAATATTGGGGGCGATGGAGACGTAGTAAAAAAGTAAGAATTTAAAAAAAAAGTCTGTCTGTTTGTCTGTATGTCTGTTTGTCTGTTTGTCTGTTTGTCTGTTTGTCTGTTTGTCTGTTTGTCTGTTTGTCTGTTTGTCTGTTTGTCTGTTTGTACACGCTAATCTCCGGAAATATTGGATGGATTCGAATGAAACTTTTTTTGTTATATAGCTATTAAGCCTGGGCAACATATAGGGTATAAATGATTTTGGAAAATGGAACGCCTGATGCAGAACCATAATGATCCAGCTAAACTATAAGAGATATAAAAATGCCGCCTTAGTATAAGTTGTTCAGCCTGATGAGCATTTTCCAGAGACATAAAGTCCACGCGAACGAAGTCGCGGGCTTCGGCTAGTTAGATAATATTAGACATTTTTTTTTACTGTACACAGTAAAATTGTATAATATTAGATAGCAGATATTTAAATAGAAAAGATTTAAGATTAGGAGGAGATAGGAGATACAAGCTAAACAGAGCATAATATACATCAATAAGACCTCTTCAACAAGTCTGGCCGTGGAGAGTGTATATAGGCCAAATCCACTGGCTGCCCTGACCAGGTATGGCTCTAGTAGTACAGAGAGGATTGTGCGTTCCTGAATTGGAGACTAAAAAGGCCTGATGATGATCCCATTTGTTATCATCATCATCAGGTCTTTTTGTCTCCACTGCAGGAGCACGACTCTATCTGTATACTACCATTTGTTATCCATAGTCTTAATGAAAACTAGTTCATTAAGCGCCCTTACAGAGCAGCGACAATATGCCCGCGACTGTCGATGTCGATCGCCGACTGTCGAAAACGGTCGCGTGACACATGTCAATCGGTCACAAACTGTCAAAAACTGCGATAATCAACCATAATTATCATCATCAGGCCTTTTTAGTCTCCAATTCAGAAGCACAATCCTCTCTGTACTACTAGGGCCATACTTGGTCAGGGCAGCCAGTGGATTTGGCCTATATACACTCTCCACGGCCAGACGTGTTGAAGAGGTCTTATTGATGCCTATTATGCTCTGTTTAGCTTGTATCTCCTATCTTCTCCTAATCTTAAATCTTTTCTATTTAAATATCTGCTTTCTAATATTATACAATTTTACTGTGTACAGAAAAAAAAAATGTCTAATATTATCTAACTAGCCGAAGCCCGCGACTTCGTTCGCGTGGACTTTATGTCTCTGAAAAGTGCTCATCAGGCTGAACAACTTTTACTAAGGCGGCATTTTTATATCTCTTATAGTTTAGCTGGATCAAAATGGTTCTGCATCAGGCGTTCCATTTTCCAAAATCATTTATACCCTATATGTTGCCCAGGCTTAATAGCTATATAACAAAAAAAGTTTCATTCGAATCCATCCAGTATTTCCGGAGATTAGCGTGTACAAACAGACAAACAGACAAACAGACAAACAGACAGACATTTTTTTTAAATTCTTATTCTTTTACTACGTATCCATCGCCCCCAATATTTTTTTTGGAAATATATTTTATGTACAGACATAATTTTTTTACTGTTTTATTATATGTATAGATATAGATATATTACAATCTTTGACCACGTCATATCGGGCGGTATTATGAGTCTGATTTTACGCACCACTGCGCACAGGACCGTAATATAGAGTGGCGTAACCTCCAATAAATGATGACAACAGTTACGAGAAAGTAATGATGTTTTCCCTCTAGCAAACAAGTTACCATATTTTTATGAATAATATTATGTCTTATTAAAATTTTAACTAAGGGCTCTTACAGAGGAGCGATAGTATGTCCGCGACACTGTCGGTGACAATCGGCGATTGTCGCGACACATCTTGGAGACAGTCGCGCGATAGTTCTTGACAGTTTGTGACAGGAATGACAGACTGACATGTGTCGCAACGTCGCGCGTGTTCAAGCATTATTATCGATCGCAGGTTGTAAAAATCTATGTCTATGGTAAAAGCTGATCCAGGGAATAGGCGAGATTTAAATTGTGTTAACACGAGTAGGCGATGCTTCTCTCGGGCTAGCAACTCATCACTATTTGGTATCCTTTTTCTATCTTGACGCCACCATCACGGCCTTTAAGTCTTAGTAAGGCCCTGGGCTCTATCTACCCCGTGTGTAAGTGACCACCGCTGGTGTCAGATTTTTCAAGCTGACATAGCTTTAAGACTGCCATACAATGATGACAGCCGGGGCCAACGGCCTTCCGAAGAACGTAGGAGCTCAAGAATTTTTTATGGCACTTGTGGTCACCCATCCAAGTACGCACTAAGCCCGTTGCCAGCGCTAGTAAAGCGCACTCAGTCCGGGCCACCGCGCTCCTCGACCCCGTCAGAAATAAAGACGTGTTTGCTCGACTGTACTTTAGATGGGACCATTTTCTGCACTTGATTATAAGCTTCCCCCGTATTATATATGTTCGTTAGATAGTCGCATCATCCTAGCGTGTTCCTGGTTGCATTCTCAGCGGTAACGCTTCAGAGCCCGGGGTCCCTAGGTGATTTGACGAGGTAACTGGTTTATACACAAGAGTGCCTGCCGTTTTGAAATCCGCAACCCAAAAGTAAAGCAGAACCAATCCTTGGATAGGTTTGAACAAACGCTCGATGGCATTCGGGTCCCACAGTTTATAAGTGCCTTCCAAAATACGGAAGCATCTTTATTTTCGGATAATCAGGTGATTCAAGCAATATCCTAACCAGACTGAAAACAAATTTTCACAAAGTATGCTTCCCAGTGAGATTCAAACTCACATCCTCCAGACCACAAGGCCAACGCCTTGACCACTGGACTACAAAGGCAATCATGTATACTTTACCTCGTTATATGATTTATATGATGTCGCAGTTCTGGGTCTCGCTTGGCACAACCGAGTTATAAGGGTAAGGTCAAACTTTAATCTAATTCGGGACTAAAAGATTAAGTTGCGACTGATGGAGAAGGTATTGGCAAACCACTTAAATTTCTCTGACATAAAATTGTGAATGTGTGTATCTTATTATTTATCTTATCTTTGGGTGTTTATCTATATCATCATTTCAGCCGCATAACGTCCACTGCGTTTGGAAATCTTTGGGAGAGGCCTATGTCCAGCAGTGGACGTTGTGCGGCTGAAATGATGATGATGAACGTCCACTGCTGGACATAGGCCTCTCCCTCTGATCTATATATTATGTTTATATATATAGTTATAAAATATAGCATCGTTGAGTTAGTATCCCATAACACAAGTCTCGAACTTACTTTGGGCTAGCTCAATCTGTGTAATTTGTCGCTACAATTTTTTTTATTTACCTTTTCATACAGTGACAACGATAAGAGTCTGGCTCTTATAGCCCATTGAGACGGTGCAAGTTTCTTGACAGTCGCACACCACTTTATTAAAGCAATTAATAATTTGTATTGTAGTATCTATTACGGGCTATACTAAATCACTATAGGTATTTATAGTATAAATTAATGACGGTTAAATAAATTATCGTCTATTCGATTCGACCTAAACAATTATACATACAAGATACATTGCAAGTTAATAAAAGCTTGAAAAAAAACTAATTAAAATTCTACATACCTACCTTCAATTTCTTGATGAAATTAATTGTATGGGAAATAATAGTGTAAGGACGTTCTTAAATGTAGAAGATAAGTTTATTTTTTTAACTTAAGCCTTAAATTTGTTTATTCATTTTTTTGTTTTTTTATTTTTTCACTTTATTAACGTACTTATATACTAGACGCCACGTGCGCTTTGTCCTTGTGGTATTTCCTAGTGAACTGTAAGTTAGGTACTGGAGACGGTGGGAAGCCTGCCGGGAGCTGAAAAATAAAATGTAAGTACTGCAACAACTTGTATTTCAGAGATAGCAAAATAAAACATCGCAAAATAATGTAACTCGTCTTTAAACATATCCATTTTAACGTGATTTTAAATTTATTATTGCAGAAATACTGATAATAAGAGCGCTATTTGACTCCAAAAATCTATGACGTCATCTGACCGTATTTCATACAAAATCCCATAGAAACTGTTTGTTTTGACGTTTAGAAAAAAGTATCTGATTTGACTTGTAGGAAAATAGCGTATGACGAGGTGACAGCGATTAGAGGCAGCAACGCATGAAGTTAGAGGGTAAGCAACATGTAAGCAATGTCATGCCAAAGACAACATTCACTTTTTAATATTTACAGCCCTGAAAGGACAATATTTTTATGTTGTTCTCAACACATACTAAAAATAATTGAATAACCGTTTCTTTACAGCCAATACCAGACACATTAAAACAAAACGAAGCATTCATTAATGCCATGCGGGTCTTGACCGGTTAAGTATGCTATTATTATTACAATCTAGCCTAAACTTAGACTAATTAGTAACATTGACCTAGTTTTAAAGCGAGAATGTGTCTGATGTCACTTTTTACTGTCCCTATTATAGGGAAGGCACTTTATTTATGTGTCTTTTATTACCCTGCAGACCAAAGTTGACCATAACTTTTGTTATGTATAACCCTACCCAATAGTTAATGGACTCCTGCATCAGTATATACGTACCTACTGATGGGATTTCGGTGTTTCTCACTTGTTCACTTTCCGCTTCGTTAACGGAGGCCTAACAGCTTGTTGTTCACTTGCCGATGTGTTTGGTTACGCACATTATGCTACTAGTTGTTGATAGTGGTTGCGACGATAGAGCGATGAGACGATGCAAGACTTGCCTATTGCATCACATTATTTATGAAATATATATATTTATATCTCTTGCAGTGAAGACAAAAGATCTGATAATGATAATAATGAGGATGATGTTATACGATGCAAGTTCCTTGCGTGTTGTATAGAATTTTTTTTGAAGCAATAATTTTTTTGCGTCGCTGGCGGTTCGTTCAGATCATGCAAGTTATACGGTGCAAGTTCCTTGCCTGTTGCATACCATTTTATTGAAGCAATAAATTATGATTTGCATAGCTAAAGATTGGTTTAGATCATGCAAGTTATACGGTGCAAGTTCCTTGCCTGTTGCATACCATTTTATTAAAGCAATAAATTATGATTTGCATAGCTAAAGATTGGTTTAGATCATGCAAGTTATACGGTGCAAGTTCCTTGCCTATTGCATACCATTGTATTGAAGCAATAAATTATGATTTGCATAGCTAAAGATTCGTTTAGATCAAGCAAGCTATACGGTGCAAGTTCCTTGCCTGTTGCATACCATTGTATTGAAGCAATAAATTATGATTTGCATAGCTAAAGATTGGTTTAGATCATGCAAGTTATACGGTGCAAGTTCCTTGCCTGTTGCATACCATTGTATTGAAGCAATAAATTATGATTTGCATAGCTAAAGATTCGTTCAGATCATGCAAGTTATACGGTGCAAGTTCCTTGCCTGTTGCATACCATTTTATTGAAGCAATAAATTATAATTTGCATAGCTAAAGATTGGTTTAGATCATGCAAGTTATACGGTGCAAGTTCCTTGCCTGTTGCATACCATTTTATTGAAGCAATAAATTATGATTTGCATAGCTATAGATTGGTTTAGATCATGCAAGTTATACGGTGCAAGTTTCTTGCCTGTTGCACACCATTTGATTAGTAAAATAAATGATTTTCAAGGCTGACGTTTCGTTAAGACCATGCAAGTTAACTAATACATACATACATACTATCACGTCTTTATCCCTGATGGGGCAGACAGAGCATTTTGGGTCTTGCGGTTCTATGCAGAGCCCAGGGCCGCAAGACCCAAAAGCCACTTTTAGCGTCATGGTGGGCGAGAAGATGGAAAGCAATCAATACAGTGATGGGTTGCTAGCCGCATCGCCTGTTAACATGATTTGCATTTTTTGCCCATTCCCTCGATCGGCTTTTACGATCTGCGTGGGAAGAGAAGCAGCTGGTACATTCTAAGTTTTTTTATTTCTCCCAGACCAGCATGGGAGAGTTAACTAATAGTTCAATGAAATGGTAAGCAACTGGCAAGAAACTTGCAACGTCTAAATGGGCCTATATATTTTTTTATGTAAATCAGAAAGATTATTTCCCGATTATAAAACTCAGTATGTAAGAGGGATAGCGGGAAATAGGAATGTGGCTGTTTAATTTAAAATGTATCAAAGTTTATAAGTGATTAATATACCTCGTTTAAAATCAATGTATGTTGACAGTAATGCAAAGATTTACGGTTCTGGACGTGGTCCATAGTATTAGCATTATTATGTAATACTATTATTAATTCTGTGGTATTAGTCTCATTGACGGGGTATGGAGAGGTCTATGCATGCCCGGTGTTTTTCTACGTTATGGATGCGAAAATAAGAAAATTCAAAGGCAATAAAAATTCACTGACATGACCTTAAGGGATTAGCTTTTTAAAGTGACAGTGTACACTTACCTTACCTAACACTTACGTTACGTCGCTGGAAAATGCTGGAAGCAGGCTGCTTTAGATAGCACATTTTATAGTTTTTGGGAGAGGCCTATGTCCAGCAGTGGACTTAAGAGGCTGAAAGGATGATTTAAAGCAATGATTTAAAGCAATAAGATCTCTATATGGAATAACTATCTTCTTTTTCTTGTTCTGCTTTATCTTGGTCCCACTATTTATGTGTGGTTGGCACAGTATGTTTACACTTTTTTCGATCGCACATATAAAAATTAAGTCTGTGTGAGTAAGCAGTTAGTGTGCGAAGGCTCTAACAGTTTGTTTGATCGGTTTACTTGACGAGAACTTCAGCCATTTAAGTCTTGGCCCCAAAACTGATCATAAAAGCCCCTTTTATGATCAATTTTGAGGCCACGATAATTAGGAAAGCCACAAACTGTGTAAACTTTTAGTTGAGAAGAATGGTACCGTGTAACGTCACTGTGCCATTGTTTTCAACTAAACTAGTGGCTCTGAGTTTCTGAGTTTATATCGATCTGATTCCCATCTTCTGAAGTTTTTGGTGTTATTCTTTCTGTATTCTTAAGTGTAACGGGAGAGTTTTTCCTATATTAAAGTCAAAAGTCTCTGTGAACAATCTCGTTAGTCTGTTCCATATGATAGCTACAAACTAAAAAAAGTTCACCGCGCACCTTAAAACTCCTATTTTGAAAATATTCTACAATTTGAATCGATAAAAAGATCAACATAATTGTTGTATATGCTCACCGGCGAAACATGGCCGCTTACCGATGTGGCTGTGTACCTCCAAGATCGAGTTCTCAACACAGTTATTCCGCAGAGAACGAAAGTTCAAAACGTCGGAAAACGAGTGATGGAACCCAAATGAAATTGGGCAGGACACCTAGCAAAACGAGGACTCATAAATGGTAAGCGCAGCACATGGTATAATAAAACAAGGTATTCTCTTCCCGTGACAGCTGATGACGTAGGTGGAACTTGACGAAGTCATTAGTTAGACGTGTTGCCACTGTGTGAAATTGAATGACCCGAGCGTAATGCATTTTTGAACTTTATATACTAATTTCGAATTAATAATCCATTATATCAATTTATAAAATACTGAATTGATGAATCACGTGAGAATCGCGAGATACTAAATAACTAAGTTACTAATTATTTTATGAATGAACTAATTGATAAAGTCCTTAAATTTACTAAAAAGAATAATCAGTGGCAACACTTTCGTGACGTAGTCAAGTTCCATCTCGGGAAGAGAATACCTTGTTTTATTGTACCATGGCGCAGCATAAGTCGTCCGTTAGCATGGGTCAACGACATCAGAAAGGTCGCGGGTCAAGCGTGAATGAGAGTAGCTCAGGACCGTGGTAAACGGCATTCATTGAGAGAGGCCTATTCCCAGCAGTGGGAGGATCAAGGCTGTGGATGCTGATTCTCACCAAATTTCACGAGAATCGACTGCGCTATGTGTAGAGCAGTTGGACGAACATATGGACATATGAAATAATTTTTGACCAACTTTGACCAAGCTTGCACTTCATGATTTTACCTTCAAACGTATAAAAGTCTTCATAAAAAGATTTTTAGTGACAGATATTCCTTTTCATATATCAAAAACTCGTTATTTCTAATGAGATAACTTATTCAACGCCATTTTAAATTCATACCCGAAAAGCTGACTACGCAAATGATTTTGTATTTGGATCATAAATTAAAAATATCGTAGAAGTGAATATTTAATTTGAGAAATATAAAGGTGTATCAAGCATGATTTTTCTTGTGTTTATAAGATACATAGCCACAAGAGCATGGATATACAGGTTTACGCTAATTAATTCTCTAGGGCTGTTAGAACTGGAGAAATTAATTTCGATCAACTCCGTGGCGTAGTGGTCACCATGCTAGTCCACCACCCAGAGATTCCGGATTCGATCCCCAGTCAGGGCAAGTTGGAAAATGGCCTTTTTCAAAATTGTCCTGGATCTTGGATGTTTATCTATATATGTAATTGTTATAAAATATAGTATCGTTGAGTTAGTATCCCATAATACAAGTCTCGAACTTACTTTAGAAGTAGTTCAATCAGTGTAATTTGTCCCTATATATTTATTTATTATTTGACTTTACGTTAATTAAATGACTTTTCATTTTTAACTTCAATTTTTTTCCTATCTCCTTTCCCAAGTCGAGCGCGCTAGTCAGTTATTTGAAACAATCTGAAGATAAGTAACTAAGTTCGATGACAACTCGAGTACCTTAATTTATTGGCACATCGATAGATGAGATTAGCTAATTAAATTTTAAAATTCGAACATGACCAAAATATGGGTGCTAAAAGGGTTCCAAACCTCTTTATAAGTTTACAAATTTAGGCGATATACTTGATAATCTAACAGTCAATCCATAAGTAACCCTTCTGTTCGTTACTCTGCTTTATTTTCGGGCAATCCCAGCAAATCTATGGGCAACTTTGACTGTGAATATGTAAATACGCAAAGTTTTAGGATACCGTGCGTGGGCCCACATAAACATGTCACATTTACAGTGACGGTCACATATTTACAGTGCTTTGGACTAATGAACGAGTTATTCAGGGTTGTAGGGACTATCGCCCAGTGTGATGAGCTCAAATAAATAAATTAATAAGTCAAATTAACACCAGCCCCAATACCAGGCCCAAAGTAAGTTTAAACTATTTTTATTGGATACTATTAACTCAGCGATACTATTTCATTTAAACACCCAACTTAGTTGATGCCAAAGTCATTCTGACTCTCAATATCATAAAATTAAAGCGTAATATGTCTTGTTATGTAAGATAAAAATTCAAAATGTTTAATTAAATAAGTGATCAATTCTTAAACCATGTATATTCGATGACTTCTAAAACAACATTTTATGATACTATTCATTTTTAAAATATCGCGCTTTCAATGTATAAATAGGTATAAACGGGGTTTATTTTCAGATACCTCTGTAGGAAAACAACATTGACTCGCAATGAACCATTGTAAATATACGAGCTTTATGCTTGAAGCAAGTAAAGTCGGAGTAGCGTTAGTGGGCGAAAGACTTTATTCTGAATGATATATATTAGAGTCCTTAAGTGTGTGAGTACCAGTGTTCTACAGAGCATTGACCCGTATAAATGTTATTAGGCTTGAAATAGTCAAGAACAATTCGTCAAAAACACAATACTTTCATATTATAGCAAAAGAAGAGACAAGTAGGAAAGGAGAGGTAAAAAGTACCCGTAACTAAAGGGCATGTATGAAGAGATTGATGAGTGTAGATGAAGCAAAAGAGATTGCTCAGGATCATAGCAAGTGGAGGTCCACAGTCTCTGCCAACCCTTGTGGGTTGTTATGTATTTATAGAGCCAAGTCAAAGTTAATGTTCATTTGACGTTTTTTCTTTTCTAACAGAACGAAGAATATACTTTTTTTTTTAATTTTGGCTCGACGCCGTTGCTTATTCAGGCATGCTCAAATTAATAGAAAGCGCCAAAAACTCCCCGAAGAATATACTTAATTACCTACCGAAAAATATCACAGATAATAAAATCAATAAATAGATTCGACCCGAATATAAAAGGATTTATTTTTGTCTACCACTGGCTGGAACCTTTAAAAAGATAAAATTCAAAAACAGAACTGCTGACTGCAGTTTAACCGCTCTTTTATTGCGGAAAGATCGCGATAAAACCGTGAGTTAACAAAAGAGTCTAACAATAACAGCGGGATAATCGCGCGCTAGAGGGCGCCACAATGAGCAACTTTGGGAGCCTGATCATGATTGATGATACAACTTTAAGCTGGCCAAGACTCCGACATCACTTCTTCAATTCACAAATTAAAAAGAGTGTAAAATATACTTCGTAACCAGTATCATGTAGGTACAGAACGGTTTTCGGTTAAAAAATTATAGGTTTTGTATCCTTTTGAAACAGCTGTCAAGTGTTGTCTCTTTTTAAAAAACATCTGCCATTTTCTGACTGAAATGATCCTATAGATTTTGTGTGACTGAGGGCCACTTAAATAGTCCACGAATCACCTTATGTCATGTCGCAATTCACGGCTATTTCTTTCTTTTTTTGTAATTTTGTTGACTGCTGTTCTAGTATCTAGGCAAAGTACGCAGGATACAATCCAATAATCCAACCGTCGGAAAATAACACAAATAACTAATCAGACTCATTACTTGCTTTCGTGCACGACAAGCGATAACATCAGTAACGTCGACACATACGAGTACATGCAGCATGTAGGTTATTCTTCTGAACCCACCTTATTTTTCATCACCCGAGATCACTTTCCAAGTGGGTTACTGACTGTTCCCTATTGTTTTTAGTGTAATTTATACGTTTTGCAACTTGGTTTGAAGTACTTTGAAGACCGGACACGAGCGGAGATGAAGGATTAGACTTGAGAAATTTGGGGTTTGGATCATAAATCATATAATCAATGTATGTTTCAAACTTGAGCTTAAGTTTTTATGACACGACTGCAGAAGTATGGTTACGTTTTCGAGTGTACCTATGTATGTATATACGTTTATGGAGCAGTATGCAGGCTACGGCTTTTAAGCTTATCAGGTTGTTAAGATTTATCTACCCAAGGATTGGTTCTGGTTTACCCTTTGGGTTGCGGAGGTCAGAGACTGTATTTTTCAAACGCGGGGTCACTAAAAGAACGGATTTTTGTATGGAAAAACTATTCGTTTACGTGACTCCGCGTTTCAAAAATGGCACTTCAGACGGCCGTCGTCTGTGTAAAAAACCAGTAAGTAACCTCTTCAAATCTCCTTGGTTAGGTAGCGGATCCCGGGCTCTAAAGCATTACTGTCGTGGATCATCATCATCATTTCACTGCTGGACAGTGGACAGTAGACACAATAACAAATGAAACAAAAGCAAAATAGCAGATTTTCAAAACTTCTTTGGATTCTTAAGTTTTTTTTTACATATCTGACCGACCCCAAATAGGGAGAAGGCGAGGAAGATGACGATGATGATGTTAAAAAAACCCCAGTGGCTTTTATTACGAACTGTTTGCAAACCAATTGCAATATTTTTTTGTTTGATTTTATTGTTTGAAAATAAGTATAATTGATACATTGTTTAAGTGATAACAACAATATACAATCAAATACATTTAATTATATGACTTAACGTTACAAAAATAAAAACTACAATAAATACTAAATTAGAACTAAAAGAAAGTAAATAAAAAGAACAATGAACAAAAAACTGCAATCTATTTATTTGTAAAATATTTATTGTACCTACGCTTGTCGAAAATGAATTTAAATTTTACTCTACGTGTTTTACTGTAAGTGAATATCTTTACATTCTTTTGAGAAATAAAAGCTTTAAACCTAACTAAATAAATAAAAAAGTTATCATTTCGTGCAGAAAATGTTCAATTATCAATAAAAGTCGTAAAGTAGGAAAATGGCTCGTTTAAAGAGCCACCAAACGTCGCCCGCATAAAAATCTAGTGGCACATATAAAATCTTAAATATTTTTTGGTCTGCTACAGTTGGCCACTATATTGGCTTTAACGGTGGGCGATCAATATAGTAGAATTATTGAGAGAGTTAGTTTTAAATTAATAAGTTGGTTTACGTTAAAAATAAAATATTGAGAATATCAAAAGATTAGCCAAGTCAAAATAAAAATAAAATATTTAATGTTGGATAAATTTATCTCTTATTAAAGGTATTCTTTTTTTATATTATTTTAATGCAAAAGCTAAAACCTACTAGCGTTTCGGAACGACCACTGCTGGGTAGATTACGCCGAAAAATACCCAGTTCAGTATTGGTCCCTACCCAACCTGATGGTCTATGTTCTAAGATTTTTTTTTCTTTTAGACCAGCTTTGTAGGAAAAGTTAGATAGAATAGTATGACGCACTATGACGTCGATATCCTTACGGGGCAGACAGAGCATTTAGGATTTTAAGGCTTCATGCAGACTGAGCCCAGAATCGCAAGACCCAAAGGTTACTTTTACGTGATTGATAGCTTTTTTTTCCACTTTTTAGCCTTGAGGGCTAAAAAGCTATCAAAACAGTAAATATGTTGTATGACCCAAAATGCTCCGTCTGCCCCATTAGGGATAAAGACGTGATAGCATGTATGTATGTAAAAAAAACTACTTACTAGATCTCGTTCAAACCAATTTTTGCTGGTAGTTTTCATGGTAATGAACATCATAATTTTTTTTTAAGGTTTATCATTCTCTTATTTTAGAAGTTACGGGGGGGACATACTTTTTTCCATTTTGGAAGTGTCTCTCGCGTAAAGTATTCAGTTTTAAAAAAATATACCTATTAAAAACCTCAATATCATTTTTGAAGACCTATCCATAGATACCCCACACGTATGGGTTTGATGAAAAATATTTTTTTGAGTTTCAGTTCTAAGTATGGGGAACCCCCAAAATTTATTGTTTTTTTTCTATTTTTGTGTCAGAACCTTAATGCGGTTCACATAATACATCTACTTACCAAGTTTCAACAGTATAGGTCTTATAGTTTCGGAAAAAATGGCTGTGACATACGGACGGACAGACAGACAGACAGACATGACGAATCTATAAGGGTTCCGTTTTGGCCATTTGGCTACAGAACCCTTAAAAATGAATCAATAAAAATTGAAAAAAAAAAAACATTGTGGCTGCCTTAACATTTAGTTATCTGCACGTATATATAAATTGAACGTTTGGAATCATTCAATCGAATCATTCATTCGCAGTTACTTTTGTAGTATATTATTATAAACTGTAAATTTTTTTCGTCCACAATATTTACTCACAATCAATGAATAAAACCGTAGTAACTTATTAGTAATCTTTGGTAAAACACACATATTCTGCCACACCACTTTATGTATCTGAGATCATTACATCACCTGATCATGTCCACTTAACATCCACACCATGTGGTCCGTTTACGACGGTCATCTACCAGGTAGTAAAATATTCCAATATTTACGACCTTCCACTCACGGCAAACATAACACCTTCCTTCAAAAGCATCTTTATTGCAGTGCAATAAGGCCTATGCAGATTCGAACTATGATGCTGTTTAGTCGCTTGCTGTACCAGTGAGCTGGAGCGTGAGGATTTTGCACTTGAATGTACTTTATGTAACATCTGGATATGAATTTGTATTACAGAGTTTATTGGGTTGTGTTGTTGGACAAAGTTGTGTAGTACATGAATGAATGGAGATAAAGTGCATATTACATCACTATCAAATCCTTATCGCTTACGGCGTAGGTAGGTATAATATTTTCTACTGTTACAAAAAATTTAGTTTTAAGATGTTTTCAGTACTTTCAAATTGTTAAGGATATTCTTTTTGATCTTACTACATAAGTGTAGAGGTAAATATTTTTTTTAAATGTAGTGCCCTACCAGGGTTCCATGTGTGATGTATACTGAGTCAAAAATAAATTATTCGGTACTGTTAATAAAATAAAATGTCAAAAAATAGTGTCACTTTACATTGATCATATCTATTTTTTTACAAGCTTTTATATTTATTAATGCAGAAAAGCGTTATTTGACGCCAAATAAGTATGACGTCACTGTTGTGTTATTTCATACAATTACAATAGCAAACTTTTGTTTTAATGTTTAGAAAAAAGTATCTCATTTTGATTTTTTGTCTGGTATATACAAGAAAACAAGAAATATATGAATAAATAAATGTTTGTAAACCCCAAAGACATCACGCAAGACAGTGGAACTGAAAAAGGAGAATCGGAAATAAAAAAAAGATCAGCGATTTTGAAATGGCAGAATTGTAGGTATTACGTAACTGATTCTTTCTTCTTCTTCCTCACCTTATCCCATCTCACATGGAATCCGGACTGTATCCGAGTCTTTTTCATAATTTCTATCTTTTGTTACTGAATTTGTTATATTTTTCCTAACCAAATATTTATTTATGCATTCTATCCACCTTAAACAACATTAGCGATTAATAAATGCCTCTGAATAAATACATAAAGATACTTATGGTATGGCATGTAAACCTATAGTTTTTTACTCACATAATCTGTGCCTATAATCAAATGTTTCTATGTAAATCAATTAACATACAGTCCCCTGCACAAACAATGTGTATAAAATTCTATATTTATCTTAATTAGACCAAACGGTTATCGACAAGAATTATAGGTCACAGCAATTTATTCCAATAACTGTTTTAATTTGTTAATGCTGGTTCAATAATTCTACAGTTATCGGATTTGACTTTGTTTACATCAACTTTACATAGCCAACTATAAATAACTTAGATAAGGGCAAATAAGCTGGTAGCAAATCAAATACTTCTGAAGATATTTCATAATAAATATGTACTTATGTACATACTTACCCCAAATGAAAGATTCTTCAATGCTGGTTTCAAAGTAATAAAAACACTTACCCCGTATTCATAAAAAATATAAATATACATTTTGAAACGATTGAAAAGGACAATACATATTTTACTTAAATATAATATAGCAAATTTTTTTTTCCTTTCTTTTTTTTGATTTCCCAGAATATTTATTTATTTCTGTGACAACAAGTAATAATTATTGATTCGGGGATTTATAATATTCCACCTGCTTCTTCAAAAAAAAGTAAATAGTCGATGCGGCTCGCAACTAGCAACACATAACATTTTTTTTTCATTTCTTATGCCTACCTAAACGTAGCCTTTAGTTCTACAAATCATTGATCAAAGTCAATTCCTTTTAGAAATGCAGTAGTAAGTACTTGCACGGGTTGTTTGACATCTACAGATATAGAATGGTCCGATTTTAAATCGGATTCCACACGAATGTTCCAAACTAAGATAGGTAATTGGAATAAATTAACTATTTACTCCTATTTATAAGAATCATTTGATTCTGGTGATTAAACCATCTCCTCACCTTCACGTATCACAATTTCATTTGCACCAGAATAAGTAGGTATATATACCTACGCCACGCAAGTCGCTTTAAAACAGGACACGTTTTACGACCTCCCGAGTTGCGCTCTTTTCAAGGTTTGTATGTCGTATAAAACGAACTTTTCTAATCTCTTACATAATGGTCTTTTTATTTAGGTTATATGTAAACCATGTGACCCGAATTCTACTTTTCAAAAGGCCAAAATGATTTATTTTTTTCTTACTTACAAAGAGTTTGACTATGTCGTAAGTACCTTAGATAAGTAAATTATGCGCATGACCTTTATGCAATCAGATTTTCAATACCTTCCTAAAGGTTTTATGGATGCCAAAATCAAGCAAGATAGAATATTTTGAAAATTTCATTCTTAATGCCAATGAACTAACAATTTAAAGCCAAATGTGCGTGTGAAAGCGAGGCCGAAGGCCGAGCTGCGTGGCGAGGGCGCAACTCGAGCTCAAAAAGCTAGTAACATTATTAAATTTGCATTTTCAATTTACGTACTCGTACCTCGTATGTATGCAAGATTTCGAATCAACCGGTTATGGATAATTGTTTCTAAATGATATTGCAAGATTAGACCAAAACAAAGATGAATGCTTGTAAAAATATAGACTTTACCAGTTGCAACTCTTTATGCATGGACCAAAATAAGAATCATTGTTGGCAACCCATCAATCCTTTTTCTCAATCAAAAAATTCCATTATGCTTTCCTTTTTCCAACTTCACGCCTACCATAACGCTAAAATTGCCTTTTGGGATTAGCGGCCATAGGCTCTGTCATCAGGGATAATGATAGTGTGTCTGTATACTTATCTTATTAGTACTTATCTTGAGTAAGTCGAAGAGATGATGGAAGATATTTCCGGAGTGTAGTGGAATGAAGACCGAAACAGGGTCAGAGAAGCTTAGAAAGACCAGCATCGAGATAGGGTGTTTACAAAGACTAAGTAATAAGAAAGACCTGGATGAGAAAGGCTCAAGACCGCAGAGAATGGCATGCATGTAAGGAGACCTACACCAAACAGTGGGTAGAAAGATATTTTTATAAGTTAAGAAGTTGACGAACTTCTTGGCGTAGACAGGCTAGACCGTTAATCCGGATGTCCTTGGTTCGATCCCCAGCCAGGGCAAGTTAGGAAAAGGGCTTTTTCGAATTTTCCTGGGTCTTGAGTGTTTATTTATATATGTATTAAGTACCTGGGCGACCGAGCTTTGCTCGGTTACATCTCAAACATTAACTTAATTTTTTTAAACTTGTCTAAAAACAATGCAAAATAAAAAATCACCGAGTGAGATTCGAACCCGTAACACTCTTTTCTAGCGGTCGGTATCCTTAACAGCTGAACTAAAAACAAGGCGGTGCGACGAAATTAGCGACCATATTCTGCGTGGAAAGAAAAACGCATGAAAACTCGAAAACACGCGTTTTCCCAAACATAAAACTAATCTAGATCGATTGTTTACCCCCGAAAACCCCCATATACAAATTTTCAGCGAAATCGTTAGAGCTGTTTTTGAGATCACAGAAATTTATAAATAAAAATATATATACATACAAGAATTCCTCGTTTAAAGGAATAAGATTATCCTACTTCCTACTAATATATAATACAAATGCAAAAGTGAGTTTGTATATTTGTTTGTTTGTTAAGTACCACGGGGAGCGAAGCCCACCTGGGACCACATGGGTACACCTAGTAGAATATAATATCGTTGAGTTATTATCCCATAATACAAGTCGATTAGTGTGATTTGTCCGTATATTTTTTTGAAGTGAAAACTTCTTTAGCGGCGTTGTGCACTTTTTTTGGAATGGGTAAAAATTTTTTACCTCGCCTGATCGAAAATTCGTAAGACGGCGCAGGGCGCTTGCGCGAATGTTCGTGTGTGTTTATGTTACAGCGTGCTACGCGCATCCATGGATGGTGACAGCTGATGGCTCGACCGTCTGTGTAGTGGCCATACTGCTGTGTATTTGAAAATGATTTTGTTGAAAATGATTTGGTCATGCTTGTGACATTTGTGACAGACTGTGGTTCAGAAAAGATTTGAAATATTTTATACTGATAATTAAAGCAATTCGTGCAAAATTATTCCCTAACCATTCCAAAATATCAAAAATGCACAACGTTAATATTCAAGTTTTCACTTCTGCCGGCACTCCCAGAGTGCAACCCGTCGTTTTTTTTTATAAGTCTTTATCTCCATACCAATTTAGGGATTATAGAACGGTGGTTTTCCCATTTGCCTTCCGTACCGCAGTATTTGATTCGACAGAAACCCTTCCAAATTCCGCATCTTCGGTCTTCTGCCAATACTGTCACTACTGCTGCCTAGTGACAGAGGATCCAATGCCTATTTACTGGCGGCATTGAATCGCCATGACACAGAGCCGTCATTGGACCTAAGTGGCATTTTTAGGTAAGCCCGTAATTACTGGACTTCCCACCACGTCCTGCTAACCCTGCCGCTGATTGGTCGGGGACTGCTTATTTTTATATTCACAGCTAACCATCATATCTGATGGTCGTTCCACTATCCGCCAACTGACCCCGTTAGTAGCCTACAGCTAAGCACTAAACATTACCATATTAATAGGCAAAGTTACAGCCTACAGAAGGACACGTACTTGTCCATTTACGTTGTACATTACTTTCAAGCGTCACGTAAAATCTTTATGATAAAAGCGTTGCAGAATAAAACATGTTATGCGTATCAGTAAAACAGGGATTGTAAAATGGCAGCCACTCTTCCCTTCGAGCCTTGCATATTTATATTAAGGATGGCTATTTATAGACGACCGCTATTTCTGTATCTACGGGAAACTTGAGGGTGCTGGGAAGGAACTGAAGAAAACGCAGACGATGCCTATTCCGAATTTCAGATCTATATTTTACAATTCACATTAATGAAGTGTCTAACAAAACAGTTTGCACCATCTACTGATTTATTAATTAGTCTTTGTTTATTTTCCACCTTATTCCATTTTTACAGGTTTGTACCCAATACAATAAAAAACAATTAAATACTTACTTATTAATTATTTACACATAACTTATCATGTACACAGCAACCTTTGTAAATTTACACAGGATAGTATTTCATCACAGATAATTTTTAAACGGCTAAGCCGATTTTCATAAAATATATAAAATATAGCTAAGAACTACCGTAGAAAATACGCATCGAACTCGGTCAATCTGTTCGAGCGCTACAATGCCGCAGGCATACAGACAGACAGACCGACATACATTTAACAACACTTTTTTTGTCGGGCATTAAAAAGAGTCTTTAAATGATACTAGCTTTACGACATCAGTCATCAATCAGGTCAACACACTCTCTGAACCTATGTGGCCCGCGAAAAGGCTTGGAAAACCCGTACAATCACAAGTGCTCGCAGCTCGCACGTTTGATATGCTGTTTGCAGCACATCTTTTACTTTTCTGGGCAAAGGAGCGTACTCACCACTCATATGGAACAGCTTTCGCACCAAAGAAACTTCAAAATACGAATACAAATATTCAATACTCTATACAAATCGACCGATTTAATTTCAATGTCAGAGTATTTTTTTATTTCTACGTATTTCTTCTTCCTGATTACTTCATCGTATAAACAGTGCCCTTAATTTACGTCACAAAGCAAAGAGTGGACAGAAATATATATTAAACGTCAATTACAAGTAAATACATAGCTAAAAGCAAGAAAAAATTTACCTTCTTAAAGGTTTTTTTTTTTTTCAGAAAACCCATCATATGTTTCTTTCCCTCATATGGAAATTTACTATTGCTAGAATGAAACTTCGCTTAAATAAAAAAGTTACCTTTTTGCTGTTTTACGACAAAATTTAAATTAGTCTAATGACATTGACTCATGTTTAAGTTTCACTACGTTTCAAAACTTTAACACCTAATCTATATAGCACCGATATCTGTGTTCATACCAATAAAAATCCTTTCTTCGCACATTAGCGAAAAACGCCCCCTTTTTGCAAACATGCAAAGAACAGTAAACAGTCAAGGGTTATCTAATCTAGGGCTTGATCAAGACAAATTTCAAATGATATCTTTGTTTCCTTTTAATAATTTATTTCAGACCCGGACTTCGGAAAATTCTTGTATCCCCATAAGAGCCAATGGCCACACTGATCGTCAAGATGACGTATAACTTTATGTAAATGGCATTAGGTATACCACAAATCAGTTTAATATGGCAGGACATAAAACAAGGTTTATTGATATGAAACTGCCATATAGCAATGACAGATAGTCGCGTAAGTATCGAAGAATTGAGGATTCGCAGTACCAATCATTCAAAATATCGTCTATCGGTGAATAACATATCGCAAATAGATTTTTTGAATTCAAGTATGGACCCGATAAAATGTAGCGATCTACAGCAGCACTACGTTCTACTCAACGACGCGTGAGTAGGTACCAACATTGTATCTGTGTGACAGTTTTGTTCAAAATATATAGAGCTTTAGAACTGTTTCTTCGTAGGTAATTGACCGAGCGAGCGAAGCGAGCGAAGCGTCTCAGTTTCGAGACTAGCCAAAAATTCTTTTGTCCGTCTGTCTGTCTGTCTGTTCTCGCCTACAGGTCGCATTTCTTAACCGATTCTCATGAAATTTTGTAAGCAGGTTCAGCAACTACATAGAATTTTTTTGTCGAGCCAGTTTTTCGACATTTTTCAAAATGGCGGAAATATGGGGGTTTAAAATTTTAAAACTGTCATATATTCGTCATTTCAAAATATTTTCAAAAATGTCATAAGACTTTTTTGTTGCCGTTATAAAAACGATGTTTTTTTATTTGAACAACTTTTTTGTTTGAACAATTTTTTTATACGTTATAGGTACTTAAACGGGTTTAGGGTGCCTCGCGAAGTCTAGCTGACTAAGCCGTGACGGATATACAATACAAATCTTCTTACAACATATACTAAAACTATTTAAGGGTAAATTCAGTCCGGGTTACTGAACAACTTTCTTACAAATACATACACCCTGGGGTCCATGAAGTAATTTCTCTGAATAACTATTATGGTTATTGAGTTTCATAAGTAGTTCTATAAATTTTGATCATATTTAACCGACTTAAAAAAAGAGTTTTGCTTATTTTACAATTAGTTTTTTTTCAGTTTTTGCTTATTTTGAATAATTGTTGGCTTGTTAATTAAATTTAGCAATTTTGTTGAGCGAACTTTCGTTCAATCGCTATCGCTGCTTATCTGTGCTTTTGTAGTAGTATTAGTAATTATGCTACGAACTAACAGAGATCAACAGCAACCAAAGCCCGCGAAGTAGCTTTACGAAGAGAATAAGAAACCAATGAGCAGCGATAAGAGCAATACAAATAAACATTTAAACGAAAACCCATTAATAGTTATCTGGTTTTTCCAACAACGAGCTGACTTTGTCATTTGAAAAATGATGGGTCATTTTTCGGTGAAAGACTTCTGGTACAGAACTGAATTTAAGCATCACGGTAGACCTCATATCCATGGGATTGTATGGTTGGAAGGTGCTCCTGACATTTTAGAGCTAAATCGAAAGTCATTTAAAGAAAGGGCTGTGATTGGCAACTATTTTGGAAATTTGGTCACAACCATGAATCCGCATATCGGTAAACGTGCACCGATAATTCATCTAAATCAGGTACATAATTCTGAAATAATAATCGCGAGGTCTAAGTTCGTGGCTAACTACTAGTATAGTCAACAACTAAGTAAGTATTCCTAAAATCATGGCGTCACAGTCTTTTCAGGGTTCTGTACCTAAAGGGTAAAAACGGGCCCCTTTTACTAAGACTTCGCTGTCTGTCCGTCTGTCTGTCACCAGGCTGTATCCCGAGAACCGCGATAGTTAGACTGTTAAAATTTTCACAAATTATGTATTTCTGTTGCCGCTATAACAACAAGTACTAAAAACAAAATAAAATAAATATTTAATATTGTGGCTCCCATACAACCCTTAGTGCACGAATCCGATTCGCACCTGGCCTGTTATTTAATTTGTATTATGGACGATACATGAAGTTATTACACCCTAACTTCATGGGTAAAATTTTGTTCCAATTTTTCCCGCAATAAAGAGAAGGCGCACTAACTTATTTTAAAGCTTTATTTCTAGGCACTTTCTGATGTTTACACTGACCGGTCATTAGCGAACGCCAAGTGAAAACAGATTACAATTTAATTATGTGTTTACTTAGGCCGCCATGTTTAAACATGGTTTAAACAAGAAATTTCATTATAACGTATTCATAATACATGAGTGATCGTCTCATAATGGATGTTTGAGACAATATTCATATGAAAATGGTTTGTTTTGGCCGACGGTGGAATAGAAAGTAAATATGTGAGCTTTGGGTAAACACATCCATGGTTGGCGAATATTAATTAAGGGTTTATTGGGTAGGTACGCATATAATGTCGTTTAAAATCTACGTTTGAATTCTACGTGGTGTATGCCGCATAGAGTTGATTTTTACTCAATAGGCATGACGAATGGAAAGATATTTTTGGTCCGTCGGTTAAATTATAAAAAAATATTCTACACGTATTTTTTCTTTTCTCTGAGAAACCAAAAATGACAAAGATACATTGAAATTTCGCGTGACGTCACACTTAAGCACGATTTTTACTTAAGTGTGACGTCGCAAGCCCCTACTACGGAACTTTGACGCTCCGTATCTTTGTGAATTTTTACTTTTTTGGTGAACTGAAAAATACGGGTCCATTCTTTTTGGATAATCTAAACTAAAAGGCGGACTAATTACAATTATACTTTTCGGACCCTATCGGCACCCCTATTGCATGGGCAACAATAAACTACGCCCATTTGACATTATCATCATCATCATCATCAGGTCTTTTGGTCTCCACTGCAGGAGCACGACCCTCTCTGTACTACCAGAGCCATACTTGGCCAGAGCAGCCAGAGGACGTGGCCTACACTCTCCACGCTAGCTAGACGGGTTGGAGAGGTCTCATTGATGTTTTTAAGCTTTGTTTAGCTTGTATTTCTTAAGTCGCCTTTTACGACATCCACGGGAGGACTTGGAGTGTCCCTATTGCACTCTGCCGAAAACAACACGGCACTTTTGAAATTATAGTCCAATAAAATCAATTACCAAAATCATTTAAAGCAATCCCCAAATGAAACTGACTTCGCGCCAAAAACTCTATTTGTGAATAATCAAGAATAAATCTTTGTTTAGAAACAACCCCGTAAATTGTTCTGAATATAATTAAGACTTGGGCTTTGACCTGACCCCCTAAACTGTAGCCTAATGGCCTTTTAAGTTTATCTTCAATGATCTCGGCATTGTTCTTCAAATCTGATATTAAAACACATTAAAACTCTCTTGTGATTTTAACTTGGTTTTGGTCTGTAGTTTGTTTGTTTAGTACTAATGATTTGTAAAGATTTTATTTAATGATTATTGTAATTGATCGAATGGCGGCGACGTACCGGTAAACGCAGCGTTGGACACCCACCATGTAGGTGGTCGGACAGCCTTAGCAAGGTTGCAGGACAACGTTGGATGCAAGCAGAGCCGGATTTTGAGGTCTTAAGGCCTCGAGGTAACAAAGGAATGGAGGCCCCCTGGCCCCAATTTATATTCCAAATGAAATGTAAACAATTTTATTCAATAAATCATTTATTGCGAAACTAAAGGCGATTAAAACGTAAAACAGCGAAAAAAATATCAAAGGAAAAGTGGTTTACAAATGTATACTAGTTGGAATTTGAAAGGTTTTTTCCAAGTCTTTATTGTGAGGGCCGTTTTAGAGGCTGTAGACCCAGTTGCCCTTCCCTAAATCTGGCCCTGGCTACAAGCCGCTTCCAATCGGTCGTTTTGAAAAACCTTGCTATGTCCAGCAGTGAACTATCTGCGGCTGATATAATAATTATGATTATTTTAATTAAAAAAAAACCTCTGCCCTCGTTGTATGCCACCGTAAGTTTTTAGAAGATAAATTAAGTTTTCAAGTTCTTAATTTGTTTTACCAAAATATAAATTTTACCGCAAACATGGCATATAGCCTACCAGGCTACAACCCATTCCGCCTTGTATCCCTAAGTCCCTAACGTGGTCCATAAATTTGCAAACAAAAGATGTTTCCGTTTCATTAAGCACTGCTGAAACTAGTGGCTGCTCTGGATCCAGTTCTTAAAGAGATTAGACAAAACTGCCGGCTCCAGTCTTACCACAAAGCTGGGAAATTTCTGCTAAGTTAAGTTTTTTACTTGTTTTTCAACAAGTTTTTAAAGATTCTTGGCTAAATCTTTTATTTTTAAAATTTTAAAATTAAAAGATTATACTTCCTTATAAGAAGCTTATAAATTTATTTCTCGATCTTTATCTTTATGTATGTGTATCGATTTTTTAAAAACGCCTGGGCCGGTTTGAATTTTTTTTGTATGAAAATGAAAAACTACTTTTTGGGTGCTTCCATATAATTTCAATTTCTGTTTTGTATTTTAGGGGTGAAATCTGTTTTAAGTTTTGAAAAATTATCTGTAATAATGATATACTTTAAATATAATAAGCGGCCAAGTGCGAGTCGGACTCGCCCATGAAGGGTTTCGTAGTAGCTAACAACATAATATAAAAGTCTTGCAATGTTTGTTTGTTCGGGTGGAATTTTGAACTCAATTTTCAACCAGTTATCCTCAACCGATTTAGCTGAAATTTTGTATACTTATGTAAGTCGGATGACAATACAATATTATGAAGTCAATGATCTGTTCTGATGATGGAGCCGGGAGATATTCGACGGAACTCAGTTATAAAACAACATAACCTCATCGAGTAGGTCTCGTTTGATTTGTCGTGACGAGTACTTTATGGGAGACGATGCTTAGGGTCTGATCACGCAGACGGATGGTGGTCGATAGAACTCAGTAATAAAACGACTTAACACAATCGAGTTTGGGCTTATTTCATTTGTCTTGATAAGTACTTTGGCCACACAATTAAAGCTTGTACAAAAAAATTATTTTTTTCAAAAAACTTATTATGAATGCATTTGTATTCTTTATGAATGCATGCTTGACGACCTCCGTGGCGTAGTGGTCACCATGCTAGTCCGCCACCCAGAGGTCCCGGATTCGATCCCCGGTGAGGGCCATTTG
The DNA here is from genome assembly GCA_963555685.1 of Acrobasis consociella. Classification (NCBI taxonomy): domain Eukaryota; kingdom Metazoa; phylum Arthropoda; class Insecta; order Lepidoptera; family Pyralidae; genus Acrobasis; species Acrobasis consociella. The sequence goes on along the minus strand of OY743109.1, from coordinate 4,504,977 downwards.
GAAAATGGCCTTTTTCAAATTGTCCTGGGTCTGGGATGTTTATCTATATATGTATTTGTTATAAAATATAGTATTGTTGAGTTAGCATCCTATAACACAAGTTTCGAACTTACTTTGGGGCTAGCTCAATCAGAGTAATTTTATCCCTATATATTTATTTATTTATTATGTATCTCCTTTGAGAATCACGGGTCTTTTCACCCCGGTCCTTTGAGAGGCTTGCGTGGGGATACAGATCCAACACGTAGAGGCCCTTTGGAGAAGTTGTTGTCATGTGGCGCTCCCGCCAAAACCTATTCCTGGATATACCTATGAAAGGTGTACCCTTGAATAGGTTTTGGCAGAAGAAAAATCTATTGCATGTAAAAGGAAAAGGTTTAAGGGTTATGGAATGAATTTGGGATGGACTGATACTGGGTTATTGCAACAGAAACGTCACCTGCCATAATCATGATTACTGACTATTATAGGCAGGTGGTGGCTTGCCGCCCACTAGATGGGCCCCTCAAACGCACCGACAGTAGTTGCCGGCAAAGGAGCAACACCGGTGCGAGCGACTCAGGGGTGTCGAGAGGTGTGCTGCGCTTTCTCCGAAGTTACTCGCGTCGTTATGCCCTTTAACACTTCCACCCCTGGAGCAACAGCTCTGACGACTCCTCTCTGCACAGCCAATTAAGGCAATGCAGAGCTGAGAGCCCTGCGAGCCCTCTTGGGTGTCCACCCCGACCGATGAAGACGCGTCGGGGACGAGGGATCTAACTGGCTCTCTGGAGCACTCGGGTCCGTGGTGTCGTTACTCACCAACAGCTCGCCACAAGCTGCCCTGCGGTTTATTATTATTATTATTATTATTATTTGTGCCGAAAGTTTTACAACCAGCAATCATTCAACGCCAGCCCTCCTTAGAAATGCATTTGTAGCACAAGATATTTGGGCTTAGTTCTTGAGCCACCTTTTACAGCCACAGGAAGAAATGGCGTCCTACTCAAGTAAGTAAGTAAGCCAAACAGCCAATCACATAAGTTTCCGCGTTAGCCGTAGTTTAGATGCCATCAAAACCGTAAAATGAGCTTGGTGACCTGGCGGGAGTGCGCATTACTAGTAGCTTAGCTACTAGCGCTTTCGCAAGTAAAGCGACACCGAGCGTAGTCCGCACTTGAAAGGGTGACCACAAAAGGAATAAAAAAATGTCGAGCTCCTCCTTGCTTCGTAATGCACGTATAAGCAGTTAGTCCCGGCTGTCATCATTGTACGGCAGTCGTCAAGCTATGTCAGATGCCTTTAGGCAGCCTGAGAAATCTGACACCAGTGTTGGCCACTTTCACATATAAAAAACAAATACAAATAATAATACTAATCCCATAATACAAGTCTCGAACTTATTTTGGGTTTTTTTTGGCCCTATATATTTATTTATTTAATCAAAACCGCCAAACTAAAAGAAAATAAGCCAAGTGCGATACACGCGACGCACGGGACTTGTCGAATAGGTCCCACCCCCGCAACGTACGAGAAATAATTTCGTACCAAAAATCGTACATTCTCTCCCGCCAAATCACACACAATAAAGCAAGGTAATCAAGCAAATTTCTTTGTTATTACCCAAACACTCACTTCATAACATCTTCATACAATTATGCAAATATGTCACTGGAAGTGTGGCTCAGAAACTTGGAGGACGGCCAAATAACTGATTACGTAATAAAGACTAGGTCTTATCGTACGGAACCCTAACGTTTTGTTGGCATAGTTCTGTTTTATGAGTTACTACTACGGTCCTTCATGAATGTCCAGTGTTGCCCTCATTTGATAAATATATTATACTTATTATAAATTATTTTCTCAAAAGCATAAAGGTGTTTTTTAATTAGTTACAAATGTTTTATGCGGTGATTTATTTAGTTCATGAATTTTTAAATTTTTAATATATATATAATTTTTAATTTAATTCAATAAATGAATAAAAGAAGGAATAAATAAATAAATATATACGGACAAATCAGATGTTTATCGGAACATGAAAAAAACATTTTCCATAGAAGACTAGCTAAATCAGTTGAGGATAACTGGTCGAAAAAAGAGTTGCAAGACTTGACCTAAACAAACTTGTGTACATACATACATACAAGAAACATTGCAAGTTAAATAACAGCTTGTAATAATTTGAAGCGAAATTACCACTGTCACTAGTGTAGGTAAAGTCTACCTTTGAATAAATAAAGACAAACCCTATTGAATAAATCATCCCAAATCAAATGCGAGGAGGTTGTTCGACTGATATTTCAGCTTCTCAAGGGGGTTGAGTATGATTTAGGTAACCCCCTGAAGAATTACCAGACGGCCTCCGATTAATATTGCTTTGGAAAAGTTCGTGTCAATATATTTATATCGGCTAACCTCTATTTCACTCCTTTCGTAGACTTTACATTTATATAATTTAAGCTTTACGCACATAGTCATAGTCATAGAAATATGTCCTTCTGAATAATGAATCCCATGCTGGTCTGGGAGAAATGAAAAAACTTAGAATGTACCAGCTGCTTCTCTTCCTGCGCAGATCGTAAAAGCCGATCGAGGGAATGGGCAAAAATGCGAATCATGTTAACAGGCGATGCGGCTAGCAACCCATCACTGTATTGATTGCTTTTCTATCTTCTCGCCCACCATGACGCTAAAAGTGGCTTTTGGGTCTTGCGGCCCTGGGCTCTGCATAGAGCCGCAAGACTAAAAATGCTCTGTCTGCCCCATTAGGAATAAAGACGTGATAGTATGTATGTATGTATTGAATGGAGTGCTGCCTTTTCATGCAATTGGATACTTTAAAGGGTCAAAAATAAATTATTTGATACTACCAAGAAAATAAAATATCACAAAATAATTTCACTTGTCGCATATTAATTTTCATTGTGATTTTAGATTTATCATTGAAGAAAAACTGATATTTAGAGCGCTATTTAACTCAAACTATGACGTCATTAGTCTATATTTCATACAAATGTCATAGAAAAATTTTGTTTTGACGTTTAGAAAAAGTATCTAATTTGTCTAAATGAGCCTTTATATTTTAAATACAAAAGTTCGTATGGATGTGTGGATCTTTGGGATTTTGGGTGTTGTTTCCACTTTCACGCAAAAACGGCTGAACAGCTTAGGCACCAAACACACGAGCAGCATTTTGCTGTCGACCACCCAACAGCAAGCTGTCGACAGAGGCGGCGTAAGGCGTGAGCGGTGTGGGCCACCGCCCACGGCCTCGCAGGGCAAAGGGCCTGGCGCCTCACAGACAACCGAAAATATATTTGAAAAAGTAGGGAAAATTCTAAAGTACACGCCACAAGGTTTTTCTTATATTAAGTATACTGATGTGTTAGTGGCATTAATAAACGAACCTCAGAGTACAGAGGAAAGAACGTATATTTGTTCTTGATTTAATTTGGGCTGGGCAAGCCTGCTTTTTTTAGTTAAACTAATTACCAACACAATTGAGGGCCTCGCGAAATTTACTGTGCCCACATTAAGTTGAGGTCTTGCGCCGCCACTGGCTGTCGACGCAGTAAAACTGCAACTGTCGACGCAGCAAACTGCGCTGTCGTCGAAGAAAAATGCCGCTGTCGACGGCTGCAGTCCATCAATGTCGACAGCTTTGTTATAGTACAGGCACCAGTATAAAAATGAACTGAGGAGGAAACATTATTGCTGCTTTTAATCCGTAGACGCTAACGTAAAAGACGCAATCGTTTAATATGGGTTCACAGTATTTTCTGTACGTTTTATCCTTTATTATGAAAATACGTTAAAAAGGTTTTTAATTATTTTCGAATAACAATAGCTTCATTTGACGAGTTAACTGCCACTTTAAAAGACTCAGTAACTCGCAAAGAGATTATAATGCGCAAAAGTATTTCAGCTGAGGAAAGGATTCCCATGACAATCAGGTACCTAAGTAAAGTAATTTTGCAAATTAAAAACCTTCCTTGATTTATTTTTTTATAAGATCAACCAAGTACACTTTTAATATCTAATTAATCTCAGACAATAAATGAGAGGTAATCATTTTAAGAGCCGTCACAGTATTTTTTACCAAATTAACAGAACAGAACTTGTTTCTCAATATTTTCTTTTTCAAAATAGGATCGTCAATAACAAAATCATCCATTTTTACATATGTGCGCTCTAGGTCTATTTGTACTCGACTGACAAAACATTGCGCGCGCAGCACACCGCAGCATGCCGCGGCTAGCTTTCGCCATCGGTCGACGCGAAGTTGAAGTTGCCGCCGCAACGCAAAACCTGTGTCGACAGCATGCAGTTTGCTGCTTCGACAGCATGCAGTTGGGTGGTCGACAGCAAAATGCTGCTCGTGTGTTTGGTGCCGAATGAAATTTGGTAGTTCGCTTAAGGCAGATAGCTTATTTCATCACGCTGGTTTCATCGCGGGCATCAGTAAATCCTGGTTTACACATAGACAAGTGACAAGCGAGCGTGTGAACAGGCACTAAACTAACAAGTGACATGTGCATAGGTATCACTTGTCACTTGATAATGTGTAAACCAAGCTTTAGTAGGTATAAATTATGAGGTGAAAACAAAATGCTTGTTTTTTCCAGACTAGTTGTAAGTCGATGTAGCTATTTGAAAGGTGAGTCACGTTCAAATCTCACCTACGTTTCTGTAAGTATATTTCGTGTTACGTCCATTAGAGTGAGCTGGCCACGTGTGTCTAATTGAATCCAGCTTCCCATTACAACCAGGATTAGGATGTGTGACGGCACGGTTGTTTTTCCTTGTGAAAGTAGTGTTTCACGTTAAGGGTCCCCCGACCCTAGACCAAAATACAACTTTCCATACAAACGTAGTCTACGTTTTATTTCAAAACGACATGTCCGATTTGGGCAAAATTTTGTAATTTCAAAGATATTGCAATTATCTAGGTTTATATTAAGTTTCCGACAGTAAAAATATGAACTTGAAATAAAATATAGTGTTTTATATCATTTTTGACCATTAGTATGGGAAACTTCTAAATCGTTATATTTTCTTTCCAGTTCATAATTTTACTATAGGAAACCCAATATAACCCTAGATAATTGCAATTTCTTTACAATTACCAATTTTTACCGGAATCTGACATATGGTTTCAAAATTAAACGTGTACTACGTTTGTATGGAGAAGTCTAGGGTCGCCGGACTCTTAAGTGGTCAGTGGTTGTACCTAAGGAAACTGAGGAGCTGGGTGGCCGTAGAGAGTATGCAATAGAGTAGTATCCATGGTCAAAAATTTACTATGTAAATGTACAAGAGGGCTGGCTCATATCTCGCGCAGAGGATTGCAGTAGCTATTCAGCGCGGGAATGCAGCCAGTGTTCTTGGCACCATGCCACATGATCAACATTTAGATTTTTAATTTAGTTTTTTTAATTGAGATATTAATTTAGATTTTTAATTTAGTTTTTATATTTAGTTCAGTAAATATTTATTTAAAATGTACTTGTACTGATAATAAATAGTCACAAAATAATGTCACTTTTTATTGATTATATATTTTCAACTTGATTTAGTATAAATGTAAGCCGAAACCCAGATACACCGTTAGAGGTTCTCATGGTACGGTATCATTTCGATGTACCTATATTATCTTATGAATTTTAAATAAATAATTTAAAAAAACTAGGCTAGCTACTTCTTGAAGCTATGAAGTCACAGTACAATACAAGTATGTTATGGATAACAAATCTTTAGACAGTGTTTGTTTTGATTTTTTTAAAGTATCTGATTTGACTTGTTTTAAATTAGCGGATTATGTTTGTATAGGTACTACCTACTCATTTATAAAACCACCTGTTCCATGAAAAAACTAGTAGGTATATTGTTTTGTATCGCTTTCATTATTATAATCTACAAAATAAAAATGATATTCATATCAAATCAGTGTGCTAATTAACATAATTGGAGAAAAGTTTATATATACACCATGATTTGTTTAATAAATTGCATTGGTCTCTATATCATGGGGCACGTAACTGGAATATTCTGTCTTTGTGCTTTTGCTATTATATCAAGTAAGTTTAGCATTTTATATTAGAAATAGTAAATGTAAAACAACTTTTTTTATTAATCTTTGGATATTAAAAACAAGTAATAATTATTGAACTAACATGACATCAACTTCTCCAAAGGGCCTCTACGTGTTGGTGTATCCCCACGCAAGTCTTAAAGAACCGGGGTGAAAAGACCCGTGATTCTCAAAAGAAAATTGAACTAAAACCTATGTTAAAACTAAATTAAAAATCTATAACAAAATGCTTACTTCTTTATTTGGATCCGATAGTTTTTTTTTTAAATCATTTCCTAAAGTATAGATACAGGGGATCATCAGCGATATTGAACAAATAAAAAAAATATGTATTCAAAATCGGAAAAAAACCCTTTCATACAAAACCTGTTTGGCCGAGTGCTGTTTTGGATGGAAAGCTGATTTTTTTTCGTTTTTAGAATATACTGAAACTATTATAAGGCTAGATTCAGTTCTCGATACTGATCAAATTCTCATAAATCAAATCAAATCAAATCAATTTATTTGCATAAGGAACATATATATCGAAATATGATTAAAAAAATCCTTAGAAACTCTAACCAGGATCAGTCAACTTGATCGGAGACAAAACAATCTTTTTCATATTTCGACATATGTTCCTTGGGGACAGTTGTTCAGAATCATTGACTGAATAATTATACCTTAAAATAGTTTCAGCATATTTATTTAGACCCTATATATTTACTAGATGGTATATATATACTCACAGGCACTACTGCAAAGCTGTCATGGAGCAAAACGTATACATTGAAAGCGGTTCTTCATATACCATCGGCGGACATCGAAGAGCCTTATCAAATATGGTGAGATATCTTTTTATAAGTTTCTTTTAAAATATTAGAAATCGAAATAGAAATACTTTTCGTTTTTTGGGTGTTGGATGGTGGTAAAAACAGAAAAAGAGACATCTGACCTTTTTTTTATGGTTGAGAAATTACGTTGCGTGACTGGCATTAATTCTTTTTAATAAAAGTAATGTTTTAGCTGGGATTGATTTGTCTAAGATGATGAAGTTAAATATTTATATATTTATTATTATTTATTTTAAAGACGATTTAGACGGCTGCAGCAATGAATAAATTGTATAGCTAAAGTTAAGACTATGATAGATATATAGATCTCTTTATTGTACACCAAAAGAATAACAAATAAATTATTTTACATTAAATGAGTACAATGGGCGGTCTTATCGCTTATAGCGATCTATGCAAGAGACCTACTGCTTCAATAAAATGGTGTGTTTTGCAACAGGCAAGAAACTTAAAAGAATAAAAACAAGAAACACCGTCTAAGTGGGTCTTTATTCTTGGCAAGTTCTCGGTTGCGTTGTCATTGGTTCCGTATAAAGGGGTGAAATTTCCCACTTTTTCTTTTTCAATCGCCGTGTGTATATGTCGCAGTTGAATTGTATAATCCGCTGTTATTCAAAAACTCTAGCTGTTTGGCAATACAGCTCGGTTTTGTAAAACAGCCGAAAATAGTTCAGCTCGATTGTCAATGAGTTACGTAATTACGTTTAACAAAACAGCTAGCGTTGAGAAAGCATATAGGGTTACCATTATTGAATAAAACTGTTACCAAACAAAATAATATATGAGGGGACAATAGTTGTCCTTTATTATTTTTATATACTCGTGGGATGGAAATAAAACTTCAATTCAATTCCTTACTAAATAATTAAGTCTTCAACAACATAAAACACCAATGAAGAATGATAAATCAGGTCGATGCAATTGGATCAGAAATATAAAATTTTTGTAAACCCGACAACTCAATGGCGCAGCGATTTCTTACGGCCAATTGATCCACGTGAATTTTCCATCTTGCCGGAAGGCGGGCGTCGAAATAACAATATGGTGTCCAAGCTAAAGGTCTGCTTTATTCTATTCAATCTTTTGCACTACGAAATCACAAACGATGCCCCCGATGTCTCTCGATAAAAACAGCTTAGTTCCGGAACGCGGCGAAGAATTTACTTTATGGGAGGCCATATTTTTTGTTATGACACTGACACTTCACAAGCCACAAGTGGCAGAATTCCGAACTAATCGTTCTACAATCTTACGTTAGCTAGTTTGTTAACGTAACACATTGGACGATCTAGCTGACCGATTTTCAGCTATATTACAAAACCGAGCTGTAATGCCAAATAGCTAGAGTTTTTGAATAACAGCAAATTATACAATCCAACTGCGACACATACACGGCAATTTTTATTGGTTTTATGACCTTACCCGGTCTGCTTTCAAAATCGCTCAACATTTCACCCACAGAACAGTGCTGGACATAGACCTCTACCAAGCATTTACAAAATTACTAAAAATAATTAAAAAATATGTCATCATCATCAGGTCTTTTTGTCTCCGCTGCAGGAGCACGATCATCTCTGTCCTACCAGAGCCATACTTGGTCAGAGCAGCCAGAGTACTTGGCCTACACTCTCCTCGCTGGCCAGACGGGTTGGAGAGGTCTCATGATGTTTATAAGCTTTGTATAGCTTGTATTTCCTAAGTCGCCTTCTACGACATCAACGGGAGGACTTGAAATGGCCCTATTCTACTCTGCCGGAAACCACACGGCAATAAAATCTATAATAACCATTATTTTTAAAAATCGCTCAACGGACTATAAACCAAATAGGTGGCTCTGGAGAAATTCAGTTTAGGTGAAGTATACTGTATAGCTCTCAAATCGCGATAGTGTATTTATATAATATGTACGTATTTATGTATAATTTATTTACATTGTTACATAGCATATCGACTAAAAGATGGCTTTGTCCTTTAACAGGGTTGACGGAGACTCGGGTAACTCAAGAATTGACTTCTACGAAGGTCTGGACAAATTATACAGAATAAGAACACCGTGGGAAGAAATACAATATTTCAAGGTGAGGAAATAGTAGTTTATGATACAAGTGTGGTAAATTGTTTATTACATTCGAGGCGGGGTGACAAACTAGCGGGCGAAACCCGCGCGTTTGTCTTTGGACCCGAGACTTGTAATGGACAATACCACTCATGTGCGATACTACGTTTTTCAACACATTAGTGAGGAAAAAAGAACTTCAATAACAAAACAATTTTCAATATCGCCAAAGAAAGTCTGAAATACCTATGGCGCGCTTAGTTTTTCACTTTCTAGGCGAATTTCGCGCATGCGCAAATCATTGGTCATATGAGAGACACAGAAATCTTTCCACCAACAGCTAAACGATTATTTAAAAAAATTATATATTTTTTTAAACAGGGCAGAATCATAAATTCATTTTAGTGTTATTACAAGAATTTTACTCACCTAGTAGGATATAAAATGGAATAATTTGAGTAAAACAAGGTTTCGGTATGAGACTAGGCTGGCTGCATGCAGAGATTTGATGTTTCAAAAATAATGTTCGATATTTTGGATTAATAGAATTTTATTCCTAAAACATTTAAAAAAACACTTTACCGAATTTGTGCGGTAAGTAATATTTACATGCGCGAATCATTAGTGATATGAGAGACACAGAAATCTTCCCACCAACAGCTAAACGATTATTAAAAAAATGTTTTTTTTTTAAACAGGGCAAAATCATAAATTCATTTTAGTGTTATTACAAGAATTTTACTCACCTAGTAGGATATAAAATGGAATAATTTGAGTAAAACAAGGTTTCGGTATGAGACTAGGCTGGCTGCATGCAGAGATTTTATGTTTCAAAAATAATGTTCAATATTTTGGATTAATAGAATTTTATTCCTAAAACATTTAAAAAACACTTTACCGCATTTGTGCGGTAAGTAATATTTACCGCACGATTTCGAATGTGTGCGTAATGAATGGTATTACATAAGTAAATTCAATGTGGTAAATAGCACTTTCCGAGCTAATGTGTTGAAAAAATAATTTACGGCTCCTGGCCGCGAACAACTCAATGCTACTTAGTATCTAGAAAAAAATTACATTAGCATTTTTGCAAATTCCAGTCATAAATATTATATTTAATTACTAGCTGTAACCCGTGACTTCGTCCGTGTAGAAGTCAAATATGGTTGTAAAAGGATTTTTAATTGTTTTTGTTTGTTATCAATTTTGTTATAACATATGAATTTTTATGTAAAAATGTTTAAATATAGTATAAGGATTAAAAGGGATAATTAAAACTTTCCCTTTCCCGACGACTTGACTTGAGCGACGGAACCACAGATATAGATGTAATAGATAATGCCCGTATCAAAATTTGTAACTTGGCTATTTGAAAGTAAAAATATGAGCAACAATCATGGAATTGTATGTACTAACTACATATAATTCCATGGCTACAATCATGATATAATAAAATAAGGTATTCTCTTCCCGTGACAGCTGATGACGTAGGTCATAGGATGACTACGTCATCAGTTTGATATGTTGCCACTGTGTGAAATTGAATTACCCGAGCGTAATGCATTTTGAACATTATTTACCAATTTCGAATTAATAATCCATTATATCAATTTATAAAATACCTATAGAATTGATGAATTACGCGAGAATCGCGAGATACTAAATAGCTAAGTTACTTAATATTTTATTTAATATTCATGAACTAATCGAGAAAGTCCTTAAATTTACTGAAAAGAACAATCAGTGGCAACACTTTGTGACATAGTCAAGTTCCATCTCGGGAAGAGAATACCTGTTTTATTATACCATGGGTGCATTTAAGTCGTCTATCTATATCTATGTCTGTGGACGGAACGCTTCAGCATGGCCTAGGTAGCTAGTTACCTCATTTCATCTCTAGGTGTTGAATTTTGTAAATCCTAAAACACTTACTTATTTACCGCCAGAGAACTCCTGCATCCCGGGATATTTTTAGGGTCTTCAATTTTTGTAAGTATAACCGAGTATTCCACAACCCTCAGTTTCTTTTTTAGTTTTAGTTCTTACATTGTGTATTTCAAATTTTAGAACCCATAGTTATGATTTATTTTTATTTTATTTTTTGCAATAATTATTTCTTTACATGTACCTTTTTTTGTTTTGTTTTGCAACCAGATACGCCCAGAGAGTGTCGATAACAAACCAAGCCAAAAAGTTTGCAAAAAGTACGCTCCATCCGAATACCTCGTAAAAGTGTACACGAAAGAAAACTATTTGCCGGAATATAACTTTAAACATATTGGTAAGCTTACTCTGTGTAATAATATACATAGCAAAATTGCCGTTTTTAGAGGAAACATAGTTACTCGTAGTACATACTTAAACTAAAATATTTTGAAAACACTTTCACCGCGAGACTTTATTTTAGTTGCTGTGCCCCAGAAAGAGGCACAGTAATTCCAAAATAAATACCCAGAACCAAAAAAAGATGTTAATAATTAGGATATGTGCAATATAAGTAGAAAAATAAATAATGCTCCTAACAAAATAAAAGAAACTTGGAATGTTATAAATAAAGAAACGGGTAAAAATAAAGCCAAAGAAAATATCTGTCAAATCAAATCTTGTGGTAAGACTATTACTAAAACTGAAGAAATAGTAAATATTTTTGATGATTTCTTTACTAACATTCCTTTGGAACTTACTTCTAATGTGAATTCTAGCCCCCAGCGTGCTGAAGCCTTGCTTAAGAATAATGTTAGGCCTTGTGATTCTAAATTTAAATTTAAGCATATTGGCCCCAAAGATATAATAGACGCCTTTAAACAGTTAAATTTGAAAAAATCTGAAGACCATTGGGGCATGTCAGTTGCTGTAGTAAGCCATATCATAAATATCATAGCTGCTGATTTAGCTTTTATATTTAACGAATGTATTGATGAAGGCATATTTCCTAACCTAATGAAATGTAGTAAACTAATCCCCTTATTTAAAAAAGGAGAAAAAACAGATCCTGGCAACTACAGACCTATATCTATCCTGCCAGTTTTGAGTAAGGTGTTCGAAAAGATAATGCTCAATCAAATGCTTCTTCATTTTAAGACCTACAACCTTTTCCATAGCCAACAATTCGGCTTTACTGGCGGGAAATCGACCACCGATGCGGGAGTAGCACTTGTTACTCATATATACGACGCATGGGAGAACAAATATGATGGAATTGGATCATTTTGTGATCTCTCCAAAGCATTTGATTGCGTAGATCATCCGACACTTTTGCTTAAATTTCGTCAATACGGTTTTGATGATAATTCAATAAAACTTATAGAATCTTATTTAACAGATAGGCATCAGACTGTTGATTTAAATGGCATAAAATCGCACGGATCTAATGTTAAGATAGGCGTACCGCAAGGTTCAATTCTTGGACCTTTCCTTTTCTTGGTTTATGTCAATGACTTGCCTTACATGGTTGAGAAGCAGGCTGGCATAGTGCTGTTTGCTGATGACACCTCGCTTATATTCAAACTTGATCGACATAGCACAAACGCTAGCGCGGTGAACAGCACCTTGTCTTCCATTTCTGATTGGTTTTCTGCCAATAATCTCATGTTAAATGCGAAAAAGACTCAATGCGTTCGATTTTCTCTTCCCAATGTGAGACAGGGCTGCGTTGACATAATGATAGATGGTGAAAAACTCGATCTTGTTGAAAGTACTACCTTCTTAGGAATTACAATAGACTCGAAACTTCAATGGGGTGCTCATATAACTAAACTTTCAAATAGGCTTAGTTCTGCGGCTTATGCTGTTAGGAGAATAAGACAATTGACAGATGTAGCAACTGCTAGACTAGTGTACTTTAGTTACTTTCATAGTGTAATGTCTTACGGCATACTCCTGTGGGGGAATGCAGCCGATATTCAGACTATTTTTATTTTACAAAAACGGGCAATTCGTGCTATTTACGGGTTAGGATCTAGAGACTCACTCAGAGAATTATTCAAGGAAATAGATATACTTACCTTAACATCACAGTATATATTTGAAAACGTAATGTATGTAAGGAAAAATATTTCCTCATACAATAAAGTAAGCGATTTTACCGATAGAAACTTACGTAATAAGAATGACTTAGTTGCCTCGTTTTATAGGCTTAAAACAATTAATAAGACGTTTATGGGGAACTGTATACTTTTTTATAATAAATTGCCAAAATCGATCCTTGATATGCCAGACAAAAGATTCAAACCTTATGTAAAGAAAGTACTTTGTGAGAAGGCTTATTATAGGACCGATGACTACCTTAAAGACAAAAAAGTCTGGCTTGAGCTTGACGCGGGTCCCTCTAAAAGTTTGTAATATAGGTACTCGAAAATATCATAATTTGGTACATTTTGTACAAACTGAATCTACAACTTGACATTACTTTAAAATTTTGACATTCTAAAAATTAAATTTAAATTATGATATGACATAACAAACAAAACAATGTATTCTCTGTCCACATTAACTTTAAGTATTAATTTAATTGTGAGTTGACGTCCTTGGAGAAGAGGTGCAGTGCAGTTTGTTACCGCTTCTTCTGCACTAGCGCTTTGGAAGCGGTAGTAAACTTAGCTGTAAGTAACTATTTGACGTCAACAATAGTGCAACAAAATAATGACGATTATTAAGAGATATTTTAAATATCCTATGATAATAAAGATATATTTGATTTGATTTGATTTGAATACGAGCAGTGATTTTTTGTCGGCAATATCGGACGCTCTCGAAATGCGGGCATGACAATGTTTGTCGGATAAATCCGACGTTCGCGGTGAAAGGTTTAATCCTTAAACTACCGGAATCGCAGACACAATAGATTTTCTATTGTTTAGCGGCAGCCGGCTGCCGCTCGGTGGCTGAAGGGTTAAGGGAAAACCTCCAGTTTTCATGACAGGCTCAGTCTACCTTGAATTCACTCTTTCAAAATCACAGAAATAAATTAGTTTTCCTGTGTTTTTGACCTCATACTGTTAAAAATGTTTCGTCGACATATTCTTAAGGTGTGTCCTACAATATGAACTCATATAATGAAGGAACTAAGTACACAAAAAAGTCGACTGTCCCATAAACATCCGGTTACCCGGTACTCCATTTCTTATCCCAAAATTTTATGTCCGAATGTCAAAATCCATAACAAGTTTGCTATAATCTTCAGAATCCATAATGTTCAAATATCCGTAATTTTGATTTACCTAATTAATCTTGAATCCTAACACTTTTGTGCCATAATATGAATTGCTATAATAATTGAATTTTCTAATTTTGGATGCTATAAAGTCACATGTCCTAAGTGTTGTATTCTATAATGTATGTAAGTTCGAATGTTAATTTGTAATAAGATTATTAGCTTAAAACACTAGGTTAAATTAGGAGTTTAGGTTAGGTTCGTTAGGTGTCCTGTGACAAAGATACAAGCGAGCGACTGACTCAAGCTTAGGAAGAAAGTAACACAGGCAAACCACTTTGCCGTGGAGTGTAGGTTAGGTTCGTTAGGTTTGCTGTGACCAAGACACGAGCAAGCGACTCAAGCTTAGGGCGAAAGTAACACAGACACAAAAGCCACTACGCCGTGGAGTGTAGGTTAGGTTCGTTAGGTTTCCTGTGACCAAGACACGAGCGAGCGAGCGACTCGAGCTTGGGCGACAGTAACACAGACACAAAAACCACTTTGCCGTGGAGTGTAGGTTAGGTTCGTTAGTGAGCGAGCGGGCGAAGCGAGCGAGCGACTCAAGCTTAGGGTGAAAGTAACAAAGACAAAAAAACACTTCACCGTGGAGTGTTGGTTAGGTTCGTTAGGTTTCCTGTGACCAAGACACGAGCGAGCGAGCGAAGCGAGCGAGCGACTCAATCTTAGGGCGAAAGTAACACAGGCTTACTTCTTACTTCTTACTTCCGTCGAGGACAAATTTTTCCGCAATTAGGCCCGAAATTGCCGGTCCCGTTTTGCGTGGGGAGCTGTCACCGGCCTCAGTTCTCAAACCAGCCCAGCTCCTGCAGGAAGCCTAGAACGCCTGTGGGCGCCCTGCACGCTTCCGCCATGGTTCCCGGGTGTTCTAGGAACCTTCTTCTTATGTGTGCGACGCCATCGCACTCCAGGAGGAGATGGCTCGCAGTTTCTTCAGCCTCCATGCATGCTCTGCACAGAGGACTGTTAGTTAAACCTAGGGTGAAGAGGTGTTTATTTAGTGCACAATGACCAGTAATGATGTCAATCATACGGCGTAGGTTCCTCCTTGGCAGTGCTAACAGACGTCGGGATAAGCGTCTGTCCCATTGGGGCAGCGCCTCCCTAGCCTGCCGGCACGTCTGGAGGGATCGCCATGATTGAGCCTGTTCTTCGCCGATTCGACCTTTGATCCAGGAGCGAACCTGCGTGAAGGGAATCGGGGCCATCGGAAGGGGACCCTCCGGTGACATGCTCGATCCCCGACGCGCCAGCTCGTCCGCTGCATCGTTACCCAGTGAGTTACTGTGACCTTTGATCCATTGGAGAGTTACTTTGTTGTACTTACAGAGATTATCCAGGGATCTGTGGCATTCTTGTACTAAGGCAGAGTCCACGTATGCTCTCCTCAGGGCAAGAAGAATTGCTGCGCTGTCTGTCAGGATACGGATGGACAAACCTGATACTTTTCTCCTGGTAATTTCTGTTGCTGCGTGGGTTATGGCTGCACACTCGGCTTGAAAAATGGAGTTTTCCTTACCCAAGGCAGCTGCAGAGTGGATGTTGAGATCGTGGGAGAATACACCAGCACCTACACCGTTGTGTGTTTTTGAGCCGTCTGTGTATACTCTCACTTCTTCAGTACCTGAGCTGTCTGATGGTGCTTCATGTAATTGTATTTTGTATTTTTTGTCAAAAATAAATTGTTTGCGGATCCTGTCGTTTATAGCACCTATAAGGTGTGATGCCCCTAGGGCTATTGAGAGGATTTGTGTGTGTGGTGCCTTGTCTTTATGTTTCCATAGGCCCAACGTATGAAGTCTTGCAGCTGCGACTTGTGCTTCTTGTTTTATGTGTAGGTGTAGCGATCTAATATCTAGGATTGCCTCTAATGCTGCCGTTGGGCAAGATTTCATGCCACCTCCTATCGCCAGGCATGCTGTTCTTTGAAATCGCTGTAGTTTCTCTTGTACTGTAATCAAAGTAGTTCGATACCACCATACTATTGCAGCGTATGTGAGTCCTGGTCTGATGACTGTGATGTACAGCCATTTCATGATTTTCGGGGTTAGTCCCCAGTTTTTGCCTACTAGTCTTCGGCAGTTCCATAGGTTTATGTAGGCTTTGTTTAGTTTTTCATCAAGATGCGTGCTCCAATTCAGCTTGGAGTCCAGTATTACGCCTAGGTATTTGACCTCTTTCGATAGTGTGAGTGTCGTACCAAAGAGCTTGGGTGGTTCGTAGTTGCCTAGGGCTCTTTTATTTGTAAACATAACTAGTTCTGTTTTGTTCGCATTTACTGAGAGGTCATGTTTGTTACACCAATCCTCTACAATGCGTAATGCACTTCTGGTTAGGCTGCATACGACGCTAGCCGAGTTCCCTTGTATGAGTATAGCCAAGTCATCAGCGTAGCCTACTGTATAGTAGTGTTTCTTGTTTAGGGATGTAATTAGATCATCTACCACTAAGCTCCACAATAGGGGTGAAAGTACCCCTCCTTGTGGGCAACCTCTGGTTGCCATTACTTTTGTGGTTTCACTCATGTCTAGTTTTATGTTGCGTAGTTTCAGCATGTTGGATATCCAGCCAGTTACAGTGCCCGGCACTTCATGTCTATTAAGGGCCTCCTGTATGCAATTAAAGTTTGTCTTATCGAACGCTCCTTCTATGTCGATGAAGGTTCCTAGACACAGATGTTTGCTGTGTATAGCATTTTCCAGTATTGTTACCACTTCATGTAACGCTGTTTCTGTTGACTTTCCCGTGCAATAGGCATGTTGCTTGGGATGTAAGGGATGTTTGATTAATGCCGTATCTCTAATGTGCCTGTCACATAATCTTTCCAACACCTTGAGAAGGAAGGAAGAAAGGCTAATAGGTCTGAATGATTTGGCATTTGTGTAGTCTGTTTTTCCAGGTTTTGGTATGAATATTACTTTAACCTCCCGCCATTGCTGGGGAATGTACCTGTGTGCTAGGCAGGCTGTTAGTAGGTGGGTTAAATGTTCCAGTAAGACTTTTCCTCCCCATTTAAGGAGGCCAGGGAAAATGCCATCCGGGCCTGGTGATTTGAAAGGTTGGAAGCTGTTTATAGCCCATTCTACTCTGTCTAATGTAACTATCTCCTGGGCTAAATTCCAGTCTTGTTCTGTAGGATTATGTGTTGTTTCCTCTGGTTTTTCCAGGTGGTCGTATTTAAGGCAGCCTGGAAAGTGGGTTTCTAGTAGTATTTCACATATTTCTTCCGTGTTAGCGGAGTAACTGCCGTCCAGTTTTTTAAGAGTACCGATCGTTTTGTTGCCCCCGCCTGACAGTAATTTGCAGACTCTGGAAGCTTCAGACGTAGTTTCGATACTCGTGCAGTATTTACACCAGGATTTGCGTTTGAATTTTCTGATCCTGTTCTTGTAGTTGGAACGAGCTATAGCATAGTTGTCCCAGTCTCTTTCGTTTCTAGTATTCATCGCTCGGTTTAGGAGTCGGTGTACTTGATTCTTGCGCCTTTCTAATTCAGGGCCCCAGAACTTTTTACCGCCTTTGGGGCAGCAACCTCTGGTGCTGAGAGGGCAAGATGTTTCGTAGCTTTGTGTAATAGCCTGTGATATGGTTTTGGCATAACCTTCTACATTTGGGAGGCTGTTTAGAACCGTACGTTGTTGTATCGGTCCAAGTTTGTTTTGCAGAAGTTTCGTATATGTGCTTCTGTCAGTTTTTCTCGGGTTTCTGTAGGGAACAGGTTTGGCAATTGTAAAGTTTACCTTGTATCGTAGCCATCTATGATCCGAGCAGGATGCCTCGTCAGATACGTGCCAGTCGGAGATGTATTCTAGGATGCCGTCTGTAGCTAGGGTGAGGTCTATAATGGTACGACATCGTTTAGTTATAAACGTAGGTTTATTACCTTTGTTTAGTATGTTGAGATTTGTCTGTATAAGGTAGTTTACCAGTTCATCCCCCCTGGGATTGGATTTCTCCATACCCCAAAGAGGATGATGCGCATTGGCGTCGACGGAGACGATGAGCTCCAGGTTGTTTATTTCACAGTAACTTACCAGTTCTATGAGTTCACGAGTTGGTATGTCGGCGCCGACGTCTCCTGGGAGGTAGACGGAGGCGATCACTGTATTCGGTAGGGTTTTGTGGTCACTCGTTGAGATCCTGATGGCTGTCAGATCTCTGGAAGATAAGTGTGTTAGTGGCAATGCCATGAAATTGCGGGGTAGATAGATACAAGTCCTGGGAGAATCACAGGTTTGATCATAGATTATCTTACCTCCGATGTTGTTTAAGCCACATATATTGTGGCGTCTGATCCACGGCTCCTGGATCAGCGCAAGGGTGTCGTTCTTCTCCAGCTCGCCCCGCAGGGTAGCCGTTGCGGTCTGACTATGCTGGAGGTTAATCTGGATGACGTCAGTCATCCGGGTCCGAGTCGGTGAGTCGGACATCATTTTGTCGGTCCTTCTCCACCTCCTCATCCCTGCAGCCTATCAGTGCCATGCGCCTCCCTGCTTCTTCGACGTCCTCGTCGTCGGAGAGCGCTTGACACCCAGCTTCTTTCGTCCTCACCTCAGCCCCGTTCTCGGCCGGGGTGGCCATCTCAGGTGTGGACGACGCGGGGAGTTGTTGGAGCCCTGAGGGTCCTGCCTCCTGCTCACCCGGTGCAGTGGCGGATGTCTCCTCAGGCTCCGTAGCGACGTCCATACTCGTATCGTCCGTGTTTTCTACCTGGTCCTTGTCACTACCCTTGGTGGGTATCTGTAGATACACCGACCCAAGGGAGAATGCCAGGCAGCGTTCATGTTCCACAATGGTGGGCAGAAGCTCGTCCGGTACGCCTACCAGGACGTAGATACGAGTACCATCCTCTTGGTGTATGGGACTGTATAGGTTCCATCTATCCACGCCAGCCCACGGATTCATGCGGTGGAGCATAGTGTGGAGTTGATGTATTGTACCCTTCCTTGCGGGAAGGAACAATCCACATTTAGTCCTCTTCGGTAGGTCCTTTTGGGCCATCACCGTAAGCGGTTGGTTATTGGAGGCCGGGGGAAATCCAGACACCACCTTCTTGAGCCAGGACTTTGTCGCCTCGTCCCTGCATTTGAGCTTAAGCACGCCCTCAGCGATGACAGGCTTACCCCCAAACACAGGGATGACTTCAGCATCCAGGTCAAGAACCTGGTTCATGAGTAAGTCCTCGATCTTCTCCTGAATCTTACCCAATTCTTCAGGCTGTAGGTCTGATCTGTCCACCGTCGTGACGGCCATGTCCAGATCGGTAGCTACCGCACCGGCGTATGTAGTCCCGCTCTTCACAGCCGCACCATCGAGTTTCACCTTCTTCGTCTCACCCCTTGGTGAGATGGTGTCGTCGAGGCGCGCCCGTTTGGTTGTTGGAGGGGGCTGTTGCTGCTGCTCCTGCTGCCGCTCCCTCGGCTGCTGCCTTGTTTCGGGCTGCTGCTTCGGGGGGGGCCGCTGTTTTTGCAGCTGTTTTTTTCCTGTGGAAGGAAGTTTCGATCCCCCTTGCGGGGTTTCGAGTTTGGAACGACCTTTTTCCTCCGAGGAGGTGGACGGTCGTGTATTGTCCAGCGTCCTATGTTCGCGGGAGTGTGACGGGTGTAGGACGTTATGTTTGGCGACCTTTGTACTACTTGGTCTTTTGCCATACCTGTTCGAACGCCTAACCGTGTTCTGGACCAATGCTGGAGATGAATGCTTCGCTTGGTTCCGGTTGCCCTTCCCCTTGCGACGAGTCACCTCCTGCCAGGTCTCCAGTAGGGCACTCCGTTTCGGAGTGTCCATTTGCCTGTCGTGTACAGATGCGCCGGCGGTTGCATCTGTGTTTTTTGTCTCCGCACCCGAGGGTTTGGAGGTTTGTGTGGGGTGTTTTTTGTTTTGGGTATCCATGTATCCAGTATGTGTGTGATTCACCCCGCAGGTTCACCACCCGCCACGGAGTCCTCAAACCGGGGACGCAACCGAGTGTTGCGCCAGTGTTACCATTGGGGTATAGCTCCCCGAGTAGGCCGACCGCACGAGTCTAAATAGCGCTAGAGTACCATAGCCCAAAACGTAAACCATGGTACCGAGCACCACCGACTGCCAGCCTGCCAGCCCAGGAAACTCGCATGATGGCCATCTGACTGGACATCGCAGCCGATTGACCCTTACTAGCTAGGTAAGAGCCGCCCGTGTTAGATCAATCCAGGGCCAAAGAAGCGTGTTGCGTCAGTGGGGTTTATAAGTCCACCCTACCCCACCTCAGCTCAACTTCCAGGATCCCCTTCTCGACCATTACGGGTCCCCACGCACGGCACAAACACGTGGGTGGACACCCCGCCCCCACCCGACGTCACATATCTTAGTGTCGTCCGGCCCGCAGTATCTTGTCCACAGCGACCTGCAGCTGAGATTTTGGAAGGGATTGGAAAGGGGATTAGTTTGGATGGGGATTTGGGTTGTGTGGTGCGGGGAGTGTGAAGTGCGTCAGATGGTTTCTGTTATATCTGTTTCTTAGGGAACCAGACCAAGAACAGGCGGCAACCACGGGAAGGACAATCCATCAGACTTGCCATGGCTATCTTAGCGACTGTTGCGCTCCTGCCATGACCATTCGCCAGATTGCACACCGGGACAGATGTACAAAATGAGATTTCCTATGCTGAGGTACCTGCGAGGAAATTTACCCTTAGCATACTAAACCTCGCCCTATAATAAGTAACACAGGCACAAAAACCACTTTGCCGTGGAGTGTAGATTAGGTTCGTTAGATTTTCTGTATTATATAGCAAAGGAATTTATGTTTTTTTTCATAATTATCGTATGTTCGAAATTAGAACACGTGATAATTATGGGAAAAAGTATAGACAGTTTGAATATTATGGATCATAATATTTATAGCAAAAAAGTTATAGCACGTTTTATTTCGGGATTTCAACTTTCGGGCACGTTATATTATGCGATATTAGGTTAGGGCTAGGCATTATTCGGACATATGATTATTATGGAAAAAAAATTTTGAGATCTTAAATTATGGATAAAAAAATTATGGGACAAAATAGAGATCCCCGGTTACCCCCATAAGTAGATATGTGTCGACTATAAAACTACCTACATCCGGCATTTACTACTAGGTATATAAATTAAGATTCCAATTATTTTACTTTCTCCTTTTTCCTTAACAGGCTTTGAAAACATTGAAAATGTTGCAACATCAAAATGGGAATATGTATTAAGAAGTGTAAAAGAAGGATTTAACATTGAGTTTAAATTTACAATATGGATTAAATCAGATTCTTCTGTAAATGTTCCCGTACGGTAAGTGCTCGATTACGAAACCATAATATTTTTTGGGAAACATAATACACCTGTGTCTGGGAGGCGTAAAAATAGGGAAAAGCATGAAAAAAAATATGTGTTTCCATATCCAAAAGTAAATTACTAACAGTGAAAACTCAATAAAAATTGGTTGAAAAACGAACGAGTTATAACGATTTTACGAAAACATGTCTATCTTACTCAAAAAAACACCATTTTCTATGGCAAATGTATATGTTACGGCTAAAACCCGAAACGCGGCTAGGTAGATTTCGAGATGCGAAGAGGTCAAAAGTAGCTCGAAATCTTCATCAGGTTTCTTGTCTCCATTGCAGGAGCTCGACCCTGTACTACCAGAGCCAAAGTAGCCAGAGGACTTAACCTACACTCTTCTGGCTAGCCAGACGGGTTGGAGAGGTCCCAAGATGTTTGTAAGATTTTTTTAGCGTATTTCCTAAGTCGCCCTTCCGACATCCACGGGAGGACTTGGAGCGGTCCTATTCTACTCTGCCAGAAACCACACGGCGATAGCTCAAGTTGGTTCGTGTAAATATACACACGGCTGTCGCGTCGCCAGATCCTTTCTTTGAGCTTGGCTCTGACACGAGGCCGCGTTTCTAGATCTGATAAATGTTTTTCATTTGCAGTTACGAGTTCCGCAACACTATAAATGGGCGAGAGATGGAATATTTTCGCCACGACTACACATATTTTGATACTGCTAAACCTGATCCTCAGATTTTTGAGTTACCTAACTGTAAGTAATTCATTACAAACAAATATAGAGTGTGAGAGTGAAGTCTTAAGAATAGAGACCCTTGGGGTACGGAACCCCAAAAAATAGAATCTTGTCTTTTGTTATTGCGTCATGTTCCTGATAGTTTGATAAATTAAAGGTGTAGTTGAAGCGAAAATGACTGAATCATCAGCAATAAATTTGAGAACTAGGTCCTTGTCAGTGGAGAATTTGCCATGTCTCCATGTTTCCCTACTTTCGATTAAATGCTTGCTCGCCCTGTACGACTAAACTTTGGCTTTTTACAAGCTTTTATTTAGTTTCACTTGTCCCGTTGTCTATCTGTCTGTCTGTAATTAAATCTTGTATGTTAAATTTGACCCACTTCCCTGTTTTCGATTGAACTACAATTTTGCACACATACGTAAATCGTGTGACAATTTAATATCATGTTGACATGGAGCTGATATGATATATGGTAGGGAAACTCTGTAACCTGTCGTCTGTGGAAAACACCAGACACAATAGTAAAACAATGCATGTCGACCGGATTTCGGTCTGCTCACAGATGACAGGGTAATGAAACGACGCAACCCCGTTGAGTTTGGACTCGTTTGATTCGGCTTGAGGAGCACTTTAGCTTTTTATTGATTTAGATTAAAGCTTGTTTAAGAAATATTTTTTAAATTATTACTTGTTTATCTTCATTCATGAACGACCTTCTTTGTTTTTCTTTTCCTCTCTTGCCTTCATACTCCTCTTTTTGAAAGCCTCCAAATGTTTATTTTCCTTTACAGCTGTGGTATGCAAACTAGAGACATCATCACTACATGAGCCTGTAGACCCCTTAATCGAGTACGTCAACCCTGAGCTTGAAGAGGAGAGGGTCAGCAAAGTTTTTAACAGGTACGGTCAGGCTTCTAAAAATGGAGTAATAATTTATCATAAAATTAATATGAGAGGTTATGACTCCATTTTTTAAACGTGCCGTACATAGCTTGTTGTAGAGATTATGCCATCATCAAGAGACCATTTATACCGTACAAGCTTGTTGTCGAGATTATGCCATTATCAAAAGACAATTTATACCGTACAAGCTTGTTGTCGAGATTATGCCATCATCAAAAGACCATTTGTACCGTACAAGCTTGTTGTAGAGATTATGCCATCATCAAGAGACCATTTATACCGTACAAGCTTGTTGTAGAGATTATGCAATCATCAAGAGACCATTAATTACTTGTTATTAATATATTGTGTTATACCCTTTCAGCTTTAAATTACAGCATAACAAAACATATAAAGATAATAAAGAACACCATGAAAGACTGTTTGTCTTCAAAAACAATTTGAGGTATGTAAGTGAAACATTTTTTACGCGTATATATTTACAGCGATATCAGTCTTTTAGATTTTAACTCCCAGCACATACATATTAACCTCCTCATAATGCATAGATCAATGTACAAATTTTTATGTAATCAAAAACTTTATTAAATTCTGTTCCCAAAGAAAGAATTCTGTAAAAGATTTCTAGAGATTGAAAAAATGCAGTGGACGTTGGTCATCAATAATGACTGTATCGATTGTCTGTTTCTTCTTCAACTTTATGAACAATTCCACTCTTAACGGTATAG
The DNA here is from genome assembly GCA_963555685.1 of Acrobasis consociella. Lineage (NCBI taxonomy): Eukaryota > Metazoa > Arthropoda > Insecta > Lepidoptera > Pyralidae > Acrobasis > Acrobasis consociella. Next base: position 4,481,128 of record OY743109.1, on the reverse strand, counting down.
AGTGACTCGTTTATATTAAAGCCACTCGTTAATTCTTCATATATGAGTTTGTTTTTTTCTGGGTCTTTACTGGATTTCTGTTCAGTCTAAGTATCGAACCACTCGCAGTGTATGATGCGACCCACCGTTCACACCACACGCAAGTTACGCGGGTAAAAATTCTAAAATCGACGCAAGATGCGTCGCACTGCGACAGATGTCAAGAAAGATAAACTTACCTATCTAACTTATCATTTCAGGTTCATAAATTCAGTGAATCGTCAACATAAATCGTATTCCTTGGCAGTAAATCAATTTGCTGATCTAAAGGACGCAGAACTGTCAAGCCTTAATGCACTGCAAGTTGCTCCACTTGATTATAGCAAATATGAGAAAGATGATAATGACGATATGTTTGATGATAGTGTCACAATGTTTGATTGGAGAGACTTTAATGCTATCAGCCCTGTAAAAGGTTAGTTCATTTTGCTTTAGTTACAGAACCAATCGCTTGTTTGTGGTTAGAGTAAATATGGGAGCCATAATTTGCATTATGAAAAACATATAGCAAAATAAAGTAAAAATGTACTTGTTTTTTGTGTACAGAAGTGGATGTTTATCTTTATGTGTATTTCTTACAAAATATGGTATCGTTGAGCTAGTATCCCATAACACAAGTCTCGAACTTTGGGGCTAGTTCAATCTATGTGATTTGTCCATATATACAAAAAAAATGATTAATTTCTGACTCATTAACTCATGTCTTAAACATGGCAAAAACATAATAATACTCACAAGTACATTTTTAAGATAATAAAACATAAGTTAACAAAAAAGTTAAACAGAAACAGCCTACAGTGGGATTTAAAGATGTTTGTTTGCTTGTGGTTGTTTGGTTGCTGGAGGCCAAATTTTGTTTAAATTCATTTCTAACCGACTCCAAAAGAAGGAATAGGTTCTATGTTCGACTGAATATGTATGTTTTTTTATGTATTGTCACCGTTTTCTCAGTCAATTGTGGACCGATTTTCAAAATTGAGAGAGTGCACTTCCGGGGTGGTCCCATAGAAATTTTATTAAAATCGATTGTGTACTTTTAGGTGAAGTTGGCATTTAATTTAGAATGATTATATTGTTTCAGATCAGACATTTATGTGTGGGTCATGCTACGCATTCGCTTCGGCCGCAACCGTCGAGTCTACTTCCTACATCTACAGCGGTTGTAAAAAACGACATTTTATAGAACTCAGCGAACAGGCTATTATTGACTGCACTTGGAAGTGAGTCGTTTATTCAATTTATAAAAAATATATATACTTCTTCTTCTTCTTCTTATCGTGTGTGTTAGTGAGTAACACTAGTGTCAGAGTTTTTAAACCGCCTTAAAGGCCTCTGACATGGTTTTAGGTAACGACCAATGTCAAAGACAGTGACAGGGACCGACGGCTTAACGTGCCCTCGGAAGCACGGATCATCTTATTTATCAGACAATCAGGTGATCAGCCTGCAATGTCCTGACCAAACTAGGACAACAACACAAAGTCGTTGCCCCCGCCGAGAATCGAACCCGCGACCTCCGGGTTTGAGTCGAACGCTCTAACCACTACACCACGGAGGCAGTTCACTTATATATACTTACTGAATATATTGAAAAAAAAAACAGGTTACTCCCATAGAGAGTCAGCTAATAGCCGACACGTTTGCGGTTGAGCTACAGCTCTCAGCACAGAACAGCACTTTCACATGCTGCTATCCTTTTCTGACACTCAGAATCGTCATTAGGTAGGGCGAGATAGCGACGGCACGCCATAGCACCGCCCGTGCTATAGCGTCGCTCTCTCCCTCAGCTCAGCATGCGAAAGTGCTGTTCCATGCTGTCAGGTGTAGCTCAACCTTTAGACATCATTAGAGGTCTTCCTCAGGGCGAAAATGACGCGCAAAATGTCGCTTCGAGCCTCACACTAAATCAAAAAATTAGGCAATAAAAGTGGCCGTTTTTCGCTAATGTGTGTAGAAAAGTTTTACGTTCTCACTTAAAACTGTAAACAGTATTTCATTTAATAGTTTGAAAAGTTATCTAGGGTTTGGCCAAGACAAAATTTTAAATGATATCTCCGATTCCTTTCAAGTAATTAATTACAATTTGGGGGCAGCGCTGGACCCCGGAACATTCAGATAGCTCCTTAACGGGCTGAGTCACCTACTCAAATATGTGTCGACTTTACAGTAAAGGTTCTTTTTCTCGAACCGATAAGTGCGCTCAGATGAAAAGTGAAAGAAATGGTAAGAATCCTCCTAATGCTTCCCATTTGGGCGCATTTTGAGAGCAAATTTACGCGGTCTGTAAAACATTGTAATTCAAATTCAAATCTATCTAGTAACACCTTTTTCTTTCAGAATCGCAGGCAATTACGGAAACAGTGGCTGTGAAAACGGTGATCTGTTCTTTACACTGACTAAGATTAAACAGTATGGCGTCCCTACAAACGACACTTATGGACCATATCTAGCTATGGTAACAAACTCATCTTATTTTACCACTGATCAGAACTATAATATTGTTCAACAGACTATATAGAACGACCGCTTTCTGGTCGCTAAAAATCGTCGAGCACAAATTATAAATATAATGTGTGCTCGTCGATATTTCGATGTATTTTATTTATTATTTTTTTCGTATCATATTAATTCTTTTTTCGTAGCGGAATCGACCAGTAAGTTAGTTTAAAAAAAAGTGGTATCATTTACATATAAAAAGGTATATAATAGTAATAAGTTTTTTAAAGGTAAATTTGTTCAAATTTAGAGGTATGTTTGCGATTTTTTACTAGCTAATGCTCAATTGTATTTTGGATATTGTGGGTGTCTGTAGAAAAGACTTAAGATTCTTATACACATTTTTTGAGATATAGTAGTTGCCGCTCGCAGCCGACCTCTTGGGGTTGAGAGCTTGGAACTCATTTGGCAGCACGGGACAATTCGTTTTTCTTATGCTGCTATTATTTTATGCCGCTCAAAACCTTAATTGACTAGAGCGAGAAAGACAAAGATAGCAGCATGTGAAATTTCCATCTCGTGCTGCCAACTGAGTCGTAACCATTAGTCGTCATACCCCCGCACCCCTTTACCGCGCAGACGAAGACTCATTAAAGTAGTCGGTCTGATAACGCCTTTATTCATGCAAAGACAGCGTATTTTTGAAAAAGAAAATGTAAATAGTGAAGGTTTGCTATGTTTGCTTTGTGTTTGGTTACGTGATATCAAAGGCGTAACATTGTACACCTATTACCTTCCTACATATCTCTGGCAATGATGAAGAAAGCCAAACATTCATCATTTCAGCCGCATAAGGTCCACTCTGGACAATTGGACATAGGCCATACCAAAGGATTTCCAAAATGACCGATCTATCTATCTGTCTAAACATAATTTATAACTAACTAGCTGTACCCGCGGGCTTCGCTCCCTGTGGGAATTTCGGGATAAAGAGTAAGCTATGTCCTTCCCCAAGTCTCAAACTATATCCATACCAAATTTCATCCAAATCGGTTCAGTAGTTTAAACGTGAAGAGATAACAAACAAACATACAAACAAATATACAAACTCACTTTAGCATTTATAATATTAGTAGGAAGTAGGATAGGATAGTAAGATAGGATAGGAAGTAGGATTCATCATTATTTATATCCTATTTTGTTACAGGAAGGTATATGCCGATCTAAGACTGCAGGGAAAAAGATTAAAATTAGCGACATTGAGAGAGTGAAACCGAACGAAGCAGCTATAAAGGTAAATTCACTTTGAAGCGCCTATTTTTTCCAAAGGCTGACTGGGTACAGAATGCATTTAACGTTAGGTTCACCCTTTGTACCATAGATATCAATGGTCATTTATATTACGCTGATTGATAATTACCCATACTCCATTTGGTTAGGTATTTAAATAAATGTAAACAATCTTGACATGTCTTTATAATGAAATATACACTTTATAAATCAATACCTTTGCAAATTACAAAATCATTATGTAATTTATAATTAATAACATAATTACTTTGCAATTCGCAAAATTATTGATTTATAGAGTGTCTTTCAATAAAAAGTCATGTCAAGATAGTTTACATTTATTTAAATACCTAACCAAATGGAGTATAGTTTTGCCAACAGTGGCAATTTTTTATGCGTTGATGATATACCAATGATATTTTCAACGGTTATTCAAAAAGATATTTAAAAAGCTAATTGCTGATTGTTTGAAAAATAGGTACTTAATAATTATCACCATATAAATTTACGATGAGTCGATCGAGAGAATGGGCAAAGATAATATAATTACTAACGTAACAGATACCCAACGCCATAGAAACGATTGGAGAGCCCGTAAGCACGCAAAACGGGAGTTGCGGAGCGTCCTCTCAGAGATGGCAGCACACACGACTAGCCAAAAAAGTGACGAAGAAAGTGTTGAATATACTTTTAAAAAATATATTGCATTTCATATAAGTCTTATTTGACTAATTAGAGTATTACTTTATTTAAATAATGGTTATAAAAGATTTGTATGTTTTAATTTTTACCTTAAAGCGCCATCTAGTTACAAGGAAAAGAAATAATAATGTTTATATGACGATGGGTAGGCATGGAATGGGTGAAAATGAGAATCATATTAATAGGCGATGCGGTTAGCAACCCGTCCCTAACTTGATTGATTTTCCATCTTCTCGCCCACTATCACGCTAAAACTGGCTTTCTTGCGGCCCTGGGTTCTGTCTGCTTAGAGCTGCAAGATAATGCACTGTCTGCCCCATTAGGGATATAGACGTGATAGTATGTATTATTTATTTATTTAAAATGTGAGCCCCACTTCTGCATCGTTCAGAGGCATAAGATGCGACTAAAGAAGATATAGGTTGAAGAACGGGCAGCAGGGTCCTCTGTGTTGACTTTCTTCCACACGGAAGAGAAAAAATTACTTAGTGGAAGTGCTTCTTGATATAATAAAAAAAACCGACTTCATTTTTTTTCAGGAGTTTCTTCCATATATCCAAAATTCTTCATCTTGTCTTTACCAAATTAATATGAAACTAACTTGGGAGTAAGGGCTTTCAAATAAAAAAAAATCATCAAAATCGGTCCATGGTTGCCGAAGATATCGCGTCACATACATCTTCTCTCCTTGCCATACGGGGTCGGCCCCCCTAATACTTTTGCGCCATTCTTGGCGGTTTTGTGTCATTTCTGAGCTTATACCTAACGTCTTTAAATCTTTGGAGATGGTTCGACTCCAGGTAGTAGGAGGGCGTCCTCTTCCTCTCTTCCCCTCCTGTATGTCCATTACTTTACGAGTCATGTGGTCTTCTTCTCGGCGCATTACATGCCCGTACCACCTCAAGCGATTTTCCCTGAGTTTTTTGTGTATGTCAGCAACTATAAAGGAGCCTAGATTGTACTAATTTTTTATTTTATCCAGTCATGTTACACCACCAGACTAGCGAAGCATCTTCATTTGGGTGACATGCTTCTTCTGGGTGTCGTTTTTCCTCATAGGCCAACATTCTGAGCCATACAGCATTGCACGTTTAATTGCCAACTTATACACTCTGCCCTTAGTTTTAACGGGTATCTTCGAATCGCATAGTACACCGGTCAGTTCTCATCCGGTAGGTATTGTGACCTATTAGACCCTCGATCGAAGAAAAACAATACAATACAATACCCTTTATTGCACAAAATAAAATACAGCACATAATTATCTTATAAGCTAAGCTAATAAGCGCTAAGCAATTTCTTCCAGGCAACCCATACAAAAAACGAGCCACGGGCTATACTAGACCAATTTCGCATTTCCATACAAATTGCCCGGGCGGCACATTTTTGTATGGAAATGCCGAAACTTTTTTTTAGTTTTTGAAAGTTATTTTAATTTTATTATAATATGTTTAGTATATCCATATATGGTTCGATTCATTAAGGGTATGTCCCGTCCAGGTTGTCAGGCAACATATATCTGTTTTGTCGGGAGTTAAAAAATAATACATAATTTTTTTTTGTTCTTTCTAGAAAAAGCTGACAAAGAACGGACCGCTGGCTATAGCTTTGAATAGCAAACCAAGGTCGTTCATGTATTATTCTAAGGGTATCTATGATGATGTAGCTTGGTAAGTAATTTATAGAAGTTTTTGTTGTTCGTGTGATTAGTCACAGCATGAAGGGTCCCATACTCTGTGTCGAATGATGCTGAAGCGAGGCACGTTGTGGCGAAAATATTTTAGCTTGGTACACTGGAGCGAAAACTTATCGAGGTGTCCTTCGAGTTGGTAGCTTTCGCTTCAATAAATTTTCGCTCCAGTGTACCAAGCTGAAATATTTTCGCCACAACGTGCGTCGCTTCAGCATTATTCGACACAGAGTATGGGACCCCAGCATGAATCTGTGAAAAAGAAAAATCCAGATGCAAATAAATATTATTATACTGTACTATATAACGTGGAAGGGACATACCCGTAATAAGTCGAACCACAGGCTATACTAGATTACTTATAATGATGATAGAAAAAAAGTAAAATAAAATCGATATTCCCATAAAAATTGCCCGGGCGGCTGCACACTTTTGTATGGAAATGCCAATATTTTTTTTAGGTATTGACTGTTATTTTATTTTCATTATATTATAGTAATCTTTGACGGGTATGTCCCTTCCACGTTGTATAACTATTCTGTACTATAACGACCGGTATAAATTCCTTGGATATAAAAATTATGCGCTTAAAATTTTCGTCGCCTCCAGCCGTGTATTTTCCTTGGCTTGGGACTCATCTGTCAGCACGGAAGAGAACTATGCTGCTACCCTTTTCTGCCGCTTAGAATCGTTATTTGCTAGAACGAGAAAGGGCGACGGAACGCCACGGAACCTGCTATCCTAATGCATTCTGCCGCTCTTTCGCTCTAGCAAATGATGGTTCTGTCATCTGTCTGAGCGACAGAAAATGATAGCAGCATGCGCAATTTTCGTTCCGTGCTGAAAAATGTGTCCCAACCCCTAGAAATGGCACATTTTGTCCTGAATGGATCAAAAGGTAGAGAAGCGACTAAATGACTGAAGGCTAGTGCTACAACTGCATTCCCAAGAAGGAAAGTCGGGCGGCAGCCAGTTGTAAGATTTTTCGGCCAAATGCTTCCCAAAGAGGGTAGATGTCACGCAGGCAGGCGGCCTATTCCAACCATGGAATTTTTAAATAATAATGTTTTATATACTAATATATTTTTATACAATACTAATGTATTAATTGTTATAATGCTAATGTATTTTTATAACCTACAGTAGCAACACAAGGGATGATTTATCACATGGTATCACACTTATCGGTTTTGGCGAAGAGTCTGGACAAGATTACTGGATCTTGAAGAATTCCTATGGAGCCCAATGGGGGGAGAATGGCTTTATGAGGATTGCCATCAAAAACAACCTCTGTGGAGTCATGAATCTAGTGTTCAGTGTGCAGTTTAAGAAGAAAAATCACATCAAGAAATGTTTTTTAATGAAAAGTGCTTGAGCTTGAACTGAATATTACCAATATATGTGTGTGTTTGTGTTTGTGTTTATGCCTGTTTGTGTTTGTATATTAGTGTTTAATGCAGTTATATCAAATGTTATACTATTATTTTTTTCTTCTAAATTAATGAGTGTGTAATGTTGATCCCAATTCTATGTCTTAATTTAATTTAATTGAAATATATAATTTAATTGAATATATATTTGAGGTTAATTCTAATCAACTTATTGTGTTTCTGGCCAGTACTATTATAACTAATATTTTTTGTATGTTAAATTTTTTATAATGCGTTAGAATTGTAAATTTATTGTTTGTAATTGGAATCTTGTTCGCGCATTCTCAAGGGCGCCAGATGAAAATCAGCTGTTACTCCTAGGGGGTAGCGTTTAGCTGAGCTGTAGCCCTTTTGTGCACTGTGCCACACAACTGCATGCTTAGCTGTAAGTATTAAAATTTGTAATTACCTTACCTTATAATAATTATGTATATTGTGTGTTACAGAGAGCAAATAAATCATTTATCTATCTATCTATCTATCTATATATTTTATTAATTTTATCTTTCCTTTGACTAAACCTGCAATTTCGTCAAAATAACATTTAAGACTACTTGCAACTGAAAGTTCATACAGACAAGCATCAGTATGCCCGCGACACCTTTCAGCGACGCGACCGCCGATACTCGTATTGCCGATTATCGGCGACTGACGCCGACCGTCGCGCAGCAGTGTGATAGATTGACATGTTTCACGCGACCGTTTGGGACAGTACGGTGGACGTACCTAATGTCAGCCTTTTGGTACAAATTTCACCTTTAAAAAATTGTACTGCTTTAAGTATAGGCTGAAATCAATTGTTTCTTTTTTAGATTGATAGGTTATGTATTTGAAAATCATAATTAACATCTGAATTGACCATAAATCTAACTGCAAATTTATAAAACAATAAAATATAGAAAAGTACCCTTCGGCTCTAATTACAGCCTCTCGGTATCTAATACCACCCTTTCACGTACCGAATATCAGCCTAGTGTGATACCAGCCTCAGGTGGTGGAATTAGGTACTCCGTTAAACCTAATACCAGCCTAATAGGGTGTCTGAAATTAGGTACTCTATCTAACCTAATACCAGCCTAGGGTGGCTGGAATTAGATACTCCATCTAACCTAATACCAGCCTAGAGTGGCCTAGAGTGGCTGAAATTACATACTCCATACATTTGATGTATCTAACTACAGCCCCATTAATTTCAGCTAATATGAGAGACAAAACCTACATTATTATTTAGAAATAGATTCACAACTTTATCATAATATAAAATAAACCAAATCAAGAACAGTAGAGCTGAAGAAATAAGAGAAATACTTCGTTTTAGTGACTCCGGATTTTTTTAGCAAAATGGCCGCCGTCCGTAGTCGCCTAGCTTTAATTGACGATTGACGTCGAAGTACTCAGTCCAGTGTCACCATATTTAACAAATATGTTGGACCAAATGGTTTATATTTTTTAAAAAAAGTTCTTGCCACGTTATGTTTACAGAAACCTTATTATCAAAAAAACGTTGAAAGGCTGGTATTAGGTACGGGGCTGGTATTAGGTACGTCCACCTAGGCGCCAGTCTCGCGGGGTCGCGCGACCTGTGTTGCGGGCATATTGTCGCTCGTCTGTAAATCCGACGAGTTGCTATATAAAAGAGTTTTAAGTTGTGTTGAGCTTTGTATATATAAAATCAAAGTCGCACATTGATGTTTATCAACTTTTCAGGGTTCCGTAGTCCTTACAGTTATGCCATGTCTGTCTGTCAGAAATTTTTTTTTTAATCCCATGAACTCAAAGTTGGCATTAGCAACTAAGGAACCCTAAACTGCGCGCGGCCCGACACGCACTTGGTCGGTTATATTAGCTTGCATTTCCAATGTCGCCTTCTACGTCATGCACGGAAAGACTTGGTGTCATCATCATCATAATCAGGTCATTGTGTCTCCACTGCAGGAACACGACCCTCTCTGTACCTACTACCAGAGCCATACTTGGTCAGAGCAGAGGATTTGGCCTACACTCTCTTCGCTGGCCAGACGGGTTGGAGAGGTCTCATTGATGTTTAAAAGCTTTGTTTTGCTTGTATTTCCTAAGTCGCCTTCTACGACATCCACGGGATGACTTGATTTATTCCTATTCTACTCAGACAAAAGCCACACGTTTATGCGTGTATATAATGAGTAATAAAGAAAAATAATGTCTATTTCCTTACCAAAGCGGAGCAACAAAGGTTAATGGAAGTTCCTGCCTGTTTTTACAGTGCACGCGCCGTTAACCTCGGATTGTGATTAAATACGTCATCCGTCAGTGGGATACTTTTTTGGAGGATAAATATTTAGATGCCCATCTAGTCTTGCTCATATTTTTTTTATGTAACTCTAACAGATGAGCTTCGGAAGGCATGTCTAAGCGTTTGTCCCAGCTGTCATCATGGTATGGCAGTCGTTTACGTTAAGCTATGTCAGATGTCTTTGGGCAGCGTGTAAAATCAATACACACGTTCAAAATAGCAAACACAGACGAGCAACTTTATGCTCGCGTCACCTGTTTTCTTGGCAGGAGCGCGACACAATGTCGGCGAAGTCCGCCGACAGTCACCGACTGTCGCACGACCGATAGGATCCTTTAGAGTCCTTAGGTTTAATCTGAGCAACTACCTAAATTGTAAGCTGATGGAAATATCAGCAGTACCTACTTCGTGTAAATGGACCACGAGCAGACAATCAATATTCCCCTTGCACACCATATAAGTCCATTATACACGCTGACTTTTCATTGGTTTTGGAAAAAAAAATCGTATAGTAAGTAAATTCCTCTATCCATAAGGCTTAAGATAAAAAAGTTGCGAAAATGATTTTTGATCGAGATCACATACTGACGCCCGTCAAAACTGCCGCGTGACCCCATAAACTCCGGCCGGCGACGCCTTTGAGTTGAATTGAAATTTAATACACATATATAAGGCAGTGACCCAAGGACGTATAATGTAAATAAATGCTACTTACATAAACGAATGCGACGTTATCCGTTAATGCCATATATTAAAGCAGCCTTAAGACAAAATACCCGAGTACTTACCTGTGTAATAACAACGTTTATTGCGCAGTAAACCGGTTTACCAACCTATCTCGAGGTGAATGGGAAAATATAATAAAAACTTTCAGAAGATGAATGACAAACGAATATTTGTTTGAGCCATCTTATGTTACTTTTAGATTTTTCTTTGCTGAATAGCTGTGAACACGAATTTCTTTTGGCGTTTCTTCTCACCTTTCCTTTAAAATAAATAAAAAACCGGCCAAGTGCGAGTCGGACTCGCGCACCGAGGGTTCCGTACAAATTTAATACCTCTACGCGTTTATGAGGAAATGGGTAGTAAGTTTAAAATTATTAAAAAAAATATATTATGTGATGTAACTAAAAATTTATGGTTTTCGTAATTTTTCCTTTATCTATGCTATAAGACGTTGCTTCGTACCAAATTTCAAGATTCTGAGTTCACGGGAAGCACCCTGTAGGTTTTGATTCCCTTGCAAGTGTCGAAAATTTGCGGCATAAACGGCTGTATCTTTTGATTGCGTTGGCTTAGAAGTTTGATTTTTTCACAGCTTCAAGGGACAGTAGACCTGAGTAATTGTGATGAAATGAATTTCAGCTTCATACCTCTACGCGTTCCTGAGAAAAAGGGTCTTGACAGACGGACGGACGGACGGACAGACGGACAACAAAGTGATCCTATAAGGGTTCCGTTTTTTCCTTTTGAGGTACGGAACCCTAAAAATTAACATAGGTACACTATACGCAATGTAAATTATACTTATTGACGTGTAAAAGTGCCTGTAAAGGTCTAGAACCGAGTAAACATTTTAGTTTTGAAATGTCAGTATTGCTGTTTATATGTACACGCTGAATTTTCATTGGTTTTGGACAAAGAAATGATGTATAGTAAATAAATTCCTCTATTCATATACGTAATCCAAATTTGTGTATGACTTATAATAAAAAAGTTACGAAAATGATTTTCGATCGAGACCACGTAGTTATGCCCGTCCAAACTACCGCCCGCGGCCGATTACCCCGGCCGTCCGGCCGGCGGCGCCTAGCGACGGCACTACTAATTGATCTCACAATTTTACTTTCGAGTTTTAGTTAACATTTTTTGTTACAGAATTTTTATTTTGACTAGCAAATTAGGTCTTACTAACGATCCTTATGAAGTGGCCTTCGGCTCCAAAACCAATAAGAAATCAGCGTGTATAAGGTCTAACAAAATATACTGAAGCTTTTTTAGGGGTGAATTCAGTCCATGATATTGAACAACTTCCCCCAAGGAACATGTATTAAAATATGAAAAGTAATTTTTGGCTTCCCATACAAGTAAGTTGACCGATCAGCTGATCCGAGTTTGAATGGAAATCCAAAAAATATTTTTCATATTTTTACACATCTTTTTTTGAAGAATGTTGTTCGTTACCACTGGCTGAGTTCACCCTTATAATAGTTTCAGTATATTTTGATAGACCTCATATAATCATTTTAAAGGCTTTCTACAAAGTAACTACCTTGCTTTTTTTTGGATTACGTAACAATATACTTGATGTGACAGTACCTAAAGTCTTCTATGTATTTTTTAAATATAAGATTACTAGCTTAGCCCGCGGACTCCCCGTGGGAATTTTGGGATAAAAACTATCCAGTGTCTCTCTCCGGGTCTTAAACGATATCCATACCAAACTTCATTTAAATCGGTCCAGCCGTTTGCGTGGAATGGCGTGACCAAGGGAAATAGGGATTCATTTTTATATATAGTACCTGGGCGACCGAGCTTTGCTCGGTTACATCTCAAACATTAACAAATTTTTTTTAAACTTATCTAAAAACAATGCAAAAAAAAAAAATTTATTTAAACTTAAACATAAAAAAAAAACAAAAGTAAGTCACCGAGTGGGATTCGAACCCGTAACACACTTTCTAGCGGTCGGTATCCTTAACCACTAAGCTAAATACAAGGCGGTCGGCGCGACGAAATTAGCGACCATATTCTGCGTGGAAAGAAAAACGCATGAAAACTCGAAAACACGCGTTTTCCCAAACATAAAACTAATCTAGATCGATTGTTTACCCCCGAAAACCCCCATATACAAATTTTCAGCGAAATCGTTAGAGCCGTTTTCGAGATCACAGAAATTTATAAATAAATATATATATATACAATCTTATATATATACAAGAATTGCTCGTTTAAAGGTATAAGATAGAGAGAGTGTAGGCCAAGACCTCTAGGAGCTCTGACCAAGTTTGGCTCAGGTAGTACAGAGAGGGTCGTGCTCCTGCAGTGGAGACAAAAAGACCTGATGATGATGATGATGATGATGAGATATAAATCTTTAGGGCTGCATCTATCAGCAAGTAACAGCACTTTTCAATGCTGCTATCTTTTTTTGTCGCTCAGAACCGACATCCGCTAAAGCGAGAGAAAGCAACGGAACGCTTCAGCATCCGCCGGTGCTGAAGCGTTCCGTCAATAGCAGCATCGGAAAGTGTGTAGCCCATCCCTTACCTAAGTAAGTATCCAACCATTTACCGATTCTGTCTTATGTAAATATTGTATCATATCAGTAAATATATTAATTTGACGACCTCCGTGGCGTAGTGGTCACCATGCTAGTCCTCCACCCAGAGGTCCCGGGTTCGATTCCCGGCCAGGGCAAGTTGGGAAATGGCCTTTTTCCAATTGTCCTGGGTCTTGGATGTTTATCTATATATGTATTTGTTATAAAATATAGTATCGTTGAGTTAGTATCCCATAACACAAGTCTCGAACTTACTTTGGGGCTAGCTCAATCAGTGTAATTTGTCCCTATATATTTAAAAAAAAATGTTTAAAACCTCAGACCAAGTAGATATACTTACAACGTAGAAGGCATACCTGTTATAATAAATCGAGCCACGGGCTATACTAGATCACTATAGTGTAATGACAATAAAAAAACAGTAAAAAAAAATGATTTTGCGATACAAAGTGCCCGGGCCCGGCTGCAAAATTTTGTGTGGAAATGCCATTTAAAAATATTGACTGATATTTTTAATTCACTATACTAAATTGATCTGGTATTTCCCGTGGTTCGATTTATAACGCTCTTCCACCTCGTATTACTGTGTATGTAACTATGATCTTTTAATTCTAAATCCAAAAAACCGTTGCAAGTGCGAATTCCCAAAATGCGGCTACCGATACGGTGCAGCTGCAACACGTCACAACTAAAATATTTCGACCGTACGCCGCGAAAAATGGCGCATCTAAAAATCCGTTTTGAACAAAAAAGATTCAAAAAGCTGTGTTCCACATATCGCGTCGCCATCGCGACACCTGAAACGATAAAACATTTTTTTGTAATGCAGATGTATCGTTAAGCGGGACATACGAAACCAACAATCGCTTTTAGGGTTACGAAGTAAAAATAAAAAAGCCATTATTTTCTTTACCTAGAAGGTGGTCTGACGACCTGACCAAGGTCACTGGAAGGCGCTGGATGCAAGCCGTTCTAGATCGGTATTTTTGGAAATCTTTGGGAGAGGCCTATGTCCAGCAGTGGACGTTATACGGCTGAAATGATGATGATGAATTTTGTTATTGTATGTATGTTATATGTGTTCTGTATTATTCTTATCTAAGGTATATGTTATAAGATATATGTGTATTAAATTGTAAGTATATTGTGCTGTAATTTTATTGTCTTCATTTTTTGTCAACCATTTATCTGTTTATCTCTATGGTTGATTGGGAGAGCATGCATGTAGCACAGTTCAAAGAACGCCGGCTATCTTTTCTCGTTAGATTGCAACACTGAATAGCATAATTACACTTGCTCAATGCAATAGTTGGCTGGCGGCGTAATACTGCTTTTTGACGCTGACTATATAAGTCAATATAACGAGGATTCATATAATAAAATCAACTGAACCCTACGTTAGCATAGGCCGACATGCTCCTGGCTATTTTATCTTTTGTTTGCGCGGGAAAATATTTTCTAGTCGTAATGGCGGAAGCGTTTCGCGAAATGCGACACGAGTGTAAATGCGATTTTGTCTATGTTTATTTGTTTGACTGTAGGCGTTTGTTCTGTTGAATGTGAAATATGCGACGACCTTGTTTTTATTTATTTTAGTTTTCTATTTCTTTTGTTTTACACGGCATATTTGTTCAATGCTTAAACTTGTACAGCAAGATCAGTCTGATAAGTCAAATTGATACGACGAAATACGAATGAAAAATTGAAATTTTTCATCAAGTAATCTTTTAAGGGAAGTATGTTTGTTTTAACTCTTTATTCCTATTCCACATTTAAATATAAACCAGTTACAAATCATGAGCATTTAAAATAAAAAATTATACATTTTTTTTTATCGTACCTTTTTAAAGGATGTAGCTAATCATGAACTGAACTTTTTTACTGCAAAATAGCACTGAAAAAATATCTTGATTAAACGCCAGCCCTGACGCCAAGCCCAGTAGAAATAGTACAATTTCGACTACTTTAGTTGTCGATAGTGGAGTCTCAGTCACGCGATCGTTTTGCAAATAAAATAGTCCATTGGCCGGGCGGCCAGTAGTCGGAAAGGAAGTGTGCTTCTTTGGTGATGAAATGATGAAGATGTGATGGAATATGACTCGTTTATTGAAATTGAACAACTGTTACAAAATAATGTATATGCACAGTGATGGTCCGATAGCGAGTGGGGGTCGTCGTAGCTGCGTCGCCGATGACCGGTGTACGTCTGTGTGCGTGTGCTGGTATCGATGTGTTGCGTGTGCTGTTGTCGATGTGGTGCGTCGACATGCCGCCCGGTTTGGGAAGAGGACAAATCTTTGCAAACGAACGTCGAATGGTTCCTGACGACGTTTTTATATCAGCAACTCGGGTTACTCCATCGGTCCCAGGATATATGGTCACGACTCGGCCCATGAGCCACTGCATG
This sequence comes from Acrobasis consociella, assembly GCA_963555685.1. Lineage (NCBI taxonomy): Eukaryota > Metazoa > Arthropoda > Insecta > Lepidoptera > Pyralidae > Acrobasis > Acrobasis consociella. Next base: position 4,465,579 of record OY743109.1, on the reverse strand, counting down.
GGAGGCAGGTGGTCATCTTTGATGAGGACAAGATCTCCTATGCAGAGAGATCCTTGTGATTGCTTCCATTTTGTGCGAGTTTGAAGCTCTGAGATGTATTCACGATGCCATCTGGACCAAAATTGTTGTCGAAGTTTTTCTATTCTCTGATATCGATCAAGGCGATGGGTAGGAATTTCGGCTAAATCTGGCTCTGGTAATGACGTTACTTGCTTGCCAATTAAAAAATGGCTAGGAGTAAGGGGTAATAGGTCTTGAGGATTTGAGGAAATGGGGCTAAGAGGACGTGAGTTAAGAATCGCCTCAATTTGTGTCAAGAGCTGTGTACAACTGTTCAAATGTTAAATTAGAATTACCAATTGCACGTCTTAAATGATTTTTTGTTGATTTTACGCCGACCTCGTGTAACCCCCCGAAATGGGGTGATCTTGGGGGAATAAAACTAAATTTTATAGATTGTTGTGCAAAAATATTTACAATTTTATCTTCGTCTGAACTTATCATTCTTTTTAATTCATTATTTGCTCCGACAAAATTAGAACCATTATCCGAATAAATGTATGACGGTTTGCCCCTACGAGCTATAAACCGTTTTAAAGCCAAAATGTATTTTGTTGTAGTCATGTCACTCACTAATTCTAAGTGTATGGCTTTCGTGGTAAAACACACGAAAACACATATATAGGATTTAATCAGTCGACATCCTCGCCCTTCTTTGTTAGCGATCATGACGGGGCCGGCGTAATCGACTGCCATAAATTGAAATGCATAACCAGCACCAAACCTTTCTTTGGGCAAGTTCCCCATTATAGGTGTTATTGTATTTGCCCGATAACGGCTACAAGTGTTGCAGTTTTGATACACGAACCTAGCCAAATCACGTCCGCCGACTGTCCAATAATTTTGACGTGTGGAGTAAAGTAATTGTTGAGGTCCAGCATGCATTTACATTTTATGTTCATTGTTAAATAAAAGTTTCGAAAATGTATGACCTTTATGAATTAGAAATGGGTGTTTTTTATTATAGTTGTACTGTGAATTATGTAGTCGCCCACCCACTCTTATCAAATTTAACTCGTGATCAAAAAATGGATTGAGAGATAATAATGAATTGCCACCTTTTAAAGTTTTATTGGATTTTAATAATTGGTACTCCGTAGGAAATGATTGCTGTTGTGAAATACTGATTAATTTGTAATTAGCTATTTGAAGTTCAGGTACTTGTAAAGTCCCTCTTAATTTATTGGTTTTGTTTCATAAATTATGAATGAATCTGAGCACAAACGCCATTGTCCTTTGCATACGAAAATAGCTGGAAAATCTTTCAAACGGAAAAACAGATTCAAATGGTTTGATCATCATACACGTAGCTTCTTGCTTCACTTCCGGTAAAGGCTGACTGTTATTTTTTAAATCAATGGATGGCCACGAAGACTCATCGTTTTCAAGAAATTGTGGACCGTTCCACCACTGTTTACAACCTATCAACATCTCAGCGCTCATCTTACGCGTCAGATAGTCAGCTGGGTTTGAGTGTGTAGGAACGTGTTTCCAAGAGCTATTGTTTGTAGTGGACTGTATTTGATGTATTTCTCCTACTCTGTTCCGTACAAACGTTTGCAGCTTGTTGGTGGTTGCATTTAGCCAACCAAGAACAATGGTAGAATCGGTCCAATAAAAAACTTCGTTGACAGTCAGGCGTAGCGATTTAAGAATCTTTGTGCTTAGCTTGGCTCCTAACAAAGCACCACATAGTTCGAGGCGCGGTATTGTTTGGGGTTTGAGAGGGCTTATTTTGTTTTTTGAGCACAATAAAAAAGTGAATGGAATATTGTTATCAGTAATGGACCTTAGGTACGCGCAAGCTCCGTATGCTTCTTCGGAAGCGTCTGTAAATATATGTAATTGTAATTTGATGTAATCAGAACAAATTGTGTGTCTAGGAATTCTCAAATTGTTAAGTTGAGAGAGTGAATTGATAAATCTAAACCAAGCATCCCGTATAGCTTCGGGAACATCGTCGTCCCACGAGAGCTTGCATAGCCATAATTTTTGTAGTGTTATTTTCGCTTCTAATATTGCAGGAGTGACCAATCCCAATGGGTCAAATAGTTGTGAAATGGTAGACAGAATGTTTCTTTTTGTTATTTTATTGCATGTTTTTAACTTTAAATCAAAGCAAATTTCATCAGTTTTATGATCCCAATTAATCCCTAACGTTTTTGAAATATCATTTGGACACAAATCAAAACGATCATTAGAGACATTATCTTTTTGTTTAATTTGAGCCATGACGTTTTTATCGTTGGAACACCATTTTCGAAGCGGGAAGCAACCTTTTTTAAGTTGATCGGTTACTGCAGCATAAATGTGGAGCGATTGATGGACATTGCTAGCGCCGGTGATGAGGTCATCGACGTAGAAGTCCTTGGAGATCACCTCCTGAATATGAGGATCGGTACACTCGTCGGCTAGTTGCTTGAGACACCGTATCGCAAGGAACGGTGCCGAAGCAGTGCCGTATGTCACGGTGTTTAACTCGTAGGCTCTCAGGGGTTCACTTGACTCCTTGCGCCACAGTATTTGTTGCAGGCATCGTTGTGACTCATGTACTTCAATTTGGCGATACATCTTTGTGACGTCAGCAGTCATAACTATATCATGCTGTCGAAAACGTAACAGAATTGAGAATAGATCAATCTGTATAACCGGGCCAATCATTTGAAGCTCATTGAAAGAATAACCCGATGATGACTTAGCGGAACAATCAAAAACTACCCTTAACGAGGTAGTTGAACTACTTGGACGCTCAACGCCGTGATGGGGGGCGAAATACTGGATATGATCACTACTTTCATGTTTCGATAATCTCATATGGCCCAAATCGATATATTCTTGGATAAATTCTTTATATTTCATTTTTAATTGTATATTATTTTCAAGCCTTTTTTCTAATCGTAAAAATCTAGTCTTAGCTAATGTATACGAATTGCCTAAAACATCAGCACTAAACTTTAAAGGAATTTTTACACAAAATCTGCCATTAGGTAGGCGAGACGTAGTGTTTACAAATAAATTTTCACATTCGATCTCCTCCGGAGACCACTCTAATTGTTTGTTTTTATTATATGTATGGAGAGTGTCTAATTCCCAAAACTTCGCCAGTTGGTCGGTGAGTACTTGAGAATCAGATAAATAGCAGTTTGATAAATTGCCGTACGAACCTGATTGTATCGAGCCAGCAATAAACCAACCTAGTTTGGATTTTTGTAAATTATGTTTTGCGATTTTAGTTTAATTTGTTCTGGTTCAATGAATTCCCATAATACTCCGTTACCTATCAACATGTCTATATTTGATGGTATATAAAATTTTGGATCGGCCAGAGAAAAAGATTTCGGAATTTTAATAACTTTTTTATCAATAGGAAAACTTGGCCAAGGGTTTGTGATATCTGAAATAATTATACACGTTATTGTTTTACTATAAGTTGAATGAAGTGATTGAATTGTAATATCGCAACATTCTTTTGCTATTGACACATTTTTGTTCAAACCGTTAATAGTCGTAGTTATATTTTTAGTAGGTAACCGAAGTTGTTTACATAAACGTTCAGTAATAAAGTTGGAAGTGCTGCCCGAGTCCAGCATGAGGCGCACACGACGGCGATCGCTTACTGTGGTCACAGAGCCGGTGGAGCGCACACTTACGCACGCCGTTGATAACAGTCCTTGGGCGGACAAGACGGCGCAAGATAATGCAACTTCGCTATTCGGATCTGATGTACCGCGGCCGCTGCTCGGCAACTCCGGGCAGATTAAACTATTATGTTTTTTATTACAGTTCTTGCAAGCTCTTAGTTGACATTTTTTTGTAGCATGTCCAGCCCTTAAACAATTTAAACACAGGTTTAATGAATTAGCTTTAGCTTCTCGTTCTTTATTATTTAATTTTAAAAATGTTTCACAATAATAAATAAAATGTTCCGTTGATTGACAGATGGGACACTTTTTACTTTTATTATTTTGATTATTAGCTAACAAACTGTGGGTATTACTCAATTGTCTAGGTATTATTTTATTTTTGTTACTATGTTCCAATATTTCTAATAATTCTGATCTATTTCTAGTAAATTTAATTAAGTCTTCAAAAGATAAATGTTGATTTTCGTGTAATGCCTTAAATTTTTCCCATTCAATAAAAGTCTGTGAATCGAATCTATTAGATAACATATAAATCAATAAAGTGTCCCATCTATCAGTGGGTAATAAAGATTCATCGGCAACAAGCTTCGTCCAAAAACGTACAAAAAGAATCCACAACATGCTTCGTCAAAAATTGTACTTACCTAATTACAAAAAAGTATCCGCAACATGCTTCGTCAGTGGGTTCACCTAACGTGGTTAAGGATCTTAAATTCTTAACGAAATTGTCGACTAAGTGCTTCAAATTATACGAAGTGTCCTTTTGTATAGAATATACGGTAAATAACGCCTTCACGTGATTAGCGATAAGCATTTTTTTATTATCATAGCGATCGCAAATCAACTTCCAAGCTACTTCGTAATTACTTGAAGAGAACTCAATTGATTTTATAACCAACAATGCGCTGCCCTCTAATGACGAACGCAAATAATGAAATTTGTTAATCGGGCTTAAGTCGTTGTTATCGTGAATTAAAGATAGGTACGTGTCTCGAAACTCCAACCAAGAACAATAGGCACCGTCGAATTTGGCCAGCTGGATGATAGGTAGTTTTACACTAGCTCCATTTGTCTTGTGATAAGAATGATCGGAATCGCAGCTACGGTTATGTGATTGCTCCGCCACTATTCCCAACTTCGACTTAGCGAGCGCCACGGCTTTATAGTACATACTCCCAAACAGGTCGCGCTCTTTTGACTGCTCCGTGATGTTCGCAGTGATATCTTCTATTTCCTGTTGAATCTCATTGTAACTATCAAATAATGGCTCTAATTTTGAAATACGAACTTCAATTTCTAACTTAAGTTCGTTACTTAAATGGGCTGGTAAATTATTGATATAATTGTAAAACAATGTTAAGCGGCCCTTTAAGCTGCCTCGCTTTTTAACTAAAGCTTGTTCGTCGGCCATAATTAAAGATTAATATAGAACAGAAGATAATTGGGTACAATGCGTATGCTGTTAAAAGGGCGCACTGTAATTACGTGCGCGTCCTTTATAACTTGAGTTAGTTAGTACACAAGCCGATCACGTTCAATATACGAATACCCGTTTGTGATCAATCGACAATAAATGTTTGTAATGTATTTTTGCACTTTTTTAGTTTAAATGAATATATGAGTAGATAATTTGATTGTAAATAGATGCGCAACAATTACACGTTGTAAGTAGGTATACAACAAATGCAAATAGGTATGCTATTGATGATTAGGATATTATTGTAGTCGACGGGTAATAGGTAACCCGGCCCTAAAGCAATAGGTAGCTATAGGAATATTGCAAGTATGAAAGTATACAATCTACACAGCACTGACACAAATGACGCGGCACAGAGTTAAAAGTAGAAGAAAGGAAAAGGAAATTGGCTTTATCTATATAGCTAGTCTGACCAGTTCGCCACTTGCCTGTTCGTAATGCTGTCCAGCATGTGTATGGTGATTGATGGATGATGATGATGAATGCGCACAATCCTTTGTCCGATCCAATGTTGCCGTCGCTGGTTGCTTCGTGAACCCGGGAGAAGGACCAAATGGCCGGGCGGCCAGTAGTCGGAAAGGAAGTGTGCTTCTTTGGTGATGAAATGATGAAGATGTGATGGAATATGACTCGTTTATTGAAATTGAACAACTGTTACAAAATAATGTATATGCACAGTGATGGTCCGATAGCGAGTGGGGGTCGTCGTAGCTGCGTCGCCGATGACCGGTGTACGTCTGTGTGCGTGTGCTGGTATCGATGTGTTGCGTGTGCTGTTGTCGATGTGGTGCGTCGACATCCATGCCATTCTAAAGGTTAATTAGTCTAAATAAGGAGCTCGGAGGCCCGGCGGGAGTGCGTATTCGCAAGTTAAGCGACACCGGGCGTGGTCCGCACTTGGATCGGTGACCAAAAGTAGTATAAAAATATCTCGAGCTCCTCCGTGCTTCGGAAGGCATGTATAAGCCGTTGGTCTTGTCATCATTGTATGACAGTCGTCAAGCAATGTCAGATGCTTTTAGGCAGCCTGAAAAATCTGACACCAGTGTTCGCCACTTACACACACGAAACAGGGAACAGTCTAAATGTTCTTTTTATTATCTTTGTCTGCTTCACGACTTTGTTTTTTTTTAAAGTGGTTTAAGACAGAGATACCATAGAGGACCTTAACGAAGCTAATGGTAATGACAGAGAGAAGAAAGATAATTAGAAATTGAAGATACACTGAAACCATTCTGCTATCCGTAGGTCAATTTTTATCCAATTTATAGTTTGGGCCATCTGGTGTTCAGCCTATTGGCCTAATGCCTTTAGGCATTCAGCTAAATGAGGGTTAGATTATGACATATCTGAAGAAAATGCCTTGATGTCTTGATAAAAAGTAAGAAAGCAATATCTTACCTAAAGTACTTACCTAAAGTACTTAATGATAAATATAATATATTAAATATATTTATAAATTATAACACAATGTAATTATTTCAACAATTCAGTTTATATTTTTAGATTATCCATCAGAGTATTGTTTTCACCTTGACAACAAGATCAACAAGACAATCACATTTGAATACATCACTCTTCATATATAGCATTCTTGTCTGCCAGTAAGAAACTAACTAAGGTTTAAACACTAACCTAAAAACCATGAAGAATAGGGGTGACAACAGGGGCCGAAAAGTATGATTGTTATTAGTCCGTCTTTTAGATTATCCAAAAATAATGGACCCGTATTTTTCTGTTTACCAAAAAAGTAAAATTTCGCAAAGATACGGAGCATCAAATTTCCGGAGTGGGGGCTTGCAACGTCACACTTAAGTAAAAATCGTACCCAGCCGTGACGTCACACAAAATTTATATGCGCTGTATCTTTGTTATTTTTGGTTTCTAAGAGAAAAGAAAAAATACGTGTACAATATTTTTTAATAATCTAACCGATGGACCAAAAATATTTTTCCATTCGTCAAGCCCATTGTAGACAGTATTAGTAAAAACAATTTATTTTTCAATAAGTATCAAATAATCAACCAAGTTCGAGTCGGACTCACGCACGAAATATTTCGTACATCTACAAAAATTACTTTTGTTGTTTATAGTATTTGTTGTGATGCAGCAAAAGAGATCTGTGAAATTTCAACTGTCTAGTTATAACGGTTCATGAGATACAGCCTGGTGAGTGGGGACAGACATACGGACAGACGGACAGAAAGTAGGTTTATAATTTTGATCTTCTTATCGTGTGTGTTAGTGACTAACACTAGTGTCAGAGTTACGACCAATGTCAAAGACAGTGACCGGGACCGACGGCTTAACGTGCCCTCCGAAGCACGGATCATCTTACTTATCAGACAATCAGGTGATCAGCCTACAATGTCCTATCCAAACTAGAACAACAACACAAAGTCGTTGCCTCCACCGGGAATCAAACCCGCGACCTCCGGATATAAGCCGAAAGCTCTAACCACTACACCACGGAGGCAGTTAATAATTTTGATAAATTTTATTTACAACAATACAAGCTGTAAAGATAAACCATTGGCCGCTAAATTTGGATGAAATTGGAGCAGACCTACCTATAGCTACAATACACATTGATATCATAAAGTTTACTGACGATGATTCTTTCAATCGGCTTTTACGAATAAGAAGAGCATCTATTACAGAGCATTCTACACGACAAACACGAAAAACATGTTATGCCTAATGGTAAATTTTCTCAGAATTCATGTATCTTAAAATACAAAGCCGGCTATTTATGTTCGAAAGCGGAGCAAGGCTCTCGATTTGTAAAAACAAAGCCTCGATCTATCATACCACGACCCCTCTGAGACGTCGAGCCCTCTTGTTTCTGGGTTCCGTATTATGTAATACAATATTCGGAAGATTGATAAATTACTTAGTTTGGTAAACTATCTTGGAGTACGTTCATACTATCACGTCTTTATCCCTAATGGGGTAGACAGAGCATTTTGTATCTTGCAGCTTTAAGCAGACAGAGCCCAAGGCCGCAAGACTCAAAAGCCTCTTTTAACATCATGGTGGGCAAGAAGGGGGAAGTAATCAATATAATGATTGGTTGCTAGTCGCAACGCCTTTTAACAGGATTTACATTTTAGCTCGTTCCTTCGATCGGCTTTATATATTTAAGTTACGCATTTTAAACTTTTTCTTTTCTCCCAGTCCAGTATTAAGTATGTATATTCATAAAAAATTTGGTTTTACTCAGAACTATACTATAAACTCAGAAGCTTAGGTTATTAAGGGTCTTTTAACCAAACCATCTAGAGATGAGTGGCGAAACTACATATCCCAACCGATGTTTAAATGGAATTGTTAATATAATTGCCAGACTTTCAACTATTAACCCCCAATAACTTTAAACTTCCTCCATATTGCTATTTTTTACCATTTACATTTACCAAAGATAATATAGGTAATTCACAGAACTCCGTTTAAAAACGGGAGTTGTAGATGTGGGGCACAAAGCCGCCAAGTTAAAGTGGGATTGGGCAGGCCACTTATGCCGGATGCACCCAGAAAGGTGGACCAAACTAGTTACAGAATGGATTCCTGCAGATGGTCGTAGGAAACCGGGCAGGCCTAGAAAGCGTTGGAGTGATGACATCAGATGTTTTGAGAAGAATTGGTCGCAGGTCGCACAAAATCGGGATAAGTGGAAGGATATGGGGGAGACCTTTGCCCAGCAGTGGGACAATAAAGGTTAATAAAAGAAATAAAAAAGAATATAGGTAATTACTAACGTAACTAACCCCCTCTCCTCCATGTCCCGCTTTACACATTCTGCCCACGTATTTCCAGGTCGTCCTCTATCTTTATATTCGCACTTCAAAAATATTTAACTCTAACCTACAACATAAAACAACATTTAATTCTTTTTGACCTGTGAGCAAAGGTGGAAACGGAAATAAAGCTGGCAAGTTGAAACTCGATCGCGTTGAGGATGCAGTTCACAATAGAGACACCCTGAGATATGTACCTGTCACTATCAGATGAAAACTCAATCGGGAAAACGGGTGGGTGTACCGTGCTTTGAGAGGTTTAAAGTTAGAAATACGAGTCCAGGGCATTATTCCGAAACTATCAGACCGACGGTGTTAACACTGAATGTTCATTTCACCGATGATATACTTATATAAGTACGAATATTCCACCGCTTAGCTAGTCAATTTACTGATGATTATTATGTATATTCTATAAATAGTTTTAATTTATAGAATAGCTTTTAGTTTAATGTAATTTTTCATTCTATAAATATTCGTTTTACCGTTAATTAAAATTTCGAATATGTGCTCTGTCGAAACAATAGGCACCGAACTTTTGTTTTTCGAAATTTTAACACTGTCGAAATTGAGATTGTCACTCGGCCGGCCTCTCCGACTTGGTAATTTACGTGAATTTTTGATGTGTGTTAAGTTTTTATCACATTTTCAAAGCTCTACAGTAGACGCCTATGAGCCGTAAGAAACTTATGCCACTTGATGCAACTTGCGACCAATAATTTATTTAAAAAATGATTTGATTTAAAGTGTGAATATATTCCTTCCATGCAGGTCTGGTATAAAAAATGAGAATTTACCGGCTGATAGTTTCCCGGGAAGACCGGTTAATCGAGTTAAGGGAATGGGCGAGAATCTAATCGTAAATCATATCAATAGGCGATGCGGCTAGCAACTTATCTTTATTTTAGGGTCCTGTACCCAAAGGGTAAACGGGGGAACGAGAGGGAGTAAAAAAAGATTATTACTAAGACTCCGCTGTCCGTCCGTGTCCGTCTGTCTGTCACTAGGTTGTATCTCATGAACAATTGAAATTTTCACAGATTATGTATTTCTGTTGCCACTATAACATCAAATACAAACACATTAAATAACAACAAACAAATAAAAACAAAATAAAATAGTAATGAAAAAATGTGGATCCCATACAACAAACGTGATTTTTTATCGTGCGCGAGTCCGACTCGCACTTGGCTGATTATTTTGATCTTCCGCCTGCTATCGTAGGGTTATAGTAGGCGGAAGATCAAATTACCTTTAGGTCTGGTGACCGCATGCTTTTCCTTTCCCTTTGGACTGACTAAAGCTGTAGTAGACAGTTTACATACACGAGTATCAATTAAAATCAAGGCAAGTTCCTAATCCAATGCATATGCATTTCTAACTATGACAACACAGAACTCTGCAATTTGGCCGGCTTAGAATTATTCATGAACTTGCTCTCACAGACAAACATACAAATAGACAGCTATTTATAAGACGGACGTCGGAATTCTTGAGCACTGTTAGTCTAAGCAAGTTAGGACTAATATTTTTATACGGTTTACTTTAAACAACGCGAAAGCACATACCCGTACCAAATCGAACCACGGGCTATAGTATACTAAATTAAAACAGTCAAAACCTAAAAAAATCTATGAATTTCCGTACAGGAGACGTATTTGAAATCACTTGTCACATTACAAAGGGTTTGCGCGAGCGTTTCCAAACGGGCGCATTTTTGAATCGGTAGTTTGCGAAGGATTTGCAACGAGTGTTCTTGACCCAGAGATATGGGACTAATCTTGACCACTCGTAATTTTGACATTTCGTAGATATGTCATCGAAACCAATCATGGGAAATCCGTTCCATTTCAGGTTTTTATTCATGTTCGAATTTTTAGAAAAGCATAGACAAATTATCGATGTTTTCTGCGTAAAACAATATTGTTTTTCGCTGACACGACGGTTTCAAAAATACGATCAATCTGAATTTTACGCGAGCTGTGAGTTGGAAATCTACACGTTTTGTGTTTCGCTGAGTCCCTCAATGAAAAATAGCACTCCAAAAGTGTGCAGCCCCGGGTAATTTGTACTATTGTTATATTATCATTATAATATTGTAATCTAGTATAGCCCTTGGTTCGATTTATTTCGGAACTAATGTCCCTTCCACGTTGTATATAGGGCTTTGACGCGCCTTCTTTAGGCTTCCGGCCTATAATAGGACCACTCCATTTCTTTGTGGACGTCGTAAGAGGTAACTAAAAGACTTAGCACAAACATCCCTGTTAAAACTACATTCCCAAGGAGGGTTAACTTTGAGCAGCGTTTAGGCGAATAAGTTTAGAATTTTTCGCACTCATTTTGAATGCGTAACCCCAGCAAAATGTTTCGCCGTAGAGAAATAAGAGTATTACAGATAGTTGGTTCATAGTAAGCCTCATTTTGTTCAAATATAGCAAAATGTGTTCATGTTGTATTTTCGAAGTTATTCGAGAAAAACTGATTTTGCTGGAGTAACGTTACCCCAGCAAGGTGTTTTTTAAAAAAGGCGTTTAGCCTAGAATCAAGTATATGAAAAGAAAGCTCTTAATGAGTTGTAAATGTATACCGATAGCAAGATGTGTTCATCTTATACTTTTTGAGATATTCAAGATTTTGCTGGGGTAACGTTTTGCAATTTCCCATATCTCGAAAACTGTTAGTAGCAGAAATTTGAAAAGAATACTATTTATAGGCCTGACTATGTTCAAATTTGTTTGAATATAAGTATTTCGATTTATCTACAAATATCGAAGTAATTTATTATTTTCAAAAATCATTACAAAATCGACACTCGTATAAAAGGCTAAAAAATCTCGTCGCCGCAGTATTTTATATTTTATAAAGAATGTTTAATCGCTTAAACTCATTTTTGATCTAATATGCATAACATATGCCCAGGCTGCGCATAGGTATGTAGATCGGAAATCAAATCAAGCGCCATCAGTGTGAGTGTGAGAACAGCCTCGCTCTTTCATTTTTTCTTCCGCCTATAATTATTTTATGATAACTCGTAAAGTATTCATTAATCTCACATGTAAAAGATTAAAAGGTGATATGTGAAATTAGTGATAAAAGTACACTTGTTAAATAATACTCAATTTATCTGTAATTTTCCTAGTTTAAGTTATATAGCATACAATTATTGTAAAACAGTAATTTGAATAAAAAATAATCATGCTCATGTATTTTCTTTATCCACAAAACGCAAGAACCTTTTTGTATGCGACTGTACTACCAAAAAAAGACTATTATACCATTTATTTGAGATGGTTGCGCTCAAGTATGAAGCGGCCGCTTTTTCGTAGCCTCCGTTATTTAGTCGGTTTATAGGAGAATTGATGATATTTTCTTGTTTTTTTAATAACTTTTATTCCATGCGAGATTTGAAGCCGAAACTTTCAGGCATGTTTTGTAACAAAATGAACACACATGTTCACTATAGTTTATCTATTTGTGTTCAGAGAGAGCTGCGTATTCGATTGCCAAAGTCACACCACTAGGAATTCGATGAAATTCCTTTATATCTTCATATCGCGTAATGTTTGTTTATCCGAATTTGTACACGTTAGAAGGTATGATATACACGTATGTGTAACTGCTTTTTATTTGTTAGTAAATGTACTAGTTTACGAGTAAACCGGAATTTTCCAATTTTTGAAAATAATAAATTACTTCAATATTTGTAGATAAATCGAAATACTTATATTCAAACAAATTTGAACATAGTAAGGCCTATAAACAGTATTTTTTTCAAATTTCTGCTACTAACAGTTTTTGAGATATGGAAAATTGCAAAACGTTACCCCAGCAAAATCTTGAATATCTCAAAAAGTATAAGATGAACACATCTTGCTATCGGTATACATTTACAACTCATTAAGAGCTTTCTTTTCATATACTTGATTCTAGGCTAAACGCCTTTTTTTAAAAACATCTTGCTGGGGTAACGTTACTCCAGCAAAATCAGTTTTTCTCAAATAACTTCGAAAATACAACATGAACTCATTTTGCTATATTTGAACAAAATGAGGCTTACTATGAACCAACTATCTGTAATTCTCTTATTTCTCTACGGCGCAACATTTTGCTGGGGTTACGCATTCCTCATTTTCGGCTGTCGTAAAATTACAGCTGTTCCCGTTTTATTTTTCGATATCGCATGCTTTTTGGGCGTCCTTGAATATTGACATGCATTTTATATTTGGCAAAAAAAAGGATAGCAGCTCAGCTTGACGCAACAGGGAAAGCACTCGATGACACAAGATGATGGACTCGTAGTGGTATTTATGTCAGATAATCTATCAATAGTTTCTTGATCTGCCTAAAACGCAGAAATACTTACACTATCACGTCTCTCCTCGTAACGGGTCATGCAATCTGTCTGGGGAAGAGAAAAGTAGAATGTTTCCCAAGGGTGTGTTCACACATAGGACCCGCACAAGCGTTATGCTCGCTTTGCACACGTGCTCACGATGCGCTATGTCCGTGCATGCATCGCGCACGCCCAGAAGTGCTATTTTTGAAACACGGAGTCATCTAAACGAATGGTATTTCCATACAAAAACCGTTCGTTTAATGATTCCGCGTTTGAAAAAAAGCATCTCTGCACCCGCTTATACAACTAGTGAAAATTATACGACACCAACCAATGCGCGGGCGCAACGTGTAAGCCGGGTGAGTGCGATATAAAGCGCGAGGTGGGCTTGTGCCGTATATGAGGCGTGTGTGTGTGGACTTCGGTAAATGCAGTTTGAGTTGCATTGATGTGTGATAGGCCTCAAATTGTATGCAGCAAATTTCAAAGTAAGCTAGACTCGGGTGTAGATGCGCGTGGCGTGCGCTTAGCGTCGCGTCGTCTGAACGCAGCCCTAAAAATGTAGTCAGTTTCCTGGCCTACGTGGAAATCCCGAAATTGAACGTTAACTGTTACACGAAGGCGGATTGAAATAGACTTTTCATGTTAGACTTTAAATAATATATTCGTTAAGAGGTTTCCTAAGTAGGGAATAAATTAAAATATGAGATCTACATGCTTCCGCTTAGTTGTGATGGAAAAAGTTTAAACACAGGTTGTTTCCTACAACACCGCAGTGATCGTCTGGGGCGCAGATGTTTGGTCTAATAAGGTTACCTACAGCTATCTACTTATACAGGATCTAACAAAATATACTGAAACTTTAGTAAGGCTGAATTCAGTTTATAATACGGAACAATTTTCCCCGATAAACATATATCGAAGTGTGTACCTAGTTATGAAAAAAAAGATAGGTATTTGAATGTTCCATTAAGGAAAATTGTTCAGTATCATGTACTAAATCTGTCCTTAAAATATAAGTAGTATCAGGAAAATTTTTAATGCCATGATAATTTAAAAAAAAACACCATACATAAAACAAATATTTACTTAGGACTACATACAAGTTAGTAAGACAAAAAGCTTAATTTTAGTTAAATTATATAAGCTTGTACAAGCTAAACAAAGCTAATAAACATCATTGAGACCTCTCCAACCCGTCTGGCCAGCGAGGAGAATGTCCAGATCCTCTGGCTGCTCTGGCCACATATGGTACAGAGAGGGTCGTGCTCCTGCAGTGGAGTTTTGAAAAAAGACAATGATGATGATGATGATGATACAATTGTAAAATAAGACTGATTATGATTTCGCATTATTATTATTAGGAAAAAATTGAGTTTTGTTTATTTTCAACCGAGAAAACAGCCAATCGTCAGCGTCATCTGAAACAATGAAAAAATTTTGATACATTTCAATCATGATGTTCCTCTTTACTCAACCATGCAAGGACGCAATATGTGTCTCCGTTCCCCGTCCTCGAACGGGGGAGAGGTAAGAGAATATGCGTTCCCGTTCCCCGTTCTTAAATGGGGGAGAGGTACGAGAACTGAACGGGGACGCATATTGCCTGGGGACCTTAGGAGATTCCGTTCTGTATGTAATACTTATATTAATTATTTTCCATAAGTATGTTAAATATAATTAATAATACTACGAAAGCATATTCATGCGCAAATCATTTTAAACAAAAAAACAGCGACAATTTCTGGTAAAAATTTGTGGGGTTCCCTTGATTTCTCGACGATTCCATCATCAGATTTTCACCTGGTGAATACTTGCATGTATAATGAATATTCTGTTCAAAAAAGAAAAAAATATTTAGGGCTAGACATTTCGGTTATTTTGGATATCTTTGGGATAGGCCTATGTCCAGCAGTGGACGTTATGCGGCTGAAATGGTGATGATTAGGGCTGGACGTTTACAATTTATTCGAATTGAGAACTTCCCTTTTTTTTCAAGAGCGCAATCGAAAGTTCATACCTACTTATAAAACTCCTCCTCCACCAATACCATTACTGCTGTTACCTACTTCACGTCAATTGACTGACCAATCAGTGGCTGGCTGGCTGCTCTAAGACGCTGCATCATAGCGGATATTGGCTGACAATTGTCGCTACGTCATGCGACAGTATTATGTTATATCGTATTTGCACGATGATGATGTTTAAGTTACTCTACAATTGTATAATTTACCCAAATGGTGAAAATGGACCACATTACTAAAACTCCTCTGTCCATCTGTCTAGCACCAGACTGTATCTCATGAACCGTGATAGCTAGACAGTTGAAAATTTTACAGATGATGTATTTCTGTTGCCGCTATAACTATAAATATTTAAAATAGAATGAAATAAATATCTCATACAACAAACATACATACATACATACTATCACGTCTTTATCCCTAATGGGGCAGACAGAGCATTTTGGGTCTGGCGGTTCTATGCAGAGCCCAGGGCCGCAAGACCCAAAAGCCACTTTTAGCGTCATGGTGGGCGAGAAGATGGAAAAGCAATCAATACAGTGATGGGTTGCTAGCCGCATCGCCTGTTAACATGATTTGCATTTCTGCCCATTCCCTCGATCGGCTTTTACGATCTGCGTGGGAAGAGAAGCAGCTGGTACATTCTAAGTTTTTTTATTTCTCCCAGACCAGCATACAACAAACGTAATTTTTTATAGATAATGGAACGGAACCCTTCGTGCACAAGTACAACTTGCACTTAGTCGGTATTTTTTTTACTAGTCTGTAGTGCCTCACTGCTGAGCAAAGGCCTCAATTTTCACTTTTCAGAAAATTGACACATTTCCTGAGGAACATAATGGTCAAATACGAAAACAATAATTTGACTGACCTTCAAGAATTATTTTGCCATTCTGAAACAACTTGTATAAACAATCGAGCAGTATTTATTTGCCCTAGTTACATTTAAAACAGCGCATGTAACAATGTACCCAGATACCTACTCTGATAAAATATTATGTTTAACTTTAGCCTTCCGAAGCAACTAGAAGCTCGAGTTATGCCACTTATGGTCATCCACTAATGAGAAACTTTCACCCAGAAGTGGCCTGAAGTGGGAACAGTATCCTGTTCAATTAATATAACCGGCAAAGTGCGCGTAGGGTTCCGTAGTTACGAATGCCGACTTTGAGTTCACGCGACTAAAAACGTCTACAAAGTCTAATTTTCTATTGATTTTGTATAAATATTCATTTTTCGAGTTCATTTTATAAGTTGGTCATCGAAATTTTTAATTTGCAACCCTGATTTAACTCTAATGGTTACCCTATAAACTTTTTCCCCTGGTCCATATACGACCGTTTAGAAGATGAGGGGGACACTTGACTAACAAATTTGCACTATACAAAACCAAATATTTCAGAAAGGAATCTCTAAATCGAAAAATGGTGTTTACAAGTTCACAATATAAAATAAATTTGAAAAAGTGGACAACTTAAAATGCTGGACAAAGAAGGTGAGTAAGAACTTGAAGAATGGAGTCTATTGCAAAATCGTTTAAGCGACGGAACGCCGTGCAATCGCCGATGCTGATGTGTTCCATCGTTTTCTCTCGTTCTAGCGAATGGCAGAAAAGGATAGCAGCACAGAAAAGTGATGTTCCGTGCTAATACATGTGGCTCAACCATTACAAACATACATACATAATATCACGCCTGTTTCCCGCAGGGGTAGGTAGAGACTATGGACCTCCACTTGATACGATCCTGACAAACCTCTTTTACTTCATATAAACTCATCAATCTCTTCATACATGCCCTTCGGTTACGGGTACTTTTTACCTCTCCTTTTTTTAGAACGTCTGCAATTTGGTCGCAGAATGTTCGCCGAGGCCGACCCTTTCCTACTGTTCCTTTCACATTTGTCATATAAATATTTTTCGTCAATCTCTTTTCATCCATCCTTTCTACATGCCCAAACCATCTCAACATCCCTTTCTCTATTTTTGTCACAACATCCTCTTTTACTCCACACCGCTCCCTTATGGCATCATTCCGTATTCGATCTTTCAAGGTAACACCACACATACTCCTCAACGCTCGCATTTCAACTGCATTTATTCTACTTTCATGCTTTCTCTGCCATACCCAACTCTCACTACCGTACATTAAAGTAGGTATCAATACTCCTTTATGAACAGCGAGACGTGCCTTGTCTGATACCTTCCTACTGCTCATAAAGAAAGGCAACGCTCCATTCACTTGGTTACCCGCATTCACTCTTTTTTCAATATCACCCTCGTGCTTACCATCTTTGTAAACATACATCCCAAGTATACAAACTCTTTCACTTGCTCAACTTTCACCACATTTATTAAAATATTGCATTCTGTTGCACTATCGTCTTTTTCAAAAACCATAACTTTGGTTTTACTGACATTAACTTTTATACCCTTTTTCTCTAATGCATCATTCGTAACAGCTATCATCTTCTGTAATTCCTCCTCTGAGTCCGCAAGTATTACCAACCATTAAGAGGTACGATTTCGATGCTCGATAAGCACAACTTGTACTCAACACTCACGTACGGTTATTTTAACAACCACCACTTGCTTCCTGTGAAGGAGATGATAGTCATTGAATTACATATAGGCAGCTTCAAATTGGTTCAATGCAACAGAATATCCTCTGGCCAAGTAGTACAGGGAGGATCGTGCTTCTGCAGTGGAGACTAAAAAGACCTTATGATGATTATGAAACAGAATATGATAGCATAGAAAAGTGCTGTTCGATGCTGACAGATGTAGCCCAACCCTAAAAAATTTCGACATTCCCTAACAAATTGCTCTTGATCGGTCATTTTGAAAATCTTTGGGTGAGGTTATGCGGATTATTCCAGACGTTATGCTGCTGAAATGACGATGAATGAGCTTTAAAAATCTGACAGCAGTGTTAGCTAGGAGGTCATAAAGGCTCAAGCTCTTGTGAAAGATAGATTTAAATTTATACTTACAGCCATCCGCTATGAATATTTGAGGATTGGGGTCCGGCTCTGGTAAACATTTGACTTCCTGTAAACAAAGATGTAAGTTAAATCAAGGAGTCGTTTAATTACTTTTTTTAATCGACTTAAAGAAAGGAGGAGGTGATAACCTCCCACAAAGTAGGAGGTTATCACCTTCTCTTTCACTTTCATCTCTTTCAATCACTTTCAATCACTTTGTAATTCGTCGCGATCATTTTTACGTATGTTTACTGATTATTTGAAGATTCCTAAACCGATTTGGAAAATTCTTTGCTAGTTTGATAGGGTATACCTGTTAGGTAATACTATAGAAATTTTATCAAAATCAGTAATATAGTTTGGGGGTAAAGTCGGTTTTTAGTTTTGAAAAATTATACATGATTCTCATCGAAAAAGTTGAAGCTGTTTCTGAGATCCTCATTGTATATAAATATACATATATTTTAAAGAATTGCTCGTTTAAGGTTATAAGATAAGTCACCTATTAGCACCCGATTTCATCTCTATATTTGATTTGAATCCTTTTTAAAACAAACACTTTCACATGATAATATTAAGAAGTAAGTAAGAAGTGACCTATCCTTGGGAAAGGCCTAGGTCTAGCAGTGAACGTTATGTGGCTGAAATGATGATGAAGTAAGAAGTAAAGAATTGTAAAGTACGCGTCTATCTCACGAAACGTCCAAACCACACATTTTGACTAAGGTGTAGGGTTTGTAGAGAACTTTATACAGATCTTTTTACGCTATGATGAGATTAGTGGATGTTAGTGTTAGTTAGTAGAATTAGGAACTTGGCTCTTCGTGAGATCTGTTAACTTTTCTTCTACTCTAGTACATTTATCTGTGCCGAAATCTGTTAACACACACATTAACTTTTTCTTCTACTCTTATACTTTTATCTGTGCCGAACATTTGTTCATGGCCGGGACCGGCCATGAACAAATGTTCGGTTATATGCACACTTCAAATTGCAAAGGAACCTATACTTGAAGTGTACCTATAGCCCAACCATGCAAAAACTATACATTGTATCATTAATATGTCTTTATCTTACCCCCGGTCGCTCGGTGGCAAATCTACACTACTTGTATATTCTTAATCTTTGCTAGAAAGTAAACGAAAAACTTGAAAATACTGCCACAGATAGGTACTTATTTGGTATCTGCCAAGCATATGTCAAACATTTAATATTTTTCTTTTTTATTTTGTATTTTGTTTAGTCGTAGAAAAAGTATTTTATCCAAAAATGCTCGATGGCGTCTTCGTAACACCACTCGCATTTATGGGCGCTTCATAAACAACTGTTACATAAAATACAGTGCAAGTAAGAATTTAGAAACACTTACCTGTAAAACTAGTAACGCCAGCAAACTAACAAAAAGACACACAAATAATTTAAACATTGTTTTCTGCTTGACTGAATTCGGAGAAATAAACAAGACATTTTTCGACAAGTCCTTTTATAGACGTGTGGAACTGTCACGGGCCATCAAGTATGTGTGTCAATTGAACAGATAAAAAAACAATCAGCATCCTTTTTATACAACTTTATCAATAAAACTGGTTGTATATTAATAAACATTGGGTTAATTTTGGTGCATCGAATTTTACGAGTCCATTGAACTTTTTGAGTACCGTGACAGGATTTAGGCCACTTGATATGGCGCAATCAATTATTTTTTTAAGCAATGGTAAATACAATAGGGAGGTTTCCTGTGTCGAAAATAAATTATTTGGTACTGAATCGCCACAAAATAATGTCAATTGACATTGATCCTATTTGCAACGTGATTTTAGATTTATTTTTGCGAAAAAACTGATAATTAGGATCGCTATTTGATTCCAAGAAGCTATGACGTAATTAGTCTTTAATCATATCCCAAAAAAATGTTTTTTTATTAATTAGAGAAAAATAACCGATTTGAGTTGTTGGAAACTGCCTTATTGTGTTACCCCTTTAGATCCTATCCTATCCTACTTCCTACTAATATTATAATTGCGAAAGTAAGTTTTTATATTTGTTTGTTTGTTACCACTTCACGCTTCAACAATTGAACCTATTTAGATGAAATTTGACATGGACATAGTTTGATACCCAGGAAAGGACAAGATTTTATCCCGAAATTCCCACGGGGAGCGAAGCCCACGGGTACAGCTAGTTATTATATAAACAACCGTTTATAGTACCTATTAGGTTATGTCGTCTAAGGACATTTTCTATGCTTCTATCCTTTTCTGTCGTTCAGAATCGTCATTTGCTAGAGCGAGAGAGAGCGACGGAACGCTTCAATACTGGTTTTGCTGGGCTCCGTCGCTCTATCTTGAGCCCTAAAACGCGTTTTCACCAAAAGTAGTCACTTATGATCTTTCGATTTATTTAAAGAAGCTGATGTATAATTGGCTAAAGCACTTTTACTCAATTTATTTACATATTTGCACTCAATTAAAATGTGTCTTATATTAGACCAACCATAACGTAAACAAATGAAGATTGTAGCCTACCTACTTTCTAATACAGACGTGAACAATTTTTTTTATTTTGTTCATTACGTAGGTTATTAATTTAAATCTAATCAAAAAAATATTGTATACTAGCTGTAGCCCGCGACTTCGTTCGAGTGCACTTTATGTCTCTGGAAAATGCTCATCAGGCTGAACAACTTTTACTAAGGCGACATTTTTATATCTCTTATAGTTTAGCTCGACCATTATGGTTCTGCATCAGGCGTTTCATTTTCCAAAATCATTTATACCCTATATGTTGCCCAGGCTTAATAGCTATATAACAAAAAAAGTTGCATTCGAATCCGTCCAGTATTTCCGGAGATTAGCGTGTACAAACAGACAAACAGACAAACAGACATACAGACAAACAGACAGACATTTTTTTTTAATTCTTACTCTATTACTATGTCTCCATCGCCCCCAATATTTTTTTGGAAATATATTTAATGTACAGACACACTTTTTTTACTGTTTTATTATATGTATAGATGTCATTTTTCTTTTCTCTCATTAGCCAATAATGACGAAGATTTTGCATGACGTTACGATCAAGGAAGATTTTCACTATACAGCGACTAAGTCTGTGAATTTTCACTACTTTGCTAAATAAAAAAAAACGACGGGTTGCACTCTAGGAGTGCCGGCAGAAGTGAAAACTTGAATATTAACGTTGTGCATTTTTGATATTTTGGAATGGTTAGGGAATAATTTTGCACGAATTGCTTTAATTATCAGTATAAAATATTTCAAATCTTTTCTGAACCACAGTCTGTCACAAATGTCACAAGCATGACACATTACACACACGAACGTAACGAACATTCGCGCAAGCGCCCTGCGCCGTCTTACGAATTTTCGATCAGGGTCACGTGTCCTGACGCGAGTTTTAGATTTTTTACCCATTCCAAAAAAAAGTGCACAATGCCGCTAAAGAAGTTTTCACTTCAAAAAAAAAAATGAAAAACAATATTTTGGGTCTCAGTCCACATCTCTATTGCCTGTCATACTCAACATATCAACGATTTCATGCCTCACTGGGCTTAATTTCTTCAGTAGATACCTCAAATTTTAACGTATACACTCCAACGTTCCGTCATAAGAGATTAAGATTAACCTTTTAACCTTTACTCATTTAAGGCTCCTACCCGCGCAAGCGACCTTGAAAACACAAAAAAAATAATTTCTCTTTCTGTAAGTGAGATTATAAGAAACCCTCGTACAACTTTTCAGCTAGTATCCTTAAGTTTCATTAGAACCTCGAAAGTCATTGAAATACTATCCGCTTTAGACACCTTTACAAAAAGAGTCAAAAGTGGCAGTTTTTAGTATTTTTTGCAAAGGAAACTACAGCGTATTTTATTTCAATGATTTTTTTGTGTTTTTAACCCTTAGCCAGGCCTGGCGATTATTTCATCTTTATATACAGATAATGGTAGATTGGATGATAATAAAGAAACTAATTTCTTAATTTTTTTTTATTCCTATGTTTTCCTAAAAAAAAACCCTCTGGTCTGGATATGACCACTGCCCATTTAAATATACATGATGTGGATTATATCTGACCACTGCCCAGTTAGGTCACAACATGTAAGTATGGAAAAAATAAAGGTGAATCCACATATAAGCCTAATATTAATAAAAAGAGGAAAGATTTGTGTGTTTCTTTGTATAAAACCTTATTTAAACATCAATGTAACCCCGAGGTATCAAAATTTTGGATATAAACGGCATTGCCGTATCCTTACTAATATTATAAATGCCAAAGTGTGTATGTATGTAATTTTGTATGTATGTATGTATGATCCATTTTCACGCTAAAACGGCTAAACCAATTATCATGAAATTTAACGTAGAGTTATATTGGACCATGGAGAAGGACATAGGCTGGGTATCGGTTATTCTTCGATCCAAGAACCTATCTATCTACCATACAAAATATTTGATGTGTAAATATGGTTTTGCCTTTACATTTATGGATAAACGCTTGTAGGACAGTGGTTACATGATAACCACAAAAACTTTTTCCAGACAGGCAGAAGTCACATCTTGAACACAAACTTTCGGCGTAAATATTTCAAAGAAAAACAAATATCATGTAAAACCGAAACATATAACATATAATTCAATCTATCTGCTATCATAAAAACACAAATAGTATCACTTACCGGGATTTTTCCCGCCATAATCCAAAAAAAACACTTCCACTTTGCTCCAAATTTTGCGGGTTGACCATTATTTTCACTTTGACAAGCGAAATGTCAAGTTTTTTCTTCTAGAGGCGTTTTTTTTTTTCGTTCAAAAATCAACTGTATCATAGACAATAGACGGATGACATTTTGCGGTTTCTAGCTAGCATCTGCTCGTCAGAAAAAATATATTTCTGAGGTGGTTCGCTCCTGCCTGGCTAAGGGTGGTCGCTAGCGTGGGTAGGACCCTTAATCATTACTTACGTGTAGCAATAGATGAGAAAAGATAAGTTCAGAATAAATATATACTTACCTCCGGGGCGTTATGGTTATGCTATAACTCCATTTGGTTAGGTATTTAAATAAATGTAAACAATCTTGACATGTCTTTTTATTGAAATATACACTTTATAAATTAATGCCTTTACAAATTACAAAGTAATTATGTAATTTATAATTTATAACATAATTACTTTTTAATTAGCAAAATTACTAGTTTCGATCGCTAACCAGATCAATATTGGAAAATGGTCTTTGTTAAATTCTTGGGTATTTATCTGATGTGTTTTGACGGCCTTCGTGGCGTAGTCACCTAGTCCGCCAACCAGAGATCCCGGGTACGATCCCCGGTCAGGGCACTTTGGAAAATGGCCTTTTTTAAATTGTCCTGGGTCTTGGATATTTATCAATATATGTATTTGTTATAAAATATAGTATCGTTGAGTTAGCATCCCCTAACACAAGTCTCGAACTTACTTTGGGGCTAGCTCAATCTGTGTAATTTGTCCCTATATTTATTTATATACTAGCCAAAGCCCGCGACTTCGTTCGCGTGGACTTTATGTCTCTGGAAAATGCTCATCAGGCTGAACAACTTTTACTTAGGCGGCATTATTATATCTCTTTTAGTTTAGCTGAACCATTATGGTTCTGTATCAGGCGTTCCATTTTCCAAAATCATTTATACTCTATATGTTGCCCAGGCTTGATAGCTATATAACAAAAAAAGTTTCATTCGAATCCGTCCAGTATTTCCGGAGATTAGCGTGTACAAACAGACAAACAGACAAACAGACATACAGACAAACAGACAAACAGACAAACAGACAAACAGACAGACATTTTTTTTAAATTCTTACTCTATTACTACGTATCCATCGCCCCCAATATTTTTTTTGGAAATATATTTAATGTACAGACACACTTTTTTTACTGTTTTATTATATGTATAGATATAGATTTTATGTGTCGACTTTATAATTGCCTGTGTTCATCACCTGAGTTTCTTGACATCTTCTGTATCTCGCTCACGGCATTCAAAAGAAAATGCCTGATTGTTATAACATATTTCATTTATTTGTAGTAATCTAAATTCTTTTCAATTTCCTTTTTTTTACGAATAAATTTGTTTCATTACTTGTTTGTGCTATAATAGACATGTTATGTGCTTATACAACGTGGAAGGGACATACCCGTAAAAAAATAAACTATACGAGCTAAAATTCTAGATTACTATTCATTTAATTATCTGTCCGATACTCAATATCGTCAACTTCGTTCTAATGAGACACGTCAGCTCTTTATCCCCCTTTTCCGGACAAATTTTATGTCTAACTCTTTTTCTCTTCAAGCCTTACGGCTCTGGAATGCTTTACCCGTTGACCGAGAAATTTCTACCAATTCTCGTTTAAAAGAAAAGTTCACGCCCACCTCTTAAACTCCCTTCCTTCATAAAGTCATTATTATTTTGTTCTTCTCTTCTTAACTATTTATATGTTTGTTTTATTCTGATATTTATATATCATAGGTATATAATGTAATTGTATATTATAAAGTATTATTTTATAATGTGTAAGTAAATTATATTGCTTTTTGTGCCGCATAATTTTCTCTGTTTATCCCTATGATTGACTGGGAGAAAATGCTTTTAGCATTAAGTTCACCATTTGTACTTTGGAACAATAAAGTTTGATAAAAAAAAATTACTACAGCATAATACAATCAATCAATCAAACAGTCAAGAAAACAAATTCAAATTTCCCATACGAATTGCCTGGGCCCGGCATATGGAAATGCCATTTTTGTTTTATTTTTTACTGTTATTTTAATTTTATTACACTATAGTAATCTAACAGGTATAGCCCGTGGCACAGATCTATCTATATCTATACATATAATAAAACAGTAAAAAAAGTGTGTCTGTACATTAAATATATTTCCAAAAAAAATATTGGGGGCGATGGAGACATAGTAATAGAGTAAAAATTTAAAATAAAATGTCTGTCTGTTTATCTGTTTGTCTGTTTGCCTGTTTGTCTGTATGTCTGTTTGTCTGTTTGTCTGTTTGTACACGCTAATCTCAGGAAATACTGGACGGATTCGAATGAAACTTTTTTTGTTATATAGCTATTAAGCCTGGATAACATATAGGGTATAAATGATTTTGGAAAATGGAACGCCTGATGCAGAACCATAATGGTCCAGCTAAACTATAAGAGATATAAAAATGCCGCCTTAGTAAAAGTTGTTCAGCCTGATGAGCATTTTCCAGAGACATAAAGTTCACGCGAACGAAGTCGCGGGCTTCGGCTAGTAACTAATAAGTTACTAAGCCCGTGGTTCGATTTTTTACGGGTATGTCCCTTTCACGTTAGTTGGGCTATCTAGTCTTATTTCCTATTCATATATAATTTTCCAATTTCAGGTACCTACATCACTGTATATATTATGTATATAATTTGCCATTTCATGTATCTAACTCACTGTGTATTGTACTAGTAAATAAAAAGCGGCCAAGTGCGAGTCGGACTCGCCCATGAAGGGTTCCGTAGTAGCAAATAACATAATATAAAAGTCTTGTAGTATGTTTTTATTAATTTTTATATTTGAGTTGATTGATTGAAAGGTAAATTGCCGTTTATGATGACGACGTATTAAAAAAAAACTACTTACTAGATCTCGTTCAAACCAATTTTCGCTGGTAGTTTTCATGGTAATGAACATCATATATTTTTTTTAGTTTTATCATTCTCTAATTTAAGAAGTTACGGGGGGGGGGGGGGGCACACTTTTTTCCACTTTGGAAGTGTCTCTCGCGCAAAGTATTCGGTTTAGAAAAAAATGCTATTAGAAACCTCAATATCATTTTTGAAGACCTATCCATAGATACCCCACACGTATGGGTTTGATGAAAAATAAATTGTTGAGTTTTAGTTCTTAGTATGGGGAACCCCCAAAATTTACTGTTTTTTTTTCTATTTTTGTGTCAAAACCTTAATGCGGTTTACACAATACACCTACTTACCAAGTTTCAACAGTATAGGTCTTATAGTTTCGGAAAAAAGTGGCTGTGACATACGGACGGACAGACAGACAGACAGACAGACATGACGAATCTATAAGGGTTCCGTTTTTGCCATTTGGCTACAACCCTAAAAATAAAATAAATATTTATATTTCATAAACTTGAAGTTAGTATCCCGTAATACAAGTCAAAAACTCGGCACCACAAATAAACACAAATCATACTTTTTCCAAACATCAACATGAATCAATCCCTCATTATAAATTCATGTGCCCCATTTCCAAGACCGAGCAAAACTGGCAGAATTTATTATTTTTGTAAATATTATCTTTTCCAAGATAAACCTGGGGGGTATAACTTCTGCTATGCAAATATATTCGAAATAATTCGCGAAACGCTAAGATAAATGTGATCGGATGAAGGGTTAACGAGATATTCACAAATTCTGTTTGAAATACGCAATTTTAATGGGGTTTTGAAAAATACTTGATTCATTTGTTTGCTTTTTTAGAAATTCGTCGAAATATCTAGCTTTCAGAAGCTTTTTACTTTACTCTTACCTAACTCTATATTTTTATGGTTCCGTACCCAAAGGGTAAAAACGGGACCCTATTACTAAGACTCTGTATGTCTGCCAACAGGCTGTATCTCATGAACCGTGATAGCTAGACAGTTGAAATTTTTACAGATGATGACTTCTGTTGCCGTTTTAACAACAAATATTTACAAACAGAATAAAATAAGTATTTAAGCAAGGCTCCCATGCAACAAACGTGATTTTTTATAGATGTACGGAACCCTTCGTGCGTGAGTCCGACTTGCTTTTGTTTTTTCTTGTTGCTTAGAAAGCAAAAATCTGCCACTCTATTAGCGTTACAATGCATTGCAGTAGCCTGTGCAAAGTGCATTTTGGACATCAAAGAGGGGCAACTATTGGCGATGGAAGGCATGGCTTAAGGCTATTTCGTCCTTTTGATCTTTTCACATAGCCATTTCAGCTCTCTTTACCGGCATTATTTTTTTAGTTCATTAGTTTTTTTTAGTTCTTCTGTCGGATACCACACGTGTATCCGGCACTGTAGAACAGGGCCACTCCATGTCCTCCCGTGGATGTCGTAAAAGGCGACTTAGTAAATAAAATATCTAATAGGCACAATATATATAATGAAATTAAATACAATTTCTAATACGGTATAATAAAATTAAAATAACAGTAAAAGAACAAAAAAAGTTGGCATTTCCATACTAAAGTGTGTAGCTGCCCGGGCAATTTGTATGGGAATGTCGAATTTATTTTTTATTTTTTTACTGTTATTTTATTATCATTATAATATAGTGATCTAGTATGGTCTGTGGTTCGATTTATTACGGGCATGTCCCTTCCACGTTACTGGGTACTTAAAGGTACTTAAAGAAAAATATTTGATTACGCGTTTATCTTGCTACAATTTTTGCCATTCTGCTTCGGAACCATAAAAATGTCCAGAACCGGTTCAATTAATCATCGGATGAACTTCATCGCCGGAAACGGATACAGTCCTTTAAAAATTTGCATTAATACCCATATCTACTGGCCGAGTAAATCATGGACATCCGAATATATTGCTGAGAGTAAGCGACGTGATGCCTGCATATTATTATTTTATATTTCATTTTTACCCGACTATCGCAAAGCAAAAAGGAAAGTTATATAAATAAGCGGCCAAGTGCGAGTCGGACTCGCCCATGAAGGGTTCCGTAGTAGCAAATAACAATATAAAAGTCTTGTAGTATGTTTTTTTAATTTTTATATTTGAGTTGATTGAATGAAAGGTAAATTGCCGTTTACGATTTATGACGTATTAAAAAAAACTACTTACTAGATCTCGTTCAAACCAATTTTCGTTGGTAGTTTTCATGGTAATGAACAACATATATTTTATTTAGTTTTATCATTCTCTTATTTTAGAAGTTACGGGGGGGGGACACACTTTTTTCCACTTTGGAAGTGTCTCTCGCGCAAAGTATTCGGTTTAGAAAAAAATGCTATTAGAAACCTCAATATCATTTTTGAAGACCTATCCATAGATACCCCACACGTATGGGTTTGATGAAAAATAAATTTTTGAGTTTCAGTTCTAAGTATGGGGAACCCCCAAAATTTACTGTTTTTTTTCTATTTTTATGTCAAAACCTTAATGCGGTTCACATAATACATCTACTTACCAAGTTTCAACAGTATAGGTCTTATAGTTTCGGAAAAAAGTGGCTGTGACATACGGACGGACAGACAGACAGACAGACATGACGAATCTATAAGGGTTCCGTTTTTGCCATTTGGCTACGAAACCCTAAAAATGAGAATATTCCTTACCCATCTGAATGGGGTTGGCAAGAAGAAGGAGAAGTTTGGGTGCCACAGTGGACTCAAAGTCCTAAGGCTGCTCAAGCATTCTTAGAATGAATTATAGATTAGATTTAAGTGTTTGAAGTCTTGCAGTACCAAATGTAATAGCTAAAATGCACTGAATTATGTTCTTGTGGAAGAAATCTATACATATAATAAAACAGTAAAAAAAGTGTGTCTGTACATTAAATATATTTCCAAAAAAAATATTGGGGGCGATAGAGATGTAGTAATAGAGTAAGAATTTAAAAAAAAAGTCTGTCTGTTTGTCTGTTTGTCTGTTTGTCTGTATGTCTGTATGTCTGTTTGTCTGTTTGTCTGTTTGTCTGTTTGTACACGCTAATCTCGGGAAATACTGGACGGATTCGAATGAAACTTTTTTTGTTATATAGCTATTAAGCCTGGGCAACATATAGGGTATAAATGGTTTAGGAAAATGGAACGCCTGATGCAGAACCATAATAGTCCAGCTAAACTATAAGAGATATAAAAATGTCGCCTTAGTAAAAGTTGTTCAGCCTGATGAGCATTTTCCAGAGACATAAAGTCCACGCGAACGAAGTTGCGGGCTTCAGCTAGTTGTAAATAAAATTCTGTTAATTTCAATATTTCATTTTACATAAATCATCAACTGTAATAAATACATCTAAGATGTATATGGACAAAACATGAAGCATATTATTACCTTTGATAAATCATTTAAATTTTGGAAATCAGTCCAGTACTTATAGAATTATAGGTATATGCAATACCCGCGCGTGTCAAAATAGTTGTACTTCGAGAAATACCCCAGACATACTTTTTGTAAGATTTTTCCGTAATGGCCGTCAGACGAGCAACGCCACTGACAAGTTAGCAACAGCTACTAGATTAGTTTTAGTAAAAAATCTGTACAACACACAATATGCGAAGAATTACGTTATACCCTTTGATATTGTGAAAAATGCTGCAAAAATTTAGTCTTTGTTTTTCAAGCACGTGGGAAGACGTTTTCTTTGAGCCAACTTCGTCTTAAACACAAAATAAATGGAGTCCGGACTTGACGCCAAGTAAACAGGTCACTTGTTTCACTAAAATATGACAGTTCTGTAACCGAAGTCTTGCGGTTATCAAAATACACAGATAATAAGACGTTTTTATTAGTTCGCCATGTTTAAACTATAAAGCATCTTATTTTCTTGTCCCTTGCCTATAACTTTGCACCTCACCTGTTTTCGTCAAACATCTCCAAGTACCTCGGTTGCCTGGAAGAGATTGCTGTTGCGATAAGGCCGCCTTTTGACATCTGTTTTATGTATCTATTACTCTGTTACTCTATGTTTTGGTGCAATAAATATTTTAACTAACTAACTAACTAAGCACCAGTAAAAGCCATATTTATAGCGGTAAATTCCTGACCTATTTGCGAATTAAATGCTCTTCTTAACCCGCAACAAAAAAGAAATTTTATAAGTTAGTGAAGCAATGTTGGATAAAAATCAGTTCATCCATTTAAAAGATATTGGGGATTTACGCTTGAAAATCGGGATTTATTTTTGCACATATTAGATGGAGCTACAGTTATTATAGCGTTCTTGAAAGTCAGAGTCTTTTTAATTTGCCTCGCAAATATCTTGGAGGTACCTTTACATCTATGCTACAGATGAACTGTCTGCGCCATGTCTGTAGATTCCTTATCTTATTTTTAAAGGTATCTAGTTTACAAACTAGTTGCTGACATGCTCAGGAATTCTTAACATCCTTTTTAGCTGAGTTTAGTTTTATAATAAAAGCTCGTGATTCGAGTTCTTTGATATTAAAGAGAAGCAGTAAATTTTGAGTTTACAAAATGTAAAATTACTGAAAAAAAAAGATGAGTAGGATAATGAAAAATTTTCTATCAAATAAAAGAAAAAATAAACGTGATAACATATAAGGAGGTTAATAACTTAGCGTTAGAAAGAGAGACATGGAAAGCTCCCCACCGACAAGAGCCTAGCTCTTAAATATAAAAAGAAGAAGTCATAAGTATCGAATTGACCACGGGTAGGTAGGTAACGGGGTAGCAAAGCAAGCGAAGGTTTTCTAATCGACTTTGAATTACTAAAGAGTTAGTATAAGTAGGTATTACATACAGAACGGAAACTCTAAGGGTCCCCCTCAATATGCATTCCCTTTGGCCGTCCTCGCACCTCTCCCTCTTTCTCGCCTTGTGGTGTTGAGCGGGCGGCTGCAGGCGCCTGCTCTACTATCACCTTCAACATCTAAGGATTAAAGCAACGTGGCCCTAGACATAATCAGATAAGTAGTTCTGCTTTCAGGTTTCTGTCTTAACTATGAAAAATTTTTTGCATTTTCTGTAATTAATGACATTTTGATTACATGTCAGTAAATTTTAAATTTTTGTTTGAGTTTATTGTAAACAAAATGTACCTACGTTTAAAAGATGAATAAACGATCACGGAGCCCATTTACGGTAAACAAAATTCTAAGTCTATGTTTTGACACACTCTTTTTTGCATGTCACTTTTGATATATTGCATACATGGAATTGTATGTACTTGCGTACTTGACTTTCGTGATTGCATACAATTTTTTGAATATGTCACCCTGACAATAATGACAAAATGATTGACATCTAATTATCAAAACTGGATAAGTAGTTCGGATGCTATACAGTGGAACACACATACATCTTCTTCTCCAGCTCATTATCACCCAATGCTATGTGTAGGCCTCAAACAATGCACATCATTCCGTTCGACCTTTAGCTTTCCTCATCCACGCCTTTCCAGCAACTTTGACCAGATCATCAGTCCATCTAGTAACTGGTCTAACAACGCCCCTGCGGCCAGTTCTAGGTTTCCACTCGGGCTATTTCTTTATTAGTCTGTGCATCCTAATTGCCCAGACAAAGAAAGAAATGGCCCTCAGTTCCCACATACATATACAGATTATTTATACCTACACATTATACAACTGCAACATTCATACAAACGCACAATATAAATTATTTTACTTTTAATGATATTTATGATGCAGACTCCTCAGATACATCCAAAAAAGAGACTCCTCAGATACATGTTTATAAAATCTTAATTTCTGGGCCCCTACTAGCTGTACCTGTTCAGTGTTTTTTAAATAAAATAAAAATAAATAATGTCTACCTCTCGTACATACAATCATACTTACATACATAGACTGCATAAATCACCCTTCCTCTTGGCTTTGCCGTAGTCTGGTAATAAACCTTGTCCAGCAATTGTTTACATTTGACATTGTTCACAAACAAAAAGCTTTTATGAACAAAACCGGCGAAGTACTCATTCTAAGAGTAAAATTTGATGAAGGTTTAAAATTAATATAATTAGAGGTTTGTTTGAGTTGCTCTTTTATTAGCACAGACGCCATTCTCGGAGTCTAGAATATGACCCCAAGTTAAAGTTAATTTACTTTTAAAGTCAATTAATTATGTGTTTGTATTCTGAATCTTTGATTAAATCTTGTCTAAGTGCTAGTTTTTGTCCGACTGCTTCAAAAGAAGGGTTATATTTTTCGTGTGGACGGATATGGTTTAAACGAAGTACTAAAGTTAAAACGCGTTTTAAAATAAGACTATTAGCCACGCATAACCTTCTTCTTCTTCTTATATTTAAGAGTTGGGCTCTTGTCGGTGGAGTGCTTTCTATGTCTCTCTTTCTTCCGCTAAGTTCTATTCTCCTTATTTGTTTTCACGTTTAATTTTTCTTTATTTTTCCGCATATCTTTACTCACCCCAAATCCGAACCTGTTCCCGGTTATAACTCTATAACTACTACTCTGTTTTTTAAATAAAACAAACAGCAAAACATTATTTGTATATAAGCATTTCTCGTATAACACCTAACACACTCATCTCATAAGCACGTGATAACTTACGTTGACAAATACCACGTGTCACCTCGCTCCAGCCGTTCTCAGAAACGCCGTTTATTGCAGATAACTGGGAAGAAACAGGACACATTATCTCACCTCATTACGGAGATATCATTATTATATGAGGTTAAGTGTATAAATACAGGAAAATTCTACCGCGCCAGACATTTCTTTGAATTCCTTTGCTGAGTAAGACTTCTGTACTTAAGTACTTGTATTTATTCTGTGGTCTGAGTTAAAAGAAAAAACTTTGAATGTACCATATCGTAAAACCTGATCGAGGGAATCATGTTAAAAGGCGATGCAGCTAGCAACCCATAACTATTTTGATTGCTTTTTCTACCTTCTCTCTCACCATCACGCTAAAAGTGGTCTTTGCGTCTTAAGACTCTGGGCTCTGTCTGCTTACAAATACAAAAGAGATAAAATGATCTATTTTTCTTATCAGGATAACCCTTCGAGTATTAAAACGCTCTAGGAGCGCGACGCGAGCGGCTTAAGAAGTGATAATATTTCATATTCCCTTAAATAAATAAAAATTAGTTTCGTGGAACATTCGGTTGGGACGGAGTTACAAAAATTGAAGCCAGTAAAAGACCTAAAATAATTCCAGTATAAAAAAAAATGTCAGAAAAAAGTGACCGTTAGCTCCCATCCGCCAACCAAGGGTACCATGTCCGTACCGTACCGTAAATTATACTTGATTCTTTAGCGACAACAAATACGTTTAGAAAACATACACCCGACTACGGAAGCCATTTACGGGAACATTCGGGCAATAATGACAAATTGACTGACATCTCATTTGCTAAAATTGGATATGCGGTTCGTTCGGATCATGGTATAATAAAACAGGTATTCTCTTCCCGAGATGGAACTTGACTACGTCACAAAGTGTTGCCACTGATTGTTCTTTTCAGTAAATTTAATGACTTTCTCAATTAGTTCATGAATATTAAATAAAATATTTAGAACCTTAGCTATTTAGTATCTTGCGATTCTTGCGTGATTCATCACTTCAATATTTTATAAATTGATATAATGGATTATTAATTCGAAATTGGTATATGAAGTTCAAAAATGCATTACGCTCAGGTACACACAGTGGCAACATATCAAACTGATGACGTAGTCAAGTTCCACCTACGTCATCAGCTGTCACGGGAACAGAATACCTTATTTTATTATGCCATGGTTCAGATCATATACCTATTTTTTTTTGACTGGGATCATGAAATTAGAAGGTAAAAGGTGCGGATCCCTGTAACTTCATGGTTCGGATGTTCGGATGCTACCATAGATCAAAGAAGTAACAAAATTCTAGGTCTATGGATGCTACAGTAGGACACAGACAAGATATCCACATAACAACCAAACATATGTACTTACATACATACACTTCCAAAATCATTACCTCTTGGCTTTGCCGTAAAAATAAGTAATGTCTTCGAATTCAAAAACACTTTTCTTTCACAACTTCCATTCGGTTATTGTTAGGTAATCTCGGCCAGAGCGGCGAAGTGGTAACTTTTTAAGTAAATAAACGTTAGGCGGAAAATTCCCGACTTCGCGCGGTGTCCGCCGGTTTGCGTGTAATCTCTTTGAGAACAGGGATTTCGTTGTTTTCACCGCGAACAAGCGAAACTTTTTGTCTAGTTAAGTACTGTAAGGTTCCATTTCTCAAACGACTGCTAAAGGGGGTTATCGTACGACGTTTTTCAACACACTTAAAAATACCTAATAAACTGATTTTTTTATTGTAAAAAACTCAACTAAAACTGTGATGCACACTGGCGCTTTCCCGCCATTTAACTTTTTAAAATCACCGCGGCGCGCTGCCTTCTGGCTGGCGCCGAGCGCCGGCAGGCTAGTTCGAAATTTGAAAAAAAATAACATATAAGTAGCAAATAGTGCGTTTATGGAAAATAAAAATAACTTCACCATTTGCGTTTATAACGCATGCCTGATTTTATGAACTGCTTAGGGTGAAATTAAATCCACTTTCCAGCAAAAGCTGTTTAAAAATAATCTAACCGAAGGGCCAAAACTTATGTCATGCCTAAAAGGCATGAAAAATGACAAAGATACAGGCTTACAAAACAAACCTAGGAGTTCTCCGTGTTACACTTTAATCCCCATCGTAATGGCGCAGCACCTGAAATTGAATTAGAGACACGTGGCCAGGCGCTCTCTAATGGATGTAGGACACAATTAGATATACTAAAAGGTTCTGTAGCTTGTCAATTAAACTATAAACTAAGTAAGAAGATATGATGATCAAATAAATGTGGCATTATAAGTTGATTCTATTTCATTCATATCCATTATGCACTTATATTTGCTCGACTAATTAGCAAAGCTATTCTAAGAGGAAACGCAGCGCAAGGCGTGATAGCAAGATGGCGGTGGTTTTTAGCTATAGTTAATGAAAATTTTCCATCAGCAGTTTAAAAGTTATTGGGGAAGCCTATGAAAGTCAGGGTTTTTCCTAGCAAATAATAGATGGCGCTACGGATATCCAGGTGTATCTTTAGTTCCGCCACTCATCACTAAATGGTCAAGATCGCCATTGCAGGCAGAGGTTTTTTAAATTGCCAAGCAAATAAACTGGTATAGGTACGTATTATCTGATATTGATGCAGAAAACAACAAAAACACAATAATTCCATTTCATATTTTTGCCAAAACTTGCTTCCAATGAGCGTTATCGCGCGACCCCTGGGAAATCTAAGTTGTTTGCCGCAAACAACTTAATCAGGGGATTAACATGAACGTTAATATTTCTATGGCCAAAGTTTAGTTAGCGTGGTAATTTTGTTTACGTCCAACGAAACGACCTAGTCGTTTCGTTTCAACCACATCTTTATCCCTAACAAGATAGGTAAAACCTGGGACCCTAAGACACAAGGGGTACTCTTTGTGTGATGGTGGCTGAAAACTGAATCACGTCAATAATAATAATTGATGCTGCTAGTAACCCATCACCATTTAAATTCCATTTTTATACCTTTACAGCCAGCAATATGCTAAACGTGGCCTTTACTTAGTTTTTATGTGTTGAGATTATTACATTATAATAACGAAGACAAATCGCAACATTTCTATTCCTCGTAGTATTTTTGGCAAAACTTGCTTCCAATGAGCGCGATCGCGCGACTCCGGGGAAATCTAAGTTGTTTGCCGCAAACAACTTAATCAGGGGATTAACATGAACGTTAATATTTATATGGACAAAGTTTGGTTAGCTTGGTTATTTTGTTTACAAAGTAATATTTAACCAATTTCAAAAAAAGAAGTGATGCTCAATATATCACGATCTTTTATTGTTTTTTTTATTTATGTTCACCAATTATTGGAAGACGCCGGGACCGATTTAAAACAGGTAGTTCCATATAGATATTTTATCAAAATCGGTAGTGAAGTCGGTTTTTAATTTTGAAAAATTATAACATACATACATACATACTATCACGTCTTTATCCCTAATGGGGCCGATAGAGCATTTTGGGTCTTGCGAATCTAAGCACAGCCCATGCAGGGCCGCAAGACCCAAAAGCCACTTTTAGCGTCATGGTGGGCGAGAAGATGGAAAAGCAATCAATACAGTGATGGGTTGCTAGCCGCATGGCCTGTTAACAAGATTTTGAAAAATTATATTTAAGTACAAAACTGAATTTTTGTCTTTAAAATGACGTTGTTTAATTTGAGTCTTCTTTTATTCTTATTATTATATAAGTATTATAGTCGTATGTACCTCTGTGATATACAAGGTAGAAGGGACATACCCGTAATAAATCGAACCACAGGCTATTCTAGACCACTATAGAAAAATGAAATATAAAATAACAGTCAAAAACAAAACATTTCAATACCAAACAGTCGCCCGGGCAATTCGCATGGGAATTGTAAAATAAATGGTTTATCTATCTATCTATCTATCTATCTAATGTTTTTTAACTGTTATTTTTGATTATTATTATAATATAGTGATATAGTATAGCCTGTGGTTCGGTTTATTACGGGTATGTCCCTTCCATTTATATAACAAATAATAACTTAGTATAAAAATAATACAAAAAGAGATCGTAAAAATGTAAAGTCGGTTTACAGACGAATATTTATCAAAAACTACATACTTTCTTGCTTGGAACAGTGTACAAAGTTGCGACTTTCAGCAATCATACAATCGCATTCATTTCACGTAGAAGATATCTTGCCGTTGCTTTTACAACTCTGATGCTACAGTTTGTAGCAGAAATCATTCTTTAAATTCATAAAATTTAAATTAGCTTTTCGGGCGTTACGTCGGTTTATCGTGCAGCTGTTGAGGTAGGCTGAATATGAAGATAATATGAATCCTGTTTGTTACATTTAGTATAGGATCCCGATATTGAACGACCTTTACCGAGATGTTTATTTGATGAAACGTATTTTATGTTTAATTTAATATGCCATTAAAGATATTGCTTAAGGGTTGCCTAACAAATTTCAGTCCAGGATATGTTGATAAATAATTTAAAAAAATTTTTTTCAAGATTTCACCGGTTTGCATATTAGACAAATTCTATACCAATCGAAAGTAGAAGCCCATAGAATATGCAAACGTTAAGTTGCCTATTCTTTTCTAAAGTTAAAAAAATTAAACTATTGAATTTGTATGAAATTTTCCTTTTCAGAGTACATTTTTTAAGTTGGTCGCCTATAACTTTTTATTTGGAAACTTTCTTTTTAGTTTTCATTTAAATTTCGTTACAGCTGCGAATTTGTTCATGTCTCCATATATAACCGTTTAGCAGATATAGGGGGACACACTTGACTTTAGCAAAAATTTCTGAAGAAACGAAACCCTAAATAAAAAAAAATGGTGTTCAAAAGGTCATAATATTTTAGAAATAGACATTGAATTCCACTTTACTCTTATAGAAGCCACATTAAAAACCATTTTTTCGCCATGATTAATATACCTACATACCCATGCCAAACTACAGCTTTCTAATACTTATAGTCTCTGAGTAAAACCGCGGACGGACAGACAAGGCGAAATTAAAAGGGTTCCTTGTTTACTACGGAACCCTAAAAATGGTCCATAGAATGGATTTTGTACAAGAAAACGATACGTGATAGTAATTATTTGCGATTTTCTGCTCCATCAGACATTAATCTGTAACTCTATGAGCCCCACCCACGGCCATTTAAATGGACTATCTAATCTACTGGGCTATATATATATTTAAATATATACCTATATAGTGGCCTTCATTCTTCTACAAATCTCAATATTGATTCAGACCCGTAAGGTACCTAACACCGAGCTATAATCATCTCAAACGCTTCTTATTTGTTTCGGAGGTCTTCTGAGGGTTGGACTACATATTATTATGCCAGCACGGAACAAAACTTTTCTGTGCTGCTATCCTTTTCTGTCGCTCAGAACCGTCATTCGCTAAAGAGAAAGAGGGATGGAACGTTTCAGCACGGGCGGTGCTAAGTTCATGATTCGCAATCTTACAACTCCGATTGATGACCTCCGTGGCGTAGTGTTCACCATGCTAGTCCGCCACCCAGAGGTCCCGGATTCGATCCCCAGTCAGGGCAAGTTGGAAAATGGCCTTTTTTAAATTGTCCTGGGTATAATAAGTTTATCTATAAATGTATTTGTTATAAAATATAGTAGCGTTGAGTTAGTATCCCATAACACAAGTCTCGAACTTACTTTGGGGCTAGCTCAATCAGTGTGATTTGTCCCTATATGTATATTTAAACAACTAACAGTACACGTGGCCTTGTCTCAAACGCTTGAAGCCTGAGGGCAAAACATTAGTGTTTGTATTTGCCTCATGTTTCACGTATTCAAGTCTTTGAAGTTACAGATAGAAAAATGATTTCTATCAATTATTATAATTGTGGGATAACTGTTACTATTTTTGTGCGTTTGGACTTTTTGTTTCATAATCAAAATAGCTAAAATAAATTGGATCCTACACAATGAACAATTTTCTTTATTCTTTTTCTTTTGCTTCTCTTATACAACCCTAATAAACTAATTTTCTAATTGGGAAATATGTCTGTATCTACTGAGGTATCGACCAAGACTGGACAATTTGTATGGAAATGCCGATATTTTTAAAGAGAAAAAGCAGGTACTTAATTAATTTTTGCTGAGTTTCTAAAATTTCTCCGAACAGTCTTTCCATATGACATTTACCTGTACCTTTACGCATACTTACCAAAGGTATGACATATTCTTTGCCAGGTAAGTAAGTGACTGGGTACTGGTACTACTTTTTGATTAGATAAATAAAACATACTAATCTTTTCTTGAGTTTTTGGCAAAGACAAGGGGTTCAGTTGGAGTTTGCTTAAAATTGTTTTTCAAATTGATTTAAGTCAGTCTTTCCCAAAGTGGGCGATAACGCCCCCTTGTGGGCGCTGCAGGTCTCAAGGGGGGCGTTAAGAGACCCAGAAAGAAAATGTTTTTTTTTTGCTAGGAGCTTTATTTAGCTAGGAGGCCTCTTAAACAACGACTGCAAGAGCTCTCGACTCTCAACAACAACTTGTGAACATCAACTAATATGAATTAAAAGATTGCTCAAATTCGGTTCTATATTTCTCTCCGCGTAGTTCATATATCTGTCCTATTTTATTGAAGTTGCGGGTTATAGTAAAAGTTTCGTTTAGAATTCTCCGTAAATATACATATATAGGTCACAATAATTAATTAATTTAATTTGAAGTTATAGTGGTTTTTAAATAGGTGAAAAAATGGGGGCGCTAAAAAAATATTTATTCTCAAAGTGGGCAGTAGACAAAATAAGTTTGGGAACCACTGATTTAAGTGGACTTTGTATAATGAAATTAGTGCAGTTTAGTGTTTGAGTAAAATGTTTTAAGTGACAGTCGTAGTGGTGCGGCTGTAGTGATATTTATTTGCGGACTGTGGTGGAAGTTTTTGGGCGCCGACCACCACTTAATCGGCTATGATAACCAGTGGACTCTCATAAATTTTTCGCCAAAAGCTCCCTTGAAGCAATCAAAGGACCTACACCAACCTTTAATATAGTATAGTTAGGCTTAGTGAGGAATTTAGAAAAAAAGAAATGAAAAATAAAGATAGGCTACTAGCCAGAGCCGTAAAATAATAATAAAAAATACATAGGTAGTAAATGCGTTGCTTTTATTATTAAAATAAAGAATGTCTCGGAAATAAAGCCACAAATACAGAAAAATAAACAGACTACTTTGTATCTACTTCGGGCAAAGATTTTATTGTCATCATATTTTTAACTTTGCACTCCGAGAACAAAGTTATAAGTTGTTTTGCGAATCGACTGGTTATTCTTGCTTTTTCATCCCCCTGCTTAATACCAAACTGTGTATTGCTTTTACTTTTGAACCCTTATGTTAATCTTTACCTATGATACTTGATTCCATCATCATGAGTTTGACACAATTAAATATAAATATTCTTCTTTTATCGAGTGTTAATCTGGTGTAAGATTTTTGGAGCTGCCTTAATGCATCTGTCATCATATAGTAAGAACAGTCGTATACTTAGGCTTTTTTAGACACTAGTGTGTAGAGTTCGTCACGATATTTTTGATACAATATAACATAAATTTTAAAATTAAAATTAAAATCCTTAAAATGTATAAAAATGAATGCATCTGTCGTAGCTAAATTGCTATAATCTAGTAACAACAGTCTTATTCATAATATTTTAAGACACTATTGTGTAGGATTCGTCACGATAATTTTGATCAAATATCACAAACATTTTATTTCAAAAAATTAAATACCTTAAAATATATAAAAAATTGCTAGTGAATTTTTTTCTGCAATATCATAATAATCTGGTTTTGGAGATGCCTTGCTGTTCCGGTTGTTGGTGCTACGCACCGACGACGCCCAGCAAGCCGAGCCCAGCGTTTTGTAAGGGCTGGGGCCACATGCTGTGGGCCCCCATACTGCGGCCCTACGCCTTGTTGCAGACCGTGTGGACCATATGGGCCATGTTGCACCCCTTGCCCTACAACCTGCTGTGGCCTAGCTGCTGATAAGCTTGAGATGGAGTCTTGAGCTGTAAAAATATGGGTCTGCCTAAGGACCCGCAAGAGACGGGACAGTCTACGTGATGTTTAACTTGTGAAGGTAATGTTAAGAATAAATTTTGATTTTCCTTCTCATATTCATAAAAAATCTGACCACCTAAATCAGACTAGTTACTATGTTTCCAATTTAAGAAGACAGATGTTTTATGCAATATACAGACAACAGTGCTCCTTA
Organism: Acrobasis consociella; assembly: GCA_963555685.1. Taxonomy (NCBI): domain Eukaryota; kingdom Metazoa; phylum Arthropoda; class Insecta; order Lepidoptera; family Pyralidae; genus Acrobasis; species Acrobasis consociella. The sequence continues at coordinate 4,424,675 of OY743109.1, read as the reverse complement.
AATGAGTAGCGTAGCATTATACTATATAACGAGCGCAGTTTCTTTTATGGATACAGTGGTTAGTGAATTCGGCCTCCTCTGTCGTTATCTCGTGTCGGACTGCCTCCGTGGTGTAGTGGTTAGAGCGTTCGGCTCATACCCGGAGGTCGCGGGTTCGATTCCCGGCGGGGGCAACGACTTTGTGTTGTTGTCCTGGTTTGGTTAGGACATTGCAGGCTGATCACCTGATTGCCTGATAAGTAAGATGATCCGTGCTTCGGAGGGCACGTTAAGCCGTCGGTCCCGGTCACTGTCTTTGACATTGATCGTTACCTAAAACCATGTCAGAGGCCTTTAAGGCGGTTTAAAAACTCTGACACTAGTGTTAGTCACTAACACACTCGATAAGAAAGAAAGTGAATTCGGAGGATCCAAAATTTTTATATATTTTTCTTTCGCTGAATCATTTGTAAAACCAACCAATCCAAAGAAACACGTTTAAGCACCTTTTACATAGACCTTGATTTGTTTTTACTGTTAATATCTATTGTTTCTCCAATAAAACCAATAACTCAACCATTACATTTTAACGACGACGTAAAACCCTTTGAACACCTGACTTCTTTCATCGGTCATTTGCTACGGTCCGAACTACCAAACGACGATGTCTATTAAACCCTCCATTAGGCGAATCTCTCGAAAAAAGACGGTTATGGGGGTACAAATTGGCAATTTTCTAGATAGGCGTAATTTACAAAACATAGATAGTACGGAAAGTTTACCTGTTCATGACGTCACATTTAATTTCTTAGGCTCTAACAGAACTATATAATCTTAGCAGGAAACACGCAGCTATAAATTAAGTGTAAGTATACAACGTAGAAGGGATTCACCCGTAATAAATCGAACCATGGACTTTAATAGATCACTGTAGTATAATAAAATACAAAAAAAATGGTATTTCCATACAAAAGTGTGCAACCGCCCGGGCAATTTGTATGGGAATGTCGAAATTTTTTTTTGTTTTTTGACTGTTATTTTAATTTCATTATACTATAGTGATCTTGTATAGCCCGTGGTTCGATTTATCACGGGTTTGTCTATGTCCTTTCACGTTGTGTACGCAGCAAAAATCATTGCATTAGTGAAAAAGACGACTTGCCAATAACGATCCATTCTATCTGACATATACGAGGTACTTTTTTGGTATATACTATTAGCCTTGACCTCCATAATTTGGTCAATGAAAGCATTACATCTGCAGAAACACATCAATTACAGCAACAAGCTATAATGGCTCATATTTTTGCAACGCGTCGTTACCAATTTTTTTTTATATAATAAAAAACTTTTTGTCTCATCTTTTCTGTAATAAAACCACTGTGCACTAATCACTATCATCATATCAGCCACAGGAAGTCCACTGCTGGACATAGGCCTTCCCCATAGACCTTCAAAAACGAGCGATCTTAAGCGGCCTGCAGCGCCTTCCTGCAACCTTGCATAGGTCGTCTGACCATCTAGCAGGTGGATGTCTGTGCACTAATCAAATCACTATCTTTTCCCTTCTCCCGCATTCCTCAGTCTCAGCTACGCAAATCAGTTTAAAAATAAACCGTCAGTTCTGTACTTTACATGTTTTATGATGAAAGCACATACAGGATACCAGGTGCGGCGTAATTGAGATTTACTTTACGATCTCCGTCACTTTTATAATGAACTCTCATTCTGAGAATACCTGCTAGTAGTATTCATATTTATTTGATACATTACGCATTCGGATGACACGCGCACGCCTAGCCCAAGCCTAGCGCGCTTTGAAATTTGTTGCATATTCACAAACCAATTGCATTTACCGAATTCCACAAGCGCACGCCTTGCCTCCGCCACGCGCTCGCCTTGCTTCCGCATTGCGCTCACCTCGCGCCCGCCTGGACTGTACTTCGGTAAATTTTAAGTTGTATTGATTTCTAATGAGATCATGGGACTCAAATTAGATTTCGTGAGCTAGGCGTGCCCGTGTCATCTGAATGCGCTCTAAGATTGCCATAACAATTAGTCTTTAGGTACGTTGTAACTTAATGCCGTGTGGTGGTCTAGAATAGGAGTTAGGACCACTCCAACTTACCACTCCATTTCTTTCTATGGAATAACATCTCATGCAACAAACAAGTGAGTTTCCAAAGACAGTTGACGTTGGGCGCCGACTGTTTGCAAAACTTTTTACGCAATTGCATTCCTGAAATGGGTTGTAACAAAAAAAGTGCTAAAAACTTCCATCGACTGAGCCCAGTGAGGTGGCAAGACATTGACACTTTTAGCAAAAACAGAGCCTAAAGAACCCTCGACTCAATTGGATGGTAAGACGGAAGGGAGACCTTTGTCTGGCTCAAAATGGCCACTTACACACACGTTAAAAACCCACGTCAAAGTAATAAAAAAAAAAATTTCGTGCAAAGAACAATCCGAAGATAATATAACCAAACTTGTCCATTACTTTAGAGGCAGCGAACTCTGAAATCCAGTTTCATCCGGTTGTTACTAGGTTAAACTAGTGTAAAACAAACCGGCGCGTGCCCTGGGTAATGCAATTTCACGGCACAGCAGCAAACAAACGCAAGATTCGACAGAGTTAAGTTTGTTTTTGTTTAATATACTAACTAGTACATTGTAGCAAACAACTACTTTTAAACTATCGATGTAGGTACAGTTAGCCAATGAGATACTTTCGTCTCCACTGCAAGAACACGACCCTCACTGTACTACCATAGACATACTTGGCCAGAGCAGCCAAAGGACTAGGCCTACACTCTCCTCGCTGGCCAGAAGGGTTGGAGAGGTATCATTGATGTTTATAAGCATCGTTTAGCTTGTATTACCTAAGTAGCCTTCTACGACATCCACGAGAGGACTTGGGGTGATCCTATTCTACTCTGCCGGAAACCACACGGCAGAGAATACAAGAGAGAAGAAATCGTTTATTTTTATTTTCATTCACACGTAGCCCCTGACTCCTCGCCGGATAGTGCATGTATAGCAATTATTTATTCCAAAAAAAATCTCTGAATATATTAGCATGTCCCTAATTTGATATCATACGAACCTCTTTAAACTTGCCGGCCGATCCAGCCAAGGTATCTCGTTAGCTAACTATACGATCCTTGATCAGTGATTGGCTTAGGCGTGCTATTTCATAAGGTTTCGTCCGCGAAAGGTTAACATGGATATGCCATTTACAATGTATTTACGGGAATTATCTATAAAAAATACGATTGTATACAATCGAAATCGAATTATTCTATCACTACATCTTCAACAATTTTCCATCATTTGGCACTACTACGTTTAGGAAAATTTTCAATAAAACTAAAAGTAGTAAACCTTGAACAAAAAAATAATAACTTACGTTACGACTAAATACTTCACCCAATAATGGGAGGATTTGCCCATAGTTACCAAATTGAGGGCAGATGTTTCGTTGAACAGAGGACGCTGCCATAGAATAAATAGGTACTTGACGCTGCTTCCCGTTTGCATTTATTTAATTCATCTTCAAGTCTTTTTGTCTCCATTGCAGGAGCACGACCCTCTCTGCACCACCACAGCCATTCCTGACCAGAGCAGCCAGAGGACTTGGCCTACACTCTCCTCGCTGGCCAGAGGGGTTTAAGAAGTTTCGTATAGAGCTTTGTTTAGCTTGTAAATTGTTGTATATGTAAATATATTAAGTTACTTAAATTAATGCATGATTAAATTGATGACTGATCAGAAGTCAACGCAGGTTATTTGGGGGGTCAAGTAATTCAAATGATACCTAAATAAACGTAATATGGATAAGGCTGTGGAATTCCAGGATCGATGGCAACATTACTTTCTAATGGGCTAAATCACCTCTTTCGACAAAATATTTACACCAGATATGTAGTTTTAAATTGGCCAAACACTTGTATTTTAAATTCTTGTGTTGTGAAATTCCATTTAAGGCTTATTCGGAATACAAATAAGTACATGCTTTCAGCGCAGTTCATGCGCCATCGGACGGGAAACGGCTTTTGCCCCAATGCTGATAGTTTGTACTACTGGTGCCGTTCTCGAATCATTCTCACTGAAAACCTTTCGAGTTCAAATCATTGAACTTTTCTTTACAGATTGCAGAGGCGATTTCCTCCACTGTTTGACATTGTAAATCCAAATTTTAGCATGATATCGTTTTCTCTCATTATAAATGTAGTCGGTATAGATACAGAATAGTAAAATAAAAAGCCATTAAAAAGTTATGATCGAGCCATCAAAAATTAGTTTTTCTTGCTAATTTTTACGCAACTTTCGGCGTAAATAAGTAATATAAGAAGTGTAATTTCTTCAAAACAAAGATTGCACCGACACAGCTTATCGAAGATTATAGAACTCCCATGCTGGTCTGGGAGAAATAAAAAAACTTAGAATGTACCAGCTGCTTCTCTTCCCACGCAGATCGTAAAAGCCGATCGAGGGAATGGGCAAAAATGCAAATCATGTTAACAGGCGATGCGGCTAGCAACCCATCACTGTATTGATTGCTTTTCCATCTTCTCGCCCACCATGACGCTAAAAGTGGCTTTTGGGTCTTGCGGCCCTGGGCTCTGCATAGAACCGCAAGACCCAAATTGCTCTGTCTGCCCCATTAGGGATAAAGACGTGATAGTATGTATGTATGTATAGAAATTAATAAATAGAACCTACACAAGCTACCCAGCATTACCCTAATGAATCGGACAGGTTTTTTTCAAAACATATTGTATGTATAGATTTCAAATATTTCATAAACTTTATTTGTAATTGATTAATGCAGTAGTTTTTGCTTTAAAACCCCTTTTCCCAAATGACTTTACGTATTTTTTACGCTCTCGCTTTACCATAATTTGTCGCTCCGTTTCACCACACTGCTTTCACCCGCCACAATGTTAGATGAAACAACATGCTTTTAGGCCACGCCCACCTGTTAGTTCGAGTCCGCAACTAGTTCAACCTTAATGCGTTCCGTGTGAATCACGCATATATCATCTTTGCAGAAGTTAAGTCAAATGAATAACAGGATGCGGTACTACAGTCAGAAGAAAATGGTCATCCAAGAATGCCGCCGTGATGTATTTACGATGGTCACAAACCGGATAGGAACCTACAAAACATATATAGTTTGAATTTTAATATCAAACAACCTTCGTCTAGCGGAATATAAGCTGTAACAAAATATGCTGAACCTATTTTAAGGGTGAATTCAGTCCATGATACTGGCCAAAAATTACTTTTTATATTGAAATATAAAAAGTAATTTTTGGCCTCTCATACAAGTCGACCGATCACCTAATCCAAATTTGTAAGGTAAGCTAAAAATGTTTTTTATGTCTCGACATATGTTCCTTGGGGAAAGTTTGAATGAATTCACCCATAAAATAGTTTCAGTATATTTTGTTACACCTTATTTAATTTCTATGTAATCATAGGATACTTTTTTCTTCGGGCTGCGATTTGCAATCAATTTAATTTATATTTTTTGTAACATTGGTAGGGGAAGCGAAGTATATAGAAACAAGCGGAAGTGCTCCACACATAAAGTAGGTCGGGGTGGAGAGACTCTCGCGTCAACAGCTCTGCATACACTGTGCTCTGCATTGTAGCCTCTGTTTGGTATTGCTCTGTGCGAAGCTCCAATGCGATTGATTTATCTTCGAATTGTAAGAATGACTTGATTTACCCTTTTTCACGATAAGGCCTATTGTACATTTGGTTTTAAACTTCGATGTTATTTTCGTGTGTTTTAGGGCGTAAAAATGTTTTTTACTTTGATTTACATACATATTATCACGTCTGTATCCCTAATGGGGTAGTGAATAATCTGCATTTTATATTTACATACACACATACATATTTTCACACCTGTTTCTCGTAGGCGTGGAAATCCATATTGTCTATATGGATTTCCACTTACTACGATCCTTCCAAACATCTTTTGCTTCGTCAACTATCATAACTCTTTTCATGCATGCTTAGGTTATGGGTACTCCTTACATCACCTTTCTTCAGAACATCTATGCTATTTGGTTTTTCATTTAGATGTTATTTTCATGTGTTTCAGGGCGCATAAAAGAGTTTTTTGATTTGAATTACTTTACTCGTTTGCTTTTCGTGTGTGTAACTTACACACAATTAAAAATCTGACAAAAATGTTAGCCACTTGCAAAAGCGCACGTCAAGAAGAAAAGAGAAGAGCTTGAAATACGGTTTCAAAAGATGCATTGGCTGCTTGGAAGAAACTCTGCCTTGTCAGTTCACAACAAAATACTTCTGTATAAACAAGTCCTAATGCCAGTATGGACTTATGGTATACAGCTGTGGGGCTGTACCAAACGGAGTAATATCGATATGATCCAAACATTCCAGAACAAAGTACTCAGGAGCATTGTCAATGCACCCTAGTACATTAGAAATGCTGATCTGCACCGGGACCTTAACATGCAGTTCGTCGATAAAGTTATAAACAATATGCAGAAGCACACGAGTATCGATTGCTTCATCATGTGAACGTTGAGGCAATCCAGCTCCTCGACAACACGGACATAGTGAGAAAACTTAAACGAACTAAACCGTTCGAACTAGTGTAGGAAGTGTAGTGAAAATTAATAAAATAATAGTGCAGTCATAGTGCAATAACTAAAGACACACGAACAAAGTGCCTTCCCCTTAATAGAGACAGTAAGAAAAGTGCCGATGGACACATTCTTATACTATTGCTTATAAAACTAGGTCAATGTAAAATTACTAATTAGTCAAATTAATAGGCTAGATTGTAATCATAGTAGCGTACTTATTCTTTTACTTTTCAGTATGTAGGTACGGTAGGAAAGTGGAAAAAAAAAACTTACACAGTGTAAGTGGCCATTTGGGTCAGATTTTTAAGCTGCCTGACATCTGGCATAGTTTGCCAACTGCCATACTAAAATGATAGCCGGGACGGGACCAATTCTTAACGTGCCTTTAAAAAAAAACAGAAAGAGAGATTTTACTGCCATTTCTGGTCACCAATCCATACGCAGGTTTGCTTAATTTGCGAAACCTCTGTAATGCATACTCCTACCACAGCAACAAGCGGATTATGTTCTATAATAATGATGATGCTGTTATGGCAAAGCGGGAAATATGTCAAAGCACTTGAAAATTTGGTTTGTATACTACAATGTTTGTATTCACACTGTGAAAATGAGTTTCTACCGGGGCGTTTCTTTTCAGTGGTCGTTGTAAAGCGCTGGTATCGGTAGCTTTGCTTTAAAAATAAAATTTAATATACACTACACGTAATGTAAAATAAACTTTTTATTATTATAAAAGCCTTTATTTGTTCCATATCCATTTTTTTTTCTTATATAAATGATGTTAGTCTAGTTGTTAGTAATTTTATTTTTTGTTTTTGTTTTGATATCACTTTCACTATTAGTGTCTTTTATTTGTGTAATTTTTTTTCTATGTTAATTTTTTATTTTATTTTTAAGCTATTGCATAGCTTCTATTGCGGGCCTTGAGCGCGGGGACCGAATCCAAAAATTCCGTAACGAAAAAACCTCACGCTCTTCCCACTCCGCCTACCATGTAGGTTGCCGCTTCGTCTCCGTCGTCCGTTTGCGACGTTGCCGTCCTTCCTTGTTTGCAATAGCTTTACCGCAGCAGTCCCCGAGTGCCACACGTCTTTTTTTATTTTTTTATTTTTGTTATTTTAAACTTATTTAACTTAACTTTTTAATATTATTTTATTTGTGTGTTACTTGGTTAGTTTTAACTAGATATGGACCCCTCTTGGGTATAAGCCTCCTCCAAACTGCTCCACTGTCCTCTTTCCTGTGCCTTCCTTTGCCACTTCTTGCCAGCCAATGCTACTATATCATATCAGACCATCCAAATTAAACTTATTTACGTGTAAAAGTGCCTGTAAAGGTCTAATTACTGAACGAACATATATTTGAATTTTGAACTGTTCATGTCGTCCCCTTTTAGATCACGGGTCTTTTTATCATAACCATTTAAAAGACTAGCCTTGTGTAGATGAGCATTTTTAAGCTCATTATCATCATTTCTGCCGCATGATAGCCACTGTTGGACAGCCATTGGTTTGTTTTATTTTGAGTCCCACTGCCACTTCAATGAGCTAATATAAAGGGCTTATGTCAGTGTATTTTTTAACAGATTTTAATAAAAGAATAGGGTATCGATTCGTTTGTATATGTGATCTTTAGGGTTCCGTTCTTAAAGGGTAAAAATGTACATATTACTAAGACTCCGCTGTCCGTCTGTCCTTCTGGCTGTCTGTCACCAGAATTTATCTCATGAACCGTAATAGCTACACAGTTGAAGTTTTTAGAGGTGATGTATTTCTGTTGCCGCTATAACAACACCCCTATATAACAACAAAAATAGAATAAAATGAATATTTAAATGGGGCTCCCTTACAATAAAAGAAATTTTTCATAGGTAAAGGTACGGAACTTTTTGAGCGCGAGTCCGACTCACACTTGGCCAGATTCATATAATGTATGTTAGACCGATTTACTTGTCAAATAGTCCCTTAGAAATTTTATCTAAATTGGTTGTGTAGTTTTAGGGAGAGGTCAGTTTTTAGTTTTGAAAAAATATTAATCACGTCGATTTGTGATACTTGCGTAGATACATAACATACATACACACTATCACGTCTTTATCACTAACGTGGCAGACGGAGCCCAGGACTAACGTATCACTTGCGTAAATAAGCATTTTCAGCCCTATTAAAGCGTAAAACTGTGCTGCAGCTCGCCATAATGGTTTCCTCGCCACAATGGCAGCAGCAGCGTCCTAATTATCGTTGTTAAGAGTTCCACCGGTCACAACCCCGACAATGCCACACGCTTCAGTTTCATTGTCGTTAATACGCCTCGAAACTTCTGCTTGATTAATACCACCGACTATTACACCGATAAAGAACAGTTTCTCTATCACACTAATATCATAAAATTATAAAGGTGAATGTTTGTGTGTGTGTGTAATGTAAGTGTGTATGATTATTACTTCTATACGCGCCAACTTTGATAGATTTATCTATAAAGGACGCTGACACCCTGGTTTAACACAAAAGCTACTTTTTCCGCGAGTAACACCGCAGGGTGCAGCTAGTTATTTATAAGCTTGAAAATGCAAAGCTAATCTACATGCTAAAAAGATTAAAGCCATATTATGACCCGAAGGCCATGTTGCCATGTTAGACGCGAAGGGGCGTGAAGATGGAAAATAAAATAAAAATAGTGGGCAGTTGCTATCATTCAGTCGCCCAATCCCTCGATCGGTTTTCGGATCTTTGGTGCCATTTCTAAAACACGCAATCACTAAACCAACTGCCTCCGTGGTGTAGTGGTTAGGGCGTTCGGCTCATACCCGGAGGTCGCGGGTTCGATTCCCGGCGGGGGCAACAACTTTGTGTTGTTGTCCTAGTTTGGTTAGGACATTGTAGGCTGATCACCTGATTGTCCGATAAGTAAGACGATCCGTGCTTCGGAGGGCACATTAAGCCGTCGGTCCCGGTCACTGTCTTTGACATTGGTCGTTACCTAAAACCATGTCAGAGGCCTTTAAGGCGGTTTAAAAACTCTGACACTAGTGTTAGTAAGTCACTAACACACACGATATAGTACTAAACAAACGAATTTTTGCATGGAAAAACATTAATTTAGTGATTCCGCGTTTCGAAAATGGCACTTCTGCGCGGGAAGAGAAGCAACTAGTACATTTTACGTTTCTTCTTTCTCCCAGACCTGCATGGAAGAAGAAAGGATGAAGAAGAAGAAGGAGGTAAGAAAAAATCCGCAGTGTGAGACAGACGGTGTACTAGGCAGCCATAAATTGTGAGTAGCGAATATTGCGTGGGCTTTCATTGTGGTGTTGCAAACAAAATAATACTTATTACGGGCGAGCCACCGCAGTGACAATGGTCGTTTAATTTTAACCACAAATTATGGGAAATTTGCCTCAGAACTTTTCCATTGTAAATTGGAATTGGAAATGGTTAAATGAGATATTATACAATAGAAACAATTAAAATAAACAATCCGTCCTTCTCATTTTCATACTTTCGTACCACTGTTGTTTGAACATCCGTCTTTTCGCCCCATCCCTCAGTTTACGCTTTTAAGCAAAATAGGTAGGTGTTTATTGTCAATAGAAATATTTTTAGAACGAAGTTCCTTTTCGGAATGAACGAACATGGCGGCGGACTAGGCAAAAAAATTCACAGATTTCGTGCATCCACCACATTTAAAATACATCTACGGAATTTAAAAAAAATTGTCATTCTGACTTTAAAAAAAAAAAAGCGGCCAAGTGCGAGTCGGACTCGCCCATGAAGGGTTCCGTAGTAGCAAATAACATAATATAAAAGTAGTATGTTTTTGTTTAAATTTTTATATTTGAATTAATTGAATGAAAGGTAAATTGCCGTTTATGATTTATGACGTATTAAAAAAAAACTACTTACTAAGTATCGTTCAAACCAATTTTCGCTGGTAGTTTTTATGGTAATGAACATCATATATTTTTTTTAGTTTTGTGATTCCCTTATTTTAGAAGTTACGGGGGGGGGGACACACTTTTTTCCACTTTGGAAGTGTTTCCCGCGCACAGTATTCGGTTTAGAAAAAAAATATATTGGAAACCTCAATATCATTTTTGAAGACCTATCCATAGATACCCCACACGTATGGGTTTGAAAAAAAATATTTTTTTATTTTCAGTTCTAAGTATGGGGAACCCCCAAAATTTATTGTTTTTTTTCTATTTTTGTATCAAAACCTTAATGCGGTTCACAGAATACATCTACTTACCAAGTTTCAACAGTATAGGTCTTATATTTTCGAAAAAAAGTGGCTGTGACATACGGACGGACAGACAGACAGACAGACATGACGAATCTATAAGGGTTCCGTTTTTGCCATTTGGCTACGGAACCCTAAAAAGCTACAGGGCAAACGCTTAACCTGATCGTCTTTGTTTTAGGCTCAAATTGTATGTATTGTTTCTAATTTTTGATATCATTTTTCATTTCCAAAATATCAAGCGTCCTGCCAGTCGTCCACTCCGAGGCACCGCAGGTTTTTCTGTACCTCATCAGCTCACCTGTTACAAAAATGTAATAGGTGGACTCAAGGCCCAAGGTCTTTTCTACCAGGCATAACCTACAGGTGATCCCATAGAAATTTTATCAAAATCGGTTGTGTAGTTTAGGGTTGAAATCATTTTAGTTTTGAAAACTTATACTCCCACTGTAAACTGTACTTAAGACTAAAGTTTACAACCAATGTGTGTTACCAGTGATGACTTATGGCTCTGAAACATGGTCCCTTACTATGGGTCTCATAAGAAGGCTCAAGGTCGTGCAACGCGCTATGGAAAGGGCTATGCTCGGTGTTTCTCTACGTGATCAAATCAGAAATGAGGAAATTCGTAGGAGAACTAAAGTCACTGACATAGCCCAGCGGATTAGCTCGTTGAAATGGCAGCGGGCGGGACACATAGCGCGACGAACCGATGGCCGATGGGGCAAAAAGGGCTATTGGCGACCACGTACAGGCAAGCGAAGCGTAGGACACCCACCCACAAGGTGGTCTGACGACCTAACCAAGATGGATGCAAGCCGCTTGGAGAGGCCTATGTCCAGCAGTGGACGCTGTGCGCCTGAAATGATGATGATGATGACTCTCATTGTACATTCGCCAAGTACAGTCATTGAAAAAATTTAAAGATTTAGTGATGTCTCATTACCTTTCCTCTAGCTCTGACTAATATCTCTTTTCTTCTTTCCTTTTCACTGGCTACTTTTTATTTACTTTTCTTAATGTTCGTATGTACCAATTTTATAGTTTATGCATTTTATATTACTTTATATGTTATAGTATGTACTCCTATTATTTAATTGTATACTTGTATTTTTCTACACTGTAATACTCTAACTGCGCCAACTCCCCCACATCTTTTATAGTCTTCTTTACCCAAAGGTTGGCTGGAAGAAATCACTTTAGTGATAAGTCCGCCTTTGTACCTACTATATTTAAAATGTACTTTTGATTATTGTCATACTTAGTTGGTGCAATAAAGAAATTTTATCTTATCTTATCTCCCAAATGTTGAAATAATCATAATGGATTGACGTTAATTTTTTGGGCTGGAGGATGTCTACCCAAATGAAATATGGATAATGATTTCAACCGACGACAAAGCAAAAGTTAATTTGTTTTGAAAATAATTATAGCCAATTCAAATGACAAGGAAATTCCAAAATGAATGACTGGGATTAAATTTGGAGAATTATTCCCATTAAGAGCGGGATTGAGTCGATTTGGTGTTGAATCCTGAAGGATTGAGGCTAATCCTGGAAGTGTCTTGATTGATATCGCTAATTGCGGGATTGTACAAGAATGAAGAAGGGTTCAAAAAGTCAAAAAATTGTGTGACTTAATATGTCAAGACTCAAAAAGGTATGGTTTTCTTTGAAAAAATACAAATAAGAAGCACTTTATCCTAAAAACCGTATGGAGCGGAAAATGTATGTTCAGTCAAACATCCCACGGTAATATAGCACAGACAAGTATGATGCCTTTCTTCACGGCTCGTCTGTTGACAAAGTTACAGCGGTCGGAGAAAAATACCGATTTTACGCACCGCTGCGCTCGGGACGTGACCACGTGATCTTGCGCGACGTCCGAAGGCTGTAAAGTTGATTTACTTGCATAAATGGTAAACAAGTTTATTGAGGTTGTGATAAAAGTGGCATTTTATAGACATTTTCATAAAGACATAATGGTAATGGCGTTATGGTTTAAAATTTTTGACATAATAAGATGCCTAAGAAAATGTTGTTCAGTATCATGGTCTGAATTTTCAGTATATTTTATAGAGATGTAGATATACCTTGCAATATATAGAAGGAAAGAGTGGAAAAAACAACAAGACAAGCGAACGTATGTCCGCAACACCTTTCGCTGACTTGTGTCGCGCGACTGTCCCAAACCGTTGTTTGACATACGCTTGTATCACAAACTGTCACAAACAACCGTGCGACAATCGCCGATTGCCAGCGACTGTCGCCTACTGGTAACTGCCTCCGTGGTGTAGTGGTTAGAGCGTTCGGCTCATACCCGGAGGTCGCGGGTTCGATTCCCGGCGGAGGCAACGACTTTGTGTTGTTTGTCCTAGTTTGGTTAGGACATTGCAGGCTGATCACCTGATTGTCTGATAAGTAAGATGATCCGTGCTTCGGAGGGCACGTTAAGCCGTCGGTCCCGGTCACTGTCTTTGACATTGGTCGCTACCTAAAACCATGTCAGAGGCCTTTAAGGCGGTTTAAAAAATCTGACACTAGTGTTAGTCACTAACTCACACGATAAGAAGAAGCGACTATCGCTGACAGTCACGCTCAGGCGGATCACCGACAATCGGCAGAAGTTACCGACGGTCGCCGACCGTCGCCTACCTGTATCGTGGGCATACTGTCGCTCGTCTATAAGAGCTCTTAACCGACAAAAGTAATAATTATGTTTAGAAATCAATTGCAATAAAAAACGTTCATAACAAAATTGTAAATGAACCTTTCGATCAGAATCCTCAAATTTAATTAAAGTTGAAACTCCATTAAGCGTTTCAGTCACTTTAATTTAGACGCAGAATGGCTACTTTGCAAAAAGTCCGTAAAACTGATTTACGGAATGTCAAAATTGGACATATCTTACTTGAATAATTGGCCAAGTGCCTGTCGAGCCACGTGCAGTGTGGCGTTCCGTAGTTGCGGAGGCCATCTTCGAGTTAATGTCACTTAAATTTACCTACTTTATTTGACATTTCAAGACAAAACCCAAAGTGCTCTGTCTGCGCCCCATTAGGGACAAAGAAGTGACAGTTTGAGTGTTACTAGATACACACAGGTCAGCTCAAAATCAAAATTACGTACAGGACCTACTGACAGATGAACAAAATACTACAAATCACTCATTTTACGGTTTTACTTTTAAAAACTAAATTAACTCTCCCGCTCCGGATGGTATTTGGTTCAAAAGATATCCTTTGCTATTCAAAGAGGAAACACAGCCAGTATAATGGGCACCTTTGAGCCATTTTGTAAAATGCGTCAATCAGTATATGCCACTCCGAAATATGTGAATTTGTAAAGAAATATGTTTTGTATTACTTACAAATGGAACTAGTCATTATAATTGTCAAAATTACAAATATTTTAATACCTACTTAACACCTAAATAAAATATTTGTACTCTCAGTGACATTTCTAAGTTTCGGGCATTATGCGAATCAAACATTCTGCTCTGGAAAGAGGACCTGTATTTCGAGGCAATGCTGAAACGGCGAATTAAAAAGTTAGAAATAATTGTTTTGTTTGTTCTTGCCGATATTTCAGTATCCAAAACACTTTGACGGAGTTATTTATTGGCGGTATTGGATTCTGTTTTGTTGGTAAACAATAGAAAAATTAATACAAATTATAAAATACTAGCTATGCCCGTGGGCTGCGCTCCCCGTGGGAATTTAGGGATAAAAACTATCTTATCTCCTTCCCTGGGTGGGTATAAAACTATATCCACATCGAATTTCATCTAAATAGGTTCAGTACTTAAAGCGTGGAGTGATAACAAACAAACGAACAAACAAACAAATATACAAACTCACTTTCACATGTAGGATAGGATTGGCGGTTTGGAACCGTTAAAGTTTTAACTGTAACAATTTTGCATAGTGCACAATGCAATATTAGAAGAAATAAAAAAAATATGCATAAGCTTTTATTGTGAAGCAAAAGTACTTATTACCACAAATAAAATAAGCCCAAACTCGATGGAGTTACGCCGTTTTATTACTAAGTTTGTGGGTACTCCACCTGCCCCAGCTCAGTATAGGTGTGTTCCCACATGAAATGGATACAGTAGAGGTCGTAGAGTAAGAGATATATAAGGGTAAATACATTTATTTATTACTGGGCGAAGCCCGCGAATTCTATCGTGTGGACTTTATGACTCCGGAAAATGCTCATCAGGCTGAACAACTTTTGCTAAGGCGTCATTTTTATATTTGACAGGCAAACAGACAGACAGACAACGGAACAGGTGAAACTAAATAAAAACAAGTAAAAAGAGAATCCGTAATAAGCCGTACGGTTTCCGGCAGAGTAGACTAGGGCCACTCCTAATCCTCCCGTGGATGTCGTAGAAGGCGACTTAGGAAATACAAGCTAAACCAAGCTTATAAACATCAGTGAGACCTCTCTAACCCGTCTGGCCAGCGTGAAGAGTGTAGGCCAAGTCCTCTGGTTGCTGTGGCCAAGTATGGCTCTGGTAGTACAGAGAGGGTCGTGCTCCTGCAGTGGAGACAAAGAGACCTGATGATGACGATGAAAAAGAGAATCAAAAATAAACATGATTAAAAATTTAGAGAGAATTATTGAAACCAATCAAGCGATATCTGAATTATTTTACCCTCCTTGCCAGAATCACGTGTAATTTTCAAAGTTATTATAGTTAATTTGTTTATGCTTACATTCGAAACATCATTAAGAAACCTAGTTAATTAGTTTGAGTTTGCTACATTCCAGACACCCTTTACGGGTCAGCAGACTTGTGAAGGTGAACGGTTTTCAGGATGTTGAAACACATCTTAAACCCCCGATCAAAAAGAGGGTGTCAAATATGTCTGACGCAAGTCTCTGTCTGTCTGACTGTCTATCTGTAGCATCGTAACTCTCGAACGTATGGACCGATGTCGATTCGGTTTTTGTCACGTAAAAGCTCCCTTGCGGTTGTTCTTAGTTATGTTTTGGTATAAATCGGTTCAGCCAAAGTTATTGGGGGGTAACGCTTGAAAGTCAGGGTTATTAATTTACCTAGCAAATAATAGATGGCGCTACGAAAATCAATTCCATTTAACATAGATCAGAATATGTAGTTCCGTCACTCATCACTAGATGGTGTCGTCGGGAGTGTTTTTAATAAATAAATATATAGAGACAAATTACACTGATTGAGCTAGCCCGAAAGTAAGTTCGAGACTTGTGTTATGTGTTTAATTTCTTGCAAATGAATTTGTACGTGTATGTTTATAGGACCTTTAAAGGGCTCACCCTAGGCAAAGATAATATAATTACTAACGTAACAGATACCCAACGCCATAGAAACGATTAAATAGGCCGTAAGCACGCAAAACGGGAGTTGCGGAGCGTCCTCTCAGAGATGGCAGCACACACGACTAGCCAAAAAGGTGAGGAAGAAAGTGTTGAATATACTTAAAAAAAAATATTGCATTTCATATAAGTCTTATTTAACTAATTAGAGTATTACTTTATTTAAATAATGGTTATAAAAGATTTGTATGTTTTAATTTTTACCTTAAAGCGCCATCTAGTTACAAGGAAAAGAAATAATAATGTTTATATGACGATGGGTAGGCATGCCCTAGGCTAGAATCTAAGTTTTGATCACGCCTCCCCGCACACAAATTTACCCTAGTCGAAACGAAACAGCGAGCTGAGCGATGGTTTACACGTGGGTATTCTTTTAGTTATTTTCTTTTTACAAAGAATATTTAAAGTTATCCAAAATCATGAGGTACGAAGACTAATTTATTGTATTTCTTGAATACTAGCCGTTTATAGTATTAATCGGAGGTGATTTGGAGGCATATTTTTATTGAGAATATTTTAAGCAATCGTGTTTTTGACTAATATAATTAATAGAGTTCGTCCTGAATGTTGTTGTACTTTAATTTCAAAGTGAATATTTCGTTAATATTTATATAACTAAGGATTTTTAATAAATTGGGCCTATGGCGGGCCCTTAAGGTCTTAAATGAAAACAGAACCAGTTTTGGTACCAGATCGTTTCTACTACTACTGCCTTACACCTTCGAAGATGGACACTAATGGACAGACGAAATAAAGACCCTAGCAAGAAAAACCTAGGATAGAATATAGGAAAGTTAAACAGAACAGAGTGGAAAAAAATGGAGGAAGCTTTTGCCAAGGTTGGGCAAACAGACCAGGTTGTTGGTGTCACCGACTCGTCAGAGTTAGGATAAGTGGAAAACACTGTAAAAAAATGTCTGAATAAAGGCTTATATTATATTATTTTGTATCTCCTTTGAGAATCACGGGTCTTTTCAGCCCGGGCCTTTGAAAGGCTTGCGTGGGGATATAGTTCCAACACGTAGAGGCCTTTGGAGAAGTTGTTGTCATGTGGCACTCCCATATTTTATTTTTGACGACCTCAACATGCTAGTCCGCCACCCAGAGGTCCCGGGTTCGATCCCCGGTCAGGGCAAGTTGGAAAATGGCCTTTTTCAAATTGTTCTGGGTCTTGGATGTGTATCTATATATTTATTTGTTATAAAATATAGTATCGTTGAGTTAGTATCCTATAACACAAGTCTCGAACTTACTTTGGGGCTAGCTCAATTAGTATATGATTTTAGAGTTTCACGGTCACAATTACTGTTATTAGTCGGCCAGCGACCATGATGGCAGAAGGGCCGTCGAAATATCTGGCAAAAAACGATATTAATCGCGGTAAGTCCCGTAATACTAATAACAGTAGCTCAATTAGTGTAATTTGTCCCTATATATTTATTTATTTATTTTAATGCCTTACACCATCGGCCATTTTTCAGTATTGTATGAAACCTACTGTCATAAAATTAAAATGAAAGGCTGACGACTCCCGCGGTACTCGTAGAATCGTGAACAAATCTGGTTAAAAACATTTGTATAATATGCCCTACAAGCGTGCCCTGGGGGCGTAGCAATCGGCGTCAAACTTTGTGCGATAAAGGTTAAGGTACTACACAAACGCACTGGCGCCCTTAATTTTAGACTTTGTAATAGACAGATACACAATCGCGTTTTTATCTCTAATTTTTTATTACTTACTTCCGATGAAGGAAAACATTGTAAGGAAACCTGCTCACTAGTGTGTAATAATGACTGTGGTCACTAATGACGATCATTAAGCTACGTCAGATGCCGCTCGCTCGAAAAATCTGTCACCAGTGTAAAGTATAGGTACCTACACTTGATAAGAAAAGCCGTTCGAATTCTTTAATGCGTCAAGTAAAAAATCTACGTGAAGTGAGTCTAAGAATCAACGTCAAATACGTGTAAAGTAAATAATCAAGTCTACGTCAAAAAATGTATTAACGTCTAGCTTATGAAAGATAAGCTTTCAAATGAAAATGGGCACTTTTTGTAATGGATTTCAATTTGAGTCTACACGTTAACTTTTCAACAGTACTTAGTTCATAGAATAAATACAAGGGACCAATCATTTCCAAAGAGACTTCGGAAAAATTAGGTTTCATCTCCGTTTAAAAAAAATGATAATGGATTGTTACTTTGCGCACTGCTTTCGTAGTTCCAGTGGCGAAGGCGTTCGCCTTGTGATCCGGAAATCACAGGTTCGAATCCCTTTGGGAAACATAATTTGTGAAAAGTTGTCTCCAGTTAGGATATTGCTGGCTTGAATTACCTGATTATACGAAAAGAAAGATGTACTCGCGTTACGGAAGGCATGTGTAAAATGTTTGTCCCAAAAGACATCCAAGGAATAGTTCCCATGTCTCGGAGAAAAGAAAAAACTTAGAACGTACCAGCTGCTTTTTTCCCGCGCCGATCGTAAAATCTGATCGAGGGTATGGGCGAAAATGCGAATCATTTTAACAGACGATGCGACCAGCAACCCATCATATATTGATTTATTTTCCATCTTCTTTCCTACCCGCTAAAAGTGGCTTTTGAGTCTTGTGGCCCTTGGCCTCTGTTTGCTAAGACAAGATACAAAAATCTCTGTCTGCCCTATTAGGGATAAAGATGTGATAATATATGTGTGTATGTACGCCACGGGAGTTCGTTCAGCTCTTTAACGCGATGAATCTCTAACTAAACAACAATAACTCAATCATAGCACGTGTTGTGTTTGAGTTTATCGTTAAAGTTGTTCAAATTATTAGGAGGGGTAATACCTAGGCAAGATGAATAATGTAAATGCAATGCAAATTGTAAGAAGTAGGTTAGATAGTAGTCTAATTTAGATATAACTACTTTACCAAAAATGGATAAGTTAATCCAAACATATTGTTATAAATTAAGTACATATCGCCATAGACAGGTAAAAAGTTTTCCATTTACAATATTTTTAATTACAAAGCATTATAGACAACATTACTTAATATTTTTCGTTACGCAGTTACGTCCGTCATGCGTATGATGCGTACCACTTTTATCGTAACCCTCAGCACTTTCGCAGGGTACCTACAATCCTTTTCTCTCGCTCAGAACTGACATTTGCCAGAGCGAGAGAGAACGGTGAAACGCTTTAGCACACGGCCGGTGCATAATTTATCGTTAATTAGCAAATTTCAATATTTGTTAATTAATAGTTATGTAATATATTTTACTGAAGTAATCAGAACGTTGTTTAATATTTTTGAAGTTTTCGCATTATCAGCAAAAACGATAAATATTTATTAACTAAATCTATGCTTCGTAATTCATAATGACGTTAATGAAATTTCTGAGCGACAGAAAATGATAGCAGCATGCGAAAGGGCTGCTTCGTACTGACAGATGAAGCCCAACCCAGTCTACGGGTATAAATATGAAACTGACACCACAAATAGTGAGACGAAACGAACACCAAATTCAATCATAGCAATGTGGCAGCTGACACAAATCTGATTGAACACCGACCCGGCTTGGATTTCGCTAATGCTTTGCTATTTCTGTTTGTCTTTGCGGCTTTTAGAGATAACGTTTCATTTGTATTCATGTTTGGAAGAAACTTTGATGGGTTGTGGAATGGATGAAGCGGTGTTGACCAGTGCCTGTGCGTTTGTGTGAACAGAACAGAAGTAAGGCGATTAACACACTGCATCGCGCCCCGCTGCGTAGTGCGGGGCCACCATACAAAAACGACGCGCGTAGACGCAGTGTTAGTGTGTTGTGCTATGCGTGTTTTCTATACAAATAGAGTTACTTGCATACAGTGCGGCCCCGCACCACGCAGCGAGGCTCGTTGCAGTGTGTTAATCGCCTAATATAAGTATTACATACAAAACGGAAACTCCTATGACCCCGAGCAGTATGCGTCCCCGTGCCTCGTCCTCGCACCTCTCAACCGTACTCGCTTTGTCGCATGGGGACTAACACACACACATTGACGCGTGCACGGATGTATAGTTTCGTTTGTAGTAGTAGGCATAAATGATACTCCGTTTCTATAAAGTGCCATACACGAGTTCGATCCTCATTAAGCGAGACTTGTACCTATGAGGTGTTTTCTAGCTCTTGGTCCCACTATTGGGCAAAAGCCTCTGTCTTTTTCAACTGATACTTGTCCATAACAGCCTCCTGCAACTCCTTTTTAAACTGTCGATGTCTTCTCGCCATCTTTTTTTATCCCCAATATAGCCCTCCGGGGTTATCCTGGAAGCATGCGGCAGACATGCTCTGCTCTGTCCCACTTTGAATTGTGGCATTAAAAATATCGAGCTTCGTACTTTAAAACGTCACGTTAAGCGAGCAAGAGGTTGACTTTCTTTTTACTCTTAAACCATCTAGCAAAACTGTAAAAGTGTTACAAAAGCTACAAATAAA
This sequence comes from Acrobasis consociella, assembly GCA_963555685.1. NCBI lineage: Eukaryota > Metazoa > Arthropoda > Insecta > Lepidoptera > Pyralidae > Acrobasis > Acrobasis consociella. The sequence goes on along the minus strand of OY743109.1, from coordinate 4,404,004 downwards.
AGTATTTTCCGCTCTCGGGTTACTGGAATAGCATTCTTCAAGTGAGTGGGCGTGGGCAGTGGCCAGTGGGCCGGAAGGAGGCGATAATGCCCACTACATAGCTTATTTATGAAGGCAGCTGCCGGCGGCGTCCCGCAGTAATGTGGTTAACGTTTTATATGTATCATTTGATTTGTTGAAGGAATTAAGTACTTTAGTTTGTACTTAAATACTAAGCAACAAAGAGCTACTTCATTACAAATTAGTTTTTTCCAAATGAATGTAGGCAGAAATCTAAATATCTACAAAAACAATAAGTATTGTGTGTACCAATGTTAAGGAATGCCAGTCTTTTTCAACCGTAAAATGTTATGAGATCACGAATTAATTAATAAATATATAGGTACGGATAAATCACACAGATTAAACTAGCCCCATTCGAGACTTGTGTTATGGGATACTAACTTAACGGTACTATCGTACTATCCTACTTCCTACTCCTACTAATATTATAAATGCGAAAGTGAGTTTGTATATTTGTTTGTTTGTTAACTCTTCACGCTTAAACTACTGGACCGATTTGGATGAAATTTGGTATGGATGTAGTTTGAGACTCGGGAAAGGACATAGGGTACTCTTTATCCCGAAATTCCCACGGGGAGCGAAGCCCGCGGGTATAGCTAGTATTTTATAACAAAAACATGTATAGATAAACATCCAAGGTCCAGGTCAATCTGAAAAAGATCATTTTCCATCTTGACCTGACCGGGGATCGAACCCGGGAACTCCGGTGTGACAGCGTGGCATGATAATTTCTAGGCCACGGTTAAGGTAAGGTCGTTGAATGTACATACTCGTAAGTTAAATTATAATATTATTTGACACACGCACACATAAATCGTAGTTTCCTAATGTTCCGAAAATTTCTTACATAATATGATTAAGTAAGCAGGTTTCTTGTCGAAAAAAGTAAATTTATTAAAATTTTAAAGTATAAATTATTTTTATAAGAGTCAGTCGGGGTGAGGTCCAGAGGAAGACCTAGGATATCTCATCCTAGAGGGACTAGTTGAAGATAAAAATTATTGTAAACAAAAATAGGAGGCTTTTGCCCAACTAATTTGCCCAAAAGGCTAAAAAAATGAGAGTCGCACTTAACGTTTTTATAGCCCCATGGGACACATAACGAATTTTAAAGCCTGCATTGACCCAACCATGACGGGACAAAAATTAAAAACCCACTTACACAATAACCCGAAACCACTCGTCACCGTGACCAGTAATATCCCCTATCTCCTGAAAAACGGGCGCAATTTTGTAACAAAACCGCACAATAATTTCATAGCTACCCAAGGATGCCTCTTTAAGCCGCCACCTAATATCCGTGTCCAGTTTCGCTTGAGCCCAGCTATATTGAACTACTGTTCGTAGACACAGTTATACGGCATTATGGTAGGTCCCAGTAGTTTGGCGTGACGAGGTAAGTACGTCGATATGGAGAATGGTGATGGAGTATACATAGAGCGATCAACTTATAAACCTACCTTGTGTCCGAAGATATTTTCTCTAACGTGCTATAATGGACTTTATGAGTTATCGGGACGCTGTTGAAGGTTGGATATTTCATTTCATCGGCTCTTATCTTCTTATGTCACATAGGGTTTATTAAAGCTCGAAATTACATCTTATGTAATTTTCTAACGCTTTCTTTAATGAAGTTCCTTTTAGGACGGTACGGACTAGGCAAAAAGAAGTGTAAGATTTAGCCGTCACGAACTTTTAATGTTGTTTAACGCTGTTATTAAAAAAATGTCCTTTGATAAATAAATATAATTTTATTAAGTCACTTTACAGAGTGCTTCAAATAATGTGTTCGATTCGACTCCTTATGGCTCAAAGTAATAAAGATACAGAACAATAACATGTAGAGCTTAGCTACTTTTTATGTTCTTTTTGATGACATATTGTACCTAGTACCTGTACTCGCGTAATCTTGACATAATTTCTTGCTTGTTTATGAATACCTAATGCATCTATTATTTGTAATCAGGAAAAGTATGAAACGTATGACAAGTGGGACCTAGCACCAACCTTTTTCATTACGTCTAATATTTCGAATAATAATAAATAATTACATAATTCGTTCTCGACATAGATTTAGAAGGTATAAGATGGATATTATAAAATGTGACCAGAAACGAAATATTTCTGTGTAACTTTTTATGGGTTGTATTTGTACCTACTACACAAACTATGGGTAAAGCAGTACGATACCATCTTTCCAGTACAAGATAACTTATAAATTAACACAGTTTACAATTTGGAAAATCAAATTTTCGTGTAATGATGTTCGAGCCAGGGTGACAATGGGTGACATGTTTTGTATGAAAACTTGTCTCATTGTCAAATTGATGCTATCTCTTTTGCTCTTATGAAGATGACACTTATCATATTATCTGTCGCACTTGGCTAGTGTGGTCTTTTTACGCGGTAAAAAAATTCTACTTCTATGGTTCTCGACCACGGTGGAGAAAAAAAAGTCAAACAGAGTTACATCCTTAACTCTGTTTGTTTTTTTTTTCTCCACTACACAGTCTTCGGCATTCCGTTGTTACTTCTGTCCCCTGTTTTCTCTATATTTGTGCCTTTTACTCGAACCGGTGCATTCCACGCATTTCTAAACTTTATGCGACTGCCCGCGCTTTTAATAGAACTTTTCCAAGTCGTTTTGGTATTCAGTACGTTGGAATTAAAATATAAACTACTCGGAACAGAATTTTCTTGTTTTTACAAGATCGGTTGTTAAACTTGCAATATTCCCATGTATATAGAAAGAGAGTTATTCGTTTTATTTGTAAGACACTCACCTCACTGATATCCCAATGGTCTTGCCGAGTGGAAAATGGCTAAAATAAAACTGGTTTAGACTAGAAATTATTCATGATGATCGCTTTGTCGTTGGCATCATTGAGATCTGCCTTTGTGCAAGGAGTTTGGGCAGTTCGGACATAACATTAAGTGGTCCGTCATCATGATCATCATCATTATTTCAGCCGCATAACCTTCATTTCTGGACATAGTTCTCACCCAAAAATTTTCAAAATGACCGATCTAGAGGTCCGGCAATTGAGTAGCAAATGGTTTACCTAAGAGACTATAAGGTTCCTCTAAAAGGACGTGAAGATAGTAATTTCTTCAGAACCAGTATATTGTAAAAATCCATATGCTAGCGGCTAAAATAAACTTAAGAATTTAGGTCTATAAACAAATTTTTGTCACCGCCAGCAGGCTAATCTTATATTGCTCCCCCTAACTTCTTCTGTCCTAACTTCGGGGAGTGCAGCTGATATACAGACTAGTTTTATTTGCAAAAAAGGGCAATTCGTTTTACTTACGGCTTAAGGATCAAGACTTCCTAAAACATTTTTTTAAGAAAATTGATATACTTACTGTACAATCCCAGTACATAAAGTACACACTTAAGTCAGTAAATTCTATTTATAAGTTAGACTTTTTATCTGTTTTTTTTTACAACAATATTTATCCCTTTTCTATTTTAATCTCAATATTTTTCGAATCTAACGTAGCCTAAGAACGTAACCAATCCCTAAAATAACGCCAAAATATACACTACATGCTTTTAGTAATGAAAATATTAATATTTTCATTTCGGCAGAATCCCGTGACGTGGAAACTAGTCCTGGGAGAAATAAAGTATCAGCATGATTAAAAACCTTTCCCAAATTAAGGAATGCGTTAATAATGTATTTTTAAACAACGTTTGGAATCTTTCTAATTTATATAATCTTTTAACTACGTATCTATAGAAAAGTCTTGCATGCTGGTCTGGAAGAAAGGAAAAACTTAGAATGTACCAGCTGCTTCTCTTCTCGCGCACATCGTAAAAGCCGATATGTAGCCGCATATTAAGATACATGACTTTTTCGAGGCCAATGCCCTTTTTGAAATAAATTATTTGAATGGAAAACGGAGACATCATTTGAAATGTTGCCATAACTATCCGTTTTTCGCAAAAAAATCCCACTTTTAACTGTAAATAGTTGTTCATAAAAAAGTTTGAAGGGTTATCTAGAGCTGTATGAGACAAATATTTAAATGATATCTCCGTTCACTTTGCCAGTAGTCCCACAGGCTAGCCACCCTCTGGTGGGCCCACAGTTATTTTTTTTCCCCATAGATCCACTGTACTACAGTAACCCTAATTACTAAACTTAATATACTTACAATTTCTGATCCCCATTTTCCATCCATTGGCCCAATATATCGTGAAGCGTGACCGTAAGTAAGTACCATGACTATCGTGATTTTTTAAAATTTTTCATTTCATTTCATTTTCAATTCCACATTTAATACAGACGTGACGGTGTGCCTGTTCTAATATTCAAAGCACCGTTCTGTTTCAAGAAAAGTCTCGAGTAACATAGCTACTTACAGTTCCGTCGTCATTATAAAGTTTTCCAACAATGAAACTTTTACACGGAACTAAGCCACTTGCGAATAAGACGAATTACAGACTTTGTTCCCACATCTTACATTCCAGGACTTATTTTTGACTAATTAATAATTAAATAGTACATTTCTGCAGAGGGCGGGTACGGTATTGCAAGAGAAGTAATTTTTACAATCCTATCCTACTAATATTATAAATGTCAAAGTGAGTCTGTATATATTTTGTTTGTTTGTTTGTTACCACTTCACGCTTCAACTACTGAACCTATTTAGATGAAATTTGATATGGATATATTTTGATTCCCAGGTAAGGACATAGGATAGGTTTTAATACCCGAAATTCCCACGGGGAGCGAAGTCCATGGGCACTGCTCTTAATTAATACTACATTTCCAAGCATGTTTGAAAAAAAAACTTTTCTTAAACATATTTGGAAATGTAGTCATTAATGCAGTAAAAAGAAAACACGAATTTTGTAATTCTTGTCTCTTGCATTACTTTACGGGCCTAGGCCTGGATAATACGTATGAAAATTCATTCTTGATAACAGTTTATACAGCAAATTGCTACCACATTATAAAAATGCACTCTTCAAGGATATAATATATGAATATGAGACACAAATTTACTAAAATTTTGGTTTAAAATCAAATAGACTTAATTTTCTTAGCGAAAGAAAAAAACAATAATCTACGGTTTTACATGTTTGCGCTATCTTTCCTTTGCACAATAACGCCGGCAAGCAGATTTTTATTTAGTAAACTACGCAGTGATTATATAGGTACCTACCCTTTGTATTAAATATTTGCAGATTATTTTATATATTATGAAAAACCTTGCCTTGAAATCTACTGGTCCGGCATTGCAAAACTTCCCGGCTCCCGAATGAATGTATTGTACATACTTTTTTTACTTACTTCGCTAGATATTTTTTGAAGTTGTCGTCGGTAAAACTATACTATTGGTTCGGTTCGGTTCGGTTTGGTTCGATTCGATTCGATTCGATTTAAGGTCTACTACTGACTGCGACTAGGCTCTCTATACTCCGTAACTGAGAAGAACGAGACAGAGTACATAACGGAGCCCTTTATTATTTAAAAGATGTGTTCTTAAAGGACCAATGTTCCATTTAAACAGGCTTGTAAGCCTTGAAACTTAAAGAAAACTGAGGTGACAGCAAAACATGGGCGTGTAATGTTTAACATAACGTTCATTTGACATAATGTCAATCAATATGCCAGTGCGTAACCGTAACTGCAGTTATCACGTAGCAATGTGATGACTATAGTCATTTGTACGTGGCATTCAGCTCGTGTGTCGTAAGCGTCGTTTTAGTTTCCCGATGAGATGCGAAACTTGCTAATGACGAATATTCTGAAAGCCTTCATTACCACCTCGCTCGCACGTATATAAAGGCCCATTTAGATTATGCAAGTGTCTTGCATAACTTGCATACCATTATATTGAAGCAATAAATTATTTTTATAGACTGCCTCCGTGGTTAATTGGTCAAGGCGGTCACCTTATGATGTGAAGGTCGTGTGTTCAAATCTCACTGGGAAGCATACTTTGTGAAAAAGTTATTTCTAATCTGGTTAGGATATTGCCGGCTTGAATCACCTGATTATCCAAAAAGAAGATGATTCCATGTTTCTGAAGGAACGTATAAACTGAACGAACGCCATCTAACGTTTGCTCAAACCTATCTAAAGATTGGTTCTGTTGTACCCTTCGGGTTCAAGAAGGTCAGACGATAGTCTCTCTGTGTAAAAACCAGTAACCTCGTCAAATCAATGAACCCCGGCTTCTGAAGGTGTTACCTTTGAGGATGCAACGGATGATGATGAAATGATTTATATAGAAACCAATGAGCTATTCTGATGTTGGAGCTGGGAGATATTCGACGGAACTCATTTATAAAACAACAAAACCTCATTGATAAGGGCTTGTTTGATTTGTCTTGACGAGCACTTTATGGTAGACAATGCCTAGGATCTGATCACGGAAACGGAAGGTGGTCGATGGAACTCAGTAATAAAACGACGCAACTTCATCGAGTTTGGGCTTGTTTCATTTGTATAAATAAGTACTTTGGCCTCACTTTAAAAGTTTGTACGAAAAACAGTATTTTTTTCAAAAAAATATTTCATTTTCTCTTAAATGTTTTCAAGAAATATGTTCCAAGTGAAAAATATGTTTTACTCAAAATATTTTAAATTTTTTTTTCAATTCTCTCGCTTGCTTAATAGTCCCTTACCCTAGACCAAAATACAACTATCCATTTCGAAACGACATGTCCGATTTCAAAAAGAAATTGTTATTTCAAAGATATTGCAATTATCTAGGGTAATAACTGGTTTCCGACTGTAAAAATATGAACTTGAAATGGAATATAGTGTGCTATATCATTTTTGACCATCAGTATGGGAAACTTCTAAAATCGTTATATTTTCTTTCCAGCTCATAATTTTACGGTAGGAAACTAGTTGTTACCCTAGATAATTGCAATTTCTTTACAATTACCAATTTTTATCTAAATCTGACATATGGTTTCAAAATTAAACGTAGACTACGTTTGTATGGAGAAGTCTAGGGATTCTCTTTTATTGTTACCTTAAAATTATAAGCTATATTGGGTATTTTGACCCAAGTTGTAAAAGCTTTAGATACGCCCAGCCGATGTCGCAGACAGTTTTAATGACTGCTACTTAACTTCGGCAAATGGTATTCGTTAGGCTAAATTAGGAACATCCGGGTTTTTATACTGAATTGTAAATTATAAGGTATGTCCTAAGTGCGTCTCTAGTACGAATACAATGTTGTAATGCTTTTTGTTCCATTCACGTTCAATTAATAAGTTGTAGGCGAAATCATCTGTTCATTATAATGGCCAAGCGATCATCATCATCATCATCAGGTCCTTTTATCTGCACTGCAGGAGCACGATCCTCTCTGTACTACAAGAGCCATACTTGGCCAGAGCAACCATAAGACTTGGCCTACACTCTCCTCCCTAGGCAGACGGGTTGGAGAGGTCTCATTAATGTTTATAGGCTTTGTTCAGCTTGTATTCTCTAAGTCGCCTTCTGCGACATTCACGGCAGGACTTGGAGTGGTCCTATTCTACTCTGCCGGTAACCACACGGCTAAGTAATATCGAAACAGAGGCATTTAGGACTAGAATCGTTGTCGAAGAAGTGTATCATCGCAGTCCAATCGTTTTCTAGATAACTTATGTCGAAGAAACGCTTTTACGCAGTACAGTCCTTTCTTATCGTGTGTGTTAGTGACTAACACTAGTGTTAGAGTTTTTAAACCGCCTTAAAGGCCTCTGACATGGTTTTAAGTAGCGACCAATGTCAAAGACAGTGACCGGGACCGACGGCTTAACGTGCCCTGGATCATCTTACTTATCAGACAATCAGGTGATCAGCCTGCAACGTCCTTACCAAACTAGGACAACAACATAAAGTCGTTGCCCCCGCCGGGAATCGAATCCGCTACCTTCGGCTATGAGCCGAACGCTCTAACCACTGCACCACGGAAGCAGTACAGTAATACCACCGGACTTGATATATTTAAATTCAAATAAAACTTGTCGAAATGAAAATTTATCGGAGTTACATAAATCGTGAGTTTTTATTGGTTTTGGAGCTAAAGGACACTTGATAAGGGTTGTTAGCAAGACCTAATTTAAAAATTCAAAAACTAAAAAATGTTGAATAAAACTCGGAAGTAAATTCGTGAGTACAATTAGTAATACCGACGTCAGGCGCCGTCGGCCGGCCGACCGGAGTTCATTAGGGGTTAACGTGGCGTAACTACGTGGTCTCAATTGAAGATCATTTTCGCAACCTTTTTATCTTATGCCATACATAAATTTGGATTACGTATGAAAAAATGGATAGAGAAATTTTTTAAGCTATTGCATAGCTTCTATCGCGGGCCTTGAGCGCGGGGACCGAATCCAAAAATTCCGTAACGAAAAAACCTCACGCTCTCCCCACTCCGCCTACCATGTAGGTTGCCGCTTCGTCTCCGTCGTCCGTTTGCGACGTTGCCGTCCTTCCTTGTTTGCAATAGCTTTACCGCGGCAGTACCCGAGTGCCACACGTCTTTTTTTACTACACACGTAATATTTTTTCCCAAAATCAATGAAAAGTCAGCGTGTATTGTCGATATTTGGTTTGTCGAAGTTCAGTTTGGTAGTCTGATTGAGTCCCTAGAACTCCCCCGAGTTGAGTTAAACTGATGACATGCAGAGTATTGCGGCGGTTATCAAATCAGCGGATAAACTCCGGAATAATAATTGAGCTGGAGCTTGTTACATACATTTAAATAAATTATTATTCATAACAGACGCCGCTTTTGTTTCTGCTTTTACTGTGCATTTGAATTCTAATTTGAGCGTGACTCAAGTTAAAATTCTTTATTGTTCGAGGGTTACTTTCTATATACATTATTTTTGGAGCAAGTTCATTCCACGATACTCATCTACTGTCTAAAGACACAATACGCTATTTTCCAACAAGTCAAATCAGATACTTTTTTCTAAACGTCAAAACAAACAGTTTCTATGGGATTTTGTATGAAATACAGGCAGATGACGTCATAGTTTTTTGGAGTCAAATAGCGCCCTTATTATCAGTTTTTTTGCAAAAATAAATTTAAAATCACGTTAAAATTTATATGTTAACAGACAAGTGACATTATTTTGCAACATTTTATTTTGTTATCAGTGCAGAATAATTTATTTTTGGCTTAGGAGAATACCCAATTATGGAAGAAAGAAAACCAAATCAGTGCTCAGTCAAATTGATTTATGTAGGAAAGCAAAAAAATTATCGATTTTTAGTAGGTTTATTGAAAAATTTTTAAAATTTACTCTAAAAATTGTTAGTCACGGTAATACTACTTCTAAAATTTATTTCTTAAAATTTTACACTGAAATCTTCAGGCTTTTCTAGAGGGGTACATACTATCCAAAACACGATTAAGCATTTTCGGCTTCATAGAAAAAATTAGACACTTACCTCTAAATTTACTTCTAAAAAAGTTTCAGTAATTATACAAGCACCATTTTACATAAAAATTATACCAAAAAATGTATTACCTAAATGACAAGCGTATTTTACTTAAAATATATAATTGTAATACATAACAATAAATAGAAAACAGCGAAATCTTCGAGATCGAACAAAGGCCAGTATCCGTCCTCGACGATATTCGCAGTTTTTTTAATTATATACTGGAACTGTTTATGTACTCGTGTGTAAGTATATTCTGTGTCGACCACACCTAGAATGGGATAAGGAAAGGAAGAAGCTGAAGATATCCTCTATATTTTATATTTTTTATGTTAAAAACGGGAAATAAAGATAAGTGTACAGAGTTTCTGTCTTCCGATATATCTACGAACGTGTAGACATTTCGTAGCTGTGCTACAAATATTTCTCACACAATACACCCCTTCGTAGCTCTGCTACGAACGGTTTCATTTGGAGGGGACCAAACAAGCCCAATTTTTGGAAAATAATTAGTTCACTTTTAAAATGACGAAGTGTCAGCAAGACGTTTCTTGGAGGCAGCTAGTTTATTTGCCAGACCAATCAAAAAAACAGATTTCTATGAGTTCACCCCAATGACTTTTGAACGGCTGAACCGATTTCCATCAAACATGGCTAAGAACCACCTCGGTCAAGTCCATTTTCTAACCGCAACAAAATTGGCTTATACATTTAGGCGCTAGGACGCCACAGACAAACACAGACACGGCAAACTTATACCACCTTTCTTTTTCGTCAGAGGTTAAAAATATGAAAACATAAACATTTTTTTGGCTATAATCGAACACCCTAATTAAGTACATAAATGATTACCAAATTTGCATTGCCATAAAATATTTTGCCTACAATTCTTTTTGAAACGGATTAACAAAATAACCTGAATCTTCGTTACTTGGCAAGCCAAAGGTTGTTAATGAGACACGAAACTCCTAAGTAAGTCGCGCCGTGAGCGAAATTCTGATTTCCGTAACTTATTTACCGAACTTCGGACTACGTGGAATTTATGCTTGCAAGATTTACAGCATCGATGGTGGAAAAAAAATAAAGATTTTCTATTTCTATTTCTATTTCTAAAAAATGTGTGTTATCTAATCAGTTTATCCGTAAATATTCAAAAGTAAAGTACCAACGGTGAAAACAGAATAAATAATTGGCAAAGTGCGTGTCGGGCCACGCGCAGTGTAGGGTTCCGTAGTTCCGAATGCCAACTTTGAGTTTATGCCAATAAAAACGTTTAAAAACTAATTATCTATTGAATTTGTATGAAATTTCTTTTTCCGAGTACATTTTATAAGTTGATCGCCTATTACTTTTTAATTTGTATACCCTACTTAGCTCTGATAGATTTTCTTTAAATTGCATTATATATACTATAGCTGTGAATTTTTTCAAGTGGCCATATATAACGATTTAGCAGATAGAGGGGGGGGGGGGACTCCAACAAAAATTTTCACTTTAAACCCAAATATTTCAGAAACGGATCCCTAAATCCAAAAATGGTGATAACAAGCTCACAATGTTTTTGAAAGACCTATTCAACGACACCACACAATGTGTTTGTCGAGAAAAAAAATATTGACTACTTCTTTACTTGTATTGCTAACCTAAAAAAAATAATATTTTTCCAGATTTTATTTTATGATTTTTTCGCCATGATTAATATACATATCCATGCCAAATTATAGCTTTCTAGTACTTGTAGTTTCTGAGTAGGACCGCGGACAGACATACAGACAGACATGGCGAAACTATAAGGGTTCCTTGTTTACTACGGAACCCTAAAAATGGTTACAAAACGAACGAGTAACGATTTTACGAAAATATGTCTATCTCACTTGCAAAAAACGCTATCGTATCCTATACTACTCTTAAGTTTGTATATTTGTTTGTTTGTTTGTTGTCTCTTCACACTTAAACCACTGAACCGATTTGGATGAAATTTGGTATGGATATAGTTTGAGACTCGGGGAAGGACATAGCTTACTTTTTCTAATTGAAGCTTTAAAGTATCAGGAGTTCGTCGCTGATTAAGATATTATACAAATTCTTTCATATTTGTTTACTGTGGTTAATAAGGACTTTATTGCGCAAATAAAAAAATACGTGCAAAATCTCTTGCTGCCCAATTTTTATTCTGTTTTCAATGTTAGTACTTTATTATTTAATATTCATGGATAAACTGGTGATAAGTGATAACACATATTTTTTTTCATGTTTATTGGCTATTTCAGAGCTAGATCTGACCACGTGGCCGTGAGAGCTGTCGGCTATATTTGGTACTAGCATACAAAACACAACCGTTGAGTCTCAGTTCATACGACATTTAGACGACCTCCATGGCGTAATGGTCAACACGCTAGACCGCCAACCCGGAGGTCCTGGGTTCGATCCCCAGCCAGGGCAAGTTGGAAAATGACCTTTTCCAATTTTTCCTGGGTCTTGGATGTTTATCTATATATGTATTTGTTATAAAATATAGTATCGTTGAGTTAGTATCCTATAACACAAGTCTCGAACTTACCATAGGGCTAGCTCAATCAGTGTAATTTGTCCCTATATATTTATATTTATTATTTATTTATTATTATTATACAATAGGGGTGGCGACAGGGTTCGAAAAGTATGATTGTAATTAGTCCGTCTTTTAGATTATCAAAAAATAATGGACCCTTATTTTTTAGTTTAACAAAAAAGTACAAATTCCCAAAGATGCGGAGCGTCAAAGTTCCGGAGTGGGGGCTTGCGAAGTCACCGCTAAGTAAAAATCGTACCCAGTCGTGAAGTCATGCAAAATTTATATGCGCTATATATCTTTGTCATTTTTGGTTTCTCAGAGAAAAGAAAAAATACATGTACAATATTTTTTAATATCTTACCGATGAACTAAAAATAATTTTCCATCCGGCATGCCTATTCTCAAATCATATGTGGTCCATCCATATCCTTGTTGGTTACTCTTTTATCCTCAACTTTACAACAATTCATCCCAGTGATTAGAAACAGATGCAGAAGCAATGTTTCTGTTTCCAATCATTAGTTGCTTTGCTTATAAACTTATGCAGCGATGAAGTCGACATTCTGCACATGTGTCCCTTCATGTTCCGTTTTAGTTCCGTGTAGTTCCACATTGATGAGACGGAACTTGCTCACTGCGAATATTATATTAAAGGAAATAATTAGTCTATAAAATATAATAAAACAGTTAAAAAAGTGTGTTTGTAGTCTGTATGTACTTTATACATATTTTTAAAAATCACATTGGTGGTGATGGAGACATAGTAATAAAGTAAAAAAAAGTCTGTCTGTTTGTCTGTGTGTCTTTTGTACAATCTCCGGAAGTACTAGACGGATTAGAATGATTTTTTTTATTATATAGCTGTAAGCTTGGGCGACATATAGGGTATAAATGATTTTGAAAAATGGAACACCTGATGCTGAACTATTAATGGCCCAGCTAAACCATAAGAAATATAAAAATGACGCCTTAGCAAAAGTTGTTCAGCCGCATTTTCCAGGGACATTAAGTTCACGCAAACGAAGTCGCGGGTTTCGGCTAGTAATAAATAAATAAACATACTGATTGATCTACCCCAAAGTAAGTTTAACTTATTATGATAATACTCAACGATACTAAATGTTGTAATAAATACATATTTATATTAACACCCAAGAATAAAAAAAAAATAAGGGTCTGTTTCGACATCCAGAAAAAGTGTCTGATTTGACTAGTTTTCATTTAACGGATAATGATCTGCGAGGGAAGAGAAGCAGCTGGAATAAATATTCCAGCTGCTTCTCTTCTTTTTGAGATTTTTTTCTTATCTCTCAGACCAGCATGGAAGAATTCTATTGTATTCAAAGCAAATAAAGCGCGACACAGAAAGCACAATATATCGCAGTAAATATTTGCACTCGAGGTATCCTAGGATTCCTAGGCATTCAGAGGCTGGCTCAGAATGGAAATGGGGAATCGATTCGGACCGTCCAGCTGGAATTCCTGGGCTAAAGACTATTTAATAAAACGGAATAGGTACCCTACGTAAGTGTTACAGGAGTCTGTATAGTAATTACTTTGTAGTACTTACCTTACATTCAAATAATAACTCAAAACATTTGGCCAAGTGCATGTCAAGCCGCGCGCAGTGTAGGGCTCTATAGTTGCGAATGCGGATTTTGAGTTCACGCCACTAAAAAAGTCTAAAACTTTTTTTTACATTTTTGGTAGCCTAAAACTTTTTAATTTGGAAGCCCTACTTAGCCATTATAGTTTTGCTCTGAATATTTTCATGTGTCCATATAGAACCGTTTAGAAGATAAAGGGGGGGGGGGGGGGGGGGGGGACTTGACTTTAGCCAAAATTTGCACTATAAAAAAATATGTTTATTTCGTTTACAGAAAAATTGTGTTTACAAACATCGTTGTGAGGACTGCCTATTAAGCAAATAATGCTTGTGCCAGACAGACCTGCTTTTTCTTAACTTACGTTAAACTAAAACACATTTCAAAATAGAAGAGCATGACAAACACAATTTTTTTAATTAAAAATTAGTTTTATGATTAAGTAAGAAAACCAAATATTTCAGACACAAATCCCCAAATCGAAAAATGATGTTCACAAGCTCAATAACTTTGAAATACCTATTCAACGATACCCCACTTTACTTGTACGGTAGCTACCTAAAAAATGTATTTTAAGATTTCAGTTTACCACATTTTCGGCATAATTAATTAATACACATTCTCATACCAAATTACAGCTTTCTATTACTTATAGTATCTGAGCAAATCTGCGGACAGATAGACATGACATAGACATGGTGAAACTTTAAGTTTCTTGTCTACTACGGAACCCTAAAAATGTGGGAGTGACCTAGATAGCCATCTGGTTTCTTAACAAGAACTGCACTGTGTATTTTATTGTGTTGTGTCTACCCTGCACAGAATTTAAAATTAACCTTATTATTCTTAAAAGGTAACACGAAACTACACAAAGAAAAACCGCCAATTTTATATTCATTCATTCACTCCATTCAGCGTATTTCAAAGACGTTTACCGCCATTAATAAACGCTTTAAGCGAAATAACGGCTTCTTTCTCATTCTCATGGTGATCGGTGTTATCAACGGAACAACAAAGGTGGCGGAGGCTTTTCGGGAAACTTGAACGACGATAACAAAAGGAGGAAAGCCCAGAACGAAAGCTCTTTCAAATTTAGATTGCCTCAAAATAGCTTTAAAATTCTCGAAAAAGTATGTAGGTATTCAAATTTATAATATAAGAGTTACGCATGCTTTAAATATGTAAATACACACTGACTTTAATAAGTTTTGAAAAAATGTCGTGTATGAAATAAATTCCTCCATCCATATACGTAATCCTAATTTGTGTATGACATAAGGTAAAAAAGTTGCGAAAATGATTTTCGATTTAGACCACGTGGTTACGCCCGTCCAAAACTTCCGCGTGACCATGAACTCCGGCCGGCCGGCAGGCTTTCTGTTGGATTACGTATATGGATATACGTAATAAAAATTTGTGTATGACATAAGATAAAAAAGTTTTTTAGTAACTTTTTTCAACTTTCTATTACATTAAAAAAATGTTTGTTTGTTTATAAAGCTTTATTGTACACAAAAAAGAACACAGATACAAATCAGAAAAGTAAACATACAACGGCGGACTTATCCCGTATAGGGATCTCTTCCAGTCAACCGGCCAGTAATTGAGAGGAATGTTTACTTATTAAGCGTTTGGGGTAGAAGTAGTACAATTTAAATTTACAGAAAGGTACTGCACAAAAAAAAAATATACAGGTATGTAAACTACACAAACACAACTAAGATAAACTTACATATAAGAATACACATATATATACATATATGTTTATACAAGCTTATACAATGGCCTCAAGTTCAATATCAGCACATTTACAAGATGTAGAAGCTGAAATAACGTTTACTATTCACCTGGACATGAAAATGCGATCAAAAAGTTCTACAATGTAAATCCGTGCTCCACTTTGGAAACGTCTACTAGTTAGAAAAGTACCATTATCGTCCAAGATCGAAGTAGCAGATGTTCTGGCAACTACCATTAGGCCAGGATTAGACTGTTACTATTAAGTTTTGTTTGCTTCGTTAGAAACGGTAGAAACTCAATGAAAATCACTACTTGTTCCATAAGGAAAGATATCTTTCTACTCTACTTAGAAAGTTATGACGTTAAACTTTATTTGAAAGAAACAATATTAAAAATGACAAACTCTTTAATTCGAATTTTAACAATTTAGATGATTAAGACTATAAAGTGTCACAGAGAGGGGTCGTGGGTTAGCAGCCACGAGATTCGTTAGTCTAGAGTAGTAGCAAGTACTCAGCTTTGGAGTCGCTGTAGCCCGGCTGAATGATTTTTTTCAGGGTGAATGATTTAAAAAAATGTTGTTTTGTTCTATAGAAGATCCGTAATTTTCTTGCTTAATTTACTGTTAGAAACATATGGCTATGTAGGTAGACCACTGGAAAAAAAATACCCCATAGTTCACCTGGGTAGAACACGGGAACTAAAGGGTGAAAATAAGTATGTATAAATGTTAAGATATCTACGATATGCTAAGAAAAACGCAGAGTTGACGTCAGGCAGGCGGCCAGGCAACCGGTCGTAAATAATTATAGCCAAATCGTCTTCAAAAACACTTTGTTTTCTCTTTGGTCTTCGGCATTCCTGACATCCATTGACAAGCGTATGTGATGTGGCCTTTGAGTCTTGCTACCCTAGGCTTTGTCTACTATTCAGATATCCTAAACAGTACGGGTTGCAAACTGTGGTTCGTACAGCAACCTTGAGTAGTTATTGAGACATAGAAATTAAATCAAGTTCAAGGTGAGGTTTTTTGTTAAATTAATTAAAAGCATGAACTATATGAGTTCGACGACGTGATTTTAGTGTATCTTTTTTCTAATTTTATCAGACAGATTTATTAATGCTCTTATTTTACAGAAGCAAAACATTAGTAGTTTCCTAATAATCGTTTAACCAGCATAATTAAACACACCGCCACTTTCCCCTAATCTTAACCCTCCGCTGCATACGTGCGGGTCAATTTGGCCGACAGTGGAAACTCGATCGGAGCTGTCAATGGTGCGGCAACCCTCATCTGCGCGGGTGTGACGGCCCTGCGTGATTGGACGCGAGTGTATCTGTCAATAAAATACCCAAGGTAGGTATCATTTGGAGCCACGAGAACAACGTTACCTGTCTTTATTATTTTTTAGGGTTCCGTACTAAAAACGGGTCCCTATTCTTAAGATTCCACCGTCCGTTTATCTGTCACCAGCCTAGGCTGTATCTCATGATCTGTGATAGCTAGACAGTTGAAATTTTCACAGAGGATGTATTTCTATCGCCGGTAAAACAACAAATACTAAAAACAGAATAAAATAAATATTTGAGTGGGACACACAAACAAACGTGATTTTTTTTATAGATAATGGTACGGAATCCTTCGTGCGCAAGTCCGGCTTGCACTGGCCAAAGTAAAAGAGGCACATCGAGAATTCGCTGGAATGATGATATACGCAAACTTGACAAAATGATGGTCATAAATCGAATTGTACAAAGCTTGGAAGGATATGGGGATGACCTCTTTCCTTGAACTATAAAAAAATTTGAATGATTTACTTTCATAAAATATGGTACCTTTCAAAACATATTAAACAATACCTTATGTTATATAATTTATACTTCTATTAGAGAACAATCTTTTTCCTATTAAATTTACGACCCTCTTAGATACGACTTGATACTGTAGCGCCATCTATTATTTGCCAAAGAAGGCCCTGACTTTCAAACGTTGACCACCAACAACTTTTAAATGGCAGGACCGATATTCATCAAACATAGCCACGAACCACCGCAAGGGAACTTACTAAAAACCCTATCGAAATTGGTCCATCCGTTCGAGCGCTACGATGGCACAGGCAGACAGAAAGACCGACAGACGTAAGCGTCATTTTATTACAAGCCTCTTTTTTTGGGGTTACAATTCATTTTTTTTTAATTCATATAATTATTTTTTTAGTATTTATTTATTTTATTTTTATTTATTTAACTTTATTACAATACATGTAAATGGCGGACTTAAGGCCTGAGGCCTTTTCTACCAGTCAACCAACTGGTGATGCTAAGAAAGCAATCTTTTGGGGGTAAGTACAGCAAACAATAAAGAAAATATATTGTTATATCAAAATGTATACATATATATATATCTATCTATACATATAATAAAACAGTAAAAAAAGTGTGTCTGTACATTAAATATATTTCCAAAAAAAATATTGGGGGCGATGGAGACGTAGTAATAGAGTAAGAATTTAAAAAAAAAGTCTGTCTGTTTGTCTGTTTGTACACGCTAATCTCCGGAAATACTGGACGGATTCGAATGAAACTTTTTTTGTTATATAGCTATTAAGCCTGGGCAACATATAGGGTATAAATGATTTTGGAAAATGGAACGCCTGATGCAGAACCATAATGGTCCAGCTAAACTATAAGAGATATAATAAGCGGCCAAGTGCGAGTCGGACTCGCCCATGAAGGGTTCCGTAGTAGTATTTTTTTTTAATTTTTATATTTGAATTGATTGAATGAAAGGTAAATTGCAGTCTATGACATATTAAAAAAAAACTTCTTACTAGATCTGGTTCAAACCAATTTTCGCTGGTAGTTTTCATGGTAATGAACATCATATATTTTTTTTAGTTTTATCATTTTCTTATTTTAGAAGTTACGGGGGGGGGGGGGGACACACTTTTTTCCACTTTGGAAGTGTCTCTCGCGCAAAGTATTCGGTTTAGAATAAAATGATATTAGAAACCTCAATATCATTTCTGAAGACCTATCCATAGATACCCCACACGTATGGGTTTGATGAAAAATAGTTTTTTTAATTTCAGTTCTAAGTATGGGGAACCCCCGAAATTTATTGTTTTTTATCTATTTTTGTGTCAAAACCTTAATGCGGTTCACAGAATACATCTACTTACCAAGTTTCAACAGTATAGGTCTTATAGTTTCGGAAAAAAGTGGCTGTGACATACGGACGGACAGACAGACAGACATGACGAATCTATAAGGGTTCCGTTTTTGCCATTTGGCTACGGAACCCTAAAAATGCCGCCTTAGTAAAAGTTGTTCAGCCTAATGAGCATTTTCCAGAGACATAAAGTCTACGCGAACGAAGTCGCGGGCTTCAGCTAGTATAATATATATATATATCGAATATAATAAACCTACACAAAAATATACATATATATTTAATTATTAAATTCTATCTATGTAGGTTAACGAGTATGATGTATCTAAACACGAATTTATTATTTTATTTCTGCTGGAGCTTGAGGTGAGTAAATATTATTCTTTCTTTCTCTTTTTTCATGGCCTAATATTTCGCTGGCCAAATAGTGTTCGGCATCATAGAGTCGAGTAAACATGGGATAAAAATAAAAGCGATTGGTCAAGAAATAGGATATATCGATGAGATTCCGATACAAAGTTGCGTAAGTATTTATTTTGTACTGTATTTACTTTCATTGCCAATTGTATTAGGCTCGACATACATTTTGTTATAAAAGAAAATATTCAGTATTTTGTTTTGTATAAATAACTTTCCTTCTGGCACAGTTGGGTAACAGTGCCAATTATCTAGTCGTAGATGGATAAATATTGAACTATTGTTTTTCGAAATTAGGACTTTGTCGTCATAATTAACTGTTGAAATTCAGAATGACACTGATAAATGACATACCACCTGAAGTTAAGTAATCTTTGGATGTTATAGTCTTAGGGTTTATCTACTCCGTAATGAATAAAGACATGACTTTGTGTAATCTATATAATATATATCTAGCTATGCCCGCGGGCTTCGCTTCCGTTGGGAATTTCGGGATAAATAGTACCCTATGTCCTTCCCCGAGTCTCAAACTATATCCAAATTTCATACAAAACGGCCCTGACCCTAGACCAAAATACAACTTTCTATACAAACGTAGTCTACGTTTTATTTCAAAACGACATGTCCGATTTGGGCAAAATTTTGTAATTTTAAAGATATTGCAATTATCTAGGTTTATAACTAGTTTCCGACATTAAAAATATGAACATGAAATAGAATATAGTGTTTTATATCATTTTTGACCATTAGTATGGGAAACTTCTAAATCGTTATATTTTCTTTCCAGTTCATAATTTTAGTGTAGGAAACCAGTTATAACCCTAGATAATTGCAATTTCTTTACAATTACCAATTTTTACAGGAATCTGACATGTGGTTTCAAAATTAAACGTGTACTACGTTTGTATGGAGAAGTCTAGGGTCGCCGGACTCTTAAGTAACAAACAAACAAATATACAAACTCACTTTCGCATTTATAATATTAGTAGGATTCATACAAAGCAAGTTAAAGAGTGATTAGTTTTAAAACTTTGTGTTTTATCATTGACATGAGGTGTGAGATGGGTCAGTGGCAACTTTGAAACTAAACATTCGTTGAAAAGGGTACAGGAATCCGGCAATAGGTTAGTATACTTATCATCTATTTTTATTTTACAAGCTTTTATTTAGCTATTATTATTATTTTATTTAGCCATTATTATTTTATTTAGCTAATATTTATTTTATTTAGCTATTATTTTACTGCCTCCGTGGTGTAGTGGTTAGAGCGTTCAGCTCATACCCGGAGGTCGCGGGTTCGATTCCCGGCGGGGGCAACGACTTTGTGTTGTTGTCCTAGTTTGGTCAGGACATTGTAGGCTGATCACCTGATTGTCCGATAAGTAAGATGATCCGTGCTTCGGAGGGCACGTTAAGCCGTCGGTCCCTGTCACTGTCTTTGACATTGGTCGTTACCTAAAACCATGTCAGAGGCCTTTAAGGCGGTTTAAAAACTCTGACACTAGTGTTAGACACTAACACACACGATAAGAAGAAGTAAGAAGAAGCTATTATTTATTTTATTTTATTTCACCTGTCCCGCTAAACCGGTATCTGTCAGTCTATAAACAAATCTTGCGAGTTAAATTTGACCCACCCGGTTTCCGATTTTGCAAGCATGCGTATATCGCGTGACAGTACAATATTATGATGACATGGAGCAAATCTGATGATGGAGCCGGAAGGTGGCCATAACTCTCTCCATAGGGCTCGTTTGTTTCGTATTGAGAAGCACTTTAAAAGCTTGTATAATTTTTTTTTTAATTGTTTCTTTAAGAAAATGCGGACATTACTAAATTAGACAAACTAATACAAAAGATTTGCCTTTACTACTAAAAACGATATCTTCTTCATCGTGTCGTCAAAGGAAAGACTTTGTATTTTGCTATAGTATCCCACTTGAGTGTACTTTAAATGACTCCTAGACTTGGCAAAACCAAAGGTACTGAATGTATATATTTGAGGCTTTAAGGCCATTCGCAACGGGGTCGTAAATATAATTTAATCTTATTTTATCTAAATTAGCAAAGCCGTTTGACATAGGTCTATAACGCGCTGAAGCTCCAACAACTTTACAAAAGTAAATCTTAGATTATAGACTTAAAATATCATGATGTGCTTTTAACGTGCAAAATGTACATTGTTAATATAATTAACTACTGAAAGAAACAGTAAAAATAAGTAGTAACTTACTCAAAAAAGTATTGTAGTATTTCTGAATGATCTGTTCTGTTCTGTTCTGAGTCCGCCAAGCCAGCAGTTAGCTAGGATGCATTACTAGCGCTCTCGCTCCTCCGTGCTTCGGAAGGCACGTATAATCAGATATGTCAGATGCCTTTAGGCAGCTTGACAAATCTGACATTAGTGTTGGCCACTTGCACACACGAAAAGCAAGCAAGCAGTTGTTCGAGCATGGCGATGCTACCTTGTTGTTATACTGAGGATGCCGTGCGTGCGATGCGTGAAGAGGTAACAAATAAACAAACAAATATACAAACTCACTTTCGCATCTATAATATAAAAATGAATCGCAAAATGTGTTGGTAAGCACCTAACTCAACAACGCCTGGACCAATTTGGCCAATTCTTTTTGTAAAATGTTCGTTGAAATTCAAAGATGGTTTTTACGGCGAGAAAAATTCGAAAAATTGCCGGAAAAACCCTAAAAACAGCCCTTTTCTTTTTCCCATACAAACGTACATTTTGACAGGCTATATTTGGCAGTACGAAGTCTGCCGGGTCAGCTAGTTTATAATATTAGTAAGGAATGAGGATAAGGATTACTTTAAACATTTTTTCACTGACTGTACTTTTTTTGCTTAAACAATAGATATGTTTTTTAAATTAATGCGTGGTCGAAAGTCGCTAGAAGAAAAATATTAAAATTTTTGATTCTGGCGACTGGGACCGCGGTCCGAGTTAATTGCGGTCCCAGTTGACGTCATCCTCGTTATACTATCATAGCTCGGAAAACCAGTTGTACTTGTAGTTGAAGTATTGTATTATTTCTGAGTGATGATATAAATTAAATACGTGTCCCATGCTGGTCTGGGAAAAATAAAAAAAAACTTAGAATGTACCAGCTACTTCTCTTCCCACGCAGATCGTAAAAGCCGATCGAGGGAATGGACAAAAATGCAAATCATGTTAACAGGCGATGCGGCTAGCAACCCATCACTGTATTGATTGCTTTTCCATCTTCTCGCCCACCATGACGCTAAAAGTGGCTTTTGGGTCTTGCGGCCCTGGGCTCTGCATAGAACCGCAAGACCCAAAATGCTCTGTCTGCCCCATTAGGGATAAAGACGTGATAGTATGTATGTATGTATGTATGATGATATAAAACAAAATCTAGCAAAGTTGCGGCCCATCAACAAACTCTACCTTTGTTGTCCATACATCATTCGCAACTCGCCAACTGAGTTAGCGCTATCTGACTGAAACAAATGGATTTTACGAAGTAGGTCTCAACTTTTTGCCGACGACGAAACAGCTGTTTACACTGTACAGTCAAGTCACATAATTAATTTTATTAAACCTTATTTCATATGTATTCATATATTTGCGGAGAACCATCAGGCCCAACGTCCCAACGACTTATCCGTGACGCACTTTTTAGTCTGTGAAAATAGAACCCTTGCTGCTGAGGTTGAAAGTGCTTTGGTTTGAATGTTACTTATCTAACCGCTTAGAACTGCACGGTTGTCCTAGGTCACTTCGTCTCTTCCTGTGGTTTTAGGACAAGCATATTGGACAAAAACAGGGATGCCGTCTAGCTACGGCAGGTTGTTACATACAAGCATGTCTTATGGAGTTCTTAGTATGGCCGGCTAACGAGATACCTAGCTCGATCCTTTACTTTTATCTTGAATCTATCTTGAAAAGACTTTAAAATCTTTCTAAATGTTCATTTCCACACATACATACATACTATCACGTCTTTATCACTAATGGGGCAAAGCTTTTTGGGTCTTGCGGTTCTATGCAAAGCCCAGGGCCGCAAGACCCAAAAGCCACTTTTAGCGTCATGGTGGGCGAGAAGATGGAAAAGTAATCAATACAGTGATGGGTTGCTAGCCGCATCGCCTGTTGACATGATTTGCATTTTTGCCCATTCCCTCGATCGGTTTTTACGATCTGCGTGGGAAGAGAAGCAGCTGGTACATTCTAAGTTTTTTTTATTTCTCCCAGACCAGCACCAGAGTTCATTTCCATGTTAATATTATTTTGAGTTTTATAAAAAATTCAAGATATACGTAGAAGGTGGGCCCTGATATCTCGTTAGCTGACTTTACGAGAGCCGTTATAAAAAATATACTCGTATACCCTCATCTGTTATCTTACAGATAAGGGTAGGTATATATTTCTTATAACAGATAGTGATAGATAATTTTAAGATTTAAAATAATGATTCCCGACGAGGGCAACGACTTTGTGTTGTTGTCCTAGTTTGGTTAGGACATTGCAGGCTGATCACCTAATTGTCTGATAAGTAAGATGATCCGTGCTTCGGAGGGCACGTTAAGCCGTCGGTCTCGTCACTGTCTTTGACATTGGTCGTTACCTAAAACCATGTCAGAGGCCTTTAAGGCGGTTTAAAAACTCTGACACTAGTGTTAGTCACTAACACACACGATAAGAAGAAGTGCACTATTAGATCTCATTATTTTAAATCTTAAAAATTTTCATCGGTGTCCTCTCGGGGCAGTGTAAACCGTCCCTGCAAAGTTGCGAGCGCCCGCGGGAAGGGTTGCGGTGACTTCGCGTCGCTTTAACTTATCTGTTAGATATATCTTGTGAGGTATTCCCGTGACGGCGTGTATTCAATTCGATCTCGGCATTTCCTTCTACCTTTATTAGGTGTGGGGTTACTGCACCATATGTGTCTTTAAATCAGCCACAGGAAGTCCACAGTTGGACTTAGGCCCAAGGGAGGAATCCAAGGGGTCATGGGGTCATGACCTCCCATTGGGCTGGGTCCAGGACCTAGGTGGATCACTAATTTAAATTATATTTTTATATAAATAATAATAAATTATAAAATATATTTTTTGTCACAATACGCTATTTCCCAACAAGTCAAATCAGATACTACCTCCTTTTTTATACGTCAAAACAAACAGTTTCTATTAGATTTTGTATGAAATACAGGCAGATGATGTCATAGTCAGGAGTCAAATAGCGCTCTTATTATCAGTTTTTCTGCAAATATTTTTTTTTTCGCCACGAGTGACATTCGACCTTACGCCCAAGCCTATACCATAAGCACATCCAATTGTGCTACCATCCCTCCGAAACATCCTGAAAACACATCATCATCGTTTCAGCCGCATAATGTCCACAGCTGGACATAGACCTCTCCCAAAGATTTCCAAAATGACCAATCTAGAGCGGCTTGCATCCAGCGCCTTCCAGCAACCTTGGTCAGGTCGTCAGACCACATTTTCGACTTCTACGCAGACAATGTCGCGGGTAAAAGCTATTCGAAAAATAAGGATAAACCTATTGTGTTCATCTTTGAGGAGCCAAGCAGTCGCGGGCGGGCACGGGCAAACTGACATCTTTAAAAAAGCAATTATTAAAAAAAAAAGAGTGTATATACTTATTTATGTACACGCGTTAGAATATATAGAAGTTATACTTCTTTGGCGTGAACGTAGATACAGTACAGCCAGATCGTGGGGTAACTTCATATACTGTTGCTTTTTTCTGTCGGTGTGCGCGCGCATCGTAAAAAATCACTCTCATCATTTTTCCCAATCGCGCCAAAAGAAGTATAAATTCAAAAAGTGTGCGGCACTAAATAAATAATTCTCAATGAAACTCCCTGCACCATCGATGCTCTAAAACTTACAAGCATAAATTCCACGTAGTACAAAGTTCGGTAAATAAGGAAATCAGAATTTCGCTCACGGCGCGACTTACTTAGGAGTTTCGTGTCTCATTAACAACCTTTGGCTCGCTAAGTAACGGAGATTCAGACTATTTTGTAAAACTCGTTTCGGAAAGATATGTAGGCGAAAATTTGGCATAGCCGTAGTAAACATTACTTAAATGTTCCTAGCTGAAATTTGTAGATTAGAAAACTTCACTGGGTATTGAGTCTTGCGGCCCTGAGCTCCGTCTGCTTTGAGCCGCAAGATACCAAATGCTCTCCACAGATTTTGTCAAAGAATTAGCTCAATCAGACTCAATTCTGATGGTTTGCTAAAAAACATTAGAGGTATGAACAAGTTAAATAAAAGCTTGCAGTCATACCTCTATATTTGCTACTAAACATTAAAACAAACATTTTCTATGAGATTTGTATAAAATTTAAATAATGGCGTCATAGTTTTTCGAAGTTGACTTCAAGAAACTATGACGCGACGCCATTTATTTATGACGCTATTTAAATAGCGCTCTTAATATCGGTTTTTCTGCAATCATAAATCTAAAATCACATTGAAAATGAATATGATCATTACAAATGGCATTACTTTTAGAAATTTCATTTTTTTAACAGTTTAAATAATTCATTTTCGACCTAGAAAAGTACCCAAATCACATGGTTGACGCAAAATAAATATGATTATTACATACACCGTTCTGTAATGTAATACTTATATTCATTGTGTTCCGTCGCATTTTTCGCGATGCTCCATTCATAGCATTATTTATATTTTTTTCATACATCGCTGTTGGAAAATAAATGACAGAGAACAGTGGCGTACTAGAGGGGAGGCCTTTGCCCAGCAGTGGGACAGTATAGGCTAGTAAAAAAAAAAAATCGCTGTTGGGAGTTTTATCCAGGTTGCACGCGCTTAAAAAGTAATGTTTGTTATGAAATATATACAATTGGTGGATGGAAATTGCTAATATCCAGCGGTGATTCTGACTGTTGATATTATGATGATGATTATACTAAACGTGATGATAATATACGTGTGTATTTTAATTTATTTGTTTTTTGCAAAATCGAGAAAACATTATCTATCTACCAGTGAAGGTGTGTAGGTATTTGGCTCGGTATAGCCGGCTATTTGACAAATTGAATCACACTAACTATAAAGGCGAAATGTGTGTGTGTTTGTTACTTCTTCACGCGCAAACGGCAAGACCAATTTTGATAAAATTGGGTATGCAAGAAGCTGACACCTTAAATTAATACATAGACTCCTTTTTCCGCAATAACACCGCGGGTGCAGCTAGTAAGTAATAAAATATTAATTAAGTTCCTTAACAATAAACAAACCTGTAACTTATATTTTTTCATAACAAAAACTTTATATACTTGGATCCGCTAGGGCAAACTATAAGGAATCGATTTATATGATATCTTCGTTCCCTCTATCTACACGTAATATAGATAATACAATTTCTGGAAATAAGTTTACATAGTAAAAGTCCTAATGTACCTAGGATTAGATATGCAGTGAGAACACTAATACCTACTACACTACTGTAAACAACCTAGTTACCAAATAAACAATTTTTTATTTTTTTTATTTTTTACTACACTATAGGTCTTATAATAACAAGAATTAATGAGGTTGAAAATTCATTTAAAGTGGGTCGAATTTAAGGTACCTACTATAGATACATAATATCACGTCTTTATCCCTAATGGGACAGACAGACATTTTGGGTCTTGCGGCTCTAAGCAAACAGAGCCCAGGGCCACAAGACTCAAAGGCCTCTTTCAGCGAGAAGGTGGGCAAGAAGGTACTAAACATGTAGTAAAAATTGTAAACTCCTAATTATAGAGCTCCATCAATGCCTTACGAGGCACCAAACACCAAAATATTTTTAGGGCTTGGTAGGCCGAGCTTTTGAGTTTTTAAAACCATCTTATATCATATCTCAATATAAAAATACTGTTTTAAAATATGAAAAAAGATATGTCTTCGTAGGATCTTGTGTAGTCAAATTCGCATTAAATTACATGATCTAACAAACTTCACTCGATAAAAAAACCCAAAATAACCCCTTTTCGTAATATTTTTTCAAACTATTACTTTTCGCGTTCATTCCCTGCTCTCCGTTTCCCAGTCAGACGAGATATGTAAAAGTCTGCGGGGTGCCTCACAGATCACTCCGCACCTCATCCGAGTGGCCCTGGGCTCTGTCTACTTAGAGCCGTAAGGCTCAAAATGCTCTGTCTGTTCCATTAGGGATAAAGACGTGATATTATGTATGGCAGGTACCTTAAATTCGACCCACTTCAAGTTAGTTTTTAACCCCAGTATTTCATGTTTAAATTCAATATAATACTGCAAAAACCTAGTAACTGTTCGTTGTACTAGTAGTGCTACGAATTCGTAGATTTTGTCGGAATTTTTCGTAGCTCTGCTACGAAACGTCTACGACAGACTCCTACGACCTACGGCACTATACGCTAGCTGCAGAGTACGATGTAATATAAAATCCGCCTATACTTATTTTGTATCTGTACAAAGTTAAAAGTAAATAACCAGCCAAGTGCGACTTGGACTCACGCACAAAGGGCTCCGTACCATTTATCTATAAAAAAAAAGCGTGTCCCTCATGTCCTGCTTCATGTTCAATGGCCGACTTGATGCAGTGCACAGACAATGCTGTTGCTGTGGCCTCCTACTGGTCGGGAATAATTTGATTTAGAATATTTAGTCATCGACACGACGAAGAAGAAGAAGAAGTCGTGTGTTGTATGAGAGCCCGACTTAAATATTTATTTTATTCTGTTTTTAGTATTTGTAGTACAACAACTATCTAGCTTTCATGTTTCATTAGTTATAGCCTAAACTGCCTCCGTGGTGTAGTGGTTAGAGCGTTCGGCTCATACCCGGAGGTCGCGGGTTCGATTCCCGGCGGGGGCAACGACTTTGTGTTGTTGTCCTGGTTTGGTTAGGACATTGTAGGCTGATCACCTGATTGTCTGATAAGTAAGAGGATCCGTGCTTCGGAGGGCACGTTAAGCCGTCGGTCCCGGTCACTGTCTTTGACATTGGTCGTTACCTAAAACCATATCAGAGGCCTTTAAGGCGGTTTAAAACTCTGACACTAGTGTTAGTCACTAACACACTCGATAAGAAGAAGAAGTTATAGCCTGATGACAGACAGAAGGACATGAGTGTATAAATTTACTTTAAAAAAAATCTCTTAACGAGTTTCTCGATCCAAAACCGTAAATGAAACGAACTGTCCTTTCTTATAAAATAAAATTAGTTGGCACTCTCCACCATAGAAGAAGTACCCGTTAAACTAACTTTAACTATGGGTAATATAGATATAGCACTTACACGTAAAAAAAATTAGGTTATATGACCTAAACAGATCAACATAAGCAAAAGGATTTTTTGTCCGTACATTTATCTATACAATCTGTATAAATAATACCGCCCCAATAAAAAAGTCTGAATGTTTTTATAAAAAAATAATGAAAATATTTTGACTTTCGCCAAAAAACAACACCTCATGCAAATTAAGTCATTTCTCCTAAAAACGATCGAGAATATTCGAAAAAACAAGCACGAATTCCATGTGCGAAGGCGGTTTTTGCTTTTTATAATCGAAACGTGGCAGTTTCAACAGACTCACTGCGAAATTTCGAACCGCAAAACATAGCCGTCTTTTTGGAGGATGTTTTTTCGACTCGGTTGTTAGAATATTTTCGTTCACAGTACACCAAAAGTGAGTGACATATCGCTTCGCTATTCAAAGCGTTCTTTTTGTTATTTATGTGTTGGTTGACTCACAAAGGTTTTGAATGGAAAATATTCCATAAAGGTTTGTTTAATAAGTAGTGTTTCATTCTTGAATAAAGTCCTTGATTTTTCTTTGAAACTATTTATTTTATTACAATACAATTCAATTACAAAGTAATAAATATACACAAAAGTAACAAATAAAACTAAACTTAATAAAATTAAAACTAATAGTTAAGGAAAAATAGTTTTTTTATTAAATGCATTCTGAAGTTGTGAAATATGTTGTAATATTTCTTATATTTTTGACAGATTTCTAAAAAGGAGAAAGTTATTAATTTGCTATGTTAGGTACGGAATGAAATGTTACGAAACTCGAATTTGATTAAAGACTTTCAATGTTACGCGATATTTTCTACAATCAATTTATGATTACTTAAATTGAAATTCCAAAATAAGTACGCATAATCAAAGATAATATAATTACTAACGTTACAGATACCCAACGCCGTAGAAACGATTTGAGGATAAGTAGGCATAATTGGGAGTTGCGGGTACGCACACAGGCATGGCAGCAGACACGACTAGCAAAAAGTGACAGAAAAAATGTTGAATATGCTTTAAAAATATCTATTCATATTTATGACATTATTTAAATAAGAGCAATAAAAGAATTAAATGTTTTAATTATTACCTTCTTCTTCTTATCGTATGTGTTAGTGACTAACACTAGTGTCAGAGTTTTTAAACCGCCTTAAAGGCCTCTGACATGGTTTTAGGTAACGACCAATGTCAAAGACAGTGACCGGGACCGACGGCTTAGCGTGCCCTCCGAAGCACAGACCATCTTACTTATTAGACAATCAGGTGATCAGCCTGCAATGTCCTAACCAAACTAGGACAAGAACACAAAGTCGTTGCCCCCGCCGGGAATCAAACCCGGGACCTCCGGGTATGAGCCGAACGCTCTAACCATTGCACCACGGAGGCAGTTAATATAATTATTACCTATAGCGCTATCTAGTGACAAGAAAGAGAAAAAATATGTTTATAAGGCGATAGGCAGGCATGGTATAAATTATCAGACCCAGTTCTCTCTCCAGCATAAAATCTACAGTTTAAAAGCTTTGTTTAAAAGTGCTGCGTTCTGGCAAAACATTTAAAACATAAAATATCCACCAGCGGAGCTAAAAATCTCCACTGCGGAGCTGCACCTGCAACTGACGCCATTTTTGCATAAACTTTGGTTACTGAAACGCAAAAAACTATCTTCCCATTTGTATAGTAAGATCTATGATTAGATTACTAGTAGCTCTGTGAGCTGTAAACTTTTGATTCACCCCGATCAGTTGATGTTTATCGGATAAAAAAGTTGCATTTAACGTAAGGGTCAACAGAAAAGATTTGTAATTTTTGTTTTTTTTTTTTATCTATCAGCTAAATTTTATTTTTAAAGGTTATAAGCCGCATAATTTCGCCTTCTTGAAAATTTTTGAAAAACTGTATTGATATAAAAGTCTGATAATTTTTGAACCATCTCACAAAATTTCACGAAAATTAAAATCACGGTTGAGAAGTGCGACCTATAGGCGAGAATAGCCGGACAGCCGGACAAAAGCATTTTTGGCCAATCTCGAAACTGCGACGCTCGCTGGATAAATTAGGCAAAGAATATAATAATACACACACATACATACGACTATACCTATGTATTTTTGTTTTGCGACTATAAGCAAACAGAGTCCAGGGCCGCAAGACCCGTAGGTCATTTTTAACGTGGTGGTGGGCGAGCGGGCGGAAGAAGGAATCATAATACGTAGAAGACGTGTATGTATTTGTGTGTATTGTATAAATAGTGTATTCATTCTGATATTTATGTTATAGTATATATAGTAGGTATATTATATAATTTTATATTATTTAGTAATATTTTAGAATGTACATATGTACATTGTATTGCTTTTTTGTGCCGCATATTTTTCTCTGTTTATCCCTATGGTTGACTGGGAGAAAATGCTTTTAGCATTAAGTCCGCCATTTGTTAAAAGTATTTTGTACTTTGGAACAATAAAGTTTGATAAAAAAAATAGTGATGGATTCTAGCTACATTAGCTATTAACGTGATTCCGATTTTAGCCCATTCTCGTTTAATAGCAAGCTGATCTATTTTGAAAATGGAATATTTAACTTAATACTTCTTTTAGTTATCCTCTTTAATCATACCTATAGTACTTATTTCTTTTCATACAACTGGCTGGGAAGAAACTGGCCGTTGACCTGGTCACGTGCCGGTCGTTCGTTTTTCAAAAGTTCTAAGGAAGCCGCTGCAGCCACATGGCTGGCGACGTGACCCGACTTCGTCGAGGGAGCTTAGTCTTTTT
Source organism: Acrobasis consociella (assembly GCA_963555685.1). Taxonomy (NCBI): domain Eukaryota; kingdom Metazoa; phylum Arthropoda; class Insecta; order Lepidoptera; family Pyralidae; genus Acrobasis; species Acrobasis consociella. Next base: position 4,372,956 of record OY743109.1, on the reverse strand, counting down.
ATTAATAACACGAATTCCTGATTTCCGTCCTGTATTTTAATATTCGAATTATTCTGTCATATTTTCTTGTTTTGAAGGTGTTTTATTGTTATTTATTTATTTTACTTAACGCCATATGACGTTCTATGTCAGTCAACCATGGGACCAAATAGAGAAATTATCTGGCTGTTGCGACAGAATGTAAGAACTAGGAAGACAAGTATACTGTAATTAAATATTAGAATTATATTCATTGATAAAAGTATTTTTATTAACCTAAAAAGGAATCTCCTCTGGGTCCTGCGCATTATGCGTCCCCTGTCATCGCACCTCTCCCCTTTTCTCGCCTTTTCGAGTGAGTTAAGGGCGAAAACACACACTTTGCCTTGTGCACGGATGTATATTTTCGTTTGTAGTAGGCATAAATAAAAGTGACGTAAGCCTATAGACATAAATAATGTCTATTTCCGAAAATAAATATTTAACAAGTACCTACTATATATTCTGAATGCTACCAGATATTTTATTAAAATATTCCATTTCCTAAATGGGATATCTCATTAGGAAATGGAAAACAGATTTAGGTGATGATAACCACATATAGTGTTAGTTTGGCCATAATTCGCCGGCCTGATACCAATAAATTTGGACAGGCGACTGCTTTACCTGCATAATTAGGCCTTCGGCTACGCTCAATAACACTCACAAAATACTATTACAGAAGTAGATCAAACTTGACTATTGGTAAAAACGCAGTAAAAAAAATCTAGGACTGTGGTAAGAACCATTGAATCCGCTGGATGACAACAAGCCAAATCAGACATTTTTATCTAAGCGTCAAAACAAACATTTTCCAAAAGATTTTTATGAAACACGAAACTGTGACGTCATACTTTTTAAAGACAAATAGCGCCCTTAAGAGCGCCCAAGCCGCTTCACTTTTCATACTTGGATCTTTCTTGGAAAGTTTTGAACTAACAGGAATCTTGTGCGCTATATCTAGGTTTCTATCGAAATAAAAAATTAAAATTTGGAAAAACTAATTCAGTATAATTCTCCAAAAATCTGCTTTTTTGTACAAATTTTACCCGAACTTCGGCCGATCATATAGTACTCATGATTTGTATAAGTAAAAAAAATATTTGCATTGAAACCTTGCAAATGTAATGAAGATTCTAAATGAAAAACATTTATTTCACACACTCGTAAGACTTACTGAAAAAAACGTATCACCTGGAACAAGTTTTATGAAATTTCCGCACCCTATGAAAAGTTAATATTCGTTCAATGAATAGTAAATAATAATACTAAATTCGTACAATATAATGCAAACTGAGCGCTCAGGTGCTATCTCTCTCTTCTCACTTTCCTTGTTTTTCTATCATTGCGCTGGATGAAACAACAAGCATTTCCAACCATGCTCGCGTTGATGATAGACGGACCGGGAAGGGCCGCCTTAATTTTGTTTTTTCTGTATCTAAATTATGTTGAATATACTCTAAATCATGTTGAATATGCGTATGATCAATGAAAAATGATACTCTTTAGTGACGTTTATTTTATGAACTGTAATAAATAATTTATTTTTGATCCGGCATCTTCCCAATTATATAAGAACTTATAGTCCTGCTTGTACTTGTAGTCACTTTCGAAGATACATAAATTCACAAAAAGCTATAAGTTTGTTACATTGTTTAAATTATAATTATAAATTAAATTTATAAAGTCCTCATCGATCCAGTACCTAAAAAAAAAAGATTTATAAGATAAACTAGCAACCCGTCGCGGGTGTACATTACACCTATATATAAAAACCGTCCTCTTGAATCACTTAATCTTCTAATAAAAATTTCCGCAATAAAATCTGTTTCTAGATAGCGCTATAGTTCTACACTATCGTTACATTATGTCAGAGTGCCATTTCAGAGGTAAGCGCTTCGGGGCAAATGGCGCCTGCCTGAAATCTAAATATTAGCTGAAAATGTCCGAGCTTGAAACTAAATGATGATTAGAGCATTATGAAATGAGTGTATCATATTTATTTAGAGCCCGCTAGAACCCATTGTTGGGCCAATGCCTGCCTCTCGGCTCTCCATTTCTCTCTGTCTTACGCTTTTGCCTGCCAGTCCTTTATAAGCTTCAAAGTCGTCGTGCCGTGTGGTTTCCGGTAGTGTAGAATAGGGCCACTCCAAGACCTCCCGTGGATGTCATAGAAGGCGACTTAGGGAATACTCGTACAAGCTAAACAAAACTTATAAACATCAATGAGACCTCTCCAACCCGTCTGGCCAACATGGAGAGTGTAGGCCAAGACCTCTGGCAGCTCTGGCCAGGTTTGGCTCGGGTAGTACAGAGAGGGTCGTGCTCCTGCAGTGGAGCACGACCCTCTACGGCTAGGTTTTCCAAGACGCCGACGTCCGTTCGTTGGGTTCCACAAAGTTACCGTTTTGGCCCACAGTTCGGTCGGCATGCGGCTGACGTAACCGGCCCAGTCCCATTTTAATTAAGCAGCGGTAACGTTCACGTCTGCAACTTTGGTCATGAATCGCAGGGTGGTGTTGCGGACTTTATCTATTCTCTTGATATTAAGCATACTGCGCTCCATGGCACGTTGGCAAACCCCGAGCCCGGACCCCTGAGCTTTTGTCAAAGACCAAGTCTGAGCCCCATATGTATGGGTCGGAAGAATGCACATGTCCATGAGTTTGCGTTTATGTGTTAAAGGTAGGTTTCACTTCATAAGTTCCTTCATAGACAGATAGTGTATCAAAGAGTCTTCAAAGCATTAAGTTCCTCTTTAATCTTACGTGAGATTCTGTGTTGCGGATTTAATTGCGAAACTTCTGAATATACCTATTAACTTTAAAATCATAAGTTTATTAGATACATAATTAAACAATTTTAAATATTTTTTATTTAAAATTGACAATTTGCTTTTATTTTAAAGTCTTATCTTCATCATTCACCCGTGTGATTCAATTTTAACTTTTGGTAACCTTAAAAAGTCAGTCGTGCATCTTTAAAGACAATTATAATTTTTGTCGCTCTTTTTTTACAAACTTAATTAATTATATTCATGTTAATTTTTAACCCCGACGCAAAAAGAGGAGTATTTTATGTTTGATGTTTCTGTGGCATCGTAGCTCCTAAACTAATGAACTAATTTCAATACGGTTTTTCAGATCGAAAGTCTTGTCTGTTGAGACGGTTCTTTGTTATTTTTGATGGAAATCGGTTCAGCCGTTCAAAAGTTATTTCGGGTGAACGCTATAAAGTAGGGTTTTTTTTAATTTGCCTGGCAAATGAACAAAACGGTAAAAATAATTAGAAAGGAAGAATGTATAGAATAAAATAATTTAGGTACTTCCAACTAATCTAACCTAACTGCCTTTGATAAACATTAAGCGATATTATTCAAACAAACTTCCGATACTCTCAAATCATATCAAAAAAGTAAGTTAGATACCTGAGGACTGTACATTATTAAAGCGGGTTCAGACAGCTGCTATATTTTCACGGAAACCAATTCGGAGAAAGTTTTCGCAGCTTTGACACCAACGCTGAAGTAGGAAGTTGGGGTCTCCGGGGCCTAGCCCCAGGGACGGGTTTGAAAAGTGGCATGTTATAAAAACTCCTTTGCAGTTTAGAGAAAAAAGATATAAAAAAAATACAATACATTTATACATTCCGCTGTATTCAATGCTAAAGATTTCCAGAACGCTAATTTTGTTAATATTTATAAGTTTTGTTTAACTTGTATCCCTAAGTCGCCTTCTACGACATCCACGGGAGAAGAAAAGTGGCCTTATTCTACTCTGCCGGAAACCGCAAACTTATAAACATCAATAAGACCTCTCCAACCGGTCAGACCAGCGAGGAGAGTGTACGACAAAGTCCTCTGGCTGCTCTGGCCAAGTATGGCTCTGGTAGTACAGAGAGGGCTGTGCTCCTGCAGTGGAGATAAAAAGTCCTGATGATGATAATGATGATGATTTTTCTGTCAAATTCTGCTCTCCTTGATCTGGTAGAATATTTACCAAATATAAATGTTTACTGTATAGCAGCCCCACTTAAATATTTATTTTATTCTGTTTATACTATTTGTAGTTACAGCGGCAACAAAAATACACCATCTGTGAAGCGAAACCCTAAAAATAACTAAATATGACATGCATATTCTAAATAAATACTTTGATGACAATAATTTTTCGACAGATATTTTTTTCAGATCGTTAAGATGAGGTGCAACTAGCAATCACAATTTGATTAATTTCAGTATTGACGCCCATTATCACCCTAAACGTGGCCTTTGGGTCCTGCGGCCCTGGACTCTGTCTGCTTAACACCGCAAGACCCAAAATGCTCTAACTTTCCATTGAGTCAAAGTCAAAAACTATTTACTTATCTTTGGATATTTGTATCACTTGTTATTAGGTACTAAGGATCGCTTGATAACTGACATTAGAGATAAAAACGTGATAGTATAGAGTTAGTATTGAATGGTCACGCAAATAGTCTACGTAGCAAGTATAGTATAACCACAGAATTAATAATAGTATTACATACAGAATGGAAACTCGCACCGTCCCCCGCAATCTGGTGTCCCCGCAACCCTTCCCCCGTTATTGTGAGGTGTAAGTGGCAGTAAAACAGGGTTATTGGTAGTCGCACGTTGACATTACGCGAGTCACTTAGGATTATTGAATTATAATGGTGAGAAACTGCGCACATTATCATTGTTTATCCACGGAAAACAATAAATAACGAAAATTTTATATATTTCCGAGTGATAAAAACAGGTAAGCAAAGCAATAAATTCTGTGGTGGCGACCCTGATTGTTTAACTCACACATTTGACGTGTGCACGGACGGATTGTTTCGTTTGTAGTAGTACTAGGTATATATGCTGCTCCGTTTGTATGAAGTGCCATACCTGTGGTATAACTGAAAACCCTTTCCTATAATTTACATTCTACTCGTAAAGCTCATTTAACTCTTAATTAGTTCACAGTTTACCATCAATCAATTTAAAAGTAGTTATAAGCTGCAGTAATTTGCAGTGGGACATAAATTTTATTTCAAATTGCCGTTCAGACTGATCGGGAGCAAATGAGATTTCCAAACAGGCTGCGGCGACTCCATTTATACTCATTATCGAATTGACCGACCAATGAGTACTTATTACACGGCTTTGTATGCTATTAATTAATTAACGTGATATTTTAACGCATGTTTATTATATTGCACAATTTCTGCTTTAAAATAAATAAATAAATATATAGGGACAAATTACACTGATTGAGCTAGCCCCAAAGTAAGTTCGAGACTTGTGTTATGGGATACTAACTCAACGATACTATATTTTATAACAAATACATACCTATATAGATAAACATCGAAGACACAGGACAATTTGAAGGCCATTTTCCAACTTGCCCTGACAGGGGATCGAAACCGGGACCTCTGGGTGGCGGACCAGCATGGTGACCACTACGCCACGGCGGTCGTCAAAATAGTCGACATAGTTAATGATGTTCTACATAGGTCACTTTTGTCGAAGGAGTGGAATTGATATCCGCAGCGCCATCTGTTATTTGCCACGTAAATCTAAAAAGTCAGTCGTGCATCTTTAAAGACAATAATAATTTTTTCAACACACTTGCTCATAAAGTGGCTCTATGGTCACCGCAATCAGGCACATAATGACACCCATAATCAAACTGTGACTTTTTCATTGCTATAACTCACTAGTGAGTTATAGATTTTTTAAATTTTATTGGTTGAGTTCATGGAATTGTATGTACTTGCGTTGAGTTGCTTTGTTCTTATAAAAAAAAAAGATTGTGTTCAATAGAACAAACAAATTAATGTTCCTATTGCTTGCTCATTTCATGCAACTTCATATTTAAATAGATAATTTTAACAGTGTTTAATAAATAAAACTTTCACTCAAATATAACTTTTGTTTTCTCTGTAATAAAAGAAAACTTAAAATTCCCCATTTTGTACGTGGCACAATAGGCGCAAATCTTATGCGCGGAAAAAAAAACCCTCATCTCTTTAGTCTGTGGTCGATCGCAATGCGCGCGCATAGGAAACTGATTATTTTTTCCGCCATAGCGAAACATTTTTTACAACTCGTTTTCACTGTTGAAATTATAGTTATTTATTAATTAAAATGTCTACAAGTACTAGTTACGAAGAAAATGATTTATGTTGTACACCGCCCGATATAAGATGTGAAGCCCTTAACGTTGTAGAAAGTTTACTACCTGAAAACTCCAAGGAAAAATATCTATTAGCGTACCAAAATTTCATAAAATGGCAAAACAGCAAGAATTCTTTTTCAGAAAATGTGTTCATGGCGTAGTTTAAAGAATTATCATCTAAGTACAAACCTAGCTCTCTGTGGTGTTTATACTCAATGTTAAAAAGTACAGTCCGAACAAAGAATGGAGTGGACTTAAAAACATACTCTAATTTGTAAGCTTATATAAAGAGACTATCCGATGGATTTAGAAGCAAGAAATCAAAGGTTTAATCGTCTGACGATATTGAAAAATTAATAAAAGATTCCTACTGACGAAACACCAAGTACATTCAATGATTGGATTTCACCTACCTACACGAATAATGAGCCATTTCAAATTACAATAGAACATGAAGTATTTCAATAAATATTCTATGTGTTGAGACCGCTATGTCATCAAAAACACTAACTGCACATTTACTAATTGTTTCTCTAAATAAACTTTTTATCTACTAAATAACATTAGTTTTTATTGTTATTTTATTCACAAGTGTGTTGAAAAACGTCGTATGATACACGTGTGTATTGATGATTACCGTCCTTGGCTCTCTTATGACCCTCGCCTACGGCTCGGGTCTCAATGGCGCCGCGGCGGTAATCACCAATGTTACACACTAGTACCATAATGTACTATTATTTAAGTAAAAAATACATATTTACAAACAATAATATTATTTTCAACACACTTGCTCATAAAGTGGCCCTATGGTCACCGCAATTAGGCACATAATGACACCCATAATCAAACTGTGACTTTTTCATTGCTATAACTCACTAGTGAGTTATAGATTTTTTTTTAATTTTATTGGTTGAGTTCATGGAATTGTATGTACTTGCGTTGAGTTGCTTTGTTCTTATTAAAAAAGTTTTTATTCAAAAAAAAGATCGTGTTCAATAGAACAAACAAATTAATGTTCCTATTGCTTGCTCATTTCATGCAACTTCTTATATAAATATAATTTTAACTCGTACGTGTTTAATAAATAAAACTTTCACTCAAGTATAACTTTTGTTTTCTCTGTAATAAAAGAAAACTTTAAATTCCCCATTTTGTACGTGGCAGAATAGGCGCAAATCTTATGCGCGAAAAAAAAAACTTATCTGTTTAGTCTGTGGCCGATCGCAATGCGCGCGCATAGGAAAACTGATTAATTTTTCCCGCCATAGCGAAACATTTTTTACAACTCGTTTTCACTGTTGAAATTATAGTTATTTATTTATTAAAATGTTTACAAGTACTAGTTACGAAGAAAATGATTTATGTTGTACACCGCCCGATATAAGATGTGAAGCCCTTAACGTTGTAGAAAGTTTATTACCTGAAAACTCCAAGGAAAAATATCTATTAGCGAACCAAAATTTCATAAAATGGCAAAACAGCAAGAATACGCATTCTTTTTCAGAAAATGTGTTCATAGCGTACTTTAAAGAATTATCTTCTAAGTACAAACCTAGCTCTTTGTGGTGTTTATACTCAATGTTAAAAAGTACAGTCGGAACAAAGAATGGAGTGGACTTAAAAACATACTCTAATTTGTAAGCTTATCTAAAGAGACTTTCCGATGGATTTAGAAGCAAGAAATAAAAGGTTTAATCGTCTGACGATATTGAAAAATTTATAAAAGATTCCTACTGACGAAACACCAAATACATCCAATGATTGGATTTCACCTACCTACACGAATAATGAGCCATCTCAAATTACAATAGAACATGAAGTATTTCAATAAATAATCTATCTGTTGAGACCGCTATGTCATCAAAAACAGTTAATTATAATTTTACTAACTGCATATTTACTAATTGTTTCTCTAAATAAACTTTTTGTCTACTAAATAAAATGAGTTTTTATTGTTATTTTATTCACAAGTGTGTTGGAAAACGTCGTATGATATACGTGTGTATTGATGATTACCGTCCTTGGCTCTCTTAAGACCCTCGCCTACGGCTCGGGTCTCAATGGCGCCGCGGCGGTAATCACCAATGTTACACACTAGTACCATAATGTACTATTAACTAAATTTAGTAAAATAAAAATATTAAATATTCAAAAACATAGTGATTATATTCTCTTTGATTCCAAAGACAAACTATCACTATGAAAATGTTATATGAATTAGACATTGACAGATCTATTTATGTGACTGCTGGCGGCATCTATGTCACGTGAAGGAACTATTTTTTTTTAAAGAAAACGCCTCATTATATTCATGCTCATTTTCGATGAAAAAAGAATCTCGTTATAAGTTTGACGTGTCTGTGACATTGTATGCTATATACGATCTTAAACGAATGGACTGTTTTCAATACGGTTTTAACAGAAAACCTTCTTTGTCGAGATGGTTCTTAGTTCTTTTTTGATGGAAATCGATTAAGCCGTTCAAAAGTTATAGGAGGTGAACGCTATAAAGTAGGGGTTTTTAATTTGCCTGGCAAATGAACTAGTCTAAAGTCTGATTTTTAATTCCGTAGAATTCTGACAGCTGTCATTTTTTGACATATCAGAGATCATAAACCTTTTTGGCCGGGCACATTTTTTTATTAAATTCCAGATTTTAATAAGAGTGTGAACATCTGAGTCTACACATTTTATTTGTTAGTGAATGTAACCATTTAATTTAGTGCGGTGCTCCAAATCAAAAGGGGATTTACAGCGAGTAATATTTTCATCAGGAACAGTTGAATAACCGACATAAAATACGAACAACTGTGAAAACTATTTGATTTAACAAACATACATACAAATAAATCCAATTAGCTTTCCACCGCGGTCAATTTGTGGGTGAATGGCTTATACGTCCTTTCCAGGTTCTTAAACTATCTCCATATCAAATTTAATCTAAATCAGTTAAGAAAAAAGTTTTTTTCAACCAGAAAAACCTTAACAGTAAGGTAACAAATATAACAATCAATGTGACAGTCGTGAGTGTCGTGACGTGACAGCTGATGGCCGCATTCTTTATTTTTTAATTTTTGTGCTTCATGGATTACGAAAAAAATATTTATTAAGCTTTTTGCTAAAAAGGTTGATGATACATGAGTTAGTAGGGAGTGATGCCAGGGAAAGAAAAATAACCTGCTAATTTAAAATTACTTAAAAATATAACTTTGATAATTCGGTATTAAAAAATGTTATAACATTTTAAATATACCAGAAAGATTAAAGTGTATCATTATCTTGGTAAAACATTAAAATTAATCAAGAATTAAATTTTGTATCGCCCTTATTCGCGTTCCCTTTTTAGTTGGAGAACTTTTTTAGTAACAACACTTATGAAATGTCAGAATTCTACGGAATAAAAAATTAGACTTTATAAATGAAAAAACGGATAATTAAACTTAATTTTATTTCAAATTGCCGTTCAGACTGATCGGGAGCAAATGAGATTTCCAAACAGGCTGCGGCGACTCCATTTATACTCATTATCGAATTGACCGACCAATGAGTACTTATTACACGGCTTTGTATGCTATTAATTAATTAACGTAATATTTAAACGCATGTTTATTATTTTGCACAATTTCCGCATTAAATAAATAAATATATAAGAACAAATTACACAGATTGAGCTAGCCCCAAAGTTAGTTCGAGACTTGTGTTATGGGATACTAACTCAACGATACTATATTTTATAACAAATACATATATAGATAAACATCGAAGACCCAGGACAATTTGAAGGCCATTTTCCAACTTGCCCTGACAGGGGATCGAAACCGGGACCTCTGGGTGGCGGACCAGCATGGTGACCACTACGCCACGGCGGTCGTCAAAATAGTCGACATAGTTAATGATGTTCTACATAGGTCACTTTTGTCGAAGGAGTGGAATTGATATCCCTAGCGCCATCTGTTATTTGCCACGTAAATCTAAAAAGTCAGTCGTGCATCTTTAAAGACAATAATAATTTTTGTCGCTCTTTTTTACAAACGTAATTAATTATATTCATGCTCATTTTTAACCCCCGATGAAAAAAGAGTCTCGTTATAAGTTTGACGTGTCTGTGACATTGTATGCTATATACGATCTTAAACGAATGGACTGTTTTCAATGCGGTTTTAACAGAAAACCTTCTGTGTCGAGATGGTTCTTAGTTATTTTTGATGGTTTTGATGGAAATCGTATAAGCCGTTCAGAAGTTATAGGAGGTGAACGCTATAAAGTGGGGGTTTTTAATTTGCCTGGCAAATGAACTTGTCTATAAATGAAAAAACAGATAATTAAACATAAATTTTATTTCAAATTGCCGTTCAGACTGATCGGGAGCAAATAAGATTTCCAAACAGGCTGCGGCGACTCCATTTATACTCATTATCGAATTGACCGACCAATGAGTACTTATTACACGGCTTTGTATGCTATTAATTAATTAACGTAATATTTTAACGCATGTTTATTATATTGAACAATTTCTGCTTCAAAATAGTCGACATAGTTAATGACGTTCTACATAGGTCTTTTATCGAAGCAGTAAATTGATATCCATAGCGCCATCTGTTCTTTGCCACGTAAATCTAAAAACCCCGACTGTCAAGCGTGATATTAACCAATAACTAATAAACAGCTCAAGCGATTTTAATCAAACATTGTTAAAAACAAAAACAAACCGCATACGATGCCAGAGACAGACACACAAACAGACAAACATACATTAGCGTAAAACTTATAAAACCCCTCTTTTTGTGAAGGGTTAAAAATATACAATGAATTACTTAGGTCCTGAAGCACTGACGTGGGACAGAAGGCTTCAATATTCTTTCTCCGTCACGATCGCTCTTACAAATATAAAATAGCTATATCTCTACAGACAAATTAATAACTATATTATCCATTAAGCAACAACCCCTTAGCTCGAAGGCGCTATTATCCTCTGTGAGCTATAAGACACATACACGTCTATATTCGGCGTTTCCTTAGATGGCTCCCCAGAAACTAATACAAAGCGACGGAAAACATTAGGGAGAGCGATTTCCTATCACAAGGGTGAAGATAACATCCATATAAACAAGGTTACATGGACAAACGATGTTGGGTTTATCTTATTGCTTGTTTTACGTAATAATTCCATGTCTACTTCCGGGAAAAGATAATTAAATTAGTGGTAATTAAGTAGATGAGGTCAATAGGATTTTTTGATGAAATATTTTTTTTACTTTTATTTGTTAAAAACCTGTAGACTGTACCAGCTTCATTGTTGATATGTATAAATCAGTTAACTGCAATTCTGTTGCATAATTTAAAAAAGGCATCTTTTGCTCAGAAAAAAAACATAATTAGTTCATTTGAAGGTGATTTTATAAACTTATAAAATACAAACAATACTTAAAACCTTGATGCTGCAATCAGCTAGATTTACGTTTGTTACTTAAACTTGTTTTGAAAATAAAAATATCACATTTATTTAATTTACAAAAACTTATGAAATCGGTATCGTAATGTCATAAATCAGCTCATCAAACTACTTCCGTCCGCCATGTTAGTCAGCTATCAGACTTCCGGTTGATTAGTTTTGCACCCTCATCACATGTGTCATTTAGCGACCACCTCCACAAGACCTCTCGCGTTGGTTGAAAATACGTCGTTTTAAAATATAAGCTAGAGTAAATTTAGATGAAAAAGTCTAGAGTAGGTACATTAAATTGGGTACTTTCTGGGGTCAAAAATAAATTATTTGTTACCATTAAGAAAATAAACCGTCACAAAATAATGTCACTCGTCATCCATTTATTCATTTAAAACATCATTTTAGATTAAATATTGCAGAGAAACTGATATTTAATTTAACAGAACTTTATTAATACGTATTTCATTCAAATCTCACAGAAGATATTTGTTTTGACGCTTAGAAAAAAGTGTCTGATTTGAGTTGTCGGGAAAAAACAAATTAGCCATAAACAAGGACAATATTGTAACACTACTTCCGCCCGCCATAATATGTTAGTAGTATTGTGTTTCCGGGCGATCGACTCCAAACCCTCATCGCGTCATTACAACGACCAGTTCTGCGAGGTCTCGCGGAATTGCGCTCAGTCGCAGACGGGAGACCTCTCACCTTCGTGTGATTTCAATATCGCAAAGACCAGCGGACTTTAATACTATTCCAGTCCATTATTATAATAAAATTCCACAAAATCTCAGGGAGAAGAGGTGCCTGATAAAACAGCGCTACTACGAACTGAAGCTCCGAATAATCTTCCAAAATTATCAAGTAGTAAGATTTGACTTGTTAGAAAATAGCGGATTGTTGTTCAAAAATGTATCTGCAACATTTTGCGACTGTTACTTAATGTATAATACAAAAAAAATTGCAACATGATTATAAATGAATGATGAAATATAAATAAAATGAAGATAATGTTTGAAGTCACTCTTCTATAGTATTTCATTACGCTGCTGGCACAGACTGATAGAGCTCTGCCTGCACTGGACTATAATCGTGAAGACGTTTCAGTTATGGTAGCGATACTCGTAAACATGTGGCGTGTTTTAAAGTTATAAGTTTTATAGCTTAGTTTAATATAGTTTAGTTTAGTTAAGTTTTTTTGTTGTTATTACTTTTTTCTCAATAAAACAGTAAAAAAGTAAAAATAAAACAGTTTGTAAATTAAGAAAATATAACTTATTTAGTGATCGAGTATAGCCCATGATTTGATTTATTACGGGTATATCCCTTTTACGTTGTATAATAATAAAATGATGATAATGTTTAAAGTCACTCTTCTATAGTATTTCGGTTCACTATCAGAGACTGATAGGGCTCTGCCTGCACTGGACTATAATCGTGAAGACGTTTCAGTTAGGATGGTAGCGATACTCGTAAACATGTGGCGTGTTTTAGTCAGTTGTTACGACATTTGGGTTAGTTTAATAAGGGTGACGCTTAATGATACCGTAATAGCCATCTTATTAAGATCCTACGATATGTAATGATATGTCTCAAGAGAGTGTTAGCGGAATAGATAATAGGTAAATGAAGTTTGTAAATTAGGAAAATATAACTTATTTAGTGATCTACTATAGCCCATGGTTTAATTTACTACGGGTATATCCCTTCTACGTTTCATAATAATAAAATGATGATAATGTTTAAAGTCACTCTTCTATAGTAATTCAGTTCACTATCAGAGACTGATAGGGCTCTGCCTGCACTGGACTATAATCGTGAAGACGTTTCAGTTAGAGTGGTAGCGATACTCGTAAACATGTGGCGTGTTTTAGTCAGTTGTTACGACATTTGGGTTAGTTTAATAAGGGTTACACGTAATGATACCATAATAGCCATCTTATTAAGATCCTACGATATGTAATGATCTGTCTCAAGAGAGTGTTAACGGAATAGATAATAGGTAAATGAAGTTTGTAAATTAGGAAAATATAACTTATTTAGTGATTTACTATAGCCCTTGGTTTGATTTACTACGGGTACATCCCTTCTACGTTGTATAATAATTAAATGATGATAATATTTAAAGTCACTCTTCTATAGTATTTCAATTCACTATCAGAGACTGATAGGGCTCTGCCTGCACTGGACTACATCGTGAAGAAGTTTCAGTTAGGGTGGAAGCGATACTCGTAAACATGTGGCGTGTTTTAGTCAGTTGTTACGACATTTGGGGTAGTTTAATAAGGGTTACACGTAATGATACCGTAATAGCCATCTTATTAAGATCCTACGACATGTAATGATCTGTCTCAAGAGAGTGTTAACGGAATAGATAATAGGTAAATGAAGTTTGTAAATTAGGAAAATATAATTTATTTAGTGATCTACTATAGCCCATGGTTTGATTTACTACGGGTATATCCCTTCTACGTTGTATAATAATAAAATGATGATAATGTTTAAAGTCACTCTTCTATAGTAATTCAGTTCACTATCAGAGACTGATAGGGCTCTGCCTGCACTGGACTATAATCGTGAAGACGTTTCAGTTAGGGTGGTAGCAATACTCGTAAACATGTGGCGTGTTTTAGTCAGTTGTTACGACATTTGGGTTAGTTTAATAAGGGTTACACGTAATGATACGGTCATAGCCATCTTATTTAGATCAAGGGCGTGTCCAGGGTAATGGGGTCATTGACCTCCCCTGGGCTGGCTTCACGACCTAGGTGGACCACTAATTAAAATTGTTAAACATAATGTTATTATATTATATATTTTTTGTCACAATACAGATTTTATGTAAGTACCACGTTAACGCTGTGAGTGCACTACCAATTGTACTACCGTGATTTTGAATCACCCTGACGAATTTCTCATCACCTAGTAAACCCGCATTTGAAGCATGCGTTATTCTTCATTACTACCAACTTTTTAGAAGTGTGGTATACAACTTAATTCAATTGAGATGAGTTGAAAGTTGATTAAACCGCAGAAGGCTTTGAATCAATTATTGATTAAAAGCATTTCATTTTTATTATATTTCATTATTATCCGAAATTATATTATTACTCAGAACATGTATTTAAGAGCTCCTTTCGGGTTATGTGATCTAGAATTTTCTTCCTTTATCTTATACCTTCTTGTATATTTTTTTATATATTTATAAATTTAGAGAATATGGTTACTAATTTCTTCGCGCCGGCCGCCATACGTTTGACTCAGCGGTTAAGGATGCGGACCGCTAGAAAGAGTGTTACGGGTTCGAATCCCACTCAGTGACTTACTTTTGTATTTTTATGTTCAAGTTTATATATAATTTTTTATTTTGTATTGTTTTTAGACAAGTTTAAAAAAATGTAGTTAATGTTTGAGATGTAACCGAGTGAAGCTCGGTCACCCAGGTACTTATCATTTATTAGTTTTGGCGTGTAAACACAAGTGTGCGTATCGAATGACGATGTGAAATAGTTGAAAGCTTTGTCAAACTTCAGTGCTCGTAGGCTTTGACTAGAAATCTATAGATGCAGCAATGTATCACCAACAATTAATAAGAACATTTTCAAGAACAAAAGAATTTATAGCAAATAATTTTTTATCATGATGGTTTTTCATACGAATTACGGGTAAATAGAGAATGAGTCACTTAAAGGTAATTTTAGAACGAAATTGTTAAGGCTTAGTAGGACGAAAGTGTACCTACCTATTATTTGTCGGCTGGAAAAAATATATAACCGCACAATGACGGAAGGAACCGACCGTCTCTTGACGGGAACTTCAAAATTCCTGACGGGGCGAGGATTACTGATATTTTTCTACTCACTACTTGTATATTCTAAATACTTGATATTTTTATAAAAAATATGTACTTAAGTAATATCACTAAATTAACGGTCATGTTCGAGTTTCAAAACACTGTTAGCTATAGAATTATGGATGGAATTGCGACATCTTGGGAAAATATAACATCATTGCTGGTAAGTGTCAAGTTTTGAATAAGAAAGGCGACGATATCCCGATGACTCGGCCGTTTCAGCGAATGAGTTAAAGCGTGACCGAATTACAAAATTGCCCCCTCGTACCATGGCATCCAAACCTTGGCTTGGCCCTTCTGAAGAACTTTCTAAACTTTCAAGGATTTTGGAAACCATTGCCGGTTCTTCACGAATGGTGCATACTTTAGCGTGAAGTTTTGCAGTAATGTATTGAGTTTATTTCGGACTTTTCACGTGGGAAGTTATCAAAGGCAGGCGGTAACGACCCGTCATCTGTCAGACTATATTGTTTACTTTTACTCACATCTTAATAAATATTATAGGTTTAAACTTAATTTATTAATGGATATATAATGACAGGGTAATAGCCAACCCGCTTTTTCTATAGGGTTAGTGTATAGCTATTTTGGAAACCATTACCTTTTTCGAGTTCCGTACCCAAAGGATAAAAACGAGACCCAATTATTAAGACTCCGCTGTCCGTCCGTCCGTGTGTCTAAGCTGTCTGTCTGTCACCAGGCTGTATCTCATGAACCGTCAGGCTAGTAACCTAGTTAGTTTCACAGATAATGTAATTTTGTTGTCGCTATAACAACAACTACTAAAAACAAAATAAAACAAGTATCGAAGTGTTCCCATACAACAAACGTGTCTTTTTAGATAATGGTACGGATGAACCCTTCGTGCCTGAGTCCAACTCGCACTTGGCCAGTTGTTTTAAAAGTGATGACGCCAGAGAATACGAACTGTCTCCACCCCTTTCCTTTCCCGTGGGTGTCGTATGAGACGACTAAAGGAGATATATAGGCAACAGAAGCATCCTCCGCTCAAAAACTTTATGCTATCTAATGATACTACTTATTTTGGAAGAGGCCTTTATTTAGCCCAGCAGTTAAGGCTATAAAGAAGGGAAGAGATAAAAATGTTAACGGGATGTTTTAAATAGTGAGATGTTTTTAAGTTGGGTTAAAATTGAATTTATTAATTACAAAGAATATTACCTTAACAAACATTTAATTATCAATGGAATTTTTTGTTTTAAATTGAAAGTGTAACATATTAATGTAATTTAAAAAATTATATAATTGTATAATGTAGGTTTAATTAAGTTGACATACATATTGTTAATATTTGCACGCCTGCTTGCAGGCTGGTAACATAAATCATGCAAATAAATGATTCTATTCTATTCTAAAAAATAAATCTTGATTTGGTTTTTTAGAAACTGAATAATTAGGTTTTAAGTTACATTTTAGGTTAGGTTAAGTTTATGTTAAGCGTTATTAATTTTTTTCACTATAAAGTTTCATTACCTTTCCCCGACCTTAAGAAAAATAAGATTATTATTCTCATTGCTATATAGAAAATCTTTATTCGTACTTCAGTACCTTCCAGGTTAAATTGCGTAGCTAAAGATTTTCAGTTTACAAGCTTCATTAAATTGAAGCATCTTATGTCTTAATTAAAACTCTGAAGATATTTACTTAACGAATTTATTACTCGTATTAGCTCAACGTATTAATTAGATATAAAAACAAGAACAAAGCTGTACTTAAGATATTAAACTAGTAAAACAAACTAAAACACTATAAAATACCTAGTAAGTAATGCAAAAACATTTTATTACATGTTAACTGTTTACCTCGCCGTGTATGATTTCCGGCAGAGTAGAATAGGTCCAATCCAAGTCTTCCCGTGGATGTCGTAGACCCGTAACCCGTCGTAACCCGTCAGATCAGCGACGAGAGTGTAGGCCAAATCCTCTAGCTGCTTTGGCCAAGTATAACTCTAGTAGTACAGAGAGGGTCCTGCTCCTGCAGTGGAGACTAAAAGCAATTGATTATGATATTTACCCAGCTTTATTTATTTGTATACTAGCCGAAGCCCACGACTTCGTTTGCGTGGACTTTATGTCTTCGGAAAATGCTCATCAGGCTGAACAACTTTTGCTAAGGCGTCATATTTATATTTCTTATAGTTTAGCTGGACCATTACGGTTCTGCATCAGGTGATCCATCTTGGAAATATATTTGATGTAGAGACACACTTTTTTTACTATTTTATTATATGTACAGATTACAAGTAAATTTCTCAAGATCTGAATTCAGAACATAATCCTTACAAGCTCCGGCAAAAATTAACACGTAAATGATGCCTTCAGACCTTGGCCTCGCAGCCTCAATTCCCAGTAAATCTAGAATTCTAGACACATCTGTCTTGAATTGCGCCCAGTCTTACTAATTTTATGTTCGAGGTTACATTGATGAGACATCGTCGAATTTTCGTGTTTACACCAAATTAGAATCCAACTCAACATTTATTTTACGACTAGGTATATTTATTTATTTCAACTTATTACTGAGAAATAATAATAAACGGCTAAGTGCGAGTTGGAATCGCGCACGAAGGGTTCCATGTCGTCTCTAAAAAATTACGTTTATTGTATGGGGCCACTCAAATATTTATTTTATTCATTTGCTTTTGTTTATTTGTTGTTCTAGCGGCAATAGAAATACATTATATGTGAAAATGTCAGCTGTCTAACCATCACAGTTCATGAGATAAAGCCTGGCAACAGACAGACAGTAGAGTCTTAGTAATAGGGTCCCGTTTGACCCTTTAGGTACGAAACCCCAAAAAAGGCAAAAACAAATTTACTTGTTACTCTATTTTCATTGCTTCCATTTCATTACGACGCTCCACTGGGTGAGATAATCTGTGAACGGGTAACACTTCCTGGAAACCTCAATAACTTGGTATTTGCGACTTGTTATCGCTCACTAAGACGTCACAGTTAATCTGGTCATTAGTCAACCCTATTAGGGATCATGTGGACTGTGGAAATACGTGCAACCTGCTTGGAATTCGCCTCGGTATGTACCTACACAAAATAATGAGGGCACGGATGTTTACTCGAAAGAGCCATCAAATTTCTTTGTACTAAATCTTCTTTTCTCAATAAGTACTAAACAGAACTAGTTACGCCGTGGACTTTGCTCCCGTGGGAATTTCGGAATAAAAACTATCCCTTGTCCTGGGTATTAGACTATATCCATATCAAATTTCATCTAATTTGGTTGAAGCGTGAAGTAGTCAGCAACAAACAAATATACAAACTCATTTTCCCATTTATAAGATTAGTATGATAGGATAGAATATTTTGTTTATATGTACCAAATATATGTATTTATTTTAGTAAGTATTGTATAACAGGTCTACAGTACCTAGTTTATGTTATTTAATGTTATTTTTTATCTGAATTATTTCCAATAACATTTTTACACGTCCCACTATTTTGCACCTACCTAAATTTCTAAAATAAATAAATGACCGTACAAGAATTCAAACTCAATTGTTAACTGCCTTAGGGCACAGAATTGACAAAAGTATTACTTAGGGTTAGGACGCATCTGGCAGTAAGAACAGCACTTTCCTTCGCTGCTATCCCTTTCTGCCGCTCAGAACCATCATTTGCGATATAGAGCGAGAAAGAGAGACGGAACGCTTCAGAGTCGTGGATTCCACAGTATTCCGTGCTGCTTGTGTGCGTGCTGCAGATGTGTTTTTGTTCTGACTCTTAACCTCTTGGCCAACTTTGCTTGTATAATGACCGATTACAAAAGCGACTACTTCTGTAATCTTTATAATTTTTGCCATTTGGCCGCGGAAACGGAACTCTGAAAACAAAAGAAACACACATACATGCGCTTTCGTTTTCTACTTTATTTTTACTGTGTGCCTCTCCAACATGACTGTGAAATCGTTGACCCAAATACGTTTATTCCCACAATAACATATTTTTCCCACTGGATTATGTTTCCTCGTACACGCCTAGCAGATTCCAAGCTGAGTCATAAAATCAATCGATTTTCAATAGAAATTGGTAATAGGTGTACGTATTGTTTTTGTTGGTAGGAACTTACATGGTTTTATAGGGTTCCGTACTAAAAGGGTAAAAACGGGACCCTATTACTAAAACTCTGATGTAGAAGTTTCCCATAATGATGGTCAAAAATGATATAAAATACTATATTCTATTGCAAGTTCATATTTTTCCTGTTGGAAACCAATTATAACCCTAGATAATTGCAATATCTTTGATATCACAAAATTTTAAAACGTAGACTACGTTTGTATTAAAAAGTGCATTTTGGTCTAGGGTAAGCACTCTTAATTATTTCACTTAAATAAATATTTGTGCTATATGAAGATCCTGTGTGAGAAGAAAAGTCCGATAACCGCAACCTAAATTTCGAAACACCACGACAAAGGATCCCTACAACCTACAACCTACAACTTCTAAGTTATATTTTTCGATCTTTTGCTATTTCCATGCTTTCGGCTTCTATTAGTACTTCGTAGGTGAATAGCTGCATGAATGCTTTTAATAAAGCGGCGGCAGAAATACCGTGACCGGGGTCCGACGCTCACGATTGTAAACTATGCACCCGATAGTCAGTTGGGTGTCTTAATTAAATAGTCCTGTAGGATACACAAGCGTGTACGATGCGTATACTATAGTTGCAGAGAAGTAGAGCAACACGCATGTGGACAAAAAATATTTTTAGACTCTTTAGGTAGATGAATAAAAACTATGTTATACGTATTTTTTCTTTTCTCTCATTAGCAAATAATTACTAAAATACAGCACATGGAAATTTCGCGTGGATCAGCTACGGAGGTTGCAATCACAAACCCACCACATGCCTAGATTGGGTCAACCTTTTGTCCAGTGGACTGTATAGAAAAATCTATTGTTATTTTACTCGGGCTGTAATTTTTCACACAAAGATACAGCACTTTGAAATTTCGCGTGACGTCAAGATCAACTACGGAGGTCCTCTGTGCAAAGACTTCATACCATCTGCCGCAGTCACCAACCCACCTGATGCCCAGATTAAGAGAAGGCTTCAGTCCAGTGGACTGTACAGAAAAGAGCTATTTTTATTTTACTCGGGCTATAAATGCACAACACGAGAGGAGAAATTGTATTTCACCGTCTATTAATATTAATTTTATTTAAATTGTAAGTTAAATTATAATGACGCAATCAAAATTTGCATGCCAACGCAATAAGGTAAAATGTAAAAGGGAAGAACTAAAGCAGCAACAAAGAAGCAAATAAATAAATTGATTTAAAATAAATTAATTAAATTTTAACTACCTTTTATCTTGTCTCCGCGGCCGAATGGGGCGCCATATTTTGATTCAAAATAATAAGTCTAGTTTCGGTACTGAAGAGTAGACAAGTCTACCAACGAGTATACGATCTGTTAGCATTATAAATTCATATCACACGAGGTCGCAGATGTGTCTATAAGGGCCACGTTAGACATGCTAATCCGAGAATACGGATGTAGATTCAAAAAATTTTTTTGCTCATTAGATAAATAATAATGTATTAGATAAATAATAAAGTATTTTTATTTTCTCTGATTAGCAAAGACTTATTAGATTGACAAAGATACAGAGAATTTAAATTTCGTGTGACGTAAGGATCAGCTTCCACCCCTTCGAAATTTCGAAGCGCTGTATCTTTGTGAATTTTGACTACTTTGATTAACAAAACAATATTGGTCCTTTATTTTTGGATAATTTAGCTGACGTACTAAATAAAATAACATTTTTTTACTCAGTCCACATGCCCAATGGCCAAATATTTTCTTTTCAACCAACTAGGTATCGCGAGCATTGTGCAGGGAGTTGGTTATCAGTATTTTGTATGTTCGTACTAAGTATTTGTTATGTAAGTTTATGTACTCGTACCTATCTAAACTTTTGACAGAATAGTTTGATAAAATATATTATTTCCTTGCATAAAATAAAAAATACTCAAGTAGTCAAAACACGATGCAGTCGCAAATCGCTATTTACCGATAGTAAATAAAAATGGAGTGTGTTAGACGCTTAGTGCTTTCCGTTCGTTATTGATAGATCTACGAGTACAATGTTTGAGCGGCGCGATCTGTGAAATTGCATTCTGTGGCTTTCTGTACGCGCGTGTGAAGAATGTTCCGTTCCATTTTAGCTGTCGGACGGTCTGGGGATTTGATATCTTCTGCAGGATAATAATATAATAATGCGGCCTGCAATTAGCGCTTTCCAGCGATCATGATCAAGTCATCTGACCTCCTTGTGGGTGGGTGTCCTTAGCTTCTTTGTAATTTTTCTTATTAGTTTCACAGAATTTAGCGTACTTCTTGGCAGGATCTCTTCTAAAATTTTCCATTAGTTTCTGTCGTGCCCTGCCGTTCTTTAGTGATGTCCCGCTGTGAGTTTCAGGTTGTTTGTCCACCTTGTTTCTTGATGTCTCATTAAACTATACATATATTACTATATCAATTAGAGCCACCAACTTATCATTCTACTAAAATATCCTTTTTCACATCAGCCAATCAAATTGTTAGTTGGAGCAATTCCAGTCCATTTTTTGTTCACTTACTTAACGTACCTACATACTAAAAATAATTGAATAAGTACGCTACATTATTAGAATCTAACCTATTCACTTAGACTAATTATTAATTTTACATTGACCTTGTTTTATAAGCAATAGTAAGTATAAGAATGTGTCCATCGGCACTTTTCTTACTGTCTTTATTAAGGGGAAAGCACTCTGTTCATGTGTCTTTAGTTATTGCACTATAACTGCACTTTTATTTTATTATTTTTCACTACACTACCTACACTAGTTTGAACGGTTTAGTTCGTTTAGTCTTCTCACCACAGTGAGAAGACTGAACGGACATATCAGTGTTGTCGAGGAGCTGGATTGCCTAAACGTTCACATGATGAAGCAATCGATACTCGTGTGCTTCTGCATATTTTTTATAACTTTATCGACAAGCTGCACGTTAAGGTCCCAGTGCAGCATTTCTAATGTACTAGGGTGCATTGACAATGCTCCTGAGTACTTTGTTCTGGAATGTTTGGATCATATCGATATTGCTTTATTTGGTACAGCCCCACAGCTGTATACCATAAGTCCATTTCATTCCATATGAAAAAAGTAGGTAACAAAGAGATAATTTTACATTTAATGAGTACAATAGGTTTTATCGCTTAAAGCGATCTCTTCCAGACAACCAGCGCAAGACAAAGACGGTACTTAACGAGATAAATAAAACTTTAAAAAAAAAAAGACCCCCTGTTTAGGTTTCCATAGACCATGATAAATCCCCTTTATCTGTAGAAAGAAATTTCATTAAACAATTAAACACCTGGATCTTATCTGTCTATTACCTATAATAGAGGTAGAGGTATTTTCCTCTAGAAAGGTATATATTATATAAGCCTTTAGCTCATTATCCTACTAACATATCCTTTTCATAAGGGTATATAGTAGAATGATGACATATACTCTGTGTATACAGAGCCAAATTACGTAAAATGGAGGGGTGCTCTCGTATGTCACGCGGATGTAAGGACGAGAACATGCCTGGTTTTAAACTTCTAGACTGAAATAGTTTTCCGCTGCGTCGTTTGGTTTAACAGTATTATATCTGCTTAGCTAAAAATAAAACCTAATCTATATTTCAATGGCGGCTGCGTTTTTAAATAACTTTATTTTTGGAACGAAGTTCCTTATCGCGCGTTGCGAAAGAAGGCTAGACGGAAAAAATTAAGACCAAAAGTTGTAACGACACTTTTTGCCGTGCGGCGTGCGCGTGTTTCTCTGTCTCTCTCTCGAACTTAGTTCCATCCGGGACATGTCCCTTGTCCCTTGACACCTTTTAAGTTTTTTTTATTTAAGTTTACGGTTGATAAAATGGTATAATAATGATTAAACTAAGTAACTTGGTCTTCCTCTCAATCAACCGACTATTTGGAGACACAAAGAAAAGTAATTTACTGTTGCAATTTCAATCTGAATTGGTAGAAATGTTACTTAAAAACGAAATGAATCATTGTGAAACAGCGTACTTACTCGTTTGAAGCTGTAAATACTAATTGACACTTTTTCTTAACGCCAAAGGCAAGGGTTTAAGCAAAAAAGCTCTTGTCACGAATTTCGGGTATAACGAGCACTCCACGCTCAAAGCTCGGACTTGCCCTAATGGCTGTAAAGCTTCAATAAACTTAACTCGCCTCGCCTTAATTGAAGACTCCTGCCAAACTGAAATACCACCGAAAATGTTTATGACACAAAAATGCCTTAGAAATATTTCAAAGAATTTAAGAGGGAAATTTTACCGTTTTTTACCGCTATTACCAGACACAATAGTAAGACAATGAGCGTGGACATTTATTAATGTCGTGCGGTTCTTGACCGGTTAACACCCACTCGTGCAAACACTAAGAAAAAATGATTTCCTAAATGTTATCTGATCTCAATTACATGTAGTAGTTTTATTATTTAAACAATAAAAGACTAGGTTCATAGTTTTCAAAATTTGCTTAAATGAAAAATAAAAAATATACATTAGCAAATTTAAAAGAAAAGAAAGCCTTTTATTGAACATTAACATACAAAAATGATTGAGATCAGAATGAGATTAAGAAGAGGAAAACATTTTCTTCATCTGATTTTTTTGTGTAGACGGAGTACCTATGTGCTACACTTCCCTCTTATAAGATGTTGGAGTTTTTTATACAGTAAAGTAAAGTCAATTTTATACACAAAGAGAGCTACACCTACCTACGTAACTTTTTTTTCTCGTAAATTACTATTCTAAAAACTCTAAAAAGTTTCTGGAACCCATTTTTTTATTTTCTTTTTTGCGATCAATTTGTAAGAAGACAATCTTTAAAAGATCCCCGAAGGTCCGAAACTTTGAAGATTTTTCCGTTAATTATGAAGTAAATGTTAACCTAATTATTTGCAACATTTTCCGGCAACCTTGATTAAGGCTTCGTTTCCCGCCAATTTACAGACACCCTTAATGAAACATCAATTTTAAAGAAAAGTCGCTTTTAAAAAACAGACTCTGAACTCTGCAAACATTTTTGCACTAAAAAGTGTTATTAAGATATTATACAATACTAGCTGAAGCCCGCGACTTCGTTCGCGTGAACTTTATGAAAATGCTCATTAGGCCGAACAACTTTTGCTAAGGCGTCATTTTTATATTTCTTATAGTTAAACTGGACCATTATGGTTCTGCATCAGGTGTTCCATTATCCAAAATCAATTATACCGTAGGTATATATTATCCAGGCTTAACAGCTATATAGCAAAAAAGTTTCATTCGAATCCGTCCAGTATTTCCGAAGATTAGAGTGTACAAACAGACAGACATTTTTTATCTCAATCGCCTCAAATATTTTTTTAGAAATATATTCAATGTACAGACACATTTTTTTACTATTTTTTTATATCCCCTCAGTCGATTGTGGGATGCTAGCATTTAACATTTATATTTCCTACAAATTTTAACCCATTTTTACACAGAAAGTAGATCTCATATATAGATACTCATCAGAATATAGGCAAGGCACTCATTTTATATAATGCATAATTCGATTTCTTACTAAACTCACCAAATACAAACATGCGTTAAAATTCCGTTAGTTAATTAATAGTGGGTCTTATATTAAAATATATTTATATAGATAATTGGAGTATTGTGTGAAACGAACTTGTATAAGTTTTCCTTAATTCCCTTTATCAGCTATCTACCTATTTTTTTGTAAAGCCTAAATAAATCATTTGCTGATATTTTATTTATTTTTGCGTGATATTTTTTGAAATTTAAGAGATTTATTTGAGAAACATTTTGTTTTGTTTGATTGGCCAAATAACTTTTTTAGTGATAGATGGGGAAGCGTTTAGAGAGGTCTCCAGACGTTTGATCGACGTCTCTTGGATCCCAAACCTGGTTCGCCTTTCGACCAAAGGCTTAGCCTTGACATACAACGCGGAAATGCCGCCAGCCTCTTGAGGAATCTGCCTGTTGACGGTGGCAACTTGGGAACGATTTTTTATATAAATTGATGTTTTTATTTTTAGTAATAGTTTTAATTAATTAGCTTTTAGTATTACCTAATTTTTGCCAAATTATTGTGATAGGTAGTTAAAACCAGACCTAACTTCAATATAGATATTTCAGCTAGAATCTTTAAAATGTTAGGAGCCATTGTAAATTTCGTTTCTTAAACAAATATTTTATAACACGCCACTTTTCAAATTCAAACGTAGTCCCGAGGGCCAGCCTCGACGACCCGAACTTACAACTTCCAGTGTTGGTGTTCAAAACTTCAATCGAATATTTGTCATAAAAATGTAGCAGCTGCCTGTAAATCTTAGGTATCTCCCTAACTCTGTTTTGACTTAGGGAGGACTAAGAAAGTATTTAACTTGCCAGCCTTCTTGTCGACGGCGGTGGTGACAAGAGGGCTGGCTCATATCTCGCGCAGAGGATTGCAGTAGCTATTCAGCGCGGGAATGCAGCCAGTGTTCTTTGTACCATGCCACATGAACGACATTTAGATTTTTATTTTTATTTAATGTAGTTTTTTAATTTAGCTTTTATGTTAGGTATTAATTAGTTCAATATTTGAATAAATTAAATAAATTAGCATAAAGTGAAATAAACCTTCATATACGAGTACATTCTATTATAAATATCATTATCATTTCAGCCGCATAACGTCCACTGCTGGACGTAGGCCTCTCCCAAGGATTTCCGAAATGATCGATCTCGAGCGGCCTGCATATACAGGACTTTAAATTGTTAATTCCTACTATTTATGTTTGCTAACTTTTGTAAAAATCTACCTTCTAGCTGATGCCGGCAATGTTTCCTGCGTGGTTGAATTTTTAACAATCCTATACGGTTAATCCTCTCATTTTTCCAAAATCTATATCTATACATATAATAAAACAGTAAAAAAAGTGTGTCTGTACATTAAATATATTTCCAAAAAAAATATTGGGGGCGATAGAGACATAGTAATAGAGTAAGAATTTTAAAAAAAATGTCTGTCTGTTTGTCTGTTTGTCTGTTTGTCTGTATGTCTGTTTGTCTGTTTGTACACGCTAATCTCCGGAAATACTAGACGGATTCGAATGCAACTTTTTTTGTTATATAGCTATTAAGCCTGGGCAACATATAGGGTATAAATGATTTTGGAAAATGAAACGCCTGATGCAGAACCATAATGGTCCAGCTAAACTATAAGAGATATAAAAATGTCGCCTTAGTAAAAGTTGTTCAGCCTGATGAGCATTTTCCAGAGTCATAAAGTGCACGCGAACGAAGTCGCGGGCTTCAGCTAGTAAATAATATATATCTTAATCTAGATTACAAACTTTCTACATGCTAAATTTCACTCCAATTAGCACAGCTGTTTTAGCGTGAAAGCGGAACGAACATACATACCTCCATACAAACAGCATTTATAATATAAATAGGATGTACTACCCAGTCGAAGTATTACTATCTGTTACATAATAGCTAGTCCAATAACTAAAATCTCTTCTTCGGATTTCAAATATTAATTAACTAAGGCAAAGGATTGCTAGGAAACGAAAAATAATAAAAATGGTATAGTAATGGCTCTTGTCACGAAATTCAGTTATAACGAGCACTCCGAGCTCTCAAAGAGCGGACTTAAAAAAAAACTTAACTTGCCTTATTTGAAAAGTCTTGCCAAACTGAAATGCCTCTAATATTTTATAAACAGAAACGCTGAAAAGATTTAATGAAAGATTTGTAAAAGTGCTTAGTTTTTAAGGAATTCTTTGAAATACTTACTTACTATCCTGGCTCAGCGACCCAAGGTGAGTCTTGGCCTCCAGCACAAGAGCACGCCAGCGTTCTCGGTCCTGTGCTATCTCTTTCCAGTTGTCGCCAACTTGAAGCTCGCGCAGGTCCGCCATCACTACGTCGCTCCAGCGATACCTGGGACGGCCCACCGGCCTCCGACCGGTTGGCCGGCCCAGGTAAGCTCTCTTCACCCCTCGATCCTCGTCCATTCTTTCGACGTGTCCGAGCCAGCGAAGACGGTGCGCTTTAAGGGTCCTCCCCGCGCTAACGACCTTGAAAACACAAAAAAATTAATTTCTCTTTCTGTAAGTGAGATTATCAGAAACCCTCCTACAACTTTTTAGCTGGTATCCTTAAGTTTCATTAGAACCTCGAAAATCATTGAAATAAAATACCCTGAATTTTCCTTTGCAAAAAATACTAAAAACGGCCATTTTTGACTCTTTTTGTAAAGGTTTCTAAACCGGATAGTATTTCAATGACTTTCGAGGTTCTAATGAAACTTCAGGATACTAGCTAAAAAGTTGTACGAGGGTTTCTAATAATCTCACTTACAGAAAGAGAAATTAATTTTTTTGTGTTTTCAAGGTCGCTAGCGCAAGGAGGAGCCTTAACTTCGCCCATGATGTTAGGCTCTCTCACTAGGTCTTCTATTTCGGTATTGGTTCGTATCCTCCATACACCATCTTCTCCTCTTACTGGCCCCAGGATCTTGCGAAACACCTTTCTTTCCGCCACAAGAAGCCTTCTTTCCTCTTTTAAGGTTAGCGTCCACGCCTCACACCCATACATTAATATAGGACGGATGATCGTCTTATAGATCCGTATTTTTGTGTTTCTGCTGAGAAGTTTGGACGTCAACACTTTATGTAGGGCTGCACTGCATCGTAGGGCATTTTGGATGCGGATGTTAATTTCGTCTTCCCTCGTGTTTGTATCTGTGATTGTGCATCCGAGGTATTTGAATTTTGCCACTCCCTTAAAAATGGTGCCATCCCCATGGAAATCCTCTCGCTTGACTCGCGTGTTCTTATACCGCTTCATGTGCAGGTATTCCGTTTTTTCTTGATTGATCCTGAGACCAACTTTTGCAGATTCTAGTTCCAGGACCCTTACCGATTTTTGGACGTCCTCGCGGTTTTCCCCTAACAGGGCTAGGTCGTCCGCATATCCTATCACCTTATGGCTACCATTTAGTTCCACACCAGGACATACTGCTAGAACTTTTCTGATGACATATTCTAGAACCAAATTAAATAGCATTGGTGACAGGGCCTCGCCTTGTTTGAGACCGGTAATCACTGCGAATTCGTCCGTAAGCTCACTACCAACTCTAACCCGCATTCGACTAGTACTTGTTGCGACTTTAATCATAGTAACGAGTTTTTCAGGGATGTTAAAGCTCCTCAAGATGTTATAGAGTGCCCGCCGGTCTATGCTGTCATAGGCTTTGGTGTAATCCACAAACAACATGTGAATGCTTTGCGCGTACTCCCACTTCTTCTCCATGAGTTGTCTTAGGAGGAAAATTTGGTCTACTGTGCTGCGATTGGAGCGGAATCCACACTGATAATCGCTAAGGATTTTTTCCGCATAGCACTCTAATCTCTTTAGCAGCACATAGGACAGAACTTTGTATGCTGTGGGTAGCAGCGCAATCCCCCGATAGTTAGCGCACCTTTTCTTACATCCTTTTTTATGAATAGGACATATAACTCCTACGTTCCATTCCTGGGGTTGATGTTCTGTTTTCCATATCTGCAGAATTAGTTCGTAGAACTTGGAATGAAGAGCTCTACCTCCGTGTTTCCATACCTCTGATGGTAAACCGTCTATTCCCGGAGCTTTGTTGTTTTTAAGCGTGTTGATAGCTCTATGAACCTCTTTGAATGTTGGCGGTTCTACATCCTGGTTGATGTCATTTATCTCGGCAGGTATACCATCTTGTAGGGGTGCACAATTAAGCAACTGTTCAAAGTAATTGCGCCACATACTCTTTATTTCCTCATCTGCAGTTACCAGGTCTCCATTTTCATTCTGCAAGATTTGTGTGTGGGGTTTATAGCCTTTCTTACATGACTTCAATTCTTGATAGAATTTTTTTGGAGCGACGCTCGGGCGGCTGCTCGACGGCGGCGCTCGGGCTCGCTCACTGCGAGGTGTGCTGGATGGCTCCACTGCTCCTCGTCTGGCTGCCATCACACATCTTAGTCGTTGGATTATCTGTGAACCAAAACAATATATTAATAAAGTTATTACTATACATATTAAAATTGTACTCAAACTCACTACACATGTCTGAGTAGTTATGCTACTCCAAACTGTATTGTCTAGGGTTGTCTGTAAGTTTTTCTCTTCGTTTATAACGTGATTAAAAATATCTTTAGAACTATCTAAAACCTGCTCTGTAGAGATTTCTTTACTATGACTAACTAAAGGTTTAATACTATCTAATTGTAAGTCTATATTTTTACTATATGACGCTAGGACAGTAAATGAAGTCGTTCGCTTCGCGGCTAATATTGTAGTTTTTGTTTTTATAATACAATTTTCAGATATTTGTATGACTCCTATGTCGTGTATAGAGACCTCTTCTCTCTGCCCGTCACAAATAATGGACATTGTCTCTAATTTATTAGTCAAGAATAACCAGGTGTTTGCCATCTGTAGTTGTTTCCAAATAATGTTATTCGTAATGTTGTAGATTTGAGTAGGACATTCTGTATTATTCTCATTCTTAGTAATTGCTTTAACAATGCAATTTGAGTCTAATTGCATGTTTTTCACCGCCACAGGAAAGCAGATGAAGTCGTTATATCTGTGTAAACAGCTTGCAAATTCATCGTGAGTCAATTTAAAGTTCATTATTGTAATCGATGCCAATAAAGGGATGTTGACTGTATAAACTTCGGAAGGACCCATCTTGGTTTTTCTTTGGAATTGGCGTAATGTGCATTAAGGTATATTTTGCCTTCTCTGCGATTGGAAAATAGGCCAGTACTCTAATATGAGTCTCATTTTCAGTTATTTTTGTATCAATCAATTGAGTTTGTCTGATGTTGATATTTGATGGAAGCTTGCTGTTCGCTGTTTTAATGATGTTGTCTACATTCTTTGGGGTTAGTATACTATATACTGTAGCTCTTGATAAGTAAATTGCCATTAGTCCTGAGTAATAATCTATTATCTCGATAATAAAATTATAAGCCAGTTGGTAAGATTGCATTACTTGTATTTTAATGTGATTTTTGTCTATCGTTCTGTACCATACATTGTTATCATTAACATAGCTTAAAGCTTCATTGAGTTTATTTCTAAATCTCTCCAGTTTGGCTTGTATTCTTTCCTCTGTTTGATTTAATGCTGATACCGTCGTAATCATAAATTTAGTCTGGTGATTTGCTGCATCCATGAGTTTTTGTTGGTTTTGTTGTAATGAATGTAGGTCTGTGTATACTTCATCATTTACTCCAAATATTGACGTCATCATTTGTCCCAAGAGTCCTCGTTTCTTCTTCGTATGGTTAATTTCTGAAAGATATTCATGTGTTTTCTCAAATTTTCCTTCTTCTTCTATTAAATGATGATAAAATTGACTGCAGTGGGTTTGACTTTCAACTTGTACGACACTGTCACATAGTGTTTTAAACGTTTTGGATACCTTTCTTACTTGTTCTAAGTCTTGGTTTAATTTATCCCTTTTATATAGTGTTTCTATCCTAAATGTTCCTCGGTCAACTGAAGCATTTCCCATCTGTTCTATATAAAGTCCGGGTTGTAAATTTTTTATTGTATATGTTGTCGCTGCTGCTTTACAAACTTGTAATAATGTTAATAACATGACAAACCAATAACTAAGTTTGCCGGTCAATTGTTTCCGATTTTGATTAGTTTTTATACGTCTCTCTACTCTTGCTGTGTTGGTTTGAATAGGCGTTTGGTTTTCGTTTGTTTCTATGTCTGTATTTATTGGCAGCGGTATTAATGTATGTATTGCTCTCTTTTGGTTAGCTCCTTGCGCTCTCTCTAAGGTCACAACTCCCGTCGCTCCGTCGTTTCCTGCGTGAATCTCCTTGATCTTTGCTAACGGCCATCTACTAGGACTTACGTTATCGTCTTTAATTAGCACGACAGTACCAATTTTTAAATTTTCATCATTTATTCTACACTTATATCGCTGTTGTAATTGGTGTAGATATTCTTTTGTCCAGCTATTCCAAAAGTCTTTTTTCATTTTTTGGATGTGCTTCCATCGGTTAAGAAGGTCTGTGTTGATATTAGATATTGGGTCCGGCACGCCCACTGCCTCGCGACCAATAAGAAAATGGCTTGGAGTTAGTACTATATTGTCATTGATGTTATCACTCTGTATACATAATGGCCTTGAATTTAAACATGCCTCTATTTGTTGTAAAAAGGTTGTCATCTCTTCGTAAGTCAGGGTGCTTTCTCCGATTACTCTTTTCAAGTGATGTTTCATGGATTTGACTCCAGCTTCGAAGATTCCTCCGAAATGTGGTGCAGCGGGTGGGTTGAAGTGCCATTTTGTGCCTATATTTGTAACTGCGTTTTGAAACTGTGGCGACTGTGTTATTTCTAATATTTCTTTGTGTAAAAAGTTTGCTGCTCCGACAAAGTTTGTCGCATTATCGCTGTACATGTGCGACACGTGACCTCTTCTTGCCATAAATCTTCTTAACGCTGCGATGAATGATTCCGTGGATAAGTCTCCTACTAACTCTAAATGTATGGCTTTAGTAGCTAGGCAAACAAAGACAGCAATATATCCCTTGTAGGATTTGTGACCTCTACCTTTCATAGCTCTCACTTGAATAGGCCCTGCATAATCACACCCTGTATGACTAAATGGATGCGATTGTGTTACACGTGGTTTCGGCAGTGAACCCATTTTTTGTTTTGCAGTCTCAGCTTTGTACCTGATGCACTTAATACAGTTGTTGACACAGTTTTTAACTTTTCGTTTTCCGCCTAAAATCCAATATTTTTGCCGTAGGTATGATAACATAAGTCGATTTCCACCATGCAATGTTTTTAAATGTGCATCACGTGTTAATATTGACGTCACGTGATGGTCATATGGTAGTACTATGGGGTGTTTCTGGGCATATGGTAGCTGAGAGTGTTGTAATCTGCCGCCAACACTTACTAGGCCGTCTTCGTCAATGAATGGGTCTAAGCTCGATAGTTTGCTTCCTTTTTTTATATTTTGTCCTTTTTGTAACATTCTGTATTCTTCTTCAAATGTGTCCTTTTGTACTTGTAGTATAATAATTTTCTCTGTATTTTTAATTTCTTCTAAACTCAAAGTTTTTGTCGTTTTTTGCCGTCGTATAAATCGTAAGCAGTAAGTCAATACCCGTGCCATTTTTTCAAAACTGGAAAATCTGGTTAAAATGTAATTTTCCATTTTCATTTCCACTGTCGTCTGATGGCAACGTTTAATTTCGTTTTCCGGTTCTGGTATAGCCTCAGTTAGCTTTATTCTGTCTGATTGGAGCCATTTTGGTCCATTCCACCATATGTCATGATTCTGCAGTTTATTGGGTGTTATACCTCTAGAAATAATGTCAGCAGGGTTATCGGCGGATTTGACATAATTCCACTGGGCTCTTGGTAATGTTTTTTGAATTTCTGACACTCTGTTGGCTACGAATGTACGTTAACACCTTGATGCTGATAAGATGATGTTAAATAAAAGATGCTGCTAAGATAAATTAAAAGATATATTACAAATAAACTGATGCTAATGCTAAGGCTGATGATATAAGAACGCGATACGCGGCGACGTTGTGCAAGCGTGATTCGTGAACTGATTTTACCTAAGTGACGAAATAATCATTAGGGGAAAAATGCTGCACCAGCTATGTGCGGTTGTTGAACCGTACATGCTCCCGGACGAGAAGATGAGCGAGAGATGAATGACATGAGCTAACAAGGATGATACCGACAGATATAACGCTTAAAGATAATTACAAAGATGATACCGACATTATTTATCGCGGTTGAAGTTACACTTAATCAAAACTGGGGAAGTGTTTTTGTTCACGGATGGATTAGGATCACTTTGACCAGTTTTATCGGATACACTAACACTTTGCTCTGCTTTAACACTTTCACTGACACACTTCACATCTCTTAAACTCACACACTGTACAGTACCTTCAAGCTGCTGGTTACCGGCTGAAGAAGTGCGCGCGGCGCGGCGACAGCGCGCGCGGACGCACACGAACACTGCTGCGGCTAGACCTGCTGCCGCCACGCTGTAGATTGCAACGTAGTGGTGGACGTCGTGATAGCTGATGCTATCGGCTTCGCTCTCCACATTTTGTGAAGATGTTTTTAGCTGCCTAATCTGCTCGTCGATTTCTATTAGAGAAGGACTAGCGAACGTCGATAAATTGATGGGGCTAATCGGTATGGATATATTTATGATATCATTGACAGGTGCGATTTCTGGTGCAAAGATTACCGGCTCAATATCGATTTTATTTTGCACTAGCCGAAGCCCGCGACTTCGTTCGCGTGGACTTTATGTCTCTGGAAAATGCTTATCAGGCTAAACAATTTTTACTAAGGCGGCATTTTTATATCTGTTATAGTTTAGCTGGACCATTATGGTTCTGCATCAGGCGTTCCATTTTCCAAAATCATTTATACCCTATATGTTGCCCAGGCTTAATAGCTATATAACAAAAAAAGTTTCATTCGAATCCGTCCAGTATTTCCGGAGATTAGCGTGTACAAACAGACAAACAGACATACAGACAAACAGACAAACAGACAAACAGACAAACAGACAAACAGACAAACAGACAGACATTTTTTTTTAAATTCTTACTCTATTACTACGTCTCCATCGCCCCCAATATTTTTTTTGGAAATATATTTAATGTACAGACACACATTTTTTACTGTTTTATTATATGTATAGATTACTTTGTGAGGTGTAATAACAAACGTCTCTCCGCGAATGACGCAATCATTCCCAAGAATTATTATATGTACTCCGGTCAGCTGTTCAACGGTCACCCGATCCGAACAGATGAGTCGCAAGGTACACTGACCGCAACAATTAATAATATAAGTGTTTGGCTTAGTAAGCTTTCTCCACGTAGTCTTACACTCCGTAGTGACGATTTTACAGCTGTTCAGTTGATTGTTTTTAATACACAGACTCTCGTCCGTCTGTCGTTCATAGACGGGCGTTTGAAGTTGACATAGATAAAACGTTAAGCTATCCGCATTGTAGTCTATACAATTTTGGAAGTCATTGTAGGGTATGGGTATGAATGTATCCTTTTTTAAGTTCAGCGCTACGTGTTAAGCGACCGGTATAATGTTCACCATTGACGAGTTGTTAGCATGATGATAAAGAGGTACAGCGTTATAAATCTCATAATCGTCTCTATTTGTGAGAGGAATTTGGATTTCAAAGATAAAATACTGTATCGTCACTCTAGCTTTAACCTTTAGTATTTTGTAAAGGTTTTGCAGATCACGTTGAATGTTGTCAATGGGCAAGGATAAATCCTTTGGTAACTGGCTGGATATGAGGCTGAGTTCTTCTTGTAGTTGAACGGGAGATAGTAGATGGATGTTGAATTGTTGCAGACTGGTTATCGTGTCCAAAAGGGTTTCTTGGCGATGAAGCTGGACAATATGAAATCGTTAGTTATTTCTACTTTTTCTACTTCTGTTTTTAATGTATTAGCTGCTTTTTCTAAATTATTTAGATGCTGGTTAAATGTTTTGAACTGTCTGTCCATCGTATTTTCAATTCTTTTTAGAACATTGTTCTCTGCTTCTATAACCGATGTCTGGTTTCTCCAAAGTTGTGCTAGATGTTTCTGATTCTCTCGTACTAGGTTGATATCTTGTTCGTACTGTGCTGCAAATCGCTCGTCTAGGACGCCAAAAAGTTCACTCGCGACGTAGCCGACTCCGTTGATAAGGCCTCGACGCACGCGTTTCCCACTGTCAAAACGCTGATCGAGCAACATGCGGTCATAGTACTCTAGTTCCGCGAACCCGTGATGTAATTGTTGCAAAATTATGTTACAGTGCGCGTTCCTTCCTGATTTAGAACACAAACTCTCTAGATGTTTTAAATAATGATTAAATATTGTTGCTCCGTCCCAGTATGGCTCCATGTCATAATAAGCTACAAGTTTCCAGTGATCTTGAATAAGTCGCATACTTCCTAATTTGTCGAAAAATATAAACTTGCTGTCGCTTAATTTAGTAACGTTGTAGCTAGAATGAACAGTTGAAGTCGTGAATAGCAGAAGAGTCATCAAGATGGACATGAAGTTGATGTGAAATCCTTTTCTTGAGGGCTTTAATTTCTTGGGCTCCGCTGCTTCTGCTGATATTTCGTCGCTGTTATGATTCTGCTGCTCGACGTTAACTGGCAATATGGATAATTTAACTATAGGCCTTTTGAGGAGGGCTCCATTTTTAGTTTTGACGGAGACTACTCGAACAAGGTTGTCGGCGCCGGGATGAATGTCAATTACTCGGCCCAGTGCCCATTTGCCAGGGGGCAGGTTATCATCGTGTATCAACACAATGTCATCAATTTTGATGTTTGGTTGCTGCTCACGCCATTTGCTCCTTGCTGATAACTGTACCAAATACTCGGCACGCCACCTCTTCCAGATGTCATTAAATATTTTTTGCATTAGATGCCATCTAGTTCTTTCATCCCTTTCCGTTTCGATTATAGAGAGGATTGGTCCACTCGATAAGAAATGTGCTGGTGTCAAATAGTCAATGTCATCTGGATCTTCCGACAGGGCACACAACGGCCTCGAGTTAAGGCAAGCCTCTAGCTGCGCCAGTAACGTGGAGAACTCCTCGTACGTCAATTTTTGTTCACCAACGACTCTGCGTAGGTGGTGCTTTAAGCTCTTTACTGCTGCTTCCCAAAGCCCACCGGCATTAGAATGGCTAGGGGCGTTATGATGCCAGTCGATCTTCATTTCGCTAATTTCCGT
Organism: Acrobasis consociella; assembly: GCA_963555685.1. NCBI lineage: Eukaryota > Metazoa > Arthropoda > Insecta > Lepidoptera > Pyralidae > Acrobasis > Acrobasis consociella. The sequence goes on along the minus strand of OY743109.1, from coordinate 4,336,563 downwards.
AAAAAATTCTTCTGATAAAATAGATTTCAAATCAAAATATTCTTTCGCTAGAGTATTGTTGGCTCCGACGAAATTGGTCCCGTTGTCACTATATATGTGATGTGGGGCACCTTTTCTTGCTGCTAGTCGGCGAAGTGCTGCTAAGAATGCCGACGATGACATGTCCGATACCAACTCAAGGTGGACTGCTTTGGTTGCCATACACACAAATACAGCCACGTAACCCTTCGAGGTCTTGATGCCACGACCTTTGCTAGCTTTGACAGAGTAAAACCCGGTATAGTCGACGCCCGTATGATAGAACGGCCGCGCCTGATTCGTTCTAGCTTTCGGTAGTTCCCCCATTAACTGCTCATGCTTATTGGGTTTATAACGTTTACATGTAACGCAGTGCCGCAAACGATTTCTAACTGCTCTATTCCCGCTAAGTATCCAGTACTGTTGCCTTAGCCAAGCATGTGTAAGCCGAGCTCCTCCATGGAATGTTAATTTGTGTCCGAGATCGATAAGTAAGTTTGTAAGATGGCTGCTATGTGGAATGATGTATGGATGTTTCATATCATGTGGGATGTTGCTGTGTCTGAGTCTTCCTCCGACTCGTAGTAGCCCATTCTCGTCTAAGTATGGATTGAGACAGAGAAGTTTGCTTTTTGAATCGACCTTGCCCTGACTAGTAAGATCGCTAATCTCTTGAGCGAATTCGAAACGCTGAACACATTTGATAATTCTCTGAGAGGCGTTGAGTAGCTCAGCTGTTGTTAAATATGATACCTTTCGTGAGTCGCGTGATATCGCTCGCAATACCCATGCAAGTACACGTGACGCTCGCGAATAGCTACTATATTTGTTTATTGTCTTCATAATAATATTGTCAGATTTGCTGCTGCTATTATCTTTTTGTACGACATTTGATAGTTTTTCTTTACTTTCTAAATCGGTCTGAAATGATTTGGGATGTTGTCGAGGGTCGAATGATGATAACCAAGAGGGTCCTTTCCACCATAGAGTATGTTGCTGTAATTGCTCTACTTTCATGCCGCGGCTGGCACAGTCCGCCGGGTTGTCTGTAGTTTTTACGTGTTGCCAGCAATCCGAAGGCATTATTTCCGTGATTTTTCTGACTCTGTTGGCGACGAAAGGTTTCCATCTGTTGGGATCCCCTTGAATCCATCCAAGTGCTGCTGTGGAGTCACTCCATCCGTAAATCTCGATGTTCAGTGCTTTCAGACTGTGTTTGATTTTTATCATCAATTTGGAAAGTAAGAGAGCGCTAGATAATTCCAGTCTGGGCAGGGAAACGTCGCCTTTTGTTGCAGGTTTGCTTGTCGGTACAAGTTTAGTTTTTGCTGCTAGGATTGTAATTGTGTTTTGCTGCTGAACACAAGCGTATACCACACAAGCGTATGCTTTTGTTGAAGCATCACAGAAGCCGTGCAACTGGACGAGACTATCTTTCTCACTTCCTATCCATCTTGGAATTTTCAGGCAGCTGATGTTCTGTATGTCTTTTCTTAGCTCCATCCACCGCGCATATATGTCATCTGGTACAACGTCATCCCACTTTAAATTTTCTAACCAAACGCTTTGAAATAATAGTTTGAGTTGTACAACTGATGGCGCTAACCAACCGAGGGGGTCGAAAATTTTTGATATTTCGCTTAACAATTCTCGTTTTATTAATTTTGACGTGGTGACATTTTGCACTGAAAAGTAAAGTTGTCTTCTTTAGCAATCCAAGTAAGTCCGAGTGCCTTAGTGGACTCCTGATGTTTGAAGTCATACGTGTTGGGTGAACTCTGTGCTCGATGAACCCCTTCCAACAGTGATTCGTGGTTTGCCGAAAATTTACGGAGGTTGAATCCCCCTGCTTTGAGAAGATCGATAAGCTCCCTCTGTAATTGTTTGGTAGAATCGAGATCGAAGCCTCCACAGAGCGCGTCATCCATATAGAAATGCTGATCCAGAACCTTTGCTGCTGTAGGGAAGCGATGACGTTCATCAATTGCTAGCTGCTTAAGCGTCATCATTGCTAAAAACGGCGCTGGCTTTGTTCCATAGGTGACGGTGTCTAGTTGATATGTTCGTAGAGGTTGCTTGGAATTTTCCCGCCAAACAATACACTGATAGGGTTTATCATCTGGATGTACTAAGATGTTTCTAAACATTTTTTCTAAGTCCGCTGTAAATGAGAACCGATACTGTCTCCACTGCAATATCAAATTCAAAAGTTCTTGTTGAAGGTTCGGGCCCCGATATAATACGTCATTTAAGCTTACAGAGGTTGATGTCCTCCCTGACGCATTAAAAACGACGCGAAGTGCTGTAGTCGTAGATTCGGCGCGTAGTACTGAATGATGTGGCAAGAAATACCTAGGTGTCACATCGCTTGATGTTACTAAGTGCATGTGACCCATTTCCAGGTATTCATTTATAAATTTCTTATAGTTGAACGCTAAGTTAGGGTCTCTGTTGAATTTACGCTCCAACTGATAAAACTGAGCACGCGCTGTAGGTTCAGACAACCCTAACTTCTCGTCGGCGTCGGGATGCAAAGGAAGACGAACTACATATTTCCCATCTGACCGGCGAGTTGTTGTTGCTTTATACTTCTCAACACATTGGTAATCTTCAGATGACATGCTATCTTCCGATTCGCTGATATCTTCGATCGACCAAAACTTATGAATTGCTTCTAGGTCAACCTGAAGGACATTACAATAATAGGATTGTACGTTACCGCACAAAATCCAACCTAGGCGTGTCTGCTGCGCTATGGGCATACCTATGTTTGCTTTGATGATTCCGCCCATAATGATTTCAGCGTAAACATCTGCGCCGAGTAGAATCGATCTCTCGGCTTTGATAAAATTCGGGATCCGCTAGCTGAATATTTTCTAGAAATGCCCATGACGGTTTTCCGAAAGATCTGTTCGGAAGGTTGTTTACAGCGTGGTTCATAATGAATACGTCAAGATTGATACGGTAGTTATTGTAACATGACGACAACATGATGTTCATAACGCCTTTGCAACTATTTTCTTTCGCTCCTACCCCTACTATTACACCCTTACACTGTTTACGAGGTAACCGAAGTCTTTGAGCTCCACTCTCTGTGATGATTGAGGTTTGCGACCCTTGATCGATGAGGGCTCGCATGGTGTGAAGTGTTCCGTCGATTCCTGTGACGTAGACTAAGGCTGTTGCAAGAAGTATCTCCTGAGTATCGTCGAGGGAGACGTGTGAGTTTGACCTCGCCGTGTCGTCGGTCGATGCACTCGGTGCGGTAGCGACATTTGCTGATACAGCGAAGGCATCGTGCAATAAAGTATGGTGATTTGAATTGCACTTTAGACATCTTTTCAAAGAAAAACATTCATTACTATTGTGTCCATAAAGACAGTTTTGACAAAACGATAATTTAGAAATTGTTTGTCGTCTGACGTCAGGCTTGTGCGATAAAAATGTTTCGCAATATTGAATGGCATGATCTTTATTGCAGATGGGGCATTTTTGATGCGGTGCGTTGGCCGATGATGACCTAGTTTTATTATTGTAATTATTAATTTTAGGTGGATGATTTTGGTTGCTTGAAAACGATTTAAAATGAAATGGTTTTTTAAAGTTAGTTGGTTGAGAAGATTGATGCTGCTGCTGATTTATTTTTTGAGGATCTTGCTTACGTTTCGACGATTCTAGAGCTGTAAACTTAGCTTCTAAAAACAGTAAAAACTCTTTTAAAGTGGGAAATTCCCGTGGTTCTTTTAATGACTCGATGTAGTCATTGTGCGTATCCACGTCTAGTTTTTGACTGATGATATAAACTATGATGGGGTCCCAGGTGACGATGTTCACTCCCAGGTTTTTCATGGCGTTCAGACACTCGTTGGTTGTGTCATGAATCTTTTTAAGAGCTGCTGCTGATTGCTGCTGTATGGTAGGCTGACTAATAAGGATACTCATGTGCGCGTTGAAAATGAGTTTCTTATTATCATACCGATGATTTAAGAGATCCCAACAAACCTGGTAATTTTCGGAGCTAATGTGGAGATGTGATACCAGTTTCTCTGCTTCGCCTTTCAACTTACTTTTTAAAAACTGCATTTTCTGGCTATCCGACAGAGCTCGATTGCGGTGGATAGTCTCTGTAAATAAATTTTTAAACGACACCCATTGATGGTAATTTCCGGTGAAGTTCATGATATCCAGGGTTGGGGTTGATATCACGCGATAACACTCCGAATTTATTTTGCTGTTGATTACCTCTTTTATGTCAATAAATTGACGTTCGTAGCTGCTGAAAATCTCTTCGTACTCTGGGTTCTCTTCGTAGAGTTCGCTATCTATCTCCCAGTGCAGAGTATCGATAACCGTCCACCGAGCCTGCACTGACTTAAGGATGTCCTCGAATTTCCATTTTTCGGAGACGCTGTCGAGGTTGATGCTGCTGATAGTTCGCTTAAAAGCCTTAAAATTACTTCTCTGCTTCCTCAACATGTCTTCTAACTTACTGCTATTACCTTGGGTTCGATTCCTTCCGTCAGATGGAGAGACCGGACGAGTGTCCGACGGAGAGACAGGACGAGAGCTATTACTACCGGATGGTTGATTTAAAAAACCTGGCGTTTGAATAGGGGTTGCAGGTTTGAGGATACCCACTTTAGGTTCAGGTGGTAAAAAACCTAATAAGTAAGTACGAGTATCATTGTAAAAATCGGAGGTTTTCTTATAATAATTGTGGGTGAAATATTCGTGAGATTTGTCGTCAAACTCACAAAGCTTAATATGCTTATTTTGGAATTCCTGCCAATGACCTTCCAGGGTGCTAAGACGTTTTTTAATATGAGCCGGTGTCTTGCGATCGGCACCGTCTTTCTTAAAATTAATCAATAAGTGATCCATAGCCTCGATGGTTTGGTTCTGGCTTGTAAGTAGGGCTTCCATTTTTCTGCTAGATATGCTGCTGTTATATCAGTAATAGGAGAGTAATCGACTCACCAAAATTGCTGCTGGTTGACTTACGTGGCGGTCCTTAGTGCGCTCGTGATTGAAAGTAGTCAACACTCGCGAATAAAAGTCCCGCTACGCTTAGCTCGAAGGACCAAAAAGATGTACGTTAACACCTTGATGCTGATAAGATGATGTTAAATAAAAGATGCTGCTAAGATAAATTAAAAGATATATTACAAATAAACTGATGCTAATGCTAAGGCTGATGATATGAGAACGCGATACGCGGCGACGTTGTGCAAGCGTGATTCGTGAACTGATTTTACCTAAGTGACGAAATAATCATTAGGGGAAAAATGCTGCACCAGCTATGTGCGGTTGTTGAACCGTACACAGTTGTTTGACCGTATCAGTGTTTCCATACTTAGTACTATGCTATCTAGGTGTTGTCTCTTCGCGCTTTTAATTGTCTTTCTAGCGTCTGTCTGCCTTTGCGTGTAGAGGTCCTTCCACCTATTATCCTGTTCTGCAAGGATCTTGAGCTCTCTTCTTTCCTCTACCACCTTCTCGCATTCCTCATTCCACCATTTCTGTTTTTTGTGTCTGACTCTGGGTCCCAATGTTTGCATCGCTACATCTTTAATTGTATTTTTCATAGTCTCCCATGTTTTATCTGTGTTTTCATCTATTACTAAATCTTTGAATCTATTACTGATTTCTATTTGGAATTTTTCTTTAAGCTGAACATTTTTTAAATTATCTATATTTATGTTATTAATTTGCTTACTAAATTTACTTGTTTTGTTGACTTTAATTCTCAATCTTAACTTTATGCCTACCATATAGTGGTCGCTGTCGCAGTCTGCCCCTCTTAACGTTCTTACATCTTGTATGGAGTTTTGATGTCTATCGTCTATTATAACATGATCAATCTGATTTACAGTATGACCATCGGGAGATTTCCACGTACCCTTGTATCTTTATGTGGGAACATTGTGCTTTTAAATACTCATTGTGTATTTGTAGTGCATTCTTTGAAATACTCGTACTTAATTATGGTTTGATTAAACGGTGGTCTAAAAGAAAACAAAAAATGTAGAATACCTAAAGTACCAGTTTTTTTCCTATTTGAAAATTAGGGTCAACGTAATCTGCCAAACCATTTCACTTCCCATCATATGTAAAGCAAAAAAATAGCGTTGTTGCAAACACTATGCAAAAACTTTTTAAATTTTTGTTTTAACGCATTTGTTTTTCATTAAATTTTACAGTGCTAGGAAAAAGAAGAAGCTTTTCAATGATTTTTGACATTCTTAGTAAAAGAGTAAATTAAAATGTACATTGTTTTACGATGCCTATCTTTCGATTGATTTCTTTTATTTTCTTATTAATTTCCATAATAATTAACCTATGAATACAGTCCACATTTAATTAGCGAGCATTCCACTACAAGCGTATAAGTAATAAGTACTTACCTTCATCGCTATTAACCAGGTACCACGTACAAAGCGTTGATTGGAAAACAAAAAGTAATTTACAGTGGGACGTTTAATTCGAGGTTTTCAGTAAGCAATGATTTATTCCCGCAATCAGCGAGTGAAAGCGCGGTATCGTCCCTCGGACAACGGCCATTTTTCAACACACGTAAATATCGGGAGCATTGCGGCTTGATCGCGTGAGATATGACGGGCAATAAACGAATGCATTTCCGTGGATTGGATGAAACGATGCAATTTTTATATCATTTTAAACTTATACTTTTTCTGCCTTATCCTTACATCACTATATTATGTGGGATAGGAACAGCATGACAGTAAACACGCTAGGCACATTGTCTGTTACTCCCTTTCTATACCTATATCCTCCTTTCATTCTCTCTAGTTGTTTGGTCTCTCTTTGTTCCCTAACTAGGTAGATCCCTAAAACCAGCCTTGTAATATGTGACTTCCCCCTTCTCATAACATACGAGTATCCATACTAGCTTTATCTCTCTTCCCAACTAAATCTGCTCTTAGCCCAACCCATATAGCTATCTATAAATGCAACTCTCAGCGCATATTATTCCGAATCCTATACGCTAAGAATGGCATCCACAGCTATAATGCTGTGAAGTCAGGGGTCCACTTTACGACTTTTACTTCTCCTCATCGCTTGGTCTTGATCATCCTTGTTGTAAGACAATAATCATAAGAGATCATCCAAAATTACGTCACACCTTATGGGGGATGAAGGGTGACATTTTGTGACAAGGGATCGGAGGGATCACAGGTGAGGTTCGTGACGTCAAAATGCAAAATATTTATCTAAGCAATAAAGCACATAATTTTAACTAATAATAAATACACTTTAAATGATTTCCAGTTTTATCAGGTATATAGTAGCTTCGCAGGTTTGTTTTCATTTATTTAATTTTCAAAAAATCGGTGTCTATGATGTTATTGATGTCACACTATCGTCTTAAAATTGTGACCACTTGTGACAAGGAGGGGGAGTCAAAAAGGTCATGAAATTTGTGTAACGTAATTTATGGATAGTCCCTAATCATAATCATTGATTTTGAGCTGGTATGGAATGAACCTGTGATTATTTTGTTAATCACACGTACATTCTATACCAGCTAAACCTATTTCCATTATACCAGCCCAGCCTTGGCCATAAAAAATAAAACAAACCTACATAAATGTAAGGACCTAAATACCTACTCATATATTGCACGAAAACTATCCGCCGAGTTGCGATGTAATTTCATTAGTTAATTCGCCGGATGTTAAATGAGATTGGGCAGAATACTGCAGATGTTTCATATTAATCAAGCTGAGTCATTCGTAAGCCTTCAAGCCGTGACTGAGAAAAATAATTGTGAAGATAACTCTAGACTGAAATGAGTCTGGAATTCTAGATGATAGTTTAATAGTTGCTAAGTTTAAAAGATTTAATATCCTATACTTGTACGTAGTATATTATTAATCTGTGCCTATACTATAGTACTTAAGTACCAAACTACTAACACACATAAGTACAGTGAAGAATCTAGTTTAACATTTTTATAAATTATGAGTTTTTAGTCTTAAGTTTGAGTTTAAAGTTTAACATAATTATAAATTATGAGAAGATATAAAGATTGTTCAAGTAATCCACATAGGCACAAATTTCTTGTAAATAAGCAAAATCGGAAGATTTTGAAGTTAAAACTAAGTTTACAACATGGAAGGAACATACCCATAATAAATCAAACCACTGGTTAAACTAGATCACTTTAGCAAAATCAAATTAAAATAACAGTCAAAAAACCAAAAAGAATTTCGACATTTCTATACAAATTGCCCGGGCGGCTATGCACATTTTAGTATGGAAATGCCAAAATTTCTTTTTTATTTTTGACTGTTATTTTATAATATAGCCCGTGGTTCGATTTATTTCGGGTATGTACCTTCCACGTTGTATAAAGCCCCAATACATGCATAATAAAAGACGTAAAATCCTTTTTTTACGACAATTTGAAATGTAGTTCTAAGTACCTAACTTACTAAATGTACCTAAGTTTATCTAGATCATACTCTTATTTAGCTTCTTATATACAACATCATATCAGCCACAGAAAGTTCACTGCTAAATAAAATAAGTATAATAATAAAAAAACTAATACTAAAAATAAAATCGTCTACTTGTATAAAAAATCGAACCGTCAACAGGCAAGGCCCCCAAGATGCTTGTGGCATTTCCACGTTATATGGCTAGGCCAGAGAAATCGATCAAATGTAATTTCGTCCATCAAATGGATCTAGGAACATTTATGTGTGTAGTCTAAGTAGGTACTTAGTAACTTAGTTACGTGTGTTGTAAAAAGATAGCTATAATAATCTTTCCGAGATTTACTGATTGGTAAACAATAGAACGTCTGTTCACCTGCAGACAAGGCATTACATGAATAATTCAAAAAACACATTAAATATTCAATAAAGAACTCTTAATAAAAATTTGTTTTGAAAGAAGTCCCTTTTTTAATAATAAAACATAAAGCTCTCAAAAGATCTTTTATTCATTTTTGGCCAAACAGAGAAATTTGTGTGCATTAAAAAATCAAATCAAAGGAATAAAGTATCACGGAAGTACCTAAGTATAATCATCATCATCATCCTCACGTACCTACCTATATTTGTAAAATCTATGAATAAAGTACAATTAGGTATGATTGTGTTGTAGAACTTACATTGTACGTAGAATAACTTCTAAACATTTCACTACAAACCTCAGTGGTTTATGTAAATGTCTTATAAATGTTCTGTTGTACCTATTTTTTGGAACATGTTACCTAGTTTAAATAAATATAAATAAATTCCCGGTTGCATTCCTCACCGGTAACGCTTCAGAGCCTGGGGTCCGCTACCTAACCTCTAGTTGGTGATTTGACGAGGTAACTGGATTTTACACAGAGCGACAACCGTCTGACCTCCGCAACCCAAAGGGTAGACCAGAACCAATCCATGGGTTTGAGTCTAGATGGTGTTCGGGATCGGAACCCATAGTTTATACGTACGTACCTACCTTCCGAAACATGGAATCATCTTTCTTTTCGGATAATCATACGGTGATCCAAATCAAGTTGGAAGAACGAGATTTAAGGCCACTTTCGTACGTAGATGCAAAATAATATTGCCTTTTGGTAATTATATTTCCTCAGGTACCTACTTATCACACTTATATTATACATACGAAAGTTTGTATGGGTGTGTGGATATGTGTGGATATGTGAATGTGTGTGTGGGTTCTTACTTCTTCACGTGCAAACGGCTGGATAAATTTTTATAAAATTTTGTATGTAAGGAGCTGACACCCTGGATTATTACATATAGCTAGGCTACTTTTTCCGCGGGTAACATCGCAAAGCGCAGCTCGTTCATAATAAATCGAATAATTTTAATTTTAATACTAAAATATCTAAGGGTACCAATCGATCTAGGTGATGAATTATTTAAAAACCTAAAGAGCTAAAGCTTAATCACATTATGAAAATACTCAGACGAATACCTCTACTTATAAAATAATTAATGCCTACGCAACAGAATCCATTAGCTTTTAATGAGTTCTGTGGATAAAACAGGAAACGTGCTAAAAGCTCGGCTACAATCGCCTTCTCTCAAAGCTCTGTACATCACCAAGCAACAGATAAATAAAGCTAATTTCCGTGCAACGTAGGATATGAGGCTTTCTAAATTCCAGGAAGGCTACCTAGGTAAATTAATTCTGGAAGGTATAAAACGGATACCTGAGTAAGGGGTTTTAATGAGGCGAATGGCAGAGATATAGTCCCCACCCCACTGGGGACAAATGGGGATAAACCCGTACTGATGGACTCTCAGTATCTTCATAATCTCGTAAAATATTGGCTAATTCTTGATGTGAATTGAAAGAAATATTTTTTTATTACAAAAATATTGCGCTTTTTCCCGGACAAATTGTAAATAGGTAGCTGTTTCCAAATTGATTGTGTAACATTATAAATTAACTAATGTATAGAAGTGGGTATTTATGTATTACTAGCCGAAGCCCGCGACTTCGTTTGCGTGGACTTTATGTCTCTGGAAAATGCTCATCAGGCTGAACAACTTTTAATAAGGACCATTATGGTTCTGCATCAGGCGTTCTATTTTCCAAAATCATTTATACCCTATATGTTGCCCAGGCTTAATAGCTATATAACAAAAAAAGTTTCATTCGAATCCGTCCAGTATTTCCGGAGATGTATTAGCCATTAGTATTAGCGTGTACAAACAGACAAACAGACAAACAGAGAGACATTTTTTTAAATTCTTACTCTATTACTACGTCTCCATCGCCCCCAATTTTTTTTTTTGGAAATATATTTAATGTACAGACACACTTTTTTTTACTGTTTTATTATATGTATAGATGTATAGATTAACATACATACATACATAATATCCCGCCTGTTTCCCATGGGGGTAGGCAGACTATGGACCTATGAGACTATTTATGTATTAATAAGTAATACATAAATATCTAGTTAGGTATATAGTAGCTGTACCGGCGGGCTTCGCTCCCCGTGGGAATTTCGGGATAAAAATAATCCTATGTCCTCGCCCGGATCTTAAACGATATCAATACCAAACATTTAAATCGGTCCAACCGTTCTCTCGACCAAAGAAAATAGGGATTCATTTTTATATATTTTTATTATAAGCACATGACGGTCGATTTTCTTCTTCGTAAAACCACTTTCCGGCCCTACCACCTCTTCAGTTTCAACTAGCGTTAGTTATCTTTTTTTTAAATATTTAAAGAGTCTTCCATGTTAAAGGCTGAAGCTGGTAGATAGGTAAGCAGACATCGATTGCCCGCTGGCTTATAGTACCGTTCTTTCCTACGACTCCAGCAATAACTCTCCAGTCAAGTGCTCAGCGTAAAAGTGGCGTATGTACCATTACCTAAATCAGCTATAGCCTAGGTATCCAACCGCAAGGTTATATTCATAGAGGCAATATTGTTTGAACGCTATTTCCTAAGTACACGTTCTTTTCATGGCCATTATTAAGTATACTCTTAAAAGCGTTTTCTATTTAAAATGTATGAAAGAACACACTTAATCTAAAGCTTTCATTTATAAGTGCTACGAGTAGCTTCAGCTATTTTATTAGATACTAAATTCAGCATGGAATTTAATCTTGTCGTAAATCGTGGAGAATTATAGTGCAAATAGAAAATAACCAGGTTGTTTTCTTTTAAATTGCTGTTTCTGGCCACCGAGACCATTAAACTGAATAACTTGGCAGTAACTTGGCCATTTTATATCCAAAATGAAACCAGGGTAAAATAACCATCACTTTTATACTATCGCGTTGGAATATTACTAAATCTTATACACGGGAGTTAACGCGAAACATACCTTTTATACGGGGTAAAATAATTGCGAGCAGAAATTAAAATACCAAAATACATGCATGATATTTTATTACACTGTACAATAAATATTGGGTTGTATACAAAATATAGAGAAATTCCAAAAGATATTGTCGACACTCTAGCATACAATAACATGAGTGTAAATGACTTCCTAACAATATGTTTAAAATTCGTAATATACAACTAACTATAGCAACCGTTCGTACTTCAGGCTGGGGGCTATATTTTTACCTTATGCTATCGGGTGTTGGGGTATCTCGAACTACGGGAGACTCGAACCGGGGTATGAAGCGCCCCCAAGAACAAACTTTCACGAACTGCGTTGCGAATACCAGTATGAATTACAGAAGGGTTTTCACGAATCAAAAAAATTAATTTAGATTTTTTGCCATATAAAAACTTTTTGATAAATTTCTATGGGAAGCGAAGATCTACTTTTCCAAAAAACACCACGCTAGGTGGCATCACTGAGGCCAGATCCAATGATAACATTGGATAATAGTTTGCACCAGCAAGCAGTATCAAACTATTATCCAATAAAAGTTCATTAATTAACAACAATTTTCTAAATCTCAGGCTTTAAAGCCATCTGGTGATAAAATACTTCAATTGTATAGTACGAAAAGCAAAAAAATATTGTCACTAGGGCAAATCACTCCGTGGTTTAAGATTCCCGTTAGTTGGAGATACCCCAAAACCCATTCTATCCAATATCCCATAGGCCTACGTGGTGCAGCTTGCAGATGGAGTCCAGCAATTGGCACCCGAAGCATAAATAACATAATTTAGGTACAGTGGGATGTTCACTATTAAATAATACACGTACGCGGACGTTTTCCATATTTCAAAGTATAATGCGTTCCAATTTCAACTAAACATATAGGACTTCTTTTTTTGCCTCCATCCTTATTATTTTTAACAAGAATAGCAACGTATCAATATAGTATATAAAAAGTCATTTTCTTTCAAATATATTGATCTAAAAGTTGAGCAACAGTTACGTCATTTAATTAGATAGACTAATTTCATCTATTATGAGCAACAAAGTTAACACCAATACTTCTTCATAAATTAAAAAAAAAAAATTCATTGCCTTTTTTTTTGACTCATATTTACATTCTTTACAATTTTCAATTCCTTTAATAATTTTTTAACGCACCAATATCGCTGTAACGGTCGAAAAATCCATAGATAATATTTCATTCACATAATTTAACGTTTTTTGTCGTGGTTCTAATGCCGTGTGGTTTTCGGCAGAATAGAGTAGGACCACTCCAAGTCTTCTCGTGGACGCCGTAGAAGGCGACTTAGGAAATACAAGCTCATCAAAGCTTAGAAAAACATCGATGAGACCTCTCCAACCCATCAACCCGTCTGGCCTGGCCTCTGTACCTATACTGTGGCCAAGTATGGCTCTGGTAGTACAGAGAGTGGAGACTAAAAGACCTGATGATGATGATGATGATGATGAACTGAGATCATCATCATTAGGTCTTTTAAGTCCCCGCTGCAGGAGCACGACCCTCTCTGTACTACCAGAGCCATACTTGGCCAGAGCAGCCCGAGGATTTGGCCTACACTTTCCTCGCCGGCCAGACGGCTTGGAGAGGTCTTATTGATGTTTATAAGCTTTGTTTAGCTTGTATTTCCTAATTCGCCTTCTACAACATCCACGGGAGGACTTAAAGTGAACATATTCTACTCTGCCGGAAACCACACGGCAAGTGATCTCAGTTTTTAGTATGTTTAATGAACATCCCACGTACTGCCATACATCACATGTCGACTTAGTCGCTAATTTGAGACCCACGTTCCACTACTCTACACGATCGTCCGACGATCTAGTGCAATCAATCTCATCAACCAGTTTAAACATCATTTTTAAGGAATATTTATACTATTTTCGCTTTGGTCAGAAAAATTTTAATTTTACCATCTTCTTCGTATGAATATATTGGAATTACTAAATTGGTTTATTATATTGCTTTTTTATTTGTCATTCATTGGTGTTACATGTTGTTACAGTAAACATTGAATAATCAAAAACCGTATTTCTTTTATAAATAAAAAATATTAAAATTTCAGGTAAAAAAATAAAAATAAAATATTAAAATTTAAAAGTGAGTTTAAAAAATCTTAAAAAATTAATATTGACGATGGTCAGGTGTAAATCGAACTTCGTCAAATTAAGTTTAAAATAAGCGGCCAAGTGCGAGTCGGACTCGCCCATGAAGGGTTCCGTAGTAGTATTTTTTTTAATTTTTATATTTGAGTTGATTGAATGAAAGGTAAATTGCAGTTTATGACATATTAAAAAAAAACTTCTTACTAGATCTTGTTCAAACCAATTTTCGCTGGTAGTTTTCATGGTAATGAACATAATATATTTTTTTTAGTTTTATCATTCTCTTATTTTAGAAGTTACGGGGGGGGGACACACACTTTTTTCCACTTTGGAAGTGTCTCTCGCGCAAAGTATTCGGTTTAGAATAAAATGATATTAGAAACCTCAATATCATTTCTGAAGACCTATCCATAGATACCCCACACGTATGGGTTTGATGAAAAATTTTTTTTTGAGTTTCAGTTCTAAGTATGGGGAACCCCCAAAATTTATTGTTTTTTTTCTATTTTTGTGTCACAACCTTAATGCGGTTCACATAATACATCTACTTACCAAGTTTCAACAGTATAGGTCTTATAGTTTCGGAAAAAAGTGGCTGTGACATACGGACGGACAGACAGACAGACATGACGAATCTATAAGGGTTCCGTTTTTGCCATTTGGCTACGAAACCCTAAAAAGCCCTAAGGCGATCCTCACATTGCCCCGCACTACGCAGCGTAGCCGTGAATGCGTGTTCTGGCGTTGCTTCTAAGTATCTCCGTTTGTATAGAAAATACGCACAGTCCAACGGTGCTGTGTGTTGAACGCCTAACCATCGTTGACATTTCATTTCTACATTATGAAGTCATTTATGCAACCAAAACAAAATCAAGAAAATTCAAGAAAATTACCAAATTTCCGACCAAAGAAAAATATATAAACAATAGGTTATATGCGGCAGCTATGCTTCAAGCTTTGCCAGAGTATTATTCATAACACAGTTATTATTATAGTCCAATTTCGTCTGAAGCCGTTCGTAATCATGTTCTGAAATATTATTGCTAGTTTGAGCGACATAAACTACTTTTATATATAAAATTTACCATTAATTCGAAGCGCAGTAAACCCATCGATCATTTTGTGTAGCATATTGAACTCAAATGTACATATTCCAATAAGTATAATAAAACACCTTAACCGGCCGTTTCACAGAAATGTATACTTTGCATAGTGGAAATAAGAATCAATATGCTATACCAATTAATAATATATAAAACAGATAACCCGCGTATTCACAAGAGAAGTAGCTTAACACGCAACAGCGTGTCATCAACACGCGACCCTTGTTGGCGAAGTGTCGCGAACTCTCGCGCGACGGTCGGCAACCGTCGCCGACTAATGTCTTGAACTTTCGCTCGTCTACAAGAGCTCTAAGATGGTTAGCTAAAGGTTACGATGCGCTTCAAAACATTGATAAAAATTTGCGCTTGGGAACATTACAACGAACGACCTCCAATGACCTTTGGTATAATTTTGTTAGGTTGCAGTACAAAAATACTAAGCAATGTCTAATTTTTATCACCTACTGTTAACATAAATGTGACATGGTGAATCACAGGTTTTTGTTCATTACAGAATATTTTATGTCACTAAGTTAAATGTTTTTAGGATATTTTTACATGTCACCTCACAAGAGTAAAAAAACAAATATCAATTTTCTTGTTTATTTGTTAGTTAGTAGCATCTGAAATATTAAAGTCGATAGCTGATCCGGGCGGATTACTTACATTGACATTTGTACAAATTGTCTTGTTCGCACCAATGTCACCGTACAAAGGCAAGTGCCATGTACAAGATCAATAGTACTTTGAGTTCAGAAAATAAGAAAATCTTTAAATGCTGAAATCCAGCGCATTGCTCTTTGAGCAATATTTTTGCTAAGCCCACGACTTTTAGTGCTACTGCAGCATACATACACACACAAAAAATAAAGGTTTCTTTGAGTTGCTCTTTTATACACAAAAGTAATTTGTGTAATTCCTCGTGTGAGTGTGTGTGTGCAATTTTCACCAATAAACGATTTATCTATCTATCTACTTTGTTTTATAAAAGTGACCATCAGAAACTACTAACGTACAAAACAAGCCATATCTTACTAGAATTCATAGCCATTCCTAAATCGACCGTTTACACCAAATGGTTCTACATTAACGATACTTAAACAGATTTACATTGTTGCGTTTAATCCTTACGGTTTTACACCAAACCGACGCAGAGGCCTCTCCCACTCGACCCACTTTAAAGCATTGAAATATGAGTTTTATATCATGTTGCCTAAGGTGGAATTTCCAATGAAAAAGAACTGAAAAACTCACCACCTTCGGATGGCCGTTCAGTAAAATTTCGAAAATTTCACCGAAAATTATAAAGCTCACATTTCAATGATTTAAGGCTCAAACAGATCAGCGAGAGCTCGCGACGGTCGCGCAACAGTTCGCGACGAAGGTCGCCGACCGTCCTTGAGTTGTGTCGCGAGCTGCCGTTGGCACTCTGTCGCTCGTCTAAAGAGTCTTCACAATAAGTCAAGTCAGTGGCGTCGGCGTCCGATTGGTATAATTCATTATGTTTTTTAATGTTTTCTACAGTGGCAACACAGTTAACACCACAATGGCACTACTAAATGCATTTATCACTGTTCGACCCATCCCCTTAGAAGCCGTGACAATCTGTGCAAATTATACCTGATACCGATAATATTGTCAGTCAAAATATTTTTATTACAAAAATTACAGTTACATGCCTTTAAAGTATGGTAAGTTTGTGTGCTAAATTTTAGCGAAGCGACAATCCGTGGTCCTATCTCTTAAATTTACAAAACCTCATAATGTAATAGATACAGATTATCTCTCTACCCCGTAATTAGTATGTAAAAGTGTAGGACCTACAATGTCTATTTTTTTATCATAGATTGGTTCTGGTCTACCCTTTGAGTTGCGGAGGTCAAAACCAGTAACCTCGTCAACTCACGTAGGTTAGGTAGCGGACCCCGGGCTTTGAAGCGTTACCGCTGAGGATGCAACCGGGAATACGGGGGTAGAATCTTTAACCAATAGAATCGTTCACAAAAATCACGCATCCCATAAATAAGGTAAATGTCTATATTTCGAAATGTAATATTTTAAAAAAACGGTTATTCTCTATACGAATACTATTCGAAATTGTATGTTGCGAGTCAATTTTTACTTTACATGTCTGTAAAGACAGTACAAACAAAACATGACCTTTATGGTGTTTGCAATAAAGTCAGTTGTAAGTTACAAAAAGAAATTAGTCTTCTCTTTTACATCGTTACACCACTAAAGACTCACAAACTTTCCATACTTTACTTATTATCTGACCACAGAATTAATATAAATATCCCGCGCAATACGCGTCCCCGTTCCCCGTCCTCGCAACTCTCCCCCTTTCTCAACTTGTCGAGAGTGTTGAGCGGTCGGCTGCAGCCGCCTCGACAAGGCGTAAACGGGGGAGAGTTGCGGGGACTGAGAACAGGGACGTATATTGCGCGGAACCTTAGCAGATTCCGTTCTATGTGTAATACTTTTATTAATTCTGTGACATGACGGAAACAGCTTGTAAATAATAAAATTAAGAGGTATTTACATAGCCATAATCCATTCGTATAAAAATTTACAATGAATAAATAGAGTACATCTAATCATAAAAAATAAATACGCTAAAGCTTCTTACGATCCTTACGAAGCTAATTTATTATGATAAATAATTATGCAATACAAAAAAATAACAATCAGATCTCGTCCCGACCCGTAAACTCAAACAGAATCTCTGGCATTCGGTTTTGTGCCCATTCAATAAAAATTATTTATGTAAATTGTACAAAACATATAATTAAAACTACACGACTTCGATAAAACGGCGCATTATCATTGCCATTCACACGCCATCTAGTGATGAGCGGAGGAACTAAAAAGTAGGACTAATATCCGTAGCGCCATCTATTATTTATCAAACTAAAAAAACCCGATTTTCAAGATTTAACCTTCAATAACTTTTAAACGGCCGAATAGATTTACATCAAACATAACTAAGAACCTCCACAAGGAACTTGTTTTTACATAAAAAGATCGCATCGAAATTGGTCCATCCGTTCGATCGCTACTATGACACAGACATTAACTTCAAACTTTTTACAGCCATATTTTTGTCTGTGGTTAAAAAAGATGGCCGTTTGACATTGACAGTAAGAATGTGCCATGTTATCGTTGTCGAGTAGGTATAAGATAACTAGTGAGATTACACGATTATTAAACTGTGCCAAGGGACGGAATATTTCGTAAGTGATTCGCTGCAAACGTAACCGTAGACCGCAATGGATGATGTGATGAAGATTTTGTCGCCTTTTAACTCTAGCCCGGTGATAGAATAGACGTCAAATGCGTAATGGAACTAAAACCTCAATGAATGAACATTATCATCGTAAAAATATAGAAAATCCCCAAAAAGTTTGAGCTATTTTTATTGTGAAACCACCATTATAAAATGCTGTATTTTGAAGTGTCCTTCGTTGCTGTTTACAGCCTAACAAACACGTTTTACAAAAATTCAATCACAGTGTTCGAATCAATCGATGCTATGTACATTTTTACTCCCTGGAGGGAGTCGAAATCTTTTGATCTGCCCCCGTATTCACCAACGTCGAAGTCTTTTACTAATTCATTAAAAAAATCTTTACAATTTTCGATAACCCGTTTCATAACTACCCGAAATAAAAACCCTTCACTGAACATGAAAAAATTGTATTAAATGTATAGTTTGAAAAAAGCTTTAAAATAAACTGCCTCTTTTACCAAAAAGGCCAATGCGGTTCATAGTCAGAACCATATTATTAAAGTTTGATCAGACTTCTAAAGAAAGTCTACTTAAATCGAGTTTTACAAAGCATTAAAACCGCCTAGTAATCGTATATATAATCTTTCACATCAAGATACTATCATATAACTCATCGCGATACTATTGTAACTAGCACGCAAAGTGTTAATATTTTTATAAAATTCAGTTTCAGGTCATAATAAACTATTTTAAAAAGTAATTTTGACATGGTTATGGATGCTTTTAATGCATAGATTATTCAGGCGTTTGTGAACAAGGGGGCTGTCAACCTGAGTTCTCCGCTTTGTGGCACTCGTCAGAGCAATTTTGTGACTTATCTAATTGAAACAAAGTATACAATAGCCGATCAACTATCTCAATTACCCATGCTACTCAACTTGGCACTGCAATATAAAAAACCAATTATATATCCATTAGAAAACGAATTGCTATGAGGAGCTATCTTTTTATCATTGGAATTTTTAAATATTACATGTCATTAATTAGTCCTAAGTCGATTATATGTTGTATACAAAACAATGCTACAGACTATAACAGAGCGCCAATTAGGGAGTCAACGGCGAATATTGACCTTTATTTATATATCTTTGTTTGATACACATTTTGTGGTGCCTGTAAATTTAATAATACAGGCACTACAAAATTGAACTATAGAACGCGAAGGCACTGCAAACGCCTGAGCCACAAACGTAGGTATATAAAGGTCAATGTCCGCTTGTGACTCGCTCACTGGCGCCTTACATTACGAGTAGACTGTATACATCCCTCTCGCGCACGCAAATGCGACACGCATATAATCACATTCGCAAAATTGTTCAAAAAGTGATAATAATCCCCGTGCAAAATCTAAATTTTTGGTCATAAATACAGTAATATACAAACATTATCATTACAATATGATAAACTATACACAATTACCAAACATTCGGTAAATAAATACGCGTCGTATTACAAATTTACAAACGTAGCCATCGCTATAATTACATCTTTGTCTTTTCGTATGTGCTTTCCACTATTATGCTGATTGACAATATAAAGTGAAAGTGAACACGTATTAACAATGCGTGCAGTGAACGTGAAATGCGAACATTATATTGCCACCAGGTATCACAATTTTACTACAACATAACTTATGACGTCACTGCAGCATGAGCGACTCGAGGTTTCTGTTCAAGATTGTGTCTTTGACGGAGTTGAATACGACCTCTATGTTATGCGTGTCTATGGCTGTGGTGAAGTGGTGATAGAGCGTTGTTTTTGGTTCTCTCCGAACGTTCGCGAACATATTGAGCAGGAACATTTGCACGTCGCGGAGATTGTGGGGGTCCCCTGTGAACTGTGGGTAGTACCAACGTATGTCGGTCTCTTTGCTGCCGACCTTCTTCGCGAGGAGGTCGGATTTGTTGAGGAACAGAATGACGGAGATACCTTTGAAGTTGATGTTGTTGACTATCGTGTCAAAGATGTTCAGCGCTTCCTCTAGGCGATTCGTTTTCCTGAAATCAAGAATAAAGGTCTTGAGTTCATAAGTAATATTGTGTTGTAGATGCTAATCGGAACAATACATGTATAGTATCCAAATACGAGTTTTTAATATAAAGGCACATAACATAATCACACTCTCTTATTCAGGCTTGTGTACAAAAGTAACAATTAAATTTACAGACAGACGGACAGACAATGGGACTGGTAAAACTAAATAAAAGCTTGTAATATACTACATTTTGTCATGTCTGCCCGCGATGCCCGAAAACCTACACTCTGCGTCTCAATTTGAACTTTCGTCATCACCATCACCGGCAGCCTTCTATATATTAATGTTGGAATGAAAAATTGGTGAACCAACCACCTCGGTCCTACGCCTTCCGAAACCAGTTTCGATTTTGCAGAGCTTTAGAAATACATCATCATCCGTACGTATTCCTGGTTTAGCTTCAAAAGAAAACAATTTATATGAAAATATGGGGTAAAACGACGGACCGAAAAGAGCGGCATTATTACGACTAGCGATCTCAGGATCTATACAACGAAGAACAAAATGATCCACTGCACCCCGTCACTGTGTGCTATATCAGACCGAATAGCATCGGATGTTTTACACATCTTTTGACATCTTAGATAGGCAAACGCCAAAAAATTGACATTGGAATGTCATATATCGAGCTTAACCTTTCGAAGGTTTAAAATTGACCAAGACCAAATTTGCAATATTCCCAAAATGAGCGATGTACACATTTTCATTTGCGAAGGAGCTTGTTTACCGATCGCATACTCGTATTTTGTCTATTTCTGACCATCACGAAATGTTGCTAAGACATCACACGAATCATCCATAGCTAACCAGTGACCACTATTTATGAAACTTATTGAATTTACGATACATTTATAATTAGCACTTTTTTACAGCCGGCAATATTTTACGACCGCATATAAACCATCTTCATTCCTGTTTAAATTATTGATTTATTTGTGACTTGCGCAACTAATATACTACTTTTGAAGTCCATTAAACTTAAACGCACGTCAATATTCTAGTTATAGCAATGATCATTGCTATTTCTGGAAATCACATATAATATTACCAATAACATGTTTAGATATGTAAGTCAATTTGTAACAATCTCTATGTACTAGAATTTTAGGGATGCCACAATAAAGTTTATTTGTCTTAACGTCTCTAGCTCTAACTATATTGTCGTTATCATCATATAAGCCACAGGAAGTCCACTTGCTGGACATAGGCAAAGATAATATAATTACTAACGTAACAGATACCCAACGCCATAGAAACGATTTGAGAGGCCGTAAGCACGCCAAACTGGAGTTGCGGAGCGGCCTCTCAGAGATGGCAGCACACACGACTAGCCAAAAAGGTGACGAAGAAAGTGTTGAATATACTTTTAAAAAATATATTGCATGTCATATAAGTCTTACTTAACTAATTAAAGTACTACTTTATTTAAATAATAGTTTTAAAAGATTTTTGTGTTTTAATTTTTACCTCAAAGCGCCATCTAGTTAAAAGGAAAAGAAATAATGTTAATATGACGATGGGTAGGCATGACATAGGTATCTTCCAAGGATTTCCAAAACCACAGATCGGTAGCGGCCTGCGTCCAGCGCCTTCCTGCATCCTTGCACAGGTCGTCTGACCATCTAGCAAGTGGGTGTACTACGCTGCGCTTGCCGGTACCTTGTATCTTTCAGAAAATAATACTTTTACAAAGTCTCAATATGAGTACTAAATAATTGGCCAAGTGCGTGTCGGGCCACGTGCAGTGTAGGTTCCCGTAGTTGCAAATGCTAACTTTGAATTCATGCCACTAAAAACGTCTAAAAACTAATTTTCTATCGAATTTGTATGAAGTTTTCCTTTTCCGAGTACATTTTATACGTTGATCGCTTATAACTTTTTCCTTGGTAAACCCTACTTAGCTTTGATAGATTTCTATTACATATTAAGTATTTTGTTGGCTTTAATTTTTTTGACGTTACGTGTTATCACGATTTATAACGTCCTTATGTATGACACGTGATTCACCAATCAACTTGTAGTTTAAGGATCTTTACCTGTCTTCCGACAAGACCTGGTCGAATTCCGACGACGAGACAAGGAACAGTATCGACGTGACGGAGTCGAAGCACTGCGTCCACTTCTGTCGCTGCGTCCGCTGCCCTCCGACGTCCACGAACACGAATGGCACGTTGTTGATGTTAATGGTACACTCCGTGATGCCTTTGGTGGCCTTCCGGCAGTGCAGGATGTCCTGGTGGGAGGGGATGTAGTCCGGCCGCGCTATGCGCTCCAGGTCGTCGAAGAAGTAGCTCACTGAATCACTCTGGAATAGAGAGAAAGATGCGTTGAATATTTTTTGGAAGGAAACTGGAACTTTGCTCCGTAAATTTACCGAAGGTTGGTGCCTGTCAAAGGTAGGATTTGTCGACCGTATCTATACAACGTGGAAGGGACATTATAATAAATCGAACTACGGGCTATACTAGATCACTATAGTATAGTGATAATAGATTACCAGTTAAAAAACAACAACAAAAAACGACATAAAATTCTCATATCGCCCAGGCGGCACTTTAGTTAGTATGGAAATGCAGATTCTTTTTTTTTTACTATTAATTTAATTTCATTACTATAGTGGTCTGCTGGTATTGCCAATGGTTCGATTTATTACGGGTATATCCTTTTCACGTTGTATATTGTATAGATAGGGTTGATGAAATGAAAGGGTTGAAGATGATGAAAGATTAATAAAAACGCTTTTGAAGTATGGAAGCCTAAAAATTAAAGAAAATATTAATTTTCAAAATAACAGCTACATGTTGAAACTCTATCAGTGTATCCTTAACCAACCCAACGTATGTAGCAACTTAAAACTAAAGAGAGCCCCGCGCAGTCATGGGTTTTTTAGTAGAAAGTTGCGGTTTTCATCTAAGGCATGTAACAATAACAATGAGTCATGGAACAATAGCTTTTTTGACGATAAATCTGCTTCTGACTTAGGTACTTATTAACAAATATCTAAGAACAGTGAAGTAAGTTTCTAAGTCGATAAACAGAACTGGAATGGATTCTCTGTCATTTGAACAAACAAGCATGTTCAACCTAAATTCATTTATTTAACTTGTCACACGAACTTTCCCTGCTGGTGAGTAATCTGACATGTCGCAACATGATCCCAGCCGACGTGCTTAAACCGACGAAATCATGCAATTACAAAACAGTATGAATCACATGTGACGTAATTCATAATATGAATTAATTAATTTAATCAAAACAGTAAGTGCAGACTTGCATAAAAGATAGACAGTACAGATGTAAGACGCCGTTCATAGACCAGATTTATTTATTAACACTTGATGTAAAAGGAATTAAACGCAGAAAAACGACTACCCTGACAAAACCCTTCTGGCAAGTAGGCGACCAATAATGTGAAAATGAGTTTTTTCGGCGTTTCTACTCTGCTGTGGTTGTTGCGAAGCGCTGGTATCGGTAGCCTTTCTTTAAAAAATAAGATAAATCTATACATATAATAAAACAGTAAAAAAAGTGTGTCTGTACATAAAATATATTTCCAAAAAAAATATTGGGGGCGATGGAGACGTAGTAATAGAGTAAGAATTAAAAAAAAAATGTCTGTCTGTTTGTCTGTTTGTCTGTTTGTCTGTTTGTCTGTTTGTCTGTTTGTCTGTTTGTCTGTTTGTCTGTTTGTCTGTTTGTCTGTATGTCTGTTTGTCTGTTTGTACACGCTAATCTCCGGAAATTCTGGACGGATTCGAATGAAACTTTTTTTGTTATATAGCTATTAAGCCTGGGCAACATATAGGGTATAAATGATTTTGGAAAATGGAACGCCTGATTCAGAACCATAATGGTCCAGCTAAACTATAAGAGATATAAAAATGCCGCCTTAGTAAAAGTTGTTCAGCCTGATGAGCATTTTCCAGAGACATAAAGTCCACGCGAACGAAGTCGCGGGCTTCGGCTAGTTTTAACATAAACTACACGTTATATAAATTATACTTATTGGCGTGTTGAAGCCCCTGTAAAGGTCTCATTACTGAATGAATTTTGAATTTTCGACGGAATTCAAAATTCTGTCCTTTTTTGGTCCAATGCTTTTTACAATGGTAGAGAGAGCGAAAGTAAAAGGATTTCACATTAGTCATTGTATTTTTGTTGGAAGACAATATTATTGTAAATTGTTATTCATCTTTAATCATCGTACACTGGATCGGGTGGCTACGCGGGAGAAAGCGATGCTTAGACGCAATCGAAATCTACTAAGCCGAGAGGAGGCGCCTATAACACTAGGTTATATGCAGGACTCACGCAATCTGAAATTCAGATGCCCATATCAAACATATTGCCTGTTTTATTCCATAAAGATCTGAAAAATCAAAATTCAACATATACAAAAATTTATTGTATGTATATATGCGTATTTATCTATGTATCTAGATCATGTGTGAAGGCCATCAATAAAGCTTTACATCTGTACTTTCTTTACTCTGTGAAGTTTAGTTCCAAGTTCCAACTAGTACAGCAGTTTTGCTGACAGTAAACAGCCCCTGCCAGAGTGTGTATACCGACGATCACGTCACAACTTCTGGCGGCTAGGCGGCTGCCTAGTGTGAATCTGAGAACTACTACACTATCTGATTTTATGTAACAGGGGCGTAAACAACTGTAAACAAACTCACTGAATACTTACACGTCTGATTGTGTCTACACTCTCTGTTCTGGAAGGAGTATTCTTAACTGTGTAGGCACAGTCAGTAAATAACGCAAAAATATTGCGTAACATTTCAAAGAATTTATTTTTCATACTCGTGCTAGTCTTTTAGGCTAAAAACTACTAAGACTCCGCTGTCCGTCCGTCTGTCACCAGGCTGTATCTTACGAACCGTGATAATTAGACAGTTGACATTTTAACAGATGATGATGTATTTCTATTTCCGCTTTTATGGGGGGCTCCTATACAATAAACGCGATTTTATTGCCCTTTTTTGCTTGATGTTAATAACAAAAATAGGTGAAATATTCACAGAATATTAACAAACGTTATTTTTATAGATAATGCTACGGAACCTTTCGTGCGCGAGTCCGACTCGCACTTGTTCGGTTATTTTATCTAGATTTTAAGTAAATAGACGTATTTCCCTACACTACATTACGTGTACAGTACACATAACAGTATCTATGTACTTAATAAAATTCATTTACCAGAAACAACTGAACGTTGTATTGTATCTGTGTTAGATTGACGGCATGTATTCCCATTAAAATTGTTTTCCCTACATGAGTTCCGTGTTTTTGTCGATAACGTAATTTTCTCAAATCCCCCCCGCCGCGTTTTCTCCTTGGAGCCACACTTTCCCCCCTCAGAAGCCTGCGGGAGGTAGCACCCGGGGTCCTACACGATACAGCTAATGCCTTGTCAAACGCAATACATTTACTGAACAGGCTTTAAGAACAGAAATTTTCTCATTTTCTCATATCCGTAACGGATGCGGGGAGCCGTTTTTACTAGTCAAACGAGTAATTTACAGTCGATATACATCATGTGGGGTATAATAGTGTAACCACAGTATGCATAACGACCACTGTATCGACCTATGGTTTTCATTGGTCGCTATCCCGCGTACGGGGAGTCCCCACATGCTGTATATCGACTGAGTTATCGACTAATGAAAATGAGCCATCATAGAGGTTTGTGAAAGACTAGAGGTGAAGCCTTTGCTCCACTATGGAACATAGCTAATAAAAAAATCAATAAAGCCTTTAAAACAAAGTACAGTTTCATGGACTGAATCTGCCCTCAGAATAGTTTCAAGACATATTTACATACATCCATACATGTAGGTATCAATACGTTCACTTACTTTGTAAAACTTATAATATGATTTGGAAAATGCAGCTTTAAAAGTGGTATCTGCAACAGGATAAATTAGCTATGGACAATTATGGTTGCGTAGCGTACTTGATAAGTAGTCATCGTGGATTGACACTTGCATATTACGAAGACCTATTTATGCCACTGTGCCGTATGAATACTTAACATCGGCGTGTTGTTTGTCCAACGGCTACTTTATAATGTAAATACCTGACAACTTGATGCTACCGCGCGAAAATCTTTTACCGTACATTTCTTTGTTTCATAAAAAAGTGACAGGAGTCATGACTGGCAGGTGTTTTATCCGGTGGTTCGACAAAGTACTTGCTCGTAAATGTGCGTTAAATACAAATGTACACAAAGGCAACACACTTTTAACATTAATAGCGAACTCACGAGTTTGCGAATGTGCGAAATTGTTTTTACTGTGCCTATGTAAATATCAAATAAACACTTAATTAGGTACACTAATCATCATTAGGCCTAGTTCTTTGTATTACGAATTATGACGATCAAAAATGCCTAGACCACATCGGAAAGAAAAAGCTGTTCACGAATTTGTATGAAAATACGCTAAATTAATCTGCCATTTTTTCATATAAAAATAATTTATAACTCCTATGTACCAAGTTATTTATCAATCTAAAAAAGTCAATAAAATTAAATACTCGTAAAAATCAATATGTGTAATATGTTAAGGCAAAGCCGAACATTTTCATAGTTAATATTTTTTACCAACGCATTAGCTGCGACCTAAATTAAACACTGAACCCCAGAGGCAGACCAATGGGATAATCCTAAAATCTCAACATACGAGTGTTTAGGAATAATCCATTTATACGCGTATGTACATTTTGAAAACCATACTATGGCGATGCACGCCACCAATAATATATTATTTTTAAAAGTAAACAAACCACAATATCGTCTTTTAGAGACCAATGTATTCGTTTTTCCTAAAATTTCCACCACGTAGATTAATCGACTAGCCTACACGATAGCATCATGAAGTAATTAATTAACGTTTTAGCTAATTGGATGAATACTAAACAGACAGTAATTCAAGTGGGAATAGGACTCGTGATAGATATTCATTTCTTTTAGGTGTGGTGTAATTAAATATAACTTTTCAAACATTTCTATTCAGTATTTTCTATATGTATTTACAAAGTCTGTTTGCGCAGAGTTGATAACTAATACAAATTGCGGTCCGTGAACAATTAATAACTGTATAAAACAGAAAACAACACGCAAACACACAAACGACTCATTCGAAGCGTATTCCATTCGGGCCACGGTTGACATCAACTGCGTGTCTGCGAAAGCAGAAATAACCGGCCAAGTGCGAATCGGTTTCGCGCACTAAGGAACCATTATCTATAAAAAATCCCGTTTGTTGTATGGGAATTAAATATTTATTTTATTTTGTTTTTAGTATTTGCTAATAGGCAACAGAAATACATAATATGTAAAAAATTCAACTGTCTAGCTATCGGGATTCTTGAGATACAGCCTGGTGACAGACAGACGGACAGACAGAAGGGAGTCTTAGTAATGGAATCCCGATTTTACCCTTTGGGTACGGACCTCTAAAAAGAATCCGACGAATTGAAAACCTCCTGCTTTGAAGTCGGTTATATAGTAAAACAAATTATTACATAACGGTCATGTTACGAGTATTTAATGCATATCATTGCATTGCAATGCATTCTATTGAAGAGAACATACATGAGAACTTATCAAAAACGTGCATTGAAAGTACTAAGTTATAAAAATTCCTTCGTGATAAGAACAAAGGCTGCATATTATAAGGTACAAGCGAGCGTACAAGGCAAGCCGTTAGTCAGCAACAAAACAATGGGTTTTGTGTGATATATACCTACTTATTTAATATTTATTATAACGCTCTTAGTTTGTGTTCACACGATAAGGAGTTTGGGGTAAACCGTAATATAACTGGGGAATAAATTGATAGTTAATAAAAGAAAAATATATCAAACATTGAGAGTCATTTTAATGTGAGTTATAGGTAAGTGGTAGTAGGCTACATGCCAGTATTTTTATATGAAACACATACACGTGAGTACCTACAAAGAGTTCCCAAAGCTCTAAAGCAGCAAGTTGGTTTTAAATATTATTTTAAAGGCAGAAAAACTAACGAAACAAATAGGAATAACGGAAATGTAATTTGCATACCATAACAACGTAAGAAAACAAAATGTAAAAGAATAATCCTTACTAATATTGTAAATGCGAAAGTGAGTTCGTATATTTGTTTGTTACACTTCACGCTTCAATCACTGAACCTATTTAGATGAAATTCGATATAGTTTTATACCCAGGGTAGGACATAGGATAGTTTTTATCCCGAAATTCGGACGGGGAGCGAAGCCCACGGGCACAGCTAGTAACTTTATAAGATCTTTATGTACATCTATTTTTTTTAGATTGAATGATTAATTGAATTAAAATTAAAATCAAATAATATGCAATTAAAGTTATAGCCTACTTTATGGCCTATTTCAGTCTATGACTCCAAAATAGAGATTACTCTAAACTTTTACGGACGGACGGACAGCAGACAGCAGAGCTCATTATAAGGTCCCGTTTACCTTTTGTGTACGGAACAATAAAAATAAAAGTAAAAGGTCCTGAAAGTTATAACCAATTTAATGCATTAAGAGTCCCCCGACCCTAGACTTCTCCATACAAACGTAGTCTACGTTTAATTTTGAAACCACATGTCAGATTTCGGTAAAAATTGGTAATTGTAAAGAAATTGCAATTATCTAGGGTTATAACTGGTTTCCTATACTAAAATTATGAACTGGAAAGAAAATATAACGATTTAGAAGTTTCCCATACTAATGGTCAAAAATGATATAAAACACTATATTCTATTTCAAGTTCATATTTTTACTGTCGGAAACTAGTTATAAACCTAGATAATTGCAATATCTTTGAAATTACAAAATTCTGCCCAAATTGGACATGTCGTTTTGAAATAAAACGTAGACTACGTTTGTATGGAAAGTTGTATTTTGGTCTAGGGTCGGGGGACCCTTAAACATATTCATAACATCATTACAAAGATGATACAATCATAAAATACAAACTTACGCAACTACCGAAATAACAAATAGATGCCGGAACCGTAACACATGTGTCTATTATGTAACGCATATCAATTGAATTTGCCGAATTGGTCCACTTGACCTACCTTGACTTTATTTGTAATCGTTAATATAAACCGGATTTGAATTATCCAGTTTAAAACCGGATTAGTTATCACTAGTCTAACGTTGTATGGGCTCGCCCTTTGTGTATCATCATTTATATATGCTTGATGAAATAATGAATAAATAATTTCTTTATTTTTTTAATTTATTGACCCCAAATAGGAAAATGGTATTGAGAATGATGATGATGAAGATGCAGAATGACATGCAACTTGTCGAAACGAAAGATTGTGTTACTCCAAAAGTAGCACGCAATCCGTACGAAGAGTAATTCAGTAATTCGTCCCATGTACCTACGGCCCATTTGGGACGAAACGCAGAAAATCAAAATTAATCAAAATTTCATTCTGCAATTCGTCCCATTCTTTTTTTGTATGGAAATTTAAACCTTATTAACGCTTGGTACAGTCAGTGAGACAAGAATTAAGATAAATGTATATTTCGTTAGAATTGTTACATTTTTAAACTTGGGACGAATTGCAGAATGAAATTTTAATTAATTTTGATTTTCTGCGTTTCGTCCCAAATGGGCCGTAGGTACATGGGACGAATTACTGAATTACTCCGTACGAAACTGCGTATCTGCGTTTCAGTGTCAAGAAACATTGAGCAGTAATTTAAGATGATTAAGTTTAATTTGGTTTGGTATAGAAATAAGACGTCACTATCAGACCATCGTTACAATTTATGGAGTAACGACCTGCATGCACATATAAGCGCTAACAAAATATACTGAAACTATTTTAAAGCGCTGGACACACAGAAAAGTCATTTGTCACAGACAGACACAGACATTTGTCTTTTCTGCGACGGCAAGCGACGGTTTCATACAAAATGTATAGAAACGTCGCGGGCAGAACACACGGAAAGGAAGGGGCAAGGACGGGGCGCGCGTCTTTTCTGTGTGTTCTGCTTTGCGTTGTATAATTGTCTGCGCCCCGTCCGCGACGTACGTCTTTTCAGTGTGTCCTGCGCCTAAGGGTGAATTTAGTCCAGTTTCATGGACTAAATTCACAAAACAACACACAACAACTTTCCTTCATGAACAATTATAGTCATTTTGGTCTCCCATACAAGTTGACCGATTAGTTGATCCGAGATAGCCAAAAAATATTTTTCATATTTCGTTGTGTGTTCCTTGGGGCAAGACTAATTAATAAAGGCGAAGTTTATACACAAATGTGTCGATATTAGTCACGAGATTGGTTTCTATGACGTCATCAAATTACTCACTACTCGAAGAATCTTGAAAAACAAGATGATGAACAAGTTGCAGAGATAAAGTAAATAAAAAGATTGCTTTTGATCGAGTTAGACGCAATTAAGGATGGACGGAAGGATCAGCGTAATTGAATGTATGGGACAACAAGATAGAAAACTTTAATTCAATGTCATCCGAATGCCGAAATCAGTATATGTAGTTACAGAAACCCGAATGAAATTCAAGTACAAAATACAAGCTCAACAAAGCTTGTAAACAACATCGATGAGACCTCCCCAACCCGTCTAACCAGCGTGGAGAGTGTAGGCCAAGTCTTATCTTTCTCTGCTTTGTCCAAGTGTGGCTCTGGTAGTACGGGGAGGGTCGTGCTTCTGCAGTGGAGACAAAAATACCTGATGATGATGATGATGAATGAAATTGGGCCTCGAAGACAGTCACTCATAATTAATAATAGTATTACATATGACATGACATGACAGTAATTCAAACCGAGACAAGGGCAATTAATCTATGTATGTATAAAAAGCAAAAACATACGATATAGAAACAAAAAAAAGTAAATTTGGGCGTAGGGTATAGATGGAAAGTCAAAAAAATCAAGAAATTTAAAATACCGAAAACAGAACCTTAAAACTTACGGCCCAGACACCAAGGGCCACTCTTAACCAAATGGTTGACTTTTAGGTGATTTTATAGGAAATGTCCTAACCCATCACCTAGCAGGAAAATCTTTAACCTCACCTTCATGTTCGTGTATCTGGGATGATCTAGCTAGACGGGATGAGAAAGCATTAGAACTGAAACATCATGATATTTTCTGTTCTGTTTCTCTAGCCTATACTCCATTTGTTTAGAAATTATCATAATTATATTCACCTTTGCAAATTACAAAGTAATTATGTTATTTATAATTTATAACATAATTACTTTGTAATTAGCAAAATTATTGATTTTTAAAGTGTATAAAGACATGTCAAGATTGTTTATATTTATTTAAATACCTAACCAAATGGAGAATAGATAATATGATCAAAATTCAACTCAACTGATGAAACAAAAATTGCGCCTATTCATGACACAGATTACGGTGTGGCTGTAGATGGTATGAACGAAATGAGAGCAATTACCCTGAATCATGGAACCTTGCCGACTTGGGCCGATGTGATAATTAAGCCCTAAGTAATTGTTAATGCATACCGACAGACTAAGCTTCCTGCGCTCGATAGAACATCAAGGCCAATACACACATCTCGACTTCGCGGAATACAAAAAAAAAGCTTCATTTACTATACAAATAAAAACTTGTAATAAAGCAGGATAATGGGCAGCAACTTGACATCAGTTTATGGTTCTCGTAAACGGTCGCTTAATATAAACAATAGCTCTGGCAAATTTTCTTTTACATATCAGAATCGCGAATAATACGATTCGAATGTTCACAATTCACTTGCCGCTCTGCAAATAATTTTTTATGTTTAGTATTAGATCATCCCCTTTCTAGGGATCTCAGGCATCTGACATTTTCCAGTCATATACAGAGGCCAGGCCAAATATTTTAACTACGAATATCACAATTATATCATAATGGCCCTTGCTATATACATTACATTTTGGTTTCTAGATAGTGTCATCGCCAAGGGATCAATGTTCATCGAGGTTCATCCTTAAATATAACAACATATGACATCTACCCGGATAAGCTTGACGGCATATAATATAGAAACACTATTTTCGGTAAAAAGAAGTAATAACATAAGGCGAGCGGATGCAAGATCTTTTTATAATCAGCGCAACGAAACGGAACGTTTTCAAAATAATAATATGTAGTAGGTTTACAACTTTAAACAGCTAAGCTAGGCTGAACGAAAGAGCAAGGTTTCATAGAACTATAAATTGTCATTGACCTATAATCCTAAGAGGATTCTTCAGATATTGCTATAGTGTACATTTTTATTAGAGGTGTTTTAGACCTATATTAGCACATAGCATGTACAGTAAATAATGGAATCGTGCAATGTTAATATGGCGCGGGCCTAAACCAACACATTTAAGTGTTCAAGACAGTAAAAAATCTTTTACAAATTAACCAGCTATAACAAGACAAAAACGCTAGAATGCGGCTATGTAGAATCGTAAAAACGAATGAACTGGCTTGAAGTAAGTTTTAGTGTTATTAATCGTAGTATTCCGTGAAGATAGTTTTTTCTCCGTATTTATTTTATTTCATTATCATACATTGTAATATAATATGTCCATTTCTTTTTAGCGCCCACAATTTTCTCTGCTTTATCCCTGTGATGGATTGGGAGAAAATGCTCTGCATTAAGTCTGCCATTTGTTAAAATTCTAGTAAGAACAATATTGTGATAAATGAATAAAGTTTAATTACTTGTACTTTGTTAATATAATACGTAAGCTACACAACATTGAAAAATAGATACATATATAGATTGGACATATATAGACTCTTGGCTTTGCCGTAGTAGGGCAAAAACTGAAATGTTCTCTGATTTCGATCAAATCATCGTGTATGGCTGGTATTATAATGGAAGTGTGTCCGACGAAAGTTGTCGAAACACACATACCTGCCATACCATTTCCACGCATTCATTTGGCAAGTGTAAACTAAAATCGTATACTGTACGCCCGCTGGGCCGTCGATAAATTTTCATCCACATTAAAGGAGTCCTTAATGAGAATATGAAGTACGCCGTGTGGTATCCGGCGAAATAGGACCAATCCATCTCTTCCTGTGGATGTCGTAAAAGGCGACTAAAGGACTAAAAGCACAAATGAGGGTTGGTATATAATTTATTCAAAACAAAAAATACTTACATTTTGTAACATACAGTCGCTTATAAATAAAATATTTCTTTTAATGCACCACATCGAGGCAACGTACCCAATATGCTGGCAGCATTCCGTCGCAGACTTATTCATCGAGCAAAAAGCTATCAGCTCTCGGGTAGCTAGTTGCTTTGATGAGACTCATTGTGATGTCCTTAAAAAACAACTTAGCTTCCCAAGGACAATGACCCATTATCTCCACTGCGAATGGAAGAAAAATGTAACTGTCATCAAGGAGGTTTGACGCCAGTTGTACAACTGTTCGGGCTATTCTTTTCCATTTCACATGGTCTGCTGCATCTTTGGTTGACAATTGACATACATACATATGTATAGATATTATATTTGAAGAAGAACAACCCGGAAAGACCATCCTGGACACTGAAACGAGACAGCTAATAATGCAAGCGGGAACGCGCCAAGATAAAGAGCAGGAAATTGACAGGTACAATCTTCAAAAGCTTCGCCGAAACACTTATCAATGTATTTCCTTCGTAACAAACTAAACGTAATCAGTAATAATTAGGTTCGTACCAATGTAGTTTTGTGTAAACAGATAACAGTATCTACTTTATTAATGAAATCAACTTATCGCGTTACGAAACTATGTATCGACGTGACTTGTGATGTACTCGGTGATTCATAAGCCGTATAGGAACAGGTGTTAAAAAATATATTATATGTCTTGCGGAAAAGCACAAACAAGCTAAAAACAAAACCTAATTTGTCAAAATCGATTGTCATACTTCTAAGACCACTAGCGGCAGTTTATAAGATCCCGCTTTTATAGAAGGGTCTTCGATTAGTGAAAACAAAATATTACCTCCTTGGGCTCTAGATTTCTCGGTTTAGTTTGTGCCCAGTATAATCCATTGTGAAGAGAAAACTGCCTAGAGGTTATTACTGCCTGGCCCGATTAAATGTGCAATTTGATATTTTTCAGTTTTATCCCACCTTGAAAACAAACTAGATCCACGGTTGGAGCTGTATTATGGATCCACATACACGACTTCGTTGGTGGACTTCTAGCCTTAATAAACAGACTCTAGTATCTACATGGACGATTCACTAAGACTATAGCTTATTTATATAAAAGTAGACTTAATTTTAGTATCCATGATTGATCTCATTTCATCGTCTACTAATTTATAGGCATCTGTGCGGTGAATCAGTTATTTTATTACCAAAAGTCGTCACGGCCAGTTTATTACGATCAAACAGCCGCCTAGCCTGTAGATGGATGGATTCATTAGAGCTACGGCATCAGCGCAGCGGTATTTTTTAATTAATAATTTGACCGTTTAGTATTATTTATGAAGACGAGTATTCGAATGTTGATTGATATCATATGAATTTATAATGATTTAGAAGGCACTTTCTTGTTGTAATTTATAGTAAGTATGAAGTGAAATTACCGATAATATAAGTCTTTAAAAAAAATCTTTATTTAAGAAAATTTAACTTAACTGCCTCCATGGTGTAGTGATTAGAGCGTTCGGCTCATACCCGGAGGTCGCGGGTTCGATTCCCGGCGGGGGCAACGACTTTGTGTTGTTGTCCTAGTTAGGTTAGGACATTGTAGGCTGATCACCTGATTGTCCGATAAGTAAAATGATCCGTGCTTCGGAGGGCACGTTAAGCCGTCGGTCCCGGTCACTGTCTTTGACATTGGTCGTTACCTAAAACCATGTCAGAGGCCTTTAAGGCTGTTTAAAAACTCTGACACTAGTGTTAGTCACTAACACACACGAGAAG
Organism: Acrobasis consociella; assembly: GCA_963555685.1. Lineage (NCBI taxonomy): Eukaryota > Metazoa > Arthropoda > Insecta > Lepidoptera > Pyralidae > Acrobasis > Acrobasis consociella. The sequence goes on along the minus strand of OY743109.1, from coordinate 4,301,205 downwards.
AATTAAGAAAATTACGTAGGTCCATGTGTTTCTCAAATTTCGGAGTTTGAAACTAGTAGATAACTTTTACTTTTCTCTCTTATCTTGTGGTACCACGGAAGACCAGCGGTATGATGTAAAGATACATCATTGCCATATGCTGAGTGGTGCCATTTTGGTGTAAAAATAGTTTTAATTATTATGGATAATGTAACTCCTGTTTTGCACCAAATAAAGTATTTTTCTTTCTCTCTTTCTTTCAAATACCAACAAATAAGATATCATAATCACAAATAATATATATAAGTACGTACTTAGCAAGTAAATAGATGTGAATTTTTCAATAATTGAAACAAATATTTTCAAGGGTCAGGTCACACCAGGCTTATCCTTCTTGACGCGTATAAAAAAATGTAATAGCAGAGGTGTTATTTTCAGATAATCACTAACATCAGACACAAAATCGAATTATTCTAGTGCACGCTAATCGCTAATAAATTGTGAATGGTTAACAGGTTAGCGGTGTCAAATGCAAAACAGGTTAAGCACGTTATGTTAAATTATTTAAATAACCATAGTTTGCTTCTTATAAATTTCAATTATGCAAAATATTTCCGTTCGTATTAAATTGTACTAGTAGTCGCCCCGAAGTGTAAACTCGTAATTTTACGTAATATTTAACAACCCTTCATCTTATTACTGCAATAGCAACCCTTGATCGATTTGGCTCATGTACGAAACTAAAACTATTATATAAAACTATATAGATAATCGAGTTCTTGTCGTACATACATAAAGACAAACGCCGGTTCATCAAAAACCAATGCTAAATATATAATAAATATATAGGGACAAATCAATCAATTGCTATACAAATAAATCAAATTAATTTTCATCATATCAAAACATAATTTCCATGAACTAGATTTTTTTAGTAAAAATTTTTCAATTTTTCCTCAAATATTTTTTTGCTTTAGCGATAAATCATTCAAAAGATACGTTAAATAGTTATTATGTGTCACAGTCATTAATTCTTTTACAACGTAAATAGTAATGTAACTTTTCTAATACATTACGATTATTACGAAGGCCTTGTTGCACCATGTAATAAATAATATATAATGTATCTTGACGATACCGTCGGATTAGATAAGTGTTGTAACTTTTAAATCACGAACTCACTAATTGTGATGTAATTTGAAAAGTGCCAAAGGAAGAAAAAACGACAACCGGATCGAAAAACAGCTATAGTAATTAAGGTGATTTCTAATTTATAAGAGACTGAAAAATGCAAGAGGTATGCCGCGAAAAAAGATCGAGTGTGTTTATGTTTAGTTTATCCTATGATTTTTAATTTCGTCCTTTTACTAAAGATTGTCCCGAGAAATTTTTTATGATTGTCTATAAACTTATTAAACTACTTTGTTACTTACACAAAAATATCCGTAAATTACAAGCCTACAATTTACGGACGACTTAAACTCTTAGAACTATTTTAAATCAAACACCAACTTATGATAATGCCACGAACATCAATTCAATTAACACGACGTTGGAGAAGAAAGAAGCGGGGCTTAAACCGGAAGAGGTGTCCGATCAATGAGATAGAAGTACGATAAATGCATGTAGGTAGCTGCAGCTGCACCAAATAAAATGAACAATAAATACATGACTGTTAATACACTTACATTTTCTAACCACGGCTTGAATTACAGAAAAAAATCTTACGCCTCTACTGTATCCACGGTTACATTATGGCCCAACGCAGACGACAGACTAATCCGTCACGCACTTTTTAGTCTGTGAAAATAGAACCCGTGCAGTCATATGCAGTAACGCACACGACTCGCAAAAAGTCCGGCGCGGAACGTGTGCGTTACTGCTTATGATTGCATGGATTTATTTTCACAGACTATCACAGACTAAAAAGTGCGTCACGGATAGTCTGTCGTCTGCGTTGGGCTAATCCTTGGGATGGCGCGGAGGAGGCATGGCTAGTTGGCCAGACATTTGGTATCCATGTAAGGGCTCATACAGACGAAGGACAGCGTGCGATCCTGGGGGTTACTCCAAAAGCAGTACGCAAGAAGGACGTAACTGCGTATCCGCATTTCAGTGCCTAGCAACATTGAGCACTAACGTATGATCATAAAGTCTAATTTGGTTTAACATAGAAATTGGACGTCATTATCGTACGACTTACGTATTGTTTAATGGGGTAACCCCCCTAGTCGCTAACCGTCGTCGCCGACTAATGTCGCGTTCTGTCGCTGGCGTACTGTCACTCGTTTGCCGTAACTTGCTGGTTTCCAGTAGTTAATCGTAGTTCTCACGGGTTCCAAATACGTCTAAGCTATAGTCGACATATTCCTAACTGCCTTTCCCGAAACTAAGCGTAACCCCAGTTACATCTTTAGCTGTTGTTAGCCTTGTTTCAAAGCCAGAAATGCTCGCACCAACGTTTCCTTCGGCCCAAAAATGCCAAAGAACAAGCAACATTAGAAAAAGCAGGTATTAAAGAGATTAGTTTTTCTCCGCCTGCCTGACGTGAACTTCCCTTAGGAATGTCGTTTAACACCTAATATTTGTGCTTTGTCCTTTATAGTCTTTAAGATGTTCCGGGAAGAAAAGGAGTGGTGATATTCTAGGCCGGAAATAAACGGTGTTCCTCATCAGCATTTTCGCGTGGCAATGTAATTACTATAGTTAGCTGTAATCGACAATCCAGGCAACGCGAAGCTAACTTCATCGACTATTACTAGACTAACAAAACAGAGGCGGTCTTATAACGTCAAATTATACGTGATCGGCGACTCGGCATAAAGAGTACACATTAAATAGAGTACAAAAGTTTTTAACCTAATTTATATTGTATAACCACATTAGATAGATAGATAAAATCTTTATTCACCAAAAAAGCTTACGATGTACGGAACTTTAAACATCGAAGCGACAAATTAGTTCACAAGAAGATTACGAGATGGCGCAGTATCCTACATCTCAATATCAGAGTTTGTCCGATTCGCTGCTTAAATACAATTTCCGACAATACGCCATCCCGCGGTTCATCAGACGCAATACTATGCCTAGCGGAAAGATGCCTGTGCCTACCGCCACAAAAGGGAAGATCTTCCCGCTTATAAATTTATTGGCATCCCGCAGGCGAGACAAACGCAGAAAATCAAAATTAATCAAAATTTCATTCTGCAATTCGTCCCATTCCTTTTTTGTATGGAAATTTAAACCTTATTAACGCTTGGTACAGTCAGTGAGACAAGAATTAAGATAAATGTAAATTTCGTTAGAATTGTTACATTTTTAAACATGGGACGAATTGCAGAATGAAATTTTAATTAATTTTGATTTTCAGCGTTTCGTCCCAAATGGGCCGTAGGTACATGGGACGAATTACTGAATTACTCACCAAATCTGTCAATAGATTGCTGAGCTATAGATATGATTTTTTTCTATTCAGTGTATGAAACAGAGTTGCGAACTCACAGTTCGGGGGTAAACAACTAACAATTAATTACACTTCTGTAGTTTCTGTAATTTGTAAGCCGGTATAAAGAGTCAGTATCTCGCACTAGGAGTATGACGCATGATGCAACCGCCTGTGAGTAATCACACAGATAACAAATGCAATTACAATTATTTATATCGAACATACGAAAAAGAAGCGGGACGGTCAGAGAGTATCTAGGTTCTAAATAATAACTTTTTAACCCGGTTTTACTCACTTAGCGTCTAAATACTTAATTTGCCACTGATTACGTAGGTACAGTCAGTAAAAAAATAACTAATTTAGACTACCTTACTTATTTGAAATTCTATAACAGCCCCACTTGAGACAAAGGTGTATCCAAGTGGAGTGAAATCAATACCTGTTACATAAATAATTTGCCTTTCGCCTTTTGACATCTGTTTTCTATGATCCACTTTCAGTATCTGTTTTGGTACAATAAAGACTTTAATAGCTAAGTAACGTTAGTTAGACTGTCTTATTATAAAACGAGGACTAACTTTATTTCTAGGTTTAAACCATTATCATATAATGTCAACTTGATATTAACATCTGTTAATGTCAACTTAAATTTAACTGGGTAATGGTTTAAACCTAGTAACAAAGTTAGCAACTCGCAACTCGCTAGTGTGATAAACCCAGTCCTGTTTTGATAATAAGATGGAGAAAGTTTTATCATTCACAAAATCTGCATCACAATTTTCATACAAATAAACTTGGTCGTATTCGTAAATTAGTCCTAGTTATACACACATAGACGATAAGTTTATTAAGGATCTTCTATCAACATCAACTTCGGGGAAATATTTGCATTATGATTTAGCCTATAGGCACAGTTCCTGGAAGTATAGGAGGCAGTAAAGGTTCCACTGAGAAGTCATGTGGTCTATTTACATTTAAGGCATAATATAAGAAAGCAGCTTCGGCTAAAGGCACAGCCTGTGTACTTTATAGGGGTTAATGGGTCAGTGACCGCTAAATGGCACACCAGCTGATTAGCACCCAAAGATTACCATCTACAAGAATTGAGGCAAAACAATTAATACACTAGTTCCGGAGAAGACTGGAAACATATTATACTGCCTGCTTTGTATTGATCATACCTAACTACTATGTGTACAGTAAGTAAATATATAATAATCGCGTCTTTGGGGTAACCGGAGTCACAGAACTTTGAAAATGAACAGATTTGACAAATTATTTTGTTTGAAAGGGCATACTTGTCAGGTGGTTGATTGGGATAAAGAATAGGTTATAATGTAAATAATAAATAGTTATATTTGCACACCAAAACTTTCGAAACAAAGGGACATTTCCATAACAATGTAAACCACACATAATAAGTTGCGGTAATAGAATGGACAAAGCATTTTCACATATACGAGTATCAAGCCCTTTGTCTCAACAAGTTAAAACAAATTCTTTGGTATGGTGCAGCTTGCAAGGGATATCTTTATGGGATATGGGCAATTGTTCATCCTACTAACATTTAGTGCAAAAACGGTTTGACTCAATGGAATGACATATGACATGTAGATAATTAGAAATACTTTGTATTCTGAAAATTGTGACATTAACATGAGGTTATTAAGTAACAACAACACTACCAATTTGCCAGATTCACTGCGGGAACCTGGTAGTAAATATTAGGTAAATTGTTGGTAACAAAAATATTCCAGGTAAATCATATTAATAATAAATAATAATATTAATTTTATGCAAACTAAAGAAAAATGGCAATGTCCTTGTTTATGTAACTGTCATTATGATGAGATACCAGGATACAGGTCAAGCACCATTTTAAAACCAAACAAACATAACTTAACTTAATACCTATACTCTATAGCTATAACAGTTTGGAACTACTATAATTTTTCAAAACTAAAAACTGATTTCACCCCCAAACAACCAATTTTGATAACATTTCTATGAGAATGCCTAGCAAATATTCAATTTCAAAAAACAAAAATAAAATAAAAAATTCAAAGGAAAAAGGGATTTTTCAAATCAATCTCAGCGTCTTCAAATTATCGGTGAAAACACATAAAAAAGGTTGCAACAAATTGAAATTTGCATTAATTTCATACACATTGAAGAAAAAGAAACACCTACACAATCACAGCTGGAAATGTGAATGACTCAGATTTTATGGTATAACAAAAACGAAGGAGTTATGACCATACCAGTGTATAATTATACTCAAACAAACATTAAATATGACCCCGAAGTTGGTGGACATCTGACAAAAAAAGATGTATATTTAGGAGAAAAATAAAGATTTAAACTGGAAGTTGTTCTTTGACTCTCCATCACCATGTGAGTATTTTACAAAAAAAAAATAATTTTAATTTTTGGGGTCTTTGTTTTTTTTTAATTACTGGTTTTGATTTATGAGTGATTCAATTATATTTAGAGTAGAATTTCATGTGTATTTTTTTCAACTAATCGATGCTATCCCATTACTTTACAAAGATCTGTCCTACATACACAATTTCATGTTGGCAAAAAAATATATCATTTAAGTACTATTAATTTACTCAACTCAAAGAACTTTTACTGAATAAATACAAAGTGAACAAAGCCTGACAGGTTTCCTTTTCTGAATCCAAATACTCATTACATGACACACACACAAGCACACTGGAAAACCCCAACACAGAAAGGAATCAACCAGCTTTGTTTACTTAGCAAATATTGAGTGTCACTCACCAATTGAAATTCTCTCCGTCTGTCGTACGCCCTTTTGATGGCCCTGTCCAGCCACAGGGAGTGTATATGGGGCGCATAATGCATGAACAGTCTGCTGTCCAGCGAGGCAGTGCTGTTGAAGTGCAGCGCCTGCTGACCCACGTCCAGGTTCCGCGGATTCTCCCACGGTATCGCCAACTTATCCCTAGCGTCCACCAACACTTGTATCCCCTTCACTATGTTCTGGTATATCACGTGCTGGTACTCCCGCACCAGTTCCGGCTCGAACTTCACTTTGTGTATTATCCTCATCTGTTTCAGGAATGTTGATTTTCCGCTTTCACCCGCCCCTAGCAGCAACAACTTGACCTGTCGCCGCAACGTCTGTTTGTCCTTCTCCAGTATTCTGTCGATCTCTTTGCTTCTGTATCGTTGTTCTATCTCCTCCGGAGACAGCTTCAGACGCAACCAGCAAGTCAGAGCTTCCGTACAACAGGTACATGACCACCAATCGTTGGCCATTTTGCATGATTATCAACGCCCATAGAAAAAATAACACTGAGCAACTTTTATAATAAGTCTCATAGTTTTTCAAGTACACATTTTCGTTTTAATATTTGCACAAACACTAAATAAACGAAACTATAAAAGAAAGAACATTATTTCCGAAACGAGAAAATAGATAGGTACACACGCATTCCACCCCTCCCAAACACAAAAATGAGAGTGGCACAGATAATACTTATTAGTAAGTGTAATTACGATTGATTACGATTCGACTACGATAATAGTAAATTTTTAGAATTAATTATTATTGTCCTGCCTGTCTGCACGAAAATCGCAAACATTAGGCAAAATTAAATTACCTAGTAGGTATAATGTGAAATAACAAACAATAGGTACCTAATCATTTTATTATTATATATCTTTTAAATCGTAAATCGAATCGAAAATAATGAACAGCAGTAGGGTTTGACAATCAATGGTGCAAACTAAAAGAAAAAATATAAAAAAGGGATGATGACGTACGATGACAGCTATCAATGTCAATTGTCATTAAATATTATTTCGTGGATGCGCACGTGTTTTTTAATCGTATAATTTTGTAAAATAAATAATTAAAATTGTAACAGTGTAAAATCGTAACACCCAGTTAGTGACTTTTTTAAAAATTACAAGTTATTATCTTCAAACTCATCCAGTTACCATGTAATCCATTGTGAAGCTATGTCTAAAGAAGGTTATACTGCAGAGAAAAAAGAAGGCGATAATAAAGTGGTTTTGGAAAGACTACAGTCGTATCTGAAGGACAAGAAGAGTACGGAAACATCAGAAGCAAGTTTGCTTTACAGCAAGCCAAGTACCAGTTTCGAACAAAGTCATCATACTGCACCTGCTTTTGAAGACAGTAGCAACGTGTTAAGAGAGGTGTTGAACCACAAAAAAGCCGAATTACTGCGGCAGCCAGAAGTTATAGCTTTTTTAAAGACTGTCTCGTCCGATCTCAAGAAATAAAATGGCTCTTACCTCACAAAAGAATGTTGCGAGTCTGGTGCAAAAGGCGCTGAATCGTCAAGCGGCCATCACTCGTTTAAAATTCAAATTTTCTGAGAAGCAAGTGGAAAGAATTATTTTAAGTTACGCTCAAGAAGGCAATGTTAGTTCATACCATGAGTTGCTGAAAGTGTTGAAGGAGTATCCATTGAATGATGAGAACTACAGGATTCTTTTTGAAGATAGTTTGTCGTGTGTAGTATTGTTTGGTAGGGAGTTCAGTCAGTATGTGGAACTGGTATGTAATGTGGAGTGGGCGAGCCGGGGCCCTCATCTGGTGGAACTGTTCACCAAGTTTGTGCTGAGTTTGTTGACCGCACACACCTATCACTGTCCTCGAGTCATGGCTTGCCTCATGAGATGCTTCAAAGGTAACTATTGTCTCAAAAAAATACCAACTTAGATTAAGAAATATGGCATAGGTATTTAATTTGGTCAATATTAGCAAGTCCTTTTGTAATTGGAACAATATTGCAGTGCCTAATTTGAATTTTTTATTCAAATATATATCAGTAAACTATAAATAGTACCTGGGTGACCAGCTTTGCTCGTCGGTTACATCTCAAACATTAACTAAACATTTTTTTTAACTTTTCTAAAAACAGTACAAAATAAAAAAATGATATATAAACTTGAACATAAAAAAAACAAAAGTAAGTCATTCTGAGTGGGATTCGAACCCATAACACTCTTTCTAGCGGTCAGCATCCTTAACCGCTGAGCTAAGCGAATGGCGGCCGGCGCGATGAAATTAGCTACCATATTCTGCATGGAAAGAAAAACGAATGAAAACTCGAAAACACGCGTTTTCCCAAACATAAGACTAATCTAGATCGATTGTTTACCCCCAAAAAACCCCTATACCAATTTTCAGTGAAATCATTAGAGCCGTTTTCGAGATCACAGAAATTTATAAATATATAAATAAATAAATATACAAGAATTGCTCGTTTATAGGTATAAGATTTACCTAAATCTTGTATTTACTAGTATTTTTATTAACATGATCAATCAATTTTTATAAAACGACCAGAACATATTAATATTGCTGCATCTTGATTTTCTTTATTTCTGTGTTTTTACTCCTTACTAGAGATAGGTAGTAATTAAATTATTTTTTTCTCTTGCAGTGGATGGTGAGAATTGGGAAGACAGTCCTGATGAGGAGACAGTGGCTCGATGGTCCAACATTCACACTATTATTGCACAAATTGTTGCAATCATGCCTATGTGAGTATATTTACTTATATTTTTTAAACTTTATTACAAAATAAATGTAACAGGTGGATTTAAGGCCATAGCCTCTTCTACCAGTCAACCGAAATGTGGTATTTTATTAATTTATACCTTTATTTACCAATAATAAACAAAAGGGGGACTTAATGCAAATAGCATTCTCTACCTGTATGGTATATGAATAGTAATCTAGACACCGCATGGTTTCCTGCAGAGTAAAATAGCCTCACTCCAAGTCTTCCTGTGGATGTCATAGAAGGCGACTAAAGAATACAACCTAAACAAAATTTATAAACATCAATAAGACCTCTCCAATCCGTCTGGCCAACGTGGAGATTATAGGCCATATCCTCTGGCTGCTCTAACCAAATATGGCTCTAGTAGTACAGAGAGGCTAATGCAGTGGAGACTAAAAAGACCTGATGATTGTTGTAGTAGTTTCCATGTCTCTCTATCTTTTGTCTTTTATGTTTAAAAATATATTGGTTTTTTTTTGTAACCTTTGGTTTGGCTATTAAAACATCGCCCTAAGACCCCCAATATTTTTTGACCCAAAAAAGTAATGAAAACCTACTATACGACACCAAATATCCAAGTGCCTAGCCACTGCCTTGTTTAATAGGCTAAGCTTCAGGGTTATTAATGACCCATAGGCGGTTGTTTAGAAATCCCTAAACAGGCTGTAGGCTGATGTTGAGTTTGAGAATACAAACATTTTGTCATTGGATATTTTGTAGAAATATTGCACAACTTTTGTTACTGACTCTTGTGCAATTTTTCAACCGACTGACTCATGAATTTTATTGCAGCCTCAGGTAATGATAGACATCTATTACAAGTATGACATAATATCTCGGGAGGCAACTGCACATGGTCATATTCATTGAAATGACAGAAATATTTCATGGTGCAGCACAAGTCTGCTTGGATGGAGGGTTCTTGAAAAATTATTAGCTATAATAAGATAATTATAACTTAAATCCAAGAGCAGTACACCACAAACATGAAATTTTCCAAAGGGCTTTCTATATTGGTGCTATACACCCACACTAGCCTACCATAGGATCTGAATGTAAAGACCCATCAACACGCCATAAAAAAAGATATAGGAGTACAATGTTTGTTGGCTCTTAAAAAGCCTGTGTTGAGTGAACAACTTGACACAAAATTTCACAAGACTGCACTCTGTACATGAGGAAATGTGCTTGTGAAAAAGGCTGCCCAGCGAGCAGACAAGTATGTCAATAATGCTGTGTATAATATATATCTACAAAGATAGCCAATGCTCACTTCATCATATAAACCTGCCAAAAAGTGTACTGATATGGTACTGTATATAATGTACTGTGTTTAGGCCGTATGTTACGCCTGACAAATTTTGAAATTTGAAGAGCAAACCAACAAAGTGTAGCATCGAGTGGCGGCTATCAACCATTGCGTAGTGAATCTCCGAACTGTTCACATCTATTGAATTGTTATTTTCAAAAATCTATAAATTATACCATTCAAGTCGCAGTCAAGGAGTTTTACTGCAAAGTCCCTTCGACCACATAAGGAGAAGAAGACCGGCGCAATCATACTGCATTCCCTTATATTAGTGAAAAGGTGGTGAAAAGACTTCACTACAAGTACAAGATTTGAAATAAGAAAAATTTGCCGTATGGTTTCTGGCAGAGTAGAATAGGGCCACTCCAAATCCTCCGGTGGATGTCCTAGAAGGAGACTTAGGAAATACAAGCTAAACAAAGCTTATAAACATCAATGAGACCTCTCCAAGCCATCTGGCTAGCGAGGAGAGTGTAGGCCAAGTCATCTCGCTGCTCTGGCCAAGTATGGTTGTGGTAGTAGAGAGGGTCGTGCTCCTGCACTAAAGACAAAAAGACCTGATGATGACGATGATGTTGACTTCACTCATTAAAGGGATTTCAAACAGGCAAGGAAGAATTACATCTGGGGTTGCGACAGTCCAGGCTGAGGTAAATGCTTTCGATTAGGTTGCTTGTCAATCTATAGTTGTAAGACTACTTTAAAGGCTGGGCTGCAGCAGTCATGCCATCATCATCAAATCGGCCATAGAGAGACCAGTGCTTGGCATAGGCCTCTGAATGTGAAAACAGCACTACTGGCATCACACAACGAAACTTCATTGTGATGCCAGCCATATCTCGATATAGCCGCGTAACTATTTAACCAAATTGATAAATTAATAAGCATCCGCTTATGATGCTCCCCATAATAATAAAAGAAAAATTTGCCGTGTGGTTTCCGGCAGAATAGAATAGAGCCACTTTAAGTCCTCCCGTGGATGTCGTAGAAGGCGACTTAGGATATACAAGCTAAACAAAGCTTATAAACGTCAATAAAATGTCTCCAACCCATCTGGCCAGTGAGGAGAGTGTAGGCCAAGTCCTCTCGCTGCATTGGCCAAGTATGGTTCTGGTAGTACAGGCAGGGTCGTGCTCCTGCAGTATAGACAAAAAGACCTGATGATAATAAAAATTATGACTTCACTCATTAAAGGGGTTTGGAGCAGGCAAGGAAGAATGACATCTAGAGTTGCGACAGTCTAGGCTAAGGTAAATGCTTTCGATTAGGTTGCTTGTCAATCTATAGTTGTAAGACTACTTTAAAGGCTGGGCTGCAGCAGTCATGCCATCATCATCAAATCGGCCATAGAGAGACCAGTTGGCACAGGCCTCTGAATGTGAAAACAGCATTACTGGCATCAAATAACAAAACTTTATTGTGATGCCAGCCATTTCTCGATTAAGCCTCGTGACTAGTTGACCAAATCTATAAATTGGATGCTTATGATGCTCCCCATAATAATTATAGAAAAATTTGCCTATGTGGTTTCGGGCAGAGTAGAATATTACCACTCCCAAGTCCTCCCGTGGATGTCGTAGAAGGCGACTTAGAATATACAAGCTAAACAAAGCTTATAAACATTCATGAGACCTCTCCAAGCCGTCTGGCCAGCGAGGAGAGTGTAGGCAAAGTCTTCTGGCTGCTCAATGGGATATTGTAATCTGCCCAGGCAGGTCTCCTTGGATTGTTGAATCCCCGACGTATACAAATGGAAATGTGTTATAAGCAATGCATGTGCAATGCAACTAATCCATTCATTGGCCATTTGTAGATGTCAATTGGCTAATACTCTAGTGGAATTTCAAAATCCATTCCAACTCGACAAAATGAAAAATAGTAAATGTCCTAAGTTACTCGCTCAAGGTAAGCACATGTGAAGAAGCTACTGATTTATTTTTATTTAATTTCAGGACCAGTGACCTCCTCATGCATACAGTGATAGAGCAGTTCCCGTACTACAAAGCTGGCAGCTTCATCAACCGGTCTTACGTCTACAACCTCATTTGGATGAGCAAATACATACCGCTGCTGCGAGAGCAGATTATGACAGCGATAGTTACTAGGTAAATACACGGTGATTTTTCATTGACTGAAGGCCACTTCATAAGGATCTTTAGTAAGACCTTTTTAGCTAGTCAAAATTTAGAAACAAAAAATGTTGACATAAACCTAAAAGTAAAATCGTAAGATCAATTAGTAGCATACCGCGTAGCATGCCGGCTAGAGTTCATCGGGGGTCACGCGGTAGTTATGGACGGACGTAACTACGTGTCTTGTACGGTCTCGATCGAAAATCATTCTTGTAACTTTTTTATCATACATAAATTTAGATTACGTACTACTGGGGCGGAGGCGGGTCCTTCACCGCGTCTGACTGTAAATAAATTCATTTTTAACCCTGTTAATCTGCAGCCATGAACATATAGTTTAAATATTAAATCAACGCCCCCCATAAATATGTTTTATAATGTGATTGCGTTCTCTATCTATATAACAAGTTTAATAAAAAAATTACACATTGTTAAAATAATACATTATTTCATTCTAGAATGGTAGAAATGGACGTCAATGTAGTAGAATCAGATAAAAAGAAAGCAAATGACGAGACAATGTTTGAAATGGAAGGAGACGAGCAAGATGTGGTCAGCGAGACCCTGGACTACTGCATGTGGGAGATGCTCAGGTGGCTGGAAGATGAACGGGACACGGTCATGAGTATCATGTGCAATGTGTTCGAGAGGATTATCTTGCCCACGCATGGGACTCGGTAAGTCGACTAGTTTTATAGATGAGTTGAAAGTAGTAAGACTCTGGACTACTGCTGCCTGTTTTGAAAAGATATATTTTATTTTATGAAATCTTTATTGCCCATAATCGTACAAAAGGTGGACTAGAGATTGCAGTTGCGATAAGGTGGCTTTTGACATCTGTTTTATACTCTTTTTTATTACTCTGCGTAGGCCTCCACCAAATTTACTTACTAATGGTCCTATGTCCCTTATCTGGGGCAGAGGGCGTCCACAAAGACTCTCCATTTCGATCTATCTTGAGCTACACAATTTACTTTACTCCAGATCTAGGCGGTTTTCTTTCCCAAACGATGAGAATTATTTCTCAAACATTTTAAGCGATAAGACCGCCCATTCTACTCATTTAATGTGAAATTATTTCTTTGTTATTTTTTTCTTTTAGTGTACAATAAAGAGTTACCTATCTATCTATCATTTTTCTCTTCCAGACACGTCCAATTCCTCCTGCTCTACACCATATCCATAAGCCAACAGTGCGCAGACCGGGTCCTCAACAACCTTTGGATTATAGCAGCGGGACTTCACGGGCTAGGCCCGGGTGCTGTGGCTACCAGAAAGACAGCAGCCAGCCATTTAGCTGGTCTCCTAGCCCGCTGTGTGAGGGTACCTAACAGCAGACTGATTCACTACCTGAAAGCGATGGCTGACTGGTGCCATTCGTACATTACTGCGACGCAAGAGTCGACCTCGGCGAGCGATAGTACGAAACACCACGGCGCATTCTACGCTATATGCCACGCGATATTTTACCTCGTCGCTTTCAAGAATCATCACCTATTTATGAGCAAAGAAAGTGAGTACCTGATTTATTATAACCAGTTGCGCCCGCGGTGTTGGCCGCGCCTAAAGTTGCCTGTGTTAATCCAGGGTGTCAGTTTCCTGCATACCAATTTTTACCAAAATTGGTCCAGTCGTTTGCAAGTATAGAAGTAACAAACATAAACAGCCATACACTCACACTAACTAACAAACTTTCGTTCCTTTATAATATTAGTGTGATACAGGTGGCGGCAGGAAACTCTAGCGCTGACCGAAATTGCGCAGAAGTCAAAAATTAGTACTGTACCCATGCGCAGTATCCCCTCTACATTTCATTCAGCGCTAAACTTACCTTTTTTTTTTTTGACGCGGAGAAAATCCCTTCGGATACCTTACCGGTTACGGGACACAGATAAGGTTATGTGGTGTTACCACTAAAAACTCCGCGGTGTCACCTCTCAGCCGCTATCGGCCGGGACCGTGTGCTTCTTCATGCTCCACAGCCCTAGCGCGGCCGGCCGCTACTTAAGCGGCCCCGGCTCGCCAACGGCCTCACGGCACCCTCTGCTGAATCAGAGGGGCCGGAGTAACCGATGCCGTGCCAAGCGCCACGGCCGCGCTTGGTCGCGGAGGATAGGACGAGCGGCAACGACACACCGACACTCCTCTTTCCCCGCGACCCCTACCACGGCTGTGATGGTAGGGGGGTCGTCATCACCCCCTTCCCTCACAGCCAGGAATGGCCTCCGCCGGGCCCGGGGAGGCCTAAGCCTCAACCCGGGCAATGGGTTCCTCTTAGCTTTCCTGCGGCCGAGGCAACCGCAGGTACTAGGCCCCCCTATCGCGACAAGATGGGAACCACATCAGAGGGGAGCACTAAACTTACCTGCCGCGTGCTGTCTAACTAAACGTCGAAACTATACTTGGTAAGTAGGTAAACTAGGCGAAATTAGTACTAGCTCTCACAGAGATGGCAGTACACTGGCAAAAAATACTTTCCTAAGTAGAATCGTGTTTTTTTTCGCAGGTGTCCACTTCGTGGAATCCCTCAACCTGCCGCGGCTGGTGACGAGCGCGCTGAACCCGCTGCGGCCGTGTCCGCCGCAGGTGACGCGCGCCTTCGCGTCCGTGGCGCGCGCGCACCAGGTGGCGTACTGCCAGCCCGTAGTGGAGCGGAACAACCGGCACTCCTTGTCTGCTGGCACCATGCAGTATGAACAGTGGTTCCCGTATGACCCTTATACACTGCCGAGGTAAGTTATGTTTTTTTTAAATCATGATTTAAACAAAACCATTGTGTGAAATATCCTTAAATAGATCTTTCAAAAATATCGTATGAACACCATTTTTGGATTTGGCCATCACAGCAGTAATCACGGCAACAGCAATATAACGAAGTTTAAAAGAAAATCTTCCATGCTGGTCTGGGAGAAAAGGAAAAACTTAGAATGTACCAGCTGCTTCTCTTCCCGCGCAGATCGTAAAAGCCGATCGAGGGAATGGGCGAAAATGCGAATCATATTAACAGGCGATGCGGCTAGCAACCCATCACTGTATTGATTGCTTTTCCATCTTCTCGCCCACCATGATACTAAAAGTGGCTTTTGGGTCTTGCGGCCCTAGGCTCTGCATAGATCCGCAAGACCCAAAATGCTCTGTCTGCCCCATTAGGGATAAAGACGTGATAGTATGTATGTATGTATTTAAAAGAAAACTATAAAATAAATTTAAATATACACACAACGGACAAATTACACAGATTGAGCTAGCCCCAAAATTTACTATTAGTTTTTTCTTTAATTTCAGATCTGGTAAAATAATCTGGCCGCTCTGCATAGAATATAAAGACTTTTTAAAGGAGGGCGACAGTGAGTCGCAGTACTCCGGGATGACGAAGAAAATGGAGGATGATGACTATCTAGTGTTGGCCACGAGCCCCACTCAAAAACTAGCTAGCTCACTGACCAATAGTATTTCTGCAGGGTTCAGGACCAGTGAAAGTGTATTTATGTAGGTTAATAGGAAATGAATGTATTGAATAAAGCTGACATGACCAAGTGCAGATTTAGGGGGGGTCACGGGTGTCACGACGGATTCGTCGCTTTTCGTCAGAAACGCAACTCGTCAGATCAGCATCTCGTCATCTCTCATGATAGATTCGCAACTCGACAGATGCGTATTAAATAAGACATAGTAAATTACTTCATTTTACTAGTTGCAAATATGCATAATGACTACAAGCTTTTAAATTCTATTTATTAATTTACTGAGTCGAGATGCATGTCTCTCAAGGTGCGTTTCTGTCGAGTTGCGTTTTTGACGAGTTTCAAATCTGACGAAATGCGTTTCTGACGAAAAGCGACGAATCCGTCACGACACAAACGCGATAGTATAAAAGTAGTTATAATGAATTAATTTGTATTTATCGTACAAAGTCGTAAGTATGGTCTGTTTTTCTTACTGTTTTTTATTTATGAATTAGTCTTTATAAGGAAAATATAACTTGATTTTATTTTGCTTAGTCAATGATTGTACACAGTAGAAGTAAGAAAACAACCAGTGTTAATTTAATGCTTCAACGAATTTTTTGTAAAAAGTAAACCGGTGTTGCTATTTTTGAAACGTGGAGTCACTAAACGGACAGTATTTTGTATGGAAAAAATATTTATTTAGTGACTCCACGTTTTTTTGTAAAAATTAAACCGGTGGTGCTATTTTTGAAACGTGGAGTCACTAAACGGACAGTATTTTGTATGGAAAAAATATTTATTTAGTGACTCCACGTTTCAAAAATGACACATCAGGGCGATGAACTAAAGAATGTCTTATTTCGCAGCCCGAGCCTTAGGTGAGGGTGATAAATATGCGAGATAAGGCTTCTTTATCACCTCTAATATAATTTTACGTCTTCTCTGGTCAGTAATGAACAGTTTTTGCGCAGCGGGAAAAAACTTCTATTTGCAGTCCAGAGAGACATTTTTTTATAATCAATGGTATATATTCCTGTATTTACAATTTCGTGTATACTTGTATAGCTTTAAGAAGCTAAGGATTTCTTAAGTTTCTGGTTTGTTAAACCGTTGTTAAGTTTGTTAATAATTCAGCAATTAACACGTTTTGGGACACCCAATGAGACACATTTAGTCTTATTATAAAACACAGACTAAGTTTACTGTTAGGTTGAAACTATTTGCCGTCCAAATCGAATTGACATTGACAGACAAGATAATGTAATTTTACTAGATATCAACTTGACTTGGGTTGATAATGGTTTAAGGTGAATACAGTGCCGATTCAATAAAGTTTTTCTAATGCCTGACGGTTAGCAAAATTTTACGATAAAAAATCTATTGAGGAAGCCACTTCTGCACTGTATTCATCTGAAACCGTCATCCGTCCCTATCAAGTAGACTGCTAAAATTTACACTATCTCATCTGTCAATGTCAATTTGATTTGGGCGGTTGACTTAAACCTAGTAATAAAAGTTAGTTTTCTTAATATGACTAAATAAATAAGTTTTTGAAAAAATAGATAATTTTTCGTGTAAGCTTTTGTTGCGAGGCCAAAGTGCTTATTAAGACTAAATAAGCCTAAACTCAATGGAGTTGCGTCGTTTTATTACTGAGTTACCAGCCTGAAAATCTGACACTAGTCTTGGCTACTTAAACTCACGAAAACAAACGACCTTCCTTCTCCGTAATCAGAGCCTAGACATTGTCTAAAAGTGCTCGTCAAGAGAAATCAAATGAGCCATACATAATGAAGTTATGTTGTTCTAAAACAGTTCTGTCGAATATCTCCCGGCTCCATCATGTCAGAACAGCTTACTACTTCCCTGGCTCAGCGACCCGAAGTGAATCTTGGCCATTATTCTGTGCCAAATCTGACCAGTCACACTTCCAGCTCTTCATTCTTCTATCAGAACAGCTCATTGACCATAATATTGTATTGTCATCCGACTAAGGACCCGCTACATTGGATTGGCATGGCATGGCATCGGAAGCGACGCGTCATTTCAAAACAAGCTTTATGTCAAGTGATATTAGATGCATAACCGCCCGAGGGCGTCTTTTCCGCGGGAGTGCGCGGCAGGCCGCCGGCCGGCTCTCCGCGTTCAAGCGGTTATGCATCTTATATCACTCGACATAAAGCTTGTTTTGAAATGACGCGTCGTTACCGATGCCATGCCATGCCGATCCAGTGTAGCGCGGCCCTTAACAAGTATGCAAGATCTTAGCTCAATCGGATGAGGATAACTGGTTGAAAATTGTGTTGTAAGGTCTGACCTAAACAAACATACATACGAGATACATTGCAAGTTAAATAAAAGCTTGTAAAAAAACTGTTGATTTACGTCTATAGCCATGTGTCTCAGATAGTGTTGGAAATTAAAACCGCCTGTTTTAACCAGTGAATTTATAAATGTAAGAGATTTCTTGTTATATTTTACGTAACTCGTGATATATGGCTTACAATAAATTTATATTTATTGAATCAATTTGCATTTTTATTTTTTGACCTATACGCAAATAGCATTAAAATATCTTCGACTAATGGTTATCTAGTTTTAGGTTGGACTAGTCGATACTTTCTCTATAAAAAATTCGGAGGGGATTTCCTTCACTGTTTGACATTGTAAATCCAAAGTTTAACATGATATCGTTGTCTCATTATAAAATTTGTACGTAAGGATACAGAATAGTAAAATAATACATATTATGATTTTTTATTATTTATAGCCATTAGAAAGTTATGAGCTTAAGAGTCATCTAAGATTTGGGGGCACGGGAGTGCCCCCGCCAAGACGAGGCAAGCGCAAATTTACGCAACTTTCGGCGTAAATTTTAATATATGAAAGAAACTCTTATTAGTTTCACTATATATAACTCGAGAACGGCTGGACCGAAATGGAAATTTGGTACGGTTAAAGTTTAAGATCCGGGTATGGACGTAAGCAAAAGACGGTTCTGAGCGACAGAAAAAAATGGCAGCTTAGGAAAGTTGTTCCGTGCTACCAGACCGATGTGTCCTAATTCCCAAACCTTTAGCAATATATCTGGCTGTGGTTCTCTATCCTTTCTCAATTGTCACGCTAAGTGTGGCCTTTGTTGCTTACGGTCCTATAGGCCTTGCCTACCCCATTAGGAAGACATGATGTGTATTTGCTTATTTGTCTATATTCGCTACAAAAAAGGTGTGTTAAAATAAGCGCCTTATTAGAACACCCCTTTTTTGTGGCGCGGTTTTTAAGAAAGAGCCGATTTTGATACAGTTTTTTGTTTGAGTGACTTGATCGAGATGGTTTTTAACTGTTTGATGAAAATCGGTTTAACTGTTAAAAAGTTATTGGTGGTAATTGAAAGTCGGGGTTTTTTTTTATTTACCTAGCAAATTAACTTGTTTTTTGGATTGAGGTGCCGTATCAGACAGGTCACATCAAAGCCGGGACAGCCGCAGCTGCTACAGAAAACCTAACGGTGCAAATTTAGTACCTTCATCAATAATATTACTAATATGAACCGCCCAGGATTAAATGAAACATTGGGGCCGTGGCGTGGGGAGACCATCAGGCGCATAATTATTACATGTATAGTTGACACTGTCTTCCGGAAATGACAGAAATCACGCGTGGCCTTTATCTGGCTCAAAAGATTAGCATTGCCATACAATGGGGCAATGCTGCCAGCCTCCTGAGCTCTTTCCCATGGGGCAGTGATTTGCTAGGACTTTTTTATTTTTGTTATTTATTACTTGTTTTGGTAAGATCCCTTGTTTTTTTAATAAGTTTATAATCTTGCTCAATAAAGCAAAAATATATTATTAAAAAAAAACGACGGGTTGCACTCTGGGAGTGCCGGCAGAAGTGAAAACTTGAATATTAACGTTGTGCATTTTTGATATTTTGGAATAGTTAGGGAATAATTTTGCACGAATTGCTTTAATTATCAGTATAAAAGTACTCTCATTTATGTGGTAAAATACAATATTTATTTATTGGGCTATCGTACACAAACATGACATTTTATTAGCACGCTGTAACATAAACACACACGAACATTCGCGCAAGCGCCCTGCGCCGTCTTACGAATTTTCGATCAGGGTCACGTGTCCTGACGCGAGTTTTAGATTTTTTACCCATTCCAAAAAAAGTGCACAACGCCGCTAAAGAACTTTTCACTTCAAAAATTATATATAAGAAAATAAAACGAATCAATTAATAGTGTTAGGTTTTATTAGAACATTGGAGTGTGAAACTTATACCTACGACAAAACATTTTGTTGCATTGATTCAAGTACAATGGGCCACATCAGTATAGGTAGATATGAGTCTTATTAACTTATGCAATATAGATATAAGTCTTCAAGGCGTAAGCTGAGCTTTACATTAGTGTGAAAGAGTGGTAAAAGTCAGTCAAAAACTTACATACAAAATAAAATCAATGTTTCATTAGAAAGAAATAAACCATTTTAATTATTAAACAATCACGATATTATGTTAATTTATTTTATTATTAATGATAGTTTCTTTTACTAATAATTAAAATACAACACTTTACGTTACAAGCTACCGAAGGTAAAGGTGACGGCGGGTCGTGCCACGTCTCAGGCCGAGTTTCAAAAACCAGTAGAAACTGGTGCGGGCCGTGCCGTGCCTCAGGCTGGTGTCTTATGTACTCTATCTGTGTGCACTCACACAAATGCAAAGCTGACCTTACGTCTCAAGAGCTGTTTACTTTCATTCGGGTATCATAATATGTCGGATGGATAAAAGTTTAAAATAAATACTAAAGTTATGTAGTTCCCAGTTCATAATAAGACCGTTGAATAGCTCGGTGGCTCAGCGGGAGTGCGCGTTACTAGCGTTTGCAAGTAAAGCGACACCGGGCGTAGTCCGCACTAGGATGGGTGACCGCAAGTGGCATAAACATTTCTCGAGCACCTCCGTGCTTCGGAAGCCACGTATAAGCCGTTGGCCCCGACTGTCATCATTGTATGGCAGTCGTCAAGCTATGTTAGATGCCTTTAGGTAGCTTAAAAAGATCTGACACGAGTGTTGGCCACTGTTTGTTTTTCGTGTGTGAAAGTGGCCACTTAAACACACAAAAAACAAATATGACTTAATTAGATGTGCAGTAAATAAAGACTGACAAATTCTGTAGGTATAAATAAACAGTTACGCTTGATTCGTGGCCCACTGTACATAATTATAAATCGCAAAGTTGAGTATTATACATTTATTCACAAATTCATATATCTCCACGACACCGATCATTTTAACATTAATTTGTTATGAACACACTGATGGCATAATAAATATGAAACCATTATTATAAATACGCAACACACTTAAAACTTAATTCGATAAATACTGTGAGATTGTTTGCTGGGTACAATATACAGGAGCATCATGATGATGATGATAATGATAGGAGAATTACTTTCAGAGCGCGGATAATTTAGGGAACATTCCCTTACTCAATTTCATAATATGATTAGCCTGTATTTGCTGACTTTACACATTTGAAACTCACATCTTCTTCTTCTTATATTTAAGAGCTGGGCTATTTAAGAGCTCTTGTCGGTGGAGTGCTTTCCATGTCTCTCTTCCTTCCGCTAAGTTCTTAACCTCTTTATATGTTTTCACGTTTAATAACTCACATACGGGGTGTAATCTGTAACCTTAGAAAAAATCGCTTTGTTTGTGGTTTTGCATGCCTTGATGCGTTTTGAATACTCATCCAATATTCCATTGTATTTATTATACAGAATATAAATCTGTAACCTTGCCATATTCTCAGATGTACCTATTACTGATCATACTGAACAACTTTTCCCAAGAAACATAGGTGGAAATATGAAAAAATGGACTTCCCATACCAAATCGATCTGCTGATTAGCAATTTTGTAAGGGGAAACAATTTTTTTTTCATAATTAGACCTCTGCTCCTTGGGAAAAATTGTTCAGTATGATCGGTATAGGTACGTCTGAGAATATGGCAAGGTTACAGATTTATATTCTGTATAATAAATACAATGCAATATTGGATGAGTATTCAAAACGCATCAAGGCATGCAAAACCACAAACAAAGCCATTTTTTCTACAAATTTATAATCCGTCAAGACGAAATTTTTGCCAGCGGATCGCCACACTAAATCGTTATTCTGATGCCTTAATTTCTAAACTAAAAATATCAAGGAAAGAAACAATATTTTTTAAATATCAAAATGATGAAAGGCTAAACATTCCCATTGCATCATAAACCTTTATGCCTTAGCTAGGTAGTAATGATTTATCATCATCAGGACTTTTTAAGTCTCCACTGCAGGAGCACGAATCTCTCCAACACGTCTGGCCAGTGTGGAGAGAGTAGGCCAAATCCTCTGGCTGCTCTGACCAAATATGGCTTTAGTAGTCATGATTAAAAATGCATTGTATGTTAGTGCCAAAGAGATTTACAAAAGTTAAATTTATATTGAATGTAAACTCCTAATTAAGGCTATACCTGAATTTTCTGGGGTCCAGTGGCGCCCCCATTTGAAATAAATCATTTGAAAGGAAACGGTGATATAATTTGAAATTTCAACTTTACCAAACCCTAGATAATCTTTTTAACTATTTTATGAACTATTGTTTATAATCTAAAGTGAGCCGATCAAGCTTTTCTACGCACATTAGCTAAAAGTGGCCGTTTTTCGCAAATGTGCGTAGAAAAGCTTCACGTTCTCACTTTAAATCATAAACAGTAGTTCATAAAATAGTCAAAAGGGTTATGTAGGGTTTGGTCAAGACAAAATTTTGAATGATATCACCGTTTCCTTTTTAATGATTTATTTCAAATGGGGGCGCCACTGGACCCGGGAAAATTCAGGTAGCCCCTTAATATAGTTAATTGAAATAGAGACATTATCTTCGTTACAAAAATCCCAACATGACCAATTTTACATAACTTTTTCTAATAATACTTGGTTTCACAGAAACTAAAGAATATTCAATTCACTGAATCACAACTTGTACCCAGAAGCGAACTAAACTAAAAAAATATTGAAACTTACGTGTTATTTATTCACATCATGACGATTTAAACATCACGGTTTGTTTACATACTCTCTTTGTTAAGAATACTTTTTGTCCGGCCCAGGCGCACTCCGCAGTTTAGGTGAAGATGCAAATTCACAAACATAAGGCCAAAATTGCAAAAAATATTACGCTAGAGATAAAAAGAAACTAACCGTCGCTTCACAGATGTAAGGTACATTTTGGCACGTGCGGCGCACGCTAGACTTAGAGAAGTCATTTGCGCGGCGTGTAAACTAAATGTGACTTTAGTACGCTGTAACTGGGTTTAATTTTGCAAATTTCCTAGTGTTATTTCTGTACCTTGGTACAGTCAGCATCAGAGATACCTGACGCCTCCTCCAGCTACATCTTGAATTTTCTAAGAAACTGAAAATAATATTAACATGACAATGTGTATTCAGAGAGATTTTAATAAAGTCTTTTTGAATATACATTTTCATGTAAATATTATTTTGAGTTAAAGAAAATTCAAGATATAGATAGATATAGATAGGAGGGGTCAGGTATCACTGATGCTGACTGGGAAATCGG
Source organism: Acrobasis consociella (assembly GCA_963555685.1). Taxonomy (NCBI): domain Eukaryota; kingdom Metazoa; phylum Arthropoda; class Insecta; order Lepidoptera; family Pyralidae; genus Acrobasis; species Acrobasis consociella. The sequence goes on along the minus strand of OY743109.1, from coordinate 4,277,676 downwards.
AGGCCTTTTTCTTTTAGTATAATATCACGCACACAGTCACAATGTAAATCGCGTCACATCACTTGCAGACATTTTGCATAGAAAACTTTAAAGCTGTAGTATGTCTGCTCCACAACCTCACGACACGTCGAGCTTTAATCCTATCAAAACTGTCGCCAGGACCGCCAAAAAACAACCTGACTAAAACCGCGATATAAATAGTCATCAACTAGAAACGTTTTTACGAATACCTTATCTCTTTTTATGGTAAGGGTGTCTTCTTCTAAACGAGGTGACCGACTTGTTCGGCGGTTGGTGCTGCTTCGTCTGATACTGTGAGATGATGGGCGTCTCATTCGCGGCCAGTTTGTTGATCACGAAGTCATCACCAGCCTTCATGCTCTCCATCATCTTCAGTTTGGCCTCTATGGACTGGATGGCGGTCTTTTTGCTGAGTTTCAATTCCGGCTTGGCACCGGCTAGGGCGGCGATGCCTAGTTCTGGTTTCGGTTTTTCTTGGTCTTCCTGGAATGTTTGAAAAGAGTGTAATCATACAATATATTGGGATATAAGCCGCAGGGACGGCCCTGGCCTTAGAGCATAGGCATTTGCCAGCCGGGCCCCAGTCTGTTCGGATTCGCAGATACCTGATACCAAGTTGCAAATATACAACTATTGTCAAAATTTACTCTGATCTAATACAGTTGGGGTTGGATCTCATGAATGCATTTCATTCCATCGCTCTCTCTCGCTCTAGCAAATGACGGTTTTGAGCGACAGAAACGGATGAGTCCAAATCCGTATGCAATGTTTTGTATTTACCTTTTGGCATGGATATGGAGGAGAGGGGTGTTAGTACAAATAAGGTAAATGATAGAAAACTATAGAGGGAGTTGACATATAGAGCCGACCCCAAATAGGGACAAGGCGAGGAAGAGTATAAAAGTATAATAATAATGCAATTGTTCTAACTCCTACTTGCACAAATATTACAAAACAGAACCTAGCCACCCAGGCCCTTCAGGCCCAGTCGGAACCTGATAAGTCAAGCCAGTGTGTAACAGCAGTGTGGTTTCTGGCAGAGTACAATAGGGCCACTCCAAGTCCTCCCGTGGATGTCGTAGAAGGCGACTTAGGTAATACAAGCCAAACAAAGCTTATAAACATCAATGAGAGGTCTTTTTGGCTACACTGTAACCACCTGGAAACCACAAGCATTATATCATATCAGCTATACAAACAAATGAGGTGGTTTTTTTTTTTAGACCAGTGTGTAGGACATTTAATAAGACCATGCTCTATTTCTTCTGTTCACTTAACAACAGAGCAAGACTAGTAATAAATAAAAATAAAACTCACAGCTGTATTCTTCGCAAACTTTACACAGATCCTTTTGGATCCCAGGAGCTGGCCGTTTAGAGAATTCATGGCTTTGATGGCATCTTGTCTCAGCTTGTACGTAACGAATGCGAAGCCCCGGGGCTGCCCAATGTTGGGCCCACTCCGGTGGAACAGCATGTCGAACTTCTCGATGTTTCCATACACACGAACCATTTTCAGTAATTGATACCGGTAATAAGAAAAGATGTTATTTATTAACATGTTCATTCAGAGTGATATACGTCGTAAATACATTTCTAAATAATATACATATGGTTTACGTGTATAAGAAATACAGGACAAACTTTTTCATGTGTGTATAAATTATCCCATGCTGGTCTGGGTGAAATAAAAAAACTTAGTATGTACCAGCTGCTTCTCTTCCCACGCAGATTGTAAAAGCCGATCGAGGGAATGGGCAAAAATGCAAATCATGTTAACAGGCGATGCGGCTAGGAACCCATCACTGTATTGATTGCTTTTCCATCTTCTCGCCTACCATGACGCTAAAAGTGGCTTTTGGGTCTTGCGGCCCTGGGCTATGCATAGAACCGAAAAATGCTCTGTCTGCCCCATTAGGGATAAAGACGTGATAGTATGTATGTATGTATGTATAAATTATTTCATCATTATCTCATCAGCCACAAGAAGTCCACTACTGGACGTAGGCTTCCCACAAGGATAAAGAGAAAGAAAGTAGAATATACAAATAAAATCATCCCATAAAATTTTGTGGTTCCCGGCAGAGTAGAATAGGGCCACTCCTCCTGTGGATGTCTTAGAAGGCGACTTAGGGAAAACAAGCTAAACAAAACTTATAAATATCAATGAGATTTTAAGACCTTTCCAACCAGTCTGGCCAGCGTGGAGAGTGTAGGCCAAATACTCTGATATTAGCCAGAACTTTAGCTCTGACTAAGTATGGCTCTAGACACATTTAAAGTGCAATCATGTGAAGGAACTAAAATTGAACGGAACACATGTGATGTGTGGCATCAGCTCTAGAACTGTAGTACATAGTACCTCTAAAGTTTTACTACATTATTTAGGTCACACAACAGGTGACGCCTTGTAATTAATCAGAAATGTTGAAATTACATACTCATTAACGCGGGTATCAAGGTTGCCGATCCAAAGCCTCTTCTCACACACCTCGCTTTGCTGCATGGGCTCCAAATGTAGAGGCACCTATATAGAACAAGGGCACAGAAAGTGTAAAAATTAAATATAATAGGTATGCACTTAATGCAAATCACTTTTTAAAAGGTGTTAAGTACTATGATCCAATGAACAATTCTATCAATTAATAAGAATATCATCGAGAAGGAAATGAGAGAAAATAGGTACAAAAACAAAGGGTACGAACCGTGGCATCATCCATTTTATGTATTATAATAACGACCACAATAATGTTACAAAATCAGATCATTGATAAAAATATTATAAAACAGCACCAAAATAAGTGGTTCTTCGAAGAATTTGCCACAAAATAAAATGTAAAATATGTTGATATGTATTTGAATCGATTTTTCATTCATCACAAAAATATTTGTTTACTGAACTGACACTACTGACAGTGGCAGATATCACTAGAATTAGTAGTTGTAGTTTGACATTGGCAGTGACAACTGACAAATAAACACTTCATGCCATAGATCTATCAAAAAAATTCTATGTCTATGCTTCATGCAAAAGAAGTACCTAGATATTGTATCTCTGATGCCGCGTTTACACATTCGCGCGAATCGCGAGGCGAATGACGAGGCGAATAACGAACTAGCATGTGTAAACAGTCAGTTCGTTATTCGCCTCGTGATTCGCCTCGCGATTCGCGAGTTCGCGTTGAGGGCGGTTTTTCAGACGCGAATAGCGAACACGAACTGGCTGTTTACACTTTCGCCTGCCGGCAGTTGGCAGCTAGCGCCCGACCCAACAGGACGTATATGTACCCGTTGTATGACTTGTATGGAAACATACGAATTGAAAGGTCTAAGTTAACATTTTTTGTGGGCAAATGTGTGTAGACCTAATTATATGTTAAAATAGGCAATCAGACATCAAATAAGATGATATCTCTATATTTAATAAGTACTTATAGCATCAGTGATTTTAATCTTTGTTATTTTCTCTTTTAGATATATTCATTGTTTTATACATTAAATGACCTTTTGATACATTTCTACATATAATTAGAGGACTCTCACTAAATTTATATCCTACTAATATTATAAATGCGAAAGTGTGTTTGTATATTTGTTTGTTATCTCTTCACGCTTAAACTACTGAACCGATATTGAACAAATTTGGTATAGATATAATTTGAGACTCGGGGAAGGACATCTTTATCACGAAATTCCCACTCCGTTTTATAATAACACGGATAAAGTCCACTAGTCTATACAGTATACACTACGAATAATAATTCTCATTATATAATAAGAGAATTATTATTCGTAGAGTATACATATAAAACCGGCCAAGTGCGAATCGAATTTGCGCACTAAGGGTTCCGTACCATTATCTATAAAAAATCGCGTTGTTGGGAGCCCCAAATAAGCTAAAAGCTTTAATATTTATTTTATTTTGTTTTTAGTATTTGTTGTTATAGCGGCAACAGAAATACATAATTTGTGAAAATTTCAACTGTCTAGCTATCGCGGTTCTTGAGATACAGCCTGATGACAGACAGACGGACAGACAGCGAAGTCTTCGTAAAAGAGTCCCTTTTTTACCCTTTGGATACGGAACCCTAATAATGACATCTTAGCAAAAGTTATTCAGACTGATGAGCATTTTCCGAAGTCATAAAGTCTACGCGAACGAAGTCGCGGGCTTCGGCTGGTTTTAAATAAACATCCCAATCTACCCACCATATACAGGTATATACCTAAGCGTAGGTAAATACCCGGGTAGAAGACATAATTGTAAATGTAGCGTGCATGCCGCCATTATGTCCACGTCCTTCATATTCGTGTGCGAATCTCATAATGAATCAACACACGAATGTGTAAACAGCAGTTCGCGTCGGCATTCGTACACGAATAGTTCGTGGAATGTTTCGTCGAATGACGAGGCGAATAGCAAACACGCATGTGTAAATCCGGTATGACATATCTATATCTAAACATATAATAAAACAGTAAAAAATGCGTGTATGTACATTAAATATATTTCAAAAAAAAAAATTGGGGGCGATGGAGACATAGTAATAGAGTAAGAATTAAAAAAAAAATGTCTGTCTGTTTGTCTGTATGTCTGTTTGTCTGTTTGTACACGCTAATCTCCGGAAATACTGGACGGATTCGAATGCAACTTTTTTTGTTATATAGCTATTAAGCCTGGGCAACATATAGGGTATAAATGATTTTGGAAAATGGAACACCTGATGTAGAACCATAATGGTCCAGCTAAACTATAAGAGATATAAAAATGTCGCCTTAGTAAAAGTTGTTCAGCCTGATGAGCATTTTCCAGAGACATAAAGTGCACGCGAACGAAGTCGCGGGCTTCAGCTAGTTATTTTAATATCTGTGATACTTAATGTAGCTCTTATTTTTACTTTCAAATAGCCAAGTTCAATCAAGCTTTGCCACTGCGTTGCCAGAACGTACCAAAAAGTACGGTTTTCCGTACTATTTTATCATACAACTGTACACCTCAATGTAGACCTGGAGTATGTACCTTTTTCGTACCTTTTCTATATTAGGGGGCATCTATTAATTACGTAAGGTGATTAAGAGGGGGGGGGGGAGGTCAAGCAAAACCTCACCAGATCTTACCTGGAGAGAGGGGTCTCAACTCAGCAAAATATATCACGTAATTTTATTCTTTTAAAAATGATGTAAAAATCTGAGAAACTTAAATGAAATTCATGTATAATTCTAGACTAAAATTAAATATGGTAAAATGTGATCTGACACATTATTTTTTTACAAATATTAAATTCCATGAGTAGGTGTGAAGTTAAGTTACTTAGTAACTCGATCGATATATCGAAAACGTAGTCGCTGATTTTTTATTAGTTGAAAAATTAAAACACGCAGTTCAGATTGTAGTACGTAGTAAACAAGTACCTAATAATATCGTGGTTAACCGAACGCCGCCGCTAAGCAGCACAATCTGCACAAAAGCCCGTCGACCAGCGTTGCCGTTAGCGTACATTTTACACATTTGACGTACCTTTGTAGCCTCCAATGTGCTATGTGTAACGGGGCCAGTTTATGTACCTTTTCTTCTTTTTTTTTTTTTTTTTTATTTATTTTTTCTCATCCAAAATTATGTGTAACATTTTATATAGGTCACCGCCAAAAAAAAAAGATTATTAAACGCTGCATATATCGGAACAACGTACATCGCAGATGCTCTATCCCGTTCACTCTCACACTACAACCACAATTACAATTCAAGTACTAGACGAGCGAACAGAAGTCCTATTTTTGAAACGCGAAGTCACTTAAACAAATGGTTTTTCCATACAAAAAATCGTTCGTTTAGTGACTCCGCGTTTGAAAAATAGCACCTCAGGAATTTTCTCGCTCTCTCATGTTCATTGCGCGGGAGCGATAGCTGTATGTATGAGTGAGTTGAGAAAAAAAATGCCTACGTACCTTTTTACCCCAAAATGTACCTTTTCAGCGCTGGATATGTGCCTCTTGGGAACTCAGTTATGGCAACACTGCCGTCGACAGCGCGACGCGACGGACGTTGCAGCGCAGCGTAAGAGCCGAGTAACAGCCACGCACGGACTATTATTCATTGAGGGATTCACCAAAACACAAAACGTGTAGTTTTCCAACTCACCGTAAAATACCACCATTTGGCCGTGTATTTTTGAAATCATCGTGTCATCGAAAAACAATTTTGTTTTACGCAGAAAATTACGAAAATACGTCTATGGTTTTTTTTAGCAGATGACGGAGTTTTCTCCGCGGCGGAGAAAAAAGTACGCTCCGCGAATAAAAAGTCCGCCGCGGATTTACCGCGAACTCAACGCACACGTATCGCCGTACGTACGTACGCCACTCAATACAGCGCACAACGCGGACTTAAGTCCGCCTTGTGCGTTGCTTCGCCTAGTCACACGAGTTCTATTTTTTTCTTTACCATTGTCCGGTCCGCTCCCTGCATGTCCTCGGTTATTCGGGGGACTTTTTGTACGCGGTACTTTTAATCCCTCGTTTGCGTTAAGGCGGGTCTCCTGCGCCAGAATTCTCGAAACATTACACAAAAAACATGAAACAAAAACAAAACAAAAATATTATTTTTCATACACAAACCGTCTCCTGCAAATAATTTCTGTTTTGAATGAAACATTTCTTTATGGTTGACTTCATCATGAGGTGCTACTTTTCAAATGCGGAGTCACTAAACGAACGGTTTTTTGTATGGAAAAACCCTTCGTTTATGTGACTCCGCTTTTCAAAAATGACACTTAAGATACCTAATAGTATTTATTTCTGATTACTGTTATCATCATTTCTGCCAGACGAAGAACTAGAAGATGTGTTCTGCGTTTTACCAATTGCAGATAATAGAGATAGGCTCCAAAGGACTCATACCCAAAACCATAAAATAATTAAAAAAGAAACCCTTGCCCTCTCGCCCCGCGCAGCGCATGTTTTCCATCTGCTTTGGAAAGCAGAAACATGTGTATGCCATAGACAATTGTGTATAGCCACGCCCCTTTGTTTGCATGTTTTTGTGTAATGTTTCGAAAATTTAGGTGCAGGAGACCCGGCTTTACTTGATACAGTCGTAAGTTGTGAGCGATCTATTTAAGCAGACAAAAAAGTCCGCGGACAAAACTGCGTCGTCTGCGCAGGCCTTAAATAAAAAAGCAGTGTAAATCGGGACGGATTATCCATGAAAAGTTTCTATTCGGGCTGTCGCCCGTACATGGGATGCAGCTACAGTGTCTACGCATGTAGCATCCCACAAAAGCGACCGCCCGTTCTTCCAAGGGATGAGCGTCATGCCGTCGGGCCTCTTGCCATCGTCTCGCGCGATACCATTCGGTTCGAGAATTGCTGGCACACCGGCACTGGCAAGAGCACGACGGATGACGTCATTCAAGGCGGCGTGACGTGCAATTCGCCCTGCGCTGCGACGACAAGCCAAGCCGTGGTGGCAAAGTGGTGACAGCGATGTGGCTCATTCGTTCTAGCTCCCAATCGAAGACTGACTGTTAAACTAAAAGTGGTTCTCTCCAAGAGGGTGCCTACACTCGCTGACGGTATGGCATTTAACCAATACCCCGACTCCGGCTCGAAGCTTGCTAAGAGACGAGACCTCTCCACCTCACTATTCGTGTTGTCTTATAGTTGTTTCCGAATAATCAAGCATAGAGGCTCATCTCATTGTCGCTGCGAAGCCGGATTCGAGGGTAGAGTAGAGCATGGCCCGGGCCGGTTGCACCGATCCAAGCATCCCTGGCCACGGCTAAGCCGGCTTCCCCTACGTCGCTCAGCGACGGGCCTAGAATTTTACCAACGAGGTTAGCCGTGCTATAGACCGAGGACAGGAAGGCTGGAAGTGCTACACTTGAAATTTTTCTGATCCCAAGGCCACCGTGACGAATTGGTAAAGATGCTTGTATCCAACATGTGTCGTCAAGATGGCAATTTAAAACATATGTTAAGGTTTCTCGAACTGTTTCGTTATGGGTCCAAAGCGGGGTACAAGTCGGTACAACGGAGCGTGTAGGTGGTCTTGGGTATAAAAAGACAGAATTTTATATTCGAATATGCCATGTGGGGATTGATGTCAGCTAGACGGCTGGAGGACTCTTCAAAAGATAATATTTTTTCTTCTACAAATTTTGTAAAAGCATCCTCCAGCACCGGTGACCCCAGGAGGCTAAGACTGCTCATTGATATTTTTTATATCTGGGGCCAAGATATTGAATTTAGAATTTAGAGAGAGACGTCCTCATTCATGTATAATTCACACTTTAAAAAATTTAGTTCTAATCCGATTTTGCCAAAGGATTTTATAATTTTGTCTAAATCCGATAAAACTGATGCAGCATCTCCACATAGCACTCCACACAGCGCTTTTCATATTGTACATTAGTAGGTACAACATGAGCCCTGATAGGGCATTGCAATAGAAAAAAAAAAAATGGAACAGCACACGGTTTTATTTTTAGTTAGTATTTATCTAATATAAAATTAATAATTATTAAAATAAAGATTAATTAGTTTAGTAGTTTTTTGATACGAGTAGGTAATGTCAGTTTGTATAACAAAGTCAGTATTTTATTCATTCAATATTAGCTATATTTGTGGATTTATATTTATGTACTTTCCATTTATATTGTTGGTTTTATTCTTTTAAATGTCAATTTTCTTTTTATTATTGTCATTTATTTTTTCCATTATCCAATGTACGGTATTCGTCAGTTGGCCCCATAGAGCACGTCCATCTTCACATACCTGGCCCGAAAGCATAAGATTTACGAGCCGCGTCAGGTTCTTCAGGAGGACCGTGCCAGCGTCGCCAGTTGTACCACAGATAAGATCTTTAAGGTGCTGCGGCGTCAAGGCATCATGCCATCGAGTCCGCCAGCATAGCCCTTTCTGAAGGACATAATCGCGGCCCGTATCTCCTCTAGCGTAGTCTCTAGTGTGCGCTCCGCAGTTCCGGGGGCATCTGGCAAGTGAGATGTTGCTAATGGTTGAGGGTGTTTCGATGGGTTAGGTGGCGACTCGTCCCATATGAAACTCGGCCCAGGGACCAGTTATCCATTTTCAATTTGAATAGGGGTTAACTCGGACCACATTTCCTTAGACATGGGACGAGTTTACCACTAAATAATAACTAAGGGGTTTACTGGGACCAGGGTCAGCTTACAGTTTAACCCTCATATTCATAAAAAATAACAACTGTTTTCTAAACCTATTTTAGTTTAAACATGTTTCGTCATTCTATCTCTTTTCAATATTTGACATTGCAGAAACGAGACAAAACATATTTGAACTAAAATAGGTTTAGAAATCGTTTGTAATTTTTTTATGAATAAGGGGGTTAAGCTTTATTTATTTTGAAAAAAAACTTCAGTTAATAATTCAAGATACATTAACAACGGCCCGATCCCGGCCGCGATCACTCTCGAGCGGGCGCGAGCAGTCGCGCGCGGTCGCGATAAAGCGCGGGCGGGCGCCAGCAGTCGCCGGAGTCCGCGCGCCTTCTCTTCCGTGTCGGCCGCTTCCAGCCGCTTCCACGCGCTTCCATCCCGGTGTGAATTGAGCCTAAGATGAACACACTTTTTATCGGTATAGATTTACAACTCATTAAGAGCTGTCTTTTCATATACTTGATTCTAGGCTAAACGCTTTTTTTGAAAAACATCTTGCTGGTGTAACGTTACTCCAGCAAAATCAGATTTTCTCGAATAACTTCGAAAATACAACATGAACACATTTTGCTATATTTGAACAAATTGAGGCTTACTATGAACCAATTTCTGTAATACTCTTATTTCTCTAAGGCGCAACATTTTGCTGGGGTTAAGCATTCAGGAGTATCGGGAACCCATAGAATATGCAAACGTAGTAGGTAGCCTTACAACTAGGGAGGAAAGGGCAGATTTAAAAAAATAAAAATGTTTGTAAGTTATGTCACTTATGTCATTATTTATTGTAGAATGCGTAGAAAGTTATTATAAAACGAGTAAATGGATTTACTCGTTTTATTAATAAACTCTTATCGATTACTTAGAATTTGTGTGAAATTGTTCCGCAATGGAGGTCTAGTTTGGAAACCTGTGGTGCGATTTTTCAAACGCGAAGTCACTAAACGAACGGTTTTTTGTATGGAAAAACCATTCGTTTAGGTGACTCCGCGTTTTAAAAATAACACTCCTGACACTGAATAAAAGTCACTAAGTACAAGAAAAATCGCTTACTTTATAAAATTTAAAATCTTTATACATTTCTAAGGAGCCACTCGAGTAGGTGACTTGACTTACATAAGAAAACTAATTAAATTATTCATAAAGTGTACTTAATTAACCTTAATTAAAATACAATTAAGTAGACATATAAATGAGGATCTTATGATCAGATTACACGACTAAGAACTACGATTTCGTACAAAACTTTATCTCGAATAAGTATACAACGTGGAAGGGACATACCCGTAATAAATCGAACCACGAGCTATACTAGATCACTATCTACAATGAAATTAAAATAACGGCCAAAATAAAATAAAAAAATTCGACGTTTTCATACAATATTCCAGGGCGACTGTACACTTGTTTGGAGAGCCGAATTCTTTTTTGTTTTTTTTTTTACTGTTATTCTAATTTCATTTTACTATAGTGATCTGGTGTAGCCTGTGGTTTGATTTATTACGGGGAAGGGACTTCCACGTGTAAAGAACAAGAAGCCAAGAGCCTGCCAGCGTCAGACTTGCGTCATTTTATAAAGGCTGAAATTTTTTCAAAAATTAATCCTGTTCTGTCATTTTGTAGAGCTTAAGTTTCACTTATATTTTATTGACCGAGCGAGCGAAGCGAGCAAAGCGTCTCAGTTTCGAGATTAGCCAAAAATTCTTTTGTCCGTCTGTCTGTCTGTCTGTCTGTCTGTCTGGCTGTTCTCGCCTACAGGTCGCATTTCTTAACCGATTCTCAAGAAATTTTGTAAGCAGGTTCAGAAACTAAATAGAATTTTTTTGTCGAGCCAGTTTTTCGAAATTTTTCAAAATGGCGGAAATATGGGGGTTTAAAATTTTAAAACTGTCATACATCCGCCATTTCTAATTATTTTTAAAAATGTCATTAGACTTTTTTGTTGCCATTATAAAAACGCATTTTTTTTATTTGAACAACTTTTTTGTCTGGACAACTTTTTCATACGTTATACTTAAAAGGGTTTAGGGTGACTCGCGAAGTCTAGCTGACTGAGTAGTAGTAGAAAATATATAATAATCGCGAGGTCTAAGTTCGTGGCGAACTACTAGTTCATAATAATATTCGAAATCACATCGCACATTGCCAGACACTGCGGTTCCACCACCTGGCAGACACTAAAATATAAAATTATACATAAGTATTCATTATCATTAGTAAACTAGCTTAATTTGATTCAAGTATATGTTATTTGGGGAACCACTGATGTTTCCTCAGCAGTTAGACAGCTTCGATGGTTCCTCCATCTTGCCAGACCACCGATGACACGCCAGCACATTAAACAACTTTCAATGTGTCTGCCCTGGCAAGATAAAGGAACCTTCCAGGTGGTATCCGTTCAGGTAGGCTTTAGGTACAAGAAAATCAATGAGGTGCGTCACGAATCTACCTCATCGCACTACCCCTTAGTAGTTAGTCCTCACGTCCCAAGAAAATTATTATGCTACGTTAAGGCGGGTCTCCTGCACCTAAAATTTCGAAACATTACACAAAAAACATGAAAGAAAAACAAAACAAAAATATTATTTTTCATACACAAACCGTCTCCTGCAAATAATTTCTGTTTTGAATGAAACATTTCTTTATGGTTGACTTCATCATGAGATGCTACTTTTCAAACACGGAGTCACTAAACGAACGGTTTTTTGTATGGAAAAACCATTCGTTTATACCTAATAATATTTATTTCTGATTACTGTTATCATCATTTTTGCCAGACGAAGAACTAGAAGATGTGTTCTGCGTTTTAGCAATTGCAGATAATGGAGATAGGCTCCAAAGGACTCGTACCCAAAACCATAAAATAATTAAAAAAGAAACCCTTCCTCTCTCGCCCCGCGCAGCGCATGTTTTCCATCTGCTTTGGAAAGCAGAAACATGTGTATGCCATAGACAATTGTGTATAGCCACGCCCCTTTGTTTGCATGTTTTTGTGTAATGTTTCGAGATTTTAGGTGCAGGAGACCCGGACCTGCATTAAATGCAGGTGACCGCATAACGTAGCGATAATATTCGCGATATTAAGTTTAGAACTAGATACTACACATTAACTATTCTTACTCATAGATTAATTTTTTTAAAGCTCACTGATAAAAAAAATCTTATTCTGTCTGATTTACTTGTGATAATTATTCCATCATAAAACAGGTAGACACAACAAAATATTTCAAAGTGTGAGGTAGCGCAACAATAATTACTAGTTTTTTAACAGCAGGAAAAATATCTTTAAAAAAATGACACGTGTTGGCCAGTTACACACTCGAAAAAAGAACGTCATCGCAACTTAAATCACGACGCACATCGTTATTTTTCTTATCTCACGCGTTCCCGATGCGGTGTAAACCATAGAGTAAAATAATACACGGTAAACCGCGGGACACTAAGTAACACTTACTTTGTGCTCATGATCTAATTTGTCGATAACTGGACCTTTACTCCAAAACTGCCACGATATTCGTACGGAGCTATGTAGTGTCCGCGTTGCAGTGTCAATCAACATTGATCACTAGTGTTGCTGAAAAATCTATAATTTCAATCGAAAAATGCTAACTATCGATAGGCCTATCGACAGCTGTTTTAGAGCAATACCACGTGTTGTTCTTCCTGGCACGACCATGGAGGACTACCAAATTTTTTTTGTAGTACACATTCATGAAAAATATTGTACTTAATGAACTTTTGAACAAAAAAGTTGTACTCTTTGAATTTAGAGGATACCTAAAGTGGTCGTATAAATTTTCTGGCCAGACCTCGCAAGATATTAAAACAAAATTAATAATAATATTACATAGCAATACTATTGATGACCAACAATACTATCGATAGTATCGAACTTAACGACGACAAAGACGAACAAACTATCGATAGTATTGCATTATATAATGTGTAATATCGATAGAGTACCTACTCTAAACGAACTAGTCACTAAACGAAAAAAATTTTTATGAATTAGTGACATCGCGTTTCAAAAAATGCCACTTTGTTACAGCTACAGTTACTGTAAACCATGAAGTTAGAGATGAGTTAGAGGGTATAACTTCATGCTGTAAAGACAGGTAATGTACCTACCTATCTTAAAAAATTACACATCCGTAGACAGTATCTTATTGTTCACCATATTTTGGATCGCAAAAAATTGGAAGCGTAATAGCTGCGCATACACTTTTTTGTAATGATCAGAAAATGGAATATCTTTTATACAGGAAATCGCTTTGTATATCCGTTCAAGACATTTATCAAACGGTATATTAAACATCTGACTTTGTTCCAAAGTAATACAGTCGATTAGAGCTTTTTTCTGAGCGAAAGACAGCTTTTTTGTCTCTTCCTTCATATTTGCCCATTCATTGGTTGTAGCGTTGCATAAAAAGCAAGTGCATACTGTATGGCAATCAACAAAAAAGTTTACCTTTCTGTCATTCCTTGATATATCATTTTGCAGCCAGTGAAATCTGTGAATGAAATTATTGCAATTTTAATGAGTTTTAGAGTTTTCACACGGCACAGTGGCAGCTGTGCGCAGTGCTTACAGCTACCCTTATTTATATACTTGGATTTCTATAGAATCTTACACATCGCTGTAAATCAACTTTGCCCCAAAAATACTAATGTTTTTAGGATTTATGTATGTATGGGTACCTATAATTAGAAACTTAGAACCATTCATAGTGACATATACTACTTTCTAGGATTCCGTACCCAAAGGGTAAAAACGGGACCCTATTACTAAGACTTCGCTGTCTGTCACCAGGCTGTATCTCAAGAACCGGGATAGCTAGACAGTTGAATTTTTCACAAATTATGTATTTCTGTTGCCGACAAATTTAACTACAACAAATACTAAAAACAAAATAAAATAAATATTTAAGGGGGGCTCCCATACAACAAACGCGATTTTTTTATAGATAATGTACGAAACCTTTAGTGCGCGAATCCGATTCGCATATCGATATGGACATAATATGTAAAAAAAAAAAAAAACATGGCAGTAGTATAAATAACGAAGTTTAAAGGAAAACTATAAGAGATAAGTAGGGTTTACAAATTAAAGAGTTATTGGCAGCCAACATATAAAATGTACTCGAAAAAATAAAAATTCGTTCAATTTCAACAGAACTATTAGTTTCTTAGATGTTTTTAATCCTGTGAATTCAACGTCGACATTCGCAACTACGGAACCCTAGTCGTAGTACACAGGGTCCAACAAAATATAAGTACTGAAACTACTTTACTACTATTAAAGTACTTTAAGGGTTAACTTTCTCCAAGAACTATATATCGAAACATGAAAAAATAGTCTTCCATACAAACTTGGATCACCTAATTGGATAGGTACCTAATATAATTCAATATTGTAAGTAAATACCCACCTAGAATGGTAATAGTATTTAAATGTATATGTGTGATTCAAAGTAGCAATGCAATATTACTTACATGTGAGAAACTGTTAACTCTGTTCCAGCTTTTATTGGTTCAACAGCAATCAGCAACATGGAACTATTGATAGTCAAAGTCTGAAGATTTGGCACACAGGAATGTTTCAATTTTCCAACAAACGTGTACAGTCCTCTATGCCCACGTTTATAATAGCCGACAACATTATTGTCTGCAATAAATGTTACCAGCGGCAGTATATCAGTGGGGCCATATAAACCCAAAAACATTAATACCCTTGCCATGCCCATTTCAGCTGTCAATTTTCCTGACCAATCTTGAGGCATAAAAGTTTTTAAATTTCGAAAAAAATGCAAAAACATTCCACTCATTAAACCTATTTTGAATAAGGCGCCATGCAGAAAGTGGCGATCAGTTCTGAAACTGAGAACTGCTGATGGGTTATTATCATCAAAAATCTCATTTAATGTATTTTTCTTCAGCCTGTTATAGCCATAGTCTTGTGACAGCAATATGAATTCTTCCCAAGAGGAGCACATATTTCTCAGTTTTATTACAGCTTTGATTAACCATTGGAATTCAGTGTCGAGTTTGGTCATTTTACCCACTATTTGGCATTCCACGCTATGATATTCTGTCAGACAAGTTTCTTCACATTGTCTACTGCAAAACATTGCGACAACACACCCACTGCAAGGGAACAAGTTGAGATCAAGCTTGCGGCAGTAATAACAGCTCATGTATTGGTCAGGGCTGTCAGGAGCCCAGGTTAGGAAGGCTTTCTCCAATGCCACCACTGTGCCCGCAGCAATATCTTTATGCGCGACTACTTTTGGAATCTGCGACTCTTTGACAATCCCAACATCAGCACTGGCACAAGGTATGTCAATGTTGTGGCTTTTCAATTTAAAATAGGTTTCTGCAAAATTCCTAAAAAAAAAAACAAATTATTTAAATATTTTATAAAAGATTTCTAGTAAAATTTGTTACATGGGTAGTAAAATTAAATAATATACAACGTGGAAGGGACATACCCGTAATAAATCGAACCACGGGCTATACAGTAAAAGAAAGAAAAAAAAACTTCGCATTTCCATACTAAAGTGTTCAGCCGCGCGGAAAAATTTTATAGAAAAAAAAAGGATTTATTTTTTATGCTAATAAGCTAACTATCATCGATCACTAGATCTAGTATTGCCCGTGGTTTGATTAATTTATGTCCTTTCTGTAACTCTAAAAATTTTCAAACAATAAGTCTATACACTTACTTTATTGTTTCATCTTTATAAAAGGATAAGTTGGACTTCTTTTGTTCATCAAGAGCTTGTAATTTCCGTTTTCTTAACTTCTCGGTGATGTTACCAGGCGTGGGACAATCTATGCCAATAGCCGTAGTACAGTCAACTTCACAGGCTACATACTGCTTAGCAGAGAGTAACACAGCGGACCTATTGCTGTATGCTAGCTTGAGAGACAAGGAGCCATTAGGGGCAAATGCCAATGCTTTGTTGTAGCTAACAAGAGCTTTTTGTAGCAAGCCATTCTTATATGCTTTGTTTCCTTCATCACGGTGATACTCAGATTCAGAGTTAATTTTACTTTCTTCAACAAATTTTGTATTGAAAAACATATCTGCAGCTGTAATAGCAATTTTTGCTAAGTAGTCACTTTCTGTTTCATCGTCCTTTATGGCTGCAAAAATTTGATTGTACAATATGTCATCAACAGCCATGATTTCAGCGTCCAATTTTCAGAATCTGAAATTGAAATCTTAATGAACTATAAAATTTTAACAAAAATGTCGATGGGGAACTGTACACTTTTTTATAATGAGTTTATTGACCGAGCGAGCGAAGCGAGCGAAGCGTCTCAGTTTCGAGATTAGCCAAAAATTCTTTTGTCCGTCTGTCTGTCTGGCTGTTCTCGCCTACAGGTCGCATTTCTTAACCGATTCTCATAAAATTTTGTAAGCAGGCTCAGCAACTAAATAGAATTTTTTTGTCGAGCCAGTTTTCCGAAATTTTTCAAAATGGCGGAAATATGGGGGTTTAAAATTTTAAAACTGTCATATATCCGCCATTTCAAAATATTTTCAAAAATTTCATTAGACTTTTTTGTTGCCATTATAAAAACGCATTTTTTTTAATTGAACAACTTTTTTGTCTGGACAACTTTTTTATACGTTATACTTAAACGGGTTTAGGGTGACTCGCGAAGTCTATACAATACAAAATCTTCTTACAAAATATTGAATTCAGTCCAGGTTACTGAACAACTTTCTTAATAATACATGTCTCCCGTGGAAATTAAACCCGCGACTTCCGAGTTACAAGGCCAATGTCTTGACCACTATTTTTAAGAAAAGAAGAAAATTGACAAATATTTTTTGCGTTGCGTAAGTACATTCAATACCATATAGTTCACAAAAAACAATAACTATGTAGGTAGATGTTCAACAAAAACTCAACTCGCTATGGTTATTTTTTCATAAGTTTACAAGATTGACTTGATTTTTTCTAGAATCGTATGACTTTTTGTTGTCTTGCTTGTTTAAAGTTTTGTTTAATTTGTTTAGTCAGTTAATTGTGTTCAATTGTCGTGTATTGGATTGCTTGCTTGCTTTGCTTGACAGTAGAAGATATAATCGCGAGGTCTAAGTTCGTGGCGAACTACTAGTTTATAATGAATTGAAATCCTAAATAACTATATCTTATACCTATAAACGAGCAATTCTTGTATATTTATTTAGTACCTGGGCGACCGAGCTTTGCTCGGTTACATCTCAAACAATAACTATTTTTTTTTAAACTTGTCTAAAAACAATGCAAAATAAAAAATTATATATAAACTTAAACATAAAATAAAAAAAAGTAAGTCACTGAGTGGGATTCGAACCCGTAACACTTTTTCTAGCGGTCGATATCCTTAACCACTGAGCTAAAATCAAGGCGGTCGGCGCGCCGAAATTAGCGACCATATTCTGCGTGGAAAGAAAAACGCATAAAAACTCGAAAACATGCGTTTTCCCAAACATGAAACTAATCTAGATCGATTATTTACCCCCGAAAACCCCCATATACAAATTTTCAGCGAAATCGTTAGAGCCGTTTTCGAGATCACAGAAATTTATAAATATATATGTCGCAGTTGAAATGTATAATCCCTTGTTATTCAAAAACTCTAGCTGTTTGGCCATACAGCTCGGTTTTGTAAAACAGCTGAAAATAGTTCAGCTCGATTGTCAATGAGTTACGTAATTACGTTTGACAAAATAGCTAGCATTGAGATGGCATACAGGGTTACCATTATCGAATAAAACTGTGTTACCAAACGAAATAATATATGAGGAGACAATAGTTGTTCTTTATTATTTTTATATTACTCGTGGGATGGAAATAAAACCTCAATTCAACTCCTTACTAAATAATTCAGTCTCCAACATCATAAAACACCAATGAAGAATGATAATCAGCTCGATGCAATTGGATTAGAAATTTTGTAAACCCAACAACTCAATGGCGCAGCGATTTCTTACGGCAATTTATCCACGTGAATTTTCCATACTGCCGGAAGGCGGAAATAACAATATGGGATCCAAGCTAAAGTTCTGCTTTATTCTTTTCAATCTTTTGCACTCCGAAATCACTAACGATGCCCCCGATGTCTGTCGATAAAAACAGCTTAGTCCCGGAACGCGGCGAAGAATTTACTTTAGGGGCGGCCATATTTGTTGTTATGACACTGACACTTCACAAGCCACAAGACCCACGAGTGGCAGAATTCCGAACTAATCGTTCCACAATCTTACGTTAGCTAGTTTGTTAAACGTAACACATTGGTCGATCTAGCTGAATGATTTTCAGCTATATTACAAAACCGAGCTGTAATGCGAAACAGCTAGAGTTTTTGAATAACAGCGGATTATACAATCCAACTGCGACATATATATCTACATACAAGAATTGCTCGTTTAAAGGTATAAGATTTATGTTTATCTTATACCTTTAAACGAGCAATTCTTGTAAATATATATTTATTTATAAATTTCTGTGATCTCGAAAACGGCTCTAACGATTTCGCTGAAAATTTGTATATGGGGTTTTTCGGGGGTAAACAATCGATCTAGATTAGTTTTATGTTTGGGAAAACGCGTGTTTTCGAGTTTTCATGCGTTTTTCTTTCCACGCAGAATATGGTCGCTAAATTCGTCGCGCCGACCGCCGCGTTTTTAGCTCAGCGGTTAAGGATACCGACCGCTATAAAGAATGTTACGGGTTCGAATCCCACTCGGTGACTTACTTTTGTTTTTTTTTTGTGTTGTTTAAGTTTATATGTTATGTTTAAGTTTATATATAATTTTTTATTTTGCATTGTTTTTAGACAAGTTTAAAAAAATTTAGTTAATGTTTGAGATGTAACCGAGCAAAGCTCGGTCGCCCAGGTACTTTATGTTTATATGGTATAAAACGATTTCGCTGAAATTTGGTATATGAGGGTTTTCGGGGGTAAACAATTGATCTAGATAAGTCTTATGTTTGGGAAAACGCGTGTTTTCGAGTTTTCATGCGTTTTTCTTTCCACGCGAAATATGGTCGCTAATTTCGTCCTGCCAGCCACAATCCGTCTGGCCCAGCGGTTTAAGACGCGGACGGCAACAAAGAGTGTTTCGGGTTCGAATCCCACTCGGTGACTTACTTTTTTTTTTGTGTTCTTTATATGTATATTTTTATTTTTTTAGACATTTAAAAAAAATGTAGTTAATGTTTGAAATATAACCGAGCAAATCTCGGTCGCCCAGGTATTAATATACTTAAATAATCAAAAAATGACTATGGGGAACTGTACACTTTTTAGGGTTCCGTAGCCAAATGGCAAAAACGGAACCCTTATAGATTCGTCATGTCTGTCTGTCTGTCTGTCCGTCCGTATGTCACAGCCACTTTTTTCCGAAACTATAAGACCTATACTGTTAAAACTTGGTAAATAGATGTATTCTGTGAACCGCATTAAGGTTTTGACACAAAAATAGATAAAAAACAATAAATTTTGGGGGTTCCCCATACATAGAACTGAAATTAAAAAAAATATTTTTCATCAAACCCATACGTGTGGGGTATCTATGGATAGGTCTTCAGAAATGATATTGAGGTTTCTAATATCATTTTATTCTAAACCGAATACTTTGTGCGAGAGACACTTCCAAAGTGGAAAAAAGTGTGTCCCCCCCCTCCCCGTAACTTCTAAAATAAGAGAATGATAAAACTAAAAAAAATATATGATGTTCATTACCATGAAAACTACCAGCGAAAATTGGTTTGAACAAGATCTAGTAAGTAGTTTTTTTTTAATATGTCATAAACTGCAATTTACCTTTCATATCAACTCAAATATATGTAAAAATAAAAAAATACTACAAGACTTTTATATTATGTTATTTGCTACTACGGAACCCTTCATGGGCGAGTCCGACTCGCACTTGGCCGCTTATTTATAATAGGTTGCCTAAATCAGTTCTTAATCACTTGATTGATAAGCCAAAAGTGGCCGTTTTCCGCAAAGGTGCGTAGAAAAGCCTCATGTACTTCATAAAATAGTTTTAAGGGTTATCTAGTGCTTGATCAAGGCATAATTTTAAATTCGGTATATCTCCGTTTTCATTCAAATAATTTATTTCAAATGGGGATAAAGCACGGGACCCCGAAAAATTCAGGATATAGACAATGACACCTCTACAGATATGTATTCCTGTGGATCTGTAGACTATACATCTTCACCTACTATTGATACTATTCATATTTATTACAAACCGTAATAAACTGTAATATAATTATGTTGGTTAAGTTTGGGCTGACTGAGACTGTGAGACTCCCCACTTTGGCTGCCGGAAAACGCATTGCATGGAATCCACGATGCTGACATTCAGAGGCTGATTTTATATACATTGCCTGTTTTGCAAAGATCGGTCAAAATTGTATCATTACAAAACCCGCAATGTACGTATATAAAATCTGCCTCTAAATTTTCGTAGGTGGACCATCGCCCTATGAGTTTTCAAATAGAGGAAACACACATGGTGTGTCTTTCAGCAGTCGAAGTGTTAAAAGGATGCCCTACTTTTTTATCTCTCTTTTTGTCGACCTCCGTGGCGTAGTGGTCACCATACTAGTCCGCCACCCAGAGGTTGCAGGTTCGATCCTCAGTTGAGTTATATTAACACAAGTCTCAAACTTACTTTGTAACTAGCTCAATCTGTGTAATTTGTCTCTATAAATTTATTTATTTATGTGAAAAAAGTACCAAATACTTAGGCTCAATTTACACCGCCGCGGAATGGAAGCGAAGCGACGAAATCGTTCATAGCATAATGAACTTTATGTCAATCGCATAATGTTCAAACTAAATTTGAGAGCGTCAAGTGCGGAAGTCAAGCCACTCGGCGCGAGTCGCCGCCGGCAACTCCTTAGTTTGAACATTATGCGATTGAAATACAGTTCATTATGCTATGAACGATTTCGTCGCTTCGCTTTTATTCCGCGGCGGTGTAAATTAAGCCTTATCAGTCACATTGTTCCTTATCTTATCAATTTGAAGGCTTTGAGGATTAAAATGAACATTGCTTTAAGGTACCAACTGATATCTTATACCTTTAAACGAGCAATTCTTGTATGTATATATGTATATTTATTTATAAATTTCTGTGATCTCGAAAACGGCTCTAACGATTTCGCTGAAAATTTGTATATGGGGGTTTTCGGGGGTAAACTATCGATCTAGATTAGTTTTATGTTTGGGAAAACGCGTGTTTTCGAGTTTTCATGCGTTTTTCTTTCCACGCAGAATATGGCCGCTAATTTCGTCGCGCCGCGACCGCCTTGATTTAGCTCAGTGGTTAAGGATAGCGACCGCTAGAAAGAGTGTTAATGGTTCGAATCCCACTCGGTGACTTACTTTTGTTTTTTTTATGTTTAAGTTTATATATTTTATTTTTATTTTGCATTGTTTTTAGACAAGTTTAAAAAAATTTAGTTTATGTTTGAGATGTAACCGAGCAAAGCTCGATCGCCCAGGTACTATAATAATAATATGTTTTAAGTGCTTGCATAATTAAACATTACTACTGTGGAAATAGGGTTGGGCTACATCTGTCCGCTTGAAACAGGACTTTTCTATGCTGCTATCCTGTTCTGTAGCTCAGAACAGTCATTTGTTAGAGCGAGAGAGAGCGACGGAACGCTTCAGCACCAGCCATGCTTAGAAAAAGAGAGCAGCATAGAAAAGTGCTGTTTTCTGTGCTGATAGATGTAGTCCAACCCAAGGTTTCATGCACGGTAACACGGTAGGGTAGAAATACCTACTCGTACCTACATATTATAGAAAGTAAACAGATGTTAAAAATAATAAAGGTAAAATTGAATTATTACGTTACAGCTGTATACTAAAGCAACTAGGTAGGTACATAAGTACATTACAGTCAGCATCAGAGATACTCGTACCTGACCCCTCCTCTTTACATATCTCGAATTTTCTCTTAAACTGAAAAAAATAATGAAAATGAAAATATATGTTCATGAAAACTTCATTAAAATCTCTGGGAATACGTATTTCATGATTTAGTTTTTGAGAAAACTCCAGATGTAGGTGGAGGTGGTGATGCCGACTGTACCTATGTACCTACCTACTTACCAATTGACTGAAAATGCGAATTGCATTTAGTACGAAAATATTTTTACGGTACCTACTTACCGAGCACTGAGCACTTGCGTGTGTTGAGAAACTTGCGAATGTTGCGATGTGAGGAGTTAAAGCCAAATTTTAGTTACCTACCTTTACGATAACTAATTTGTTCCACGTTCCACGTGCAATTTGCAATTTCTCCGAAATACACAGTTTTGAATTTGGATAACCTGCCTTGAACTAATTTTGTACAATAACAATTATCAAAACAACTAGAAAGGATAGAGAACTCGTCGTAGCAACAATAATTTAGGTCGCAAAAAAAGAATCTTACAAAAAGAACCAACCGACTGCAAGTGGGAGTGGGAGGAAGCGCAAGTCGGGCGGCCAAATGGGATATTCCGGGTCATAGACACTAGACTGAGACCAATGACCCAAAGACTCTCTAGTGTCTATGATCCGATGTTGCCAGTACGATTTCCCAAAAAAAGGCGATTGGCTTTCTGAAGGCGCGTCTTCTGCAACTGTTTTTTCGAAACATTAATTATAGGCACAGATTAGTAATAAGTTACTACGTACGTAAGGCCAGAATTTTCTGTAATGGTTTTTCCATACAAAAAACCGTTCGTTTAGTGACTCCGCGTTTGAAAAGTAGCACCTCATGATGAAGTCAACCATAACGAAATGTTTCATTCAAAACAGAAATTATTTGCAGGAGAAGGTTTGTGTATGAAAAATATTATTTTTCATACACAAACCGTCTCCTATACACAATTGTCTATGGCATACACATGTTTCTGCTTTCCAAAGCAGATGGAAAACATGCGCTGCGCGGGGCGAGAGAGGAAGGGTTTCTTTTTTAATTATTTTATGGTTTTGGGTACGAGTCCTTTGGAGCCTATCTCCATTATCTGCAATTGGTAAAACGCAGAACACATCTTCTAGTTCTTCGTCTGGCAAAAATGATGATAACAGTAATCAGAAATAAATATTATTAGGTATCTTAAGTGTCATTTTTGAAACGCGGAGTCACCTAAACGAATGGTTTTTCCATACAAAAAACCGTTCGTTTAGTGACTCCGCGTTTGAAAAGTAGCACCTCATGATGAAGTCAACCATAAAGAAATGTTTTATTCAAAACAGAAATTATTTGCAGGAGACAGTTTGTGTATGAAAAATAATATTTTTGTTTTGTTTTTGTTTCATGTTTGTTGTGTAATGTTTCGAAATTTTAGGTGCAGGAGACCCGCCTTAACAGATACCCCACAAACGCCAAATACGCTTTATTTAACTAAACTTTCTAGCTGTCAAGCGACGCGAGGAACTATGAGCTTCACTGCTTTGCCTCATCGAAGCGTTTTAAGTGCACAGCGGGCGATGACGTCGGCCGGTGTGAGAATACCGTAGGGTTGACTCAATGTTGTAAAATACAAAAATGTACGTGACACATGATCATCATGACACAATGAAATGAAATTTATAAAAAGAATCTACATATAGATGATTTGACTTTAAAAGTTGTGAAGGATTATGGGGGTAGTCAGTCTGACGTAGAGATGGGCATCTACCCGGGTATTTACCCATGCTGGGGTATTTACCCGATATGCACCGGGTATATACCCGTATCTACCCGTTTGGGTGGGTAGATTGGAATATTTATTTAAAAATTAGTGTGAGTCCAATATTTATGTGTAAAAATGTACAAAAAGGTTATATAATGTATAAAACAATGAATATCTCTAAAAGAAAAAAAAACCAAAGATTAAAATCACTGATGCTATCCATATTAAATATACAGATGCCATCTTATTTGTTATCTGATTGCTTATTTTAACATATAATTAGGTCTACTTACGTTTACCAGAAAAAAATGTAAACATAGACCTGTCAATTTGTATGTTCCCATACAACAGGTAGATACGGGTAAATACCCGGATACTATTTTGTGGGAAATGTTATAACAATTTGATAGGGGAACAAAGAACTCGTCTATACGAATATCTTTTGTTCCGAGACCAACCCCGAAATCAGTAGTTTTGGCTCTTGGATGAGCAGTCAAAGATACCTACTCTCTATACATGTATGAGGGTGCTCGTATATTGACATCGCATTTGATGTCTGATGGCTCATCTTAACATCTTTTTAGGTCTACTAACGTTTGCCAGCAAAAAATGTAAACTTAGACCTCTTAATTTGTATGTTTCCATACAACGGGTAGATACGGGTAAATACCCGGCATACTATTTTGTGGGAAATGTTATAACAAGTTGATGGGGGATCGAAGAACTCGTCTATACGAATATCTTTTGTTCCGAGACTAACCCCGAAATCAGTAGTTTTGGCTCTTGGATGAGCAGTCCAAGATACCTACTCCCTATACATGTATGAGGGTGCTCGTATATTGACATCGCATTTGATGTCTGATGGCTCATTTTAACATCTTTTTAGGTCTACTTACGTTTGCCAGCAAAAAGTGTAAACTTAGACCTGTTAATTTGTATGTTTCCATACAACGGGTACATACGGGTAAATACCCGGCATACTATTTTGTGGGAAATGTTATAACAATTTGATAGGGGATCGAAGAACTCGTCTATACGAATATCTTTTGTTCCGAGACCAACCCCGAAATCAGTAGTTTTGGCTCTTTTATGAGCAGTCAAAGATACGTACTCTCTTTATATGTATGAGGGTGCTTATATATTGACATCGCATTTGATGCCTGATTGCTTATTGAAACACTTATAAGTATGTTTTTGCGCACCTCTCAGCAAAAAATGATAATAAATCAAAGAAGCCTACTTTCAAGGTATGATTAGTATGGTGGTTTCATATACTTTAATGTCAGATTTGACGTCTACCTGCATTTTAAGCATATTGTAGCTCTTGCACACACTTTCGGTTACGAATTGCGAAGTAATTACTCATAAAATTCAATCTACCCACGAAATGGGTAGATTCGGGTATATACCGGGTATTTACCCAATCTACCGGGTATATTCCCAAATGGGTAGATTGGGTATTTACCCACCGCCCATCTCTAGTCTGACGAATTTGGCATTTTCTTGGCTGCATGGATAATAAATATCATTGCCTTGTCATTCAATGTCAATGTCATTATGAATTATATTACCTATCTGATTATATTTAATTATCGTGATCTGTCAAAGTTGACCATGTCATTGTCATGTCCCTCCATGTCCGTTTTGGTCAACAAAACAAATCAAAACCATGATCAAAACCAAATAATTAAATTATCACATTCCTGTAGTGTACAACAGTGTAAATCACAAATTAGAAGGATATGTCCTAACCTAAGTGCCTAAACCATAGATCGATGAACGCTGCTAACGTTTAACTGTGGTTTAGTTAAAGGTGATACAATGACAGTTATTCCAACCATGAAGAAAATTAACAAGAAGATACCGGGTCTTCTTCCACCACCTCCTAAAACTGAAATAGACGGTAAAATCACTGATTTATCATCAAAGACTATACCAGAATTACTAGACCTTAAGGAGAGACAACTAAAATTAATAAACAACAAGTCTTTTATATCTAAACTTGCTGATAAAGGCGAGAAAATAAAGCTGTTTTATGAGAAAATTTTACGAACACTGCAGGAGAAAGAAGAAGAAGAAAAGACTTGTCGCTTGTTCAATAATCTTAACCTTGGTATCGACAAACAATCTGTACAAAATCTTGAATGGGAAGGCAAGTTAGACACAAAGTCAAATGAATACTTGGATTCAGATGATGACAGTGAACCCGAAGATGTACTTCATATATTGAGTCAAAATACTTCTCTGGAAAAGAAAGTTAAAGTGCTACAACCTGAAAAGCCACTCATAACAGCAGCAGACTTACAAGGTATCGGAGAAATGCCTCATGTCAAGTACATTGTTGAGAAGACAGAAAATAATCCAAAACCGAAGCTTACTAGACAGTTCAAGCCGTTTAAAACTACGAAATCAGATGTCCATAACCCTGAAAAAGAAATACATAGAAAGAAACATAAAAACTGGGAGGTTACTTCTGCGACCCCTCCGCCTATAGTGCATGGTCCTGCTAAATTATTATCATTGGAAGAGTCATTAAAACTACAGAAGGACCATAACCTACATTTGAAGGAGATTGAAGCTGCTAATGCGGCTGAAAAGTTGTTAGCTAGAGCAGGAATCAAGATGGCAGAGTTGCCGTCTGATACGTCAAAGTTTGGTTGTTACAGGGAGGCAGACAGTGATGACTCTGAATTGTCCGATGCCGAAGGCAGTGACAAGGAGGTGCATGACGAAGAGCCCGAGCGGGGAGGAGTAGTGTTTACAGTCATGAAATGATATCTAAATACTAAAATAGTTATTACATATGGAATGGAAGTATTACATTTGTGGCAATCGTCAATGGGTGCATCTATTTCTGTACATTGTTAGCGTCAAGCGCCCGGCTCTTAAATGTATAAACAATAGATTTAACCGCGAGCGTCGCATATATGCGACAAACATTGTCGGGCCCATTCCGCGAAGGTCGCATATTTGCGACAAAAAAAAATGCTCGTATGGCACATTACTTACGTATCCATATCCATTTTTGGTTGTAGATAGGTATGTTAGATTAACCATGTCTCGCGCTGGGGGCACGACAACTGATATAAAGTCAAGTCTCGCGGTGAAAGGGTTAATTCTCTGTGGCTGAAATAGCTTTCAAGGTAATAGATCTCTCAAAAATGTAAGATATACTGCAGTCTTACCTATGAAATAGCTAAGCAGACTGCAGTTACGTTAGTACTAGTATATATTCTGTGCTACAGTTTTCTGAACTTAATATAGCACTGTCAATCATTGGGTGTCTATAACTATACAAGTAGTGGCGCGTTTCACGCTGAGGGAAATGTAGAGCTAGGGTGTACTATGTATTGGTACAGTACTAATTTACTTCTACGCAATAACGGTCAGCACTAGAGTTTCGTGTCGCTACCTGTACCATGAAACTAATGAAATAAAAGTGAATGAATCAAAGGCAATCACGCAGACCTTCTCATGAACATGTCCTAAAAGTTATTGTTAAATACTAGATTTTAAGTTTTATAATTATATTTATAGAGTACAGATACATTTTCACGTCTTTATCCCTGACGGGGTAGACAGAGCTCAGGGCCGTTAGACTCAAAGGCCACGCTTAACGTTGTGGGCGTTAAGATGGAAAAATAAAGCAAAATATTGGTGGGTTGCTAGCCGTATAAAGTAGGTATATTGAATAAATAAAATTTGTTTACGTTTGAGAAAAATTGTTTGTTTTGGTGAAGTACGTACCTGAGTATTTTTTAATAACCTATTTTGTCCCATTGCTGGGCAAAGGTGCTGACGGGTAAATTACGTCACATATTGAAAGGGGGGTACTCAGTACTCGATTCTCGTTCTAAATTAATGTATTTTAAAAAAATGGGTGCTTAAAACTTAAAAGTTGACCAAATCTATACATATATTAATAAAACGAAAGAAACAGAGCCTGTTTAAAAAAAAAATTGGGGGCAATGGAGACATAGTAATAGAATAAGAATTTTAATAAAATGTCTGTGTGTCTGTTTGTACACGCTAATCTCCCGAAATACTGGACGGATTCGACTGAAACTTTTTTGTTATACAGCTGTTAAGCCTGAGCAACATATAGGGTATAAATAATTTTGGAAAAAGGAACACCTGATGCAGAACTATAATAATGGTCCAGCTTTACTATAAGAAATATAAAAATTACGCCTAAGGCCCAACATAGACAGACTATCCGTGACGCACTTTTTAGTCTGTGATAGTCTGTGCAAAAACAAAGCGTTGGGCCTCAGTAAAAGTTGTTCAGCCTGATGAGCATTTTCCAGAGACTTAAAGTCGACGCTTAGGTCGACGCGACCGAAGTCGCGGGCTTGGGCTAGTAATCCAATAGAAAACAAGAAGTGTGGACACACTGCTCTCGATGATGAAGCGGTTCTAGTTGTAGGAATAAGGTATAACATTCCGTCCAAGACTTAAAACGCAGACTTACTTTGTTACTAGGTTTAAACTTTAAACCATTATCCGACCAAATTAAGTTGATATTTTCAGATGAGACGATGGTACTCGTATATTACTAGATGTCAACTTAATTTGGCCGGATAATAGTTTAAACCTAGTAACAAAGTTAGTCTGCGTTTTATAATGAGACGGGATTAGTCTAAATTGTCTTTGTAATTAATAAGTATTTTGTTGATTTTATATTTTTTGATGTTCCGTGGGATCACGATTTATTGTGATTTACCAGTCAGCCTGTAAAGTTGATAACTATTAACTTGACCTTTGCCATAGCTTTACTCCAATGCTGATTGCTGACACGATACGACACGTAGGTACGTAGCTTCGTGCCGTGTCTAGCAACATTGGGTGTTTCTTCTCGTGTCGGAAGCTCAAAATAAAATCAGATTTTTTCTCTCCAGAAGGTTGCCACTTTTATTAAATGCTACAAAATAATGATCATCATCATCAGGTCTTTTTAGTCTCCACTGCAGAAGCACCCTCTCTGTACTACCAGAGCAGCCAGGAGACGTATTTTTGAAATTACTTGTCACATTACGAAGGGTTTGTGCGAGCGTTTCCAAACGGGCGCATTTTTGAATCGGTAGTTTGCGAAGGATTTGCAACGTATATATGTATGTAGCGTATATATGTCATCGAAACCAATCATGGGAAATCCGTTCCATTTCACGTTGCTTTTTTAATCATTTTCGAATTTTTAGAAAAGCATAGACAAATTATCGATGTTTTCTGCGTAAAACAATATAATTTTTCGCTGACACGACGATTTCAAAAATACGATCAATTTGCATTTTACGCGAGCGGTGAGTTGGAAAACTACACATTTTGTGTTTCGCTGAGTCCCTCAATGAAAAATAGCACTCCAGAGGATTGGGCCTAAACTACAGAATATGCCTAAACACTCCACGCAGGCTAGACGGGTTGAAGAGGTCTTGATCTCTTGATGTTTTTAAACTTTCGCCCGGTCGCCCAGGTACTGATATATTAATCAAGGTATGTAATTTGATTTAATATTTAAGACAGCATCGGAACTATCGTGTCACTTTATTTAGAAACGATCCAGAAGTGCTATTTTTGAAACGCGGAGTCACCGAAACGAATGGTTTTTCCATACAAAAAATCGTTCGTTTAGTGATTCCGCGTTTGAAAAATAGCACCTCAGCTCTAAAACAATAGTTTTTTGCGACTGAATAATAAATCCAATTCTTGTTATGGTTACATAAATAGAAGAATGGCTATTTATGCATTGAAATGTAGTCATAAATTTGCGTTAAATGTAAGTACAAGAAACAAAAACAGCATGATTTTCCTTTGTTCTTTTTTAAATATATTTATTGTTAATTGCGAGTAAGTAGTTCAGTACCTACAGACGGACAGAGGTACGCGCCGGAGGACTTCAAGCATCAAGTCTGTCCGCTCGAACGGATGGACCGATTTCAATGCGGGTTTTTCTCGTGAAACCTTGTCGTGGTTCATAGCTATGTTTGATAAAAATCGATTCAGCCGTTCAAAAGTTATTGGGAGTTAACGTTCGGAAGTCAGGTTTTTCCCTAGCAAAATAATAGATGGCGCTACGAATATCAAGATCGGTAGTTCCGCTACTCATTACTAGATAGCGTTCTTGACAGTCGGGGTTTTTAATTTTCCTAGCCAATAAACTTTTATCAATACCATACCAAAGATAATATTAGGTTGGGGAAAAAGTCTTTTTATGTATGAACTTGTAATAAAACCACTTTGGCTATACTATTTGTACCTGGCTGGTTTTGGTTAAGCCGCGAAAAAAATTTGCGATGTTTATGGACCTAGTGCAGTGTCTGTGAGAGTAGCACAAATTTGGTTTAAGCGTTTTCAATCCGGAAATTTTGATGTTAAAGATGCACGTCGCTCTGGTCGCCCTGTTACGGATAAAATGGATGCTATTTTTGAAAAAGTGGAGCAACATCGGCATATCAGTAGTTACGACGTAGCTGAAGAACTGGGAATTGACCACAAAACAGTTTTGGCGCATTTGAAAAAAAATGGGTACACAAAAAAGCTCGATATTTGGGTACCTTACGAGCTCTCTGAAAGAAACTTAATGAACCGTGTACTCATTTGTGATTCTTTATTACGACGTAATGAGACCGAACCATTTTTGAAGAAATTGATAACTGGTGATGAAAAGTGGATCACGTACGACAAGAACGTGCGAAAAAGGTCATGGTCAAAGGCCGGTCAGGTTTCACAGACTGTGGCGAAACCCGGGTTAACTCGCAACAAGGTGATGCTGTGTGTGTGGTGGGATTGGAAGGGCATTATTCATTATAAGCTGTTACCACCAGGCAGGACCATCAATTCAGAACTCTACTGCGAACAACTGATAAGATTAAAGCAAGAAGTTGAGGGAAAGCGGCCGGAATTAATCAACAGAAGGGGTGTGGTTTTTCATCATGATAACGCTAGACCTCACACATCTTTAACCACTCAGCAAAAATTAAGAGAGTTTGGCTGGGCGGTGTTAATGCATCCGCCGTATAGTCCTGACCTGGCACCTTCAGATTTCCACCTGTTTCGGTCTCTTCAGAATTCTTTAGGCAGTGTCAGGTTAACATCACGAGAGGACTGCCAAAACTACTTGACGCAGTTTTTTGATCAGAAGCCCCAAAATTTCTATAGCAATGGGATCATGTCCCTACCTATAATATGGCAAAAAGTTATCGAACAAAATGGTACCTACATACTTTAGTTAAATGTAAATAAACTATATTAAAAAATGTTTTGAATTTTCATATAAAATGCGAAAAGACTTTTTCCCCAACTTATTATAATTACTAACGTAAACCTAGGTACTGATAAATTTTTATTTACTAAGAAAATTAACGTAACGACTTACCGAGGTACGAGTAAAATTGCCCGGGAGGCTGCACATTTTTGCATGGTATAATAAAAAAGGTATTCTCTTCCCGAGATGGAACTTGACTACGTCACAAAGTGTTGCCACTGATTGTTCTTTTTGGTAAATTTAAGGACTTTCTCAATAAGTTCATGAATTCATTTTGTGTGGACACCCTCGCACCGTCCCATCTTCAGGTCACCAAGTCAAAGGCCGGCGCAGCAGCTGCCGCAGCAGAGAACCTTAAAAGGCGCAAATATGTAGACATCGGAGAAAACTACATATTTGAGCCTTTTGGGGTAGAGACTTTTGGTCCGTGGGGTCCTTCCGCCCATAGTTTATTTCATATTATTTCTAAACGTTTATTCGAGGTATCCCATGACCAAAGGGCTGGTAACTATCTGGCTCAAAGAATCAGCATTGCCATACAACGTGGCAATGCTGCCAGCCTTTTGGCCACGTTGCCGAGGGGTAATATTTTAGTGGGACTACATAATTTGTAATTTTTAGTTTTAATTTTAGTTTTAATTTAAATTTTAATAAGTTTGTATAGTTTTAATTTAAGTTAAATTTAATTTTTTTCCAATAAAGGTACTGTAGGTTCATGAATATTTAAAAAAAAAATTAAGTAACTTAGCTATTTAGTATCTCGCGATTCTCGCGTGATTTATCAATTCAATATTATAGAAATTGATATAATGGATTATTAATTCGAAATTGGTATATAAAGTTCAAAAATGCATTACGCTCAGGTAATTCAATTTCACACAGTGGCAACATATCAAACTGATGACGTAGTCAAGTTCCACCTACGTCATCAGCTGTCACGGGAAGAGAATACCTTATTTTATTGTACCATGCATTTTTGTATGTATTATTTATTACATTATATGAAGTATAGCCCGAGGTTCGATTTATTATGGGTATGTCCCTTCCACGTTGTATAAAATCAGCATTGATTTCTAGCCAAAGTCGCTTAGCCTGTCTTTCTTCTCTTATTACTTATATCTTCTCTTTCTGTCTTAAGATAACTGATACATATGACCGCCATCAAAACAGCGCGTTAATTTATCTCACACTAACAATGTGCAGATTACCTTATGATGTTTTCCTTCACCACAAGTAATGATCATCATTATTAGATCTATTTTAGTCTTCTCTGCAGAAGCACGACCCTCTCTGTATTACCAGAGCCATACTTAGAGTAGACAGAGGACTTTGGCCTACACTCTCCTCGCTGGCCAGACGGGTTGGAGAGGTCTGATTGATGTTCTTAAGCTTTATTTAGCTTATATTTTCTAAGTCGCCTTCTACTACATCCACGGGAAGACTTGGACCTAGCTGCATATGAAATGACCGTAATCTCGAGGTATAGGTACAAGACGCGCCAGACGCGCGTAGCCGCTTTAATCTCGATTGATACAGATCCTGCAACCTTGAACACCTACCCTTTGTTGTGACGCGAGATTTACCTTTACCTCCACGTTAGTCTGTGGTGCTGACTGCATGAGCCATCAGTAATCAGCTGACGTCAGTACGGCTCGTTTCGTTTGCCATTGCCACTCGCGCGCCGACGTTCTCCGACGCCGCCCGTTTTGACTACCTTTCCTTCGTTATAAAATAACTTAATAAAAAATTGTGAATATGGCGCCTGTGTCCAATAACGAAGTTATGGGAATCGACGATGACCAAAGATTCGCATTGATGAAGGTAAGTCATTTTATTATTACATATACATACATATATTTTCCTTTGTTTATGAGATGCACATGCATTTATTTGCATCAACATGTAGAAGTATCTTACTTTTGTCTAAAACTTTTTTAATGACTTGGATTTCGTATTTGTTTTTGTTTGTAGTTTAGCACTAATTAGGAGCTGAATATTTCGAAATTAATTTAATTAGTATTTCATTAATTTAATTTAATTAATTAGTATTCTTATAAAAAGTATTTTTAAACATTTTTCGAAACTACCAAATTAATATAATTAGATTGTAACGTTGAAAATTATAGGTATAATATACTATCATAGGTATACATGTTACCGAGAAACATAACCAAGGCCTTTATAAATTATAGTGAACATTAAAAATATATTCAATTGTATTTAATAATTACTATATCAATTTTATCTCAATTAAGTTTATAGCGTAATAAACAGACTGTTTTGGTAGATATCTACCTGGGTTTGTAATTTTAAAATGATTCTATTAATTTCCTTTAAATAATGAATGCAATAGGTAGACCTATACACTTTAAGGGACACTCGTGACCTTTTAAGTTTAGGTACTTAAGGTATTCCAGCCTAATATTTTGCGGGACATTCAAGTAATGACGGTATTTCCTCAACTCGATCAACGTGTGTAAGTGTCCTTAAAAGGTTGCCATAGGGTTCTATAACCAAAGAGGTGGCAAAAATCTCATTTAACGCTTTAGTCAGATCGACAAAAATATTTGAGCTCCTGCTTAGATGAAAGTGTCAATAATTATATTTTCGAAACTCGACTGGCTTGCATTTATACTAATTTCGAAGCGCGTAATACTAATTTCAAATGTCTGTATTAATTATAATTAGGTAAGCCACTGCATGAATATGTATGAGCGACTAAAAGTCGCGTATGTGTCTGTGGTATAATCGTCAAAATAACGGCTATATTTTTTTCAACCCTTGTCGAAAAAGAGGGCTGTTTTAAGTTTGTCGCCACTATCATTCTGTTGCATCGTAGTTCTCGAACAGACGGACTGACTTCGATGCGATTTTTTTTACGTGAAAGCAAGTTTCCTTGTGGTGACTTTTAGCTATGTTTGATGAAAATCGATTTAAAAGTTATTGTGAATGAACGCTTAATGGCCTGCACAACCCCAGAAAATGAAGCCCCCTATGGGAAAAAATGAACCTTTAGGGTCAGTTTAGACAAAGAAACGACGTGGCACTTAAAGTTATATTGTATTTCGTAGATACTGTTTAAAAAGCAAAGTACCAACTGGTAATCAAGTAGGCGGCAAAGCCAAATGGGCAGCATAGTAAAATTTTGCAACACCTCAAAAAAAAAAAATTGTAATCAATCAATCAATCCATTACCACAAGCGGAAATTCGGCGGAAACTTGTTAAGTAGGTAGGTATAATAATATGAAAGTCATTCCTTAGCTTATCTCCAAAAAATCTTAAAAAGGTAAGTATTTAGCCAGATTAAAAACCTTATCTAGAACAAAATAAAACCTACTTAAATGTTATCATATCATAATTGATGACTTTGAACTCTAATCGTGATAAAAGATTATTTACATATCGAGTGCAAAGTCATTATTTTCAGTGATAATCCGTCATTACATCAAAATTATGGATTTATAGGATATAAATATGTACATTTATGAGTCAAATATACCACCTGCAGAAAACTCCTACCGGGTAGTGAGTAGACCTCCCCTGGCTAGATTAGAAGTCTCTCGATAGACCCCGGGCTGGTCTTGGGAGATGTCGAGAAAACCGAGTTAGGGACGTCACGCTGGTAACGACCTTTGCAACTGCAGTGCCATTTAATAATCGCCATTCATTCAGTATATCTGACATACTGCACCGCCTCTCTTAAATATTCACTTCTCCTACTACCCAAAGGTTGACTGGAAGAGATTGCTATGCGATAAGTCCGCCTTTGTATCATAATTCAGTCTTATTCATTTTTTTCTGTTTTGTATTTCCTTTTGTTTATGGTACAATAAAGAGTATTTGTATTATATTGTATTGTAATCGATTGACCCTAAGGATGGACCACCTTCTATCGTGTCCGAGTTCCCTACACACTACCCATATACCATAGAAGGCCTTAAGGGGGTACATGAATATTTCGGGGTCCAGAGTTGCCCCCTTTTAAAAATAAATTGTTTGAAAGAAAACAGAGATAATATTTAAATTAAAATGCTGTCTTGACCAAGCCCTAGAGCCTCATTTGAAATAAATCATTCAAACGGAGACAGTGATACCATTTAAAATTGTCTAGACCAAGCTCTAGTCTTACCCTTTAAATATGAAATATGAGTCAATTTTGGCAAAAATTCTAAGAAAAACTTCACGTTCTCACTTTACTCTGCAAACAGTAGTTTATAAATAGTTTGAAGGGTTATCTAATGTAGGGTAGGGGTATATAATGATATCTCCGTTTTCTTTCAAATAATTTATATAAATAGGGACAGCACTGGACCCCGAAATATTCTTAAAGATACCACCGTATCAACAAACTGATGGCAAAGAAGATGGTTGAAGTTGAACCTACACTGGAATCATTTATATTAATGATGAGAAGAAGAAATTTTTGTATAACTTATGCTATTATTCACAACTTTTTTTTTCAATTCAGCCAGTGGTCCCATTTTTCAAACACGGTGTTACTAAACGTCACAGTAAATTTTTTTGTATGGAAAACCTCTTTCAAGTCGTCCTAGTGTTTTGGTTGTTTATCTATTAATGTTTTTATTATGAAATATGATAGTATCGTTATTAGTTCAATTTGATCTTTCTTAGATGTTAGTCATGTTAAACTTATTCGCAAGATTTGAACTAATAAATAAACAGATAATACATTTGGCCTTGTTTTAGTTACCAGTGCATTGTTTAGTTCAAACAACTTACTTCAAATAACGCCGATGCACGCACACTCTACTGCAACGCAGAGATTGCGATCTAGAATCAAACATACATTATATTTATAATGCGCAAACGTATGTTATCTTGTTATCGGCCAGAGTTATGGACGACAAACAAACAACACAATTCGATCATATATAGTTATTTGCATCCTAAAGAATGGTAGCGTTTTAAGATTGGTTAACGGATGTGGGTATCCGATCCGATTTTTTGTAGGAGAAATATAACGTACTGATTGCAATAGTCTTCTTCTTATCGTGTGTGTTAGTGACTAACACTAGTGTCAGAGTTTTTAAACCGCCTTAAAGGCCTCTGACATGGTTTTAGGTAACGACCAATGTCAAAGACAGTGACCGGGATCGACGGCTTAACGTGCCCTCCGAAGCACGTATCATCTTACTTATCAGACAATCAGGTGATCAGCCTACAATGTCTTTACCAAACTAGGACAGCAACACAAAGTCATTTGCCCCCACCAGGAATCGAACCCGGGACCTCCGGGTATGAGCCGAACGTTCTAACCACTACACCACGGTGGCAGTTTTTTTTGAGATTGCAACAGTGCAACGCACACATCCTCACAAAAAGTAGGCCAGAAATTTATTTAAAAAAAAAATCGGGGCGCCTGTCGGTCCTACAAAAAGTCAGAAGTGGAGTCCCTTAACTCTATACAGCTTTCTTATATTTACGTTTTACGTGTGATGTGTTTCTAACCGACTTCCAAAAAGGAGGAGCTTACCAATTTGTCGCGTTTCTTTTTCTTAAATGTATGTTCACCGATTATACGAAGTCGCCAGGACCAATTTGAAAAAATCTTTTTTTGTTTGGAAGACTATACTTGTCTCCGGTGGTCCCATAGAAATTTTATCAAAATGGTTGTGTAGTTTGGGGGTGAAGTAGGTTTTTAGTTTAGAAAAATTATAATTTGTATAATAATGAACTTTCGTACATCCTTCTTCTTTTTAACCGACTTCAATAAAGGAGGAGGTTATCAATCAATTCGAATGTCTATATGTCTATGTATAATATTACTTATACTTTCTTTCTTTCTTTCGCACATAATATTTGTTTGTATGGACTTATAAATGATGACACAAGACAGAGGCGGCGGCGGGGGGTGTGTATGTGTGTGTGTAAGCGCATGTGTGTATGGTCCCCCTGGAGGTAGGAGCTTGTGGCGAGCTGATGGTGAGTGTCCCGCGTTGACTGACTGCACTGGGAATCCAGTGGCCTTTTTATTATTATTATTTTTTATTGTGTATGTTCTCCGATTACTCGAAGACGGCTTAACCAATTTAATAAATCTATTTTGTTCGAAATGCATACATATCATGTGGCGCCGTAGAAATTTTATCAAAATCAGTTGAGTAGTTAGGTGTTAAAGTCGGTTTTAAGTTTTGAAAAAATATTATTTCAATAATAGCTTTATATGGTCCCAATTTACTCGTGTACAAGGTGTTACAGAAAGGTGACATTGTTCTTGATGTTGAGTCCGTGATATTTAAAGATTATTTTTTTATGGTTCTCTCATTAGCATATCAAGTCCTTTGTGCATGTTGCACTCGGGCAGGACAAGAAATAACCGGCCAAGTGCGAGTCGGACTCGCGCACGAAGGGTTCCATTATCTATAAAGAATCAAGTTTGTTGTACGGTTACAAACTTTATTCCGTTTTTAGTATTTTTAGTTATACCTGTGAAAATAAAAAATGTTATCAACTATGAAACTATCTAACTATCAAGGTTCATGAGATACACAGAGAGACCGACAGACAGATGGAGAGCGGAGTCTTAGTAAAAGGGTCTCGTTTTTACCCTTTGGCTACGGAACCCTAACAACTGTACCTGGCTGCTTTTCTAATCACTTCCCGCGCAAAGAAATGGACGAAAATGGGAATCATATACAACGTGGAAGGGACATACCCGTAATAAATCAAACCACGGGCTATACAAGATCACTTTAGTATAATAAAATTAAAATAGCAGCCAAAAACTAAAAAAAATCGACATTTTTATACAAAAGTGTGCAGCGGTCAGGCCATTTTTATGGGAATGTCGAATTTGTTTTTTTACTTTTATTTTATTATTATTATACTATAGTGATCTGGTATAGTACAGCCCGTGGTTTGTGTGATCTAGTATAGCCCGTGGTTTGATTTATAATGGGTATGTCCCTTCCACGTTGTATGTAAGTGCGGCTAGCAACCCATCACTATTTGACAATTTTTACCATCTTCTAGCCCACAGTCACGCTCAAAGTGGTCTCTGAGTCGTTCAAAATCTCCGCTCGGAAACAGCGGAGCGGAGATTTCGAGAATCGTGATTGGTCGATTCATGCACCGCTAAGCTCCTCTCCGCTCTGCTCCGCTTCAGTGGGAACGCAGCCTAAGCCGGAGCCGCAAGACCCAAACCGTCTTATTATAAAACGCACTTCAACTTTGTTACTAGGTTTAAACCATTATCCGACCAAATCAAGTTGACATTTTCAGATGAGACAGTGGCATATTAATAAATGTCAACCTGATTTGGTCGGATAATGGTTTAAACCTAGTAACAAAGTTAAAGTGCGTTTTATAATAAGAAGGAAAATGTTCTGTCTGCCCCATTAGGGGTAAAGACGTTATATTGTATCTAAAAATAAAACATCCGTACCCACCTACACCTTTTAAAATTCAATATCAATATGTAATGGTTTCGCGGGCCGGTCCGGTGGACCGTTGAGTAAATTCATAATACTTACATATTTATTATGTCTGCACTTCAACTGACATTCAAAATTTTCCAGTACTCTTGACGTTTTTAACTCACTTTATAATGTAAAATGTAACAATATTTTTACTTAAATACGGCAAAGCCAAGGAAGGGTAATCATTTGAACAGTATATGTTCGTATGTATGTACGCATGTTTATAGATATCTATGTGTTCCACAGTAGCATCCGAACCGCTTATCCAATTTTCACAAAAGAGATGTCAATTCGTCATTATTGTTCGGGTGACATAGGCTACAATTCGTAAGCATTAAATGTTTACGAATTGTTAAATACAAAAAAAGCGAGAGTCAAAAATTTGTTTTTGTTTCAATATCACGTGAGCTGTCAAATGTGTCTTAATTAGCACATTTCAAAAATATAATACACATTGTTAGATGTAAATGAACTCAGGGCTACTCGAAGTTTAAAATGTGTTTTAATTAATAGTTGTAATGTGGGACTTGTTTTGCTACTTATAGAACGAAATTCGGTATCTATTAACCAAATCGCAAATATAGCAAAATTGGTTCAGTTATTTCTTTAACTCAGTGTTTTCATAAGCACAAAGTTAAAAATTATATGTACAACAATCGCGGGGCGTCCTTATAGAAGCCGATTCCCCTCGAGTTCCCTTAGGGGTTTCTAATATATTCGAATTTATAACTATTATAATATATAATCATCATTTCAGCCGCATAGCGTCCACTGCTGGACATAGGCCTCTCCCAAAGATTTCCAAATATATAATATAGAGCAATTATTATAACCTATGTAAGTATATCGGCGTTTAATTAACATTATAAAAAAAACAACAAAAGAGTTTAGTAACTAATTGAACTCGTTGATGTCTTTTGTAAGCAGCTTGTTTCAAACATGTTTAAATAGTTAGTTAGTATGGTAGTTACTTCTTTGCTACTGGTTTTGTGGTTTTATGACTGTTGTTAAAAACAACAACAAACAACAAAGATAAGTATACCGGGCATTTACAGTAGCAATCTGCAAAAACAATAGGTACCTACTGCGTGTTATGAATCATTCATTATTATTTATATGACACAAATTTATAATACAGTTAAGTGAAATTCAAAGTTATTGAACGGAAAAGACATTTCTATCACCTATGTATGTTTATGAATATGATATATAGACATAAATAAAATTATAGTTAAATCTGTTTCGGTACAATTTTAATGATAAAATTAGCATGTACCTTCTCGTCAAAAATTAGCTTTTTTCGGCATCACCTGTAAGTAGACTGGTAGAAAAGGCCCTGGGCCTTAAGTCCGCCTATTACAATTTTTGTAATAAAGTTAAATAAATTACTTTGAACCGTCTTATTTGTTGGATTTATCCAAAAAAATTAATAGTCTTTTTATTTTTTTAAATTGTTGGTGGCATATCTATACATATAATAAAACAGTAAAAAAAGTGTGTCTGTACATTAAATATATTTCCAA
This sequence comes from Acrobasis consociella, assembly GCA_963555685.1. Taxonomy (NCBI): domain Eukaryota; kingdom Metazoa; phylum Arthropoda; class Insecta; order Lepidoptera; family Pyralidae; genus Acrobasis; species Acrobasis consociella. Next base: position 4,237,551 of record OY743109.1, on the reverse strand, counting down.
AAAAAATATTGGGGGCGATGGAGACGTAGTAATAGAGTAAGAATTTAAAAAAAAATGTCTGTCTGTTTGTCTGTATGTCTGTATGTCTGTTTGTCTGTTTATACACGCTAATCTCCGGAAATACTGGATGGATTCGAATAAAACTTTTTTGTTATATAGCTATTAAGCCTGGGCAACATATAGGGTTTAAATGATTTTGGAAAATGGAACGCCTGATGCAGAACCATAATGGTCCAGCTATAAGAGATATAAAAATGCCGCCTTAGTAAAAGTTGTTCAGCCTGATGAGCATTTCCCAGAGACATAAAGTCCACACGAACGAAGTCGCGGGCTTCGGCTAGTATATAAATATGTTTATAGTTTCGTGATGTATTCATTGCTACCAAAGTTAACGAAAAAATTGATTGACACACCGTATGGCAATACAATATCATTTGTAAGTATGTTTTTACTTATATGTGAGTAATACTATTTGTCCTACTTGTTTTGGACAAACATCATTATGTTAGAAGCTACAAAATTTTTACGAAGTAAAAAAAATTGGTCTATGGTTAAACTAAAAAGAAATGAGGTCTATGGTTAAACGATCTGAGGGTTAAACCATAATACTTTCTGTCTGTGCAAAGTCCATTAAAAAAATCAAAAGGTAAGATCAGTTATATGATTTTAAAAACAAAAAACTCTTAAAAATAAGAAGAAAATATAACGTCTCACAAAATTTATAGAGTGAATTCAGTCCGTGATACTGAACAACTTTCTCATGTATCTAGATATGAAATAGTAGATTGTGCTACAAGGGCGATCTCCACGTACGGAAATTCAGTGGCAGATTTTATATACATTGCGGGTTTTGTAGTGATACAATTTGACCGATCTTTGTAAAACAGGCAATGTATATAAAATCAGCCTCTGAATGTTAGCATCGTGGATTCCCAGCCTGTCGAATAGTAAATTCCTCATTTTTGAAGTCAGTTAAAAATAATCGATACATATAATAAAACAGTAAAAAAAGTGTGTATGTATGTACATTTAAAACATTTCCAAAAAAATATTGGGGGCGATAGAAATATATTAATAGAGTGACAATTAAAAAAAAAAGTCTGTCCGTTTGTGTTTGTTTGTTTGTTTGTACACGCTAATCTCTGGAAATAATGGACGGATTCGAATGAAACTTTTTTTGTTATATAGATGCCTGAGCAACATAAAGGGTATTAATAATTTTGAGAAATGGAACAGTAAAGGAGTAGAAAAATGATTTTAGGAAATGGAACACCTGATGCAGAACCACAATGGTCCAGCCAAACTATAAGAAATATAAAAATGATGCCTTAGCAAAAGTTTTTCTGCCTGATGAGCATTTTCCAGAGACATTAAGTCCACGCGATCGAAGTCGCGGGCTTCGGCTAGTTAGATATAACGTACCTTGGTGGAGATCTAACTTGCCTTATTGTGTTTCCATATCTGAGAAGCACTTTTAACAAATGCATTTTTCCTGTTCTGTTGTAACTACGTACCTACTCGTAGTCGTAGTCAAGGTCATTCATTCAATCTTAAAATGTGTGATTTACTAGCTGAAGCCCGCGACTTGGTTCGCCTTTATGTCTCTGGAAAATGCTCACAGGCAGAACAACTTTTGCTAAGGCGTCATTTTTATATTTCTTATAGTTTGTTTGTTTGTTTGTAATAACTTTATTGTATTATAGTTAAGCTGGACCATTATAGTTCTGCATCAGGTGTTTCATTTCTCAAAATCATTTGTACCCTATATGTTGCCCAGGCTTAACAGCTATATGACAAAAAAAGTTTCAATTGGATCTGTCCCGTATTTTAGGATATTAGCGTGTACAAACAGACAGACATTTTGTATATAGGGATAGACGCAGAGCCCAGGGTCGTAAGAACGGGTAATAATAAACTACACAATAAAATGTGCAAAGACAAGACACCGATTATGTGATTAAGTAGGTATATTTACTTTCATCGAAGTTGCTTCCGCGTTCTTACATACATTTTATATTATGTTGCTTTGTAGTTAAGTATAAAAATAATTAAACATCCTGTAAGTAGTTACGAAAGGATTTAAAAGACTAACTGCCCATTTTACATTTAATGTCTTTTCTGTGTGTATATTTTAATTATTGTTTTTTTTTAGTCTACAATAAAGCATTACTTACTAACTTAAGTACTTTACTATAAAATAGGCAGGAATTTAAATTTAGAAGAGACGAATTTATAATTTAATAATAATTTACAATTAAAAATGTAAATTTAGGAAATTTATATATATGTATTGTATGTATTGAGTTTTGATTTCTTAATTTGTATGTTAAATTAAGAAATTAAAACTCGATATATTTACCTTTATTTATAAAAATTAAATACCCTAACTTAAAGCTTTTAAAATTAAAAATCACTTGAGTACGCTGTAAAAAAGGTCCCGTTAATAACAAACGTCTCTAGGAGATTAACCTACAAATTTCAACACATAAGTTTCTAACACATGCATTGATCGGCCAATTAGCGCCTACCTGCTAAGAATTTGGTAATTTTTTAATGCACATGAAACATTTCCATCTATTACTGTGTTTTGTTTGTTGGGTCGAGGTAATCCCCAAAGGCTATAGTATAGTTAGTTTGTCGCTTTCTCAAACCGCACGTTTGGTTAAATAAAAGTTGTTTATGATCTTTTCCTAAATATATATATAACTAAATCGATGTAACTAAAATACTGAAACTTACCTCTTAGAATAACTTACCCTAACATACTATTTATCTTATATTTATTTATTTATCTATCTTACATCCTTTAACCGCCAAAGTCGGAATAATCCGACAAACCATTTCGCGTGCGTCGTATATCTCCGACGAAAAACCAACGCTTCGAGGTACCTACATCCCTATTTGTTGTAGCTAGGTATATATTTTCATTTCACTATGCCTCGGGCCTTGCTGGTCGGACGTACTTAGGTATTTTAAAATATTTACATATACGTACATATTATAACAAATATATGTATAGGAAGTCCTAGGTGACTAAACTAATAAATAAATAAATATAGGGACAAATTTGGGACCGGGGATCGAACCCGGAACCCCTGGGTGGCGGACTAGCATGATGACTACGCTACGCCACGCAGGTCATCAAAACTAGATTAATATACGACTAAAAAGCAATGCACCTTTGTATCCACTTAAATATAAGTATATGTTATCTAATTCTATCATATTTATTCTTACCATATCCTTATTTCAGAGTACCTATATTAAGTACCTACTTAATTTTAACCAATAAATTGCTTTTTTTAAAGCAAAATGGTGCCTTCGCGTGTCGCACCGTTGAGAAATATTCTGTAACAATGCTACCGTGGTCACAAACAGTGTTTCCGTGGTATTGTATTAATAATTTGCTGCTGAGAATTTACTTACAAATTAGGACAGGGATTTTTATAATTCATCTTTTTGACCCCTCACATAAAAAGAGGGTTTTATAAGTTTGACGCAAATGCCTGTCTGTAGCATCGTAGCTCTTGAACGGATGGACCAATTTCAATAAAGTTTGTTTTACGTGAAAGCAAGTTTCCTTGCGGTGGTTCTTAGCTATGCTGAATGAAAATCGGTTTAGCTGTACAACATTTTTGAAGTAAACGCTTGAAAGTTCCCCAACCTTCAATCGTCCATCCCACATAAATTTTAAACTTGATTTGATTTGCCTGGCAAATATTTTTTTTACTCTGTGGCCCACCTCTCATATGTATATTTTGTAATAATTAAGTTTCATATAAAAACGTAAATGCACTTGAAATCCGAGGGGAATTAATTTCTTAATTACTGTAAGGGGAAATAGTTACCTCTCTATAATATTTAATGTGATGTGCTTGTGTGCACACAAGTGTGTTATAATAACACACACAACACATATATTTTGCTATCATCATAACAAAAAAACAACAAGAAGCGCCGAATAGAATTCTTACATAACTTGTTAACTTTTTCTAAATTCATATCATAATGATGACTTAAAACCCCAAAATGTAAACACGCAAGGAATTGTTCGATCTGTACAAAATAAATCAAAAATATTCCGAATGTATGTACATAAACCTATTATATTTTTTTTACCACTTGTAGGAATACCAGGATTACTAACCCTTTACCAACTATACAATAATTCAACAATGCATTTTCCCGTAGAACTACGATTGGCATACGAGAGGTTAAAGATCAAATTCAAATTAAAAAAAAAAAAAAATTGTCGATGGCTAGATGGCCAGTCCTTAATCCTTGACCCTGACCCGTCGCGTCGTATACTCTGTAAGGAGTAAAGTAAAGATTCTGCAACAACACAACAAACGTCACTCGCCACACACATCTTACTTTCAAAACTTTCTCTACCGCTATTTACTTCATACGACAAAATTGCTCAACGTAACACCGATTTACCATAATAATGGCATGCAATCGACCTGTGGTTATTTCATCCAGATCATAAATCAATAAGAACTCAGAACTGTCTCAGAGGACGTATCAATCAAAGTTCGAGAGTTTACGAGAGCTCTGGTACATTGTAAAAGTTTTTTGCGAATGTAGAAAATAGCTTCGTAAAAAAAAATTCTCATGGCTATGCCTTTTGACAATAATTGCCATTTTGATTTTTAGCGGATTTTTTCGCAGCAACAGTTCGATCATAAAAGTTATTGCAAAATCGTAGACTCAAGTTGATACGTTTACAAATTATGAAGAGCGTTAATTTATATTCACATTATTTTAAACACTATAATTATCTTATACCTTAAAACGAGCAATTCTTGTATATTTATTTATTTATATGTATATAAATTTCTGTGATCTCGATAACGGCTCTAACGATTTCGCAGAAAATTGATAAATGGGGGTTTTCGAGGGTAAACAATCGATCTAGATTAGTCTTATGTTTGGGAAAACGCGTGTTTTCGAGTTTTTATGCGTTTTTCTTTCCGCGCAGGATATGGTCGCTAATTTCGTCGCACCGACCGCTATCTGTTTGGCTCAGCGGTTTAAGATGCGGACCATTAGAAATAGTGTTACGGGTTCGAATCCCACTCGGTGACTTAATTTTTTTATGTAAAAGTTAATATATATTTTTTTAATTTTTATTGTTTTTTGACATGTTTTGAAAAATGTAGTTAATGTTTGAGATACAACCGAGCAAAGCTCGGTCGCCCAGGTACTATTAAATAATTTACGAATAATACAATCTTTAACATTTTACAAAAGTTCACTTTGATCTACTTTCGTACCATCGTTATATTTCCCCATACTCTAAATTAAGCTGCTGTGTGTACGGGTGTGAGAACGTGTTTACTGTTGCATCGTAAATGTTGTGTCATCGGCGTAAATGATGATTGATGAGTCTTTTACTTTGGATATTGCATACGGGATTATTGACCAATCATACGTCTTCCTATTTCTCATATTACCTGACACTTTCACAAAAAAATCAAATAAAATCGGACACTTTTTCTTACTGTAATGATAGCAAATACCATTTTTTTTCTTCATCTTATCGCGTTCCCATTTGCATTCAACAATTTTTATGACAATTTATATCTTTTTCAAAAATATGCGTTGGTAAAAAGAAACTGCGATCAAAAACTGAAACTGTTATGTTTGCCTGTCTGACGTAAACTCCTTTCGTCAACGTCCTTTTGTAAAGTACGATGTAATCCGATCTAGAGGAAGAAATGAAGCGGTCTTATTACCTACCTTTAGACCGGAAACCAATATGCCTGGTAACCTGCTAAGAGTGAGATGACCTGATACTGGCTGCCTGTCATTAAGACTTACCTATGTATTTGTAGTTTTAAAGACGTATCTTAGTATTGTGTGACCAACTAAGTATGAAAATCATTTCCGTCCGGCAGGCTTCCAATTATCAAAATCACATAAATCAACTGTGGTTGCTAACAGATAACATCTCATTATCTTTCTTATTCTATGTACAATGTATCTAATGCTTTACTGTTAAAATTGCAGCGCGGGCAAAAAAATTAAAAATTGCACAGAAGGAGAACTGACTTGCTTATGACCATTCTACTCATACTTATACATGTCTTTCAAATTGACAAAGGGTTCGATTATTTATGAGGAGTTAAATTCGCCCTAAAGGTTCCTAGTAGATACCTACACGTACTCGTGCAACGTCAGATGTTGCTTTGCCTTTGAGCAATAAGTATAGCTAATTAGGTAAAAAACAAATGTTTTCAGTGTTGCAACCATTAGATAGGACGACCTCCGTGGCGTAGTGGTCACCATGCTAGTCCGCCACCCAGAGGTCCCGGGTTCGATCTCCGGTAAGAGCAAGTTGAAAAATGGCTTTTTTCAAATTGTGTTGTGTCTTGGATGTTTATCTATATATGTATTTGTTATAAAAAATATAGTATCGATGAGCTAGTATCCCATAACACAAGTCTTGAACTCACTTTGGGGCTAGCTCAATCATATATATTTATTTATTCATGATTGTTTTTCCAAATAAAAAACGTACGTTAACGAGAAAATCGAAATATAGGGTCGTACATAATATCTTGATATGACTAAATTCAAATCAATGACTGTGTGTCTGTACGTTGGATCGGTACGGTACCAAGTAACGTGTACATATCTGTATCTCTATATTTTGTGCACGCAGCTGTTCAACTCCGCTGCCCAGCTTCCAAATAAAATAAAAAACTAAAATTTCACTTCTGAGCGATCTTAGACGTAACACAAAGAAAGTAACTAAGTCTTAGTACGTCTACTACCTAAGTATTAATACAAAACGTTGTAATTTTGCCAATCCGAAAGAGTTAAAAAGAATATTAAAAAGAATCAAAATTATTATTATCATTAGGTTACAAAGCTGTATCACATTGTCTCACGCTTTTTGTTTTTGTGTGTTTAAAAGACATGCCAAGCCTTTTTAGCGCAAATGGTTTATTTTTGTTACAATTCGAGTGTGTCGTAAAGTTGTAACTTGCATTGGTACTGGTGATACGTCGATAGAAAATTGTATACAATTGGGTATTGTCCTACAAAAAAAAAAAAAAATTAGTTGTTTGTAAAGTAGGTTTACGATCGAGATGTTTACGTGATAACGTCGTTTCACGGAATGACTGGCAGCGCTCGAGATGAGACGGGAGATCGGTCCGTCTCTCTCTCGTTATACCTGCGATCGCGCTCGTGAGGTTTTGGTGTGACACAAGTTTCTGAACATGTCACCCGACTAAAACGATTTTAAAGACGTTATCACGTCAAAAATTGTACTGATAACAAAACAAAACTTCGCAAAATAATGTCACTTGTATTTGAATCCATTTTAACGTGATTATAAATTTTTATTGTTGCAAACAAACTGATAATAAGAGCGCTATTTGACTCCAAAAAAAACTATGACGTCATCTGCCTTTATTTTATGCGAAAACCCGTAGAAACTGTTTTTTTTGACGTTTAGAAAAAAGTATCTGATTTGACTTGTTGGAGAATAGCGTATTCAGATATAATAATAATGATAAAAATTCTCCTAAATATTCTCCTAAATGATTGGTCATCGCGAGAATGCAGTTTGGGGTGAACTGCAGTAGTAAATTAAGTAGGTAGTTTTCCTCATGTCGATTCCATACTCAGCTGTGCTGCTTCGGACCCCGAGGTGCGCTCTGGGGTTGAACTAGGATATATTTTTTTATACATTAGATCTAGGAATTTTAAATATGGATTAAAAAAAAAAACATAAATAAAACTTGATAGCTAATTTGTATTCATAGACTTATCGCCAATAGAACTGGCAATACGTCGTGGGATAGCCATAAAATCGTTACCTCATTAAGGTCACACTTTTCGTTACATTTAATGTTACTCAAATCAGTTGCCCAAGCGTTTTAGGGCCATTCGTGGTTACGCGTCGGCGACCTTAGTTGCAGTTACTTACAAATGCAGTTATAATGATCTTTTTCGTTATATTCGAGCACCTTATTATTACACATTATATCTTTACGTTTTGTTGCTTCATGCTATTTAGGCGATTAACACACTGCACCGCCATACAAAAACGACGCGCGTAGACGCGGTGTTAGTGTGTTGTACTATGCGTGTTTTCTATAAAAATGGAGTTATTTGCATTCAGTCTGGACGCGCACCACGCAGCGAGGCGCGTTGCAGTGTGTTAATCGCCTTAAAGTTGATAAAATCTGAAAGTATTTTATCTTTGTATTGTAGACAATGTTTGTACGTTAGTTTTGCTCTTTTTAGGCACCACGGTATTTATCGATAAATATTTGGCTGCTGCAAATATTTGGCAGCAGGGCCGTGTAGTTTCCGGCAGAGTAGAATAGATCCACTCCAAGTCCTCCCGTGGATGTCTTAGAAGGTCGAGGAAATACAAGCTAAACAAAGCTTATAAACAATGAGACCTCTCTAAACCGTCTGGCCAGCGTGGAGAGTGTAGGCCAAATCCTCTGGTTGCTCTGGCCAAGTATGGCTCTAGTAGTACAGAGCTGGACGTGCTCCTGCAGTGGAGACTAAAAAGACCTGATGATGATGATGATTGTAGACAATGTTTGTATAAGTTGATTTTTTTTTTAGGCCCCGCACGGTACTTATCGATAAATATTCGGCAGTCGATATCAAAATTGAGAATCAAAGAATGAAGAAATAAAGTTCTTAGATAGTGTGCAAAAGCATCTACTTTTTATAAATCAAAATGAACACAAATATTGAGCAAGCTCCTAAGAATAATTTAAAATCTTATACACATTTATTTACGTTTTATTTTTAATATTTGCGTACATACATATACTTTTATTATAGTAAAAATATCACTCGTAAATAGAGAAATATTTAAATGTATATCTAAAATACGCTGAATAAGCCGTGGAAACATCCGAAAGCTCCGAAACCGACTTCACCTCCAAACTACACAATTGATTCTGATAAAATTCCAAACAATAAAGAATTTTCCAAATCGGTCCAGACGTCTTCGAATAATCGGTGAGCATAAAAAAAAGAATGCTACGAATGGGTTCCTCCTCCTTTTTGGAAATCGGTTAAAATTTGTAACTAAGAAAATGGGAAAATCTTTTGTTGTGTTGTTATTTTTTTGTGGTCGGGGCCGTACGGTTCTTCATTATAGACGGTGATTTTTCATTGGTTTTGAAGCCGAAGGCCACTTCATAGGCATCGTTAGTAAGACCTAATTAGCTAGTCAAAATGAAAATTCAGAAACAAAAAATTTTGCCTAAAACTCGAAAGTAAAATTGTGAGATCAATTAGTAGTACCGCCGCCATACAACGCCCGCCGGCCGGCCGGGGTCATCGACATTACGCAGCCGGCGGCCGGCATATAACTACGTGGTCTCGATCGAAAATCATTTATTCAACTTTTTTATCTTATGACATACAGAAATTTGGGTTACATATATGGATAGAGGAATTTATTTACTATACGACATTTTTTTTCCAAAACTATAAAAACTCAGCGTGTATTAGGTAAAACCAGGATAGTTGCCCCACTTTTTAAAAATTACTTTATATCTCTTTGTCCAAAAAGAAAGATTCTTTATTTGTAAAACGGGTAGGTACTTTGGCTTATTATCTCCAAATTTATAAAAGGAATAAACAATATCTTTGATATTTCTAGAGTTTTGTCGATTTTTGCGGACCTCTAAATTTTAGGACAACTATCCCATGTAGGAGATAATTGCCTTATCCATCATGTAAATTACGTTTAGGATAGATGCCCTGTTCAGAAAGAGAAAATTTAACCCGCAAATCTTCGAACGCACCTAGCCGTCCCATAGAATCGTACAGTGGTGCGATTTTTCAAACGCGGAGTCACTAAACGAACGATTTTTTGTATGGAAAAACCAATCGTTTAGGTGACTCCGCGTTTCAAAAATAGCACTTCTGGAGAGACGTATTTTTAAAATCACTTGTCACATTACGAAGGGTTTGCGCGAGCGTTTCCAAACGGGTGCATTTTTGAATTGGTAGTTTGCGAAGGATTTGCAACGAGTGGTCTTGACCACTCGTAATTTTAATGGGAAATCCGTTCCATTTCACGTTGCTTTTTTATTCATGTTCGAATTTTTAGAAAAGCATAGACCAATTTATCGATGTTTTCTGCGTAAAACAATATCGTTTTTAGCTGACACGACGATTTCAAAAATAAGATCAAATTGTATTTTACGCGAGCGGTGAGTTGGAAAACTACACGTTTTGTGTTTCGCTGAGTCCCTCAATGAAAAAATAGCACTCCAGAGGCATGCAACACGGTCATCTTAGTCAAAGTTGCAGAGTCTCTCGATAGATAAATGAAATAATGTGTATTTCATTCGCGAAACTAGAGTAATTGCAATCACGGCAACTATACCCCTGGGGCAACTATTCGGGTTTTACCCTATCTGTGGCTCTGTTTACCCCGTTAGGGATATAGACGTGATAATGTATCCAGAGGCGGCGTAAGGCGTGGGCGGTGTGGGCCACCGCCCACGGCCTCGCAGGGCAAAGGGCCTCGCGCCTCACACACAACCGAAAATATATTTGAAAATGTAGGGAAAATTCAAAAGTACACGCCACAAGGTTTTTCTTATATTAAGTATACTGATGTGTTAGTGGCATGAATAAACGAACCTCAGAGTACAGAGGAAAGAACGTATGTTTGTTCTTGATTTAATAGTTTAATACCATTATGGGCTGGGCAAGCCTGCAAATTTTCCGGGGCCCAGTGGCGCCGCCATTTAAAATAAATCATTTAAAAGGAAACGGAGATATCATTTAAAATTGTGTCTTGGTCAAGTTCTAGATACCCATTCAAAGTATTTTTTAAACTACTTTTTGTAGTTTAAAGTGAGAACGTGAAGCTTTTCTACGCACATTTGCGAAAAACGGCCACTTTTAGCTAATGTGCGTAGAAAAGCTTCACGTTCGCACTTTAAATTATAAACAGTAGTTAATAAAATAGTTTTAAGGGTTATCTAGGGCTTGACCAAGACACAATTTTGAATGATATCTCCGTTTCCTTTTAAATGATTTATTTTAAATGGCGGCGCCACTGGACCCTGGAAAATTTGGGTATGGCCTTAAACTAATTCCCAACACTGAATTGAGGGCCTCGCGAAATTTACCGTGCCCACATTAAGTTGAGGTCTTGCGCCGCCACTGAATGTATCTGTATCTGTTTCTGTACAATACAATCTTGATAAACAATGTTTAGTGGGTGGGCTGTTGCTTTATTTATTTATTTATACCACATTGAAATAACTAATTTAGTTATTGCAACCTAAATATTTAAATATTACTTGCAATTGCGTACAGCGGTTTGGTTTAGTTTGCATTGCGTACAATCATCAACATAACTTTCAAGCATTGGAAATAATCGTATCAAGGTCATTGGCCGACCAGTATACATATATAATTATATACATTTCAAACCATCACATATAAAGTGTAACTGACGAAACTACGAAACTAATTGGGCGCTCTCACTCAGTGTACAGTTTCATAGAACTTGTTTTCTTATATTTTATTTTTATTGATAGATTACTTTCTGTGTTCTTGATGTGAAAGTTAGGTATTTTAAGATGTTATCTTATAAGTAGATAAGTTACTGTAGCTAATATTTCATTATTTCTCTTCAATTACTAGTTTCCAACTGTATCGACCACATATGGGGCGTTACTTAAAAATTACACGCGATAACCGTCCGATAGTGTCGTATGATTTCAATGATACATTAATTTTTCGGGGTCCAGTGTTGCTTCCATTTGAAATAAATTATTTGAAAGGAAACGGGAATTTTGTCTCATCCGGCTCTAGATAACTCTTCAAACTATTTAATGACCTACTAAAAATTAATTACTGTTTACAGTTTAATTAATTAAAGTGAGAACGTAAAGCTTTCTCAGCAATTTGCCAGAAGTGGCCGTTTTTCGATTTATTTTAATACTTTTTAGGTATTCCTCAAGGCGCACCCTTTAGTTGCGCTCACGATTAAAAATATTAAAAATTTAAAGTATTAAAATTTTACACCCACGCTACGTCACAGACTAAGTACATACTAGGACTCACTCCCACGTTTAAAAAGGTACACTCCGAAAAATAGTTAAAGTGCACCTCATTAAGTGCGCCTCAAAATGGTTGCGCTTCGAGGAATACCCCAAGATGTTTAATCCTCATGAGAACTCCTGCCTCACCGACGCGTGAGGCCTAAACCACATAGCCACCACCGCTTTTATTATAAGTACTTAAGTATCTTTCGAAATTCATCGTCAACTACATAAGCACTTGTGCATCTTTAACACTTTTAGCACCCGTCAGCCCGTCACTAGCTGTTGCAAAAGCAATCTGGGCAAGGTCATGGCGCTACTTTGACGCAACGACATTCTACGGCGTCGTCGTGCCACATAGAAAAGTATACGATCCACCAATAGTATAATTTTCTGGAGAATTAAGAAAATCTACAAGACATAGAGTAAAGTTAAGCGCGTAGCTCAAGACAAATCGAGATGGATCGTAGACGCCCTCTGCCCCAGATTGGGATGTCAAATATTATAGGTCGATATTTTTTTTTTATGTTAGAAGATAATTGGATACTTTTGTACAATCCTAGTAACTAAAGTTAGACGCTGTAAATTAAATTTTCTCATACATTTATTTATAAACCTACTTATAAGCAATCTCATGAGTAACTACCTATTTACAGATCACCAGTACCATGGTCTAATCGTCAATAAAATATTAATTAAATTAATTCATTATAAGATACATACATACATACATACTATCACGTCTTTATCCCTAATGGGATATCACATACATTTATAAATGTAATAGTGTATATAAATTAAAATTTTTAGGATAAGTTATAGTTTGTAAGTTTATTTGTATGTGATGCAGTTTTTGTGAATAAACTATCTATCTATCTATCTAATGGGGCAGACAGAGCGTTTTGGGTCTTGCGGCTCTATGCAGAGCCCAGGGCCGCAAGACCCAAAAGCCACTTTTAGCGTAATGGTGGGCGAGAAGATGGAAAAGCAATCAATACAGTGATGGGTTGCTAGCCGCATCGCCTGTTAACATGATTCGCATTTTTGCCCATTCCCTCGATCGGCTTTTACGATCTGCGCGGGAAGAGAAGCAGCTGGTATATTCTAAGTATTTTCATTCCTCCCAGACCAGCATGGGATTACCAATTATAAGATTAACTGCCAAAAAACTATAACATATATCCATGCAACTACGAGTAGAGAAAGTACATTCTAAAAACTTGAGCAACTTCTCTAATGATAACTTTCACTGCTCTGACTTTGATGATCTTCGATTTAATTCAATCTAAGGCAGTTAAGCGAAAAAACGGGCTGAGTAATTAAATAAAACTTTCTTTACGTCTCAAATTCTCACAGGCTGAGGGCCGATCGAGTTTTTCAATGTTATTTTACCCTAGTACCCTGTACTTTATTTAAATCAAGTTATTTACTTCTTTTGTAAATAGGTATAATATTATAAATACTTCACATAATTATGCAAATATGTGGCTTGCGTGTAAGTATATTTGTTAAAACTAAGGATGCTCTCCATGTAACAGAAACAAAAAGAGTTGCGTAAGTTATTTTTAAAATAAATTTGAATGTTATTTATAAATGCCTATTCAACGAACACACATGCGAAAAAAACGAACAACTATCAAAACAAATTATTTTTCGCAAAAGGAACGTGAAATGTTTATCATTTTGAGAGTGTTAAGGTAACTGTCCTCTTAAAATTAAAAGTACCTGGGCGACCGAGCTTTGCTCGGTTACATCTCAAACATTAACAAATTTTTTTTAAACTTGTCTAAAAACAATGCAAAATAAAAGAAATATATAAACTTAAACATAAAAAAAAAACAAAAGTAAGTCACCGATTCGAACCCGTAACACTCTTTCTAGCGGTCGCTATCCTTAACCACTGAGCTAAATCAAGGCGGTCGCGGCGCGACGAAATTAGCGACCATATTCTGCGTGCAAAGAAAAACGCATGAAAACTCGAAAACACGCGTTTTCCCAAACATAAAACTAATCTAGATCGATTGTTTACCCCCGAAAACCCCCATATACAAATTTTCAGCGAAATCGTTAGAGCCGTTTTCGAGATCACAGAAATTTATAAATAAATATATATATATATACATACATACATACAAGAATTGCTCGTTTAAAGGTATAAGATAAAGTTACCCAAACATTCACCGCCGAAAATTTAGATTTTTATAGCTTGACTATCTACATGCCTGATATTATTTCTTTAATACCTACCTCATACAAAAGTATGAGATCTTATTTATACTCGTATCAACTAAAGGGCCATTTAGGTATATATTGTTAATCAACAAACTTTTGCGAATCAAACTTACGAGTACTAAGAAAGTAAATAGTACCTTTGTACTTGTTTTAATTATGTAGTAGTAGTCAAGAGATATATAATGTTAATCAATAAACTTTCGCGGATTTAATATCAAACTTATGAGTAAGAAAGTAAATAAACGTTTGTACTTGTTTTGCTATGTACCGTATGTACCTAGTACTTAAGTATTTTTATATGTATAGTCTGCAAACTTTTTATTCTGGTCACGATCTACAACAACACATTTCACTACGCTTTACATGCAAATGTTTTATTTAGTTAGCAACGCACTTTGTTACGCACGCAAGATTGCTTACAACTTGCAAACAATGGAGTTGACAGATATCCCGCGTACTCTCTGCTCGTAGAAATCCTTTAAATAATATCTAATTGTTTGGTTTTCGTGTGTGAAAGTGGACAAAATTGGTGTCAGATTTTTCAAGATAGATATAGGAAAGATATAAATTATATATCTACAATATAAGAAAGAAGAGAGTGGGAATCAATAGTTTTTATATTACCAAGTTTATTTGCCAGGCAAATTAAAAATCCCTCGACTTTCATGTATGCATGTAGCAACGTGATATAGCAGAACTACATATTCCAATTGGTATCCATAGCGCCATCTCTTATTTGCTAGGAAAACTAAAAAGAAACTACTTTTAAGGGTTTGCCCCTAATAACGTTTAAACGGCTGAACCAATTTTCATCAAACATAGCTAAGAAAAAGCGCAAGAGAATTTGCTTTCCATTAAAAAAATCGCTTAGAAATCGGTCTGGTCTGAAAATAGGCGTGGTCGTTGTACACGTATCTAAACAATGTCCTGTTTATTGAGTACAAAAGTGGGTGATTCAGTCTATAATTTTAAACAAATTTTCCGAATACCTATATCACCTAAATCTAGGTAGGTATACCTACCTACTAAGAACGTGGAAGGGACAAACCTGTAATAAATCAAACCACAGGTATGTACCGTATGTATATAGAAATACGAAAAAAAAAAAAGTTCTCAACTTCTCATAGAAATCGAAGTTTAGAAACGAGATAGTTATTGTAATTATGTTTTTTTTTAAATATATTTGTTGGGAAAAGTTGTTCAAAAGATCAACTGAATCTCACCTTTTAAATTATAACTATATACTTACCTATTTTAAAAATTCCATGTCTCATGATCTCTCCATAAATCAATATAAATTTTAATGATCTTAATAAGCCCTGATCAAAGATACTTCAGTTATCATCGAATCTTATACCTTTAAACGAGCAATTCTTGTATGTATGTATGTATATATATATATTTATTTATAAATTTCTGTGATCTCGAAAACGGCTCTAACGATTTCGCTGAAAATTTGTATATGGGGGTTTTCGGGGGTAAACAATCGATCTAGATTAGTTTTATGTTTGGGAAAACGCGTGTTTTCGAGTTTTCATGCGTTTTTCTTTCCACGCAGAATATGGTCGCTAATTTCGTCGCGCCGCGACCGCCTTGATTTAGCTCAGTGGTTAAGGATAGCGACTGCTAAAAAGAGTGTTACGGGTTCGAATCCCACTCGGTGACTTACTTTTGTTTTTTTTTTATGTTTAAGTTTATATATTTTTTTTATTTTGCATTGTTTTTAGACAAGTTTAAAAAAAATTAGTTAATGTTTGAGATGTAACCGAGCAAAGCTCGGTCGCCCAGGTACTATACAATTATACATGCACATTGCACATAGATTAGATATAAATGTCGACTTACCCAAATAGATTTGAAACGTATTACATAATTAAGTATATTATCTTTGACTTTTAGAACTAGTTACATAATAATGGTGGGTACCTATCATTGCCTATCCATAGCTGTTATTTACATTGACAAAAACATAATGATGATGAGATGAAATGATGATTTCGGTTTTTTACAAAAATTGCAACAGGCGTAATTTAGTTATCGTCGGACATCGGTTTTGACTATAACTGCCTTCGTGGTGTAGTGGTTAGAGCGTTAGGCTCATACCCGGAGGTCGCGGGTTCGATTCCCGGAGGGGCAACGACTTTGTGTTGTTGTTATAGTTTGGTTAGGACATTGTAGACTGATCACCTGATTGTCTGATAAGTAAAATGATCCGTGCTTTGGAGGGCACGTTAAGTCGTCGGTCCCGGTCACTGTCTTTGACATTGGTCGTAACCTAAAAACGATGTCAGAGGCCTTTAAGGCAGTTTAAAAACTCGGACACTAGTGTTAGTCACTAACACACACGATAAGAAGAAGAAGTTTTGACGAGAGCTTGATGAATTCGCAGTAGGTATAGACTTGCGGCAGAATGAACTGGCTGCTCTGGCCAAGTGGAGACTATAGTCCCCACTGCAGGAGCAAGATGATCCGTGCTTCGGAGGGCACGTTAAGCCGTCGGTCCCGGTCACTGTCTTTGACACTGGTCGTTACCTAAAACCATGTCAGAGGCCTTTAAGGCGGTTTAAAAACTCTGACACTAGTGTTAGTCACTAACACACACGATAAGAAGAAGACTGCAGGAGCACGACCCTGTGTGCTACAGGGGCCATATTTGGCCAGAGCAGCCAGAGGATTTGGCCTACACTCTCCACGCTGGCCAGACGGGTTGGAGAGGTCTCATTGAGGTTTATTTTATAAGCTTTGTTTAGTTTGTATTTCCTAAGTCACCTTCTACGGCATCCACAAAAAGACTTGGGAGGTCCTATTCTACTTTGCCGAAAACCGCACGGCAAATAAATAAATAAATAAACTGAAGTAAATATCTCGGGTAGGTCCATGAATAAACAAAATTGATTTCAGGGCTTCCGGTATACGCCCAGCACGCCCATTATTGTAATTTAAGCACGAATGTGTAATTTTACGGGCATATAACTGTTACTTAACTGATAGCTCGTGGTTCATGGTTCAATGTCGAGACTGCTTTGCTCCAACGATCGGTGGACCGGTTTTAAAGTGCAATCACGTAATTAATCACTTACCTGATTCTTTCGTAGAAATTGTGGGGAAGTCAGGGCCAACAAGTCATTTTTAAACCGACAACATATTACCTACTATGGAGAAACGCTCAATTTTAGGGCCACCTCTGGTTACTTAAAGTTACCAGAGGTGGCCCTTAAATTGATCGTTTATACTTCTACCTTAATGATAGTTACATAAGTACCTACTTATATTACACTACTAATTTTGTGGCGATATGTACGAAAACTTAAACTTAGTTTTCAATTTTAAACCGATTTTCAAAACGGACGAGGTTATCAAATCGTCGCTATCTTTTTTTATGTGATTATTCGAAGACGCCTGGACCGATTTGAAAAGTTATTTTTTGTTTGATAGGGCATGCTTATCAGGTTATCAGGTGGTCCTAATTTTATCAAAATCGGTTGTGAAGTTTGGGGGCCAGGTCGGTTTTTAGTTTTGAAACACGTTATGCGTCTTCGTTCACTTCGTCGGTCGCAAAATTGAATGCCATTAATATGGAAAACTGCTATTTGATTTGGTTTATTTATATTTCTTTTATTTATTTCACTTTTATATTGGACCTAATATTTAGCTTTAAAAAAATTTGGTAGGTATTCATTCACGGCTATTTCACGCATGGTAATGCTTATAGTTTTAGTATACATTTCTATTTCACGCATGGCTAATGCTAATAACTAGTTCATTTTTATTTATTTCACTCAAAACGTGACAAACCCATAACACTCGGCACTTTATTTTATTTTATATACAACGTCGAAGGGACATACCCGTCGACAAATCAAAACACGGGGTACTCTAAGTAGATCACTTTAGCATAATAAAATTAAAATAAAAGTAAAAAAAAAATGTTGACATTCCCATATACTTAAATTACCCGGGCGGCTGCACACTTTAGTGTGGAAATGCCAGTTTTTTTTTAGCCGCAACCCGTTCACCCATTGTTCTTTTCACCACTTCCACCTCCGCCAGACCCTGGCAAAATTGAAAAACCATTTGGTTTTGCCATCTCCCATCTCGTTAAATCTTAACTTCGTTTGAACCAAAAAAGTAAATAAAAATCCACATGTACATGAATAACTAAAACAGATTTATTTATTGCAACATCTATTGCTTCAACTTGACCTTCTCGGTGGCGAGCGCCAGTTTGCGGATGTTGCACAGGCAGCCCGCAGACGCTTCTTGTAGCACCGGGTCCTTGGACCCGATGGTCTCCAACAGGAACTGCACCACGCCAGCCTAAAATGAAAACGTGGGCACCAATAAGAAAGTTTTCTGCGTCAAAATTATGCGGAAGCCTCCTGCAGCACCGGGTCTATAAACCCAATGGTATCCAACAGGATGATGACCACGCCAGTATGAAATGAAAACGTGGAGACCAATAAGAAAGTTTTCTGCGTCAAAAATACGCAAAGAATGGGGGTGAAGTCGGGGTTTTTTTAATTATTCAAAGGTTATGAACAGCTTAACCGTTTATTTTCAAACATAGCTAATAATCAAGCAATGAAACTTGCTTTTACGTAAAAAAAACGTCGAAATCGAATTATACCTTCGAGAGCGACAGACACATAGGCAGAAATTGGCGTCCAATTATAACACCCTCTTTCTACGTAGGGGGTTTAAAACTTTTTACAAAGTAGTGAGAATCCCATCAGTGGGATTCAGGAGCACGACCCCTCTCTGTACTACCAGAGCCATACATGGCCAAAGCGGCCAGAGGACTTGACCTACACTCTCCTCGCTGGCCAAACTTGTTTTTAGCTTGTATTTCCTAAGTCGCCTTCTTCGACGACCTCCGTGGCGTAGTGGTCACCACGCTAGTCCGCCACCCAGAGGCCCCGGGTTCGATCCCCGGTCAGGGCAAGTTGAAAAATGTCTTTTTTCAAATTGTCCTGGGTCTTGGATGTTTATCTATTTATGTATTTGTTATAAATATAAAATATAGAATCGTTGAGTTAGTATCCCATAACACAAGTTTCGAACTTACTTTGGGGCTAGCTCAATCTGTGTAATTTGTCCTTATATATTTATTTATTTATTACAACATCCACGGGAAGACTTGGAGAGTTCCTTGGCACACACTTCCCACAACACTAACTTGCAATAAATAAGCTCAAAACTATAATTTAAATGAATTTATCGGCAGTTTCCCATAAAATTGCAAACAAAATTGCGGTTAGGTATAAGATAGATGAGATTTTAATTGTGATATTGCTACTATAAAGTAATTAAGTACACGCTGCTTCGTTAAACTGAAAATACCACACTATTAAAACTTACAATGTTACGGAAAATTACAAACTTTGCATCAAATCAAAGGCATTAATACGCTCTTACTTCACTGTTTTATTTTATGTCTATTTTAGTGCCTGATGCTTTACCAACCTACATATAAAGGCAATTAGGATGTAAATTATAAGAATTACCTACATTATTTCTTTATTTTTTTATTATTTCGAAATCATCATACTATATAACTTGGAATGGCAGAGTGATTACTTCAAGTCCTCCCGAGGAAGTCGTAAAGGCGACTTAGGAAATACAAGCTAAACAAAGTTTATAAACATCAATGATACCTCTCCAACCCGTCAGGCCAGTGAGGAGAGTGTAGGCCAAGTACTCTGGCTGCTCTGGCCAAGCATGGCTATAGTAGTACAGAAAGGGTCGTGGTCCTGCAGTGGAGACAAACAGACCTGATGGTGATGATGATGTCAGAATTCATCAGTTTCGTCCCAACCGAACTGTCGCAATCCTCGTAAATTCGTAACTCATTACGAAAGGTAAATACAAGTTTATTTGCCAGGTAAATTAAAAAGCTCTTGACTTTTAAGTGTTCACGCATAAAAACTTTTAAACGACTAAACTGATTTTCATTAAACATAACTAAGAACCACCGCAAATAAACTTGCCTTTACGAAACAAAACTACATCGAAATCATTCCACGCGTTCGAGAACTACAGAAGTAGTTAAAAGCAGAAATGGTTGCATTACGAAATAGACGTAACAAGTTGTCAAACCTAGAAACCGACAAATCCCTAAGTGGTCCCTGACCGCCAAAGCCACAGACAGACAGACATTGGCGTCTAACTTATAACACCCTTCCTTTTACTTCTTGTTCGGGTTTAATAAATGAATGCGATGATAAAATCTAATACACACAATATGGCAGAACACACTTACAGCATGCATGGTGACGCAGTTGATGGAGTAGAAAGACAAGTGGTAGAGGGCCAGTGCAGTGGCTCGGTGCACGTTGGGGTCCCGTGACGTCATGTAATTGACCAGCGGCGTGATGGCGCCTCGTCTGCCGAACTCCTGCCGGTTCTGTGCCCAGTCGCAGCAGTAAGCTATCGCCACGCCGAGGTTTGCCCTCAAGTGGTCATCGGTCGTGCTTACTGTAACCAAAAAGAATACTCCCATTCAGTCACAAAACTGGTACTAATAAATTGTTTACTTGGATATAACTCCAATAAAACTATTAATAACTATACTCTTAATCTTTTTAATAAGTCCGATTTGCAGGGAAAGTTAATTTTCCAATTAACTCCACTGCAGGAGCATGACCTTCTCTGTACTACCAGAACTAGAATACGGTGGCATTATAAAAATCCGAAATAAAACATTGATAATAAATACTTACCCAATTTCGAAAGTTTAGCTACCACCCCATGATCTGAAATAACAGCCAGGTTTTCGTTATCCTTAGCAATGGTAGCTATTGCCGCGCATACAGCAGCCAGCACATTATTGTCGTCAGATTCCAGCAAGTCCACCGTCAAATCCAGCGCTCCCACAAAAGACCTAACCATTTCCCCAGAGTCTGTAGCATTCTGTACACAGGGACTCAATGCCAATGCAGCGTTGGTCTGCACCTGCTTCGATTCGTTCTTCAATAAAGACCAAATAAGTCTAACGCCGTCCAACTCTTCGATCTGTGACATGCAGTTTTGCTCTTTCGCGCACTCCATCAATACTAGAGGAACGTTCTCCAGAAGTGGTTTGTGCGTGTTATTGAGATGATGAACTGTAAAATAACCATTGTTTATGTTGATTACAATTTAGTCCACATTCTAGATAAGTTATGAGCAAGTTTATGTAAATATCTATCAAATTTTTACGTACTTAGCATAGGAATTCCGCCAGCACTTCTAATTTTGTCTCGGTTGGGAGGATATTTAGCACATTCCGCTAACGCGCCCGCTACGTTCGTTAAAACTCCATTATTCTCATCATCTAGCAATCTGACCAATATCGGGACTGCTCCGAGGGTGTCTAATTTCTTAATACTTGCATCGCTGTCAGCACATTTCCACAAGGCTCCAGTTACAGCTGCTAAAAGCGCTTTATTGGGTCTATTACTAGTATCTGAAGCCGCTTCTACTAGCAACTCCAGGCCACCGGCCTCTCGGATCATTCCCCTTGTTATGGAGTCACTTGCGCATTTATATATAGCTAAGCTACAATAGGTCTGAAACGAAAAAGGCAAGTGGTCTATTAACTGTTATGCGTGACTTCCTGCCTGTTAATTCAATCATCAAAAGGTGTTGGGCTCTGTTGCATAAGTAAATCTTTGTTTAGGGCATGCATTTATTTAGAAAGTTTCGAAAATATGAGGGCCAAGCTAAACGAGCTTTATATTTCTGATTCATTAGATTTTATATGATAGTCCTAACGACAAAAATCAGCTGTTAATTTCTTTAGAATAAAATATGCGCAACTCATTTTCCGCAGCTGAAATTAAGAAATTAATGCGTACCTTCAAATCTTTGTCGTCATTGCCCAAGTGTTTGATCAAGTCGTCTACCATCTTTTCAGTCTGTATTGCTAGTTGGAATGAAGTTTCATTCGCGCACATCTGCAAGAGCCCTGCAGCTGGGGTTGCCACGTCCAGATGTATGGTCTTCAGTAGCCTCGCCATGAGTGGAATCATGCCGTACTTCCTCATGGCCTCTCGGTTTCGCTGTGAAGCCGACATGGACCACAACGCTTTAGCTCCAGCTCGAGCTATATCCAGGAACTGCTGGTCGTCTTGGTTTAACTCTTCACGTGGGGAAACCAAATACCTAATCATCATAAAATTAATAACTGGATAGAAAATTAAGACAGAATGCAATAGAGCATTTATAGTGCAAGTAATCTGACTCACCTCTCTTTTACATCTAACAAGTCTATCATTTTAGGTATACCTCCAAACTTCCTGCAAAATTTTCTACTTTTACGAATTCTTCCTAAATTAGCGATAGTCTCCGCAGCGAGTATCTGGACGTCCCTCGCAGGGTCTGACAGCAATCCCACCAGTAACGGGATTGCTCCCAAGTCAGTAACTTTCTTTCGGATTTCGATATTCGGCGTAATATCTTTCAGGACCGCCAGACCTCCCAAAATACAGCACAAATCTCGAGTCTCTAATAAGTTCACGAGTAGTTCTAAACCTCCTATTTCTTGGATTGCTCTCTGATTTACTTCAACAGTCAAATCGTGGTCTTTCAAACAAGATAGCGCCACCATAGTGGCTGTTTGGTTACCGGCTTTCATATACTTTACAAGTTTCTGTATGTGCCAGTATTCTGGAGGTATTTCGGAGGATTTGATGAGGTTTGCCCAGTTGTCCTCGCTCGAAGACGTGGAGGAGGCGGACGAGGCTGAGGTATCCGAACCCTCGGTCACCATCACAATTCTGGGCAGCCCCACGGTGTCCTGCCCTCCGTCGACACTGAACGTTGACATATTATCTGCTTCTCCCATGATTGCTGATTAAATTACGATGAGTCTCTATAAAATAACGTACAATACAAAAAAAATCGCCGAAAAAATATCTCGTGTAATCTCCGCTCTTCGGCGATTGAGTTATGTCAATACAGTTGCGTAGCAACTTTGAAAACAACGTTTGTTATTAGTGGTTTCAAAGGAGGTTACAATTAAGGGTCAGGCCGTCTGGTCGGCGCGTTACCAAAGAATATTCATAAAGCTATGAAAATAATCGACACTGAAATGCTGCACAAAGTGGTACAAAACTTCTGCACCACATTTAAGAGTTCAGGAAAGACTTGTATAGCAGAATAGTGGCCACCTGATATCATTTTCTAGAATCTATCAAAAAAATTAAGATACTGCAGAAGTACCTTACATTAACAAGCTCTACCTGGATATAAACCGCTAGGTACATAAAGATTTTAAAAAAAGGTGCCTATGACCAATAAATACATTTAGTTTAATTATATAAAATAGGTCTCTAAGTTTTGGCGCTGCACCCTGTTTACATATCTAATTTTGATTGTTTACTTTAGGTAAGTACCTATGTACAAAATATTGTAAAGTAGATGTTCAAGTGTTAAATCTTCACATTTCATTGTTTCAGTTTCGAAAAAGTGTCAAAGATGTCCTGAAGCCAGAACACAACGATCACTTCCTGCTGAGATGGCTCCGAGGTAAGTTTTGTATTAGAAGGACGCTTTATTTTTAAATAGTGATGGGTTGCTAGCCGCATCGCCTATTAATATGATTAGCATTTTTGCCCAGTCGATCGGCTTCTACGATCTGCGCGGGAAGAGAAGCAGCTTGTACTTTAAGTTTTTTCTTTTCTCCTAGACCAGCATGAAAGATGACTCAAAGGCCTTGACGTAGGCAAAAAGGTGGATGAAGGAATCGAAATAATGATTAGTTGCTTAAATAACGTAAAATTACATAAGTATCGGATAAAACTCAAATAATGATGAAGTATGTTGTTCCGTTTGATACGTCTTTTATTATCTTGCATGCCAGGGTCGAGGCTTAAATATAAGTCGAATATCGATTATTACTTATTGGGATTTTATTCTACATACCTACTTAACAGGTATCGTCGAGCAAGTATCGAAACAATGGCACAGCCAATGGTCATGTTGGGGTTATAACCTTCATTCAAGCATTAAATAAAAATTTGCCCTCCTAAAGCAATCAAACAACGTGGAAGGGACATACCCGTAATAAATCCGTGAACCACAGGCTATATACCTACTAGACCACTTTATTATAATGATAATAAAATAATAAATCTAACCACAAGCTATACTAGATCAGAATAATATAATTATAATAAAATATACTATGTGTTTTTTTTTTTACACTAGAATATGTTTATTGAGAAAAAAGTAATAACAACAAAAAAAACTAAACTAAACTATATTAAACTAAGCTATAAAATAAACTTATACTAAATTATGCTAAAATAAAAAAATCTCATCTTGTCCATGCGGCATGGTTGCAAGAACGCTGGCTGCGTTTCCTCGCTGGATAGCAATGCTGATCCGTTGAGCGAAAAAACAGCCCTCTTGTCACCTGCAGCGGCTATCAGTCGCGGGGAGATTTCCTTAAAAAGTCTCCTCGCGCCAGGGCCCCATGGTCCAAATGTTTCAACACCAAACGGCACAAATATATAATCTCCACTGAGAGATGAATATTTGCGCCGCTTGGCAGCCTCAGCACCTTCAGCAGCCGCCCCGGCCCTCAGGGCTGACTCCCTGAGATGGGAAGGCGCCAGTGTGTCCACACATGTTGCGTCCCACACTAGAGCTCTTCCGCGTTCCCAGGGAATCAGCGACATCCCATCTGGCCTCTTGCCATCATTTCGTGATACACCCCGGGGTTCCAGGGTGCAGGGAACGTTTATGGTAGCAAGAGCCCTTTTGATGATGTCATTTAAAGAGCCGTGGCGAGAAAGTCTACCTGCGCTAAGGTGACAATATAGGCCGTGGAGCCCAGACCGATCGACGTCACTGCCGCATGGACAACGATGGGGCGAACATACCGGCGTTCCTAGGCGGAGACCAACTGCCGTACGGAAACTATTACTGTCCAGCAGTGTACCAATGTTGAGGGATGGAATAGCATGCAGCCAGTGGCTAGACTCATTGGAAGAGACTGCTAGAAGCCGAGCGCGATCGATGTCACTGTGGAAATTTTGAGCCAAATCTTTGAAAGTTTTCTCCACTAAAGGGGTATCCCAGCGTTTTTGTTGGTTTAATTCCACTGGAATACCTTCTTCAGGGCAGAGAACTGACCAGGTTTCCTTTGCCTCAGCTACAAGGTCAATTGCGACATCGTCTTTTTTTAAAATTCCTTTGCATAGTTCTAAGACACTGTGAGCAGAGGAAAGGAAAGCTGGAAGGGCAACACTAGAAATTTGTGATTTGAATTACTGCTTACTGCTAACTGCTGCATCCGATGTTGCTGCAGCCACAGCGGATGCAGCAACATGGGAGGGATCATGCATTGACTGTTGGTGGCGGGTGCACACGGGCTGCTGGTGGCAGGTATGCTGGGACTAACAGTAGTGGGTGGCCGCCGGCCGGCAATAGTTTGCATGAACTAACTGGTGGCGGAATCTCACAAAGTAATTCAAATCACATAGTATGTAACTTTGACTTCCGCAAAGTAACACCTGAATCTATTAACTATAGATAATAAAATGACAGCAAAAAAGGAAAAAAATCGTCATTCCTCAGGCGCACTTTTCTATGAAAAAGACGTTTTTTTTTACGCATTTTCTTTTACGTTTTTGACTGTTATTTTAATTTCATTATACTATAGTGGTCTAGTATATCCCGGGTTTGAATTATTACGGCTGCGTCCCTTCCCCGTTGTGTTTGCATAGGTAAATAACCTTTGATCAAAATACATAAATTATTAATTACTCATTGTATAAACATTTCAGCGAGACAATGGGATCCGGAGGCGGCAGAGAAAATGCTAAGAGATGTAAGTACTTCAGTATATAAACATATAGGTACCAATTACCTAAATATACAAGATATTTGTTATTGACATTCAGGCATTGTTCATTCATCAATTACGTAATGCAATTATGTAAACAAAATTATCATAATATTTACATATAAAGTACCTATTATTTATAAATATCTACGTACTAAGATAGGTATTTATGTATCAGTAGTTAAGCAGATATAGATTTGAAACAGAATTATGTACAATGCTCGGATTATTTTCCAAATTGAAACATGTGATGAAAATTTTTCCAAAAGTGGGATTCTAAAATTCTCTACAGAAAAATTTGCGGTCTTAAAATCGGTAAGACTTGAGATGGGATCATTTTGGAAATCTTGGGATAGGCCTATGTCCAGCCGTGGACGTTATGCGGCAAAATGATGCTGATGATAACTTTTCACGTAAAAATCTTTGAAAATAGCGGAAAATCAATGAAGTCTTTATTTTTTAATTTCCAGTCTATGATATGGAGAGAAAAGTGGGAGCTGGACACCACACTGCAGTCATGGCAGCCCCCTGAAGTGCTAGAGAAGCACTTTCCCAGCGGAAGCACGGGTTTCGACAAGGAAGGATCACCAAGTAGGTGCAATTACATACGATGCGATACACGACACTTATCGTAATAGTACTTTTACTAGTGGCGACCAAAGACTTATATTTGGGCAAACTAAGTCGAGAAAATCAAACAAACAAAGGCACAGCCATAGCATGCTTTGCCACTCTTTTCATTTTTTTTCTATATAGGTAATTTGCAATAGGTAATCATGATAGATAACCTACAAAAATAAGTGGGATCGGTTGCCAGTCTCGCAAAAAGTTTTTCATCGTATAAAGTTTTGAGATCTAATCTTCTGAAAAACCAAAACAGTTAATAATAAAACTATAATTATTAGGTGCGTGAGAAAATTTAAAAAAGAAATTTCCATAGCGTAGCCAAGTATTTTTTTTATTATGTTAATAACTTCTTTATTTGCTACCAGACCAGCACATTGGTTTAAGTCCAGATATACAAAAAAATGACGCAGATAGACTTGCATATTTACAGGTGAACACAGCATATGTGGTACCTACTGGTAATTAAATGATATTGTCTTAATAATGTCATTATACAAGGAAATAAAACAACAATCGCACATTGTGATTATCTGACAAAGAAAATTGTTGCACTCATGACACACCCTACAAATTACACAAGCCTCAATTTAAACAATGCAAGTCTCTTGCACGTTGCAAACAATGTAATTGAAGCAAAAATTATTCGTATGATTGACATTTTATTTGGACCATACAGTCATCTTTGCTTTTATTACAACATGTAATGAACTTGCACTGTGTACCTAAGTAGGTAAATGGGCCTATAAGGAAGTTATCTTTAGTAGGTACAAAATTGAACCAAATGACAAACGCCGCGTACCTCTTCAGGCATCGAAATATTGATCGAGTGCTTCGCACGAGATACAAAGCCAAGACAGGACAGCTATTTGTTATATTATGTCACTCACTACGAGCTTTTCGAGCGAAGCAAAAATTCCATGCGTTAGTGCGCTGTGTAAAGACGGTACTGGACAAGGACCAGATTAGCAGCTAATATATTACGATAGGCTTACCTCCACGTTTGTGTTAGCCTGTAAAAAGCTTTTCCAACGAAAGGCTTACCGTATCCCTTATAGGGTAACCCGATCCTTATAGGCTAAGCGTTTACCAAATAATTGGAAGGGGTTTTTTTCCGCTTTATTGAAAGGGTTTTCCCCCCACGTCTCCCCCCCGCCCCGTAGCCGCCTGGGAAAGCGCTTCTTAAAGGGTTAGCCTATGAGATAGGGTTACCCTATGAGAAATGGTTTTTGTAAGGGTAACGTAACGTGCATGTTTTAACAACTTATTTAAAGGGAAACCCTTTTAATGGCTTTCCATATGATACAGTTAGTCGATCGAAAGAGTTACCCAGCGATGGGGGTTTTTGATCCAATAAAAATATTCACGCTTCCTGTCCCTGGGTACTGGACCTGACCTGCAGTGCCTCCACATTAGTATTCAGCTCAGAAGCGTAGCGTACCTTGGCGGGGCCCCGTATAAAAATTTGTTTGGGGGCCCTTAGAAAGGGTAAAGATTTTTAAAAAAAGAAAAAAATGTATGCATAAAATTAAAGAAATATTTATTCATCATAATTATCTATCTGTCACATTTTTAAAAACAATTCAAATTAAATATTAACTTTCCTTGCCTTTTTTTCGGCAAACTGATTAATTTAATCATTCATAGGTGATGATGACTTTAGTCCCATATCTCTGTGACTTTAGTTTTTCTAAAGTTTCTGCCTCTATGGACAATAGTGACAGGTCTGACAGGCGTTCCTGTCCCATAGAAGTTCTTAAAGAATTTTTTATTTGGACGCCATTACACTATCTGTAAACACTCACACCCACTACAATTCCATGCTCACACCCACGAAAGTAGAATACAATTCCATGGTCACACGAATGCAAAGCTCGGTTTGCGCCTCGTAAATGGCGAAATCCCGCAGCCCGCTTTAACCGATGTAGGGTGTTGCCAACTTTTGAACGCACGGTTTACTCGGGAAAAAAGAAATTGCTTTTTTGTACTTTTCTCATTTCTGAAATTTAAAAAATTTGGGAAGTTTTTAATAATTTTTGCTAACGCACCTTGGGGCTCCCGTAGACCGGGGGCCCCGTATAATTGATACGGCAGATACGGCGGTAGCTACGCCCCTGATTCAGCTAAGAAATCATCGGTAGCATAATCGTAAAATTGACAAAAATATTAATTCTTCCAGTTATAATAGTCCCCTTCGTGGGCCTGGACGTATGGGGCCTGCTGCACTCGCTAAGCAGAACAGAGGTGCTTAGAATGGTGATCAAAACCCTGGAGGCCCACCTCGCGACCGCCAGAGAGCAGGCACTCAAACATGGCCCTGCAGCGTTAAAGGTTAGTAATCGTACTAAAATCTACCTGATAAGAAACTTCTCAGTGCGTAACATTTTCATTAGTCGATGTGGATTATGTCGGGCCTATAAAATATTTTGAGCTTGTATGTGATCAAGATCAGTGTAACTTAAATTATACCTATCCACTCTTTTAAATGATTACATTCCCTAATAGACAAGTCATCTCATAGGACATACCATATCCGATACATACCTATCGAGAGGGTGAGATTTGTGCACCATATAAAATCCATACAAAAGGTACAATGGCTTGGCGGCTATAAAAGGTTACGTTATAATCTTGCCGCGTGTTGCAACAGATATAAACTGTCACAGTCTAGAAAGTGAGATTACAATGGAACACCGTAAGAAAATGCACATTAGCGGTTAAATGCATTTCAATGATTGTGTCGTAACGTTCGCCGTAATATAAAGGTACTTAATGTTTATGGATATAAGTAGGTACTTAATACTATAATTGATCGTTAGCAGTACCAAATAAACGCTTAGTTGTAAAATCTTAACGATGAAGAGTTAGACAGGTACTTACTTTGTATAATTAAAAAAAATTAAAAACCGACTTCGCCCCCATTGTTAACAACTGATATTGATAAAAATTCATCAAACCTTCAAACAAAAAAAGATTTTTTCCAAATCAGTCCAGGCTTCTCGAATAATCGGTAAACATACATAAAAAAAAGATCGGTTGAGAGGGCTTCGTATTAACTGAACACAATACTTAGTAATCGTGTGGTATCCGGCAGAGTAGAATAGGACCACTCCAAATCCTCCCGTGGATGTCGTAGAAGGCGACTAAGGAACAAAGCTTATAAACATCAACGAGACCTCTCCAACCCGTCTTGCCAGCGTAGAGAGTGTAGGCCGAATCTTCCTGGCTGCTCTGGGCAAGTATGGCTCTGGTAGTACAGAGAGGGTCGTGCTCCTGCAGTGGATACTAAAAGACCTGATGATGATGATGATAATGACAATGAATACTTAGTAATGATATACATTAATCATTATTTGTTCCAGTTGACTGTGATATTCGACCTAGACGGCTTTAACATCCGGCAGTACGCGTGGAAGCCGGCGGCAGAGATGGTGTTCACGCTCCTGAAGATATACGAGGCCAACTACCCGGAGATCCTCAAAACTTGCTTCATAGTCAATGGTTAGTTCATCATCATCATCGTCATTTCTGCCGCATAAAGTCCACTGCTGGGCACAGGCCTAATCCATAAATTTCCAAAATGATCGATCAAGAACGGCCTGCTATCTTCATCATCGTCATCTGACTATCTTGTAGGTGGGTCCTATGCGGTCGCCATTCGAGAGCCTTTTTGCCCCATCGGCCATCGGTTTGTCGCGCTTTGAGTTCCGCCCACTGCCTCTTCAACGAGCTAATCCGGTGTGCTAAATCAGCAAATCAATCTCCTACGAATTTCCGTCTGATTAAAGGCCCATTTAGACGGTGCAAGTTTCTTGCCCGTTGCATGCCATTTGATTGCAGCAATAGACAACTTGCATGGTCTAAACGAAATGTCAGCCATACAAATCATTTATTACTTCAATAAAATTGTATGCAACACGCAAGAAACTTGCACCGTCTAAATGGGCCTTAATTATTATATAAGTAATGATTAGTTACGTAGGTGCATCTATCTTAAGTCATGTGGCTTTCAGACTAGAATAAAACCACTCTATCACTTCATGTGGATGTCATAAGAGACATCTCATCTCACAGATTTTGTTTGCAAAACTTGTACCTATATTTACAACACAACATATGCAGGCCTGAAATGCTGTGCAGAGTGCCGACTCCCTCTTACCTATTTTACAACACAACATATGCCTGGCAAATAACCTATCCACTAAAATACTGTGTAGTGTAGAGTGTCGACTCCAAATAGGTGAAGAATATTTATATACCCCAGATTCTAATTGCCATTATTCACAAAAACCTAATACCTCCTTGTAGTCGTATAGTGAGAAGCAGTAATTCGGGGAGGAAACTGGTTGCGAAACATAGTTGCCAAAGTGTCCGAAGGGCTTTTATGCAAATGACAGTGATCCTAAAATCGTTATCTTATAGAGATAAACTATACCGATTTTTCACGAATATGGCGGTAATTGTCACGAAAAATTATGCATATTTTGTATTATCTGCATTTCAGCTCCTAAAGTATTCTCACTGGCATTCTCCGTAATCAAGAAGTTCATGCACGAGTACACGATATCAAAGATCAAGATCTACGGCACCGACGCCAAGAAGTGGCAGGCGCAGGTGTTGACCGTCATCGACGCTAACCAGCTGCCCGTGCACTACGGCGGCACCATGGTGGACGCGAATGGCGACCCGAGATGTAGCCTTCTTGTAAGTACATACATACATACAAGCACATCGTCTCTATCTCTAACGTCTCTATCTCTTATAGTGCCCCACCAGCTGCACTAAACGTGACTTTTATGAGACCTCGGACAACGTTGTAAAAGTGGCATCTTTATGGAGGGAAAAATTTAATTGTTTGGGCCAACAATTTTGAATTTTTAATTTTGAAAACGACATGAAAGAAGAAGGCTAGAGCATTTTGGGTCTTGCCCAGAGGAGATCCAAAGATCACTTTCAGCTAGATGGTGGGGTGGTGGAAAAAGAAGCTGTAGGTTACTATACATTCCACATTTTACACGCACTTTGGAACATTCTTCTCGAATGTTCTACCTCAGTAGCGACTGTAGATATAATGTAGGTATATTCTTCTGCATCATGATCATGAAGATCAAAGACAAAACCAAGAGTACCCCGCTCGATTAAGTGACTAAACATAAACCGTAGGATCGAGAGTAGAGATTTAGAAAAGTGTAAAAAAATCTTCTTAAAATTATATACGTCATCATCATCTTAGCTATTCTTCTGCCACAGCTGAGCATAGAAGTCTCTTAGTTGTTGACTCAAAAATTCTACTATACTTTCAGGTACGGCAAGGAGGGAAGGTCCCGAAATCCTACTACCTAAAGAATTCCTCAGCTGACGAAAAGGATTACACACGGGTCACCATCAAAACAGGGGAGAAGCACGTGGTCGACTTGCTGTGCATAGATCCAGAGAGCGTGCTGAAGTAAGGATTTCCTTATTTTCATGGAACCATATGCTATTGTTATTTTCTTTACCTCTATAAGTAATATATGATAAACTAGTAAAAACAAACGTGTCTATACATCGATTATATTTTATAGTAACTAATAGAGTAAGAATTTTGAAAAAATGTCTGTCAGTATGTCTGTACATGCTAATATCCGGAAGTACTGAACGGATTCAAATAAAACTTTTTTTGTTATATAGCTGTTAAGCCCGGGCAAGGGTATAATTGATTTTAAAAAATGGACCACCTGATGCAAAACCATAATGGTCCAGCCCACGTGAACGAAGTCGCGGCTAGACTGTAATAAAGGATTTGCCCATAGTCTTCATGCTGGCCAAGATGGTTACAGTGATGGCATTAGACGGTACGAAGTCGTATTGCACAGACAGCATCTGCTGGCAGTCCTGACCTGCCTAAGTCGCTTCTTACGACACGGTGAGAGAAGAAAGATATTCTTGAGAAAACCAAGACATAGAAGCTTATCCCACGACTTATTTTTTTATCACTTTTACAATCTTTCCCGCTTGACTTCTACGCTGTTTACCTTTCTTTGGACTTACTGTAATATAAGTCACCATGCTAGTCCGCCACCCAGAGGTCCGGGGTTTGATCCCCGGTCAAGGCAAGTTGGAAAATGACCTTTTTCAAATTGTCTCGGGTCTTGGATGTTTATCTATATATGTATTTGTTATAAAATATAGTATCGTTGAGTTAGTATCCTATAACACAAGTCTCGAACTTACTTTCGGGCTAGCTCAATCAGTGTAATTTATCCCTATATATTTATTTATTATTTATTAGGTGGGAGGTGGGAGTGGACAGCCACGACATCAAGTTCCTGATCGAGCGGCGCGACGAGGAAGGCCACGAGGCCGTGGTGCACGGGCCCGTGAAGGTGCCGGCCGGGCCCGCCGACATCGGCTTCCTCAACGTCACGGGGCCTGCCACCTGTAAGTTCCTAGTGCCTTTATTATCTACATTATGTATCTTTATTTCTATTTGAAAATCTCCAACCCGTCTGGCCAGCGAGGAGAGTGTAGGCCAAAGACCTCTGGCTACTCTGGACAAGTATGGTTCTGTTAGTATAGAGATTTGTGCTCCTACAGTGCAGACAAAAAGACCTGGTGATGATTTATATTTGAGCAATGCACTATAGCTTGAACAAAACAAAAGCCTCGCGACTGCTTATTTATTTTTCCTAGCCTCTTGGGGTGTCCCACTGCTGAGCAAAGACCTCCCCTTTTTTTCCCACTGATCCATGTCCATAGCAGCCTGTTCCCACTTCTTTTTGAAACTGTTGATGTTCCTTTATTGTCTACCTTTATTTATATTTGAGCAATGCACTATAGTTTGAATAAAAGCGGCGCCAAGCGGTCAATTTTTACAAGTCATTCTATGCATTTTATAGATAGAAATAAAGGTGACAACGTAGAGTTTTTCAAGCCAAAACCATTCTATGCATTTCATAGATATAAATAAAGGTGACAACGTCGAGTTTTTCAACCCATTCTATGCATTTCATAGATAGAAATAAAGGTGACTAGGTCGAGTTTTTCTAGCCATTGTACCGTTCCGGTGTGACTTAAGCCTAATGGTATTTCCTTTTCTCCAGATTCCATAGTGTTCGACAACAAGAACTCAGTCCTCAAAACCAAGAAGGTGTTCTACGACGTGATGCTCACCATCCCGGAAAAAGACCTCAACATCACCGACTCCCCCGAAGACTCGAGCGTAGTCGCTTCTTCTAGCTAAATTGTGATTTTGCTTCATTCTACATATGCTTGGTAGATAATTCTGTTTTCCGTGTAGGGACTACGGAACTATAAAAATAGGGATTGGCAATTCAAAAAGCCATTTTCTATTGCAAACCTTCGTATATCGTCATGTAGATTTGTATGTACTTCGGAAGGCACTTTAAGAGTCCGGCGACCCTAGACTTCTCCATACAAACGTAGTACACGTTTAATTTTGAAACCACATGTCAGATTCCGGTAAAAATTGGTAATTGTAAAGAAATTGCAATTATCTAGGGTTATATTGGGTTTCCTATAGTAAAATTATGAACTGGAAAGAAAATATAACGATTTAGAAGTTTCCCATACTAATGGTCAAAAATGATATAAAACACTATATTCTATTTCAAGTTCATATTTTTACCGTCGGAAACTTTATATAAACCTAGATAATTGCAATATCTTTGAAATTACAAAATTTCGCCCAAATCGGACATGTCGTTTTGAAATAAAACGTAGACTACGTTTGTATGGAAAGTTGTATTTTGGTCTAGGGTCGGGGGACCCTTAAGCCTTTGGTACCAGTTTTCGTCATTAGATTGCAGTTGTCAAGTATGTTTGATCATCAGGCTTGAAAAATCTGACACACACGACTAACCATGACAAGGACGGCAATAGAAAATAGCAGTTTGTTTACTGATATTTTATAAACAGTATAAGCAAGTATAAGTATAAAGGCTAACAACTAGGTAAGTTAGTACACCTGAAATGTTAAATTTAGTTCGGTTTTTTTCCGCAATATGGGGCGGGACACTTACTTAGGTATTTGTTAACTTTTAACTTATCTAAGATAGACAAAAATTATAAACAGTTAAAATCTAAGTCTGTCGACTAAATGACATTCTTGAGCTTCTAGAGAAAATGTTAATTCAAACATTTATATGTAATAGATACTTTTACAGTATAAGGAGATCGTTCGCTCAAATGGTTATAACTGTCGGCGCGCCACAAAGTCCGCGTCTTGAAAGACCCGGTGCCGCCTTTATCGGCATGCCGATACTAACCATTTGAACGAATGGACTGTACTAGTTCGTAGACTTTGTGACACAGTGGCGGACTTCCCCAAGGCTACTTTGGGCAGGCAAAATAGAAGGGGTGGCTAGAGCAGGCAAAATAGAAGGGGTGGCACTTCGTAGGGTGGCACAATTCCACTCAGGGGTTAGGTTCGTACCTAACCCCTGAGTGGAATTAGTTAAAAAATAGCTACTTAACCGTCGTGGGTTAAGTAGCTATTTCTTAACTAATTTTAAAGAATTGTACATAGATATAACTAATGATGTTTGTATATCTTTTATCATTTGTGTACAAGTGAACTGCTGCATTTACTTACACCTACAGTTATTGCATATCACTTAGTTAAACCATTTATTGTAATGAAACAAAGTAAATGTAAAAATATATAGCAAATAAACAATAATGACGATTGTACAAATAATTTTAGTAAAGTATCTTTAAATGATGTCATAAGCATCTATTATTAAAACGGATAAATAACAAGGATTTAAAAATATTTTTTTATAAATAGTTTGCGTAAGATGCCTCAAAAGTCAAGACTGAGGGAAGCTAAGAAACATTTTTTTTTATACTTTTGGGAACATATTTACAAAGTTACTGTACAATGATTGTGATGGGTATTAATCATATTAGCTACTGTGGTATTTTATATATAATGTAATTTAATAATAAATAGCCAAATCCAATGATAAAAATATATAGTTGATAACGGTGCTTGTTAATCTTTATAGTGGTTACACATAGAGTATTAAATTAAGGATTTTTACTTGTTGATTAGTAAAAGACATTTTTTATACAATTTTCTTTTATTTATCGCTCCAATCATCACAATATATAAATACTCATAGTATGAAACATTGGAGATAACACTTTCTTATGATTATTCTTTATATACAGATTTTATAAAAGGCTCATTATTTAAAACCTTACAATTCACAATAGAGAAAGATCGAGCTTACATAAGCACACGGCTTGCCTTGACAGATTTTTTTAGAAAAAAAATAGAAATCATGCAATGATTCCACAGCCCCATCCAGTTTAAAAAGGCTGACACAAAAAGTCTATTTTTCTTTAAGACTCTTCAGCCAAGTCACACCGGAACGGCAACGGCTGGCGGGCACTGTTGTCAAACTATATTCACCTCTATTTATATTATAGCTTAGGCCCAACGCAGACGACAGACTATCCGTGACGCACTTTTTAGTGTGTGAAAATAGAACCAATGCAATCATATGGAGTAACGCACACGACGCGCGCCGAACTTTTTGCGCCTTAAACCTAACCACAGGTATGGCACTTCATACAAACGGAGCAGCATATTTACCTAGTACTACTACAAGCAAAACAATACATCTGTGCACACGACAAATGTGTGAGTTAAACAATCAGGGTCGCCACCACAGAATTTGTTGCTTTGCTTACCTGTTTTCATCACTCGGAAATCTATAAAATTTTCGTTCTTTTTTGTTTTCCATGGATAAACAATGATAATATGCGCAGTTTCTCACCATTATGATTCAATAATCCTAAGTAACTCGCGTAACGTCAACGTGCGACTAGCAAGAACCCTGTTTTACAGGCTCTTACACCTCACAATAACGGGGGAGGGGTTGCGGGGACACCAGATTGCGGGGGACGGTGCGAGTTTCCGTTCTGTATGTAATACTATTATTAATTCTGTGACCTAACAAAAGTCTCGCGTTGTCGTTGCTGCGCGTACACAAGAAGCTGAGATTTTTTCAAGCTATTCTCTGCGTTTTATTTATCAAAGTAAAGGTGAGTATGCTTTGTCAGTAAAGTAGGCTGCCAATCGCTGCCGTCTTTTCAATCTCTATATGCAAAGTATACGGTTGCAATGTATAAAGTATAAAATATGCCAATTCAACCTTACATTACAGCGGATGAGTTGGCAGGCACTGGATATATAAGTAATGTCTAACAAAATATACTGAAACTATTTTAAGGGTAAATTCGGTCCATGATACCAAACATCTTTTACCAAGGAACATGTACCGAGATATGAAAAATAATTTTTAACCTCCCATATAAGTTGACTTGCCAAAAGCCAAAAATTATTTTTCATATTTCGACACATGTTTTTTGGGGAAAGATGTTCAGTATCACGGGCTGAATTCACCCTTAAGATAGTTTCAGTATATTTTGTTAGACCTTATACACGCTAATTTTTCATTGGTTTTGGAAAAAGAAATGATGTTTAGTAAATAAATTCCTCTATCCATATACGTAATCCAAATTTGTGTATGACTTATAATAAAAAAGTTGCAAAAATGATTTTCGATCGAGACCACGTAGTTATGGCCGTCCAAACAGCCGCGTGCGGGCGATCACCCCGGCCGTCCGGCCGGCGGCGCTACTAATTGACCTCAAGATTCTACTTTCGAGTTTTAGTTAACATTTTTTGTTACTGAATTTTATTTTGACTAGCAAATTAGGTCTTACTAACGATCCTTATGAAGCGGCCTTCGGCTCCAAAACCAATAAAAAATCACCGTGTATATCATTATTTATTCTTCTTCTTCAAAGAGCATTTGAAGAAGTTCTCTCTTGGAGCACTGTTCTCCTTCCAGCCTCTGGACTCCTTGCCACCTTATCAGGGTGGGGATGACCATCAGCTTGGTGCGTTTGTCAGTTCTGAACGGACAAGCGCGGTTACTCCAACTGTAAATAAAAACAATATTTGGATCGAAATTCATTTTTTTCTGATTGGTATGTTTTATTTAATATGTGTTATTATTTTTCTTTGCCTATCGATGGTAGTCCTGCTATTCGCTATTTAGTCATCTTCCCCATAATAATAATAATATAAAAAAAAATATCCTCCCCCAGTGACCAGCATGCTTGGGGTCTTCCGTTATCTTGTTATTTTAGTATTTTTTAGTTACGAAATGTAAATTGTTACCGTTTCATTATAAAACGTGGACTATCTGTACTTGGTTTAAAGCATTATCCGCCCAAAACATGATGACCTCCCGCAATATGTCACCTTCTTTTGTGTCATCGTCAACTTAATTGGAGTGAATAAACCACGTCGAAAAGTTAGTTCTCGTTTTATAATAAGACGATTATAGTCTGTGCAATAAGATGAATAAAATTAATAAATATAACTTGCTTACGTGGGCTGGTCTCCAACATCTACATAGGCAAATATGAAACTTTTATTTAGTTCACTCAAATAGGCCTTCACAACAGGTTCCGCTGCAAAAAAGAAAAATATACATCATACTATCACGTCTTGATCCATGTCAAATCAATGCATCAAATATTTTGAGTCTTGCGGATCTAAGCAGACAGCACCTAGGGCCGCAGGACTCAAAGGCCACTTCCAGCATGATGATGGAAAAAGGAATCAAAATAGTGATGGGTTGCTAGCCAATTCCCTCGATCAGCTTATGTTTTACTTAGTTACTATGTTGCAGAGATGTAAGAGTGCTTTGCTTGTCATTTCAATATACATACATAGAAGCAAAATATTAAATTTTGTGAAATTGCCTACGCTTCGCTTGCCAGTACGCGGTCGCCATTCGTGAATTCGAGAGCCCTATCGGCCATCGGTCCGTCGCGCTATGTGGGCGGGACACATAGCGCGACGACCCGATGAAGACCGACTTTTTTTTTATTTATTTAATCATAAACAATTTTTACATTGTGTTTGATATTTGTTAAAATTTATATAATAATAAAATAAAATACATATAACATAACATTTCACTGCCACTTCAACGAGCTAATCCACTGGGCTATATCAGTGACTTTTGTTCTTTGAAAAATTTCTTCATCTCTGATTCGATCACATAGAGAAACACCGAGCATAGCCCTCTCCATAGCACGTTGAGCTACCTTGAGGATTCTTATGAGACCCATAGTAAGGGACCATGTTTTAGAGCCATAAGTCATCACTGGTAATGCACTTTGAAACAATACCATGTGAGCGGGAAT
Source organism: Acrobasis consociella (assembly GCA_963555685.1). NCBI lineage: Eukaryota > Metazoa > Arthropoda > Insecta > Lepidoptera > Pyralidae > Acrobasis > Acrobasis consociella. The sequence goes on along the minus strand of OY743109.1, from coordinate 4,198,575 downwards.
TTAACCAGCGACCTTAATCTTGAAACGAGCATGCTCTTACCAACTGAGCTATAATGTGTTTAACCCTGTCGAATTTCTCCACCACCTCCTATTCCTTTATTCGTTCGCTTGTTCAATGTGGTATTTTTTCACCATTTCTTAGTTAATTATTTAGTTTGTATATTGTTATTAAATTGATGAACTGAAATAGACATATCAGTTCCAATCTACTCGTCACACTAAATTAATAATAATAATAAAACAGTGTGTCGCGAGCCGGTGTGGTGTATGGGCCTCTAGTCACATTCGCCCTGATGAAGACCTCCGGATGAGGTCGAAACATGTCGGCAGTAGCTGACTCTATACGTGACTAACCGGGAGTAACCCGTTTACTAAGTTTAATAATGATATTAAAAACAATTACTCAATACACACACACATTACAAATTCAAAATAACTAACTACCTACAACTAAATTATGTCACATTAATAGAAAATTTTATCAAATGCGTCACATAGGCCACAAAGTGGCAACGTAAGCTACATATGGCAAACATCCATCTAGATACAAAAGGTAAGACTAAGCAAATTAATCACTTTTTACTGTATGCAGTACACTTGTAATTAATGGATGTCATGCCAATTTAAATGTTCTAATTAACATACTCTCAACCTCAAAGGCGTATACAAATTGAGAACATGTCAACGAAGCATGGAAAGGAGTATGCTCGGATTCGTCCGGAGGGACAGACAGCGTGCTGAAACCATACGGAAGGTAACGAGAGTGGTCGACGTTACAAAGAAAAGTAGAGCACTAAAATGGAGCTGGACAGGACATATGTGGCGGGAAAGGATTAGAAAGTGGACCAAAATTGTATCCCAATGGACCCCACGCGAAGGAAACAGAAAACGGGGCAGGCGTTTGAAAAGATGGTCAGATGACTTCAAAAAAATCGCCGGACCCCTATGGACCAGACTAACAGGGGACAGAGAAAGATGGAAACAGTTGGGGGAGGCCTATGCGTCTAAAGGATGCGCTGATGCCGAAGACTAAAATTATGTTGTTTTTATATGTATATTGTATGTATTGTATCAGTTTATAGGCTAATAAATAAATAAATAAATAAAAATTGTATGTATTGTATCAGTTTATAGGCTAATAAATAAATAAATAAATATAAAAATTAACATAACAACTCTAAAACTTAAAGTATGTGTTAAATATGCGCATGTTATATGATTGGACAAATTTTTATTTTTGGCCTTTTTTAACATACGTGATAAAAACATGGGGTTTATAAGTTTCACGCTAATGTCTATGGCATAGTAGCTCTTGAATGGATAGACCAATTTGAATGCGGTTTTTAATTAGAAAACAAGTTCCCTTGCAGTAGTTCTTATCTATGTTTGATGAAAATCAGTTCAGCTAATTAAAAGGTAATACTTGAAAGTGTTCTATGACCCTATTTTGTTATTATTTTGTGTGAAATGTAGACGCAATACATTCCATTATCTCTGCCAGAAAGTCATGTGCTTGAAGTTAAAGGTCTAACTTCATGGTCACGTGTGTGTGTCATTGACCTGTAGAGCATCCTGTTGACAGATAGATAGATAGATAGATAGATAGATAGATAAAACGTTTATTTGTGAAAACTGCACAAACACAATCACACACAAAGAAATACACGAATTATTTTTTAGAACATCAAGAACAAGTTTTAAGCGATGTGATGTGTACAGACAGATGAGATGAACAAAAGGCACCATAACTGAGCCATAACCATAGCCTGCTAACATGACATGGATGGGCTAGTTAACAAAAAGACCATTACTTATTTGACAATACATGCACCAGCTTCTTCCATTTTCTTTCTTTTTTCCTGTAAACAAGAAATATACACGAGGCCCTTTCGCGGGCAAGCCATCCACAAATTCTGAAAATTCTTCATAATTGTTTACATTGCGAATATCTATTTTCTCACTTTTACCTTTCCCAACCCGTTTTGACATATTTAATGACTTATTTTAGACTTATTTATTTGTCATATTTAGTTCTAAATGTCATAGATATTTAAAATTTTTTAATCTGTGAAAAGTATTGAGTATGTATTCCTCAAAATCAACATTGCTTGAATTCATGATTGTAATTTTTTTTAGACTTAGTTTATTTATTTATTAACCTAATTATAAATTAAATATTAAATTAATGAAATCAATTTTGTAATGGCTCTCAAATATTTTCTAATTAGTAAAAATGATTTTTCTTTTAATTATCTTGATAATTGGATGATTCTCTACATGTGGTTTTTTTTCGTTTTTTGATTTTTTTTCTTGATTTTTTGATAGCACATATCTAGCTGAAAAATCCCTTTAGATTAAAAAAAAACAAAAGCACTTGAAGAGTTTTTTAAAATACACATGTGGATTTTTTTATTTTTCAATTTTTTCCCCAAGATATAAGATTTTTTGTTTTTTTAAATATTTCAATGATGGATATTTACAAAACGGTAACTTTTATTTCAAAATATCAACGTTCCACGGTTATTACATGTGGTTGACCTACACCCTTAAAACTACATGTGGTTGCTTTTTTTTTTAATTTTCCAATTTTTTTAAAAAAATTTAGAAAAACAAATTTCAATGATGGATATTTCCGAAAAATAAACTTGCTTTAAAAAAAATCAAGATTCCACTCTTTTGTTACCCTTAAAACTACATGTGGTTTCTTTTATTTTTTCAATTTTTCAATTTCTTTCCAAGATACAAAAAAAAACAATTTTTTCAATTTTTCTATGACGCATATTTACATAAGGGATTTTTTTATTTTTAAAAATCAAAGTTCCACCTTTTGATTACGCTCAAAACTACATGTGGTTTCTTTTTTTTCCATTTTTTAATTTTTTTACAAGATATAAGAAAATAAATTTTTCAAACGGCTATTTTTTCCATTTTTTATTTTCTTTACATTATATATTGTAAAAAAAAATGGAAAAAATAAAAGAAACCACACGTAGTTTTAAGCGTAATCAAAAAGTGAAACTTTGATTTTTATAAATAAAAAGCTCCTTTTCGTAAATATCCATCATTGAAAAATTTATTTTCTTATATATTGTAAAAAAATTAAAAAATGGAAAAAAAAGAAACCACATGTAGTTTTGAGCGTAATCAAAAGGTGGAACTTTGATTTTTAAAAATAAAAAAATCCCTTAGGTAAATATGCGTCATAGAAAAATTGAAAAAATTGTTTTATTTGTATCTTGAAAAGAAATTGAAAAATTGAAAAAATAAAAGAAACCACATGTAGTTTTAAGGGTAACAAAAGAGTGGAATCTTGATTTTTTTTAAAACTAGTTTCTTTTTCGGAAATATCCATCATTGAAATTTGTTTTTCTAAATTTTTTTTAAAAAATTAGAAAATTAAAAAAAAAAGCAACCACATGTATTTTTAAGGGTGATATAACCGTGGAACGTTGATATTTTGAAATAAAAGTTACCGTTTTGTAAATATCCGTCATTGAAATATTTAAAAAAACAAAAAATCTTATATCTTGGGGAAAAAATTGAAAAATAAAAAAATCCACATGTGTATTTAAAAAAACTCTTCCAAGTGCTTTTGTTTTTTTTTTACTCAAAAGTGATTTTTCACCTAGATATGTGCTATCAAAAAATCAAGAAAAAAAATCAAAAAACGAAAAAAATCCACATGTAGAGAATCACACCAATTATCAAGATAATTAAAAGAAAAATCATTTTTACTAATTAGGAAATATTTGAGAGCCTATACAAAATTGTTTTTTTTTATAAAAAAATAAATATCAAAAAAAAACTATTTTTTTAATTATCCACATGAAAAACACGGAAATAAAGAAATAAAACATGGAAACACATGAAAAACATGAAAAACACGGGTCAAAGAACAACCTCCATTTTTTCAATCTTCAGTAACTTTATTTTTCTCCTAGATATGCCTAGGAGAATATTTTTTTTGTCGGATGTCTGCCAACTTCAGTGTCATTTACAAACACTGATTACAATAAACAAAAACTTTTTAGTTCACTTTTTTTGGCATCAGTGCATCCTGTCGACGCATAGGCCTCCTCCAACAGATTCCATCTTTTTCTGTCCCTTGTATAATAGTAGGTATATCATCATCATCATTTCAGCCGCATAACGTCCACAGCTGGATATAGGCCTTTTGAAAATCTTTGGGAGTAGGTATATAATCATAAATACCTATATGATTAAAGTTCTACAAGATCTTTCTACCTCCTACATTAAGTTGTGAGTGTTTGGGACCTTATTGTCACGAAATTGTTTTGGTCTACCTGCCGACTAAATATATATTTCTTTAGGGATTACCATTTACACAATCCGGGCACCAGCTATGACCGCCAGGCAGTTTTTCTCCACTGAAGTAAAAGAACACCGGCGGGCCATTGGGATCGATTTTATCCGTATATTTCACGAATTCCTCAAAGCCTTTGATTTCTACACATGACACCATTTTACACTTAATTAAACTCTGCTTTCCGTTTGTATTAAATTAACCGATAAACGTTAGTTATTTTCTCGATAAAGCAAACTTACAAATTACAGCGAAAATCATCACACTTATGGTATCACCAAAATCGTGAATTTGACATCTTCCCGAATGACAGTGACAAATCATTCGTTGATTTCGTTGTGATTTGTAATGACATACCATAGTAATGACAGTTTACTTTTTCTATTTTGGGCATCTATTTACTGGGAATCCAAATGTAGGTAGGTACTTTTAAATCATCATCAGCCGCAGAAAGTCCACTGGACATACTTTTTCACTGGATTACTTACTTTTAGATGATACATTGCTGGTTTTATAACTTTGAACTAGTTTGATTGAACAGACAATGTACCTATCATAAATATTATTAATGTTTTTTTTTGCTCTTTAGAGAAAGAGTAAAGATAGAAAAAAAGTATGCTCGCGAACTCGCGAGCGACCGTTGTGACGTAAATGTCAGTTGAATGTTGATTGTTTTTCAATTTATTTGAATGTTTTGGTGAATTTGTTCATAATTTATGATTTTCTATTAATACAACAAAGGCTTTATTGCTGATTTTGGTAAAAATGGAAGCAACCACAAGTTTCAAGCCTAAGACAATAGCTGAGTTACTGCCAGGACTCAGGGGTAAGCCAATTTGTAATTTACGCTAATTGTCTCCAGTTTTAGTCAAATTCCAGCAAATACACACTAAAATTGTATATGTTCTATTTATTATTGCATGATAATCGCAAATAATATTATTTGCCATTTCATTAATATGAATTAAGATATATTTAATGTTGTTTTCAGGTATTTTATCGAAAGACGCTATGCAGACTCTGACTGCTAAGAAACAGCCCCAGAAGACGATATTGCAAACACGAACCACAGAAAAGGTTCTAAGGCCTTTGACAATTGCGGAGATGAGAGCATCTATTCGAGGTACCTATGCAAGTTAATCAAATTCAGGGCTAATTACAAGTTATCCAAGCATTTATAACCATTTTAGAAAGCAACTAGAAGATTCATGCTATCAATGTTCATCAGCTCGCAGACATAGCTACGCATAGACCCCAGGTTATTATTGTACAAGTTCATAGACTGTTTTGGTACATTTTTAAGTCTAGCAGCTAGCAGCTGAGGCAGCTACACATGCAACTCAAAAAGCTCAATTTAGTTTACAAAGAGCGCGTCACATGCCATGTGCATGTTACGTGGTCCTAAAGTAATTCCATATGAAACCATACTAACCACTGGTGTCGCCTGCTGCTTCACTTCAGTGTACATTTAGGGCGTCCGCTAAGAAACATAGGCGCACATGGCTGGTTTCAGTCTATCTTTGTCACAAACTCTAAGTGCGAAAAAGATAGCAGAATTTTTAGTTTTAGTTTTTACTTTGTTTTATTTAAAGTTTAGTTAGTCATATAATATTTGTCAAACTTGGTACACCTTTGTAACAATGTTATATAACTAGACTATTTAACAATATACATATAAAGTTAATAAAGATGTAAATCTATTTCAGCTTTAGAAGTGAAATCACCTAAGCGGTGCGCGCAAAATGCGGCTTCTGCAAGAAAAAATTGGAACTCATCGGTAAAGCTAGAACGAAAGATCAGCCACACAGCTGATGGCCAGATGAAGAACAATCCTGTTCGGAAAGCTCTCACGTTTCAGTCTAAACCTAAGGTAAAGGTCGGAACCTCATATGGAGCAAAAGACAATGGCACAGAATTAATATAAGTGTTACATACAGAACGGTAACTCAACAATCCACATAACTCCTTTAACTTAAGAATTAGCATAAAAAATTCTATTTGTGAAAAAATAAAAAGAATAAAAAATCATTGCTTGTTTATGAGAATGACCATTACTTTTACTTCACTCGAGGACAGTGTTTCGCAATTAGGCCCGAATTTACCGGTCCCGTTTTGCGTGTTGAGCTTACGCCAGCCTCAGTTCTCGAACCAGTCCAGCTCCTGCAGGAAACTTAGTACGCCAAATGGCGCCCTGCACGATACCGCCTACTAAAATGACCACATTATTGCAGATCCTTACGAATGGGAGGGCCACATTTCACCAGCCTCACCAAGCATCTGAAACTCCAAGATTTCCTAAACCAGAATTCAGAGCTAAGAAATCTCTAATGCAAGGTAGGAATTTATGTTCTGAACCTTTTACTTAATCCCATTGCTGGAAAAATGTTTTTATCACTATTTAATTATGCATATCTAGGCTTTGTCTCATCTGTCTGCCCTGTTAGGAATAAAGACGTTAAATCATATCTATCTGTAAGTTATAAATAACACCCAGCAATGGACATCATCCGGCTGAAATGAATAAACCAATGAGAAAGAAAACAATTACTGAGATATTAATTATATATGTACTTTTCAAATGCTTCCCTCAGAACCCTAGGTACAAAACATTTTAATCTCAAGTTAGTATGTCTTTCCGTGTGCTAAGTTCCAATCCAAAAGATTGGTCAGCAATTTAGTGAAAAGTTGACATTTATTTTTGTTGCAGCCCAAAATAAAGTCAGAATCAGTGGAATCTGCAACATAGCAGAAACACCTCAAGCAAACAAAGTTCAGAGCAGACTGACGGTGGCCAACAAAGAAAACTTTTCAAGGCAGGCAAACCTCATAAAGAAACCAGAACCAAACAAAGTAGTGCCAAAATTCAATCATAAGCTGATACCTCCGGTACCAGATACTCCACTGTCCAACGAATCCTGGAAGTCAAGTTGTGATGCAAGTTTCCTACAGAAAGAGAAAGAAATAAATGATATAGAGATGAAAATAGCAGCAGTGTGCGAAGGGCCTACATTAGAAAACATTGCAGAAGTCACACCGCCTGCCTCAACACCCTTCAAAGAGTACCGGAGTATCCAGGAATATTTTAACAATTCCAGTGAACTGGAGAGCTCTGCCATGTACCATGATAACACTGTTATGAGCTTTGATAAACCTGCCAAACCAGAAAATCAAAGGGAGGAAAGTGTAATTGTGTCTCTCTGTAAATTACTGAACAAAGCTACTGTCACTAACACTGAGCAGACTAGCACAGAACAGACCGACCTGTTAGAAGTTGCGAAACAAATCGAAAACAACATAAAGATGATTGAAAATGGCATCAACACTTTAAACAACATCAAGGAGTCCCAATTAAAATCATTAAAGTACGTCAGGAGATTGATAAACGAAAAGAATGGTCAGACATTATCTGAAGGTGAAAAGAACAACACGGTAGTTGAAACCAAAGTAACACCGAAAGTTGAGAAACGAAGTCCTATAAAGAGCCCAATACTTGGCAAACCGTGTTCAGTTATAAAATCAGTGAAATCTCCGACTTATAAAATACCAAAGAAGAATTTGTGTTTAAGGAAAAAGGTGTTTTATAAGTCAATGCCAAATGTGTCAAAGTCTCCGCAGTCACCAAATAGAGACCTGGGTAACAAAGCGCTGGATATTTATATGAACATGAAAAGGCAGATGAGCTTTTTGAACACGCCGCTTGTGAAACACCGGACTGCTGAACCGGACACTCCGTCAGTGACGTCAAACAACCTGCAGAGACAATTAGATAAACTTTACTGTGGTAGTTAAGACTTTATCATCAAATGAAATATATTGTTAATGTGGCATGTAGAATGTTGCTTTAAGTTAAGTTAATAAACAGCCTGTTCTTTATGTAAAAAATTGAGAGAAATTTATGCATATCATTATGATAGATGTGTATTCATTAGGTTTTGATTTATTTTTGTAATTAGTGTATTCGAGCTTTATTTTGACTGGTTGTGCTGCAGGATGGCGTTGCGATCACTCAAAAACCAAATAAATAGTAGAATATTTTAACAATAAATATAAGATCTAACAATAATACTCAACCTATTTTAAAAGTGAATTCATTCCATGATACTGAACAACTTTCCCCAAGGAACTTAAATTCAAATATAAAAAGTAATTGTGGCCTCTCATACAAGTTGAGCGATCAGCTGATTCGAGTTTATATTGGAAAGGCAAATAATATTTTTCATATTTCGACATGTGTTTCTTGGGAAAGTTGTTCACTATCATAGACTGAATTCACCCTTAAAATAGTTTCAGTATATTTTGTTAGACCTTATATAACTAAGTATGTATAATTTAGAAATCTACCATTTTTTGACTGAACTAACTTTGAATTATGCGAAAATAGTTTAATTTTAAAATAACTATTATAATATATTCAGTGATGGCTTTTGTAACAAAATATTTTAATTATTAAATAAATTTAATTTAATAAAATAGAAATGTTTACTATTTTTGTGAATGTATCATCTATGGTAATGTTTTGACGTAAAGATAAAGAACTTGATTTTAGTTGACACAACTTTTCTATGCAATTAGCGGTGGCGCTCTTGTCGCAATAAAAATGATATCTTTATCATTTTAAATTACCGTAACGCGAATTTCTAATAACATTTCTTTTCTTTATCTAATTAATTATCATTTTGGATAAACTGAGACATTAATAAAAAAAATCGAACGGGGCTACGAAAAAAATAACAACAACATTTGATTAGTTCCATTTTTTTCCACCGTAATAAGGCATAATGGAATTTGTACCTTGAGTAGATATGTAATTAGTAGTAGGTTGTTTTATTGTTTAATTTCATACATCACTGATATGATAAAAGTGATAAGTATCAAGCAAGGACCATATTATTTCCAAGTTACAGACAAATAGTGTCGATTCGTACGTTTCTGTGATATTTTAGTGTACATTGTTAGCAAAATGTCTTTATCCAAACCAATTATGAATTTAGTGGCTTCGTATTTAGAAAGTCTGTATTTACATCCTATCAGGACGAAATCCATTACAAGGTAAGTTTTATTCTTATGAAATTAGTAATTTAGTTACTATGACAAGTAAGGTTAGAATAATTTAGAAAGTAAAACAGGTATCCAAAGTCTCTTTCGGTAAGTACTTCAATAATTATAATACATACCATAATGTATTTAAAGGATTTTTTGTAAGCAAATTATATTTATTATTGGCAAGTCTCCTCTCTTTCTATAAAAGGTTATAAAAGGTCTATAGAAGGTTTTAATACAAAATTAACATTTTTTAAATAAATACCTACCTGTAACAAAAATAATAATTTTGGTTTAGACAGATGTGGGACTAAGGGGACTAATCTATTTACGGGTGTCGATCATTTGCATATCTCTTGTATCTACTAAAATGTGACATAACGTGAACTTCGAACATTTTGTTATCATAATTTGAACTTACATTGTTATTTGTTCATGTAATTATAAAAAGATGGTAGGTATGATTTTTGTAAGTAGGTAATCAGCATATTTAACAATGCTTAACAATTATAATATAACTATCTCTCAACTAGATAATAAATTATATTTTGGCTCTAGAACAATCCGTGTAAGTATAGTTAAAAGTTTACACAGGTGCACTGTAACTTTTGTGACACCTGTAATGGTTCATCAGTGCCCCTGACAGATAATTTTAAATTGAAACGACACTGAAACCATTTCGACTCGATAAAAAGAATTTTTAATCTTACCCTTTATTTCTTCCAAGCTGGTCTAGGAGAAAAGAAAAACTTAGAATGTACCAGCTGCTTTTCTTGCGAAGATAGTAAAATCCTTAGAATGTACCAGCTGCTTTTCTTGCGAAGATAGTAAAATCCTTTTGAATGGGCGAGCATCTGCTCAGGTCTATGGGACTTCCGAACTTTGGTACTGTCTGCTTAGAACCGTAAGACCCAAAATGCTCTGTTGCTAGTATGTATGTAGTCGTGCAGTTTCCAACCGAGCAGAAGGACCACTCCAAGTCTTCCCATGAATGTCGTAGAAGGCGACTTAGGAAATACAATCTTATAAACATCTGCAATCTCCAAGGCCAGCGTGGAAAGGCCAAATCCTCTGCCTGCTTTGGCCAAGTATAGCTCAAACTGGCCCTGGCTGCTGCAGTGGAGACAAATACCTGATAATGCTGATTAATATTTTTAACACCTCCATCCACTATGTATAAAATCTTATAATTTCAGCTGTGTCTTGGGAACTGCTGGAAGCGTCGTATCTCAGCTCTTGGCCGGTGGAAACCTGAAAGTGGACCCGATCCTCGCGTTTGGACTTTATGGGTCAGTGATTCTATTAGTCAATACTGCACTGATGTTTCTTTAGCTTTGCAGCATTAACAGCGCCAAAGTACTTTCCTACTTATGGCTCATTTACATTGGTCGATACTCATTCGATATACAGCATGCGGGGACTAACTAATATATAATAAAGCGAAAGTGAGTTTGTGTATTCGTTTGTTACCTCTTCACGCTTCAACCACTGAACCTATTTAGTTGAGATAGGGATATAGTTTGAAACCCAGGGAGGGATATAGAAAAGGTTTTATCCTGAAATTCCCACAGGAAAAGGCGTCCACGCGCGCTGTTAAAGCTAGTTTTGTTATAAATACTAAGTTTATAGGGATATTTGCTCAACTTTCACGCCAAAACAGCTCGGATAGTATGAAATTTGGCATGAAGATAGCTTATCCAGGATAGAAACAAGGGATGCCTTGTATCCCCGGGATAATTTGACGATCCAGTGGGATTGTCAAAAACATGCTTTTAACGCCGCCGTCGACATCAGCTAGGTATTTATATTTCTTAAGTTTCTTGCAAAACAATTTACAGGTTACTATTCGGAGGCACCATCCCCCACTACTTCTACGAGTGGATAGAGCGTATGTTCCCTGAAGACGTGGTAGCGTTCCCTCTAGTCAAGAAGCTGATATTGGAGAGACTGATCTATGCGCCGCTGATCCAGGCGTTCTCTCTGTACACACTAGCCAGGTTCGAGGGCAAGAACCACAGCGCTGCTTTAAAGCAGCTCAATGCCTTGTACATGTCGGTGCTCGAGGCTAATTGGAAGTGGCTCACGCTTTTCCAGGTCATCAATATGGCGTTTGTGCCGCCTATGGTGAGTATATCCTTTACATCTTATTCTATACGGCAGATTAATTTTGTTACTAGGTTTAAACCATCCGACCAAGTCAAGTTGACATTTTCAGATGAGACAATGGCATGTTACTAGATGTCAACTTGATTTGGTCAGTTAATGGTTTAAGCCTAGTAACAAAGTTAGGCTGCGTTTTATAATAAGACGATTTGAGTTCTACACAACCGGCTCTTCGGGCAACAGGACTTTTCTATGCTGCTTTACTTTTCTGTCGTTCAGAACCGTCATTAGGCTGCGTTTCCACTGCAGCGGAACAGAGCGGAGAGGAGAGAATTGACCAATCACAATGCTCGAAATCTCCGCTCCGCTTCAATTCAAAGAGCGGAGCGGAGATTTCGAGCATTGTCAACAGCCTTAGCTAGAGGCGAGAGAGTGCGACGGAACGGCCGGGTGCTTCTTGTCGCCGCTCTCTCTCGGTTCTGAGAGGCAAAAACGGATAGCAGCATAGAAAGTGCTGTTGCCTGTTCCGTGCTGATGGATGTAGCCCGATAGCCCGAACCTTACTCGGCATGATCGGAGGCTGAAGGAGGTAAACTGTTGTCAGTAGATGACGTTAGATGCCTTTAGGCAGCTCGAAAGATCGAACACTTCTGCTATATAACACACTCAATAAAAAGAAACCGAAAGTTTATACCTTTGGTTTTGTCGCCGGCATATTGTTTTTGTAAGTTGTTTACCCGCGGCTGAAATGATGAGGGAGCTGAATTGAAAACCCAGGATTGCAGACATGTGTTGCAGCTACAGCATATATATCCTGCTTAGGAACAAAACCTAAGCATAAATTACTTACTTACTAGATAAAGAATATTCCTCATTTGATGATCATCGTTGAAAACTTGTTATTTTTAAAATTAAAATCTTATTTTTTTCAGTTACGGGTACTCTTCATGAATTTGGTTGGTCTGGGCTGGGCGATATTCCTGGCCACCAAGAGACGCCAGCAAAGTCAAAAGAAGGAATAATTTACAGCAGATCTTAGATTAAGAACAAGATACTATACTCCAGAGGTGATAGATAAAAGTGCTCACACACTTGTACTTTGTATGTATGCAAAAGATAAGATTATGTAACTCGTATCGGATTTATCATTATGAAATGATAAATTGGGGACCAATATGCAATGAATAGTCTTAAAAATCTTTGTAAGTCAGTTTAAAAGTGTAGTTTTATGGCCAGAGACTTTATTTTCTTATTTTTATTCCTAGGTCTTGGTAGATTTAAGCGGGAAAGTGTATATAAAATATAAAAGCTAGTTTTGTTACTTAATTTATTTGACAACAGCAATTTTTGATCCATTAATCGATAGTATATCTTCTAATATATTCTGTGTTATCTAATATTCTAAAATCAAATCGGCGAAATCAATTCTTTCGGTTTGCGGTGCATTTAAAACTTTTTTTAAAATATAAAGACTTATTTTATATTAATGTTTTATAATAAATTGTTTAATCAATACGGCGTGGCGTTATTGAGTATCCTTCACATTCATATTATTGCTCAGGGTTTGCAATTACATCTAAGCTATGAGTATTCTATGAATATCAATTAACAATAGCTTAAGTTAATAAATAGAAAATAAATATATTACAAAGACTAGATAACTTAATATACAAATAAGTTAGTGTAAATATCAGCTGTCAATAAATATATTGCACATTATTCTAAAAACATTTCAAGATTCACTTATCAGACTAGAGTATTTTTGGTACTTCGCACTTAATTTTACAATCAATAAAAAAATAATATTATCAACCACTCAAAATAAAAATAACAAATAAAAGCTTGTAAAAAGTAAAAGGAATGTAAAAGAGATCTTTGAACTCCGACTTGGAATGATCGCACTCATGTATATTTTGACTAGATATATATCTTATTTGACTAGATCTACTTCTGATATCTTGTTATAATACACACAAAATATTTTGGTCTAACAGCTCTAGATTATCGTCTGACATCACTCGCATATGTTTAAACTTCATTATCAGTCAATACGTTTGTAATTATTATCTTGATGGCCAACTCTATGGGCTCGCTACTTTATATAACTTGTGATCTACTTTACGATTTGGCATCACATTTAAAGTCGTTGAGATTGTGATTTTCCAATTAAACAATTAAAACACATCTTTCATAAGACACCGGTTACACAGATACACAAATCACATGTTTGATTAAAAATATTTATCTTGTGAGTAATCTCTAAAGATAATAATATCATTTGTACGCATAGGCATAAGCTGACCAATGAATCTTTTGCTATATACGTCAAGAGATGCGGGCAAGAGAATCGCGACGAATTGACATCAATAATTACTACAAATCGCCGCGATATCGCCGTGTGGAGACACACTCATAAAGACTCAGTAAAGAATTTCATGTAGAACGACGATTATGTAGTCGCTTAGTCCGTTTCATATACAAAAGTACGCCGCCTTTGCACGATGAAATTATAATGTCGACCGGCATTATTTGAATATTCAAAACAAACTTATATCTATTTCTCTCAGTTGTATTGCAAATCGTTTTGATTAGTTGAGAGACTAAACTTTGTCGACGTGTGCAGCACAGTGACGAAATATGCTTTTCTGGAGAACGGCCACTTTATCGCCATCCTTTTCATATTCTACTTACATGACAAGGATAGCGATGTTTTTTCATTGTTTATAAAACGCAGTCACATTATGGCTATAAACTTTTGCGAGTTATTTCTTCCTTTACATACCCAAGGGACAACTAGGACAATTTTATTCCTCTCGTCACCACCGACTCCGTCTTTTAGAAGAATAGGAATTATTAGGTAAGTGCAGTTTATTCTCATTATCACCTGTGTGAATAAAAAATATAAAACCAACCAAGTGCGGAGTCGGATTCGCGCCCGAAGAGTTCCTACCATATCTATAAAAAATCACGTTTGATGTATGGGCGCCACATTTAAATATTTATTTTATTTTGTTTTTAGTATTTGTTATTAAAGCCGCAACAGAAATACATCTGTAAAAATTTCAACTGCTTAGCTATCACGGTTCATGAGCTACAGACATGACAGACAGACGGACAGTGGAGTCTTAGTATTAGGGTCCCGTACCCAAAGAGTAAAAACTCTGTGGATACGGAACCCAAAAGATAAAAACAGTTCCAGTTGTCACCATGAAGACGTAATGGATCAACCAAGCGCTGATAGTGTCATTTTAGTGTTACTATGTTAGTTGCTATAGATGGAAATGCAAGGAACGGCCGAAGTTCCCCCGGCTCCGTGAACAGCTATTCCTTCTCGACCCTCGGCGGAGACCTCGACCAGCTACGTTGAGACGAGCGGCTGCTGTAGTAGCTGCCGCTGGTGGGCGTCGACGGCGTCGGCCTCCGGTACGGGATCGGCCGCTTGCGCGCGCTGCCGTGTTAGTCGGTTATAGTCGGTGCAGGCTCACATGCGATGGTCATGCATGATTGTTTAGTTATTAAAAGTTATGTGTAAAATATATTTATAAAAAATATTATGAATTGATCAAGATTAACAACTTACCTTTTTGTGAAAAAGAAACATCAAATCTACTAGAATGTCGCTCAAGCTTACCATGCAGCGAAAACAAAATAAAAACAACAAAATCTTCACAAATAAAAATTTAATGTGATAAACAAATTGAATATAATTGCAACTGAAACACACTTATTGTCCGTATAGCACAATTTCTACATCTGGCGTCACATTATCTCATAGCACTACCGTCGGATATAATCACTTATCTTCTTCTATACTTGAATCTATTTTGCGGATATGTAAGATCTATAATGGGTGCGCTACGGAAGAAAAATATCAACGAATTAATATTTACACTCGTTACATTAATTATCCCCGGTATTTCAAACCCTTTATAATACTGATGATATGAAAAATGTTAGATTTTTTTTTTTCAAATAAGTACAAATACATTTTTAAACATATTGAAGAATAGATATAGTAAAACACTTTTAATAATCTATACAACGTAAATTAAATACATTTTAAGTTACTTAAAATATATTTTTGTTAATAAAAAAAATTGGTTAACCCCTTTAAGGACAGCGCAAAGAATGGCACACCCATGTTAGCACAAAATACACTCACAATCGAATTATTTGCAGACTGACCGACTGACATTTCACAGCCAAAGGCAGAGTATTTATACAAAGTGTGGTCAGTCTTCAAGCCCACGTTAATAAGAACAATTACACTATGAGATAATTAGCAATATATTATATTACGGTCTGTTTTTTAATGCATGCATTTTGTAAAAATATATTTTATACTTTCATTATTTAAACTTCAACATTGTCATATCAATGAGGGTTTTTATAATGTAAGTCACCAGATGGCAACACAGTGACGTCAGGTCCAATCGACTGTTGTCATTGGACCATCAGTTGACAGGTTGTTTTGCTCCGTCAAATGTATCCAATAACAGCAGCGTATTGGATCTGACTCCAATGTGATGCCAAGTGTCCCATATATTTGAATTTTTATTCCGATTATTTTTGAGCATATCATGAATCGAAAAACAGACTTTGGGGCTTATGATGCGGGTAATAGAATACATATAACTTAAACTTATATTTAGCACTAGCACATCACTGCACACTAGTCCGAACTACTCGTGTCTCCAGAACTCGTGCTATACTTTCGTGACTTTTTTCTATAAAAGAAAAATTTTATACATACAATGGGGAAAGTGGAACAAAACGTGCCACATAACGGTGAAAGATCTATTTTTACACTCTTGTACTCAACATTTTTTGTACCCGCTTTTATAAAATATGTAAAATAATGGAATAATATTAGGAATCAAACAGTATTTAAGGGCTGTGTACACAGTGCAAGTTTCTTGCCTGTTTGCATACATTTCAATAGCATCAATAAACGATTTACATGATCGGCGTTTAGGCGATTAACACACAGCACCGGGCCCCGCTGCGTAGTGCGGGGCCGCCATACAAAAACGACGCACGGGGACGCGGTGTCAGTGTGTTGGACTGTGCGTGTTTTCTATACAAACGGAGATACTTACAAGCAACGTTAGAACACGCATTCACGCGCTACGCTACGTAGTGCGGGGCAATGTGAGAATCGCCTTAGTTTAGACCATGCAGTCGTCTATTGCTTCAATATAATTGTAAGCAACAGGCAAGAAGCTTATACTGTGCAAATTAGCCTATAATAGACTAGTACTTTGAACACCGTGATGTGGCTTATAGGCAAAATAAAATTAAAAGCATGTTATCAAATTACGAAAGGAAGCGGCACACGAAAAACAACACCTAACACTAGATTTCGACGACATTTTGCACATATTTATCAGAGGTATGCGTTACTAAATGTCATCAAAACTATTTTCACTCGCTAGGTTAGTGGCACATCAGAGCTATGGGTTTGGTTGGACAAAGTTTTAGTTTCATAAAGGGTCAATTTATCTAAGCATCAAATAATAAATCAGATTCAAAAGTTTGGCCAACTACTTCAACTGGATTAGTGCGACTAGTCTTTGGAAATAGGCACAGGTCCAATATCATTAAATTAAAATAATGTAATAAATATTGACTGTTTATATTGAATTTATGTCCAGCAGTGGACTTCCGTGGTTAATATGCTGATGAATCTGTTCAATATTATTTGTTAAAAAACTTGTTCTAAGTTATAATTTAAAAACACGCACTGGTGTTTCTTTCTAGTGCGTGTTCAGTTATATATTTCTGAGACCTAATGTTTTTTATGCCCTTTCACCGCGAGACTTTATATCAGTTGTCGTGCCCCCAGCGTAAGGCATAATCTGAAAGAAATACCTACAAAAAAAGGGATGTGGAATCTAAGTTATGTGCAATACGGGCATTTTGTCGCTCGCGAAATGGTCACGACAATATTTGTCGGATCAATCCGTCGTTCGCAGTGAAATTGTTAATGCTAAGCATCCATATTTTTTTGTCGGATATATCCGACGCTCGCTCAATGGCACGGCAATTTATTCGGACAAATCCGTCATTCGCGGCGTAAGGGTTAATACCAAGCATCCATATTTATAGTCGGATATATCCGACGCTCGCTTAATGTGCACGACGATGTATGTTGAACAAATCCGTCGTACGCGGTAAAAATTTGCTTGCCAAATGTAAATTGATCCTCTAGTCAGCTAGTATAAGTCCGTCGATCGCGTTGAAAAGCATGCCAAAGTGTAAATTGACCCTTTAGTGAGCTGGTCAACTAGTCAACCAATGGGCCGAGCCGTGCGGCGTGCGTACCTCGTGATGCGCCTGCGGTCCAGAAAGCTGGGCGAGCCGGCGCGGCGCGGGATGGAGGGCGAGCGGTCGCGGGAGCGCTCGCGCGGCCGCGACGCGCTCGATCTACGGTAATCCGCGTACACGCCCGTCATTGTTCTACCGTTCGTATTAGCATGCATCGAGTTCGAGTTCAACGTATCCGAAAAACAAGTGGCACGTGTTAATGTTGGAGTTACAAGGGCGGGAGCTACTTTAACGGGATTTTGAATCATTTTTATAAACTAAAAATCGATTTTGATATTCTATGGGACTACCTTGACAAGTATGCCCTTTTAAACAATAAAAGAATTTTCCAAATCGATCCAAGCGCCTTCGAATAATCGGTGAACGTACATTAAAATAAAAGATCGCGACGAACTGATAACCTCCTTCTTGGAAGTCGGTGCAGTATACATAATATGTTATAACTTGCAGGCAAGTGACAGGTGTTGCTTCGACAAAAGCCCCACTGGATATGGCGAAGGCACAGACGCGGCGCAGACGTCTTTTCCTTTTATTAAAATTTCGAACACCGCTCTAATGTTATGTAGTGCTGTGTCAAATTGCAACGTGTTTTCTATTGAAGTTTTAATCGAAATTTGAATGAAGACTTCCCGTGACCTAGAATTTTTTTACTGCGTCCACCATACTTTTCTTGTCAGGAGAAGACGTAAAATTGCGTCCACATTTAATTACGAGCGGTTATATAGAAAGACTCAGATCGTATCTAGGACATATTATCTCACCGGCCAAAGTGTAGGATATGTACTATGAAAAATACTGTCCGTTAAATAAGTACATAGGGTTCGACAAACATTACTGAGATTAAGAAGTAGCAATCATTGGAAGATTCGGATTTCATTTCAACTAATTTTAATGTGAAAGTAACTCCCGCTTGAATATTTACTCGACACCCTTTCCAAATTATTTCCGCAAGATCGCGTGTTTAAAATTATTAATTCATAAAAAAAAACAGCTTTGGCTGTTTAAATTCTTAGCATATTATTTCATCTCTATACTCCATTTTTTCATGTCTTTTTATTGAAACATATACTTTATAAATCAATACCTTTGTAAATTACAAAATAATTATTTTATAAATTCCATTATTATTTTGTTATGTTGGAAGATATTCATTTGTAAAGTGTATATTTCAATAAAAAGACATGTCCAGATTGATTACATTTATTTAAACACCTTACCAACTGAGGTATAGATGGACATAAATATAAGCATTAAAGAGTCGAAACATATGTCTCTTTTGGACATAACTTTCCAAACACGCTCACTTGCAAATTCAAGCAAATAAGTTTATCAGTTAAATCGTATAACATTACAATCTTATAGACTACATAACGTCGTATATACCACGAACTTTATTTGCTTGAATTATGACGTAGCGACCGTGAAAGTGGTTTATCAAATAGTCAAAAACATATACTTGACAAGATCGTATTTTATGGTGTTGCACGATTTCGTAATATGCCCGTTTCCAGTGGCGGTACCAGCAGGCTAATTAAGCCTTGAGCGGCACATAATTTAGAGGAAGGCAAAATCGAATATATTCCTACACCTTCATTGACGACCTCCGTTGCGTAGTGGTAACCACGCCAAGCCGCCGTTCTGAGAAATGGGCCTTTTGTAAATTGTCCTGGGTTTTGGGTGTTTATCTACGAGTATAATTACAGTATCGTTGATTAAGTATAACACAAGTTTAAGCTTACTTTGGGGCTAGTTTCATCACTGTAATTTATTACTTTATACTACTTACACTACTTTTTTAAACACTGGCAACACTATTGGAGCAAGTTCAGTCCATGGTACTGAACTACTTTCCTGAAGACTTACTTTCCTAAAAGTGCTGAAAGTAAACAAACTTTGCGTCTTCTTTTTATTACAATGTACCTACATTTCCGATCATATTTGAGAAAAGGTTTCATAAGGCGGTGAATTTACACATTCCTAGAGGCCCATAGCCAGCATTGGACTGCAGATTGGCAATTTATTTAAATATTATGTCGTAGGAAACTTTTGGTCGAATAATAAACCACTTTGCGGGCTGCCACGAGCTACCACTACCGCTGCCGCTACCCAGGTGTGTTTACCTTGAGGAGCGAGTGGACCTGGACGAGCTGCGGGAGGATCGCGACGAGCTGCGACTGCTGTACGAGCTGGAGCGGGACGAGCGGGAACGCCTGCAACCGGAGCACCAAGGTATTAATTAATTCTCTGACTCGACTGTAAAACACAAGACTCGACTAATAAATAGGGACTTAACTGCTCGATGTGTTAGTTATACTCAAGCCACTGCTCGATGTGTTAGTTATACCCATAAACTGCCTCCGTGGTGTAGTGGTTAGAGCGTTCGGCTTATACCCGGAGGTCGCGGGTTCGATTCCCGGCGGGGGCAACGACTTTGTGTTGTTGTCCTAGTTTGGTTAGGACATTGTACGCTGATCACCTGATTGTCTGATAAGTAAGATGATCCGTGCTTCGGAGGGCACGTTAAGGCGGTTTAAAAACTCTGACACTAGTTTTAGTCACTAACACACACGATAAAAAAAAGACCCATAATAGACTCGAGTTTGGTATAAGTCCTTAACTCTGTTGTGTGCTCGAGTCTGATGATGGACTGACTCGCGCTCATAAAATCATAATTGTATATTTTAAGTTAATAACAAATATTGTTGTTTGTAGTGAACCTATCATTAATATCAAAAAAATGGTTGTAATGCTTTGTATAACTTGTTGTACAGATTTTTTTTAGTTGGATGGAAATGCTTCGAGTTTTGTGTTTGAACTCGAGTTTGGGCTCGTGCTCGACTCAACTCTGACTTGTAAATGTCTTAGTCTAGCGAGCATGCAAAATGAAGTCGAGTTTGCAAATGTAGACTCTTGGCCTCGAGTTTTTTACAACACTAGTTGGGACTCTTGTCAGCCAAACGGAACCCCACTTTTCTATGCTGCTATACTTTTTAGTTGCTCAGAACCGTCATTTAATAGAGCGGACGAATGGAATGCTTGATAAACTCGAGCAAAAAAAAACTTTAAAAATAGACGAATAGATTGAGCTAGCCCCAAAGTAAGTTCGAGACTTGTGTTATGGGATACTTACTCAACGATACTATATTTTATAACAAATACTTATATAGATAAACATCCAAGACCCAGGACAATTTGAAAAAGGCCATTTTCTAACTTGCCCTGACCGGGGATCGAACCCGGAACCTCTGGGTGGCGCGATGCATGCATCTACTACTAGCATGATGACCACTACGCCACAGAGGTCAATGAGTGCAAATATCTTTATAGAATCCTGAATTTTATTTAAGATAAGTTTTCCAACATAATAAGCTAGTTTTAGCATACTAATCCTAGTTTAGCTTACCTTGAAGAAGAATAAGAACGCGACCTCGAGCGCGAAGAACGTGATCTTGACCTCGACCCGGAGCGCGATCTTGACGACTTCCCTCTAGAGCGCGACTTTCCCCGCGACCGTGACTTCTCCCGCGATCGCGACTTCTCCCGCGAACGAGACTTCTCTCTCGACCGCGACTTCCCCCGCGACCGCGACTGTGACCGCGACCTCGACTTAGACCGCGACCGAGACGAGCGCCTAGAGGACGACCGCGACCAACTGCGTACGCGGTCTCGTTTCTTCACTTCAGGAGACTGCTTCTTAATTACTGGGGAGCTCTCTTTCCGAGGAGTCTTTTCTTTTTCCTTTTCCTTATCTTTTTTAGGACTGGCCGCTACTGGACTCTTTTCTTTCTCCTTCTGGACGATCTGTGGCGATTTAGATTTGGTCCTTTCGGGTACTGGACTAAGCAGAACTTTTGGTTTCTCTTTGGCCGCCGGTGGTTCGGGACGGGCTTGCGAGGTGGAGGGCCCGTTTGTTTCCTCGGCGCGTTTCCTCTCCATGGAAGCGCGCGCCATCTGCGCCACCTTCCGTTTCAGTCTGTTCAACTCTCTGTTGTAGCTCAGCTCGTCCTGCCGCGCCCGGTCGTCGACCGTCATC
Organism: Acrobasis consociella; assembly: GCA_963555685.1. NCBI lineage: Eukaryota > Metazoa > Arthropoda > Insecta > Lepidoptera > Pyralidae > Acrobasis > Acrobasis consociella. Next base: position 4,176,748 of record OY743109.1, on the reverse strand, counting down.
AGTTCTACTTCGGACACGTCCATCTCGCTAGACGAGCTCCGCATGCACGACACTTTAGGTTTGTAGTTAGCCTTTTCCTTCTTCTTCTTGACTTCGGAAGGTGATTTTATGTATTTCCGTTTGTCTTTCTCTGGCAGTTTGTCCAAGATGTCGCGGTACCGCTCGGGGCTCCGCCGCGCCGGCGAGTAGCTCAGACTGGAGGAGCTCCGGCTGCGGCGAGCCGAGCCTGCTCTGGAGCTTTCCTTGTGATTCTCCCGCCGTGCCTTTCCTTCTTTCCCGTCTCGTTCCCTCTCAGCTCGCGGCGACGGTAGCCGCCGCTCACAAGATCCTTTCTTTTTATTATTTGGCGTACTACTCTTCCTTTTCTCTCTTCTTCGCTCAGGGGAGAGAGACACCGAGCGACTCGGCGACTGCCTACGTTTCCTGACTTCGAGTGACGGAGACTTCTTCCTGGACCGGCTGCGCTCGCGTTTCTTATCTACTTTGGGTTTGTATTTCTCCGGCGGCGAGTCTCTCCGCCCCTTGGCCGGTGGCGAGTCCCGCCGCCTATACTCCGGGGAGGGGCTCCGCCTACGCGGCTCTCGCGGTGCGGGAGACACGCTCTTTTCTTTATAATACCGAGCTCTCTTTGGTTCCTTTTCCGATCTATACTTCGGTGGCGGTTCGGCCTCTGATTCTGACGATGAGGATTTCCTTCCCGATCGTGAATTCTTATAGTTTCTTTCTGTATCGCGACGAGATTCTCTGTTCTTACTGGATTTGTTGGCGGGCGACCTTTCCTTGTAATCAGGGGAAGGGTCTCGCTTATCCCTGGAAGGACTCCTATTTTTCTTTCGCCTTGGTGGCTCTTCGTAACTTCTTTCTCTCTCCTTGCGTTTAGAAGTTTCGTCTTCATAGCGATCATGACTCTTTTTCCTTTCATATTTGTCAGCTTTATCTTTTCTACTATAGGTTTCTTCTTGTCTTCTCCGGTACTCTTGAGACTCGCTTCTCCTTTGGCGTCTCCTATCGTCTCGAGACGGACTATCCCTTTGATTTTTGTTGTCTCTTGCTACTTCTTTCCTATTGTTATAGCTTTCTTCTCTCTTTCTGTATTCGACAGAGGGGCTTCTCCTTCGTCTCTTTTCTGGCGGCGGGGACTCGCTGGCTTCTCTGTATCTTTTGTCTCTTTTGTCAAGTCTGCGCTTGGGAGGCGGTTCTTCGACGTCTGACTCGGGAGAAGAGTTCCTTTTTCTGCGCTTCACAGATTTGGATTTCCCAGACTCTCGGGAAGGCTCCCGCTGCCTGTTTTCCACTCGGGAAACATACGACCTCTGTTTATATTCCGGCGACGGATCTTGTTCTCTCTCGTCCCTGGACATGCTACGTTCTTCGCGTCTCCTACTCATCTCATTCTGACGAGAGTTCCTGCTGGGCACCTCTTCTCTTTTGTCATATTTTCTGTTGTCGCGTTCTCTTTCTGTCCTTCTGTAATGTGTCTCATTCTCTCTACTCTCACTCCTGCGCTCTCGTGGCTTTTCTTTCACTATCTTCACTGGGGAGCTGGAATTTTAATAATAAAACAATTAACAATGACCTAGCTATGACTTAATTAACATCAATTTGCCTTTCCCTTGTTACTTACTGTGAGAGAGTTTTTAATCAATTTATCAAGCCATTATTTGCGCAAGTGATCAGTGCGTTGCTCCACAGTACAACTGCATTCATAGTGATTAATTTATGAGCACAATGTTTATTTGTATAACCGCATTATTATGAATCAATAGAATTACAATAATTACTTGTTTGATGCGTGCGCTTTGTTATCGAAACTTATAAACACATTTTTTCTGAATATTTACCTTTCACGACTTGAAGGCTCACTGCTGCCGCGACGTCTGCTACTCGACTTTTTCTGTTCAAAATTCAACAAACCATCTTAAATACAAAGAAAACAAAAGACGAACTTTTAACACCAGTGCCAATACAAGAATACTATAGTGGTAAAGGCAACTAAATACCTATAATTCTCTAAACAAATACACGAAACTCTTCAAGGCCTCTTAAATTTTTTAAAACAACTGCGAAAGGGCGAAGAATTTCTTGTAAAAAAAATAACATAATACCACTGTTACGCATGCAGTCTAATAAATAACCATTGAAAATAAGACATAAAAAAAGTTATTTTGGTAAAATAAAAAAAGAAAACATATATAAGCTATTCATGGAAGCGAGTAGAAATAAGGGTTTTAAAGTTTCAGTGTTAAATCTATTTTTTTTTAACGGAATGTTATTAATTTTATCCATAACATCCTCATTAGAAAAAATATAAAATATATATACATACGAATATACCTAAAAAAAAAAAGAAATAAATTTGGCACCAGTGTGTGTCACTTAAAAATTAATTATAGTATATATTAGTAACACATTACAATATCAATATTTCCAACATAATATAGATACGTAATACACAAAAATCAAATAAATAACACTGGGGACGTACCTTACGCAACAAACGGTGGTGGTACAGTATACCATTTAAACATGTGGTGCATCCTTAATTAGTTTTGGGTAAATGAGAGAGGAGAATGTTATGGATTAGTTACATTTGAACAGTTTGGATATTTACACTGGATGTGTCATACAAAAACGCGATGTTCGCTTACGAACATTTGATCAAGTTGGGTTTTTATTTGGTACAAGGGAACGCGGGCGCAGAAAACTGTATAAACTTTATATTTTTATGATATACGAGCTTTTTATAATATTTTTACAATATTTACTTTTTTTTAAATTGTTTTACGAAAGGATATACTTAGGGAAAATTAAAAATACTTTTGTCATATTGTAACATAGATTAATAAGTGAACAACACAAGTATAACAGTAAATTATTGAAGTAAAATCGTTTTTGTATGCCTTATTTCTATAAACACTACGGCCAATTAAATTATTAACGTGAAATAATTTACAAATACATGCGTATCACCGCGCCCGCGTGTCAAATAGGCGCTGCCGTTCCGCGTACAAGGCGCAAGCGAACGCTCGCGTTTTTGTAATACACACCGACATCGCGTTATCCGACAAGTTAACCACCATCTGTTTAAGGACTACAACACCATGCAAGTCAGTGCGAGCACACGTCACCCTCACAACCGCGTCTCAGCTCGACAGCCATTAGTAACGTGTTACTCAAATGCACCAATCACGGCGTACATATATTTAGTAATCACCTAACATAGTGTTCTTACTGAGTGTTATTGTTTTGTGATATACTTACAGTATACGTTATTTCTTCAGATAAAGATGGCTATCCTATGAAATGATGCACAGTTAAACAGATAATTTTTACTGGCTATTTCTTGTATTTACAGAAAAATAAAACAAAATGCAGTAAGAAGACAAGAACCACATTAAATTATTGGGTATATAGCCCCGGATGGTAGCTACCGAGTATATCTGTGGTGAGGGGTCGTTACAGCTAGAGACGTGAAGCTCCACGTGGATGGAGAGCGTGGCAAAACAAAGTCTTAGGCGGCTACACAGCGCTATAGCACCTTGCAGCAAAAGGGCGTATTATCAAGTCCGTAAAACGCTACACAATTATCTGATTTCTTTCTGGTTGCATCCTCAAGATAAATATCAGTCACTTAGCTTGGTTCATGTACTAAAAACTGGATTTATAAATACTTTCCCTTGCTTTTTATTCTTTAGAGTGACTACGCTAACGATTAAGGAAAGAGTAAGCGAGATACAAGCATAGAGTTTCTATGTATGACATTAATAATTTGCCATTTTGCAGCATAGGCTTAACCGTTAGCTGAACCCGTAAAAAATAGGTATGCAGTGCAAGAGGCAATCCACGCAACGCTTTTATTGCAGTTACGTTGCAACTGTCCCACACCACATAGCTACTTTGAGGATTATTCAACTAACAAGGCTTGCTATAGATAAAACTACTCAAGAGGGGGAATAAGGTAGGTACATCGCAAAAGTAGCAAGCCTATGGTTTGCAGAGAGGTGCTAACAGTTGATGACAGAAGTTCGTAAAGGCTGACGTGTCGAAAAGGTCGTTCAAAGTAACAGGAAGCAATGTGCTACATCAGTTAAGTTCCCCACCACAATTCAGGGAAAGGATAGAGTAGGATGTGAAGTAGTGTAGGCATGAAAGAACCCCAATCTACATGTATTACATGTGTATATATAATTTTAACCCACAACCTCATCAAAGTAAATAATTCAAAGATTACATTTTGATCTAAAAAGAAATGGATTTCGTTAACCAAAGTAGGGCAGTAAGTTAGCTATGATAAAATTAAAATTGGTGGTAAGAATAAATTAATAAAATTTTAAAATAAAAGTAGAAATCTTGGATTTTAAATAAAAAAATCTAAGATGCGACCAAAAAATAATCTTTGAACTAGAAAGATCCTACTCTAAATATTCTGAAGCTAGTTTGCATGTTAACATAGAGTTGGAATGTTTAGAGTGGGCGTGACAATTACCTTTTTCTTTTTTTTCTGTCGCTCGTCCTCCGAGCTCGCGGAGTCGCTGTCCTGCGCCGCGTCTGAATCTGACGAACTCTCTGTTCCGGGTGACTTTGAGCGCTTCTTTTTTTTCTTCGACTCTAGCCTATGTAAATATACGTGAATAATTAGAATGTAATCTTACGAAACTTGAGCGGAAACTTAAAATAATAACAATTGGAAACGAAGGAACAATTGAATTCTGTTTTTTTTCAATTGCTTTGTAAAAAAGTAAGTACCCAGTAGGTAGCGATAAACAAAGGTCGTAAGATGTAAGTTAAAAGGTCACCAACATAGAATCTAGCAAGTAAACACTGGGAAGACAAGAACTGGAAAATATTTGGATAGACCTTGTAAACCATATTATTACCCCGCTAACTACTTATTTCACACCAAATTATTGTTTCAAAATGTGTTGCAGTGTACCATACCTACAAATGTAGTCCATTATCATTTTTCTTTCGCTGAAATTTCCAATAGACATGTAAGGCAAGGAGCTTTGAGACTAAAAAAACTAACAACCAAATTAATTAAAGTATACTTGCCTCTTTGACAGTTGTAGCACCTGTCTGAATTTAAATAGGTCTATGAGATACTTTTCCAGAGTTAAAAATAATAATATTAAAAAATACCTACATTTCTACCGTAATTAAAAATACATTTTAAATTAATGTACAAAAATAAAGTATTAGGTTCACAAAGAAATACGTACTTTTCTTTCTTATTTTTCTTTGACTTTTTCTTCTTCATCTTCTTCGCATCTGGCGAGGTACTGTAAAAAAGAAACTCTATGAACATTTTTACGCTAAATGAATACATGTCATTTTTCCTTTTTTTTCATAAGCTGAGTAGTAAAAGTAAATAATTTTAATTTATTATATACTAGCTGTGGCCACGGGCTTCGCTTCCCATGGGAATTTCGGGATAAAAACTATCCTATGTCCTTCCCCGAGTCTCATTCATACCAAATTTCATCCAAATCGGTTCAGTAGTTTAAGTGTGAAGAGGAAACAAACAAACAAATATACAAACTCACTTTCGCATTAATAATATTAAGTAGATAGTAGAATATTTTTATTCATAACCAAACTTTTGGTACCGACTTTCATTTTACACACAGCGTTTTAAAATTATTTGTCTGCTTACCTTCTTTTCTTTTTCTTCTTGGCGACGTGCTCCCGCTCCTCCCTCTCATGGCTGGGCGTCCTGACGAGCGGGTACCGCAGAGCGTGCTCCTTAGCCCTGCGCTCAGGGTCCAGGCTAGTGCCCTCCACGAACCGCGGCGAGATTCCGAACGCGTCTCGAAGTCGCGCGTTCTTCTCTTGCTGCGCTTCAGCGATAGCGTGCGTTTCTCGTACGCTGCGGAACGAAACGGGAATTCTAATATGGTGTTTTGACAGCTTAAGTGGCGCCAGTCATTTTGTTGTTAAGGTTAGACCGCACTTGGAAGCACTGAGCAAAACTAAGTTTTTCTGTTTATTAATGTTATTTTTCAGAAAAGGCATGGCAGTTTCGTACAAAGAAGGATAAGAAGGGCCGTAAACCCTCGCTCCCCAACTGCGCAGTATGGTCTAGTTCTGGTGAGAATATAATATTTCTTTTGAAGTAGTTGTAAACAAGTGTAATAATAATTAATGTTCATTGTTATTTTTGACATGACGTAAATAGGACAAGGCGAAATCTCTGTCAACAGGGCAACAGAAGATGACTATTTTTAACACATATTTACCTGAATAGCACCTAAGTGCGCTAAAATAGGGAAAGTAAAATAATTTAGAATCAGAACTTGAGTGCCGATGAGCATACATCTTGGAAAATTCATGTAACGCCTATTACAGATACGTAGTTAAGGTTTGACCGACTATGAAATCGTTTATAATCCAATTAACACAGTTACTTTGCGCTTGTAAGTTTTAATTAAACATTTGATATGTGGTTCTGTAACGATGTCGGATGGCGATAAGTAACAATCGATAAAGTGGGTGCACACCTGATGACGGACCGCATGGACTTCCTCTCCTCGTCATTGGAGAGACAGACCTGCAAATTGTCGTTAAAATTGCGATCCGGCTGCGAGCAGTTGCAGCGGCAACAGCACGAGTTGCGGAGCCCCTCGAGGATGGTTCGTATGGCGGGCTCGAGGCTGTCGGCCACCGTGGAGGGGCCTTGCTGCGACATGTTCGCGGGGACTAGACTCGACTCGGCGGTCGGGTCGTGAGAGGAGGCGCGCGGCCTGCGCTGCGGGCCCGTGAGCACGGCCTGGAAGGTACCTCGCCAGAGTCGTTCGAAAACGACGCGGTTGTTCGGATCGCGACGCGACGCCCTACCCCTTTGCATCTTAACCTACTTAATCTAATGGAAGACTTGGTTTTGTAAACTAGAATAAAGCTATATCATGGCGGCATTACCGCTGGAAGACTTGGATTGATCATGGGCGTGGGGCTACATGGCAGAGCGGCCGGCGGCGGGCCGGCGGCGCTACTGCCGGGCGCGGGACGCGGCGCCGCGCGCAGCCTGCGCAAACAGCGGAAATTCGCGACGCCTCTCAAAGGGGCTACTTACCCTCGCTCTTTGTGCTCAAATGACGGCGGGGAAACACGCTCGGTGCTCTTAAATTTGCCGCCGTAATAATGCCCTTCTTTAGCTCATTACGACGTTATTGATTTATGTTACTGAGTCAGCAAACGAAGTTTGTTTGTTGTACATTTTCGCTTTCTAATTAAAGATGATAGATTGGCCAACATTGTAAACAGTTTTTTCTTAAGTAGCAGAAAATTTTTATCTACTCAAATTTTGTGGAGTTACCACTCCATTACCTAATAATATGTTTGTGTATAGTAATGTTAAGAGTATGTTTCCAATTTATAAGAGAGTAGCGACCGCAGAAGTATTGTACTGATATATTTAATCCCATTCAAGTATGACAAGCAATACCTCATCACTAAAACCACCATCATTATACGATGTAGAGTATTGTAGAGGCTCTAAGACGAAGTATATTTCGTTCGTATTTCAATAATTGCGTTGTTTATACTTATTGCGATGTAGGCAGTAATTTTATTACCAATGTAATTCTTAAACATACATAGGTTAACATGGGCCAATGCAATGACATACCGAACATAAAACAAATATATAAGCCTCCACTGCGTCGGAAATAGCGTCTTGTTTCAAATTAATAGCCTTCCTAATGTGTATTACAGTAACCCATCAACATTATCACGCTGACCTTATCAGCTTAATCACGCGATCTGTGTACCGTGTCAGCGGGACGGGCAGCGTGATAATTAACAGGCAGGCCTGTGCCGTGCCAAAAAGTGCCGCGCCCAAACTGCCGCGAATGCTGCGATTTGTCACCAATGAACGCTATGCCTAGAATTAACGCTTTGACTAGAACAGATAGTAGCAGGGCTCTTCTTCAGCGTTAGCACGATGACTTCATCAGTCACCTCTGAAAACGCTGTCACAAGTTTATTTTCTAAGCATGTGAAAAATACCCACAGACTACATATTCGAACCGATGTGTGAAATTTATATCCATTATCTATTATTTGACAGGTAAATTAAAAACCCCTACGTTCAAGCGTTAACCCCCAATATAAACGGCTGAACTGATTTTCTTTAAACATAGCTAAGAACCGCCACAGGGAACATGCTTTCACGTAAAAAAAACCGCATCGAAATTGGTCCATCCGTTCGAGAGCTATGATGCCACAGACAGATACTGATAGACGTTGCACGATACAGATAGACTAATTAATTAGCGTTAAACTTATAAATAACACTCTTCTTTTTTGTTGGGGATAAAAAACATATTTAAGAATTTGTGAAATTAACCGACTGTTGGGCAAAATTTCCGCCATTGGCTTAACGCCATACTCTGATCAATCTATCTGATACATGTTAATAACTTGACCTTGACCGTTCATAATTTAGTTTTATTATTTTGCCGTTAGTCTCCGAAGTTCAAAATAGCTTTTATGACGCCGAGTTTCTATAATCTGCTGAGTTTCAGCCACGGGACGGAATACAATATGAAGTGAAACATGGTTTCAGCCCAATGTCAGTAGGTCAAAGTGCCACGGGACAAATAAATTCACGATGACGTCTCTGTATTATAATAACTCTGTGTCCGTGATTGCGCCTAAAGATAGTGGAAAGTGTTTCTGGCTCGCTCATTTCTGTTTTCATTTTGCTCTCTTTGCCAGGCTAAATAGAGGTGTGGACGGTGATCAATTGACCGGGCAGGTGGATCTTGTAAAGTTGATGGCGGCGCGATAACAGAATTATAGCGAGCTCTATACTTTATGGCATAGCGAGAATAAATCGCGAGTAAATAGGTTTTTTATCAAAATGTTTGAAGTATGTGAGAGTTATGGAACATGTGTAAACCCAGCATCAATAAGTTATATAGCGTTATTATTATTTTTTCTTCGTTTAGTAAATTCTTTAGTTACGAGGAACTTCCTCAATTTAATGCTACTCAATATTTTGCTTGTAAACATTTCTACGGTACATTTACATTAAAGCTTTCAGATTTTTTTACTATATGAATTACTGTTTGCAATTTAAAGTGAGAACTTTTGCGAAAAACGACCACTTTTGGCTAATGTGCGAAGAAAGGCCTCACGTCCTTACTTTTTTTTAAAATCATATCTCCGTTTCCTTTCGAATAATTTATTTGACCTGACAACTTGACAATTATGCCCTTTCAAAATTTTCCAAATCGGTCCATAAATTTTCGAATAATAGGTGAACAAATATACGTCGAATTAACAACCTCCTCATTTTTGGCAGTCGATTAAACATACTCTGACATCAATAAAATTTAAACGTGTCTCGTGAAAATTCAAAGCAAAACGTAAAGGCGCAAGTTTATAAATGAGACGTCAAATCTCGGTGGGATCAAAAGCGAGATGATGAGTTGGCAACTTCACTAGCAGTTACACGATTCAGTTATTGCAGAATTGTGTTTGGTCTAGTTCATAGTCAGGCAGATTCTAAAATACGCCTTACTACTCGTAAATAACAAATGTCTAATGATCAAACTGGTGATCAGGGAAATTTATGAATAAGGAAACTGACCAGTGAATCTGATACGTTCTCGTTTTGTCGTATCATCGTGATATTTCTAATCATACTTTTTAAAAAAACAAACAAAAGGGACTAAACACGTATTTATCCCTCATTGACGGGGTGAACACGCTCAGTGATGAATTGATGATGGAAGGTGTAGATGGAACATTAAGATAATCAAAGTAGTGAAGGGTTGGTGGCCACATCTGTATTTATTGAATGGGGACATAAAACAGATAAGTACTTATTAATATGGCTGAATATAATAAACATAATTTTTCAAAACTAAAAACCGACTTCACTCCCAAAGTACACGTCCGATTTTAATAAAATTTCTATGGGACCACGTGACAATCATGCCCTTTCAATCAAAAAAAGAATTTTCTACATTGGTTCAGGCGGCTTAGAATAATCATACATTAAAAAAAAGATTCCCACGAAATGATAACCTCTTCTTTTTTAATTCGGTTAAAATTTTAAGCATTAAATGAAATTTTAATGTGTACGTAATATTTGAAATAACAAGTAAGAAATAATTGTAGAAAAAGTAAAAAACAATTTCACTAAGTTTGATGCGATGCGAAATGACTAATTAGTATTCTGTCTATCAATCGAAATTCAAAAGGTAAATATCCTCTAGAATTTGAGTCACTAAACGAATGTTATTCTACTGGCTTTTTACTAATTATTCCTTTTTAATTTTAATTTACTTGTTTTATGTATTATTATTATTAAATGACATGTAATATGTTTTATGAATAAATAGCTCAGTAGCTTGACGGGAGTGTGCCTTACTACTTACTAGCGCTCTCACAAGTAAAGCGCCACAATTGGCATACAAATTTCTCCAGCTTCTCCGTATTTCGTATGGCAGTCGTCAAGCTATGCCCTAGACAGCTTGAACTGACACCAGTGTTGGCCACTTACACACACGAAAACAAACAATAAATATGATTATGATTATGTTTTTCCATACAAAAAAGCGTTCCGTTTAGTGACTTCGCATTACAAACATGGTACCCCAGTACGCCTACGCTTCGTCAGTACCGTTTAATATATTCTGTTTCTGACCAAAAGGTTTCTATCAAAAGTAAAGAAAAACAGGCGAGCTTGCCAATTAATTACCGTGCCATTTCAAACACAATAAAATTGGTTAGCAAAATAAAACATTTTTGGAGGATATATTGCTTATACTACTTGTACAGTACAGGCTAGCTAAAGATTTTCATTATTCTGCAACAGTTAATTATTTATAATTAACCGTTGCAGAAGATTATCGGTTGTACTACTTAAGTACTAGTACTTATTCAAATTCAAATATATCTTTATTACCATAGGATATTTATAATATCTTTTAATAATCGTCATTGTTTTGTTGCACACTTGTTAACGTCAAATAGTAACTCACAGCCAAGTTTACTACCGCTTCTGAAGCGCTAGTGCAGAAGAAGCGGTAACAAACTTGCACGACTCTGCAGCATTTTCTCCAAGGACGTCAACTCACAATTAAATTGTTAAAAAAAGTTCATGTCTATATTTTGTAGTTGTAGGTACTAAGTTTTTTGGAGAGATTTATCATTCTTCCAGCGAAGAAAAATCCTATCTATCAGAGACATTTGGGACGCTTGATAATAGTCACTGTGGGACGAATATGTCACCGAAAATATTCTTTTTGTAGCCCGAAATCCCTGCTTACAAAATAGGACCGTACTAACGATAATGGCAGTAGACTTGAGTAAGCTTTTTGTAACGTATGTTTTTATGTTTCCTTATTTTGTTGGGTGGTTGACGTTGCGGATGTTAAAAATCCGAATATCATCACTAATTCAAATAACATAGCTTTACTATATTGTTATATAATCTATATTATCTAAACTATTACAGAAACGAGTTACATTTTATAGAAGGATTAATTATTAAGCAATTACATATAGGTATTAAACATCAAAACAGTGGTCTACAAACGAAAAATCCGAATTTCGTTTCTACGCAGCTATTATTACTGTCCATACTGATATATATGTAATCAGTGTTAGGTACTATATATATATGAGGAAATGCAGAAAAGAGTCATACAAATCTATGGCGATTCATTATCAAGGGTCAGGCGAATCACTTTCCTGCAGTTTGACTCATATTTCGATGAGCTCCGTGGCGTAGTGGTTCACGTACACGTAATGGCCATCTGACTGCTAATAATTCTCTTAATATCATCATTATGCACATTGCATATTATAAAAGATACCTAGTATTCGTATAGAACTAATCCTATTAATATTATAAACGCGAAAGTTTGTAAGTATTGATGGATGGATGGATGTTTGTTCCTCTTTCACGTAAAGACTATATGGATTTTAATGAAACTTTACAATAATATAGCTTATACATCAGAAAAACGGGACCCTTTTTTTTGCATAATTTTTTGTCCTAATATGCTTTGGCATACTGCGTTTGGCATAAAATATTTTGTCATAATAGTTTTCAGGCATAAGTTGTTTTTTGGCAATTTGTTACGGCATAATGTTAATTCGCATAATCTCTTTAGGCGTAATAACTATAAGACTAATAATATTTAGGCATATTTTTAAAAATAACAGAAACAAAATTAAGTTATTTAAGTGTTTATTTTTAATTATCATGCAAAAAAAAATATGACCACCCAGAACAAATGTGAGGGCAAAAGGGAAGTTAGGTTTAAGTTTTTTTTTTATGATCACCTGGAACAACTGTGAGACCAGAAAGGAAGTTAGATTCAACTTATTAGCAATTAATAAACAATTTATATACAATAAATTAAAATGTTATGCTTAATCATTTTTATGCTTAAAGTAATGTTATGTCTTGATAAATTATGGTTTGATGACATTATGCTCACATCCTTTTATGCTTTAAAATGTTAAGGCTAAATAATGATTATGCTTAGGTACATTATGCTTAAAATTATTATGCATACTCCATTATGCGAAAGGACGTTATGCTTAAAAACGATTGTGCATTAAACCAGTATGCTATGTGACATTATAACTTAAATTTGTATGCATATAGATAGTGATCCCAGAAAAACACATAGGCTACAATTTATAAATATACTGCGCAGACGAAATCGCGGGCACAAGCTAGTTCTGAACTCCTGAGAGTCAATTCGCTACGTGACCAGGGTTTAATAAAGCTAGTAATACATATAGGTCATTAATAACCCGCTCTAAGGCGAGGAGGAATGGGTGAAACGGGTCTAATGGGTCTAATAGTGAGTAATACGCGTTCCTTGCTTGTAATGGGATCTCAATCTGTCTCAGCGCAGCTAGGCGAGCTTCCACATAAGAAGGAACAGGAAAGTAGCGCTTACTCTAGACCAAACTACACTTTTCCATACAAACGTAGTCGTAGTATGTTTTATTTCGAAATGACGTGTCCGATTTCAGCAAAATTTTGTAATTTTAATGAATATCATTGCACATATCTAGGCATATAACTGGTTTTATAATATAGTGTGTTTATATCAGTTTTGAACATCGGTATGGGACACTTCTACATCCTTAAATCCTTATATGTATTTTATTTCCAGTTCATAATTTTACATAATACTAGATAATTGCAATTTCTTTAAAATTACTTTATTGAAATCTAGACATGTGGTTTCAAAATAAAACGTTGTATGGAAAAGTCTAGGGTAAGGGGATTCTTAAGGGTTGGGCTACATGTGTCAGCATGGGGCTTAATTCCTAGTGGGTCAGGCATAGCATTTTGGGTCTTAAGGCACATTGCAGACAAAGCCCAGGACTGCAAGATGCAAAAGCCACATTTAGTGTGATGGTGGGCGCGAAGGAATAAGGAATCAAAATAGTGATGGATTGCTCGGATGATTTACAATTTCACCGATCGTGGTGTACGTCTCAGGTGAGTGGAATCTGCACTGGGTGGGAATTATCTGGTCCAAGCTTTTTCTTTTTTAGCATGGAAATAAAAGATGAAAATTAGAGTCCCTAATGAATATAATACTGCTATACTAAGCCCAACAGAAAGCGGTATCTCAAATACTCGCTTCCACTGAGATACTGATTTCGCCCTAGTGACGGCAGAATATATCACGAACTATAGTTTACGAACAAATGTTATTGTTAAATGCAGCGAATAATAGTTAGCCGGTTAAACGACACTAAACCGATGCAGTATAAAATCAAAACATATAGTTTCTCGTCATTGTGATTTTTATTTCATTCATGGAAGAACCAAAAGTATTTTCATTCCTTGGTCCTTCGAGCCGGATTTGAATTAGCGAACATCATCGCATTGTGCTTATTATTTCATTCACGGGAGAACCAAAAGTATTTGCATTTCTTGGTTCTTCTAGCCTGATTTCAATTAGCGAACATCACCGCATTGTGCTTTTTATTTCATTCACGGGAGAACCAAAAGTATTTGCATTCCTTGGTCCTTCTAGCCAGATTTAAATTAGTGAACATCATCGCATTGTGCTTTTTATTTCATTCACGGGAGAACCAAAAGTATTTGCATTTCTTGGTTCTTCTAGCCGGATTTAAATTAGCGAACATCAACGCATTGTGCTTTTTATTTCATTCACAGGAGAATCAAAAGTATTTGCATTCCTTGGTCCTTCGAGCCGGATTTGAATTAGCGACCAAGGAAATGAAAATTATTTCTACGCCAATCACGGCATAAATATCAAAATGCCGGGTCACAATCTATTTTAATCCTTTGGCAACATAACACGAACCACAGCCAGTGAAGTAGTGGGGTGCCCCGAGCGACATATTAAAATCCTGCCTCCCTCGCAACACCCCTGCCGACGTCACCGTCGATCGATATGCACCCCACATATAAAAACATTTGCCACACTTTACATTACTACTTTCATTCTTCCTTTGACTTGAAGAGTTCTTTGTTAACCTTTATTGGATACATAGTTCCGGGTTGTTGTTGGAAGGATGATATTGATATATTTTATAGCAATTTTCGCACATAATGTGTTCAGACATATTTGCAAATATGATATATACTTATTTGTATATAAGTTAACACTTTCATTTTAACGCATTCCCATTGCTTTTCAATTAATTGCAACCTCATAATTGTAATATATGTTACTCGTATAAAATATAAGTTATAATAAAAAGGTATGTATGTGCAATTATAAAAACATACAGGGTGACCGACCATGATACTAAACTACCTACTTACCAAAAACAAATAACGAAAAATAATCGACGACCTACCTATACAAATAGTTTTTTTTAATTTGTAATCACTTTTATACAAAAAGTAGTTCACTAACATGAACAGACTTCCTTCGGTAAAAAGTCACCGTATATATTTGTGATCTGTATATTTTATATTTATGAAGTAGGAATATATAAATATTATACATATAACGCGTATAACGTCGAGGTTACCGTGGGGAAGTTATAATTAATGTATTGTTGTGATTTGTTTATAAATAATGGTGCGTGTTTAGGCCAGGTCGACGTGTCACCCGCTTTCATGGAATTACGTCATACATAGGCGATTTGATTTGCATTTATCTTTCCCTGCATACCAATTTGACATCTGGCCGCAAAGCAATTATTTTCAGAACCGTAGAAAATGGCTGAAAGATTGCAAAATTAATTAACCACTTAATTAATTGCTTATTGAAGTGACTTAGCCACATCACAGTAATATTATTAAGGCAAAACTCCCATGCTGGTCTGGGAGAAATAAAAAAAACTTAGAATGTACCAGCTGCTTCTCTTCCCACGCAGATCGTAAAAGCCGATCGAGGGAATGGGCAAAAATGCAAATCATGTTAACAGGCGATGCGGCTAGCAACCCATCACTGTATTGATTGCTTTTCCATCTTCTCGCCCACCATGACGCTTAAAGTGGCTTTTGGGTCTTGCGGCCCTGGGCTCTGCATAGAACCGCAAGACCCAAAATGCTCTGTCTGCCCCATTAGGGATAAAGACGTGATAGTATGTATGTATGTATGTAAAAGTTTGTGTGTGTTTGTTACTTTTTCACGCGCTGGACTTATTTGATACAATTTGGCAGCCTGGATGAACACATAGACTACTTTAACAGCGTAACAACTAGTTTATAAATAAAACACATTTCAAAGAATATATTAAAGCTATGCAAAACGTAGTTGGTTTTACTGATGACCAGTTATTAACGTTATCCTGATAATCGGTAAAAGACTGTATGATAACTATTGCCTCATAAAAACATTAGAATTCAGATTGCTGTTCATTGTTCATAAAGGGTTCGTAAAATAACGCATCGCATAGTTTTGTTTGGGACGTATCAAATAGATTATCGATACCACTACGAAATGTATCCTGAGCTAAATAAGGTTTCCTATGAGAGCTACTCCGTTTTCAGGCAGCAAAAGCCTAGAGTTTTCAATTACATACTTAATCGAGGATTATAACGCCAAAGACACAGTCAAAGTAAAAAAAAATATAAGGCAGGATAGATTTATCTCTTATTGATATCGTCATTTTTTTTAAATATTATTTTAGTGCAAAAGCTAAAAACAATTACTAGCGTTTTGGAACAATACTGCTGGGAAGATTACGCCGAAAGAAGCCCAGTTCAGTATAGGTCTCTACCCAGCCTGATGGGCTATTTGTATCTTATATCTTCATGCGATTACAGTTTCGCCTACCACACTTCGCTTTAGATGGTAATTAAATCGCACGGTACGTATCTAATGGATTCTGCAGATCTATCCATGATGTCCAATGAACATTGTACACCTAACACTGAACTTTGTTTTATTTAATAACAATAACAATGTGGCGCTTCTACAAGTATCAAACTATAGCCAGACCATATTACATCAAAGCAAAAGTCATTACAACAAAATAAAAGTCTTAGGTATAATAACCAAAAAAAACCATTTACATTGTTGGCCATTTTTATCAAAATTGTACCAAATTCGTGCAACACCAAAAATATTATGTCGACTTTCCTCACGAAGTTCGAATAAAGAGCCGACCTTCACGAAAATTCGCAACTATCGACACGAGGCAACTTAACCGAACTTAAATTAGATAAGACAAGTTATGAATAAGTAATACTTACGCGACCCTCCCGAATTCGTCCCTGGGCACGTCCTTGTCTGCGCCTCCTGTCTCCGAGAGTTTCGCCCTGAATGCGGCCACTCGAGCCGCAATCTCCTCCTTGGGCAACCTGCGCAGCCACACCAAAGACACACTCATTAATTAAAATTAAAAAACAGAAGCTATTTGAATTAAGAATTGCGCGCGTTCGGCCGCGCGAATTATCTCATGCACGCGGACTGCACTGTATGAACAAGTGAATTGTAATGAGTAAAATAATAACAACTGAATGAAACTGCCGCTCGGCGTCCCACCTGAACCTACCAATGCATGATACGCGCGCTGTAATCGTGTAGAATTACTTTAGGAAAACAATAAAACGGCGATAAGACGTTCTCAACGCGCCGCACAACACTGAAATGGAGTTGGGTCGTACGCATGTACGTTAGGGGTGCGCCGGGAGCCCTATTCGCGCTCTGCTGCATTATTGATTTGACTCCGGCGCAACAAGGGCCACTGCCCCTAAACGAGGGTGCGGAACGATCGACATAATGTTCTTTTCAGGGGGTCCTTTTCTATTATACAAGAAAAAAAAACAAAGGGCATTTTATTAGGTAGTAAATCGATAGCGACACGTGACTCCACGTACATAAAGTGAATGGCGATAAACATACTCTACAGGTTGCTTTTTGATGCCTTTTAATAAAATCTCGATAGTACGATTTCGCAATTTGAACGGTAATTTTATGTGTAGTATAGTAATAACCGTTTCAAACGTTACAAATAAATATATTACATTGTAGTAATGCTGATACCTAATTGTCATTATCAGAAACGGTGCCAGAATTTTATATGTACTAGTACCTACATATTCTGTGGCTGAAAGGCTAATTACCTCAACTCACTGTTATAAGTATAACGGGACTTACCGCGATTAATATCGTTTTTTGCCAGGCATTTCGACGAACCTTCTAGTAGTCCCGTAATACTATATGAGTCCTTGTGACCGCGAAACTTTAAATTATATACCTCGACTCAGAAGTGAGGTCACAGAATAAATACTACCTTAGATGTTTCTTTTCGAAATCGAAACAGAAGTTAAATTGATAGAGAGCCGAGGGCATTTAGAGATTACGTCTTGTATAGATTGATCTCGCGGTCTTGCGCATTCTCAATATCTAGGTTTGGTCATCTTAATAAAAAAATAGTCATTTGAAAAATTATTTCTATTAGTTCTAGCAACTAGCAGTTATTTCATTCACACTGATCGGTGAGAAAAGGATATGTGGACGTCATAAAAGCCGATTCAGGAAAGGGACAAAAATGCAAATCATGCTAATGTGCCATCACTTTGATTAATAAGATGGTGGAAAACCTCACCATTACCCTAAAAGTGGTTTTTGGATCTTGATGCAGCCCTGGGCTCTGTCTGCTGTGCCGCAGGACTCAAAATGCTGTCTGTCCCATTTAAAATCCATACTTCCATACTAATATATAAAGCTGAAGAGTTTGTTTGTTTGTTTGTTTGTTTGAACGCGCAAATCTCAGAAACCACTGGTCCGATTTTAAAAATTCTTTCGGTATTAGATAGGTCGTTTATCGAGGAAGGCTATAGGCTATATAGCATCACGCCCGCGACTTCACTCGCGTGGTTAACGCGGGCGAAGCCGCGCGCTTCCTTTAGTGAATAATGAATTCGAATAGGGACACATTAAATAGATAACGACCTGTGTATGCATATTTGCTACCGATTTAGATAACACGTGGAACCTCAAAAATGTTATTGCAGGCTTATAAATAAATTTTATTAAGGACGCATAATTGGTCAGATCAAGGGATTCTTACGCCATACAAAATGATAAAACGAATGGATGGATTAACGCCAATGCGTTTAATATCTGGCCACACGCCAGCCGCCGCAATAGTTGTAACTTCGATCATTTCATTTGATACAGACATTATATGTACCCGATTAATTAGTAAAGCCTAGTCTAACACTTATATTTTTAAAAAAAATTACAACCTTTTGCTTTTTTTTTTTATATTATAAGTCGGCAAACGAGCAAGCTTAACCTATTTTAGTTAAAACGCTTTTGTCCCTTTGCCTATTTTCATTATTTGACATAGAAAGAACGTGACGGAAAATATTAACTAAAATGGGTTTGTTTGTTCATAAGAAAGAACACAGATACAAATCAGAAAAGTAAACATATACAAAGGCGGACTTATCCCGTATAGGGATCTTTTCCAGTCAGTTGGTTTTTGCAAACCTTTGTATTTTTTTATGAATAATAGGGTAAATGTCCAGTCTTATTGTCATTATTATTTTCAATTAAAAGTAGTTACAACTTACGTTTGTTATTTCCTAATCCGACAAAAGTAAAAAATATTTCTGTTAAGTTACTAAATAACATTATTGGCCAAGTGCGTGTCGGGCCACGCGCAGTGTAGGGTTCCGTAGTTGTAAATGCCAACTTTGAGTTTATGCCACTAAAACGTCTAAGTGTCTATTGAATTTTCTTTTTCGAGTACATTTTATGAGTTGATAGCCTATAACTTTTTAATTTGTTAACCCTACTTAGCTCTGATAGTTTTCCTATAAACTACATTATATAAACTATAGCTGTGATTTTTTTCACGTGTCCATATACATATAACCGTTTAGCAGATAGATGGGGGGGACACGTGACTTTAACAAAAAATTTCACTTTAAACCTAAATATTTCAGACACGGATCCCTAAACCGAAAAATGGTGTTCACAAGCTCACAATATTTTTGTAAGACCTATTCAACGATACCCCACACAATGTGTTTGTAGATAAAAAAAATATTGACTTCCTCTTTACTTGTATGGCAACCACCCTAAAAAATAAATTGTTTCCATATTTTATTTTACGACTTTTTGGCCATGATTGATATACATATCCATGCCAAATTACAGCTTTCTAGTACTTATAGTTTCTGAGTAGGACCGCGAACTGACAGACAGACAGACAGACAGACATGGCGAAACTATAAGGGTTCCTTGTTTTCTCCGAAACCCTAACAAGACGCGGAACCCTTAAACGAAAATTTGGATGCGCGAGGAAAATTAAACCATAATCTTAATATAGAATTCAAACATACGTACACACATATTTACAAAGATCAACTACCTACTATATTAATGTTAAAAAAAATTAATAGGACTGGGTCAAAATATTTTTATAGGCTGTCAACTAGATTATCCAGATATAAAGGACCCATATTTTTTTGTTTAGAAAAGTAGTAAAAATTCAAAAAGATCTTCGAAGGTTCGGGTGATTTGTGTCGCCTTTGGTTAAAACTCGTCGCTGATCGTGACGTCACGCAATATTTAAATGCGCTGTATCTTAGTCATTGCTAATTAGAGCAAAGAAAACATACGTATACCATAGTTTTTAATAATCTATCTTATGAGCCAAAAAAGTTTTTTTAAGTCTACATCCGTTTTCTATGCATCCATTGCTCACATCTAGCGAGAGCTTGCAACTATATTTTTTGAGGAAAATGGAAAGGTATGATAGCAATTATTCGGATTCGTCGCTTTTTGTCAGAAACGCAACTGGTCAGATACTCATTTCGTCAGAAAAGGCATGTTGACAGAAACGCATCTCGTCAGATTTGAAACTCGTCAAAAACGCAACTCGACACACACGCAACTTGACAGATGCGCGTCTCGACTCGACAGTAAAATTTCAAAGATCTTAGAGCACTACGTGCAGCAGCAGTTAATGGAACATCTCACAAAGAACAACCTTTTAAGTCCATATCAGTCTGGCTTTAGAGCTGGACATAGCACCACAACTGCGCTAGTCAAGATCACAGACGACATACGCTATAATATCGAGAATCAACAGCTGACTGTACTGACTCTTCTAGATTTTTCTAATGCCTTCAATGCAGTTGATTTTGATATCCTGCTCGGTTTTCTTAGAATACTAAATTTCTCTGAATCCTCTTTAACTTGGTTCAGCTCCTACTTACAGGGTCGCCAGCAGTTGGTAAAGATCGATCGGCATAAGTCTGACTGGTGTGAACTTGCTGCGGGCGTTCCTCAAGGAGGAGTACTTTCCCCGGTTCTGTTCTCTATTTTTATAGACAGTATTACTTCTCTTCTTACTTCTTCCTGTCACTTATATGCAGATGACCTGCAAATCTATGCAGCCGCCCCTTTCGACAATCTTCATCACGCTATCAGCGTAATTAATTCTGACCTTGCTGCTATAGCAAATTGGTCCCATAGTTTCGGGCTTACGGTCAACGCAGACAAATCCCAGGCAATTATTGTCGGCAGTCCCTATTTCATCAGCAAAGTCCACAACTCCACTTTACCCAGCATTCAGTTTGACGGTAACATCATTCCTTTCACATCGACTGTAAAAAACCTAGGAATAACGCTTGACGAAACCCTGTGTTGGGCTCCTCAAATCAACGAAGTGAGTCGGAAGTTATTTATTGCTCTTCACTCCCTGAGAAGACTACAACATTTTCTGCCTACAAATACAAAAGCAATGTTAGCCCGCTCACTCTTGATTCCTATTTTAGATTATGCTGATGTCGCGTATTTGGATCCTACCGAGGAACTATTAGATAAATTGGAACGCCTGCAAAACGTCTGCATCAGGTATGTTTATAGCTTACGAAAGTTCGACCATATATCTGAATACCGTGATAAACTGAACTGGTTCCCAATCCGAATTCGTCGTAACTACCACATTCTCTCTCTTCTTTTCAATGCTCTCTTCAATCCTGCCTGTCCTAATTACCTTCGTGATAAATTTTCCTTTCGGCAAATCGACATCCGCCTTCGCTCAGCTGATAATATTCTCTTATATATACCTCCTCATTCTTCGCAGTCTTACTCTAAATCTTTCTCTGTGATGGCAGCACACCTTTGGAATTCGCTCCCTTTAGATACTAAAATGGCATCGTCCTTGGGCTCCTTTAAGAATAAAATTTTAAATTTCTTTTCGGAATCCTAAGTTACTTCGAGCTACCTAATTACTTTTTATTTTAAATAGTTTATTTTATGTATTTATATATATATATATATATATATATATGTATTCTTATATGTAAGTTTATCATAGTTGTATTTGTGTAGTTTACATACCTGTATATATTTTTTTTGTGCAGTACCTTTCTGTAAATTTAAATTGTACTACTTCTACCCCAAACGCTTAATAAGTAAACATTCCTCTCAATTACTGGCCGGTTGACTGGAAGAGATCCCTATACGGGATAAGTCCGCCGTTGTATGTTTACTTTTCTGATTTGTATCTGTGTTCTTTCTTGTGTACAATAAAGCTTTATAAACAAACAAACAAACAAATAAAATTAAAAAGCTTGTGTTCATATATGCAACTAGTAAAATGAAGTAATTTTATGTTCCATTGATTAAATTTTTTGATCATTACTTTATTTTATCTTGAAATGCGTTTCTGAAAAGTTGCATATCTGTCGAGTTGCGTATTTGACAAGTTGCGAGTCTATCATGAGAGATGACGAGATGCTTATTTGACCAGTTTAGTTTCTGACGAAAAGCGACGAGCGCCCAACTTGTGGAAAAGTACCTTTAAGAAGAAATTTAATTCTGATTCTTTCTGTCTTCGAATAATTGGTAAAAAAACATTAAAAAAAAGATTCCTGCGAATTAATAATCTGCTCCTTTTTGAAAGCCGATAAAAATGCACTGTCCTACTTAGTGACAATTCACACTAAATTAATATCTAACAGTACAAGCTTTACATAGTTTGATGCTAATGTAGTCTCTCTGCCATTTAAAAGTTGTAAATATTATTATTTGCTAGGGTAAACCTTGACTTTCAAGCGATAAACTTGAAAGTCAGTGTTTTCCCTAGCAAATAATAGTTTGTGCAATGGATTTAAGTGGTATCAGTAGTTCCACTGCTCATCACTAGATGGCTGTCTTGGCAGTCGGGTTTATTTTTTAAATTTGCCTAGCAAATAAACTTGTTAAAAGCTTTAATTTAGTTTCACATGTACCATTGTCTGTCTGTCTGTCTGTAAATAGGGTGGAATATTACAATTAATCACCTTTTTTATTTAGGCATTAGCCTTCTGTTGCAAATGGTAGTCTGCATGTCTTGATATACAAAGGCCTCTTTTAGCATGTATATAAGTATATATTTCCTTAGTTGTTTTATTTGCTTGAGATGGTCTATTGGACGGTCCTGTGGTCCTAGCCAAGTTGCATTACCCTTCATTGCGCAATACATAAATACAGGACATAATCTTATAACAGAGGAAATATGCAAAAACAAATCCCCATGTTGCATGAAAATCATGTATAAGACTGATATGTTAAGTCTTACTTGAACAGATTAGATATAAGGCTAAGATGGATGGCATGTAATATTATAAAAATATATAATAATAACTAAATATTTTGACACTGTTGTCTAAACCAATCAAAATTAGTCGGCCTTTTAAGACTACACTATGTGAGTAAAACTGTGTAATAATATTTAGTTAGGATGGCATGTTCTATTTCCAGTGATAGAATGTGAAGCTTTGTCAAATTGATGTACGATACCTATTGAAATATAAATTTTTGTAGCCATGATTTTGTATACTTAAATTTTTAAATATTATCGGCACGAAAAAGTGACTGCATATTCAACAAATAATGTTACATCACTGGACCTTGTTATCAATTTCGATTTTAGTAATATGCTTACCCTTGCTCCTCAAGAGTGTCTTCCAGCTCGGCACATTTCACTTCCATCTTCCTCTTCCTCTCATGGTCCAAGATTTCCCGGTTCGGCTGTTTGTTAGAAGCGGAGTCCAATTTTGCTATTTCCTCTTCAGTGCGGTAGTTCACCGAATCTTTGGTTTTTCTTACTACTGCCCAATTTCTTTGCACATATCCATTAGTTCCAGAGCCACGCGGCGTCGTCAATCCGATGCCGTTATACATTTTGCTGGTATATTTACCTAAAAATCATACTGAAATCAATTTCAGGCTAGAGCCGAAGGCGCAATAAAATATAATTATCAAACGATATTATTATAAGACGCCATACGGCCGTTTTTATGTTATGATAAAAGAACAGTAAATATTGATCACATTTAGATATTTTCTTACCATTTATAAATTGAGCACGTCGATATTATATTTTGCTCAGACAACACACGTCCATCTTGGTTTGGTTTTTGACAGATTCTGCAATTTTTTTAATAAATGTAGTGAAGTGTTGTACTATGATCGATTCGAAAATTCACAATCACAAATAATCGATCGATTTAACCAAACTAAAGAGTAATTCTGAGTCTATGTAGTCATGTAGTTAGAGATGGGCATCTACCCGGGTATTTACCCACGCTTGGGTATTTACCCGATATGCACCGGGTATATACCCGTATCTACCCGTTTGGGTGGGTAGATTGGAATATTTATTTAAAAAATTGTGTGAGTCAACTATTTATGTGTAGAAATGTACAAAAAGGTTATATAATGTATAAAACAATGAATATCTCTAAAAGAAAAAATATCATAGATTAAAATCACTGATGCTTTCCATATAAAATATACACATGCCATCTTATTTGTTATCTGATTACTTATTTTTGATGAGGTTGTATTTCTGTGTCTATGTTTAGTCTATTGCTTATGTATCTAGGCAACCGTGGTTTTGTTATCTTGAAATAAAAACTAGAAAAGAATGGTTGTTTTATAAACTGGATTTATTAATATTTATTAGGAATATGGAGTATTCCATGTGCTAATAGTAATTTAACAGGTTATGGGCCGCCCCATATTCCTTTTTTCGGTTTAAGATTTGTTTTTATAGCTTACAATAAAAAGCAAAATGGCTCTAATGAAGGTTCAGGAAGTGATAGCTAAGTTGGAAGAAGGAGATAATTTTCATAATTGGAAATTTCGGGTGGAATTATTTTTGGAGGCCAAGGGTCTCAGTGATATATTGAAAATTTCTGAGATAAAAGATGAAAATAAAAGAAGAGATGCGGAAGTTCGTTCAATTGTTGTGCAGTGCATAGGAGACAGGTATTTGAGTGCTGTTAGGGAATGCAAAAGTGCGATGGAAATGATGAATGCACTAGAAAACACATTCGTGAGGAAAAGTGTTATGAATAAATATAATTTAAAAAAGAAGTTGATTAATTTGAAATGTGACAGTAACGAAAAATTACAAGATTTTTTCTTGAAATTTGACAAGTTAATAAACGACAATGAAAATATTTTAAGAATGGATGAATCTGATAAAGTTGTCCATTTATTACTAGCTTTACCAGAAAAGTTTGACAATGTTACAACAGCTTTAGAAGCAATGAATGAAGATTTAACTCTAGAGAAAACGAAAAGGACATTACTTGATGCAGAAATAAGATTGGATACCTTGGTTTTAGAAAAACGTGAAAATGCATTCAATTTAGAATGTTGGAATTGCAAAGAAAAGGGACACAAATCTATATATTGTCGCAAAACTTTTCCTAATAGGCAGGATTATAATCTCCAGCGAGAAATTCCCATACGAGGCAGTGAATTTCATAGACGTGGTCGAGGCAGATTTCAAAGCCGTGGTCGTGGTGGTATCTTTAGAGCAACGACATCAAGGGATAACGCAATAATAGGTGACGAAGAAGCAACAAAGGATGAAATGGGTTGTATGATTGATGAAGAATTCAGTTTAAATTGTAAGGAGTTTTTTGATCGTTCAATTTCTTTTGTGGTAGACTCAGGTGCATCACAAAACTTTATTTCAGATGTTTATGTACATTTTATGACAAACGTAACGAAATTAGAATATCCTATAAAAATAAACACAGCTAATGGTGACAAGTTAATTGCTTACCATAGTGGAAAGTTATTGGTCAAATTTGGAAATACTAAGATAACTATTCAAGGACTCATTGTACCGAATTTAGTTTATAATTTACTTTCTGTGAGAAAGCTACTAGAAAACCCGAACGAAATAGTATTTAAAAGAGGATACGCAAAGATAACATTTTTTGAAGGTTCTGTTATATGGGCGTACAATAATGAGAAATTGTATATTTTACAGGGTAAAATTATAGCAGTTAATGAAGATGCAGCTTTATATTCAGATGTTGGCAAGTTATGGCACAGACGTTTAGGCCATACTAGTAGTAAAACATTGCAAAGACTACAGCTACCAGCTTACAATAAAATATGTGATGTATGTATGAAAGGTAAGGCAACCAGGTTACCATTTAAATCACTAGAACAACCGAGGTCACACCAAGTTTTAGAACTTATACATAGTGATATAGCGGGTCCATCCAATATTTCAACAATACAGGGTGAAATTTACTTTCAAACAATAATTGATGATTACTCTCACTTTTGTGTAGTCTTCTTGTTAAAGCGTAAAGCTGAAGCAGCTGAAAATATAATTAAATATATTCAACGATATGAGAATGAATTAGAAAAATCTGTGAAACGGATTAGGTGTGATAATGGTGGTGAATATAGTTGCAATCAATTGAAGCAGTTTTGCGAAATGAAAGGTATAGTAATAGAATATAGTTTACCGTATTCGCCAGCAAGCAATGGTGTTGCAGAACGAATGAATAGGAGTTTATATAATAAGGCAAGGGTTATGCTTATTGAAACTAAACTACCAAAGAATTTGTGGGGTGAAGCTATAAAATGTGCGGCTTATCAGCTTAATCGTTGTACATCTGCAGCTATCAACTTTAAAACTCCGTGTGAAGTGCTTTATGGGACAAGAGATTTAAGCAAACTTCGTGCATTTGGTGCAAAAGCGTGGGCTTATATTTTACCAAAATCAGATAAATTTTCAGAAAGAGCTTGTCAGTGCAGAATGGTAGGATATGCAAGGACTGGATATAATTTATGGGATCCTAAGGAAAATAAAATAATTGTGTCACGAGATGTAAGATTTGATGAAAATGATATTATATATAATGAAAGCAACAAAATGATATATGACGCGCAAAGAGTTATAATTTCAGAAACAAGTATAAATAATGAGCTTAATGCAGAAACAGGCAATAACAATGAAGATAATGTGATGGAACCCGAAGAAATATTTGAAGATTGTACTAATGAAGATATAATTGAAAGAAATGATACTATAAATGAAAACGTTATAAGAACGAGAAGTGGAAGAATAGTTAGGCCCCCGAAAAGGTTAGAAGACTATGAAACACACGTAGCTTACTGGTTATGTACAGGTGATCCAGGTTCTTATAAAGAGGCAGTCGAAAGGGGTCAAAAATGGCAAGAAGCAATAACTAAAGAATTAAATTCCTTGAAATGTTTGGAAACATGGGAAAAGACAGTGTTACCAAAGGACAAAAAAGCTATAGATACAAAATGGGTATTTACTACAAAGAAAGATGGGACAAAAAAGGCTAGGTTGGTAGCAAAGGGATTTCAAGAAGAAACTCTATTTAATGTATATTCGCCAGTAGCTCGTATGCCTACAATTCGTATGATGCTTAGTCAAGCAGTACAAAATGAAATGTATATGAAACAACTGGATGTACCAACGGCATTTCTAAATGGCTTTCTTAAAGAAGATGTATACATAAAACCACCTCAAGGTGTTGATATTGAAAAAGGCTTTGTACTGAAGCTAAAAAGATCCCTCTATGGGTTAAAACAAGCCCCAAAGTGCTGGAATGAAAGATTTCATACCTTTTTGGTTGAAAAAGGATTTGTTCAATCAAAGCATGATTTTTGTTTGTATATTTCGGAGGGTGTATTTTTACTAGTTTACGTTGACGATATTATTTTAATGTCAAAAGATATTTCAAACTTGAATGAAGTGTAAGAACTTTTAAAAAATGAATTTAATGTGAAGGATCTTGGGGAAGTAAGTACATATTTAGGACTTAATATTGTGAGGACCAAAGAACAAGTTTTAATTAATCAGGAATCGGCAATAGATAGGTTGCTTGAAAAATTTAATATGACAGATTGCAAAGGTGCTGAAACACCAATGGAAGTAAATTTCACAAATAATGACATGGAACCAATTGTCTTAGATGTACCTTATCGTGAACTTATAGGTTGTTTATTATATTTAGCTACTTCCAGCAGACCGGATATTTGTTTTTCAGTGTCATTTTTAAGTAGATATTTGGATAAACCTACTATATCTCTGTGGAAAGCTGCTAAGCGTGTATTACGTTACTTAAAACAAACGAAATCAAAATCTCTAATATATAAACGTGATGGTAATAATTGTCTGTTAGTTGGTTATACTGATGCTGACTGGGCTGGGGATAAAATGGATAGAAAAAGTGTAAGTGGAGCATTAGTCTATTACAAAAATAATTTATTGTCCTGGTTCTGTAAGAAACAAAATGTTGTCGCCTTATCAACAGCCGAAGCTGAATATATAGCTGCTGCTTTTGCTTCAACAGAGTTAGTTTATTTAAAAGGTTTATTACAGGACTTTACATGTCCATCAGATTCAATTTTAAATGTTGATAATCAAAGTGCTATCAAACTGATGGAATCTAATGAAAATAGCAAGAGATCAAAGCATATTGATATAAAATATCATTATGTTAAAGATTTGGTTAATAAAAAAGAAATTATTGTAAAATATGTGAACACAAATGAAAATGTGGCAGATATTTTAACTAAAGCTTTAGGCAAACTAAAACATAATTATTTCATGGAAAAACTTGGTTTTAATTGATAATTTAAATAACTTTAGTATTTTTAGATATACTGAATGCTAGGTAATGTTACAAGACAAATAATTTGTTTTTGTTGTTTAATTTGAAATATATATTAGACACAATAAGTAGTTATATTTTATTGTTTTGTAAAATCTGTATTTTTGTTACAAAATTGTGGGGAATTATTTTTTATTTTCTGTAAATTTGTAGGTTTGTTAGTTTGCATTGTTTAAAGACTATGTTTGCATTAATTGTTATAATATTCTTGCAATTCTTATTTTTAATAGAAAATTAGAATTGAGGGGGGATGATGAGGTTGTATTTCTGTGTCTATGTTTAGTCTATTGCTTATGTATCTAGGCAACCGTGGTTTTGTTATCTTGAAATAAAAACTAGAAAAGAATGGTTGTTTTATAAACTGGATTTATTAATATTTATTAGGAATATGGAGTATTCCATGTGCTAATAGTAATTTAACAATTTTAACATATAATTAGGTCTACTTACGTTTGCCAGCAAAAAATGTAAACATAGACCTGTCAATTTGTATGATTCCATACAACGGATAGATACGGGTAAATACCCGGCATACTATTTTGTGGAAAATGTTATAACAAGTTGATGGGGGATCGAAGAACTCATCTATACGAATATCTTTTGTTTCGAGACCAACCGCTAAATCAGTAGTTTTGGCTCTTGGATAAGCAGTCAAAGATACCTACTCTCTATACATGTATGAGGGTGCTCGTATATTGACATCGCATTTGATCTCTGATTGCTCATTTTAACTTCTTATTAGGTCTACTTACGTTTGCCAGCAAAAAGTGTAATCTTAGACCTGTTAATTTGTATGTTTCCATACAACGGGTAGATACGGGTAAATACCCGTCATACTATTTTGTGGGAAATGTTATGACAAGTTGATGGGGTATCGAAGAACTCGTCTAAACGAATATCTTTTGTTCCGAGACCAACCCCGAAATCAGTAGTTTTGGCTCTTAAATTAGCAGTCAAAGATACCTAATCTCTACACATGTATGAGGGTGCTCGTATATTGACATCGCATTTGATGTCTGATTGCACATTTTAACATCTAGTTAGGTCTACAAATATTTGCCAGCAAAAAATATAAAGTTAGACCTGTCAATTTGTATGTTCCCATACAACGGGTAGATACGGGTAAATACCCGGCATACTATTTTGTGGGAAATGTTATGACAAATTGATGGGGGATCGAAGAACTCATCTAAACGTATATCTTTTGTTCCGGGACCAACCCCGAAATCAGTAGTTTTGGCTCTTAAATTAGCAGTCAAAGATACCTAATCTCTATACATGTATGAGGGTGCTCGTATATTGACATCGCATTTGATGTCTGATTGCACATTTTAACATCTAGTTAGGTCTACAAATATTTGCCAGCAAAAAATATAAAGTTAGACCTGTCAATTTGTATGTTCCCATACAACGGGTAGATACGGGTAAATACCCGGCATACTATTTTGTGGGAAATGTTATGACAAGTTGATGGGGGATCGAAGAACTCGTCTAAACGAATATCTTTTGTTCCGAGACCAACCCCGAAATCAGTAGTTTTGGCTCTTAAATTAGCAGTCAAAGATACCTAATCTCTATACTTGTATGAGTGTGCTCGTATATTGACATCGCATTTGATGTCTGATTGCACATTTTAACATTTAGTTAGGTCTACAAATATTTGCCAGCAAAAAATATAAAGTTAGACCTGTCAATTTGTATGTTCCCATACAACGGGTAGATACGGGTAAATACCCGGCATACTATTTTGTGGGAAATGTTATGACAAGTTGATTGGGGATCGAAGAACTCGTCTAAACGAATATCTTTTGTTCCGAGACCAACCCCGAAATCAGTAGTTTTGGCTCTTAAATTAGCAGTCAAAGATACCTAATCTCTATACATGTATGAGGGTGCTCTTATATTGACATCGCATTTGATGTCTGATTGCACATTTTAACATCTAGTTAGGTCTACAAATATTTGCCAACAAAAAGTGTAATCTTAGACCTGTTAATTTGTATGTTTCCATACAACGGGTAGATACGGGTAAATACCCGGCATACTATTTTGTGGGAAATGTTATGACAAGTTGATGGAGGATCGAAGAACTCGTCTAAAAGAATATCTTTTGTTTCGAGACCAACCCCGAAATCAGTAGTTTTGGCTCTTAAATTAGCAGTCAAAGATACCTAATCACTATACATGTATGAGGGTGCTCGTATATTGACATCGCATTTGATGTCTGATTGCACATTTTAACATCTAGTTAGGTCTACCAATATTTGCCAGCAAAAAATATAAAGTTAGACCTGTCAATTTGTATGTTCCCATACAACGGGTAGATACGGGTAAATACCCGGCATACTATTTTGTGGGAAATGTTATGACAAGTTGATGGGGGATCAAAGAACTCGTCTAAACGAATAATTTTTGTTCCGAGACTAACCCCGAAATCAGTAGTTTTGGCTCTTAAATTAGCAGTCAAAAATACCTAATCTTTATACATGTATGAGGGTGCTCGTATATTGACATCGCATTTGATGTCTGATTGCACATTTTAACATCTAGTTAGGTCTACAAATATTTGCAGGCAAAAAATATAAAGTTAGAATTGTCAATTTGTATGTTCCCATACAACGGGTTGATACGGGTAAATACCCGGCATACTATTTTGTGGGAAATGTTATGACAAGTTAATGGGGGATCGAAGAACTCATCTAAATGAATATCTTTTGTTCCGAGACCAACCCCGAAATCAGTAGTTTTGGCTCTTAAATTAGCAGTCAAAGATACCTAATCTCTACACATGTATGAGGGTGCTCGTATATTGACATCGCATTTGATGTCTGATTGCACATTTTAACATCTAGTTAGGTCTACAAATATTTGCCAGCAAAA
Organism: Acrobasis consociella; assembly: GCA_963555685.1. Classification (NCBI taxonomy): domain Eukaryota; kingdom Metazoa; phylum Arthropoda; class Insecta; order Lepidoptera; family Pyralidae; genus Acrobasis; species Acrobasis consociella. The sequence goes on along the minus strand of OY743109.1, from coordinate 4,145,481 downwards.
AATATAAAGTTAGACCTGTCAATTTGTATGTTCCCATACAACGGGTAGATACGGGTAAATACCCGGCATACTATTTTGTGGGAAATGTTATGACAAGTTGATGGGGGATCGAAGAACTCGTCTAAACGAATATCTTTTGTTCCGAGACCAACCCCGAAATCAGTAGTTTTGGCTCTTAAATTAGCAGTCAAAGATACCTAATCTCTATACTTGTATGAGTGTGCTCGTATATTGACATCGCATTTGATGTCTGATTGCACATTTTAACATTTAGTTAGGTCTACAAATATTTGCCAGCAAAAAATATAAAGTTAGACCTGTCAATTTGTATGTTCCCATACAACGGGTAGATACGGGTAAATACCCGGCATACTATTTTGTGGGAAATGTTATGACAAGTTGATTGGGGATCGAAGAACTCGTCTAAACGAATATCTTTTGTTCCGAGACCAACCCCGAAATCAGTAGTTTTGGCTCTTAAATTAGCAGTCAAAGATACCTAATCTCTATACATGTATGAGGGTGCTCTTATATTGACATCGCATTTGATGTCTGATTGCACATTTTAACATCTAGTTAGGTCTACAAATATTTGCCAGCAAAAAGTGTAATCTTAGACCTGTTAATTTGTATGTTTCCATACAACGGGTAGATACGGGTAAATACCCGGCATACTATTTTGTGGGAAATGTTATGACAAGTTGATGGAGGATCGAAGAACTCGTCTAAAAGAATATCTTTTGTTTCGAGACCAACCCCGAAATCAGTAGTTTTGGCTCTTAAATTAGCAGTCAAAGATACCTCATCACTATACATGTATGAGGGTGCTCGTATATTGACATCGCATTTGATGTCTGATTGCACATTTTAACATCTAGTTAGGTCTACCAATATTTGCCAGCAAAAAATATAAAGTTAGACCTGTCAATTTGTATGTTCCCATACAACGGGTAGATACGGGTAAATACCCGGCATACTATTTTGTGGGAAATGTTATGACAAGTTGATGGGGGATCAAAGAACTCGTCTAAACGAATAATTTTTGTTCCGAGACTAACCCCGAAATCAGTAGTTTTGGCTCTTAAATTAGCAGTCAAAAATTCCTAATCTTTATACATGTATGAGGGTGCTCGTATATTGACATCGCATTTGATGTCTGATTGCACATTTTAACATCTAGTTAGGTCTACAAATATTTGCAGGCAAAAAATATAAAGTTAGAATTGTCAATTTGTATGTTCCCATACAACGGGTTGATGCGGGTAAATACCCGGCATACTATTTTGTGGGAAATGTTATGACAAGTTGATGGGGGATCGAAGAACTCATCTAAATGAATATCTTTTGTTCCGAGACCAACCCCGAAATCAGTAGTTTTGGCTCTTAAATTAGCAGTCAAAGATACCTAATCTCTATACTTGTATGAGGGTGCTCGTATATTGACATCGCATTTGATGTCTGATTGCACATTTTAACATCTAGTTAGGTCTACAAATATTTGCAGGCAAAAAATATAAAGTAAGAATTGTCAATTTGTATGTTCCCATACAACGGGTAGATACGGGTAAATACCCGGCATACTATTTTGTGGGAAATGTTATGACAAGTTGATGGAGAATCGAAGAACTCGTGTAAACGAATATCTTTTGTTTCGAGACCAACCCCGAAATCAGTAGTTTTGGCTCTTAAATTAGCAGTCAAAGATACCTAATCTCTATACATGTATGAGGGTGCTCGTATATTGACATCGCATTTGATGTCTGATTGCACATTTTAACATCTAGTTAGGTCTACCAATATTTGCCAGCAAAAAATATAAAGTTAGACCTGTCAATTTGTATGTTCCCATACAACGGGTAGATACGGGTAAATACCCGGCATACTATTTTGTGGGAAATGTTATGACAAGTTGATTGGGGATCGAAGAACTCGTCTAAACGAATATCTTTTGTTCCGAGACCAACCCCGAAATCAGTAGTTTTGGCTCTTAAATTAGCAGTCAAAAATACCTAATCTCTATACATGTATGAGGGTGCTCGTATATTGACATCGCATTTGATGTCTGATTGCACATTTTAACATCTAGTTAGGTCTACAAATATTTTCCAGCAAAAAATATAAAGTTAGACCTGTCAATTTGTATGTTCCCATACAACGGGTAGATACGGGTAAATACCCGGCATACTATTTTGTGGGAAATGTTATGACAAGTTGATTGAAGATCGAAGAACTCGTCTAAACGAATATCTTTTGTTCCGAAACCAACCCCGAAATCAGTAGTTTTGTCTCTTAAATTAGCAGTCAAAGATACCTAATCTCTATACATGTATGAGGGTGCTCGTATATTGACATCGCATTTGATGTCTGATTGCACATTTTAACATCTCGTTAGGTCTACAAATATTTGCAGGCAAAAAATATAAAGTTAGAATTGTCAATTTGTATGTTCCCATACAACGGGTAGATACGGGTAAATACCCGGCATACTATTTCGTGGGAAATGTTATGACAAGTTGATGGGTGATCGAAGAACTCGTCTAAACGAATATCTTTTGTTCCGAGACCAACCCCGAAATCAGTAGTTTTGGCTCTTAAATTAGCAGTCAAAGATACCTAATCTCTATACTTGTATGAGGGTGCTCGTATATTGACATCGCATTTGATGTCTGATTGCACATTTTAACATTTAGTTAGGTCTACAAATATTTGCCAGCAAAAAATATAAAGTTAGACCTGTCAATTTGTATTTTTCCATACAACGGGTAGATACGGGTAAATACCCGGCATACTATTTCGTGGGAAATGTTATGACAAGTTAATGGAGTATCGAAGAACTCGTCTAAACAAATATCTTTTGTTCCGAGACCAACCCCGAAATCAGCAGTTTTGGCTCTTAAATTAGCAGTCAAAGATACCTAATCTCTATACATGTATGAGGGTGCTCGTATATTGACATCGCATTTGATGTCTGATTGCACATTTTAACATTTAGTTAGGTCTACAAATATTTGCCAGCAAAAAATATAAAGTTAGACCTATCAATTTGTATGTTCCCATACAACGGGTAGATACGGGTAAATACCCGGCATACTGTTTTGTGGGAAATGTTATGACAAGTTGATTGGGGATCGAAGAACTCGTCTAAACGAATATCTTTTGTTCCGAGACCAACCCCGAAATCAGTAGTTTTGGCTCTTAAATTAGCAGTCAAAGATACCTAATCTCTATATATGTATGAGGTTGCTCGTATATTGACATCGCATTTGATGTCTGATTGCACACTTTAACATCTAGTTAGGTCTACAAATATTTGCCAGCAAAAAATATAAAGTTAGACCTGTCAATTTGTATGTTCCCATACAATTGGTAGATACGGGTAAATACCCGGCATATTATTTTGTGGGAAATGTTATGACAAGTTGATGGGGGATCGAAGGACTCGTCTAAACGAATATCTTTTTTTTCGAGACCATACCCAAAATCAGTAGTTTTGGCTCTTAAATTAGCAGTCAAAGATACCTAATCTCTACACATGTATGAGGGTGCTCGTATATTGACATCGCATTTGATGTCTGATTGCACATTTTAACATCTAGTTAGGTCTTAAAATATTTGCCAGCAAAAAATATAAAGTTAGACCTGTCAATTTGTATGTTCCCATACAACGGGTAGATACGGGTAAATACCCGGCATACTATTTTGTGGGAAATGTTATGACAAGTTGATGGGGGATCGAAGAACTCATCTAAACGTATATCTTTTGTTCCGGGACCAACCCCGAAATCAGTTGTTGTGGCTCTTAAATTAGCAGTCAAAGATACCTAATCTCTATACATGTATGAGGGTGCTCGTATATTGACATCGCATTTGATGTCTGATTGCACATTTTAACATCTAGTTAGGTCTACAAATATTTGCCAGCAAAAAATATAAAGTTAGACCTGTCAATTTGGATGTTCCCATACAACGGGTAGATACGGGTAAATACCCGGCATACTATTTCGTGGGAAATGTTATGACAAGTTGATGGGGGATCGAAAAACTCGTCTAAACGAATATCTTTTGTTCCGAGACCAACCCCGAAATCAGTAGTTTTGGCTCTTAAATTAGCAGTCAAAGATACCTAATCTCTATACATGTATGAGGGTGCTCGTATATTGACATCGCATTTGATGTCTGATTGCACATTTTAACATCTAGTTAGGTCTACAAATATTTGCAGGCAAAAAATATAAAGTTAGAATTGTCAATTTGTATGTTCCCATACAACGGGTAGATACGGGTAAATACCCGGCATACTATTTTGTGGGAAATGTTATGACAAGTTGATGGGGGATCGAAGAACTCATCTAAATGAATATCTTTTGTTCCGAGACCAACCCCGAAATCAGTAGTTTTGGCTCTTAAATTAGCAGTCAAAGATACCTAATCTCTATACTTGTATGAGGGTGCTCGTATATTGACATCGCATTTGATGTCTGATTGCACATTTTAACATTTAGTTAGGTCTACAAATATTTGCCGGCAAAAAATATAAAGTTAGACCTATCAATTTGTATGTTCCCATACAACGGGTAGATACGGGTAAATACCCGGCATACTATTTCGTGGGAAATGTTATGACAAGTTGATGGGTGATCGAAGAACTCGTCTAAACGAATATCTTTTGTTTCGAGACCAACCCCGAAATCAGTAGTTTTGGCTCTTAAATTAGCAGTCAAAGATACCTAATCTCTATACTTGTATGAGGGTGCTCGTATATTGACATCGCATTTGATGTCTGATTGCACACTTTAACATATAGTTAGGTCTACAAATATTTGCCAGCAAAAAATATAAAGTTAGACCTGTCAATTTGTATGTTCCCATACAATTGGTAGATACGGGTAAATACCCGGCATACTATTTTGTGGGAAATGTTATGACAAGTTGATGGGGGATCGAAGGACTCGTCTAAACGAATATCTTTTGTTTCGAGACCAACCCCAAAATCAGTAGTTTTGGCTCTTAAATTAGCAGTCAAAGATACCTAATCTCTACACATGTATGAGGGTGCTCGTATATTGACATCGCATTTGATGTCTGATTGCACATTTTAACATCTAGTTAGGTCTACAAATATTTGCCAGCAAAAAATATAAAGTTAGACCTGTCAATTTGTATGTTCCCATACAACGGGTAGATACGGGTAAATACCCGGCATACTATTTTGTGGGAAATGTTATGACAAGTTGATGGGGGATCGAAGAACTCATCTAAACGTATATCTTTTGTTCCGGGACCAACCCCGAAATCAGTTGTTTTGGCTCTTAAATTAGCAGTCAAAGATACCTAATCTCTATACATGTATGAGGGTGCTCGTATATTGACATCGCATTTGATGTCTGATTGCACATTTTAACATCTAGTTAGGTCTACAAATATTTGCCAGCAAAAAATATAAAGTTAGACCTGTCAATTTGGATGTTCCCATACAACGGGTAGATACGGGTAAATACCCGGCATACTATTTCGTGGGAAATGTTATGACAAGTTGATGGGGGATCGAAAAACTCGTCTAAACGAATATCTTTTGTTCCAAGACCAACCCCGAAATCAGTAGTTTTGGCTCTTAAATTAGCAGTCAAAAATACCTAATCTCTATACATGTATGAGGGTGCTCGTATATTGACATCGTATTTGATGTCTGATTGCACATTTTAACATCTAGTTAGGTCTACAAATATTTGCAGGCAAAAAATATAAAGTTAGACCTGTCAATTTGTATGTTCCCATACAACGGGTAGATACGGGTAAATACCCGGCATACTATTTTGTGGGAAATGTTATGACAAGTTGATGGGGGATCGAAGAACTCATCTAAATGAATATCTTTTGTTTCGAGACCAACCCCGAAATCAGTAGTTTTGGCTCTTAAATTAGCAGTCAAAGATACCTAATCTCTATACTTGTATGAGGGTGCTCGTATATTGACATCGCTTTGATGTCTGATTGCACATTTTAACATTTAGTTAGGTCTACAAATATTTGCCGGCAAAAAATATAAAGTTAGACCTATCAATTTGTATGTTCCCATACAACGGGTAGATACGGGTAAATACCCGGCATACTATTTCGTGGGAAATGTTATGACAAGTTGATGGGTGATCGAAGAACTCGTCTAAACGAATATCTTTTGTTCCGAGACCAACCCCGAAATCAGTAGTTTTGGCTCTTAAATTAGCAGTCAAAGATACCTAATCTCTATACTTGTATGAGGGTGCTCGTATATTGACATCGCATTTGATGACTGATTGCACATTTTAACATTTAGTTAGGTCTACAAATATTTGCCAGCAAAAAATATAAAGTTAGACCTGTCAATTTGTATGTTCCCATACAACGGGTAGATACGGGTAAATACCCGGCATACTATTTTGTGGGAAATGTTATGACAAGTTGATGGGTGATCGAAGAACTCGTCTAAACGAATATCTTTTGTTCCGAGACCAACCCCGAAATCAGCAGTTTTGGCTCTTAAATTAGCAGTCAAAGATACCTAATCTCTATACTTGTATGAGGGTGCTCGTATATTGACATCGCATTTGATGTCTGATTGCACATTTTAACATTTAGTTAGGTCTACAAATATTTGCCGGCAAAAAATATAAAGTTAGACCTATCAATTTGTATGTTCCCATACAACGGGTAGATACGGGTAAATACCCGGCATACTATTTCGTGGGAAATGTTATGACAAGTTGATGGGTGATCGAAGAACTCGTCTAAACGAATATCTTTTGTTCCGAGACCAACCCCGAAATCAGCAGTTTTGGCTCTTAAATTAGCAGTCAAAGATACCTAATCTCTATACATGTATGAGGGTGCTCGTATATTGACATCGCATTTGATGTCTGATTGCACACTTTAACATCTAGTTAGGTCTACAAATATTTGCCAGCAAAAAATATAAAGTTAGACCTGTCAATTTGTATGTTCCCATACAATTGGTAGATACGGGTAAATACCCGGCATACTATTTTGTGGGAAATGTTATGACAAGTTGATGGGGGATCGAAGGACTCGTCTAAACGAATATCTTTTGTTTCGAGACCAACCCCAAAATCAGTAGTTTTGGCTCTTAAATTAGCAGTCAAAGATACCTAATCTCTACACATGTATGAGGGTGCTCGTATATTGACATCGCATTTGATGTCTGATTGCACATTTTAACATCTAGTTAGGTCTACACTTATTTGCCAGAAAAAAATATAAAGTTAAACCTGTCAATTTGTATGTTCCCATACAACGGGTAGATACGGGTAAATACCCGGCATACTATTTTGTGGGAAATGTTATGACAAGTTGATGGGGGATCGAAGAACTCATCTAAACGTATATCTTTTGTTCCGGGACCAACCCCGAAATCAGTTGTTTTGGCTCTTAAATTAGCAGTCAAAGATACCTAATCTCTATACATGTATGAGGGTGCTCGTATATTGACATCGCATTTGATGTCTGATTGCACATTTTAACATCTAGTTAGGTCTACAAATATTTGCCAGCAAAAAATATAAAGTTAGACCTGTCAATTTGGATGTTCCCATACAACGGGTAGATACGGGTAAATACCCGGCATACTATTTCGTGGGAAATGTTATGACAAGTTGATGGGGGATCGAAGAACTCGTCTAAACGAATATCTTTTGTTCCGAGACCAACCCCGAAATCAGTAGTTTTGGCTCTTAAATTAGCAGTCAAAGATACCTAATCTCTATACTTGTATGAGTGTGCTCGTATATTGACATCGCATTTGATGTCTGATTGCACATTTTAACATTTAGTTAGGTCTACAAATATTTGCCAGCAAAAAATATAAAGTTAGACCTGTCAATTTGTATGTTCCCATACAACGGGTAGATACGGGTAAATACCCGGCATACTATTTTGTGGGAAATGTTATGACAAGCTGATGGGGGATCGAAGAACTCGTCTAAACGAATATCTTTTGTTCCGAGACCAACCCCGAAATCAGTAGTTTTGGCTCTTAAATTAGCAGTCAAATATACCTAATCTCTATACATGTATAAGGGTGCTCGTATATTGACATCGCATTTGATCTCTGATTGCTCATTTTAACATCTTATTAGGTCTATTTACGTTTGCCAGCAAAAAGTGTAATGTTGGACCTGTTAATTTGTATGTTTCCATACAACGGGTAGATACGGGTAAATACCCGGCATACTATATTGCGGGAAATGTTGTAATACGTTGATGGGGAATAAAAGAACTCGTTGATACGAATATCTTTTGTTCCGCGACCAACCCCGAAATCCTTAGTTTTGTCTCTTGTATGAGCAATCAAAGATACGTACTCTCTATATATGTATGAGGGTGCTCGTATATTGGCATCGCATTTGATGTCTGATTGATCATTTTACTATGTAATCAGGTCTACAAACATTTGCCAGCAAAAAATATGAACTTAGACCTGTCAATTTGTATGTTCCCATATAACGGGTAGATACGGGTAAATACCCTGCGTACTATTTTGCGTGAAATGTTATAAAAAGTTAATGGGGGATCGAAGAACTCATCGATACGAATATCTTTTGTTTCGTGACCAACCCCGACATCCTTAGTTTTGGCTCTTGTATGAGCAAGCAAAGATACGTACTCTCTATATATGTATGAGGGTGTTCATATATTGACATCGCATTTGATGTCAGATTGCTCATTAAAACACTTATAAGTATGTCTTTGCGCACCTCCCAGCAAAAAAATGATAATAAATCAAAGAGGCTACTTTCAAAGTATGATTAGTATGGTGATTTGTGATTTCATATACTTTAATGTCAGATTTGACGTCTACCTGCATTTTAAGCATATTACAGAGCTTGTACACACTTTCGGATACGAATTGCGAATTAATTACTCATAAAATTCAATCTACCCACCAAATGGGTAGATACGGGTATTTACCGGGTATTTACCCAATCTACCGGGTATATTCCCAAATGGGTAGATTGGGTATATACCCACCGCCCATCTCTACATGTAGTTATTCCCAATTTCTTTTACCCTGAGCAACAAGCTGATTGGCCAATAAATTGTCAAATTTAATTTATTGCACAGTTTTGATTGGGTAGATCACAGATGGGTAGATCAATGCACAAGTGGGAAACGCAGCCACATATTTATGACCATTTTATGACTTTGACAGTTGTTTACTAGACTCAGGCAAAATAAGCTTCAACGAAGTTTGACCGCCATAAACAAGAAAATATAAAAAAAAGACTTTGACAGTTGGTTTGGTTGATATTTGAGGTTAAGTTAAATGTTTATTTACAGTGAACACAAACATTTTAATTAATTTTATTTATGATCAGTGACAAGTTTTTCTGAGAATTAAATATATAAACTAGATAAATATGCTGGATAAAATCTTATACAACACAGTTTTGTGTCAGGCATTTTCGCCTTGTGGAAAATATTTGGTAGCCGGTAATATTTACGGCCAAATTGCAATATTTGAGTAAGTATTATCTCTTAGTTCTTAAATTAAATGCGTAGCCGTTTTATTCCTTAACCCCTTAACTGTGCTTTATCGTTTATCACATAAAAATATCATTATTTGCAGCTTAGATCGCATTTTAAATCCTGTATTGGAGTTACTCACGCCAGATTACAATAAAGCCAAATACATCCATTTACTGGGTTCTGGGGATCAAGTTTGCAGTCTAGCAAGTACGGAGAAGTTTCTCATTGTCGGGACTGTGAATGAAATCTCAGGATGGAATTGGAAAGGAGTTTTGAGTTCAAAGTTAAGCAAACCTTCATGGACTGTAAGGATACCATCAAGTTCGAGTTTGGAGAAGATAGATGTGAACAGTATGTGGCTTCCAGAAGATGAGAGCAAGGTGTATGCGGGCTGCGGAGACAATAAAGTGCATGTTTTCAACTTGGAGGGTGGGCAGTTAGTGTCTTCTTTGGAAGGACACAGTGATTACATACATTCAGTTCATGGAAAGTAAGTAGTCACATCTTGTTCACTGATAGTGTATACCAAGCTGAGGGCTACCATATCTGACTACCTATATAAGTATATGTCAGATATTGTAAGTACAACGAATGTGATTTTTTATAGATAATAGTACAAAACTATTATCATTGTGGTAGGAGTCCCAGCTAATGAAGAGGTTGCGGGTGCGCAGCGAGCTCGGCCACCGCGCACACATAGCCAACTCATGGCGAACTCGCTTCGCACTCGCCCCGCTTTCAACTCACTCGCAACTCGCTAGTGTGATAAGGCCCTGATAACCAACTTCAAAGGAGGAGGTATCAATTCATCACAATTTTTATTATGTATGGATGGATTTGTTTTTTTTTTTATCTAATGTGTACTTAACAGGTTGTCCCATAGAAATTTGAACAAAATCGATTGTGTAGTTTGGGGGTGAAGTCTGTCCTTAATTTTCGGCAATTCTCACTTCTCAAAATAAAGCAGCAAATATTTTCTTTGTACTCAGTGTAGAATTATCATGGTATCAAAAGTAACTCTTGTTTGGTCCCACATTTTGAGTAAACACTTCACCTAACCTAAGTACCTACACAGAAGCTATTTTTAATAGCGGTTCATGCCCCACTGCTAGAAAAGGCCTCCTCTCTTTCCTTCCATAACTCTCTGTCCCTCGTCTTAACTTTTCAACGGATGCTTTATTATAATTTTTTTTTCAGCAATGACCAATTAGTAACAGCAGGTGAGGATGGCTGTGTTATGCTATGGGATGTAAGGACTCTAAAAAGACACAACAAACTGGAGCCACACACCAACAGCAAAGTCAGCCGGCCCGATATTGGCAAGTGGGTGGGATCAGCGGCACTCACAGATGACTGGATTGTGAGTAACTTCTCTGTTTTTAAGTACAGACACAATACATACTAGTACTTACGTAGTATAGACAGATATTATTACTTCTGTACCTCTATAGTAGGTTTGGTTGGGTATTTAATTAATGTAATCTTGATGTGTCTCTTATTTAAATATACACTTTATAAATCAATACCTTTTAAAACAGCAATTACAAAGTGTAATAATTAATATTATGTAATTTATAACATAATTAATTTATTATTAGCAAAGATATTAATTTGTAAAGTGTTTATTTCAATAAAAAAACATATCAAGATTGTTTATATTTATTTAAATACTTAACCAAACGAACTATATACTACTATACTATACTCAGATATACTAAGGTGTAAGACCAAAGGCCATGTTTAGTGTAATCGTAAATCCCCACTCCGAAACTTGGAAGCGCTTTATGTGAATGTTTATTACTTTGCTTAACGAAATAGGTCCTTTATTTCTTGATAATTTAGTTGACGGGCTAAATAAAATAATTGTGTTATTTACCAGTCCACATCCCCACTATTTTCTACTAGCTGTGCCCCGCGGTGTTCTCCGCGCCTAAAGTATCCAGGGTGGCAGCTTCCTGCATACTAAATTTTTACAAATTAGGGAAGCCGTTTGCACATGAAGAAGTAATAAACATACACACACACTCACAAGGTTTTACCTTTGTGTTAATTAGTGTGATTGTGATGTCATGTGATAGTGTGATAAATGAATTATGTAAAACAAAGAGTTTAATTTTTTGCTCAGGTGTGTGGAGGAGGCCCCCGCGCCGCGCTGTGGCACATCCGCTCACTGGACGTAGTGACCGTCTTCGACATCCCCGACCACGGCATCCACGTCTCCTTCTTCCACAACGACTGCGTGGTCGCTGGCGGCGCCGCGAAACACTTGTACCAACTCAGCTACTCCGGCGAAGTGAAGGTGGAACTACCAGTGTCAGCCACCACAGTGTATTCGGTGGCTATACGTAGCACCCCAAACAAAATCTTAGCTATCGCAGGCTCCAGCCCTGAGATCGACCTCTGCACTACGTTTAATTATAGAGATCAAGTTTTGCACTTCCGGTAAGTTTTTTTTTTTTAATATAGACTTAATAATTGTTAAGAGTACTCGTAATTTTCGAATAAAATACTTTGACAAACGTAAAGATATTTATTTTTACTACATAACAACAATTTATTTTACAAAGTGCATTTATGATAAAACCTACTTAATTATTTATGTTACAATCAGTGTTGTGATAGCAGTGATGCCAGAATTTAAATTAATAATTCGATAATCTATTAGGAACCACTATTCAAATGCAACGTAAAATCACCCTTAAATGGAGGCGGGCTCTGGGTCCTAGTACACGAGCGACAGATGTCGCCAACTGTTGCTCGTCTGTAAGAGCCCTTAGGTATAGCCCTCATATTTTGCTTGATGTACAGTGCAGCCCACTGCCTAGCAATTTATCTTAAAAATAAAACAAATAATCTGTAAATCTGCCTTATTTTTATGCAAATACTTAAATTTTATATTTTGGAATGCATTGCAGTCATAAAAAAATAATCCTAAATTAACTCTAAAAGGTAATCCCAACACGTATACACGCAAAGACATAAAACACTTCAAATATATCCATGACCAGCTATCGCCGCGGGGATGTACCCTTGACTACCGTCTTTCTTCCTCACATAGAACCAATCTGCATTATCCCCCTCAAACCCTTGCAGCAAGGTCACAACATCGCCCTTTGCCACATTCAAAGTCTTATTAACACTGCCCTTAAAATCACTAGTCACTACTAAAAGCGTCTGTCTTTTGATTTTTAACTCTATGTTTTCTTTCTCGTGGAGCCTGTCGATGTGTGAAACAGATTTGGTCTTTAAGTATAGGTTGTCAAAGTCCTTTTCCGTGCAAGAGGTTTTGGTGCGGCGTTTCTCGCGGGGTTTGTACCGGCATTCGGAGCGGGTCCGACCTCGGAGTTGCTCCTTTTCGGTGTCGGTGAGGTTGCCGCACGGTCTGGGGTAGATGTCGGTACTGCTTTCCCAGCATGGTGTCTTTCTATCTGGGGTCCTGTAATCAAATTATGAATTTTTGTAAAGTCGAAAAAATTTATTCAATGTAGGGTAAAATCTCTTATTGTAGGTAATTTTTTTAGGGTTCCGTACCTAAAGGGTAAAAACAGGACCCTATTACTAAGACTTCGCTGTCTGTCAGTCTGTCTGTCTGTCTGTCACCAGGCTGTATCTCAAGAACCGCGATAGCTAGACAGTTGAAATTTTTACAAATTATATATTTCTGTTGGCGCTATAACAACAAATGCCCCATGCAACAAACGCGTTTTTTTTTACCTTTTTTGCTCGATATTAATAATGGCATCAGGTAGGCACTTGAAATAGTCACAAAATACTAAGTTGCATTTTTATTTTAGTAATAAATATAAAAATAACATAAAATAAATAATTAATAAAAGTATTGTATGGGAGCCCCATACAAAAAACTTGATTTTTATAGATAATGGTACGGAACCCTTCGTGCGCGAGTCCGACTCGCACTTGGCCGGTTAAAACTGCTAGCTTTTAGTATCAAACTGATATTATAAAAGCGAAAGTTTGTGAGTTCGGTGTATGTTTGTTATTTCATCTTGCGCAAACGGCTGGACCAATTTTGATAAAATTTGGTATGCAGGAAGCTGACACCCTGGATTTACACATAGGCTACTTTAGGCGTAGGTAACACCGCGGGAAGCATCTAGTTAAATTTTAGCCCTCTTTCATAAAAAGTATTACAGTTTGCTAAACTTAGTTTAGTTAAAATATTTAACTAAAATAGATTTACCAATCGGATGATATTTTCTATGAATAAAGGGGTAACTGAAAAGTTTTCACCTAGGAACTCCCTATCGAAATGTGAAAAATAATTTTTGGCCACATGTATGTTATAGATAGACCTTTTATTTTATAACCTTTGAAAGTATTATTGGAGTCCTTCTAGCTTTTAAACTTGTTTTTGCTGAAAGTGGCCACTTTTGGCGAAAGCAGAAAAACTAGACGCACTTACTTAATAACAATCAAACATTGTTTATAAATAATTAAAAGGTTTATTTAGAGCCTCAGAATGAATTAAATATCTTGCAATCACAAAATTAATATTACATACAGACGGAATCTCCTAGGTTCTAGCGCAATATTGCTCCCCGTTCCTCGTCCCCGCACCTCTCCCCCTTTCTCGCCTTGTGGAGGGTGTGTTCAACACCGTATGTAACACTTATATTAATTTTGTAATAGTACCTAACACTGCAAAATAACAATTATCACCACATTAAAAAAAATCAAACTAGCTGGTGTCCGCGACATCATTTGTGCAGGATTATCACACAATATCTTTATAAATTGTAGCCTATGTGTTATTCTGATGTACTCGTATAAGCTATATTATTGTAAACTTTCATTAAAATCCATTTAGTAGTTTTTACGTGAAAGAGTAACAAACATCCATCCATACTTACAAACTTTCGCGTTTATAATATTAGTAGGAAGTAGGATAGGATGAAGGCCACTCACTTCACCTTAAAGTACTCTACTTCATACCTATTAGGTAATATCCCAAGCGGCAGACACGCGCTGTACAGCACGTAGCCCTCCTCCCCGTGCGGCGTCTGCGCATACAGCCACAGCTGGTTCTTGAACACTGCGTTGACCACGGTGCCCAGCGGCAGCGGCAGCTCGCGCTGCGCCTCCGTCTGGGTCTGGTACAGCGTGGTGGGGTACGCGACCACCACGGGGATGTTGCCGGGCCGGTCGATTGAAGCCTGGAATTGGAATTTACTCATTATATTAGGCACAAAAATAAATTGTTTGTATGTTCACGCTATTCGTTATTTAAACGTTCCTTGCCGTGTGGTTTCCGGCAGAGTAGAATAGGGCCACTCCAAAACCTCCCGTGGATGTCGTAGAAGGCGACTTAGGGAATATAAGCTAAACAAGGCTTATAAACATAAATGAGACCTCTCCAACCCGTCTGGCCAGCGTGCAGAGTGTAGGCCAAGACCTCTGCCAGCTCTGCCCAAGTTTGGCTCGGGTAGTACAGAGAGGGTCGTGCTCCTGCAGTGGAGACAAAAAGACCTGATGTTGATGAAGTTCACGCTAATCTTCAAAACTACAGACGGATATTTACGCGGTTTTCAAAGATTAGCTTAGCTCAAAGCAAAAGCCTTTTTTCATTGAAATCTCTTATCTCAGCGTATTCCCAGTGGCGAAACCCGGAGTCCGCTTTTTCGGCTATTTCTTCTCCACTTCGGACGGTCTTGAACCTTGAGGTTGTAAGGCGATTTCATTGAAATCTGATGTCATGGAAAAAAGTCGTCATTTTAAAATTTCACGCGTACGAAGTCGCGGTCACCAGCTACATTCATAATATATTTGAATAAGGTGTCCCATTGTTGGGTTACCTCCTAGATTTTCATTTTAACCTCTACCTCTATCTGTAGGAGTAGGTGGGACGAATACCGTTTGTTTTTGAGCAATAGGTTAAAATATGTATAAACAAAAGTTCTGTGAAACCATTAAGTATGTACTGTTTAAATTAAACCGTATTACGGTATCCATATATGTAAATAAATATCATTAACCAACTTTATAATTTACGGCTCGTCCGCCAAAACTTAATAGCCAGTAAAGTAATAGCAATAAAATATTTTACAACAAAGTTTGAATCGAAAAACAAATGATGTAGGTCTGAACCGAATGACCTGCGGGTATGGAGGGTAGACGTAAGGCGAACCATCTATAAGTATCACAATTATGTCTGATAAAAGAATTTCTTGGCGTTACGGTAGAAGGTGGGTAAAATTAAAAGCAAGCGCTCGCTTAAAATACTGGGTAAGTAGTTTAATTTTTTTCTCTACGCCAACTTGGACAACTTTTTTATTACACACTTTTTTCCCAAACGGTAATATTTTTTTTCCAAACGATAATATTCACTTAAAATGTTCATAAATAACTATATTGATTGTTTTCCGCCTCCTCCCCTACCATCGGTACATACTTGGTCTCTGTCTGCTTAGAGCCGCAAGATACAAAATGCTCTATCTGCCCCATTACGGATAAAGACGTGATAGTATGAAATTTAAATTTTAATAAAATTTTAATAGAGATAGAATCACGAAAATCGACTCTAGCACAATTCTGGACTGTTCTGGAGTATTTGGAACTGTAATTTACTGCTTTGATGGTTCTCCTTACCTCTACCCTCCATACCCGCGGGCAAAAAAAACTAGAAAATAAGGGTTAAAGGTCGAAATAAATTAAAAAAGAATGTCGGAAAGACTTTAAAATGAACCGTGAAATACAATATTGCATGACGGTTTTTTATAATGGAACGAATTATAAAATTTACAGATGGATCAAAAGGAGCAAAAGGCATCTTTTATAACAAAAATTACAGTACAGAGCATACTATTAATATTCCAAAATGGACGAACTGCGACACGAATAAATCACTGCTAATCTTACGAAAGAAAAAACTGAAGGATGTAGTTTTGCAGTTGCTTCCTGGACTACAAAATATAATCACGAAAATACCTTGCTGCATGGCGTGTAAAAAAGATACAGAAAGGCATAAGCATAACCCTATAATCGCATTGACAATGTAAAGTGACGGTTGTTTATAAAACCCCATTAGTTTATTAGCAGGGACAAGTTTGAATTTTTTTATTAAAATGAAAAAAAAAACCTGTTATGACTTTTCACATGAAAAGCTAAATAAATCTAAAGGTTTTGTGCATGAAACACTTAATACATATGAAATTGATTTTATAGTCGGTTAGCTATCCTTCCAAGACCTCCATAATTTGTGGCATCCTGTTAGCAATAGCAATTAATTTAATTAACCATTACATTACACTTGAAGATATATTGTTGTCTTAAGGGTTTAATGTGCATTAGACCCTGCCATGATTCGAATCCAGGTCACTAGTCTACGATACGAGTCCAGAATCCACGAATACAGTGTACTCGAGTAAAATAAAGGGTATTCTAGTCAGAAGACCCCAGAAAAGAAGGAATCGAGTATTCGAGTCTGACTTGGGTAAAGCAGGGGGTTGGTTACCTACTCCAAAAGCTGTAGGCAAGACTGACGGGCGTTACTGCGAATCCGCGTTTCAGTGTCAAGCGACATTGAGCACTAACGAATAGCGATAAAGTCTAATTCAGTTTGACATAGAAATCATCATCATATCAGCCACAGAAAGTTCCCTCTGCTGGACACAAGCCTCCCCCAAGGATTTCCAAAATGAATGATCGGAAGCGGAAATAAGACGTCACTATTCTACGACTAACGTGTTATATGGAGTAACCCAGTTCTCGTCACATCTTTAGTCTACTCTACTCGTTTTTTCTCGATTCGCGTGATCGATGGTAAGCCCAAAATTCTTCCGATCCCCGGGCAGACGGCTTTCCTTGCTGAAGAGGGTATTCCTTTATCCTCAACTCTGATTTGTAGATAATTAGTAATAATAGCTTCGTCCTTTGATCGGTCATTTATTTCACCTGCGAATTAGTATAAGTTACGACGTCCCTAACAAAATAATTCAGAACTAATTTGATACCTACATCCTTCCAGATATGAGAGCAGCGCTTCTAGATATTATTACAATTGATAAACCTAAAATTCTTCCGATCCCGAGCAGACGGCTTTCCTTGTCGAAGAAGGTATTCCTTTATCCTCAACGATAGATGCATGGGAATGCGCTAAGATGGGGAGAAGGTTTTACTAAAGCTAATTATAAAGCAATAATTGGCCAAGTGCGTGTCGGGCCACGCGCAGTGTAGGGTTCCGTAGTTCCGAATGCCAACTTTGAGTTTATGCCACTAAAACTAATTATATATTGAATTTGTATGAAATTTCTTTTTCCGAATACATTTTATAAGTTGATCGCCTATAACTTTTTAACTTGTATACCCTACTTAGCTCTGATAGTTTTCCTTTAAACTACATTATGAATTTTTTCACGTGGCCATATATAACCGTTTTGCAGATAGATGGGGGGGACAAGTGACTGTAACAAAAAAATTTACTTGAAACCTAAATATTTCAGACACGGATCCCTAAATCGAAAAATGGTTTTTTCCAAGCTCACAATATTTTTGAAAAACCTATTCAACGATACCCCACACAATATGTTTGTAGAGAAAAAAAAATATTGACTTCCTCTTTACTTGCATGGCAGCTACCCTAAAAAAAATTTTTTTTCACAAGTTATTTTACGACTTTTTCGCCATGATTAATTTACATATCCATACCAAATTACAGCCTTCTAGTACTTATAGTTCCTGAATAGGACAGTGGACGGACAGACAGACATGGCGAAACTATAAGGGTTCCTTGTTTACTACGGAACCCTAAAAATGGAGCCATCCTAGTGTAAACGTGGCAGCCAGCTGGTTAAATCAGCCTCTTGATTGAAAGCCGCTATACATTTGATTGATGCCATCATTTATAAACGTCCTAAGCGTTCAATCGACTTAATATCTAGCTTATCGATCCAAGACAGTTACGTGCGTAGGCTCTATAAAACTCGTGTAGAAGTTATATAAAATGTTTGCATTTTTCTTAGAAACTTAACTCGTAATTGTATGGTGCTGCTATTTTAGCACTGGGTATTCGTTGACTTGGATAATCCGGTATTTGTATGTATGTGCCGGCAAACAGTAACTGGAGTTACTTTGAGAAACTCCAATGTTTATGAGCGAGTTGATAAGGCCAATTGATTTTTTCAGTTTTAACATGAGCTTAAGATTCATCGTAAAGAATCATAATTTTGACTGCCATAATATAAAATAATAATCAGCATTAAATTATTATTATCATTATATGTATGCTTCAGATATACAGATGTTATTAGTCTTTGCACGCTGCAGATTAAGGCCATACCCAAATTTTCCGGGGTCCAGTGGCGCCGCCATTTAAAATAAATCATTTAAAAGGAAACGGAGATATCATTTAAAATTGTGTCTTGGTCAAGTTCTAGATACCCATTCAAAGTATTTTTTAAACTACTTTTTGTAGTTAAAACTGAGAACGTGAAGCTTTTCTACGCACATTTGCGAAAAACGGCCACTTTTAGCTAATGTGCGTAGAAAAGCTTCACGTTCGCACTTTAAATTATAAACAGTAGTTCATAAAATAATTTTAAGGGTTATCTAGGGCTTGACCAAGACACAATTTTGAATGATATCTCCGTTTCCTTTTAAATGATTTATTTTAAATGGCGGCGCCACTGGACCCCGGAAAATTTGGGTATGGCCTTAACAATGGGGTTCTTAACTTGAAATTAAAAACTACACTAAATTATGAAATGAATATTTAATACTTGAATAAAATAAATGACTTAAAAATAACTCTTTTTACCAATTTTCATTAGGTACTAGCTAAGTATTAACTAAAGGGTAGACCGGGTAAGGACCACTCCACTGCGCTACATTATTGAGGGGGTTGAACGTGATTTTCATTTTATACATATGCTGTATAAAATGAAACACTGAAATATTATTCAAAATAATTGAAAACATGAAGGAATCCTCAGACCGACGAATACGAATTCTCCCCAGTCAAACTAATAAATAAAAAAGGGCAAACAAAATTGACGTGTATAATATTTTGTTTCCGAAACCCATAACCGCTTATAAAGCTGCGGCTCCAAAAATTGTAAATGCGCCCAATTTATGCGTTGTCCAATTTTGCGCCAATTTCGCGGAGGCATTGTAGGGCGCAGGCGCGGAGGCGCGGGCGCAGTAACGCACAAAAAGCAATGCGCCATAATGTCATAATAACACCGGCCGATGAATAATGGTGCAGATTTACAAGTGCATTTAAATTCTTTTGTAAGAGCAATCCGTTAATTCTCCCATAATGCATGCCAAAACATGATGAATGCGTATCTCGTAAATTAAAACCGCTTGTATAATATGTTTTTTAATTGTTGTCTTGCAAATTGATAAATTGTAATGGATTTTTATAGTGACTTTAACTGTATTTCAGCTGGGAATTTTTACGTCGATTTTAATTCGCTCGTTCGAAAGTATGGCAATAAATTACTCTGATTTAGTGTTGAGGAGACGCGAACAGACGATGTTGCTAAAATTATACCTTGGAAGGAGTTACGTGGTTTTGTTGCGTCACACTTCTCAGTTTGTTTGTTTATTTATGCATCGGCATCAGCACTAAAGTTTGGAAAACATTAATTTTCATATTAAATTTATATTCTACGCGTTATAAAATTTCATTTAATGATTCGATTTAGTGGATATGAATATTCATAGCGGTCTGTGTCTTGTCTGATGTCTCACATGAATATTGATACAGTATATTCATTGCCTTTTTCTTCCTTTGCATATACATACACGGAAATTTAATATGCAGTTATCATTGAATATATATTATTTGTAATAAGTATAAGTTATATAAAGTTTTTTGATTTATTTAACCTGTACTACCCTACTGCTGAGCAAAGGTCCGTCCCATCCCATCCAAATATCTTGAAAAAATAAGTAATCAAAAACTTACCTCCGTTAAAAAGCTGTCCAAATCTCTAATGTCATATCCAAACTTTGTTTGTGGATGTTTTTTCTTCCTTCTATGCCGATGTCTGTGACGTTTCCTGGTGTACTCCTCGGTACCCACGCTGGTGTCTGAATAAGTCTGCTGTCCATTCACAAGTTCCTCACACGCACTCCTAAATCTTAGATTATGGTAATACTCGTTGCGGCCCACGACTCTGTCCCGCACTTCCCCAGGCTTGCACTTCCTGAAATCACTCTCATTGAATTTCTGATTATGTCTCTGGTGGCGGTCCACATCATTTACATTATTACTCTCTTCGTTCTGTTGTTTTTGTGGTAGCTTTGTATTTTCCAAGTTTTCTTTCAAGACCCACGTTAATGATATTTTGGACTTGTGCCGCTTTGCTAGCGGAGTGGAATGCCACAACCCCATGTCTGGTATTTCGGCGTATTCCACTTCACTCCCGCTTTCTTCAGCCGCGGATGCTATTTTACAGTTTGCTAACAAATCTAACACTTCACATGGTGCGGTGTCAATCTGAAAAATATGCAGCCTTTAATAACTTGATCACTTAATATTCTTGTACGAAATGAAAAAAGGATTTATCACAATTACCGATTGCGGAAATTCTCGAAGCGATAGTACGTTATCACCATTATCACTCTCCCGGTACGGCGGTGGCAAATCCTTGAACGTGATCTCTGCAAGCAAACGCACCCGATTTAAAATTACAATCGATCGTAACTCGCGAACGGACGCAATTAATATCGGTGTTATTACCACACTCAGCTGAGCAGATTATTGGGCATAAATTAAAGCAGTCAAAACAATGCGAGTGGGCGAGTGCGCGAAACAATGCCCTGCCGGGGGTTGTGTGCTCCCGGAGTTGCCGTCGACTCCCGCGCAGGCCGAGCGCCCGAGATCCGCGACTCCCGCGCAGCACCGCCCACCGTCCGCGGCTTCGCGCCCAGCACTGCCCGCGCTCGCTGATACACTATCGACATGACCCTCCTCTAAAAAATCTCGGAACATTCTCACGAGCGCTCGTCGGTACTCATGCGAACGCAGCAGACTACGCCGAATACGCCCCAGGACACGATTCGCAGACGACGCAAACCTTCGGTCACGAACCTTGTGAAATTGCATAATTTTCAGCATATGCGAGATGTCACGGCATGTTTCAAACCGTTATGATTGTTGTTAGTAGTATTAAGGAAATTAATATCGCGATTAGTAAAGTTTTTATGCTGCCGTCTGTCAGGGACCATGACGGCATAAGAGTTGTCGAAATATCAGGCAAAAAACGATACGCGGTAAGTCTCGTAACACTAATAATAGTCATTGTGACCGCAAGATTCTAAAATGGTTTTGATTGTTCATCTGTTCCATGTAAAAGTCGCTTCTCGCAGTCTTTCTTAAATTTTCTAAAATACGCTTAAGTTTTAATGTAGTTTTCATCAATAGAAAAAGTGATTCAAGGCGTTTGGCTTACATGTATACAAACGCTAGTTTACTTATAATTCAAAATTCCTAGTTATTGTTTAATTTCTCGCAACTATTCACTTATGATAATTTTATGCCTCCATAAATAAAACCGTTGCAGTCCAGTCAGTCGTTACATTTAGGGCTTCAGTAGGTGCGAAGAGGAAACAATGGGGCTGCCAGAATTTCTCACGCCTTCGAATTAGTCGGCTCTATGTTTCCACACCTGTGTTTGCATTTCGTTAGACCTCGCTGTGAGTTTTGAAAATCTTTTTCGTAAATATTTGCTATCAATCAAACTAAAACATTAAATAAATAAATATCTATGTGGCAAAACTACGTATAAAATCTTCGCAAATTATAGGCAGTTGTAGGTGGATGGCCACAGGGATAGATGACGACCTAGAAAATGGAGGAGAGGGGTGTTACTCGTAGTACATATATTGTAAATAATAGAAAACTATGGAGGGAGTTGACATACAGAGCCGACCTCAAATAGGGATAAGGCAAAAAGGTGATGGGGCTGTTGTAGATAATTAGTCATAATAGCATTGTCCTTGGATCGGTTATTTTTTTCACCTGCGCATTAGCACAGAATAAATACTAGTACTTAGCATTAGTATAAATACGACGTCTCTAACAAAATAATTCAGAACTAACTTGACACATCCTTTCATATTAAATGAGAGCAGAGCTTCTAGATATTATTACGATTGATTTTATGTACCTAATTAAATTCTGTTAGCTATATAGTGAATGTGTTAATTATAATAAAGCAAGTAAACGCACCTTCATGACACATTCATCGTGCTTGACTCTTTTTTAAACCAAATCAATGTATTTCACTGAACTGCTACCTATTCAATGTATTTTCCCCAATGTTGGGCACACCGTAGCCATCCTTAGGACGCATCGCCGCGAAACTGCGCTATTCATCAACACAAGCCTAATGAGCGGAGCAGCGCATTGCCGCGTCACGCGTGCGCTCGCGCATCGCATGCGCCGCCAAGATTATGATAGATGCTATTATTTTTCGCATTTTAATAGTATGGTTCCATGCACGAACCTTTCATTTGTTTGTTCCCGACGTTTTGGAATTACATCCATCATCAGTGGAAAGAAAACCTTTGTGATCACGAACTTTAAGTTCCGTGCTTTATGCTCCTATCATTACACAAAAAAATCGTTAAAAATCTTATAAGTAATTATTGAAGACAATCAGATATTTTCCAGAAAACCACGTTTATTTAGCTACAACTACAATTTGACTGTTAGGTATGCGACTTTTTGCTTTTTGTAATCTTTAGTCAGTACCTCATCAGTTTTAAAAACCTCTGGACCTTTTTATTTTGCTTTCGTGGATAAGTAAAGATTCAGGACGATGAAGTCCAACTGTAATTTTTATTTTATTTAAACTATTGTGAATAAAAAGAAAGCCTCTATAAATAAATGCTGAAAGAATCTCATTGATGCTGTATTACATTTATTATTTTCGCTTTCGATACAACTTTTCTGGAAACTTTTCCGCAGTAACAATTTATCGTGATTGCGTCCAACTTTCTTTACTCAAGCACGCGAAAATAAAATAATTTGGCGACAGTCGCAGCCGTTTACGTATTTTTTACATTCCTCAAAATTGGAAAGTGAGACGCAGTGTCTTGTCTTGCCAGACAGTGTCGCGGATTATTTTAGTTATTAATCTCCGGACAGTGAAGCCACATAAACGCAAATATTTAGAACATACAAGTTGTGCATAAACGTGATTTCTTGAAAAAAAACTCAGGGCTTGTAGTGTAACTTGATGTTTATCTATATACCTATGTATTTGTTATAAAATATAGTATTTTTGAGTTAGTATCCCGTAACACAAGTCTCGAACTTACTTTGGAACTAGCTTAATCTATGTGATATGTCCCTATATATTTATTTATTTATTATTATAACTTATTTGAAGTACACGTTTTTTGCTTCATCTTCACTGTCTTGGTCAATGAATATGCCACTTTTTATAGAGGGATTGTTGAAATCGTTTTCCAACCAGTCCTGGTCTTCACTTGTATTTTTGGGACATTACAGAATTGCAATGATTACCACACCATGTTACGACTAGATCGACATATTTATAGTATTTGAGCTACTTAGTAAATCACACAGCATAGGTAAATCACTAAGGTACAGTTACGATTATTATTTTCACAAGCTACTTTTTTATTTTTTCATGAGTAATTAAAATATATACAGTCTTATTACAATACAAAAACTAACTGTAAGACTTGGTTTAAACCATTATTAAACCAAATTAAGGTAACAGTGATATCCTTTTATAAAACTAAAAACCGACTTCACCCCCAAACTATACTACCAATTTTGTTAAAATTTCTATGGAACAACCTGACAAGTATACTCTTTCAAACAAAAAAAAAACTTTCCGAATCGGTCCAGGCGTCTTCGAATAATCGGTGAACATACATTTAAAAAATCCGACGAATTGATAACCTCCTCCTTGAAGTCGGTTAAAAAGAGAATATGACATATTACGAGAGGTCGTCTTGTTTAACACAGAAACAGTCTTATTATAAAACGCAGACTAACTTTGTTACTAGATTTAAACCATTATCCGACCAAATCAAATTGTCAGTTTCAGATGTGACAGTGGCATATTACTGGATGTCAACTCGATTTTGTCGGATTATGGTTTAAACCTGGTAACAAAGATAGTCTGCGTTTTATAATAAGGCGGTAAGATTTTTAATTTCACCAAGTCTCTAAGTAATCAAAAGTAATTCCAGCTCCCGCCGCCGCAGCGGCAGACAAATTGAGTTTTGCTTACTTTTCATTTCACGATCTGGCTCGCATTCCTACTTTTATTGGTCGCCGTGCTATAATTTTTGTAATGACCACTTACCAGCGATTACTTATCAGTACATTAAGTACCTATTCGCAGGCCATGTGGTCTCCAAAGGGCAATGTTTGAACAGAACTTGTCGCGATGATTGCGTAAAATTTGGCATTCATATGTGCGTGCAATGCAGTAGAGTTGTCGAAGATGCAACTCGTGATAAAATTGTTTATTTAATAGTCTTTTCTAATAGAATCTAATTTGTAGAGATAGCTGTAAGATAAATTGCAATTGCCTACTATACCTAATACGTTGTCCTAGTAGAATCATAAAAGTCTAAGTCCCAATAATATTCCTGCAGTATGTTTCTTTCGGAAAATCTTCAACTTCGTAGTTTATGAGTATAGTTATATTTACTTTTAGTATCCCATAACAAGTCGTGCGTGACACAAGTCTCGAACTTACTTTGAAACTAGCTCAATTTGTGTGATTTGTCCTTATATATTTTTTTATATTTTATATCTAATTAAATACTACAACTTTATTTAATTTTTTATGTTCTTTTTCACGTCTCTTATACTACCTACTTAATAGATAAAAGATTTTTTATCGTAAGCTATTTTAAGACTTCGCCAACCTGTGGAATGCGCCGATAACTCAACAAACCTTGATGGCGCAAAGTAACGACGCCCTACAATATTTACGCATTTATTTTTTCACATATCATTCCGTACGGCGTGAAAATGCAAGACAATACGTTAAGTCGACGCACGAGCATATCGCTATGAAGGGAATGTGTCCCGCGTCGGGACGGAATGCGGGACGCGGACACGGGATACTCACGACCGCCGAATTCGTGCGCACACGCGTCTCGCCGAGAGACAAGCTTCACAGTGGTCTAGCTTTTTGGAAACATGTGTAAGTGAACTAGTTAACTAGGTGAATTAAACCCAATCGCATTTTTTTACTACGGGTGCAGTTTATTTGATACTTAAATTAATCTTTAGTGCAAGGCATTTTGTTTTTGGACATAGAAATAAAATCAGATATATTCCGACTGGCCGTACAAACATTTAATTTAGTCAATAAAACTACCAATCTCTCTATTTCCATATAATCTTGATTCTTCACTCCACTTCTTCTCAGTTCACAGTAACCTCTACAAGTGTATTGTAGGACACTGCGAGAGAAGGCTCGTTACCTGACTAGCATAAAAAGCTTGAACAGTGTAAACTGCGCCCACGTGATCGCCTATTCTCTCGTCCCGAATATTTGACGTATATCTGAAATTCCTGACATGTTTTTGAGACAAGATCAATTGAAATATTTTTTGTAAGACCATCTGGCTTCTGGCGAGTACTTCTGCAGAGCTTTTGTTATGTTGCAAGCTTACGCGCTTCAATAACGTTGCCTGCATTTTGCATTCACCGTTTCGTACAGATTTTAACCCAATATTTTTTAACTTTTATATGGTAGAATTCAGGTATGTGAAATATAAATGCATAATATTAAGGATTCTTTAGGATACCTGTTCTGTCCAAATCTTCGTAATGGAGAAAGTGACACTAACGAGCAAAAACAAGTTCTCGAGTATTAACTAAATAAGATTGGCATAAAAAAATTTCTATCTATGCGTAGGTGTTGATTTATAATTTATTTCTAGTACGTAACGATAACAACAATGAGTGTTGAATTATAAGGATTTTTTTTTAAATAATCGGGCAAGTGCTTGTCGGACACGAAGGGCAGCGTACCATTTTTTATAAAAATCAATTTGGCACTTAAATATTTATTTTATTCTGTTTTAGTATGTGTTGTTATAGTGGCAACAGAAATACCATCACTGTGAAATTTCAAATGTCTAGCTCGGTTCATGAGATACAGCCTGGTGATAGACAGACAGACGGACAGCGAAGTCTTAGGGTACTGCGACCCTAGGTTCTGTCTACCCAATTAGAGATAAAAATGTGATAATGTATGCATGTAGTCTCACTGAACAAGGGAATGTACGATAGTAGCAATCCCTTGTGCACATTTGCAAGTAGTTTTAGTAGTCCCTAGGGCGTAAGCAGTTTTTGTAGTCCCTAGGGGGTTGTATCGTAAATTTTTGCTAGATTTTCTTCGTTTCCGAGAAGGCTAGCATTTTTTTTCATATTTTACCCACAAAGAACTATCGATCCTATAAATACAAACTAGCCATTAGTTTAAGCATGTTATTATGATCATTATCGGTAAGGCATTATGTTCCCCACGAATATTTTTGTGACGCCCACTCCGATCTGTGGTATAAAACACCTAATAATTACTAAGTTTAACATTGATAACTTAAAATTAACAGCAATTTGAATTAGATACAAAGGTCAAGTGCTTTATTGTACACTTTGTATCGAAATGAGCGTTTGTTCTCAGTAGTCTCTTAAATTATAAAAGACTTATTTATTCTTTGGTAAAAGCTCTGCCGGGACAGGAACATTATTTAGCTCTATTTTTACTATACTTATCTAATTATTTTTGATCTATGTCGAAGGCACCTGGCTGGACCGATTCGGAAAATTCTTTTTTTGTTCCTTACATTTGTATAGAAACGAAGTCGGTTTTCAGCATTGAAAAATTATTTAATACAATGTCATATTAATAATCTGTTCAGTCCCAATCCCAACTGCAGTGGTGCTTTAATTAGGTATTTACTTTTGACGCAAAACTTTAAGAAAAAAAAATAGCAAAATATGCTAATATTTTATAATGTATTGCTTTTTTTGTGCCGAATTTTCTTGCTTTATCCCTATGGTTGACTGAGAGAATGCTCTTAGCAATAAGTCCGCCATTTATTAAAAGTAGGTATATTTGTACTTTGGAACGATAGACTTTGATAAAATAAAATAAATAAAATGAAACCATCGTTTATATTATTATAGAACTTACCGCGATTGATTTTATTTGTGACCGTGTTACTGCGAGCACGAAAGTCTAAATTCATGTAACATCTCTAAAAAAAATAGCGCGGTCGTGATTTTAAAACGGTTAGTCCAGACTTGCAGGATCCGTGGCTGGTAGGATGATGGTAAAATTAAAGGTAAGTGTAGGCAACCGATAATTGCACCGTGGGAACACAGGCCCACCTCCGCGGCGCGGCGGGCGCAGTGTACGGGCTCGCACCGCGCTGAGCCGACAGCACCGAACTTATGCTGTTGGCTGGACTTACACTACCTTACACCATATGAATTAAAGGTCGTTACCTACCTTAAATTAATATTTTAAATACCATATGAATTTAAGGTAGGTAACGACCTTTAATTCATATGGTGTAAGGTAGTGTAAGTCCAGCATGGTATTTAAATATGTTTACATAAGAATTAATTAAAATTTAATTCTGATCGAATATTATGCAGGGAATGATTATAAAATCAATACTTGAATATATAAAGTATGAGCCCGGCCTTTGGAATCTTTGGATTTAGCCAAATGCATTATTTGCTAAAGTTGCTGCTAACCCTGCGTGTATCGAATCATTTCCATATCTAATTCTCGCAATACATTTGACAAATCGATTGAGCTAGTCTCAAGCGAAACATACATACATACTATCAGGTATTTATCCCTTAGGGGGCAGACTAAGCATTTTGGGTCTTGCGGCTCTGAAAAAACAGAGTCCAGGGCCGCAAGACTCAAAGGCAACTTTAGCGTGATGGTGGGTGAGAAGGTGGAAAAAGAAATCAAAATAGTGATGGGTTGCTAGCCGCTTTTTTGATTCGCACTTTCATTCAGTATCTCGATCCAAGCTAAACTAAACTAGTCCCAAAGTAAGTCAACTTATGGGAAACAAAAAACGATACAATATTTATTGATACATCAATGGCTATATTTATATTTATTATATTCCTACAGTGATCAAGAAAAAAAGTGAAAGTATTCACGCAGCACGAAATATCAACGTTTTACGACTGCTGTCCCGTTAATATTTATTAATACAACCAATAAAAACACTTTATGTGTTACTTTTATGTGTTAAGTAATTCTGCGTCAGAATAAATTACGAGGTTTCCTGTGGTGCTCATATATGGCTAATATAACTAAATACTTTGTATACTAGCTTTAGTGTTTTCTTTACGTTGTTTTAGTATTTTCTTTGCATCTTAAAGTTTTTTTGCTGACGTTACTTCCCCTATGCATTTGTGGAGATCACGCAGCAATCGGTGAAAAGGTAAAATTGCACGCGTATTACTGCAGTAGGTACCTATGCTTATGCGCATGATGCACGCCTACATCGCACCTTGCAATGCTGTAAATAAGTAACGAGGAACTGTATCTTTGGGTGATTGTTACATGGCTGCCCAGATGGTTATGTAGGTCCCTAGCATTTGCAGCAACATTAGATGAGTCGTGAAGAAGTAAATTGATTTCCTGTATATTTACTAAAATATGTTTATAGGTGTTTCAGAAAGGTGAAACATACATGAAGGGCATGCGTATTTATATTAGGCTATACGGGTCAGCTAACCCAAAAAAAAACATTTAACATCATCATCATCATCATCATATCAGCCACAGGAAGTCCACTGCTGGACATAGGCCTCCCCCAAGGATTAATTAACATAAAAATATGTAATACGAATTACCTGCCTGTGTCAGATTACAGCTTTCTAGTACTCATAGTCTCTGAGTGAAACTGAGGACGGACAGACAAACAGACAGATAGACAGATATGGCGAAACTATAAGGGTTTCCTTGTTTACTACGGAAACCTCAAAAGTGTCAAGTATCATGAAATTTTTTTTACTGTTGGATTTTCCGGAACGAGCTTCTCAAGAAATATTTCGCCTTTTCCTATAACGGTCGATATGGTAAAAACCTAAATATCGTTTTCCGCCACAGCGAAACTAATCCCGATCTCAACATCATTATTTATAACTAAATCAAACTTCTATTATCAATAGAAAGCGAAATGATTTGCCGGTCAGTGGAGCGCTTTCCTAATGTGGCAAAACATACTATGACTGAGACCAATTGGTAATCATAGTGGGCGATTCGTCGCGGCCACCCGCATTGGAAGATGGTGACATCCTCGCGAAATGGCTACTATTCCTAGCCGCCACATGGAAATATTCTTACTGGATGGGTTTCACTATTTGTCAAATCTTTGGACCACGGATATAAGTATTACATACAGATCGGAAAGCCTCTTTTTGCAGATTTGGATTCGATTTGCCATCTTGATGACCTACATTATGAAACAAAATCTAGTCTCAATATTTTTCGAAAAAAAAGAAACTGCTATGAACTAGATTTTAGTTTCTAAAACACTCAAAAGTTAAAGAAATTTATACATATCTATATATTAACTCTGTGAAATATCGATAAACAAATATTGCATATTTCACTATTGTTGCATATTTAACTATTGTTAACAGGTATATACATATGTATACAGAAATGAATAATTGCATTGACATAGAATATTTTATGCATGGTCATGATCGCTTGCAACTACTGTTATGAATAATGGATATATTTACCGTTGATTGGATTGTATGTATCTGCTATCTATATTATTTAAGAGCTATGCTCTTGTCGGTGGAGTATGAATTTTCTTCTACTTTTCTCTCTCAACATCCATCTGCTACCGAACCATTATACGAACAAGGTGACAAGTGTTTGTAAATTAGAGGTTGTTGATATTGTTTAGAAATAGAGCATATTTAATATACAGACCTTGTACAGCCGAAAGTAATTTAAGAGTATAACCTACTAGAATTTATAGGACCTCTATAGGATAGACATAAGTATTTTAGATTAACAAAACTAACGTGAGACACAGACATTATTTACGAATAGAGTCAGCTTCTGGCCGACATGTTTAAATATAAGTATTTTATAATTTGTTTATTGTATATGATACATTTTACCCACATTTAACTAATACAGGAAATTCTCCATTGGATAAGCTTAGATACGCACCGTACTTACTGGTGCGCTTTCTTTGTTAGACAAGATCATTATTCCTTCAAGTTGCATACATGGTCAGCCAGATGCATAATAAAACGAGCGTGTTCAAGGAAGCATTGTCGTCTCCACTTTGCTCTAATTCACTGGCTCGACCTAATCGTGTCGGATTACAAAATCTTGCATACTTTATCTAAAGCCATGCAATTTGAACGGAATGCCGCAAAGACGAACAGAGCGTACGTAAACACAGTAATTCCTTTATTACAGTACTTGTCCTTTACTGCGACCAAACATAATCTATATTTTTCCAAAATTGCAATAATGTCTATTTGAAATGCCTTTAAAGTTTTATTAAGGTAATCTACTAGTTATGTTGTTTTATGACCTTTATATAGGCAATTTACTGCGGATAAGTAAGTAAAGACTTGCTTTTTATATACCTAGTCTCATACCATTCCCAGTAGTTTCGAAGAATTGCCTGTCCTGTTAATCATTAACCTCAAACGCATAGGCACTTACTTGATCTTCTGACAATGCCGATGCAGAATTCCTCAGTTAATTGTTACAATTGTGCGAATTCGCGGACGTATCATTAACAATTCGACATAGCTGACGGTATCGTGCAAGCGCGATCAACTTTCAGTACTGCACATTGCACATTCGCCGCACTGGTATTCGGGAAACCGATTAAAATTTCTCAAAAACGAGCTTTACGTACAGTAATTTAAGGTCAAGAAGGAACGTGATCTCGGCTCGGAGGATAAAAATTATTTATTTGCGTGGGGCGCGGCAATTAGGGGGGCGGGGCGAGTCTGCGCGCGCGACCTTTCGACCCCCGGCCTGCGCCCGCGCCCTGCGAGCGTGGACACTCGCTGTCACGCTGACGACTGCGGTCCCGGCCCCGAGCCGAGACCCAGCAAAGAATTTCGAAATTGCAATGCCGCGATGCCCCGCGTGACCACGACTCGCATCGCATTCGCGAAATCACCTACTTTAGTAATTGACTCCCAAAAAAGGTTTCAAAGGTTTAAAAACGGCTATCGATGCCATTATGTCAATAAAAAATAATGATATAAAGCCTATACCGTGTCGAATTCAACAAGGGAAGGGTAGACGCTCGATCCAAACGCATGCTTCGCATTCCATTTCGTTATAACCCTCGAATTCTCAAATTCGTCACGAACAGCGGCGGTGCATATATCACCAGATACAATACCTCATTTTATAGCAACGTTGAAGGAGATGCAATTACGATACATCGTGTAGATATCGAGTATCGGCGGCGTGCGCACGCATTGACGGCCGGCGAAAAGTGGGCGGCGAGGCTGAAACGATCCCGAGTTCCCGTCTCTAGTATCTGATGCGATGTACTCTTTACCATCTTTCTGCTTTTATTGGAACCCATACTTTGTACAGCTAGCAAGCGAGACGATTAATTCGGACGATACGAGCATATACTTTTCGAGTTTTCGCCCAGTTATGCAACCGGCTCTCAGTTTTGATCGCATTCTATTTTGGTATTGCGTAACGGCTTCATACGTAATTATAATAATAATGCGTAAACGTTGCGTTGCAAGCTCTACTTTTACTCAAAAGAAAGTAAGTACAATAATCATGCAACAATATTATTCTTTCTTCTTTTTTCTTAGTTAAGTACAGTATAATCATGATTAGGTATAACTACGCGAATTGTGTCTTTATATTTAAGTACGTTGTTGGCAAGGACTGTAGCTAAGAGAGATAGTGACTCTAGCTCTTATAAGATTTGCAATAAGCATCTTTTGACTATTATTATAATGCTACTATACAACCGTTTAGCTTCAAGAAATCAACTTGCACTAATGACCCTAACTAGTTAATAGGTAATCATTAGCGTACATAATTAGAAGATTATTTTTGAGTACCTACTGGCCATTGGATGCACTAGAAATAAGCGGCCAAGTGCGAGTCGGACTCGCCCATGAAGGGTTCCGTAGTAGCAAATAACATAATATAAAAGTCTTGTAGTATGTTTTTTTAATTTTTATATTTGAGTTGATTGAATGAAAGGTAAATTGCTGTTTACGATTTATGACGTATTAAAAAAAAACTACTTTCTAGATCTCGTTCAAACCAATTTTCGCTGGTAGTTTTCATGGTAATGAACAACATATATTTTATTTAGTTTTATCATTCTCTTATTTTAGAAGTACGGGGGGGGGGGGGGGGGGGGGACACACTTTTTTCCACTTTGGAAGTGTCTCTCGCGCAAAGTATTCGGTTTAGAAAAAAATGCTATTAGAAACCTCAATATCATTTTTGAAGACCTATCCATAGATACCCCACACGTATGGGTTTGATGAAAAATAATGCGGTTCACATAATACATCTACTTACCAAGTTTCAACAGTATAGGTCTTATAGTTTTGGAAAAAAGTGGCTGTGACATACGGACGGACAGACAGACATGACGAATCTATAAGGGTTCCGTTTTTGCCATTTGGCTACGGAACCCTAAAAAACCTTAAATTTTGAACTCACGGGGTAAATATGTGACATGGCTTCCTTTATCCTACTAGTTGAATTATATCGCTAAACGGTCTTGTAGCAACACAATCCATCTAAAACGCTGGGAAATAAGATGACTGCCGCCTGCTAGCAACATCCCATCATGTACTCGAAATTGCGTGAAATTATAATCGCGCAACTTAATATAAATCTACCTACACTTTCTACCTTGTGGTGGATGGAACATTTCCAAAGCTTTTACCTGTCATGTGCCCATACCGCAAATTAGCCTCATAATATTATTTGTACCTGTGTCGATTGTACCGAAGTAAGTACTTAATGGACGCATGCCGCTTCCGATTGGTCGTTTTAGAAATCCTTTTGGGAGGCCTATGTCAAGCAGTGGACTTCCTGAGGCTGATATGATGAAATACTCAATGTGTCTGCTCTACAAACGAAAGTACATTCAATCTACTTGTTTTGAGTTTGCGAATCGAAACTGTTTTGCGTCGTACACCAAAAGTGATGGTTGATTTTAAATTTAGACCACGCTTGGCGCCCCTCCCTAAGAACTTGTTGCCGGTGTTGCTGTGCCAAGCACGGTTCCAATTGGGGTAAGAAATAACTTTTATGCATTATATACATTTACATGATCCGCCACTATAATGGCCCCGGTGAGCGGGGCGAAGCGAATGCTTGAATTTGACGACCCGTGACATGTCACCCGGAACCAGAGGACTAGATTTGTCCTTGTCCCGGTGTATATCCGGGCCTATCCGATCATCAAAATAACCGCAGTAGGAACACCCCATTTTGCAAGTTTACTGACTGATTTTAAAGAAAACTGTACCAGTGATGCTGAAATGGGCAGTTGGACGTTAGATCCCTCAGAATAAAGATGAAAAAGAAGGCGACGGTAACTAAAGGACAGTAAGGTTGATGCTCAAGAGTCAAGGGAGATCTCTACAAGCAAATAAAGCTAGGTACTTACTTTATTGGAACAGCCTCTTCAATCTTGAAGGATATACTGGGTCTTTATCTATGGTTATATTAATTTTAGACAGTATGTTTGTGGGTGAATTGAGTTATGATATAGCAATACTCACTTTCTCGGAACCTCCGAAACAGTTTCTTCATGGTGAAGTCTTCGTTCCTGTTATTCTAAGTCTATGGTCACAGGTGTTCCCTGGCGCACGCGCCGCACTCAAATGCTCCATAAACTTAGTTAGTAGCAGGCGCCGTCACGCTGGACGCTCTGGAAGACTCCTGATCCGTGAACCCTGGCCATTTAACATATTAACTCTACGCGAAAAAAAACACGCGAGCGTCACCACGATTGATTTTGATTCCTAGGATTTAGTTATTCCTTACTTACTACAAAAAGTTGAGTAGTCATGTCCAAAAAGACTGAGTCGAATCGAGCTATTGCTTAGAATACAAGATGATGCAAAATAAATAAAAATCTTGATTCTAGATAAAATAAAATAAAAATTGTCTCAGCAAAACCGGACACAGTAACTCTCAACACCACATAACAAAGAATCGGTTGACTTTGAAACTAACTTCCAATCACAAATAAGCTTCTTAGTGTGCCTTCGCCATATTCGGAAATCCAAAATCAGTTCAATGATCCTCATAACCCCTTATGAGGATCGGTGTAAATTACAACGCGCCCCACAAACATGTAAGTAGTATCATTGTTTTCGAATACAGATGAAATCATGCTTATGATGCTGATAGGATGAAACATTTGAAACTTTTAAGAGTCCCCCGACCCTAGACTTCTCCATAAAAAAGTAGTCTACGTTTAATTTTGAAACCACATGTCAGATTCCGGTAAAAATTGGTAATTGTAAAGAAATTGCAATTATCTAGGGTTATAACTGGTTTCCTATAGTAAAATTATGAACTGGAAAGAAAATATAACGATTTAGAAGTTTTCCATACTAATGGTCAAAAATGATATAAAACACTATATTCTATTTCAAGTTCATATTTTTACTGTGGGAAACTAGTTATAAACCTAGATAATTGCAATAACTTTGAAATTACAAAATTTTGCCCAAATCGGACATGTCGTTTTGAAATAAGTATAACGTAGACTACGTTTGTATGGAAAGTTGTATTTTGGTCTAGGGTCGGGGGACCCTTAAAAGAGACGGTATCTCCAAGTAATTTTCTCTTTGTAGGAAAAACTGTTCTATCACCTAACGCACATTTGCGAAAAACGGCCACTTTTGGCTAATGTGCAAAGAAAAGCTTTACGTTCTCACTACTATACAAAGTGTAACGGAATGGGGGAAAAGTACTAATCAATGTGAACAACTTTAACTATGGGACCAACACCAAAATCACAAAAAAAATATGTAGCTCCATACATTTTGGCACGGTAGGTATTTAATTTATTTATTTATTTTATAAAGCTTTATTGTACACAAGAAAGAACACAGATACAAATCAGAAAAGTAAACAACGGCGGACTTATCCCATATAGGGATCTCTTCCAGTCAACCGGCCAGTAATTGAGAGGAATGTTTACTTATTATGCGTTTGGGGTAGAAGTAGTACAATTTAAATTTAATTTTGTATGGAGCTGCAGATTATTTTTGCGATTTCAGGAATGGTCATATAGTAAAAGTTGTTCTCATTGATTAGTACGTTTTCTCCCTTTCAGGTTGATACACCTTTCCATTACACTATTTATTTTATCATCATTCATAAAATAGTTTGAAGGGCTATCTAGGGCTTGATCAAATAAATTTTTAAATTATATATCTCCGTTTCCTTTCAAGTAATTTATTTTAAACGCACACTGGACCTCGAAAAATTTATGTACCTATCCCTCTTAATCGTTTCAACTTTTTCAGTTTAACTGTTGAAACTTTTAAAAATAAATCAAAATCCCATATACTACTTAGCCAAAAATCTTACAGTCGCATTATTTAACTAACGTCACAAATCATTTATCATTATTATGTATTAGCTATTGTCACCAACTTTAATATTTACCTATATGCCCTTTCTTTTCTTTTTTCCGTATTACCTATATACCTACTAAATGTTAAAATGGGTAGAAAACATTAACTTTATTTTATTTACTTTTATATGTTTTAATTTAAATGGCGTCCGCGGAAGACCAGCGTCGCGGCTCATACCGCGACTTCGCAATCGATTTCTATTCGAATCAAACATGCATGTTTTTGACTAATCGTTCGAAAAAAAAGTTACTTTTGCGATTGAAAAATGGTTTGGTAAACGGAGACCATTTTTGGTAGACAAGTTTTCTGTTGTAAAATTGTTTATAATTTTTTTGTTGTGTTTACCAAAATAAACCATTTTTCTTTCATTCTTTCTTTCTTTCTTTCTTTCTTTCATCCATCCATTCGGTCGGAGGCTACAATGTCACAGACAGACACACAGTCATGACAAACTTATAACACCCTTGTGTTTGCGTCGAAAGTTAAAAAGGAGTGCAGATCTTATGGACATGGCCAGGGTTCGTTACCCCATGTGCATAAGGTACCAGTACGGGTTCTGCAGAGCATAACGCACACACGACACGAGCCAAGCCAAGCGAACATCCGCCGGTCTTCGCTGGCTCATTACCTGTGCTGCGTTACCTACATTACTTTACTGTTTCGCTACGCTTTGTAATGTAAACTAAAGATTTAGGGAATATTACATCACTGCTCTTTTGGTATGACGAGTAGATATTGTTAGACTTTACAAATATTTTACATTTAAATAAATAAATATATTGGGACAAATTACCCATTGAGCTACCCCAAAGTAAGTTCGAGACTTGTGTTATGGCATACTTACTCAACAATACCACAGATTACTAATAAGCAATACTATATTTTATAAAAAATACATATGTATATAGATAAACATCCAAGACCCAGGACAATTTGAAAAAGGCCATTATCCATCTCGCCCTGACCGGGGATCGAACCCGGGACCTCTGGGTGGCGGACTACCATGGTGACCACTTAACTACGCCACGGAGGTCGTCACCTTATTTTAGGCATTTCATTTTGTTTGTAAAAAGTCGTGTAAATGTTATGTTGTACTTATCTATATCTATACATATAATAAAACAGTAAAAAAAGTGTGTCTGTACATTAAATATATTTCCAAAAAAAATATTGGGGGCGATGGAGACGTAGTAATAGAGTAAGAATTTTAAAAAAAATGTCTGTCTGTTTGTCTGTATGTCTGTTTGTCTGTTTGTCTGTTTGTACACGCTAATCTCCGGATGGATTCGAATGAAACTTTTTTTGTTATATAGCTATTAAGCCTGGGCAACATATAGGGTATAAATGATTTTGGAAAATGGAACGCCTGATGCAGAACCATAATGGTCCAGCTAAACTATAAGAGATATAAAAATGCCGCCTCAGTAAAAGTTGTTCAGCCTGATGAGCATTTTCCAGAGACATAAAGTCCACGCGAACGAAGTCGCGGGCTTCGGCTAGTTTTAAATAAAGTAGATCCATATTTTAGTAAAAAGCAAAAGGTATGCAAATAAAAAGATCAATTAAAAAAACAATGATGATAAAAGTACAAAGAAAGATAACAATTTATATAAGTTACTATTAGATACATAATGAACTTCCAAAACAAGACATAGGTGCATATTTGCACGTACCACACGTACACGTATTTAGGTCGGTACCTACAGGCTTGTATATTCTCTTTGGTTTCATACGCAGTAAAAGAAATCTTGGTCTATGCTCAGACCTGAATAAAAATGGTTTCAACAGTGTTTTCAGCATGTTTTCAGAGGCAGCACCGTTATCCTAGAATCCCTTGGAATCCCATACATGTACGTAGTAATCTTTGATCTATGATAATATCACGCCTGTTTCCCGCAGGGGTAGGCAGAGACTATGATGGACCTCCACTTGCTACGATCCTGACAAACCTCTTTTGCTTCATCTAAACTCATCAATCTCTTCATACATGCCCTTCGGTTACGGGTACTTTTTATCTCTCCTTTTTTTAGAACGTCTGCAATTTGGTCGCTGAATGTTCGCCGAGGCCGACCCTTTCCTACTGTTTCTTTCACATTTGTCATATAAATATTTTTGTCAATCTCTTGGATCCCATTGTTTCAAAAAAAGGATTAACCAAATATTAATGTCAACATTGATGGATGAACATCGATGACATTAATTCCTTCAAAATATTCGTGTCAATATAATTCACTGTTTTATTTGTAAACAAATCGTTCACTACTATATCAGCTTTACCTACACTGCTTTAACTAGGAATTCAATAAATTTAAAAAAATGGGAGAAACTGAAACTGCAGATGCACAGCCTTGTAAAATCGATACGACTTCCCGGATGTCGACGATGGACATCTCCCGCGTCAGCTTCCAAGATCGGTCCAAGCACGGCTTTTGCTTCATGGATAAACGACTAATGTACAAAGTGATCGTGGACGGAGTCGACTGCACGCCCGACAACATCGTCGACTACGACTACGTCACCATGGAAGATACCTTCTCCCACGCCGCCTTTGAAACAAAGCAGCGCCGCACGAAAAGCGAAGGTGGAATGCGCGACAATAAGTCGAAATCCGACGCCGGCATCAATGTTTACGCCACCACGATCTCCCTTGACGACATCTATATCGATCACACATACAACACCGAGGAGGGCGTCGTCGAGACAGACGTGGATCTAGGACAAGCGCCTTCCGCGTTCTATTTACCTAAAATAATGCCTATCACAAAATACCCGCCGGAAATTTTTATAGTGTTCAAGGAAACGGACACGCATTATTTGTTTGAACTACCGTCCTTTTCTTACGAAAAAGGAACCGCTGAAGCGACAGCGGTAGAGGAAGAAAATGAATATTACCAATATATAACCGTCGGTAAAGGTAGAAACAGAAAGATGGTCGTCGAAGAAACTCAGACCAAACAATGTGTGACACAAACTCGCCACACTATTTGTACGAGACCCAAAAAGAAAAACGCCATGTGTTTCGCTTCCATGTGGGACATGCACGACACGTACGCGCAGCTCGCTAAGGTGCAGGCAAAGAAAGAGCCCGACGAGATGGTCATGTACCAGTCGGCTGCGCCCAACCTGCTGCGGAAGAAGAAAGAGTCGGAACTCCGGGAGAGGGGCAAGACATTCGAGGAAGTGGGGCAGTTGCACGCGTTCTACGACGCGGCGTTGTTGGTGGAGCGCGTGCTCGCCGCGCTAGAGTACAGTGCCGCGCAGAAGACGTTCCGCGGCCTTGTGTCCTTCGACCCGCTCTCGCTCGACTTAGTGTACATTTACACGATGAAGCCTCTTTGGACATTCGAGTGTCCCGAGATAATTAACCGACCGATAATAAGCATATCGTTTAATTCCAAAAACCCTAACATTCTAGCGGTGGCGCACGGAAAATTCGCTTACGCTGATAATTTTAGCGGAATGGTGTGTATTTGGTGCACAAAAAATCCGTGCAAGCCCGAGAGGACATACCGCTTTGAATATCCAGTGACGTCAGTCTCGTTCTCAGAGAGGAATCCGAACTGGTTGGCGTGCGGGTTCGACAATGGCGACGTAATGATCCTGGATATAACCACTTACTCGGTGAAAATTATGGCAATGAGCAAGCGGGACACGAACCCGTGTTTCGAGCCGATATGGGTGACGAGTTGGCGGGTGTCTGAGGGGTACATCGAGTACGTGATGACGGCGTGCCAGGACGGCCGCATCAACCGCTTCATGAGCACGAAGACGCACGACTTCATCTGCACGCCGATGATGCGGCTGTCGACCGTCGAGGGGAAACTGAAGGGGCTGCAGATAGCGAAGAACTGTCTGAAAGTGGACGTGCCCATCACGCGGTACCCGGCGGCGCTGTGCATGAAGTGGCACCCGACCATCGACCACGTGTACCTGGTGGGCACGGACGAGGGCTGCATCCACCGCTGCTCCACGCACTACTTGAACCAGCACATCGACGTGTTCCGCGCGCACGCCGGCCCCGTATACGGGTTGGAATTGTCCCCGTTCATGAGAACGTTGCTGGTGTCGTGCGGCGCGGACAACGCTATCCGGCTGTGGCTGGAAGGGATCGACGACGTGATTCTGACGTTGACGTGTCCGTACGCCGTGTACGGGATCGCGTTCTGCCCTATAAACGCCACGGTGCTCATGTCCGTGAGTGGGAACGTGTTATCGATATGGGATTTGAGACGGAAGACGCACATGCCCTGCACGGAGTACACGTTTCCTAACAACGTGACGCTGACGTACGTGAGGTTCGCTCCGTCGGGAGACAACGTGTTTGTCGGGGACTCTACCGGGAGGATTCATACCTACCACCTGGAGGACACGCCGATACCGCCGTTCTACCAGCACAAGATGTTGGACGAGACGCTGAAGAAGGCGCTGTGTACGCGGCCGCAGTTGTTGAAACAAGTGCAGAAGTTGGAAAAGTTTAGGGAGCGCCACAAATAACAAGCTATTTTAAAAATTTGGAAATCCTAGGGCCTACCTATGTCCTACAGTGGACTTCCTGAGACAGATATGATGATGACGATGCAGGTCTAACAATATAGAAGCACACTAAGCTGAACTTACGTCGCGTTTTTCACAAAGAAATAAATTAGCGGCGAAACTTCCGCGCAACTTCGGCATAGTGTGTTGAGACACTGTCAATTTATTCTTAATTTTGTCGCCGTACCGTTGTAGTTGTCATAATTATCATATCACTGGGACACTATGTCAGGCTCCCATGCTGGTCTGGGAGAAACGAAAAAACTTAGAATGTACCAGCTGCTTCTCTTCCCGCGCAGATCGTAAAAGCCGATCGAGGGAATGGGCAAAAATGCGAATCATTTTAACAGGCGATGCGGCTAGCACCCCGTCACTGTATTGATTGCTTTTCCATCTTCTCGCCCACCATGACGCTAAAAGTGGCTTTTGAGTCTTGCGGCCCTAGGCTCTGCATAGAGCCGCAAGACCCAAAATGCTCTGTCTGCCCCATTAGGGATAAAGACGTGATAGTATGTATGTATGTATGTATTATGTCAGGCAAGGGCCTGACATGCTTTTATGAAGCCAGATAACCTTATTGCGGTTTCTAAAAGAAGAAAAAGAAAAGAGTGCCCTGTTTTGTCCTTTTACAGACCCGACTATTTGGTCACGCGCGGTAGTGACATTTTTGAAACACGGAGTCACCAGTCACGAATGGTTTTTCCATACAAAAAACCGTTCGTTTAGTGACTCCGCGTTTGAAAAATAGCACCTCGGGTTAAGGCACACTTCAAATTGCATATACATGAAGTGCCTATAAAACCGACCATGAAAAAAATATACGTAGTATCAAATGTCTTTCTCTTACGCCCCCGTCGCTCGATGGCAAATCTTAATACTTGTATATAATATTTCTTTGATGTCAGGTCCCAGATAGCTTGAAAAATCTGATTGGCACTTATAACATTTTGAATTAATTCGGAAAGAAAGATTGCTACACCAAAGAATTTATTAGCTCTAGTCAATATTTTATTTTTCATTTCGTCATTACGTTTTTTAATCATGTATGAATAAATCAGAAAAAATATATTGCTATAAATATTTAAAACGTCTTTATTTCTTATACCTAGGGTTAGGTACAAATTATAATATTTAACAAGGTATACTTATCTTAACTTACCTATATAAATAGCAGCGTAGATGTGTTACATTTACAGGGTCTACCAAAATATACTGAAACTATCTCTAACCCCCGACAAAAAGTGTCTATCTGTCTGGCATCGTAGCTCTCAAACGGATAGACCGATTTCGATGTTGGATGAAAATCAAACGCTTGAAAGTCGGGGTATTTTTGGATGTCATTTGAAATATGTAGTTCCGCCACTCATCACTAGAAGGCATTCTTCAAATTCGGGGTTTTTATAGCAAAAAACTTGTAAGTTTTATAATAATATGTTTACTTAGTTCAATAATGGCCTTTAGACCTCATTAAAAAATTATATATCCCTTGGGGAAAGTGGTTCAGTATCGTGGAATGAATTCACCCTCAAAATAGTTCGATCAATCTCAGTAGATCCAATGTCCAGATCCATCATGGATCTAGTGAGATATTATTTTCTCAGTAGATCCAAGGTTTGACAGTGTGGATCTACTGAGAAGTATTTTTCTCGCTAGATCCGGTAACCAGATCCATCATGGATCTATAGTTTCAGTACATTTTTTAGACGCTATATACAATAATATATTATATTAAAGAATGTGGTAGATTTGATTTAGAGAAATGACTAGTAGTTGTTTGAGAGCTTTTGTAGATTATATTCTTTTTTGAGTTCCTTCAGATTAGCTTCCAGTATCGCCACCTGGAACAAAAAAAAAACTTTTAAATTGAAGAGTTACTTGGCCCCGTCGGAGTATGCATTACTAGCACTTTCGCAAGTCAAGCAACCCTAGACGTGATCCATATTTGGGTGCCCACAAGCAAAGATACTCTCTGCCTACCCATGTGGGAAACAAGCGTGATATTAAGTATGTATGTGACGTAACAGATACCCGACACCATATAAACTAAAGGAGGGTCGTAAGTGGCAAAACTGAAGATGAGGGTAGGCACACAAAAATAGCAGCACACACGACTGGCAAAAAAGTGGCAGAGGTAGTGTTACACATGCTTTAAAAAGATGTATATTTCATATGAGTCATATTTAAATAATTAGAGTACGACTTTATTTAAATAATATAAAGATTTTAATTACTATTGCTACGGGATAAGCCCGAGCAAGAAAAAAAAAATGAAATAAAATAAACTACAAGGAAAAAGGACAATAAAAAAAAACAAAATAAATTAAAATAAACAACTATATTGTCCTTTCTACAATATATATAACAATAAAAC
The DNA here is from genome assembly GCA_963555685.1 of Acrobasis consociella. NCBI lineage: Eukaryota > Metazoa > Arthropoda > Insecta > Lepidoptera > Pyralidae > Acrobasis > Acrobasis consociella. The sequence goes on along the minus strand of OY743109.1, from coordinate 4,102,405 downwards.
ACACAAAACTAATAATCTAGGGACAGACGCGGGTCCAGCGAAAAAATAGGTAGTCTCGTACAGATGATGCGTTTACAAATACAAAATTAAAACAGAACGGTGGTCAGTGGTTCTCGGGCGGAACTTATCTGGGTGAGGGCGACGAATATGCACTCGGGGCAAAACAAAATGGCGGCCGGTTTGACTCGAAGTCACGACGTGTAGACGCACCAGGGTCGTCTTTCACCTGGGGTAACGAAGTTTTCTCCAGGGGTAACGAAGTTTTCTCCAGGGGTAACGAAGTTTTTTCTCCAAGGGTAACGTAGTTTTCTCCAGGGGTAATGTAGTTTTCTCCAGGGGTAATGTAGTTTTCTCCAGGGGTAATGTAGTTTTCTCCAGGGGTAATGTAGTTTTCTCCGGGGGTAATGTAGTTTTTTCTCCAGGGGTAATGTAGTTCCTGGAAAATGCCCATATGCATCCGCTGTAGTTAAACGTAATTATTGGACGTCCCAGGGGATCACCGATCGACAAATAATTACAAGGTCCCTAAGGTCGGCGATCCTTTACAAACAAAAACTAAATTTAATTTTAAAATAAAAATTGACAGGAGTCAATAATATCAAATAATAATTAAGTTATTGATAATTAAAAGAAAGGAAAAAACAAAAACAACCTATTGACTGTTACTTATAAATTTACATCATCACGTCTTTTTCCGACGGGACAGACAGAGCCTCGGGACACAAAGATAGTTAAATATCAATCTTTAAAAAGAAAATCTTGGAGCAAATTACAAATTATAAAGCTAAAGTAATAAAAATAAAATAAATCTGGTTAGTATCATTTGAAATGTCATTCACGCAGCCAACCGACAAATCATCACTGATGACTCATTTCATTTGAAAAATTACGGTTACCGTTAAAAGATAACCGCTTAGATGTGATTGCCAGCTTGGTACGTGAATGAATTTAAACACATTAAAAAAATAATCATGTAATAGCTAGAAATCGGAGAACATAACATTTATACTAAAATTACTAAAATATGAAAATTACAACAGAAATCCGATCCATGCTAATTACAGTCATGTCGAAAACATACAAACATAACATGTTTAATGTTAATTGGTATGAAAGAAATATAAATCATGGACAAAAGGTATTTGTGCCATGTCATTAGGTACAAGTACTAAGATAGGAAAATACAATTAATCTGTATCCCAGCTAAATCATTATGACGATTTCGTTTAGGTTATAAACGAATTATCGCATACAACAAAAGTATATTTAAAATTATGACCAATTATTAAACCAGTAAAATTTGAAATTTGGTTACGAAACATAATTGGTATTTTCCAAAACCCCCTTTTTCTTAGGAATACACACACAAAATACAGCCAGACAACTTACCCTATATAACAGGGAACACGTACACAATAAAAATTATTTTTTAAAAAAGAATAAAAAAATAGCTAACGGACAACTCAGCCGTACAAATAATTGTAGACAAATTATTATGTTTGAAGCCGAAGCGAGCCACAATTGTAATGATCGATCACTGAGGTTTTTCGATCTACATCCAACAAGATGTAGGTAGATCGATAAAAATATCAACTCTGTGATACCCGAAACCCACTCAATAATTAACTTTTGTCTATTATCGAAGGTTCTAGAAAATCGGAGATAATATAAAAATAAAAATGTTTAAAAGAGTTTATTAGTTTATTATGGATTCTTTATAAATAAAATGAATGATTTTAAATAATCAACATTATATTGAATTATTTTTTAAACTGGGAATGACCATGACGTTAACCACCTGTCAATGTCATCTTAAGTCATTCAGTTAGAATAAACTACCGAAAACAAACAATGTACAGAACCAACCTATTTGTATGAGTTTATTTCTGAAAATTATAATTACTTTTTATTTAAAATGTGATGTAATACATACTTTTGAAAAAGAATTTAGCAATATCTATAGAAAACAAAAAATGAGCAATTGGTGAGTGATATTGTTAACATTACATTGTTACAATACCCCCCTTCCCAAGAAAAGGATTTTACGTAGTAAAATCCGCGCGAACGCTCTAAATAAGAAACAGTTTTCTGCCCAACTAACATACACTCATTCAGACATACATTCAAAATCACACTTACAAAATAGTCTAGTGAAATTAATTTTAAATCAAAAGACCTACCAAACAACAATAGAGATACAGACATAATTATAACATGCTGCACTCAAACAGAAAAAACTAAGATGGTGAATAAGCGCATCAAGAAGGAAAATATGCAACCTGTGACATAAAGTGATGATTTGTACTGAAATTATATACTGTCCGCATTTGCTAAGCTGTAGAGTCACGACCCGCTCTAAACGCGCTAAAACGCATAAAAACTGATAACAATCCTGAAGCGAAGAAACGTCATTAGAGGCTTATTTTACGAGTTAACAACCGCTCGTGACATGAGGCTTATTTAAAACGAGTTTGCCAAACCGCTCGAAAAGATGTGCTATTAGAGGCTTATTTTACGAGTTAACACTACTGCTCGACCAAGAAAAGAATGCCATCAGGATGTTCCAGCAAAAAAAACCAAAGTCCTGACCTAAAAAAGGTATACCAAGGAACAACAAAAAACCAAAATTCCCACCTATAAACAGGTAAAAGGAACAACAACAAAACCCCAATTCGTGTAGGCTTATTGACTCAGCAACTACATTCAATAATAAAAAATCAGTAACAAATTTGAAACCACAGAAAGATGTTAACTGTTATACAACAAAACTCAAATGAAAAAACTAATAAAATCGGTTAAAATTCACTTTAGAAAAAAATATACGAATTGACATTATAAATTGTTACACAATACTACAATAACAGGAATCGACCCCGCGACCCTGACCTAAATACGACTCTAAAAGTCAAAATATTTATACAAAAATATAAAAACAAACTGTAGTAAAATAAATTTAGCAAAATTGAAACAATAATGTCAACAAAGTATTAAAAAAAAACTCATTTAACGCTAACTCAAGCCTAAACTCTGAGCGCATGAAACTAAAAATCTATACAAAAGTTCAGCACAACTGATTGTGACTTTAAAATTTAAATAAGACCTAAACAAGGATGTGGTTCGATTCATTTTGTAAAAAAAAATTAAGTTTGACTAAAAAAATCTATATAAGGTTTAGTTAAATTTAAATATTTAATGTTTCGATCCATTTTGTAAAATAAAAATAAGTTTGACTAAAAAAAATCTATATAAAACTACACTTCTGTGTCCACTGTTATATAGGTGAATTGCTGACTGTAGACCCCCCTAAACAAAATATACAAAAAAAAAATAACAATAAAAACAAAACACAAAAAACGTACACAAACACAAAGCCCTGGGGTAGATAACGGTAAGTTATGTGCCCCAGGTGTGCCCAGTAATTAAAATCCGAATCCTGTCTCTGTAAAAACAATATGAGACAGGAGTGGTCACTCTCGGTTCGAAGCCGGCACTGACTTCTACCACAGTTCCGACCAACACCACACAATTATACAAAAATAATAATAAAAAAAAAAACGCAAGATCCACCGACCACGCGCTAATCTGTACACGACCACCTATTTAAAACCACGTATATGGGCGCCAATTGCTACGGGATAAGCCCGAGCAAGAAAAAAAAAATGAAATAAAATAAACTACAAGGAAAAAGGACAATAAAAAAAACAAAATAAATTAAAATAAACAACTATATTGTCCTTTCTACAATATATATAACAATAAAACACACAAAACTAATAATCTAGGGAGAGACGCGGGTCCAGCGAACAAATAGGTAGTCTCGTACAGATGATGCGTTTACAAATACAAAATTAAAACAGAACGGTGGTCAGTGGTTCTCGGGCGGAACTTATCTGGGTGAGGGACGAATATGCACTCGGGGCAAAACAAAATGGCGGCCGGTTTGACTCGAAGTCACGACGTGTAGACGCACCAGGGTCGTCTTTCACCTGGGGTAACGAAGTTTTCTCCAGGGGTAACGAAGTGTTCTCCAGGGGTAACGAAGTTTTTTCTCCAAGGGTAACGTAGTTTTCTCCAGGGGTAATGTAGTTTTCTCCAGGGGTAATGTAGTTTTCTCCAGGGGTAATGTAGTTTTCTCCAGGGGTAATGTAGTTTTCTCCAGGGGTAATGTAGTTTTTTCTCCAGGGGTAATGTAGTTCCTGGAAAATGCCCATATGCATCCGCTGTAGTTAAACGTAATTATTGGACGTCTCAGGGGATCACCGATCGACAAATAATTACAAGGTCCCTAAGGTCGGCGATCCTTTACAAACAAAAACTAAATTTAATTTTAAAATAAAAATTGACAGGAGTCAATAATATCAAATAATAATTAAGTTATTGATAATTAAAAGAAAGGAAAAAACAAAAACAACCTATTGACTGTTACTTATAAATTTACATCATCACGTCTTTTTCCGACGGGACAGACAGAGCCTCGGGACACAAAGATAGTTAAATATCAATCTTTAAAAAGAAAATCTTGGAGCAAATTACAAATTATAAAGCTAAAGTAATAAAAATAAAATAAATCTGGTTAGTATCATTTAAAATGTCATTCACGCAGCCAACCGACAAATCATCACTGATGACTCATTTCATTTGAAAAATTACGGTTACCGTTAAAAGATAACCGCTTAGATGTGATTGCCAGCTTGGTACGTGAATGAATTTAAACACATTAAAAAAATAATCATGTAATAGCTAGAAATCGGAGAACATAACATTTATACTAAAATTACTAAAATATGAAAATTACAACAGAAATCCGATCCATGCTAATTACAGTCATGTCGAAAACATACAAACATAACATGTTTAATGTTAATTGGTATGAAAGAAATATAAATCATGGACAAAAGGTATTTGTGCCATGTCATTAGGTACAAGTACTAAGATAGGAAAATACAATTAATCTGTATCCCAGCTAAATCATTATGACGATTTCGTTTAGGTTATAAACGAATTATCGCATACAACAAAAGTATATTTAAAATTATGACCAATTATTAAACCAGTAAAATTTGAAATTTGGTTACGAAACATAATTGGTATTTTCCAAAACCCCCTTTTTCTTAGGAATACACACACAAAATACAGCCAGACAACTTACCCTATATAACAGGGAACACGTACACAATAAAAATTATTTTTTAAAAAAGAATAAAAAAATAGCTAACGGACAACTCAGCCGTACAAATAATTGTAGACAAATTATTATGTTTGAAGCCGAAGCGAGCCACAATTGTAATGATCGATCACTGAGGTTTTTCGATCTACATCCAACAAGATGTAGGTAGATCGATAAAAATATCAACTCTGTGATACCCGAAACCCACTCAATAATTAACTTTTGTCTATTATCGAAGGTTCTAGAAAATCGGAGATAATATAAAAATAAAAATGTTTAAAAGAGTTTATTAGTTTATTATGGATTCTTTATAAATAAAATGAATGATTTTAAATAATCAACATTATATTGAATTATTTTTTAAACTGGGAATGACCATGACGTTAACCACCTGTCAATGTCATCTTAAGTCATTCAGTTAGAATAAACTACCGAAAACAAACAATGTACAGAACCAACCTATTTGTATGAGTTTATTTCTGAAAATTATAATTACTTTTTATTTAAAATGTGATGGAATACATACTTTTGAAAAAGAATTTAGCAATATCTATAGAAAACAAAAAATGAGCAATTGGTGAGTGATATTGTTAACATTACATTGTTACACTATCTATAGCGCCATCTAGTGACAAGGAAGAGAAATAATTGTGTTTGACCGAGCGAGCGAAGCGAGCAAGGTCTCTAAATCGAGTTGGGGCGAAAACACATTGTATGTATGTATGTATGTTTGTACCGCGATAAATGCCGAACCGATGATCCAATTTCAATGAAATTGGGAAGGCATGTAGGAAATATCAATAGAATTTTCAAGTTCGTTGGGCATCAAAATCGGTTTAGTAGTTTTTGAAATATTAATAAAAATGTCCGCGATTATGTAGCAAACGAAACCAAATCGCGTTCTAACTTTGGATAGCGCCATCTAGGGTTTTTTTAGGAAACTGAATTGCGAATAATAATCGCGAGGTCTAAGTTCGCGGCGAACTACTAGTTATATGTCGATGGGTAGGCATGCTTGTTAAAGATCTCACCTCCTCATGTCTTATCTCCTTCCTGGCCTTCTGTATGTACCCCCTGATGATGTTCATCTGCTCCCAGATACCCAACGCCATATTTATATGGCGTTGGGTATCTGTAACGTTACGTCTAATAGTAAACTATTAGAGGACCGTAAAAAGGCAAAATTGGGATTGCGGGTATGCGCACAGAGATGGCAGCACACACGACTGGCAAAAAGTACTACTTTATTTAAATAATAGGAATAAAAGATTTAATGTTTTAATTATCTTTAGCGCCATCTAGTGTCAAGGAAGGGAAATAATCATGTTTATATGGCGATGTTTAGGGATGCTTATTAAAGATCTCACCTCCTCATATCTCATCTCCTTCCTGGCCTCCTGTATGTACCCCCTGATGATGTTCATTTGCTCCAGCAGTGGATTATCCTCGTCCAGGTCGGGCCGCGCCCCCCCGTCCCCGCTGGGCCCCGCGATGACCTCGAACCGTTCCATCTCCATCTGCCGCCGCTCCATCTCTATTTGCCTCTCAGCTCGCTCGTAACGCTGCCGGCGGACTTCCTCGATTTGGGCTTCGGTCGGCAGCTTCCGAAGGGATATGAGGTCGTCCTGTAATGGTCAATACAGTATTTTATTACTCATATCAACAAGTCATATCATTTATTAAGTAACTTAATCCGAAACCGAAAACATTTTTTTTTTAAATAAGTTAATTAGTACCTGGGCGACCGAGCTTTGCTCGGTTACATCTCAAACATTAACATTTTTTTTTAAACTTGTCTAAAAACAATGCAAAATAAAAAAAAAATTATAAACTTAAACATAAAAAATAACAAAAGTAAGTCACCGAGTGGGATTCGAACCCGTAACACTCTTTCTAGCGGTCGCTATCCTTAACCGTTGAGCTAAATCACGGCGGTCGCGGCGCGACGAAATTAGCGACCATATTCTGCGTGGAAAGAAAAACGCATGAAAACTCGAAAACACGCGTTTTCCCAAACATAAAACTAATCTAGATCGATTGTTTACCCCTGAAAACCCCCATATACAAATTTTCAGCGAAATCGTTAGAGCCGTTTTCGAGATCACAGAAATTTATAAATAAATATATATACATACAAGAATTGCTCGTTTAAAGGTATAAGATTAGCTTTTAAGATGTGATGGAAGGGGAAACTGTCAAGTAACAGAAAAAGATGAACGTACAGCGCTCTTGATGTCACTGCTATTAAGTCTGGCGCGTACGAATGAGATAGTGCAATGTCCCCATAGACATAGAATTTTTTTTACTACGTAAGAATGTCCCCACCACGCTCTCACTCTTTTATGTATCAATTAAATCATTCATGCCTTTTAAAAAAAATATCTTCTTAGTGGTATCCTTGTTTTATATAAAATATTAACCAAAAACATACACAGTAAAATAGATTACTTTGTATGTGATGCCCATAGGAGAACCAAAAACGCTTCAGTAATGACGTGATCTGTATTGATGGTGTAGGATGTTCTGTGATCCAGCTTAAAATACATCAATCAATATCGTGATAATTATCACAACATTTATTGAAGTGTAGCGTTCACCTATCGCATTTTTTGTTTTGTTTTTCGTGTGTGAATTGGTCAACACTAGTGACAGATTTTTCAGGCTGCCTAAAGGCATCTAACATAGCTTGACGACTGGACCAACGGCAAGTTCGAGAAATTTTACTTGTGGTCACCCATCCAAATGCGGACCACGCCCAGTGTCGCTTTACTTGCGAAAGCGCTAGCAACGCGCTCTCCCGCCGGGCCACCGATTATCTTGATGTAATTATTATTGACGACCTCCGTGGCGTAGTGGTCACCATGCTAGTCCGCCACCCAGAGGTCCCGGGTTCGATTCCCGGTCAGGGCAAGTTGGAAAATGGCCTTTTTCAAATTGTCCTGGGTCTTGGATGTTTATCTATATATGTATTTGTTATAAAATATAGTATCGTTGAGTTAGTATCCCATAACACAAGTCTCGAACTTACTTTGAGGCTAACTCAATCAGTGTAATTTGTCCCTATATATTTATTATTTATTTATTATTTATTATTATTTATTATTAGCAGCCGCCTGTCGAATGGAGCTGTGCAGCTTGGCTCGCCGGCTGCCGGGGATGTTTGTTACTCTTTCACGTTAAAACTACTGAATGGATTTTAATGAAATTTTACAATAATATAGCATAAATATCAGAATAACACATAGGCTACAATTTATGAAGATATTATGTGATATTCCTGCGCAGACGAAGTCGCGGGCACTAGCTAGTACCTTGATATAGTTGGCGGCTGCTTGTCGAATGGAGTTGTGCAGCTTGGCTCGCCGGCTGCCGGGCTCGGCGGGCAGAGCGACGATCTGCTTGCTGAGGAGGTCGATGCCCTCGGCCAGTTTCCCGATCTTGCCGCGCATGGCGTTCACGTCGCCGAGGTTGTATGTCGTCTCGCCGTCGAACAGGCTTTGACACATCTGGAAAAGCAATAGATGGATTAGCGTTAGAGGTGCCGATTATGACTTTGGCCGACTAGCCGATTAGTCGGTTATGAATAGGCCGATTAGTCGGTTATGAATAGGCGTCGGCCGACTATTCGGCCAACCCGGTCACGGTTTCGGGGATTTCCGTAATGCTTCATTTACAGCTGATTAGCGCGCAAGTCGCAAACGCCGCACCGCCTGCGATCGTGTCGGAACCTTTTTTTCTTACTTCGCATTGTTTCTTGATTTTTGTGACAGAGCGGTGTTTTTTGTGTATTTTAAATAATGAAGATTTTTATTGAATACTGTGAGGGTTCAAAAATGGAGTCATAATTTCTCGTACTATGTATTAGTATGAGACATACTCTATTTTTTAAGCGTACCGTACCTAATTACTCCGACATGTTATCTGTACTAATATTGAGAAAAACATACACAATATGACGCGGGATAGTCGGCGCTCTTTGCCGAATAATCGCAGACTACAATAGTGGCCGGATAGTCGGCTTTACCGACTAGTCGCCGACTGCTCGGCACATCTTTAATCTCGGAAAATATTTAGTTTCTGGTCACATTTTACGATACAATATTGTAAAATCTGACTAGAATCGAAATATTTTTGTGTAACCTTAATTATAGTTATATTTGTACCTACTACACGAACTATCGGTAAAGCACGATACTATCTTTCCAAGGTAAGATAACTTATAAATTAAGACAGTTTACAACTTGAAAAATCCTATTTTTTGTGACGATGTTCAATGACATATCTATTTATAAAACTACAGAGATATATAAACATGAGATAACTCACCCACACATGTAATGCATGAGATTGTAATTATAATTACACAAACATAATCACAGGTAGCAACAGTCAAACTAAAATATTATTTATCAGCTATGATGATTGTTTTTAAAATAATATTCCGATCTTTTTAGTCTATACCTATATAAACTGTACAGATGGAGTAACTGTATGGACGCCTCTCAAGAAAGGGAGGATTTGTTAATAATCACCAGTTTGTTTTTTTAGCCTCCAATGAATTAATACACGGTGATTTTTCACTGGTTTTGGTTGGAGCCGAAGGCCACTTAATAAGAATCGTTAGAAGGCCTAATTAGTTACTCAAAATAAAAATTCTGAAATGAAAAATGTAGACTAAAACCAGAGAGTAAAATTTTGAAACCAAGTACCGCCGCCAGGCGCGCCGGCTTTCCGGAATTCATCGGGGTCACGCGACAGTTTGGGACGGGCATAACTACGTGATCTGGATCGAAAATCATTTTCGCAACATTTTTATCATAGGTCATACAGAAATTTGGATAACGTATAGGCCCAACGCAGACGACAGACTAGACCGCGCCGCACTTTTAGTCTGTGAAAATAGAACCTATGGAATTACATGCAGTAACACACACGACGCACAAAAAGTGCGGCGCACAAAAAATCCGTGTAATTTTGGCAGACCGCGCCGCGCCGCGCCGCGCCACACCGCACAAAAAGTGTGCGAAAAAAATACAACGTATGCTTCAATTCGCGCTAACACAGACGTCGCGCACTTTAGTCTGTGAATTTCACTCGGCTAGTGGTGGACGTGATGTGCGCGGTATTACAGCATGGCGCTAGAGATAGATGTACCGATGTTAATTCATGAAATACAAAACAGACCTGCAATTTATGATACTTCAAAATCCGAGTATCATGCCTAGTATACCTTTCTTCTGGACCAATGCACTTTCTCATTATTGTTTCCGAATGTGTCAAAGTTGGTCTTAAAATGAATAGCAACTCATTAAAAGTATTAATAGAAATTTTATAAAATTTGAAAAAATTGTCCGGATATTGTTTTGGAATTGCATGTTTCATATGGAATTGTCCTTTTAAATGTAATCTCTCCAATAGTATAGGATGTACCCAAAATTTTCTATTTCTTCTTATTTTTCTGTACTTCAAGTATAAAATAATACATCACAATCTTTGCACTTCCATGGCGTGTAAAACTGTACGTGTCCCGTCCCTACAGTTCTGCCGACAGAATGATTCAAAATGTGCGTCGTGTGTGTTGAGTCCGTGAACAATCCGCGAAAGACTTTTTGCGGGCCACGCAGACTATTTGTGCGCCGCAGACTCGATCGGACAAAAAGTCTGTCGTCTGTGTTGGGCCATAAGGATAGAGTAATTTGTTTACTGTATGACCTTTTTTTCCAAAACCAGTGAAAAGTCAGCGTGTATATAGTCACCCAAGAACAAAAGAGCGTGTGTAGTGGACAGAAATCAGAAAGGTTAGGAATCATTAAATTGATTTGCCTGTTAGACATGACATTACTGACCTTTTCGTACATAGCCACGGCAGGCCTGGCCTGCTCCATGAGACTTTGCATCTGCTCATACGCAGTCATCAGCACCGTCTTAGCGTTCCGACTCTCCTGCACTTGCTTCCTCAGCTCAATGAGGTTGTAACAGTGCTCGCACAGCCGCAGCTGGTTCTTCTCCGACTCATGATCAGGCTCTGATGAGTATTGTGGGGCTGACGGGTCTACTATTGATCCTAGAAATATTTTATTTGTATTGTCAGACTGATCTTTAGACAGACACTGACAGTTTTAGGAAATGGTATGCATGCACTGCCTTTATTATGCAAAATAAGTTTTGATGTATTGAATTAAATACATATTATCACACCTGTTTTCATGTACTTAAGTAACTCTCATAATTTATACCCAATAAAATTAAAGATAATGGGCCATTTACACAAGGCCAATAGCAGAGATAATCCACTAAGAAAATCTATTTTGATCTCTCTAATTAGATCATTGAAAAATGGATTAGCTTTGAGGATTTTCTTGACTAATAGCTTTGCATAAATAGCCCATAAGTACATTAAATCTTTTATATTCAAAACTTACTAGCTATTCTCAAGTCAAGGAATACAGAACAGTCATGGCAGAGGATGGAGCCACAGAGTCTACAGTGGTGTTTCCTCCGAGTGAGGTTGAAGGCTTTAGCGCAGCTTGGGCACAGCTTCACAGATGTGCCGTCCAGCCAGGGCACAACCTAAAAGTCGTCATTTGTAATATTATTAAAACAAATGTGATGTAATAACTAAATAACTCCTAACACTGGCCTTTAGGATGATCGTGTAAAATGGTGGAAAGTAGTTGAACTTTTCTGACTACACTGTGAGTTAAATTATTTAGTTGACGTCATTTGTTTTTAAAAATTATATAAAGTCCCCAGTGTCTACATTTGTCTAGCTTTGATTTCCAGAAAACATTGTAGTTTATCCTCGCATTTAAAATTAAAATTGGTTGCATTTTATGTTTAACATCTTATTGTTGTATTTGTAATTGTGATTGTATTTCTCATTTGTGTACCAAATAAACAATTTTCCTTTCATTTCTTTTATAAACCTTGCCCTTAAAAGTTCAACTAAATAATATATCTAATATCTCAATACAAGGAGAAGTAAAAGAGTTAAATTAAAACTAACTCACATCTTGTTCATGTTGTTTTCTCTGATTAGGATCTGTTGGCATATTGCACACTAATTTGTCCAGCCTTATTAGCAACTTATTGGTCTCGGTCGCGTACCGCTCCAACCTGGCGGACCTCACAGCCTTGAAATAGTCCGTAGAACTGCGACTGATACCCAGCACTTGCTCCTGATGGTAATAATATTGTTGTTCCTGGTAATTCAACTTTAACGCCCTATCAAACGTTTCTTTCAAGTCTGAATCCTCATTATTGAGTATTATCTTCTTTGCTTTACCGAAGATGTCCTTCAGGGACTTCAAAACATCTTGCTCTTCGGAGTGGAGGCTCTCGAAGTGGCTGGTGAGTTGAGAGGCGGATTTCAAGTCTGCTTTGCAAATTGGACATAAAAACCCTTCCAATATCTCGTCGTCGTTAGACGATGCCATGTTTATGACTTGGATTTCTAATTGCACATTCTAATTCACCACTTCACCTTAATTACAAGAGAAAATTAGAAATTAAAATAGGTAGATAATCACTCCCTTTTTGCACGAAATTACAATTTAGCGTTTTGTTATGACAGATGCGTTTGGTTAATTTGACATGATACACTGCTAAACACGAAATAACAAAACGCATTTTTGACATATGTCATTACATTATGCATTTTTTTGACTTTGAGCAAAGGAAATAAACTTGTTCGAGTTATGTACATATTATAGCAAAAATAAATAAATAATAAAGTCTTCTTCTCGTTGACAGTCCTCTGTTAGACTAAAGGCATCTCCCAATAAAAAGAGGATCTGCTCATTTTAACCATGATCCTAAAGTTCATCATCATCATCATCATCAGGTCTTTTAGTCTCCACTCCAGGAGCACGACCCTCTGTGTACTACCAGAGCCATACTTGGCCAGAGTAGCCAAAGGACTTGGCCTACACTCTTCACACTGGCCTGACGGGTTGGAGAGGTCTCATTTATGTTCATAAGCTTTGTTTAGCTTGTATTTTCTAAGTCGCCTTCTACGACGGTAGGACTTGAAGTTGCCCTATTCTACTCTGGCAAAAACCACACGGCACAATCCTAAAGTTACATTTATTTATTTGTCCGTGCTTCAGCCTAAAACGCTGACGGACATTGGCAACAAAAACTGGGAGGAAAAACTAGTATGAAACAGTAAAAAAAAGACTAAAATACATAATCGATTTCATATATTCCGTCACATCACTAAACATGGTTTTCAGCTCTTCGAGTCTATCCTTGCACTCCGGCCAGTCCTGTTTTTCCACCGCTCGTATCACCGCCTGCCCCGTCAGCCGGGCGGACGAGAGCTGTTGCTCGCACTGCAGCTTGTCTTTGTCTTCGCACTCCTTCCTGGCTTTCACGCTGAAGTCCAGCATATTGAGGGCGACTTCGATGACTTTCTTGCAGGAGTTTGGATCGTTGGGCCAGCTACCACTCTGAGAAAATAAATAAAAGTATATTAATTGGCCACAAAAAGTCAGTACAATATATGCTGTGCCCACGAGGCAAATGTTTATGGTTTTTTCAGACAAGTGACTGAAATGTAATGATGTAGGATATTGCACGCCTCATAAGCGAAGCGTTGAGGTGGGTACTACTGTCACTTCGCGCAAAACATCTGATTTTTCAAACTTAAAATGTCTTTATGTATCATACATTGCACTTGTAAGATAATATATACACACACATATTAAGAAATAATTGGCCAAGTGCGTGTGGGGCCACGCGCAGTGTAGGGTTCCGTAGTTCCGAATGCCAACTTTGAGTTTATGCCACTAAAAACGTTTAAAAACTAATTATCTATTGAATTTGTATGAAATTTCTTTTTCCGAGTACATTTTATGAGTTGATCGCCTATAACTTTTTAATTTGTATACCCTACTTAGCTCTGATAGTTTTCCTTTAAACTACATTATATATACTATAGCTGTGAATTTTTTTACGTGGCCATATATAACCGTTTAGCAGATAGAGGGGGGGGGGGACACTTGCCTCCAACAAAAATTTTCACTTTAAACCCAAATATTTCAGAAACGGATCCCTAAATCCAAAAATGGTGTTAACAAGCTCACAATGTTTTTAAAAGACCTATTCAACGAAACCCCACACAATGTGTTTGTCGAGAAAAAAAATATTGACTACCTCTTTACTTGTATGGCAGCTAACCTAAAAAAAAATATTTTTCTAGATTTTATTTTACGACTTTTTCGCCATGATTAATATACATATCCATGCCAAATTACAGCTTTCTAGTACTTGTAGTTTCTGAGTAGGACCGCGGACAGACAGACACACAGACAGACAGACATGGCGAAACTATAAGGGTTCCTTGTTTACTACGGAACCCTAAAAAACACTATTTTTAACACTCATGATATTTTTGATGTCATTTTTGTTATTTAAACTAGTTAAAAAACAGTTTAAAAAAGTTCTGTCTTGGACGTCCGTGTGTCTGTAAGTGCGGAGGCTTTTCTTGTTAACACGATAACGACCGAAATACTTTACTAGACGAGTCTTTTTTTTTTCTCTTACGCTTGAGTATGCTCAGGAATAGAACCCTTTCATTTTTCAGGGTCTGATTCGTTGTGGTTTAATTGTTATTAAATAAACAAAAAAAATATCGACTGTTCTTCATAGTTTTAGTATATCTATATATATATCTTTATTTTTCTATATGCGTAAGAATTAAAAAAAAAATTTATGGACCCTTTGAGGCGTGCTCTTTTGGATTTTCCAAACTTATTTTTTGAATCAACTCATAAAGCCCTTTCATTTAATAACCCACACGATAAGTAAATAAAATATATTTTATTAAAATAAATACACATAAATAAAGACCCAAGACCCAGGACAATTTAAAAAAGGCAATTTTCCAAGCCATGGCCGAGGCTCGAACCCAAGACCTCCGGATTGACAGTCTAGCGTGTTGACCATTACGCCACGGAGGTCGTTATAAGTAATTTATACTGACCTGTGTAAATCCTCTATAGGCTTTGAGCAGACGCTGCGCTTTCAACAAATATGTAGGACTGAGGTCCGAGTACAGCTGCCAGAGCTCCGGCTTGTTCTGGTGTACCGACGTGATCCTCCCGAACAGCTCCAGTACACGTTTCCTCAATCTGAATAATAATACATTTTCATCAAGGGGCTACCTGAATTTTTCGGGGTCCAGTGATACCCCTATTTGAAATTAATTATTTGAAAGGAAATGGCGATATAAAAAAAAATCTGGTACTTTACCATAGATAGCCTTATTTTCAAAAGAAGTAAATATAAACTTTAGGTACTATTAACATAAGGTCTTAATTTGCGTCAAAATACACGCTGACTTTTTATTGGTATTGGAAAAAAAAATCGTGTCGTAAATAAACTCCTCAATCTATATACGTATTCAGGTAATCCAAATTTGTGTACATTAAGATAAAAAAGTTACGAAAATGATTTTCGATCGAGGCCATGTAGTTACGCCCGTCCAAAACTGCCACGTGACCTCGATGAACTCCGGCCTGGCGGCGGTACTACTAATTGATTTCACGATCTTACTTTCGAGTTTTAGTCAACGTTTTTTGTTTCTGAATTTTTGTTTTGAATAGCTAATTCGGCTCCAAAACCAATGAAAAATCAGCGTGTATATTTCCGGGATTGAGTGCAGTTGTAATATAGCAGATGTCTTAATATAGCAGAAAGGTTCTCGAATGGCGGCCACGAGCAAGCGCAGTGTAGGACACCCACCTGCTAGGTGGTCAGACGACCTGAGCAAGGTTGCAGGAAGGAGCTGGAAGCAGGCCGCTCTAGAAATTTTTGGGGGAGACCTATGTCCGGCAGTGGACTTCCTGTGGCTGATATGATGATAATAATGTGCTTAATTATGACACGCGAGCCATGCCCACTTGTCACTTCAAAAGAACAAACATACCTGGCAGCGCTGTTTCCGTCCGCGTCTTTATTGTCCTGCACGATAGCCCGCACCAAGAACGACAGCACTTCCGTATCCTCGAACTTGTTCTGCAAGTCCAGCACGCGGTGCGCGCCGCGGATCACGTCCTCGAAGTGCCCGGTGTCGATGCTCACCATTATCACGTTCTCCCACAGCTGGACAAAACAAATGAGGGACATCAGATGGCAGCACAGTGAATTCAGATCCAATCCAACAAACTTCTGTTATTGGATTTCACGGCGCAAAAGAACCTCTATGTCATGGTATAATAAAATAAGGTATTCTCTTCCCTTGACAGCTGATGACGTAGGTGGAACTTGACTACGTCATCAGTTTGATATGTACTGTGTGAAATTGAATTACCCGAGCGTAATGCATTTTTGAACTTTATATACCAATTTCGAATTAATAATCCATTATATCAATTTATAAAATATTGCCATGCTGGTCTGGGAGAAATAAAAAAACTTAGAATGTACCAGCTGCTTCTCTTCCCACGCAGATCGTGACGCAAAGCTAGCAACCCATCACTGTATTGATTGCTTTTCCATCTTCTCGCCCACCATGACGCTAAAAGTGGCTTTTGGGTCTTGCGGCCCTGGGCTCTGCATAGAACCGCAAGACCCAAAATGCTCTGTCTGCCCCATTAGGGATAAAGACGTGATAGTATGTATGTATGTATAAAATATTGAATTGATGAATCACGTGAGAATCGCGAGATACTAAATAGCTAAGTTACTTAATATTTTATTTAATATTAGAAAGTCCTTAAATTTACTGAAAAAAACAATCAGTGGCAACACTTTGTGACGCAGTCAAGCTCCATCTCGGGAACAGAATACCTGTTTTATTATGCCATGCTCTAGCTAGGTCTATCTGATGATCCAATGAGAACAGTCGGTTGGAACTGTGCTGCCATCTGGGATCCCATATTTTTAAACACCCTCATTACGTCATCACTGCCACTGCAGCCGCTGGGAGGCCTGGCGAGAGCCGTGTGCCTTCCGGATTAAAACACCCACTATCATATTCCGCCGAAAGTTACAGGGCCAGTTTCAAGACCTTGTACAGTCAGCAGCAAATGTGACAGCAAAAGATAATATATTTTTGCTGCTGACTGCACACTCCAGTTTCAAGGTCTTGTACAGTCAGCAACAAAAGGTGACACACTTTTGCTGACATTACAAACCTTCCGGTTGTCGAAGTTGAAACTGAGCGCCTCCAGTAGCGCCCTGTACGCGCGCTCCTTGTCCCCTTGGTGCACGTACACCTTGGCGAACTCCCGCAAAGTCAGCGGCAAAAGTGTGATAGCAAAAGGTGACATACTTTTGCCACTAACTGTACATACTTTTGCTGCTGACTGTACATACCAGTTTCAAGACCTTGTACAGTCAGCAGCAAGTGTGACATACCTTTGCTGACTGTACGTATACATACCTTCCAGTTGTCGTAGTTGAACCTGAGCGCCTCTAGTAGCGCCCTGTAGGCCCGCTCCTTGTCCCCTTGGTGCACGTACACCTTGGCGAGGTTGTTCCACGCCTCGAAGGTGTTGGGCTGCAGGTACGTGTAGCGGCGGTAGGCGCGCGCCGACAGCTCCCACTGCTCGCTCATCAGGGCCGCGTAACTGGGACATGATTAGAATTTACTAGAGATGTGCCGAGTAGTCAGCGACTAGTCGGTAAAGCTGACTATCCGGCTACTATCGTAGTCAAAGACTAGTCGGTAATGCCGACTATCCGGTTACTATCGTAGTCGACGACTAATCGACGAATATTCGGCATAGAGCGCCGACTTTCCGGCTACTTATTGTGTATGTATTTCTCAATAATATTTACATAACACGTAGGAGTAATTAGGTATGGTACGCTTTAAAAAATTGAGTCATGATCTCCTATACTAATTGTTATGACTCTATTTTTGAACCCTGATCGTACATTAAATAAAAACGTTAATTATTTCTGTTCTTCCATGCTGGTCTGGGAGAAAAGAAAAAACTTAGAATGTACCAGCTGCTTCTCTGCCCGGGCAGATCGTAAGAGCCGATCGAGGGAATGGGCAAAAAATCGAATCTTATTAATGGGCGATGCGGCTAGCAACCCATCACTATTTTGATTACTTTATCCACCTTTTTGCCTACATCAAGCTAAAAGTGGCCTTTGAGTCTTGCAGCCCTGAGTTGTATCTGCTTAAAGTTGCAAGACTCAAAATGCTCTGTCTGCCCCATTAGGGATAAAGACGTGATAGTACGTACGTACGTTATTTCTGTACTACTAGAGCCATACTTGGGCAAAACAGCCAGAGGATTTGACCTACACTCTCCACGCTGAACAGATAAGCTGGAAAGGTCTCATGATGTAGCTTTTGTTCAGCTTGTATTTCTGCGACATCCATGAGAAGACTTGGAGTGGTCCTACTCTACCGGAAACCACACGGCGAAATTATCTAATTATTGTTCTTTTGCTGATATTTTAATTCCATTATACTATAGAGATCTAGTATAGCCCGTGGTTCGAATCATTACGGCATGACCCTTCCACGTTGTATACTGGTATCTATACATATAATAAAACAGTAAAAAAAGTGTGTCTGTACATTAAATATATTTCCAAAAAAAATATTGGGGGCGATGGAGACGTAGTAATAGAGTAAGAATTTAAAAAAAATTGTCTGTCTGTTTGTCTGTTTGTCTGTATGTCTGTTTGTCTGTTTGTCTGTTTGTACACGCTAATCTCCGGAAATACTGGACGGATTCGAATGAAACTTTTTGTGTTATATAGCTATTAAGCCTGGGCAACATATAGGGTATAAATGATTTTGGAAAATGGAACGCCTGATGCAGAACTATAATGGTCCAGCTAAACTATAAGAGATATAAAAATGCCGCCTTAGTAAAAGTTGCTCAGCCTGATGAGCATTTTCCAGAGACATCAAGTCCACGCGGACGAAGTCGCGGGCTTCGGCTAGTACAAAATAAACTTATAAGTCTCCTATACAAGTTGATAAGCTAATCAGTGTTTCTACGGGAAGTCAATTCTTTTAACCCTTTCACCGCGAGACTTTATATCAGTTGTCGTGCCCCCAGCGCGAGACATGGTAAATCTAAAACCAAAAACGGATATGGATACGTAAGTTATGTGCCATACGAGCATTTTTTTTTGTCGCAAATATGCTACCTTCGCGGAATGGGCCCGACAATGTTTGTCACATATATGCGACGCTCGCGGTTAAAGGGTTAATTAAAATTTGGATGTGTATTTCTTGGGAAAAGTTGTTCAGCATCAATATAATTTATTGGAAGTTGTTTTTAACCACTATAACAAAGTAGTAGCAATGGTACATACCCAAGTCTCAGCCAGACATTCTCTTGAATGGAGTTGATCTCAACCGACTTCTCAAAGTGGGGTATGCACTGTTCGTACTCCTTGCGGAGGTACAAGTAGTTGCCCCAGTGGCGCTGCGCGCGACTGCTGCGGTGATTGGAGAATTCCCATGCTTTCTCGTAGCAAGAGATGTCATCTAAAACACATTGTTCATTATCATCATCATATCTATCAGATGTAAAGTCTGTTCGCGGAATTTCTAAACTCATTACAAATTGCGGCCCATTAATTATTTGAAAACTTATACATTTTCATTTTTATAATTTTTAACAATTACTAACTACTAGCTGGTGCCCGCGACTTCGCCTGCGCAGGATTATCACACTATGATAATCCTGCGCAGACGAAGTCGCGCAGGCAGTATAGCTTATACATCAGAATAACATATAGGCTACTATTTTTATAAATTGTAGCCTATATGTTATTCTGATGTATAAGCTATATTATTGTAATGTTTCATAAAAATTCATTCAGTAGTTTTTACCTTTTTACGTGAAAGAGTAACAAACATCCATCCATCCATACTTACTAACTTTAGCGTTTATAATATTAGTAGAATATATTCGAAGCGCATTTCAGAACGGAATGGCAATATATGGCCGCCGCGTCCGCTCACCCGTTTGGGCCGCGGTTGACATCAAACATTGGAGACGAATTATAATGTTTATAAACTCTCGGCGAACATACTTTAGACATGTTTGGCCTTTTCGGGTTGTGTTTAGCCTGTGCGGCTTTTGTTAGGCTTTTTGGTAAAACGGAAGACCGGCTTTTAGGGCTAAATGTCTTATTCAAGGCAGTCCGTTTTATTTTATATTTTTTTATTGATGCAATGGTCTTTTTGTGAAATCATATGTAAATTAGAATGGTCATTGGTCTTACTAATAAAATATAAAGATACACAAAAATACACTTAAAATAAGATTACCTGTAGCATCGCCAAGAAGGCAGTACAATTTGGCAGTAGGTTTTATATCTATCTGCTGTTGTATCACTTCTGCCGCCTGAAAATAAAACAATAAATACAAATAATTTGATACTTAAAAATTTTTCTTTCGATTTCATAATAGGTAGCATATATCACACACGTAACGCCAAAAAAATAAACCAACAAAATACTGATTAATTACAAAGAAACATTTAATCAAATTAGTGCGCCTCTCGGAATGGTTGGAAACCGTTTGCTTGCTACAAGCTCGTTGTAACTTATCTCCCTACCCCAGCTCGTTGTCAACACTTCTTGTTTTTATTGGATAATCTATTTTTTTTTAAATACATATTTGAACGTACCGGTCTGCCTGTATATGGTTAGTTGAAACCAGAACTCTCTTACCGAGATTTAGGATACTGCTAGCGCCATCTCGTAGTTTTTTTGTGAACTATATGTCGCTTCTTTGTTGTGGTATTAGTTCCTCGTAGCGGGGTAAAGGTCGCCGCAACATATTAAAATTAGAAATCATTTTTGAAGTGAAAACTTCTTTAGCGGCGTTGTGCACTTTTTTTGGAATGGGTAAAAAATGTTAAACTCGCGTCAGGACACGTGACCTGATCAAAAATTCGTAAGACGGATGGAGAGTAGACAGCTGGCGCGGCGTAGGAGAGGGAGTATCCCCCTCTCTTTCTACGGCGCGGCGAAAATGTATGCCTGCGCCTGCTGTTTCGTTTAGGCGGCGCAGGGCGCTTGCGCGAATGTTCGTGTGTGTTTATGTTACAGCGTGCTACGCGCATCAATGGATGGTGACAGCTGATGGCTCGACCGTCTGTGTAGTGGCCATACTGCTGTGTTTTCACTTCTGCCGGCACTCCCAGAGTGGAACCCGTCTTTTTTTATGTTTTTTAAACCTTTTGGAACGGCCTATGTCTCACAGTGGACTTCCTGATATGATGACGTCAGTCTTTACCTTGTGCCTCAGTTGCAGCATAGTGTGGCAAATGATGAGGTCCTCCCAAAGCTGTAACCTCAGATACTCTTCTAAAGCAGCCTTGACCAGCCCGAGGCTGTGGTATAGGTCTCCGGAAAGGCCTATGTCCAGCAGTAGACTTCCTGATATGACGACGTCAGTCTTTACCTTGTGCCTCAGCTGCAGCATAGTGTAGCAAACGATGACGTCCTCCCAAAGCTGTAACCTCAGATACTCTTCTAAAGCAGCCTTGACCAGACCGAGGCTGAGGTACAGGTCTGCGAGCTGCTGCCGCCACGTCCACGCCGGTTGCAGCCCGCTCGCCCACAGGTATGACAATCTGGAAGCGGAAACTCTTTAGTGAGACCTTTTTACCCGACTGCGTTAGGAGGGTTGTGTTTTTCAAATGTATATAAGGTCATATTTCGACATACGTTCTTATACGGCATTTACACTTGCGTGTTCGCTATTCGCCTCGTCATTCTACGAAACATTTATTTATTTAACTTTTTTACAAGAAATGTAACCGGCGGACTTAAGGCCGTAGGCCTTTTCTACCAGTCAACCTACAGGTGGTGTTGACATGCGAAGTTTCGGAAATATGTGCAAAACCTTTAATATTAAAACTCAAAACACTTACTTACAAATTATAACACAATACAAACCTACGTACATACCTATGATAATACACGAACATATTCTTAAATATATTGTTATTAAATTCTACATATACTACAATATGTACATAACTACACATACTACATATACATACATATACATATATACATACATATATACATATATATATTATAGATGTAAATATTAAATAAATATTTTCTATCCGTCTGACAGTTTGTGCAGATAATAATCACGCAGGGCTTTTTTGAACGCGAGGCGACTACAAGATTTGCGAATATCTACTGGGAGGGCATTCCAGAGCTGTACGGCTGTAGCAGTGAAAGAATGACGGAAAAACCCACTCCAACAACATTCCACGAAACATTCGTGTACTGCACTGTCTACACATGCGAGTTCGTTATTCGCCTCGTCATTCGTCTCGCGATTCGCGTCTTCGTACCGCGTTTACACATTCGTGCGAATCGCGAGGCGAATAGCGAACACGAATGTGTAAATGCGGTATAAAATACATAATACAGGAGAGCATGCATGAAATGAGTTATGATTGTTGACGAAGCAAAAGAGGTTTTTTGTAAGGATCGTTATAAGTGTAATATTTCCACTTACTTCGATCCTTGCAAACCTCTTTTGCGTCGTCAACACTCATAACTCTTTTCATGCATGCTCTCCGGTACATAAAATTTATTTATTTATAAGCCTCTAATTGCCAACTGTGGTTGGCGTGTCTTGAGACACAAAGGCCTCCTCCAGCTTCTTCCAAGCCTCCCTAGATCTTGCCGTTCTCTGCCATAATGGGCCCCCAATCTTTTTTATGTCATCAGACCACCGCTTCTTTTGTCTTCCCTTTTTGTTTGGAATCTAGGTGTCCATTCCGTTAAATCCTTGGTCCATTTATTTTTATTCTCTCTGGGCATGTGGCCTGTCCGGTACATAACATATTAGAACATAAATCACACTGCTACATACAGGGTCTACTAAGTTAACATGGAAGCATACTTATCCCATAAGAATATTGCCAACAACCCTCACCTTGAAGTGCCCGACACACCAGACTTGTCATTGACGATAGTCTCACACTGCTGCATCGACCGCTCTACTGTTCTTTTGTGGTTGGCCTCTAACTTGCAGCGTATCAGCAAGGCAGTGACTCGTGTGGCCCACGGTCCTTTGTTCTGAGAGAGAATGGTCGCTATGTACGGTTGTAGCTCTTCGGAGGTCAGGTCGTCTTTCGGCTGGGACTTTTGGAGATACTGACTGGAATTAAATTAGCATTTAGTAAAAACATTAGCAATCAGTAGCTACTATAGTGTAGAAGTAATTATGGAATAAAGAGTATGGATATAGATACTTTTACAGTTTAACAGTTTTTTTTATCTGATTCATATAATAATCTTTACAACACACTTGCTCATAAAGTGGCTCTATGGTCACCGCAATTAGGCACATAATGACACCCATAATCAAACTGTGACTTTTTCATTTCTATAACTCACTAGTGAGTTATAGATTTTTTTTTAAATTTTATTGGTTGAGTTGCTTTGTTCTTATTGAAAAAGTTTTTATTCAAAAAAAGATCGTGTTCAATAGAACAAACAAATTAATGTTCCTTTTGCTTGCTCATTTCATGCAACTTCTTATTTAAATAGATAATTTTAACTCGTACGTGTTTAATAAGTAAAACTTTCACTCAAAGATAACTTTTGTTTTCTCTGTAATAAAAGAAAACTTTAAATTCCCCATTTTGTACTTGGCAGAATAGGCGCAAATCCTATGCGCGGAAAATAAAAAAAAAACCTCATCTCTTTAGTCTGTGGCCGATCGCAATGCGCGCGCATACGAAAACTGATTAATTTTTACCGCCCTAGCGAAACATTTTTTACAACTCGTTTTCACTGTTGAAATTATAGTTATTTATTAATTAAAATGTCTACAAGTACTAGTTACGAAGAAAATGATTTATGTTGTACACCGCCCGATATAGGATGTGAAGCCCTTAACGTTATAGAAAGTTTACTACCTAAAAACTCCAAGGAAAAATATCTATTAGCGTACCAAAATTTCATAAAATGGCAAAACAGCAAGAATATGCATTCTTTTTCATAAAAAAGTGTTCATGGCGTACTTTAAATTATTATCGTCTAAGTACAAACCTAGCTCTTTGTGGTGTTTATACTCAATGTTAAAAAGTACAGTCCGAACAAAGAATGGAGTGGACTTAAAAACATACTTTCATTTGTCAGCTTATCTAAAGAGACTATCCGAATTAACCGATGGACTTAGAAGCAAGAAATCAAAGGTTTTATCGTCTGACGATATTGAAAAATTTATAAAAGATTCCTACTGATGAAACACCAAGTACATCCAATGATTGGATTTCACCTACCTACACGAATGATGAGCCACCTCAAATTACAATAGAACATGAAAGTATTTCAATAAATAATCTATTGATGAGACCGCTATGCCATCAAAAACAGTTAATTATAATTTTACTAACTGCACATTTACTAATTGTTTCTCTAAATAAACTTTTTATTTACAAAATAAAATGAGTTTTTATTGTTATTTTATTCACAAGTGTGTTGAAAAACGTCGTATGATACACGTGTGTATTGATGATTACCGTCCTTGGCTCTCTTAAGACCCTCGCCTACGGCTCGGGTCTCAATGGCGCCACGGAGGTAATCACCAATGTTACACACTAGTACCATAATGTACTATTATTAAACAAATAAAAAATACTATATTCAAAATAAATAGGTTATAAAAAAATATTTCTTCCAAAACACTACATTGAGGTACCTAAAATACTGGCAACATTTCCCCGCTGAATGGCTATACTTATATGCTGAGCAAAATAGCTGCCAGCTCTATGATCTATAGAAGCTATATAGAAGACGTTAGAAGGATAGGCAAAAAAGGACCCAAACGACCGATTATTATCGAACTTATCAGTAAACGAATGACGAAGTATATTTTTCAAAACACGCAATACTTAGGCATACAGGAATGTATATATCCAAAGTTATGGACGAACAATCGTTACGAGCAAGAAAACAACTGAGACAATTATTATACAAAGCTAGGCAGGAAGGGCAACATGCAGTAATTAGGGATAATAAACTCATAATAAACGGCAAGGAGTATAACACACCCATACATGAAGGTACAATACATAGTAAGAAACTCACTATATCGCAGAGAACACACGACGATACATTGCAACACAACACGGATACACTATTGAACACCACACAAGATCTTGCAGATAGAAACACCAGCCATACGTTTCGAGTCCACAGTGGAACACACTCACAACAGACATTCCGGAACTGAAATTAATATAATGTTTCAAAATATGCAAAGCCTAAAAAACAAATCCCATACACTGGAGTCATTTATTGCTACGCACGATAAGCAAATACATGCTATCTGCGTGTCCGAGACATGGATATCTGAGAACCAATTAAATCCTATGCCGCGTTTACACATTCGCGCGAATCGCGAGGCGAATGACGAGGCGAATAACGAACTAGCATGTGTAAACAGTCAGTTCGTTATTCGCCTCGTGATTCGCCTCGCGATTCGCGAGTTCGCGTTGAGGGCGGTTTTTCGGACGCGAATCAAAGGACACGAATAGCGAACACGAACTGGCTGTTTACACTTTCGCCTGCCGGCAGTTGGCAGCTAGCGCCCGACCCAACAGGACGTATATGTACCCGTTGTATGACTTGTATGGAAACATACGAATTGAAAGGTCTAAGTTAACATTTTTTGTGGGCAAATGTGTGTAGACCTAATTATATGTTAAAATAGGCAATCAGACATCAAATAAGATGATATCTCTATATTTAATAAGTACTTATAGCATCAGTGATTTTAATCTTTGTTATTTTCTCTTTTAGATAATTCATTGTTTTATACATTAAATGACCTTTTGATACATTTCTACATATAAATAGAGGACTCTCACTAAATTTATATCCTACTAATATTATAAATGCGAAAGTGAGTTTGTATATTTGTTTGTTAACTCTTCACGCTTAAACTACTGAACCGATATATAACAAATTTGGTATAGATATAATTTGAGACTCGGGGAAGGACATAGTGTACTCTTTATCACGAAATTCCCACGGGGAGCGAACCCCGCGGGTACAGCTAGTCTGCGTTTTATAATAACACGGATAAAGTCCATCAGTCTATACCGTATACATATAAAACCGGCCAAGTGCGAATCGAATTTGCGCAC
The DNA here is from genome assembly GCA_963555685.1 of Acrobasis consociella. Taxonomy (NCBI): domain Eukaryota; kingdom Metazoa; phylum Arthropoda; class Insecta; order Lepidoptera; family Pyralidae; genus Acrobasis; species Acrobasis consociella. The sequence goes on along the minus strand of OY743109.1, from coordinate 4,076,118 downwards.
TAAGGGTTCCGTACCATTATCTATAAAAAATCGCGTTGTATGGGAGCCCCAAATAAGCTAAAAGCTTAAATATTTTTTTTATTTTGTTTTTAGTATTTGTTGTTATAGCGGCAACAGAAATACATAATTTGTGAAAATTTCAACTGTCTAGCTATCGCGGTTCTTGAGATGCAGCCTGATGACAGACAGACGGACAGACAGCGAAGTCTTCGTAATAGAGTCCCTTTTTTACCCTTTGGGTACGGAACCCTAAAAATGACATCTTAGCAAAAGTTATTCAGACTGATGAGCATTTTCCGAAGTCATAAAGTCTACGCGAACGAAGTCGCGGGCTTCGGCTAGTTTTAAATAAACATCCCAATCTACCCACCACATACAGGTATATACCTAAGCGCAGGTAAATACCCGAGTAGAAGACATAATTGTAAATGTAGCGTGCATGCCGCCATTATGTCCACGTCCTCCATATTCGTGTGCGAATCAACACACGAATGTGTAAACAGCAGTTCGCGTCGGCATTCGTACACGAATAGTTCGTGGAATGTTTCGTCGAATGACGAGGCGAATAGCGAACACGCATGTGTAAATCCGGTATCATAAACATACGCGGCTACGAGTTCGCAGCTATATTCCATCGATGCAACCAAGAAGGGGGAGGAGTGGCGATTCTGCTACGCAGCGGTATAGAATACATGGAAAGGACAGACATCGCTGAACTGTCCATACAAGGAGTAACAGAATGCTGCGGAATTGAATTACCGGAATATAACATTATATTAATTAATATTTATAGGCAAGACAGGCAAATTGAGAATTTCTTTAAAACCATAAATAATATTCTAAACAAACTGAAATATAAAGACTGTAAAAAACATATAATAATAGGCGGAGATTTTAATATAGATATGTTAAAGACCACAAAACACTCAATAAACCTCAACCAATTAATGCTAACGCGTAACCTTCACCAACTAGTTAACAAACCAACAAGGGTGACAAAAACGTCAAGTACTTGCATCGACCTAGTATACACGAATAAAAATAACAATCATAATGTTCATGTCGAAGATTTTGGTTTTTGCGACCACCATGGCGTGTTATACACAACTCTAACAAACAAAACAGCCACAATTAAACCACAAACGTGCAAAAATTACCACACTCAAAAAAGGCTATATACGGAAAAAAACATAACTCAATTTAAACTGGCGATCGCAAAAATTAACTGGGATGACATTATTAAAAATGAATATGACATAAATACCAATTACAATAAATTTCATGACATCTTACAAGACAAACTTGACACATATATACCGGTAAAATCCATAAAAATTAAAAACAAAACTGATAAAAACTGGCTCACACGAGGTTTAAAACGATCTTGTAAACATAAACGGCTGCTGCGGATTCTCATTAATCAAACAAATAATGACATACTAAAAACTCACTACAAAATGTATACAAAAGTCCTAAAAAAATCGGTTAATATATCGAAAAAAAATAATTACACTAATGAAATGAAAAAATCAAGCAACAAAACTAAAACCATGTGGAGAATTATAAAAAACACAACGACGAAAGACACAAATAAAACAAAAAACTTAAAACTTAAAGTCAATAACAAAACTACAGAATCACCCAACTTGATAGCAAACACTTTGAATGACTTCTTCGCTACGATAGGCGAGTCCCCCACGCCGCCGACGGCTCAGTCTGCCCCGGGACCGCCGTCGCATGCACATGCACCTTGCGGTCACGCTGCACCCAGCGGACATCGCATAGGCAAAGCGGCGCCCACTAACTCACTTTACCTATCACCCGTATCGGAGCGCGAAGTCTATAAATTGATAAGAAGCCTAAAAAATAAAAGTAGCTTCGGTAATGACGAAATACCCAGTACGTTGCTAAAAGCTTGTGCTCATGAATTGACTGCCCCTTTAACCAAACTAATCAATAAATCTTTTGACGAAGGTTGCTTCCCAGAAAAATTAAAAATAGCAAAAATAAGACCAATTTCCAAAAAAGGAGGTGACTGCACAGATAAATCGAATTTTCGACCCATTGCACTTTTATCAATAATATCCAAGATCTTCGAAAAAGCTATGGCAAATCGACTTTATAAATTCTTTGAAAAATATAATATTTTCGACGAGAACCAATACGGATTTCGAAAAAACCGATCTACGACCTTAGCCGTGTACAAATATATCCAGCAAATACTTACAACTATAAATGACAAAAAATACGCTGTAGGACTATTACTCGACATGACAAAAGCTTACGATAAAGTCTGCCATAAAACACTATTAAAAGCATTATATGACTCGGGTATTCGTGGACAAGCCTACAAATGGCTAAAATCATATTTGACGGACCGTAAACAATACGTGGAAGTGACATATATTAATAATGACTCGCACGAGACGCAAGCAGTACGATCTGACATTCGAACTACCAATTGTTCAATCCCGCAGGGAAGCGTGCTCGGGTGCATCCTCTTCCTGGTATACATTAACGAACTGCCCAAATTATTTCCCAATAACTTGTGTGTCATGTTCGCCGATGACATTTCACTACTTTTCCAATGTGGCACATCAACTGAGGCTAACGCGACCCTATTAGATAGCATTACGAAATTAAAATCCTGGCTTGACAAAAAAAATCTAGAAATAAATATGAAAAAAACTAAAATAATTCAATTTCACCCATGGCAAAAAAAAGCGCTCACCTTAAAATTATCTTTTGAAAATCAAGAAATCACAGAAGTAAATAATTTCAAACTCCTAGGCGTAACAATAGATTCTTACATTGACTGGAAAAAACATGTGACAAGCATCAAAAATAAACTATCAAAATTTGTATACGCACTAAGCATTCTAAAAGTAAGCACAAATTATGAAACTGCTCTGACAGCGTATTACGCCTACGCGTACTCCTGGTTAAAATACGGTGTTATGCTTTGGGGCAATAGTGTCCACGCGGACGACCTACTCCTAATGCAAAAAAAGTGCTTACGCATACTGTGCAACTTACCGTACAGACATAGCTGCAAGACGTATTTCATAAAACAAAATATCTTGACACTACCCTCAATTTATATCCTTGACATATGCACATTCGTGAGAAAAAATAAACACATATTTACGCAAATGAAAGACACACACAACATAAACACACGACATAAATATAGACTGGCACTACCGTCGAAAAAAAACCTGGACATATTCAATAACGGACCATATGTGAGTGCAATCAAAATATATAATAAACTACCAAAATCACTACAATTAGAACATAATGACAAAACTTTTAATAAAAAACTAAAAACATTGTTATTGACAAAAGGTTATTATTCTGTCAAAGAGTACTTAGAAGACAAATTACACAACTAGTTTAAAGAATTCTCAAGCCACAGCCATTAATATACTGACATTTATATTTATCTTTTTTTTTTTTTTTCCTCTTTTAAATATTTTTTTTTATTGCAATATTATTGTTAAGATATTTTAAATGTTCGGATTTACAAAAACTACATCTCATTAAAATTAAATTAAAATGTAATCAAACTTAACTGAAATGAACGGCAATTATTTATATATATTTATAACATAAAAGTTCTATGTATCTCTGCTGACATTCAATGTAATCACTAACAATTTTTGACATATCCTGAATCTAAAACCACTATTATTATATAAACTCAACTCAACATACTTTTAGTTCGCAACACCCTGCCAGGGTTCATGTACTTATTAACCTACTAACCATGTAATGTATGAGTGCATGTAAGCGAAAATAAAGAAATAAAGAAATAAAGAAATGATCACCAGTTGCCTCAATAAGGCGCGCTGCCCTGCTAAAATCAAGAATTCCTTTAAGGAAAAGGACTTCGGTGCAAATAGGAGTCTAAACTTTTTTTTTACTGTTTCAGTTCCCTCCCTTCCCCCAGGTAATAAGTTCAAGTCTAAATACTCAGTATTTCATTGATGATGTTATGAAGGAAGGTATGATAATAGGAGCAAAGAAAATGCCCGAAATATAAAAGGAACTTAAGACAAGCAAATAACCGGCCAAGTGCGAGTTTGACTCGCGCACGATGGTTCCATACCATCACATATGAAAAATCACGTTTTTTGTATGGGAGCCCCATTTAAATATTTATTTAATTCTGGTTTTAGTATTTGTTGTTTTAGTAATAAAAATACATCATCTGTGAAAATTTCACCATCTAGCTATCACGGTTCATGAGATACAGCCTGTTGACAGACAGACGGACAGCGGAGTCTTTCCCTTTTTACCCTTTGAGTACAGAATCCCAAAAAGAGCTATTCTGAAAAATAAAAGAAAATCTGGTTAAAATTCTTACACAGTCAACAAACACAAAGTTTGCTCCAAACTAGGCAGTTCTGCCTGAGTGATAACCTCACTGTACTGGATCTTGTTCAGCCTCACATCATCCTGCAGCTCGATATCAGGAGGCAGCTCCGAAGACCCGTGATTCTCCTCTGCAGACGGTCTGTCTACTTCAGAGTCCAGTGCGCTGGAGAGAGCCAGTTGGGGTAACGATTTCTGCTGCCATTTTGTTCTTTTACCCAAAATACCTTAAAAAACGGGTTGGCATTAGGCCAGATTTGACACAGAACCACCAAGAGTGGCAAAATGTATCAGGAGGGCCGACCCTGTATAGGAAAAATGCCAGGAGATAGATAGATAGGAGATAGGGATTAGATATATTAAAATAGTTTGTCACAATGAAAAATCATGTACACACTATTTAAATATTTATACTTCTGTGGTTTCTTTCAGCCCCAATCCCACAAGTTGTTTATATTTATTTTTTATTTATTCATCACAGAATCAACAGCACTTTACAATATTATTATTTTATCTTATAAACTATTACTTACTGCCAATTACAGATTCTCATTTTGTAATTAAAATATTTAAGCAGTCAACAGCCCACTGCTGGGCATAAGCCCCCTTTTGTGTATGTAAGCAGTATTTATTTTTAGTACTATCATTTTTAAGATAGGTGAAGAAACACACTGTGCTTGTTTTCCCTTTTGCAAAAACGTGATAACTTACTTTAGTTAAAATATATGCATACCTGTAAGTTCCAACTTCAAACCAGCCAGTTCCCGTGCCTTCAAGAGATACTCCTCAATCTTATAGATCCTAGCATACAACAAGTAGGCCTGCGCAATCTCTAGGCACAACAGGATCTGCAGCCGCGGCTTGTCCTGGAGGCCTTGCAGCTCATTTGTAAGCTTGGCTATGACCAGTTCTAGGTCTGAGTACATAGTAGCACTTGTGTCTTCCAGAATTCTCTGATGCACCACTTTTGCTCTGAAGTTCCACCATAGATGCAACTGAAGCAATTGTTAAAAAAATATAAAGGAAGTCTATATTACACATACATAGGCCACACTTTTTTATGTCTGTTGCTATTTCCTGTGAATTTAGGTTGATGAGTAAAAGTTCCTGTAAAGGACTAATGATGGAATTTTGAATTTTAAAATTTCAAATATGCATCATTAATAACATTTCTTACCAGATTTCCTTCGTCACTGCACAAAGCGTGAAAAACTTGTGAAGACAAATACAGCAGCTCTGGATACAAGATATTCACATAAATTGGTTCCGAATCCCTTTGCAATTTCATAAGAACATCTATACTCTCTGGCCATTTAATACCAAGGTACTCTTCCAAATTCAAAGTGTCAGGATGAGAATTCCAGTTTATATCACAGAAAGTCAAAAATGCTTTGATAGCTACAAATAATAATTTTCCAGTTCCTTCGTCTTGTTCTCTATATTTTTTTAACAAATTCTCAAGAGCTTCAGTCTCAAGTTCTGTTGCGATTATTTCTTTACAAATATCTTCATCTCCGATTAACCATTTTCCAGACCACAATTTGCTTATGTTTTCATCTTCTGCAAATCAAAAGTAGTGTTTTGTGTGTAAACTGTGGGACATTTTCAATTCAGTTTCCATTTTCAAACATTTTTAAGGAGTTAGAGGAACAATTTTTTAGAGATAAATTATACCTTATGAATCATAGTAAGGAACGGATACGTTAAATCAAGGAAGATGTATAATATTCTAACAAAATATTTGAAAATATGGCAATAATAACATACCTGCTAAATAATGTTCATCAAAATTGCACAAAAGCAAAGTATTGATGTTTTCAGGTTTCATTGTAGATTAATAATTCTAAGTAATTAGTTATTAGCACTTTTCTGTTAATATCGGATTAGATAAATAAAGAATCAAGAATGCTAAAAAATGTGAGGCATGTTTTTGACATCATAACATAACCTCAAAAACACTCGAAACAATTGATTGACACATGACAGCTGATTAGATGACATTTTTTTCTTTTGTAGGGATGTCCATATTCAGCCATTGAGTCGAATATCGATTGTGTATTTGTGTGATCCCAACAAACAACCCAAGGAAAGAAAGCAAAGCAAAAGAAATATTCCATAGACACAAGTTAGCGTCTGATTGGCCCGCAGCTTTTCGCTTTGACGTATGTCATAAAATTTAGCCAATGACTGTGAAAGTTTGCTAATAATTGATTGGTCTAAACACCACGGACGAATGAAATTTATTCCTATTGTCTTTTTTATCCAATGAAAAGCACATCATGGTTGACCTCGAGCTTTCGCTCTCAATTTTTCAAGACAAGAAACGTCTACCGAGGCGTGATTTTTAGGTTAAGGAAAATATGGTTTTATAACATAAAAACTAGAAATTATAGGGAAAATGGGAATTGTTTATGTTATGGAACTAGTGTTAATAATATTATTAGTTGTACTAAGTAGTATTCTAGTGTTCAAACTTCTCTACAAATTACGGTAAGTCATGTGAGGTTACGCGGCTTTCCCGCCTGATAAAAAAAGTCCTAAATTTTTGGATATTTGTCTTTACAGGTCAGCTTTGCCTTGGCGAGTGAATTGTTGGTTTTGCAATAGTGATCTTTGGGTGAAATTTGTTGGTCGCAACAGTTGGACTTGCCCTAAATGCGAACAGTACAATGGATTCACGAAGGTGAGATTTCGGCTTTCTTTTCGTTTCTATCTCAGCGGGGGATGATGCCAAAGTTGTGTGTTAAAATGTAGTAGTGTACACTTGACAATACTGGCGCCATATATATGCTAATCTGTTCCGAATATGTCCTTGTTTTCTGTTCGAGATAACGCTCGTGTAATTAGAGCTGTATATAGATAAGCTTGTAATTGTTAAATTTCGCTATTTATCTCTATGATATGGTATCACAATCTGAAACACTTACAGCCGCAATGTTTTTATTTTAGGATGGTGACTATAATAAACCCATCATCACCAACAATGACCAAACACACGCCCCGAGGGTCTTCCAGAAGAGTCCCCCAAGGAACGGGCTGTGCAAGATGTGCAACATCAACCAACAGCTGAAAGTGGCTCAACTGGCCAGCTTTGTGCCCATGTATGAGAACAAGTTTGATGAGGAGATAGAGATATACAGGTTTGTCCATTGCATTCTGTATATTTTTTTAGAAATTAATGTATTTTACCGGAGCAAATACACTATAAAAGATTCAACATTCCCATGTAAATTGCCCAGTTGACTGCACTCTTTGTAATTTTTTTATTTTAGACGTGTTTATATTTGCCTTCAGGTACGAAAAGTTGAATTTGCAGAAAGTTGAATTTTCAAAATGTTGAATTTGCTAAATGTTGAATGTTATACTATAGATAGTAATCTAGTTTAGCAGTGGTTGGATTTATTACCGGTATGTCCCTTCCACATTGTATTTGCTCCTGCAAATCTAAAATTTGTAGAGTTCCACAGACAGCTGCATAGCTGTCAGGAACTCCACAAATTTGAGATGTTAGCAAAGAAGAAAGATGCATATCTTTCTTTTTGCTAGCCTTCAACACTCCACTGCTTCCTGCCTCACCCAACAAAATGAGGATTTGCACATAATAAAAATAAAACAAAATGCACATTTGCTATCTGTAACTATTGCACAAAATAATGCAGTGTTTTGATAATAAACATTATCTATCAAGTGACTTATTATGTAATATGTATATATCTACTTTTATGTTTATTATTTAATTCACATCATTAATTGAGTGATGAAGTTATTAAATTTTTTTATTTAATTATTTTTTACATTAAGATTGAAATTGACATGCAAATTTCAGAATATTTTCTTCAAATAGCAGTTATTCTATCCTAAATTTGAGATGTTTTGATGTTGTTTCAGGGGACAGTTGGAGAAGGCTTACAAACTATGTAGTCCTTGCAAGAGAGTCTTGCAACTGAAACTCCACAAAGAGAAAGAAACTCTCCTTGCCACCAAACTCCTAGAGAAGAGATCCCTTGACAACAGCGGGCAACACAAAGAAAAACAAAGCAAAATTTTAAAGAGCTTTATAAACAACACATCCACTTTTATAGCTACACTACTAATAATACTGGTCTCTATAGAATTATATGAAAATGTAGAAAATCATAAAAAAATACCAAACTCGGTAACTAATATAAAACAAATAGTGACTGGTCTAGTGGAAAGAATAGTGTCTATTGTGAAAATGAAGGCACTGATGACATTCCCAATGTTGGAACATTACCTCATTGACGTAAACATATTATTTGATAAGTTGCCAAAAATAAATTTAACAAGTAAGGACATCAACAGTTTTATGTTGTTGACGCAGAAAGCTCTGGGTGGGATTGTATGTTTTATACAGATTATTGGACATGTTTGGAATGTTAACAAACAGAAGCATACAATAGTGATTGACCTGTTGTGGTCAGTTTTTGTGATAACGGCTATGGCACACCATGTGGCTATAGATCCAGTAGTTATAAGTTTCATCAAGGTGGGTGTCATCATATACTTATCTCAATTTAATTTCGTTCATTTATGTGTACTTTAGTTTCATGATTTTCTTTTCTTTTTCAGCTGGCTAGTGCATCTATAGTTTTAATAATATACAGAAGTATGAAAAGCAAACCAGTCAAAACTTCAAGAATATACACGACTCCAAAGAAAATGAAGAACCTTATAAATGGATCAAAATCTTCCTCAGTAGATGAGGATGACTTGTCTTTTGACACTGACGATGATGTATCTCTCAGTAAATTTGGCTTACGTAATTTTTCAGACTCTTCCAATGACACTATCAGTAGCCCTCTTAGCAATAGCTTGAACAACGGCCGGACATTCACGCCGCGCAGCGACAGTGTGTGGTCGAAACCAAAACATAATTCCACATTCTGTGTCAATTCAGTCATAAGCAAAAGCCCCAGTTCCGTTTCAGAGACTGTATTTGCCAAACCGTCATTCCATAAGTATCAGAAGTTCGACAAAGATGACTCGGATTCAGATCTCGATGAGAGTATAAGTACCTTGTGTATAAGTAGTCCAAAAAAAGCCATGAAAATGAATCCTATCTTTTCTCTGAGGAAATTCAATCCGACTCCGACGTTCGTGACGCCGACGGCTATGAGTCGGTCGCGGCCGCTCATATCGCCGAGCAAGCTCGGGCACAGCACGTCGTGGGTCGCGGGCGGCTACTGGGGCGCTGATGGGGAGCGGCCGCTGTTCAACCTGAACGGCAGCCGCTCGTCCAGTCAAAGTTCGGGGTTCGAGTCTCAGACGTCGAGTGTGAACCAGCGGAACGTGTTCTCTCAACCGCCTTCGCGCGAAGAGTCCGTTTGCGGCGAGCCCATGGTGGTGGACAGCTGTCACATGCAGGGCTTCAACGGTTTCCAAGCCCCGCAGAACTTCGGCCGCGTGGGCTCGCCGGTGTTCCCGCCGATGCAGTACAACAGCCACGTCCACATCCCGCAGCCGCGGCTCGCGCAACCGAGCGTGTTCGCGCACCAGCAGTACGTACAGAACAGCCTGTTCAAAGCGCCCGGCGGGGCCGGCCTCATCAAACTGCCCCAAGTGAACTCATTTGCATCCAACTAACGATCACTAGTCAGTTATATTCTGCACTTTGTATTTGTACATTTTTTCTTTTTCTTTTTTTCTTGCTTCGATACTTTTTCTGTTGGAACTTTGATGAACTGCCATTATCATTAAGACATCTTGTTAAGTTATTACCTCTTTAGTATTTTTAAGTGGTTAGTCGTAATGTTTGAGACTAAACTTAGTGTTAAGGGTACTTGCTGATCTCGTGTTGACGCCAGGTGACGGCTATATGAAAGCATTAAGAATTATTGTATTGTTACAATTTTTATACGGACGTCACTGTCCTTTCTCGAACAAAATGTGATATTGTAAAGACTAGTAAATTTTTGCAAAGAGTGAAGATAAAAAATGATTCTTGATGTTATCATTTTTTTGGTTTTGTCATTTTAAATCGGAAAGTTTTTGTGAAGCTCCTGCAATAAAAAATGTAAAGTTATTTTTTGTTTTATTACGCCTTCTCAAATGATAGCTACTGCTAAATTGCCGCAATAAAATCACTTGAACGTCTTTCGAGTCGAGAGATCTTCGACCGCGAGATTGTCGCTCGTAGAAAGATAAGCATAGCTTAATGAACCTTATGTCAATCGTATAATGTTCACTTTAAACTATTATTTCACAGTTCTTTTTGTCTCAGAAGGGAAGAATAGAACAGACTTCTATCACAATTCCCACTTGTCCCCAGTGGTGACGAATGGGATATACCCCCGCGGGCGACTGCGCGCCTTCTCGCGACAGGAGCGAGTTTAACGCGTCGCTTCCGCCTCGGTGTAAATTGAGACTAAAAGGCATAATAATAGTCAACTCACGAATTTCTCGCTCTCCTCTCGCACCTGGATAGATACTGGTGCGGCTGAGGAGGCACAAAAGTGTCTTCGTACAGAGTAGATAGGTAGTCAGAGACGTCAGTACACGCCCATTCGTGCTTCTTCGCTTTCATCAGGCCCCATTCTGTCACATTTCCCTGGAAAACAGGTAGGTTTCGTTATAGCTGGCTACTGATGTCAGATAAGGAAGCCGTGATGCTATGAAACGCCCTTCCTGTGGATATCCGCAAAGCCCTAGTCAGCGTGTTAAGAGTGGCGCACACCACATTATCTTCTATAAATTTATATATCTTCTATATATTTATATTATCTTATAAATATTTGTGTAGTCTATGTAAGCTTTATGAATTTACTAGGTGCGCCCCGCGGTGTTACCCGTGGTTAAAGTATCCTATGTGTTACTTCATTTAGTCCGCTTCCTTCATACCAAAATTAATCAAAATTGCTCCAGCCGTTTGCGCATTAAGAAGTAACATACATAAGTACACACACTCACAAACTCTCGCCTTTATAATATTAGTGTGATGCAGTACATCAAGGCGAGAATGGTGGAGATTCCTTTCTGTATGTAATCTACCAGAGCAGCCAGAGGACTGGCCTACACTCTCCTCGCTGGCCAGACGGGTTGGAGAGATCTCATTGATGATTATAAGCTTTGTTTATTGTTTGTTTCCGTCGTCTTCTACGACATCCATAGGAGGACTTGAAATATTAGGGGGGTTACTCCATAAAATAATCGTCGTACGAAAGTGAAGTCTTATTTCTATGTCAAACCAAATTAGACTTTATCATCATACTTTAGTGGTCAATGTTGCTTGACTCCGATCGACTTACATAGCACTGCATGAGGTCGGGCTGCGGATAGAAGGTGTGCTTGCACCGCTTGTAGTACCGCTGCTCGGGCCCGCACAGCGGCTTGGGCAGATGGCTGTACACCAGGTCGTTGGTCGTCGCGAAGTTGCCGCACACGTCGTGGCTGTCTTGACGGATTATTGAGCCCACGTTTGCCTGGAAGTAAATCATCATCATCATATCTGCTCAGGAACTCCACTACTGGACATGCCTCCCCCAAGGATTTCCAAAACGACCGTTCGGAAGCGGCCTGCGTCCAGCCAGCACCTAGTATTTATTCTAAATAAATAAATCACAGTGATATTTTAAAAGCGAAAGTTTGTGTGTGTGTGTGTGTATGTTTGTTACTTCTTTACGCTTAAACGGCTGGACCAATTTTGATAAAATTTGGTATGCAGGAAGCTGACACCCTGGATTAACACATAGGTTAGACTTTAGTCGCGGGTAACACCGCGGGACGCAGCTAGTATACATGTATAAATGCGGAAGTAACTCTGTATTACCTTTAACCACTCAGCCGATTTAGATGAAATTGTTACCGGGGAAGGACGGAGTTAAATGATTTTAACTTTGTCTAGACTACGTGTCTTATTATAAAACGCAGACTATCTTTGTTACAAGGTTTAAACCATTATCCGACTAAATGAAGTTGTCATTTTCTTATGAGACAGTGGCATATTACTAGATGTAATCTTAATTTGGTCGGATAATGGTTTAAACCTAGTAACAAAGATAGTCTGCGTTTTATAATAAGACGGCATATATTTTTAGAAATCTTTTTTTAAGATTTTAAACCACTATTTTAGGCTACTCTCTCGGCCTACCTTGCCTTGAGGATTTGATAAACAACTACTTACCTGGGAGTTGTTTAATTTATTCAATCTGAAATCTGGCTGTCGCGACTCTGGTTTCATTTTCTCGTAGTCTATTTTCTCCTTGGGCGGAAAATACAAGGTGCCAGAGGCTGGACATTCTATTCTGTCTTCGACCCAATTTCCTGCGATATTTTGGGAGAATAGGTTCCGTTATTTACTTGCGATAAATGAGTCACATCTATCTATACATATAATAAAACAGTAAAAAAAGTGTGTCTGTACATTAAATATATTTCCAAAAAAAATATTGTGGGCGATGGAGACGTAGTAATAGAGTAAGAAATTTAAAAAAAATGTCTGTCTGTTTGTCTGTTTGTCTGTTTGTCTGTATGTCTGTTTGTCTGTTTGTCTGTTTGTACACGCTAATCTCCGGAAATACTAGACGGATTCGAATGAAACTTTTTTTGTTATATAGCTATTAAGCCTGGGCAACATATAGGGTATAAATGATTTTGGAAAATGGAACGCCTGATTCAGAACCATAATGGTCCAGCTAAACTATAAGAGATATAAAAATGCCGCCTTAGTAAAAGTTGTTCAGCCTGATGAGCATTTTCCAGAGACATAAAGTCCACGCGAACGAAGTCGCGGGCTTCGGCTAGTCTTCAAATAAAATTAAAAACGATATTAGCCCTCGACTTATCTGTAGTTACGGAGCTACTTCAATTTTTCCGCGAACTTGCCCCCATTTGACATAAATTATCCTGCCATCTGTGAGCAGACCGGAATCCGGTCGACATGCATAGTTTTACTATTGTGTCTGGTGTTTTGCACAGACAACAGGTTATTTGAAAGGAAACGAAGATATGTTTGCGAAAAACGGTCACTTTTGGCTAATGTGAGAAGAAAAGCTTCACGTTCTTAGTTTACACTGTAAACAGTTCATAAAATAGTTTGAAGGGTTGTCTAGGGCTTATCAAGACAAAATTTTAATTTTTATCTGCGTTTCCTTAATAGAGGCAGCACTAGACCTCTAAAAATTCAGGTAGCCCCTTTAGAACCAACTCGATCACGTCTCTTTCTAACAAAACCGCATCAAATTCGGTTCATTCGTTTAGAAGCTATGCGATAATAAAGACAGTACCTGGGCGACCGAGCTTTGCTCGGTTACATCTCAAACATTAACTAATTTTTTTAAACTTGTCTAAAAACAATGCAAAATAAAAAATTATATATAAACTTAAACATAAAAAAAACAAAAGTAAGTCACCGAGTGGGATTTGCACCCGTAACACTCTTTCTAGCAGTCGGTATCCTTAACTGCTGAGCTAAAAACAAGGCGGTCGACGCCATGAAATTAGCGACCATATTTTGCGTGGAAAGAAAAACGCATGAAAACTCGAAAACACGCATTTTCCCAAACATAAAACTAATCTAGATCGATTGTTTACCCCCGAAAACCCCATATACAAATTTTCAGCGAAATCGTTAGAGCCGTTTTCGAGATCACAGAAATGTATAAATAAATATATATATATATATAAATACAAGAATTGCTCGTTTAAAGGTAGAGCCGTTTTCGAGATCACAGAAATTTATAAATATATACTTAAATAAATATATAGTACCTGGGCGACCGAGTTTTGCTCGGTTACATTTCAAACATTAACAAATTTTTTTTAAACTTGGCTAAAAACAATGCAAAATAAAAAATTATATATTAACTTAAACATAAAAAAAAACAAAAGTAAGTCACCGAGTGGGATTCGAACCCGTAACACTCTTTCTAGCGGTCGGTATCCTTAACCGCTGAGCTAAAAACAAGGCGGTCGGCGCGACGAAATTAGCGACCATATTCTGCGTGGAAAGAAAAACGCATGAAAACTCGAAAACACGCGTTTTCCCAAACATAAAACTAATCTAGATCGATTGTTTACCCTCGAAAACCCCATATACAAATTTTCAGCGAAATCGTTAAGGACGTGTTTACAAAAATTAATAAAATTCGTCGTTTGTCGGAACGTTTTCTGATAAATTCATTGTACTTCATAAAGTTTTGCGGATACTAAACGGTACAGTAAACCTTTAACTATAATTCGGTGTATTTGATTTTGTGTAAAAAGTCGTTTTTAATGCTATAAAATTAGTTTTTCCTAGCCTCTTCTCGCGAAAACTACAAAAACAGGGTAAGGTTTCGGTACAAAAAACCTAAGGAATTTGAGGATTATTCTTTAAAAGAAAAATACAAGCATGTAAACCAGATAATCATTAATTGATTGCTTTAAAAAAATTATAAAGTTTCGGCAAAAATTATACAAAATAAAAATTATGAGTTTCAGTCTTTCGTTTTTCTATACTATAAAGTGACGGACATTTCAAACGGAACGTCAGACAGCGCCTGTGCGCCATTGTGAAAAGACGCCTCTGTGTCGCTCGGGAGCAAAATTCCGCAGACGAATACATCGCTGTGCAGATAGGAAGACTTAGTTAGATCAACTGGTTTTGATACGCAAAAGTATCTATTTATTTTTACTTCGTTAGTACTCCAGTGTGTCTTACGAAAATTTATCTTGTGGAAATTTATTTGACAACTTCACATATAGTCTATCATAAACAGTTCTTTTTTATACAAGTCAGATATCTACAAAAAAGGTTAAATGCTTCCAACACATACTGCCCGCCATTAACTTGTTACTTGGAAGCTATACTTTTCAAACCAAGTTTTCACTAGTAGACTGCAGTCCTAAATCAAGATAAGTCATGATGATGAAGTCGGAAGGTATACTATAGGAACTTTGTAACCATACCATGTAACCCGGTCGAGTTTGGGCTTGTTTGGTTTGCCTTCACTAGTACTCTAGTCCTAGATGAAGTCCAGAGTCCTGATGATGGAGCCGGTAGATTGCTATAGGAACTCTGTAACGAAACCATGTAACCCGGTCGAGTTTGGGCTTGTTTGGTTTGCCTTCACTAGTACTCTAGTCCTAGATGAATTCCAGAGTCCTGATGATGGAGCCGGCAGATTACTATAGGAACTCTGTAACGAAACCATGTAACCCGGTCGAGTTTGGGCTTGTTTGGTTTTCCTTCACTAGTACTCTAGTCCTAGATGAAGTCCAGAGTCCTGATGATGGAGCCGGTAGATTTCTATAGGAACTCTGTAACGAAACCATGTAACCCGGTCGAGTTTGGCCTTGTTTGGTTTGCCTTAACTAGTACTCTAGTCCTAGATGAAGTCCAGAGTCCTGATGATGGAGCCGGTAGATTTCTATAGGAACTCTGTAACGAAACCATGCAATCCGGTCGAGTTTGGGCTTGTTTGGTTTGCCTTCACTAGTACTCTAGTCCTAGATGAAGTCCAGAGTCTTGATGATGGAATGGATGGAAACGACGTAACCCCATCGTAACTCGATGGGATTTACGTCATTTTATTACAGATGATGATTTAATGTAAGAATGGTGTTTGATGCCTGTCAGCTTTATTTTTACACGATGAACAATTTTTCTTCATACTTAATTATTTTTTTAGATGCCACGGTCTAAGGCATTCGGAATGAATCGCAAAAACCTTCGTGCAATTAGAAGTAACTTAGAAAAGGCAAGAATGTTTGTATGATTCTTACTCGTTATTTTCAATTAGCTATCAATTATAGGTCTAATTTAAACTTTAATTGTTACTTGATTCCGGTACTCTTATTTCAGGAGTAAGCTTACCAGTCATAGTAATTTGAACACTTTGGTAGAGTCCAATAAAAGTGTAGATCAAAATCAGTTTAATACTTAAACTTAATTAGTTTAACTGTAACTGCGAATCCTATATCTCGGCAACCCCTTGACAGATTTGTGTTCGGTATTTAGACTAAAAAATTCTTTTGGCTGCTTCTACATGCCTACCAAATTGTATGAAACACCGATAACTACTAGAGTTATCGTCGAATAAACATATAGTACCTACCATAGTCGGTTACATTTTTTTTTTAAACCTGTCTAAAAACAGTACAAAATAAAAAATTATATATAAACTTGAACATAAAAAAAAAGTAAGTCACCGAGTGGGATTCGAACCCGTAACACTCTTGCTAGCGGTCAGCATCCTTAACCACTGAGCTAAGCCGATGGCGGCCGGCGCGCCGAAATTAGCGACCATATTCTGCGAGGAAAGAAAAACGCATGAAAACTCGAAAACACGCGTTTTCCCAAACATAAAACTAATCTAGATCGATAGTTTACCCCCAAATACCCCCATATACAAATTTTCAGCGAAATCGTTAGAGCCGTTTTCGAGATCACAGAAATTTATAAATAAATATATATACATACAAGAATTGCTCGTTTAAAGGTATAAGATGTGTCGCAGTTGGATTGTATAATCCGCTGTTATTCAAAAACTCTAGCTGTTTGGCATTACAGCTCGGTTTTGTAATATAGCTGAAAATCATTCAGCTAGAACGTACAATATGTTACGTTTAACAAAATAGCTAACGTAAGATTGTAGAAAGATTATTTCGGAATTAGCTTGTCAACTAAGAAATATGAAAGTGTTAAAAGTGCCTTTAATCGAAAATATAGACAATTTTAAGAAAGTAATTTGATTATAAAAATTCTACGTTTTATCAGGATTTTTTTATATAATTTTAAACAAAACACCGGAAGTGACGACACACTGCAATCGAAGTTTAAATTTAGCGCTAATAAAACAATGACATCTGTCAACTGTCAATGTGTACTGTTTAAATTTCCGTCTTTATGTTGGTTGTTGTCAAATTGTTGTGTTGGTAGATGACAGTGACAGTGACATATAATACAGGGGTGCCATTTTTGAAACGTGGAGTCACTAAACGAACGGTTTTTGTATGGAAAAAACCAGTAATTTAGGTGACATCGCGTTTCAAAAATGGCACTTCAGTACAGTACTGAAAGTGGAAATTGCCAACTTTACTCAAAAAATCTTCATCGTGACATCACTTCCTCAAATAAGGTTGACCTTGCTTGAAAATAAAGGTCAATGGGTTTTTTGCAAATATCTAAATAGGTAAGACCTTATTTTAAAATCTGATTTGAGAAATCTTCTCCTAGAGGCTATTCCTCGAAAAGGATTGCGAATCAGATCTTTTTGAAAATTACTTGACAAGCCAATTCTGCCACTTGTGGGTCTTGTGGCTTGTGAAGTGTCAGTGTCATAACAACAAATATGGCCTCCTATAAAGTAAATTCTTCGCCGCGTTCCGGGACTAAGCTGTTTTTATCGAGAGACATCGGGGGCATCGTTTGTGATTTCAGAGTGCAAAAGATTGTAAAAAATAAAGCAGACCTTTAGCTTGGATCCCATATTGTTATTTCGACGCCCGCCTTCCGGCAAGATGGAAAATTCACGTGGATCAATTGGCCGTAAGAAATCGCTGCGCCATTGAGTTGTCGGGTTTACAAAATGTCTATATTTCTTATCCAATTGCATCGAGCTGATTATCATTCTTCATAGGTGTTTTATGATGTTGGAGACTGAATTATTTAGTAAGGAGTTGAATTGAGGTTTTATTTCAATCCCACGAGTAATATAAAAATAATAAAGAACAACTATTGTCTCCTCATATATTATTTCGTTTGGTAATACATACTATCACGTCTTTATCCCTAAGGGGGCAGACAGAGCATTCTGGGTCTTGCGGTTCTATGCAGAGCTCAGGGCCGCAAGACCCAAAAGCCACTTTTAGCGTTATGGTGGGCGAGAAGATGGAAAAGCAATCAATACAGTGATGGGTTGCTAGCCGCATCGCCTGTTAACATGATTCGCATTTTTGCCCATTCCCTCGATCGGCTTTTACAATCTGCGCGGGAAGAGAAGCAGCTGGTACATTCTTTTTTTTTTATTTCTCCCAGACCAGCATGGGAGAAATAAAAAAAAAACAGTTTCGTTTTCGTTTGGTAACACAGTTTTATTTAATAATGGTAACCTTGTATGCTATCTCAACGCTAGCTGTTTTGTTAAACGTAATTACGTAACTCATTGACAATCGAGCTGAAATACTTTCAGCTGTTTTACAAAACCGAGCTGTATTGTCAAACAGCTAGAGTTTTTGAATAACAACGGATTATACAATTCAACTGCGACATATGCATACATACAAATGTATATAGGTACATATATACATACAAACAAACGCCGGATTGTTCAAGTAGACTGTGAGAACATCGCTTATTCAAAAATCTCATCTCATCTAACCTATTTTGTGGTATATACCTATTCGAATAATCCGGAATTACGCTTTTAGTTCTAGTTTTAGTAGTTTTTAAATTACTACTCGTATAATAATTACTAGGTATGCCAATTAAAAATAACCGTCCAAGTGCAATTCGGACTCGCGCACTAAGGGTACCGTGACCCCCCCACTTAAATATTTATTTTATTCTGTTTTTAATATTTGTTGTTATAGCGGCAACAGAAATACATCATCTGCTAAAAATACAACTGTCTAGCTATCACAGTTCATGAGATACGGCCTGGTGACAGACAGACGGACATCGGAGTCTTAGTAATAGGGTCCCGCTTTTAACCTTTGGGTACGGAAACTTAATAAATATCGATGTTACAAAAATATTTACTATAAATTAATATAACCTCTATACTGAAATCAGTTACGCGAACGAAGTCGCAGGCATGAGCTAGTACAGAATAAAAAAACTAATGTAAAATAAATATTTTATACAAAAATAAATTAAACTTCAATGAATTTAAATTATTATACAAAAAATATTAAAAGTATCAAGATGTGTTAGTCCTGTAGATTTCAGCTAAGCGGGCGTCGCTGTGTGCGTATGCCCTGCGCATGTAGTAGTACAGTTAAATACCTAAAATAAAAGCGCATCTCTTTGTAAATGCGTCCTTAAGAGCCGTTTTCGAGATCACAGAAATTTATAAATAAATATATATATATATAAATACAAGAATTGCTCGTTTAAAGGTATAAGATAAGTACACGTTAAAATTATAGCACTCCTCTTTTTGCATCGGAGGTTAAAAATAAAGGAGTTTCACAAACTTGCCTAGTAGTACTCCAGTGTTGTAAACCGGACCAGGTACCAAAGACTTGGCGATGGCCTCCGCTCGAGTCGGGGACTTCGCCCTCGTAGATATTGAGACAGCCATTACTTCACATAAAGATGCATAACAAAGTTGTTTGTAATTTGTATGTTCTAAATCTTTGTTTGTAATCAAATGTCGTTTGACTATTTCACATTGACAGCATCAAGTTAGGCGTCTAACTTGATGTTTTTTGATTCTAGTCCAACCAAGTAGGTTTTGTTATAGGTCCTGCTATCTATGTTTCGGAGGAGCTCACTTTTCTTCGCTAGTTTCGCATGACTCAAAAGCCGGTGGACGCGAGAAGACGGAAAACAATTCAATATAGTGATGGGTCGCCTATTAACTTTGATTCGCATTTTCGCTCGTTCCCTCGATCGGCTTCTACAATCTGCGCGGGAAGAGAAGCAGCTGATACATTCTAAGTTTTTTCTTTTCTCCCAGACCAGCATGGGAGAGAAACCTTGTTAACACTGTTAAAACTTGTTAACATATATTTTTTTTTAATCTAGCATACTTAATTTCGTATAAGTTTATTTTATACATTAGTTTTATTTATCTTTATTCTTGTTCGTATTTCTTTTTTCTCAAAAAAGTCTTTGTAATATCATCATATAAAACCTAGAATAGATGTAAAATACTTAAAAATATACTATTATGCGTATATATTTATTGATTTATGCAAAAAAGTAAAGTAAATATCATATTTACAAAATTTATACATAAGACAATAAAAGAATATATCACTGATTTCATATAATTTTATTTTTATATATTATACTTTTAAATGAACTTAAGTTTAACAAAATATTTTACATAACAAATTAACTAAGTAATCAAATCAACATGGCCAAAAACAAAGATTACCTTCGATAAAATATTCTATGCAATTTGAACTGTGAAAATTACCTCTGTAAAGCGAAATGTCATGTAACATCTATTTACTAACAAGAATTAAAATTAAAAAAATGAAGGAAGTTCTTACTTACACAACCTGTAACTAAGAAACTTCTCGATCTTGTCAGTTTACAAACAAAATATTTGTTTAGGAGGTATGGTGGACCAGACAGACACACAGACACATCAAACTTATAACACCCCTTTTTTTTGCATCACTGTTTAAAAATCTACATATAATTATTTACTGAACAGGCACATTGTATCTCATAGTTATTACCATCCTCACAGTGGTAGATATTTTCATTACACTTATCTTAAATATTATGGCAGTAATATATGTAAATAACACTGTAACTATGAGTAAAATATAGAACAAAATTACTTCATATAAAAATCAATACACTGCTAGACAACAATATTAATAGAATACAACCATATTTTCGTTATTGGATTAAAATTAATATGCGATGGACCATAACATAGAAATGGGTCATTCATGTGCAATTTTAAGTGTATTAGAGAACAAACTATAGTCTAATAAATAAATATATAGGGACAAATTACACTGATTGAGCTAGCCCCAAAGTAAGTTCGAGACTTGTGTTATGGGATACTTACTCAACGATACTATATTTTATAACAAATACATATAAAGATAAACATCCAAGAGCCAGGACAATTTGAAAAAGGCCATTTTCCAACTTGCCCTAGCTGGGGATCGAACCCAGGACCTCCGGATTGGCTAGAAGTTCTCCTCTTCTTATATTTAAAGCCTTTCTGGTGAGTAAGCAACCAATACTGTGAAAATTACTTTCTTTCGGCGTTTCTTAGCAGTGATTTATATGCAGCTTTTCTTTAAAACATAAATTCATTTTTTATAATATTGACATGTAATGTAAAATATACTTATTGACATGTAAAATAGATACAAAATAAGCATTTAAATTTTCATCACCTATAGGCTGACTGGTAGTAATGCCTGTTACAATTTTTGTAATAAAGTTGATAAAATAAAAAAAATTTAGCTGGGTGAGCTCTTGTTTTCTTGTTGTATTGCTGAAGTCGAGCAGAAAATTTTTCAATCAAATAAAAGTCTAAAAGTTGTTAAAGAGTTGGCCTTTTTCAAATTGTCCTGGGTCTTGGATGTTTATCTGTACATGTATTTTTTATAAAATATAGTGTTGTTGAGTTAGTATCCCATAACACAAGTCTCGAAATTACTTTGGGGCTAGCTCGATCAGTGTAATTTGTCCCTATATATTTATTTATTTACTAGTAAATTTTTACATAAATGCAAAGAGAAATACAGTGTTGGACGGCCTCACTTAACATGAATAACCCATTTTTTTAGTATAATAATCTTAAGTATATATCATTCAGTCTCCATGGGCAACCCAAGGCTCGGTTTGGGCAGAGTCTGCAGCAAGGCTGACAGTTGGGGCTCCAGGGGACCTGCAGTCTTCACAATGTTCTTCATGTTCTTCTCAATCTGTAGTATGTCTTGATTAATGATCTCCATATTCTGCAAATAAATACTAAGTATAATTTATTTGCAAAACATGTAAAAGTATGTTTAATAATTATTTTACTGGTACATGCATGACACAAATGAACTAAAGTAAGTAGATGATTGTTTATTAGAACAAAGAGGTGGATATTTACTGTGCAAAATAAAGGTCGAAGATGAGCCAAATAAAGATTTTTCTGTTTACATACATACATACATACTATCACGTTTTTATCCCTAATGGGGCAGACAGAGCATTTTGGGTCTTGCGGTTCTATGTAGAGCCCAGGGCCACAATAGCCAAAAGCCACTTTTAGCGTCATGGTGGGCGAGAAGATGGAAAAGCAATCAATACAGTGATGGGTTGCTAGCCGCATCGCCTGTTAACACATTCACGGACACTTACGGCTGTGGACGTAATTCAATTGTTATTTCTATTGTGTCTGGCTTAGTGTCCGTGAATGTGTTAACATGATTTGCATTTTTGCCCATTCCCTTGATCGGCTTTTACGATCTGCGTGGGAAGAGAAGCAGCTGGTAGATTCTAAGTTTTTTTTTAATTCTCCCAGACCAGCATGGGAGTTTTTCTATTTCTATTTCATATTGTTCAATAAAATATAGAGAAACTTTAGTTTAGTTGTTATGGATATTCTAGGTCTATGAATTTGCCAGTAACAAAGAGTCAAAGACAAAAGACTCCGCTACATCCTTAAATTCTCATCATCATCATTTCAGCCGCATAACGTCCACGGCTGGACAATAGGCCTCTCCCAAGGATTTACAAAATGACTGATCTAAATCCTAGAATTCTGATGAGTACCTATCTAATAGTCTACGCAGGCAAGCAAAGCACTCATTTAAGAAACATAAACATATTTACTCTAAAAATTTTAGAATTATGAAACAATTACATACCATAATCATTGAAGTGTACAAGTGTTTGAAATTTTTATCACTGTATCGAATAAAACCACTAACATTGGATTCAGAATCAGATGGAGCTACAGAAGTCATTGTTTATGTAAATTAACTTTCGTTTCTTGTGTATTATAGAATATTTCCAATTCTTTTAAATTATAGACGCTTTATTTGTTTGGGTTGAGTTTGATTTGAATTTGACAGTGACAGCCAGGAAAAGTGACATTTACTTATTTATTTTTATTTTTTACTTTGGCTCGACGCGGTTGCGTATTCAGCCATTCTCAAGTTAACAAAACGTGGGAAACTATAATACCGGATTTACACATGCGTGTTCGCTATTCGCCTCGTCATTCGACGAAACATTCCACGAACTATTCGTGTACGAATGCCGACGCGAACTGCTGTTTACACATTCGTGTGTTGATTCATTATGAGATTCGCACACGAATATGGAGGACGTGGACATAATGGCGGCATGCACGCTACATTTACAATTATGTCTTCTACCCGGGTATTAACCCACGCTTAGGTATATACCTGTATGTGGTGGGTAGATTGGGATGTTTATTTAAAACCAGCCTAAGCCCGCGACTTCGTTCGCGTAGACTTTATGACTTCGGAAAATGCTCATTAGTCTGAATAACTTTTGCTAAGATGTCATTTTTAGGGTTCCGTACCCAAAGGGTAAAAAAGGGACTCTTTTACGAAGACTTCGCTGTCTGTCCGTCTGTCTGTCATCAGGCTGTATCTCAAGAACCGCGATAGCTAGACAGTTGAAATTTTCACAAATTATGTATTTCTGTTGCCGCTATAACAACAAATACTAAAAACAAAATAAAATAAATATTTAAGCTTTTAGCTTATTTGGGGCTCCCATACAACGCGATTTTTTATAGATCATGGTACGGAACCCTTAGTGCGCAAATCCGATTCGCACTTGGCCGGTTTTATTATATACTGTATAGACTAGTGGACTTTATCCGTGTTATTATAAAACGCAGACTAGCTGTACCCGCGGGCTTCGCTCCCCGTGGGAATTTCGTGATAAAGAGTACACTATGTCCTTCCCCGAGTCTCAAATTATATCTATACCAAATTTGTTCTATATCGGTTCAGTAGTTTAAGCGTGAAGAGATAACAAACAAATATACAAACTCACTTTCGCATTTATAATATTAGTAGGATATAAATTTAGTGAGAGTCCTCTAATTATATGTAGAAATGTATCAAAAGGTCATTTAATGTATAAAACAGTGAATATATCTATAAGAGAAAATAACAAAGATTAAAATCACTGATGCTATAAGTACTTATTAAATATAGAGATATCATCTTATTTGATGTCTGATTGCCTATTTTAACATATAATTAGGTCTACACACATTTGCCCACAAACAATGTTAACTTAGACCTTTCAATTCGTATGTTTCCATACAAGTCATACAACACTACATATACGTCCTGTTGGGTCGGGCGCTAGCTGCCAACTGCCGGCAGGCGAAAGTGTAAACAGCCAGTTCGTGTTCGCTATTCGTGTCCTTTGATTCGCGTCCGAAAAACCGCCCTCAACGCGAACTCGCGAATCGCGAGGCGAATCACGAGGCGAATAACGAACTGACTGTTTACACATGCTAGTTCGTTATTCGCCTCGTCATTCGCCTCGCGATTCGCGCGAATGTGTAAACGCGGCATAACGCGAAAAATAAAAAAAAATAAAAGCTTAGTGAGTGAGAAGAAAGCAGGAGAATGTACCTATATAAACAGTCATTATTCATAATAAACAGAATACATAATAATACATATATTTATTATAAATTAATATTATTACATTTCAAAAAATTACAAATTGACTCAAAGATTGATTTAGAATTTTAAGAAACGAAGAAGAGAAATAACAAGGGTTTCGGAGCCGTTATATAAATGCGCTGCATCCTCGTCATTACAAAAAAATTTTTTTTGCTTTTTGGTTTATGAATGCATTTCAAAATGTCAATGTCAGTCATACTTAAATGTCATCTTTTTAATTTGTGTTTTTGACATCTCGATTGCTGCGGTCGGTTTTGTCCGCAGTGAAGTTGAATTAATCTCGTGAAACTAAAATCCTTTATAATGAACTATTGCGGTAAATTTCAATCGAAATTTTCAAAAGAGTTTTGTGAGAAACGAATGGAGTGGTTACATTATAAAGCTTAGGAGCCTGTTGGTATAACATTGTCTCGCCTTAGGTAAATGTTGCACAGCTTTTTTTATATGTATATTCGAGGTATCTTTTTTAATTTTGTAATGACTGTAACACAAATTTGACTGGATTTTAATTCTAGGATGTTAGTTATATAAATGCAGACCCAAGACTCCGTTTGATGTACATATTATGTTGTCAGTTGTTCATATTATAGATTTTCTTTGACATAGATTATGTACAACAGATTTGTTGTATGTACCTACCTTTAATTGCTGGGATTTGTTTACTAAGTACAAGTTTAGTACCTATAACTTTAATTCATCGCAGAAACTTTCACATCTTAACTTACCTAATATTGAACCTACTAACAAACCCGTGCCAGTGTTGATGCTACATTTGTTTGATAATGCATTGTTTAACATTCAAGATTCATGAGAGCTTTTGATACTGTTTTTGAGGATGTGCCTACTACATATACTGGCCACTCACTCCAGTGATTTCCAAGTTCAATTATCATACTCTTTTAAGAATATCCAAAGTACCTATTGGTATGTATACAGACTTTATTGAATAGCAGACTGATTGCTTGGCATGTTTTACAGTAATCTTAAATAGTATTCTT
Source organism: Acrobasis consociella (assembly GCA_963555685.1). Classification (NCBI taxonomy): domain Eukaryota; kingdom Metazoa; phylum Arthropoda; class Insecta; order Lepidoptera; family Pyralidae; genus Acrobasis; species Acrobasis consociella. The sequence continues at coordinate 4,050,433 of OY743109.1, read as the reverse complement.
TATTTTTTGGCATGTAAAAAACATGTAAAGAAATATTTGTATAGATAGTACTATTATTCTTTTTCACTTTATTACTGGCAAATTGAAATTTACAGAGAAGAAAATAACTTACAAATCAGGGCTCTGTACTGATATTGAGCACAATAAATAATATTGCTTCTTTTGAGATGGAGCCCAGGGCCAAAAGTCAAAATTATTAATTGAACAACTGTGTTTTTAAAGATAATACATATAATGTGGTATGTTCATACAGTTTGCAGGACATTATTTTATTATATTTTCAAGACAAGACACATGCAAGCCGCTCTATATCGGCCATTGTAGAATTCCTTGGGAGAGGCCTATGTCCAGCAGTGGATAATATATGGCTGAAATGAAGGATCTACAGTTTTTGCCTTTTTAGGCATGCTTTAGTGATATGACACTGGATCAATGCAGGATGTATTTTCTGTTATTTTCTGGAAGTAAATTTAAAAAAAAAAACAATGCAATGTCATCCACCCCACACGACTCAAAGGCAACTTTTAGTGTGATAGTGTGCAAGAAGATGGAAAGAGCAAATTAAATAATGGGTTGGTAGCTGTGTTGCCTATTAACATGATTCACAGTTTATCCAATCCTTCAACCAACTTTTCTGATATGAATAAATTAAATCTTGCAGAAGCAACTCAAATATATAAAAGAGATGAAACCAGCACTTTATCTATACATATAATAAAACAGTAAAAAAAAATGTGCTTCCACGTAGGGTATATTTCCAAAAAAAATGAGACAGTAATAGAATCAGAATTAAAAAAAAAATTACTGTCTCTTTGTACATGCTAATCTCTGGAAATACAGGATGGATTTGAGTTAATATTTTTTTGTTATATAGCTCTTATAAACCTTTGATTTTGATTTTGGAAAATGAAACACATGATGCAGAACCATAATAGTCCAGCTAAACTATAAGAAATATAAAAATGATGCCTTAGCTTAGTTGTTCAGGCTGATTTTCGTCCACGCGAACGAAGTCGCAAGCAGCATCAACTAGTAGCATATATTCCTGATAAGTATTTAGTAATAAACTAGAAAACTACCCTCCTAATGTTCATTATCAAGAAATGATCTTAATGCGTCTGCGTACATTGCATTTTTCTGTCTAGTTCCGTAGGGTGCATTTGTAATAAGCCTGCATGTTTCTCTCATATTAAAATCTGAATTATAAAGTCAACAAGATATATACATATTTTTATGCCGATGGGGATAGGCAGTGATTATGGATGTAATAAAACAGTTGTTATATCATGCATATAAAATAGAAAACTTATGTATTACTAGCTGTACCCGCGGTCTTCGCTCCCTGTGGGAATTTCGGGATAAAGAGTACCCTATGTCCTTCCCCGAGTCTCAAACTATATCCATACCAAATTGGTTCAGTAGTTTAAGCGTGAAGAGGCAACAAACAAACTCACTTTCGCATTTATAATATTAGTAGGAAGTAGGATTTTTACAGTATATTTCTGGCATGTTATATTGTACCAGTTCTGCCCCAAACGCATATAGTAAACATCCTTCTCAATTACTGGCTGACTGGAAAAGATCCCTATACGGGAAGTTCGCCGTAGTATGTTTACTTTTCTGGTGTGTTCTTTCTAATGTACTATAAAGCTTTATTAACAAACAAACTTGATCATCACTTTTTATCTCATTGCTCAGCTCTTTAGTTTGAAGGTCTTATTTATTTATTTTCCCCATGTCTCGTTACCTAGAACGCAGTATGGCCAAGCCTCCTGAATAGTCCGCATTAGGTGGCGGCGTCAGTAGGTCGTCGACGGCGCCTGCCGGGCTGGCGTCGCGGCGCCGTCTGCACCCCCGCACCCCCGCACCTCACGCCCCATCCTGCAACAATGTAGTGAAAGTACAAAGATGAGGCGCAATAAATTTTGGTCTTGTTTCCAAATGTGCTGAAGATCCTTTCCTTACTTTGCTAGAGCGGGAGAGAGCGACGGAACGCTTCAGCATGCTAAATCGTTTTGTGGCTCTCTCTCGCTCTAGCAAATTACTATTCTGAGCGACAGAAAAGGATAGCAGCGTAGAAAAGTGCCGTTCCGTGCTGACAGATGTAACCCAACCCTTGCTTAGTCCTTGTTCTATAGTTAGTCCTCAGCACGTCTCCGGTTTGATGTGCGCTAGACGTAAATCACATCTCTCCCATACGATGTCTCTTATTGCCCTTTTTTAATTTAGTGGAGTAAATTGCTAAATATCAGTGATTATACTGATGATTCTACATGATTTTGCCCGCAATTAGTCATTTGATATACCCCATTCTCGCTTTAAAGTCCTTTAAACCCAAGTTTACACCTTGTAAATATGGGAATATTGTTGTATGAGGGAATACATTCCTTCTTTTCAATTTCGTGGAGTAAATAGCTAAATTACAGTGTTGATTTTGCATGATTATACTCACAATTAGTAATTTTATATGCCCCATTCTCGCTTCAAAATCCTTCAAACCCAAGTTTACACTCCTTGTGCATATGGGGAAATTGTTATAAGTATGGAGGAATTAATCTTACATCAAGCTTTATTTCTGTGCTCTAGATTTGTTGTGATCTGATCTCGCTCCGTCTTCAGACAACAACCCTGTTGCCACTTGCTCTTAGCGGGCATCATTTCATTAAAGAAGCCGTGTTCGCAGTCATTTCTTCATTTGCGTTAATGTTTGTATGTGTAGCGAAGTTAATTTGTCAAGTGATCAATTTGGCCTAAGACTTCTTCAGTCCTCAGCAAGCATGTGATAGTAACGCATGTTTTTCTGTCCGAAAAATTTGGTGCGTGCCTTGTAACGTCAATTTTCTCTGTAATAGGATTTCTATAAAAAGTTTTAAAAACCTTTAACAAGTTGTGCTGGGTAGTGTAATAGTGACATAAGTAGAGTGATTCTTGTCTTCCAAGTACTGTACGTAAATTGTCACTTCTTTGTTTAGGTTTTGTTGTGAGTAAAATAGTAAAGTAACCGGTACGTAAAAGTAGTGGTGTCATCAATATATTTTAGCCTGTGCCTTATACGATATCAGACATTTTTGACATACCAAAAGCTGTGCAATGTTCAATAAAATTTTTGTTAAAGTAGCAATGTATAAGTAAAAAGTTGAGGGAGTCATGTCCGAGGAACATGACGTCGATTGTGCCGAAAATGATAAACGAACTGACGAAAAAGAGACTACTGTTACGAAAGACAGTCAGGATAATCAGTGTGCCAATACGTCCAAAGATGTGAAAAGTGCCATAGATGAGAAAGTTATAAAGGAGCAAATCGTCCTAAAAAGTGCCAATAGTAGCGTTAAAAGACTTGAGTGGACGCGCGAAGGTGACGAGTTCAAGATATCATGGAGTCTGCCGAAAGAGTCCACGACGGAGGAGGATTACATCGCTCTTTGTCACAAAGGTAAGTTTTTAAACGGTCTATTTCTGAAAAGCCAGCGCGGTTTTCTATTGGCTCTTATTGAAAGCGACTCACCGCAGCAGAATGCCTGTATAACTTTGATCCATAGCACAGCAGTAACTAACTTGCCTTTTATGTATGAAAATATTTATTACCACTATAACTTGTCCCTAACGGGGTAGACCTAGCCTAGGGCCGTAAAAGCTCAAAGGCCGTTTAGCGTTTTGGTTGGAATGAAGGTGGGAAAAGGGAAGAAGGGAAGTGATCTCCTCGAGAAGAAAATGAGTTAGTACGAGCACATTCTTTACTCACAGACTAGCATGAAAGATGAAATAAATTCTTGGTTTATGGTTTTCCATAAATGCGAAATCATTCGCGGTAACAGTGGTCGCTTTTGAAATAGTTAAAGTAAATTAAAGTTTTTTTTCAGATGACGAATCTTAATTGTTTAAAATACTGGAATTTTAAAACCACACCTAAGTTATCTAATACTTACATTTACATCATGATCATCATCATATCAGGCTCAGGAAGTCCACTGCTGGACATAGGCCTCCCCCAAGGATTTCCTAAGCGACCAGGAAGGCACTGGATGCAAGCCGCTCCGACGAGTGGGTAGGTACGCCATTCGAGAACCTTTCTGCTCCATCGGTTCTTAGCGCTATATGCCCCGCCCACTGGCATTTCAATGAGCTTATCCGCTTGACATTGTCAGTGACCTTCGTTCTTCTAAGAGTCTCCTCATTTCTGATTCGATCGCGTAGAGAAACACCAAGCGTAGTCCTCTTACTTATTACATCAAAACCTAAAGGTAATAAGCTAATGAACGTGAATGACGAGTTTTGCAATAAATAGAAAATAGATAGAAAACAGATGGGTTAGGTAATAGAAGCTAGTACTTGCGTTGCGTGCGATAATAATAGCGCAGAATAAATAATAGTTGATAATAGGACCCCACTTACAACGAGAGTGTTTTGTTTGCGTTGCCAGCAATAACAATTTATTCTGTCGCAAAATGACCCAGTTATTAACGTCGTAAAAAGTAGATTTTATTTTTTTATAATAAGTTATTATGGCTTACGAAACAAGTATCGAAAATCTAGTTGAAATCACTTCTTAATTTTGTTCATCGTGTTTCTAATAGAGCCATACCATACTTACTCTTATTGCAGTTCTAGCAAAACTTTTCAGTATTTTAGTTGTGATAACTGAAACAGCCTATTCTTAAAATTAATCTTGTTAAAGTATCTAGATACCTCAAAAATGTGCTAATTCAAGATTTGGCCTTCGTTTGTTCTAGTTTCGGCATATTGAGCGGCTTTTTGTAAACAAACGTACAAACACAAAAACTGACAGATTCAATGAAATAATTTAAGGGTCCCCCGACCCTAGACCAAAATACAACTTTCCATACAAACGTAGTCTACGTTTTATTTCAAAACGATATGTCCGATTTGGGCAAAATTTTGTAATTTCAAAGATATTGCAATTATCTAGGTTTATATTTAGTTTCCGACAGTAAAAATATGAACTTGAAATAGAATATAGTGTTTTATATCATTTTTGACCATTAGTATGGGAAACTTCTAAATTTCTTTCCAGTTCATAATTTTACTATAGGAAACCCAATATAACCCTAGATAATTGCAATTTTTTTACAATTACCAATTTTTACCGGAATCTGACATGTGGTTTCAAAATTAAACATGTACTACGTTTGTATGGAGAAGTCTAGGGTCGCCGGTCTCTTAAGTCTTTGGTATATTCCTGATTTTGGATTTAAAATAATTAGAATTATTTGCGAAGTTATAGTATTTGGATAACCCAATTAAAAGTGATTTAAAAGAAATATTACCTCAAATATTACATCTTCAAGACATGAACCCCATACAAGCTCTTGCTGCCGATACAACCTAGACAGATAACTGTAAGTCCAGCGGTCTAGACTACGTCGGCCTACTTATTGACTTATGCATTAATTGACTGCAGGAAGCGTGTAGCAAGATAGCTGAGGCACATAATAGCCGATACTGCAAACCAACCACAAGGTAGAATATATATGTAAAATTCTAAACCCAACTAATATTCATTGTAGAGCACCTACTTCTAAAGAGTTCTTCACTAAGTTATGTCATTTGTCTAAAAATTAAAGGTTAAAAACCTTAAACTGAAACCAAAAAAAAAATCGTCTAAAAAAGAAACAATTACAATAAGAAATTTTGTCTGCGCCACTCGCGTTTGCAACTTTCCCATTCCCAGCGCTAATGAATCTTCACTTGGATAAAGCTCGCGATTTAAAATCTCGAAAAGAATTGGCAAGTCCGTATATCTTCTCTACATTGAGCAGTAAATAAACTTTTTAATGTCATTGAGTTGAAGATGCATCAAGACTCGATAATCGTTTAAAGGATTAAAAACGACATTGGCAACATAATGAAAGCTGCAGAAAAAGCCATGATCTCTGAAGATAATCCTCAAGTCCTCGACGGAAATGTTGTTTATAGCGTTATAAAACATCGCTTAAGCAGACATTAAATAGCAGGGACGCTTTGTCCGCTTATCTAAACGGCAATTAAACCTATAATGCCACGAACGTGTAAGATCGTCACGAAAGCGCAATCTGCGACTGCTCAGGCTTTAATTGCACCTCGTCCGTCCAGTTCTGGCTCTGCTAGAAGCCTGCAAATTAATACCGCTTTTACTACTTAATGTCTAATTGGCATTAAATACCGTCTGCGATAGTAACGAGTTAATAGGTTTACTTGAGGTGATATAAATCAAGTTAACCCCTTCTTGGACAGTAACGGAGACGTCTATAGCTGTACTCTTGAGGACCTTGCTGTTTCTTTTCCATCTTGTTTGGAGCACGTGAATGTGAAATTGTAGAAAGAATTCTACATACATTGCTTCATCTTTCTTTGGTTTGCATAATGCATCCACACATACACTACCTACACATAGCCAACCATTGCAATCATCACTTTAGTTTTACATACAGACTTTCAAACCAATGTTAATCTTTTTTGGGTTTGACCTTTGAAGATATCAACTTATTTTGCTTCTTATAATTTAAAAAATAAGAAGGAACTCCTTATGAATGTGCCTCTGCCTAAATACAGATTAAATACATACGTAAAGTAGGCAAATCATTGTTTTAAATTTTAAAGCTTTATTGTACTATAATAACCATGTGTTCCTTGCAGCATTCTAATATCTCAACACCGAAAAATGAGCGTTGGATTGTCTAAAATTTGACCACGCTGGCAAGGCCGAGGGCTTCATCTAGGTTTATTTTCTGAATAGGAGTTTGTAAATCTCAAAAAACATTTTAATAAGAAAGAACTTCTTTCTTATAACTAGAGTTTGGTGTGGTAAATAAAAATCGTGAGTTTATCGTATATTGCGTTTTCATATCACAATCTGCATTAGCCAATCGAATTAAAACCACACATATCCACACATTTCCTCTAAGACGTAATTTCTAAGATCATGGGCTGTCGCAACCGCAACTGTGAATACTAATGCTGGTGAACAAAAACAGCTCACTGCATCTCGTAAACGCAGGGAAGCATGGCACGCGCTGTGCAACGCTCGTGTTACATAAACCGTTGCACTCTGCCCACTTAGCCTTTCACCAACGGTGTTGGCAATTTTCTTCATCTTAAGCTCTGCTACCAACCCTAGTTTCCAACGGGATTTTTCCTGAGCTAGAACGTGTTTCGCTTGTCTGATCTTAAAGTTTAAGACTGCTATAAGCACTTAAATAGTCTCTGAACATCGCCTAGGAAAGTGTTCTTTAGATTACCTTGGCTCATACTTAACTCCTACGCTCTGCATGTAGAACCTATCTACGTTTTCGATGAATATTCCAAAATTGCAAGTGCATGACATACTAATAAAGTTCCATCCGGTGGTTGCATCGACAGTTTCTGTTGTATGTACATTTCTTATAGCGATTACACAAGATTTATTGTTATGTCTTCATTGTTTCGTGAAATTTAATTCTCAAAATTACGACTTACATTATGCGATTCCAAAAACTGGTGTTAGTTTGGGGACAGGAAGCGGACTTGTCGTACATTGCATTACAATGAATGTAAATTGTCGCGAAACGCTTACAAATCAGTGTTGTGGATTGCAGTGCAGTTCTCGATCCGGTACGGCGAGCTGCAGGTCACCAGCTCGCGCATGAATGGGCCTATCGGCGGAGCCCCGCGCCGCGCCCCGCCACCACACTTTGTGAATGAATCGGCGCGTGCCGCCTTCTCCGCCGCTCACGCTCAGTCGCGCCGACGACCATCGCGCAAGCACGCGAGCGCATGCCCGCTTTCCTTTTTTGACGTTTCGAAATTTTAAATACGTGTTTCCCTGTGTATTCCCCATTCACGATCGGTGACAATTGACACTCGGGTGTGAACAGATTCTGTTATCACAAGCGATGCAGTATCTGCAGTGAGCGCCAGGTCACTGCACCAGAGGAAAACTAGCCCTTGGGAAAGCCGCTAACGGCAGACACCGTTTGACGTATACGGTAAGCGACTATGCGAATTTTTCTTTCAATTAATACGAAGGTTCTCTAGGTGAGGTGACACGTAGCTAGGATGTAGTGAGCGACAAATACGACAACAGTGGGTTGGGTTTGTAGGTGGTGCCCACGTAAAATAAATGAAGTAGGTGTCGTACGCCACCGTGTCTTCTTCATATCTAGCTATTTGAGCAATACCAGTAACTATTGTCACATCCACTTTCACTATTACATTAATATAATTGCTTATTGCAAAGCTAGTAATACTGAACCAGTTGTTAACCTTCACTTACAATTAATGAACCCATGAACTCCTGATTAATGTTCAGTTTCTAGTCTACCAATTTCACAAGTGCGTTATATTATATATATATTATGTGAGGTATCATTTTCTTGAGAATAATTTTGCTCAAAGTCAAATTGTTAAGTGGCCGGCTGGTCGCGTTTTTGTATGCGGGCTGTTTGTAAAAACGGTCAGATTTTAGGCGCCGTCCCAACACAATAGACCGCTTAATAAGGCGCTAAGCGGACTCTACCTGAGTTGATTTCTCGCCAAATTCTATCACTGACACAGAATGTTCGTGTCGCCCCTAAATTGATGAGCCCCTATTGTTTCACTGTTATCTGTCAGTAGGCTTTTTCGACGTCGACGTTTCTAAATAATAGGTGGGAATAATCATGTAAAATTTTCTTTCCGTATCATCTAATTCCATTATCTTTATATATTACATCATTGCATGGTTTCGTATGAGTATTGATACGCAAAGTATTGAATGTAAATCTTGTTTTTCTATTCTTCTCTATTGTGGATCGTCTCTTATATATACACTGAAGGAACTATATTTTATGATTTCTGATCTTCTTCAATCGTATTCATTAATATAATTCTTCCATTATCTTCTCCTACCGAATGAGTAACGTTATATTCCTTCCCTGCAGATTTACCACCGCTTCGTATTTCCTGTTAATTTGTAGGATATGAGGCCTTACGAGTATTGACACTATTGACATGCCGTTACAGATAATGCTTTAATATTACTGCAAACCACAAGCAGTCTATTAATTTTCAACAGCAAACGGAACGGAAATGAGATATTTTCTGAAGCACAAAAGTTACGAATCTAACTTACAATATTCTAGTGTTTGGTGATAAAAAGAGTACTTAAGTACTTAGGTCGTAAGAAGTAATAAAATGTTCATCCATCATGGACCACCGGCGGCGGATATTGAATTGCCCCGCCTGCTAGAGCGCCACTCCTCATGCTCCACACCACATTCATGATCAATTTCTCTGATGGCTTTTTACTTACATCTCATTATTCATAATGAACTGCAATAAGAAAACGCTTAGTAACAGACCAAATGACGACGCTTGTCGCATTTTCTGAGGCTAGGTGGAGATTTTTGCATTTGATACGCATTGTTTCCAAGTCATTTAACGCAATAACATGTTTTATTCTAGCATTTGTACAAGCGTTTTATAAACGTTAACTTTGGAAGATCAACAACAAAATCATCAGAATTTTCAAAATTGCTTTTTTATTTTCATACAAAATTTGATTTTGTAACCAAAATTGAAGCACTTATCAAATTCTCAACTGCACTTTTTTATACTACTGTAGGAAAACACCAAATAAAACTTAAAACTAAGAATTAACATACTAAATAGATAATAGGGTAAAAGAAAAATGGCTCTTTGTACTAATTTGTACTTCCGCTGTATTATCTTAACTGCTAGTGTTTCTTGAACAAACCATTAGGCGGACAATTAACCTATCTATTTCAACATTAACTAGCGACTTCCACGGTTCTTAAAATAAAGTTCCCCTATCTGTAAGTCCCAAGAATATTCTTGTATTATCAATGCTTTCAGCTTCACTGGTTATTTCGCTAATCTCTACAAAGTTAGCCTCAGTGGTTAATTATACAAATTCATTGTTCAGAGAGCCTTTAAACTTTACTATTACAACAATCCGGATCTAATATTCTAAAGAATTGTTACAGAATGCACAACTCCTTAGTTTTTGTAACTGTATCATGCCTGAAGTCCCTTATAGTGTTATTTAATTAAAGTTAACAAAATAATATAGGATTCTATAATTTCTTGGCCAGTGAGCAAGGTTTACTTGTATTTCTTGATGTATAATACTCGCACGAACCAGCCAACGGTCACCACGGGACCGTAATCCAATCCATTAGCGGCCCTCGGCCGGCGACGGCGGCGGAAATTAAATCGCCACGCCTCCGCTGCATGACGTGCTTTCATTTATTACGATATGCAACTGCAGTTAGCTATTAACTTGAAAACGTCGTAGAAAATCTTGCACCTTCTAAGTCTATAAATGTCGGAAATTGTTGAGAAAAAATCTTTCAGTAGATCCTCTAGATCTGGGGAATGACTCCATCAAAATATTTGTTATTCTATTACATACGTTAGTGCTTAATGTAGCTTAACACGTAAACGCGGATACGTTGTAATGTAATGTCCGTCTTACATACCACTTTTGGAGTAAACCCTCCGGTTTGAAACCTTATTCTTATTTTATATGGTTAGTATCTAAAAAGATTCCTGACAGCAAGTCTTTGAAACCAATCAGAAAATCAGAACCATTGCTTACTGACAGCTCTTGGTTTCAGAAGTTGGTTTCGGATAGTTTTGCTTCATGTAAAATGTAATTTTTGAGACCATAAATTATTCCGACGTTTAGCTTGTGAGTTTTTATTTGATATTTTTTATATTCTGAAAGCAGTAATTGCTTTCAAAATACCCGTCCGTCAAATTCTTGGAGAAACATCAGTCTTATAAATTAACCAGCATTGCATGAGGCTGTTGCATTATTCTCACGGGGTTTCGTCTCTTGGCAAGTCGGTATTGCGACAAGTGAAAGAAATTGTGAGACCTTTTCTCACGAGTTGACTTACCGAGAATCGAGACAGAGGTCCCGCTGATTCGAAGACTTCGCCTCGACTCTTAATGAGGTTTTGTTTTTCAAATTATCAATCGTTGTACTTGCCTGGTAAGTGTGGTAAGAATTGTTTCGCACGTCAGACGTTGAACCTGATGTCACGCGATTGAAGCAATAGTACATGTTGCCATTTACCGAAGGCTTTATAACTGGAGAATATCCATTTCAATCGACACTCAGTCAAGTTGGTTAAGTAAAGCCTGAGTTATTGATTATAATAGAAGCTAGTAGGTTGTCTAAGTATTTCCTAGGTGTATCAGACATTTTAATTGTGATATGTGATGCAAATAGCTTCTCAGCATATCGTTAAGATACTTGAGTAGCGGACGGGTACTGTTGTGGAGTGAAAAACATGGAGAGGAAGCGATAAATTATGTTCGAAGTTTATACGAGCGCCGCCGGTAATGGTGCTCGTCTCGGCCGCTCCGTTCGTCTCAAAGGTGAATTTGTTTAGACAAAAGTCTGTATGTGTTTGACACATATTCTTTTTATTAATATAATATGCATATCAGTCATCAACTTATGAGTTGCATTGCTGTTGATTAAATTGTCATCTTATATTTCGTTGCTTTTCTTAAGCCACAGACAAATATTTAATGCCATTGTTAGGGTTCTGTACAAAGGGTAAAAACGGGACCCTATTACTAAGACCCCGCTGTCCGTCTGCCTGTCACTAGGCTGTATCTCATAAACCGTGATAGCTAGACAGTTGAAATTTTTACAGATGATGTATTTCTGTTGCCGCTATAACAACAAATAACAAAAACAGAATAAAAAATATTTAAAGGGAGGCTCCCATACAACAAACGTGTTTTTTTGCCATTACTTGGCCGGATATTTTTACCTTAAACAATGAAAATATACGTGAACAATTAAAATATTAACACCCTATTTTGGATCATTGCCATTATCTTTCTTTTATGTCAGGGATTACATTTACTAAAAACAATCAACACAAACGGACGCAGTGCACTTCGCAATAAAAACCGAAATGTCGTTAAAAATCTGAATGGAACCGTATTCAACCAGGATATTCACAACAACGGCTCTAAAACGGAAGTTGTAGGGATCGGAACAAAGGTTCGGTTGACTTTTGAACGTTTATAATATCGTCCTTCCGGATCAACCCCAGCGGAGGGCGGAACTAGTCCCACGAAAGCGGAAGTAGCATGCGTCCGTTACACTTACCAGTAATTGGTGGCACGGGCTGTGCTTCCGGTTTCTTTTAAGGGTCTCTAATAATAGTTTGAAATCTCTCCTACCACGCCGTAAACAATCTCGGAATTCCCATGAGACACATACAACAGGGTAGTAAATTGTTTGTAGCATTTTGTGATTTTTCTAAAACAGCCAAATAAAGTTCGTTCTATGGAAATCGTAACCCGTAATATTACATCAAATTATCAGTAACAACCAGGCATATCAGGTTATCGTGAAGTTTGGTCTTTAAACCTGGAAAAGCAAAGTAAAAATATTTTAGGTAATTCTAATTTATTTCTGAGGAAACAAATCTTCAGCGCATTCTTTAGGTTTTCAGATAAAATATGATGTAAATAACAATTTCTCGTTCGGAGAACTCTGTCGTAAATAGCTCACCCCACAATGTTTTCAATACTTCGGAATTCCGAAACCACACACATGCTCTTGACCTATTTTCGTCTACAACAATGTCAAGTTTCTGACACGTGGATATGCCCCATCTGTGAATAGACCCGAGTATGTTTCTCCATAAAAGCGTTTAGTTCTCTTCAAGGGAACTATATCATCTAACGCGGCTGACAGAACAGTATTCATGATACGTGAGTCGAATACAATAAGGCTCATGTAATCTTGACATGGACATGTAGGTACTGGCAAGTTTTTATTATCCTGTGCGCCATATACTATACCGACACCTAAGTGAAACCAAGGACGATCGCTTGAACAATCCGGTCAATGAAGTCACGTATTGAAAGTATCCTCTCCATTGAATGCTTACGTGATCCTTTTTTATGGGTCCGAATTTCGCTTCCCTGTGAATTTTCCTAAGTTAAAAGATTAGTGAAGGGTGAAGGTGCTAATGCGTGTGTGGACACACATCCGGTCCAACGGGGTCCGGTAATTGGTCCACGTAAAAGGGATCTCGTGTAGCCCCGCCGCCTGTTGGCTTCCTGCCCGGCGACATCGTGAGCGACGCTGCGGTATCGCGCCGGTCGATCGCTTTGTAGGGAACTTCAAATAGCAGCTTTGTTAAATCAATTGGTGGGAATTGTCGTTAACTAAAGCTGCAAACAGTTTACTCTGTTTTTCCTTACAACCTAATAGTTTAAGTAGTTTGGACGATGATTACAGTGATACGTACGAATCTTGTTTGCGAACTTTTTACGTCGCCATATCCCAGCTTGGTATATGTTTTTTTACTGTTTTTTTCTGCTAATGAAACATCCGTTTCGATTGCCCCAATTTGCCCTTGTTCAATGTCAGATTTAGTTTTACCAAGAAAAAGGTTTTTCTAAGAATGTGAATCATAGTAAAGCTGTAATTAAATATTTTAAATTAATTCAGCGGGTATCATTTTTCCCACGACTATCTGCAATTATTGAGCGGTCGTAATTATAGAGCGTGTCTTGGAGGTATGTACACTCGCATATCTCCACATTTGTAACATGAACATCAGATTATTTTCCCGTGACGGGCTTCTGGACTGTGACCACGGCACATCATAATTTATTCTCTTGCGCATCCTACCATGCACTGAAGTTTTGAAGAAAATTTGTGTATTACTTGAAAAGTAAAAACAAGTTCAAAGAGCCGTATCTTTTTTTCATTGGAAATAAAGTAAGTAACAAAATTAATTCTTGATATTGTTTAGATTATTTGATCAAAATATGAATACTGGAATAATAACCAACGTAATTCCAATACCCTAGTCGATTCGCAAACATTAGTACCCAAGCTAAAAATACAAATAATTTTACGATAGTTTTCCTCAATTTTAGCACGATAAACAACAATCTAGATTCATGGAACTATCTAGGTACAGCAGATAATCCATATTCCAGTGGCAAAAGATGCCGTCCTGGGAACTCAACAATAGAAAACGTTCCTAGAACCTATCAAACATTGGCAGTCCTGAATAGGAAGATCGCCCTCATCGGCGGAAACAATAGGTAGTAACCGCCTCGTTTAGCAGACGGTTCCCGGCGAGGATGTGTACAGATTACTGACCAGCTCTGCGTTGGTGTATGATCTTTGAATATAATCTCTTGTAGTTTTTGTTGGATTTTGATCTCTATTCTCTTCCAAATAAGCAGGTTTGCGTCGTATTGTTTAATTTGTGCGTTATTTATAGCTGTAATTTGCAATGTGTTAGAGGACATATGCCGTCGTACGAGTATTTACAGTTTGCGCCGTATGTAAACACCGGCCGGTGTATTGGCGGCGATATGAAGCAGTTTGTTTTTGTTAGTAGCTATTGTTATCATTGGTGGCTGCGGCTGAAGCTAGGTAATGTGTCCGTGAATGAATTGATCGACTTTGTACGCATTGTGTGAATCAAACAAGGAATCCGCAGAATATTGATATGAGTCGACTGGGTGTTTATAGTTAATAACAGCGATTATCTTCAGTATCATAGTTTATGTTAAACGGTTCTATCATGCATGACGCGATTTCCGATGCGATAGGTGCATAATGTTTTTTCTATTTCTTGTATATGTTCTAGAATATTACATACATATAAAAGTTTGTAGCTTTCATATTTGTAAATAATTGTTGTTGCTGATCATTAGCTTTCTATTTAGCATGTCATGCTCTCTTTATCACAAACTTCCCTTCTTAATTAATCTCCTCATATATTTTTTTCTTTATCTTATCCTATTACTAGCATTTATATATAGATCCACTGCTGTACTATACCTTTTTACCTATTTCTTATGGTGTACATACCATCTACTTACTCTTCCCCTGATATCATTAGCTTGTTGTATTAGTCTATTGCCTAGATGTTCTAAATTTTGCATATATTTGGTCATGCTCTTGGTTATTTCTTTAAAATCAAGGTCCATACGCCAGAAGATCAGGTATCAGTATCTCTTGAACATTTCTCTTTCGATTGAAAAGTTTAGATTGAAGTGGGTACCTCGTAGCTGTTTTACGTATGTAGAATATTATTATTCCATCGTTAAATGAATGAGTAAACGCTGAATTTTACGGCGGTGGCAGCGTGAGCCAAGTCAATCGATCTATGTTTGTATTTCCTGCAACGATAGAGCTTTCTCGCAGGAAGCGGAGCATAATTTCGAGATTAGCGCCTAGGTAACGATTGCAGAGTATGATTTATTTATCACGGGCATATAGTGAGTGACGGTGTTCCGGTAGGCGCGTGCGCAGGAAACCCGCAGGATATATCAGAATTAGAATCGCGAGCCGATGAACGGTGGACCATTTGCGCCATGTCGACCGCACTTCCCATATCCGCTTATCAAAGGTACTTGGGTAAACATGGGTTTAACCACTGGCGTTTTCTTGTCTCAGCTTTGACGAGAGGCTATTACCTTATTTGTATTTCATTTATTTACATCTTTTTATGTTACATGACGTTGATCCATAAATTGATTACCGAATGTGCTTTCGCTTCCAAAAATAAATTCTGATTTAATAAAAACTTAATGTTGATACAATTGCATGCGGTTGCACGCCATGTTTCCTTATTGCTGGCCAAAACATAGTTTATTTAGGGTTTCCGATGACCACAGCGCGGTCCTGCGGCTCGCCCGTCTTATTTTCGACGTTTCTTGTTGTCCGGCCAACGGAAGTCATTATGCGTTTCCCGGCGGGAGCAGTACTTCGCCCTGTAAAAATGTATTCATTAAATCAGCTATCAGTATCGCTCGCCATCTCGCGTATAATATTGTATTCCACGTCTCTTCCATTGCTTTGTTCGTGATTTTGGACGATAAACACAACACAAAAACCAACAGGTGCTAAAAGCGATAAAAAAAATGACAGCTGATGAAAAAGATTGATTCATCTTACTTTATGATCGATTAAGGAATGTTTTTCGCAATCTTTTAGGGTCTTATGGCCTCCCGCTGCGCAATGTTATAAAGAGCCAGCTTTCCTTCCAGATTTAAATATGTTTTTAATCTAGAAATACGAAATGTTTGAGCCTCAACAGGATTTTCAGAGTGCTCTTAATGTAATGCAATGACACGAGTCGTGCCGCGTGCTCACCGGCTCACAACAAATATTGACCTGCCAAATGTTTAAACATTACCACCGGCACGTCCCTTCTGTCTACGGCTGTACACAATGATGCATCAAGTGGGCCGGGGATGCTATGGCTTCGAGACTGGATAAGCTGATGTTTGTGTAAAGTAAATAGTGGATGTGTCCTGAGATTGGTGGCGCGGATCTATAGCTGTTGGGGGTATGCGCGATCACGTTCTATTTACACAGTATGTTGTTTTATTTTTTAGGGTGCCTTCTGTTTGTTTAATCCTTTACTGATAGAAGGTTACTTTTGTTTTTCATCATCAGATTCATGAGGATTTAGCGTTTGTGCACAACTTAACTATATTCTCGCTGACTACCTGCTTTGATTGAGCTGCAGCAGATTATAGAGTTATTGATGAGGGGTTTTCTTTTCATTTTTAAATGAAACTTAAGATCTAATCGAACGAATGAATAAGTTGTATTTCTGCTTTTGTTAGTGGTGTTTTTTTTTAATTTATCTTGGGACGTCACATTTTTATAACATTAGTCACATAGCGGGTTCATTTGCCAAAGCACTAGATATCCGTAAACAAGCGCTGCCAAGGCCGCCTATGTTTACGTGGCAACTACTAACAAATACACATTCATCAGGATTTGCATACTAATTAACAATAATAAGTACTTTTAGGATTATTTTCTTAGTTGTTTCTTTTTTCAGTGCCTACTATTTTGTTAAATAATTTGCCTAACATGTAAATCACTACTACCCAAATGTACCAGAATGTAATTTTTGTATGTTGTTGTAGCATAACTAGGTCTATTACGTTTGAATTTATTAGCGGACTGTTGGTACGGTCTATAGGATTTCCTATCAGAGTCAAGTTATTTTTTCTGTCTTGTTAATTTTTATTTACTTGGACGATATAACGACAATAAAACAAGTATATGTAGACTATATTATATCGACTTTTCTAACAACCAGAATTGTTCTCGTTGCGGGTAAAACATAATTCATCATTAAATAGATATTTACTTGGACATTTTAGGTCAGTTTCATTTTAAACTATACATCAAACATCCTAAACTTAGTAAACAACAGCAACTTTGGCAAAGTAAAGACTAGTTGCGGATTCAGTATGCAGTGATTTAGCGTATCGCAAATCACCAACGGAAACGAATGGCAGTAATGAGCTTCGGATGTCGCTCACCTATTGTGCCGAGTTAATAGATATCGACTTCCTCGGCGAAGCAGCAGCAACACTCGCCTATAATGGCGTATTGTTTCTGCACGTACCCCGCCGCATCTTATTCTCTTTTCACGCACAGATCACGCGTGTGATACGCTTTCTAAAACAAAATAGTCGTAAGGTCGTAGGAGACTTGTATGTCTTTTTAGTACAGTTATCTTTTTATCTTGGTGCCTTTCCTTTCACGTCTTTAGCTGCGTTGCGTCGGAGTCAAGGTTTGGTTAAGGTTGTTGGGTTGAGAGCCCTTTTAGTTGTAAGTATAAATGAAATAATAAGTTATTATTTTTATCCCTTTATATACGCTTGACGATATACCATGGACTGGAAAAAACCAAAGAGAGAGGAGGTAAGTTTCAATACCTAATAAGATTAACAGAGGGGAACTATGAAAATATTTAAGCTTCCTACTCTTAAATGTTAATGAGCTTTGGCTTACGTCGTCTTATAACTTATAACCATTCAGGATTAACTAATTTTGAAAAACGTTTAGAAGTTATAGTTATATAATTTGGGTTAGTTCCTCCATCTGGGAGAAAACGAAGCAAATATCCCAGTGAGATATTTACGAAACCAGGCCGATGCTTCCTCGCGGATATGCAATAGCACAAAATGATAATAGCCCTGGCATTTTGCTGCGCGAGGTGCGGAGAATTTGAATCGTGCAACTACTGGGAACTCTGGATTTTATTACAGATCTGTATCGGTAAGTATGCCGTGCCGTGGAAAATCATAGATCACGAGTTGACTTTTACGCTAATTAGGTACGTTTCAATATCGTTCGTAATATAAAGCGAGGAATAGTTTCCCGGACGAAAATCGTTAAGTACCTAACCCAGAATGTTGTAAAATGTATTTTTGTTGCTATGGCTCTTAGATGAGGAAGACTTTATATAAGTTGTGATGTGACCAATCTCACGATAATCCTGAGAATTTCTAGGGACACTGATACTAATTAAGTACTCCTTTTCCAATTAATTGCTATAACTTTGACATCAAATTTCTTTAACAACAAGAAATAATTTATAGTATGATTCAGGTGGCCCATCCGCTAACCAATCGGCTGTGATGCCAATTATGTCCAAGAACCAAAATTGCGTAATATACTAATTAGTTGTTTATTCGTGAGTGATTGACAAGTCATTCCGGTACCGTTTCGTTCCGCGTCTTCAGTGCGTTCCGCGGACTGCCTGAGAACTCGAACGTCGCGACTAATCGGATGGAACGCATCCGATGTTTGCTCGATCACTCTTTTCCGTTGCGATGGGAAGTTTCGTAAGCTTAAGGTTCTTCAGTAATTCCACCAAAGGCCTAATAAATGTAATCAATTCCCTCTGAAGCACCAGCGATGTATCTTCTTGCATACCAGTAAATTTTAATCATTTTCTTACTTATTTTGTTTTACTTATTTCCTTAGACTGAATGTTCTGATTGAATATAATTAGTAGCTTCAGTAGAATCAATTTTTTAATTTGGAATGTTTATTTATTCATTAAATCTTTATTGACCACAATGGTACAAAAAATGTATATATGTATTGCTATTAGCATTAAGCATTAACATTATTTACCAGTCAGCCTTTAGGAAAAACAGAAATACTAGTAAACATCACAAATCCCAAAATCGGGAGGCGAAAGAACTAGTATCTAATATATATAGTGAAAGACATCGAGATCTAATAGGGATTTGATTTCCAACATCTGTTTTTATGATTCCGTCAGTTTATGGTATGTCATTAACAGCTTGATCAGGCTGCACAGTTTGTATGATGTATGGCAGACAAATCACCAGATGTTGCAAGTGGCAGTCATTAGCCCGAGCCATAATCCCTTGACGGCACGCGCAGGCACGCCGCCGCAACTGGGTTAGCTCGTCAATCTTTGCTCAAGGTCGTTACATGCTATAACTTTACATAACAACCCGTCTATGTATGTTTCAATCAAAACAAATACAGGAACATAAACAAGTTCTATCAAACTTATCGCAGGGGAAGTTTCGTTAATAGTTTCTATACTGAATGGCATTTCATATCCAGTTTGAACATTATAACGTCCTTGATATGGTTGGACTCGTTTCACTTCCTGTTACGAGGCAAATTGTATACACAGTGCACGTCACTCATTCAAACTCAATCAAAGGATCATGAATGAGATGTTTACCACCATACGATACGATACGAACGTACATTATAAATTATGCAGGAATTTGAGAATTTCCTGTTATGAACACTTACTCGATTTATTGCAATAAGACGCAAATACTATGAGGTTGTAAATTTAAATCTCGTCCTCCATTCTGTACTGAAATACGTTAATTTTGACGATAATATATCTTTTCATAAAATATTTGATTCATATTCCCGGTTCTCAGAACAGTGACATAATTTAAATCCTCTGATACGTAACCTAAAGCCTATTCTATAGATGGGATAGGGAGGGCCACGGGGCTGACCTGCCCAAGGCCAGCGAGTTCGTTAGGGCCATTCATGGATGCCTGCGCGCGATGCGCCGTTTCCCGCGGCGCGGCAGGATATTCTCCCTCGCCGTGTGCTATGTTGTCCGATTGATCGGTTTCTTTTTAGAATCCAATACGAAGCAAAAAGACACCACGCGCAATCGTAATTCACCGGATGCGCTAACGAGTGTAATTTTTTTTAAGTCTCGCTATGCAGCAGTTTGTTTTTGTGGACACCCGTTTTCCGCTATGACTTTATTCGTTGATATATGTATTACTACATGTGTGCGATAATATTGTCATTCGGCTATTTTAAAAAGCCCTCTTCGGTATCTCGAATAAGTTAGAGATAGGGAAGAATTATTTTTGTACTCAGATTTCAACTCCAAGACCTTATTTGTATTTCTTTTATGAGGAGCTAGGCATGTAGCTATATAAAGCGTAATATCTTGTTCGCAACTTCCTTGTACTCAGACGTTTGAATAGGCTTTAATAAACGGCAGAAAAGGCTTTTTGATCTGAATAGGAATGTGTTTGCTCCCAACTAACTAGATGGATTGCGCTGCGAATGATGTTGGAATGCGATGTTTGAAAGAACAGTATAGATATATATACTTGATCTGTTTATTTTTTACAGAAGAGTTAACTTGACCACCAAATCCGGAAAATTTAAAAAAAATATGGGGCTGCTTGAGAATTATGATTTTACATTATTGATGGAGTCAAGCTTATGTCTTTGTCGTGTCTTACTTAGAACATACTAATCTGATAAGGAAATTTATAGGAGACAAATATGTTGACCCTGGAGGAGTTGCGTGCGTATTTCGGCGTTGCATTGTGGGCAATTCGTCATGATTTGCGTATGTAAATCAATGTAGTTTGGCTGTGAGGCATACATAACGGTATTTTAGTCGGTCTACGGCAGGAAGGCGGATGCTATAAACACACTTTCAGCAACTATCGTGTTGTTTTCGTAGTACATGTAGATGACGATGCAATTATTGATTTCGGATCCAGCACTCTTGTTTTAATGCGTCGTATCGATCATGTTTCTACATTATATTAGTCTAATATTAAGCTACTAAATAGCCGTAGTCCAGCAGCGTGCAGGTGGTAGCACCTAGGACAAGAATGCAAGTGCGTCGTATTTTGCAGGGAAGAGACACACTAGCACATGTTTTGAGACTTTTGAGAGCTATCAATCAGGTGTCTTATAAAAATCATCTTGAACTTTGATGCCTGTGAAATATCGAGGCGAATAGCGATGACAATCAAAATTCCTGTTACAATGTTCTACGGTGATGCCCCCTAACAGCACGTGCCCAGCCATTTCGCCCGAGGATTATATTCTTCGCACCACATTGTAGACCTAAACAACTGCACTTTAACGACTTCAGAACCACGAAATTTTACGGTCATATTTACAAGTTTTTTTTTTTATTTCCGCCACGATCTATTTTGGGATTCCTTGAATTATTTATTATTAGAGTTTTAAATTTTGCAAACGGTCGACAGGAAATAATTGAATTTTCGCATTTTTTTACATGCTTAGCCGTATGCTATATTAAAATTTTTAATTTTAGCATTAAGCAAAAATATTTTACGCCGGGTTGTGCAACTGCTTTAATTCTTTCTGGGTTGTGGTTGACTATAGACCCTTCAAACTCCAAAAGTAGAACAAACTATAAAGCTTCATAGTTATCTTTAAAAAAATTGACTTTAGATTTATGTAATTAAACTTAATGTCTTCTTAAGTGACTTAAGTGATGTTATCATTCCAGATTATTAGACGATTATTTAAATTTGTGATGAAATGATTTGATATCATTTCAGTCGTGCGGTTAGTTTACAAGTCAATTGGTAGTCGACAATAAATATACAGGTTGTCTGGGATTCTATTGTAAGAACTTCCGCCTTCAAAATTTACAAGTCAAGTATCTCGTAATTTGGATGTTCATCGGCATATTTATGTTTGTCATGTGTCAAAGAAAAATAACATGAGGCCGATGCATTTAGAAAGTGGAGGAGCTCGGTGGCCCTGATGGAGTGCGCATTATTAGCGCTCTCGCAGGTAAAGCGACAGTGGGCATGGTCCGCACTTGGATGGGTGACCACATGTGGCATAAAAATTCATTTCTCGAGCTCCTCCGTGCTTCGAAAGGCATGTTTAAGACGTTGGTCCCGGCTGCCATCATTGTATGGCAGTCATTAAGCTATTTCGGATGTAAGGCAACTGAAATATCTGGCACCTGTGTTGGCAACTTACACACGAAAAACATTTAGAAAGTAAAATATCCGTGTAATATAAAAGTAAAATACCTAAGAAAATCTAACCAAAAGTATAATTTCAAAATGTGTTCCATGTAGCAAAGTTATTTTTAAAAGAAACTAAGTATTTAATGCAGGTACACGACGCAAAAGCTCCTATTCTAATCGGCTTATATACTCAGGACCATGCTGTATCCATATTGTCATAAATTTTAATCCAACTTAAGAATGATGGATCCGAATGACGGAGGTGGCTGCGTCGGTGTCGATACTTCCGTCCGTTGCCCAACTGGCTTGAGACAGCCCGTTGAAGTGTGAAACGTAATTATTAGACTCACCCACCACCAAAACATGGCGCACCAAATGTCAACGCCATTCTTTACGCAAACGCGAAAATTGCTGACAGCCTTCCGCTTTGCATAACGGAGCTACTTGGTGATTGTAGACTTCCCGTCTCTTTTCATGTTATGCAAGGCTGCTTTAACTATGTGACTATATACCACATTTATCAAGATAACATGCGAAACACAAGATGAGCGCCACTAAACAGCCTGAGCTGGCTCGTATGTCGCCCCCTCGTCTATATTACCACACCTACCTTTATACGTTAGCTTTATGTATCTTGCATCCTACGATTTCTTCTAGACCCTACCTAATCCTAATAAGGCAAGAACGAATAATCAGTTATGTTAGGAATCTACATTAGGCGATGAAGAACCGTGAAGAATGTTACACTAGGAGCAAATGGGTCAATCAACAGGCCACGGGGACCTGTTACTCGGAACGCTGTCACTCCCACTACGAGATTTATCAACGAAGGATCGATTGAATGGAATCAATAAGTATGGTGAGTGGTGGGCGATCGGTCGTCGAACTGCGCGGGCGCAGCTTGCGGGCCGGCAGTGGTGGAGCCGTGGTGCGCTCTAATTCAATTTAACGACAATCTGCCTTTGCTTGTCTGCCCCCGCTGTCACCGATGTTACTCAACCTATCATTATCTCCCAGTTTTGTAATTTAATTTCAGAGATTAACTGTCCAAGCAATTACAGGATTTATTTTCGAAATTGTCATTGCATACATTGCAGTGTTTACTACAATGTAAAATTCAATTTGATATAGAGTTTTATCTTTGATTAGGTACTATTCGTTCCTAAGTCGTTGATTAAAAGGAATTCACGTTCATTATATCACCGGTTTTTTGCGTTATGTGCCGTATATGACCTTACGTTTCATAAATAGCAAAATAAAATACCGTTGAGTTGGTATCGCGTAACATACTTTGGGGCTAGCTCTATCTATGTAATTTATCCTTATCTATTTATTTATTAATTTATATCGCAATGCCATCTTAAAATCCTACGTTAACGGTCGTGGCGGTGAGAAAAGGGTGCACAATTTCCTTATTGTCGATTATATTAGGTGCAGATATAATTATACCTGCAGTTCACACCGGATCTGCAAGGATGGGCTGTGTCACCTTGAATGCCGGATGCCGACATGACCGATCAAAATAGCACAACCTGGACATAAATAATAAACTCGTTGTTTTCAATATTTTATCGGATATCAATATTGAGTATCAAATATTAATTAGATATATTATGTAATTTATCCGCGGTCGCAACCGTATTATATAAAAATCGTGAGATTTTGTACACTACTCAACTTTTCCCTAAAAGCATAATAGGTAACCAAAGACCTTGTTAGTTTAACTTTTAGGTGCATTCAAATGCGATCACTTAATAGCAAAATTAAACTGACCCCATTTTTGTTTATACATTTTTTTTCACAGTTTTCACCTGATCTCGATATCTAGTTAAGCCAAAATGATAACCATAATGTTTATATCTTTATAAGCTATATTGTGTCTTTTTAGACATTAAAGACCAAAATTAAACATCATTTTTTAATGTTTTAAAATTAATGTTTTTCTCAGTAGCCAGAAATAGTAACTGTATTATTTTTGTTTAATTATAGCTTTTTGAGTACTATAATCACATTTTCATCAAAATTAAACACATTAACGTCTTACTTAAAACAAAAAATATTGGATTGAAAATACGCGAGAGCATGTCGTGAAGCGGGATGCTTGCGGTGATTGCGGTGCGGTGCGGGGAGAGAGAGCGAGGCACCAGCCGGGTGAGCGCGCGGCTGCGAACGAGTTTATACGTGTTTTCAACCGATCGCGCCGTGTGCTTACAAAACATATAACTCGTAAATATGGAATTTTGCTAATTGTAGGATCGTTTTGATTGTGCTTTGAACTTTAACCCATTCGCAAACGCCAATACCAGACACAATAGAAAGACGGTGAACGTGGGCATTTTGATGCCGTCCGGGTCTTTACGGGTTAACGTGGTGACACAATGAACAATTTAAAACTCTAAAAACAATATAAGTCTTGTAACACTCTTGTTGTCACGGCAAACCCGTACAACATGACAGCCCCTGGACTAATACCGTTCCAAAAATGGGCCCCTGCTGAAATATTCCATTTCCCATGACATTGCATATTAATGGGATGTAACATGAGAAAAAATTAAATACATAAATATATAACGAAGTTTTTATGCTGTCGTACTAAAATGTAGTTGGGTATTTACAACTTAAGTTTCATTATGTTATGCGCTTACATAGTGTCGCGAACGAGATAAATGTAGAATATTTACGAGCAAGAACTCTGCTGGCGAGATAGACTCGGAATGTTCGCGAGCGGAATGGTATAAAAAAGACGTCAGGATAATGCAAGTGAAACTAGGCCTTATATTCTTATAGCATAAAGGCTAGAGTTCTTTGAATGGTCGTCGGCTTAGTCGCACTCACACACACATACCGGCGTCTCGATGTTTCCCGTCAATCGAAATACATTCGTCAAGATATGAGAATATTCGAGAACAATGTAGACCGCTGTATCGGCGCTTATAAAAAGGCGATCGAGTGCACGTCCCGCCAGTTCAGTATGAGCTACGAAAGCGATAACTTCGAAGCGAACCGAAGCGAAGGAAACCTACCTCAGTGCGACAAGTGGAAGTACCTGCGACTAATTTGGCGAGATACCTGGACCTCAGATGCTACGCGACTTGGACTTGGACATCTGGAAGACCATCTTCACGTGTCAACCTTTGGGTTCCGTAGTGAATAAAAACCCTCATACGAACTTTGGCGTTTTTCTCCAAATCTCGAACCCAGTTTCGTAACAATAGCATTTTACACAATTTATACCCACCGTTCACACGATGCGACGCCCAAGTTACGTCTCAACGCAATTCGCACTGCACACGTGCTCGCAAGTGCCCGCACAAAGGCCGTGTAGTGTTAGAGAGCAGGACTAAAATCTTAGACATAGATAGACTTATTTTTAACATAGACCTTGTGTATCAGACTTCTATGGGAAATGGCAGCATTTCACTTCTCTACATCAGCTGTCTGAAAGAAATTATCGCTATTAGCTATAAGACCACCCACGCCCATTGGACATTTTAATGTCTTTTTCTGTGTGCTATGTACATTTTAAATAATATATTTTTTTTGTATTTAATAAAGTATTATTACTATTTATTATGTCGTATTATAATAAGCGCTATGGAAGTTAAACTCAGTTGCTTTTTAATGCATAAATATAATCAGTAAAAACCAAAACGAAAACCACACTTTAATTTTAATGTGTATAAGATACTATTTTCAAACCACTACACGACACTAGTCACTAAGTATCGACTGGCCAGCTTGTTCAGTATGACTTCATCACATGGCCAATTAATTCCTAGCGTGGTTCATCTAGGTATCATGTAATGAGGTTCAATGAGTTTTTTAGTTAAAAAAAGTAGAATTACAGTCACATAAAAATTATTTATTTCAGTAAAATAATTATTGGGTTTAGACCAAAAATGACGAGAGCGATTGGACACATTTAAGGCTAGGTATTCCCGCAGAGGCCGTGCTTTAGAGTTTTTGAAAACCATTTGAGGCATAGACAAAAGTGTTTTTTTCATCCCATCTGCTCAAAAAACGATGGTTTCATCCCAAAACATTTGGAGCTAAAGTTACTGCTAGTTCTCTCGGGATTAAAAAGTGAAAAAGTAATATCATCGTGAATGTAGGTAAAAATGTTTATGGTCTTTGCTTCGAAAAAGGAAAAAAGAATAATTAGCGCAATTTTTGTCTTCGATTCAAAGTAATTACAGATGTTTTAGGTTATATTGTGTTAAATTTTTTTTTTTTTTTAACCTGTGCTAGTGTCCTACTGCTGGGCAAAGGCCTCCCCCTGTTCTTTCCACACGTCCCTATTCTGAGCATTATGCTATTTATTAAAATTAATTATTTTGTGTAAATTTAAATCCTTTTTCGTAAGTTTAAGCCGATCGTGCACATTAAATTTATTGTTATTATAAAAATCTTAAAATATGTAGGTCCACGCAAACAAAGTTACGAGTTTATGCATGAACAAAAATTTTTTTTAGAAGTTTGTTCTTAAAAATTATTTCTTAGTATTTATTGAATGAAAACGACACTAAATAAAGGTTAGTTCTTGTCGGAGCTTTGATAAGGTATTCTAGTTGTTCTACTTTCTCCATATTCTGTTTTGTATCTTTTTGCTAGTTTTTCTCATGGATGGCGATGTAATGTGTGCTACTTGCGTACGGTAATATTTTTGTCTCGGGCGTTATACACGAATCCCTCGCTTCACTCAAGATTCCATCGTAGAATCACTCGCTACGCTCGTGATTCAACTGAGGAATCCTTCGTTTTGCTCTAAATTCAAAGTAGCGCACTCGACTTAAAAGTATTACCTTTACGCCTTGTAGCACAATCTACTATTAAACTCAAAAAAGGTATGTATAAGTTAAGTATCCAGGCTCGTCAAATTCGTATTCAGTTACAAGATCCTATAAACTTCATTCGGTTGGAAAAAATCCCAAAGTAACCCTTTTTTGTGATATTTTTTCAAAACTACGAGTAAAATACTGATATTTTACATAAAAAATTGTACTTAATTAAAGTAAGTGGCTTTAATTAAGTACAATTTTTTATTTACAGATAAATTCGCTGAGTTTGACTTGATATAATTATTTTCTTAATATTTATATGAAATTCGCGAGCGCGACGACTTGAACTCGGCAGGTCCGATTAGACGCGTGCTAGCGCTTACTAACATTGGACCAATAAAACAACTAAAGAACGCTACATGTTTTTACAAGCTTTTATTTAACTTGCAATGTATGTATAAATGTAAGTATGTTTGTTCGGGTGGAATCTTCGAACTCAATTTTCAACCAGTTATCCTCAACCAATTTAGCTGAAATTTTGTATACTTTTGTAAGTCGGATGATAATACAATATTATGATGTCAATGGGCTGTTCTGATGATGGAACCGGGAGATATTCGACGGAACTCAGTTATAACCTCATCGAGTAGGTCTCGTTTGATTTGTCTTGACGAGTACTTTTTGGAAGACGATGCTTATCTAGGATCTGATTACGCAGACGGATGGTGGTCAATAGAACTCAGTTATAAAACAACTTAACACAATCGAGTTTGGGCTAATTTCTAACCTTTAGGTACGAAACAATAAAAAGACTTTTTAGCTCATGTCACTTTGAAATGTAAGAATTCTAACGAAACGCCATTCCACAGGTATGGCACTTCATAGATACGAAGTAACAAATATACCTAGTACTACTACAAACGAAATTAAATATCTGTGCATACGTCAAATGTGTGAGTTAAACAATTAGGGTCGCCGCCACAGAATTTGTTGCTTTGCTTACCTGTTTTCATCACTCGGAAATCTATAAAATTTTCGTTCTTTGTTGTTTTTTGTGGATAAGCAATAATAATATGTGCAGTTTCTCACCAATTTTATTTCAATTACCCTTAATGACTCGGGGAATGTCAACGTGCGACTAGCAACAACCCTATTTTACAGGCGCTTACAAGGTCCAAAAACGTGCGAGTTTCCGTTCTGTATGTATAACTATTATCTGCTCTGTGGCCATACATTCAAATCCGTGGCGACATTAAAGAATAAAGAAAATCAAATACATTCAACATACATACATGCATATACAGGGTGGAATTGAATTCGATGGCAATATTTTAAGTATCTACTATACCCATGATACAAAGTAATTTAAGACTAATAAAACTTCAATCAAAAGTCGTCATTTTCATATTCAAGAAAACCTCTAAACATGCGTCAGACTCTTTGATACATACCTCTACTGCAATTATAAAGAAAAAACTAATACGAAAAATAAATTAATTATAATAGTATCAATTTCGTTGCGTCTTGGTACCCTAACATTCGTTCCTACTTCAAACGTACCTATTGTCCTCAAGCTTTCGTGTGACACGACCCGTCCCCATTCGACTTCAAACCTTATTCACGTAAATTAAGGTCTACTTTTGTATGCCGGTCGGTCGCGCCGTTTGGCTGTATCCGTCCAAGGTCTTTGACCTTGCGGCACGTAGGTATCAGTACGCGCGCACGACTCGAAGTGTTTTGATACTTTATTCATTTTTCTTACTTTTTGATACTTTTTAATCACTGCATTAATTGCAGTATTGTTACCATACAAAATATCCTTTAGGTGAGTATGATAAGTTAAATCAATGCTAATGATTTCAATTGCACCCTATAGACTATATATTCGTAATCTCCTTCTTTGCAAGTCGTGTGAAAAATACTGGGATCTAGGTGAGACCCATGTTTTTTAGGTTCAGTGTTGTATCATAGATAGTAAATAACAAAACAACATAATAACCATAAGTTTATATTCAAGAAAAATAATAAAAACCGACTTTGAGGTGTTTACTCCTAATAAATTTTGAACGGCTCCATTAATATAAGATAATGTAGCTGTATCGAACACTACTTTAAACAAAGTTTAATCGAAATAAAACTATTCTACTGCTTATTTCTATACTGTGTCGCTGGTGGGGTCACATGTGAGCTCACCGACGCAGCGTCCACGCGATGCAAATTGCGGCCGGGGCAGCATTAAATACCTACATTTGTAGGAATACCCGGCTTTAACGATTGTTTCGTGAACTTTCATGAGAAAACCCATCAATTAATTGAATGGGTCAGAATCAGAAGACCCGGATCGACTACTCACAACAGTTCAGTATTGGTTTAGACCTTAAAGATTAAAGGAACAACACATCTCTAATAACCAACAATACTATCGATAGTTTGTGTACTATTGATAGTAATTCCTGTTTAGGGCAACAATATGGATAACCAACAAAACTATCGATAGTATCGATCCTGATGACGAATAAACTAACTATAGTATTGCGTTTCATAAACTATCCATAGTATCGATTATTTATTTATTAGAAAAGCAATACTATCGATAGTTTGTTCGTCGTCAGAATCAATACTATCGATAATATTCAAAATACAGATTTCAAAATACAGATAGTCTATCGAAAGACTAGCGATAGTGTATTATCGAGAGGCAACACTGGTCATTGCAGTGTTGTGCGTCGCGATCGCGACTCGGTAGGTACGGGAATGTGGCTCTTCGCAGTCGAGTTTCATGCGGAACGGTAACAACGCGTAGGTACGTACCGGTAAAATTACCTTTAAATTTTAACAATACCTATAACGTTACTATTACTACATAAACGATACCCGTACTATACGAGGATTACCCTTAAAATTTTAACATAATGAAAATTCTGTTACTGGTACTTAAAATGTGAATTTGGTACCAGTAACAAACCCTGGGGATAAGTCCGCGTTGTACGTTTACTTTTCTGATTTGTGTCTGTGTTCTTTATTATGTACCATAAAAAGCTTTATAAACAAACCAATAAAAGCTCAACAATGTAGTTATTATCGATCTAATAAACACAATATTTCAATAAATCTCCACCCTAGCCGATCCATGGTTAGTAAAAGTTCCCACGTGCTTATAAAAGTTTGACAATGATTGACTACAAATAAATACATAAGACGACGCGACGAAACTACTGTACACGAGAATCACTCGCGACTCGCTACAGCACGGTCGGGAGTTGAGGCACAAACCAATGACGACCTTATTGTGCAAGAAATAACGTTCATATTAAAACGTAAGTAAGAAAAAAATAGAAAAAAATTATAATCATAGATATTTTTTGTTTGATTTGTTCCTTATAGTATCAAAAATATGTTGACGGCATAAGTTAAACACTTTCAAAATAGTTATGTATTTTGGCTTTACAAAAAATACAAAAATTTGTAAATGTAGAAATGCATAAAATGAATTTGTTTAATTTTTAATAATTTATCAACACACATAATATAATATTTAGAATAAATTGTTGAAAGACAGTAATCTATAATTTCTGGTGAGATAAGCCTGAAAATTTGTAACATACCGAACCTTCTTTATTAACGATAGTGCTAATTGATTAATTTGTTTAATTTAGATTTATTAAAGTGGAATACACACTTTATAATATGGTAGAGGTAGTTTTCCAAAGTTATTAATTATGCTGTACTTATGAAATCAAAATTTGTTCAATTTTCAGTTTTTTGGTTTTTTTACACTGACGCAGAGCCCTGAATTGTTTAATTCGGTTTATTTTAACTATAACTAACATTACTTTATATCATACAAAAAGAAACTTACGGTTATAGCATTATGTCCAGGTTACGCTATTTTTACTGGTCTATAACTCGTAAATATGGAATTTTGCTAATTGTAGGATTGTTTTGATTGTGCCTTGAACTTTAACCCATTCGCAACCGCCAATACCAGACACAATAGAAAGACGATGAACGTGGGCATTTTATTGCCGTCCGGATCTTTACGGGTTAACGTGGTGACACAATGAACAATTTAAAACTCTAAAAACAATATAAGTCTTTTAATACTCTTGTTGTCACGGCAAACCCGTACAACATGACAGCCCCTGGACTAATACCGTTCCAAAAATGGGCCCCTGCTGAAATATTCCGTTTCCCATGACATTGCATATTAATGGGATGTAACATGAGAAAAAATTAAATACATAAATATATAACGAAGTTTTTATGCTGTCGTACTAAAATGTAGTTGGGTATTTACAGAGTGCAAGTTGCGCCGTGCAACTTAAGTAGTGTCACGAACGAGATAAATGTAGAATATTCACGAGCAAGAACTCTGCTGGCGAGATAGACTCGGAATGTTCGCGAGCGGAATGGTATAAAAAAGACGTCAGGATAATGCAAGCGATATTAGGCCTTATATTCTTATTGCATAAAGGCTAGAGTTCTTTGAATGGTCGTCGGCTTAGTCGCACTCACACACACATACCGGCGTCTCGATGTTTCCCGTCAATCGAAATACATTCGTTAAGATATGAGAATATTCGAGAACAATGTAGACCGCTGAGTGCGTAGAGTGCACGTCCCGCCAGTTCAGTATGAGCTACGAAAGCGATAACTTTGAAGCGAACCGAAGCGAAGGAAACCTACCTCAGTGCGACAAGTGGAAGTACCTGCGACTAATTTGGCGAGATACCTGGACCTCAGATGCTACGCGACTTGGACTTGGACATCAGGAAGACCATCTTCACGTGTCAACCTTTGGGTTCCGTAGTGAATAAAAACCCTCATACGAACTTTGGCGTTTTTCTCCAAATCTCGAACCCAGTTTCGTAACAATAGCATTTTACACAATTTCTACCCACCGTTCACACGATGCGACACCCAAGTTACGTCTCAACGCAATTCGCACTGCACACGTGCTCGCAAGTGCCCGCACAGAGGCCGTGTAGTATTAGAGAGCAGGACTAAAATGTTTGACATAGATAGACTTATTTTTAACATAGACCTTGTCTATCAGACTTCTATGGGAAATGGCAGCATTTCACTTCTCTACATCAGCTGTCTGAAAGAAATTATCGCTATTAGCTATAAGACCACCCACCCCCATTGGACATTTTAATGTCTTTTTCTGTGTGCTATGTACATTTTAAATATTATAATTTTTTTGTATTTAATAAAGTATTATTACTATTTATTATGTCGTATTATAATAAGCGCTATGGAAGTTAAACTCAGTTGTTGCTTTTTAATGCATAAATATAATCAGTAAAAACCAAAACGAAAACCACACTTTAATTTTGATGTGTATAAAATACTATTTTCAAACCACTACACGACACTAGTCACTAAATATCGACTGGCCAGCTTGTTCAGTATGACTTCATCACATGGCCAATTAATTCCTAGCGTGGTTCATCTAGGTATCATGTAATGAGGTTCAATGAGTTTTTTAGTTAAAAAAAGTAGAATTACAGTCACATAAAAATTAATTATTTCAGTAATTTTTTTATTTACTGAAATTAATTATTGGGTTTGGACCAAAAATGACGAGAGCGATTGGACACATTTAAGGCTAGGTATTCCCGCAGAGGCCGTGCTTTAGAGTTTTTGAAAACCATTTGAGGCATAGACAAAAGTGTTTTTTTCATCCCATCTACTCAAAAAACTATGGTTTCATCCCAAAACATTTGGAGCTAAAGTTACTGCTAGTTCTCTCGGGATTAAAAAGTGAAAAAGAAAATCTTACGGGATTAAAACACAATTTGAAAATTGAACACGATGTTATTTAGGTAAAATCAGCTAAAAACAAAAGAATTAAGTTTTAATACAATATATAACTGGAACAGACTTCGTATTTTTTTAAATTTGGAATACATATCATCGTAAATGTAGGTAAAAATGTTTATGGTCTTTGCTTCGAAAAAGGAAAAAGGAATAATTAGCGCAATTTTTGTCTTCGATTCAAAGTAATTACAGATGTTTTAGGTTATATTGTGTTAAAATTAATTATTTTGTGTAAATTTAAATCCTTTTTCGTAAGTTTAAGCCGATAGTGCACATTAAATTATGGTTATTATAAAAATCTTAAAATGTGTAGGTCCACGCAAACAAAGTTACGAGTTTATGCGTGAACAAACATTTTGACGTGACAACGTCTTAAATTAGGTTGCGGCTGGGAGTCACTTATGAAAAAGTGTAACGCTCGGTAACGTTACGATGAGTCACCGAACGAGAGAGAGGCCCGCCGAATGCCTTGCGTCTCTCTCCCACTCAACTATGATCGCGTTGTCACGTAAAACTTTCGCCCGTATACCGACTTTACAGGCAACCAATTTTTTTTTTTAGAAGTTGGTTCTTAAAAATTATTTCTTAGTATTTATTGATTTGTTCCCTATTTATTTATTTATTTATTGAATGAAAACGACACTAAATAAAGGTTAGTACTTGTCGGAGCTTTGATTAGGTATTGTAGTTGTTCTACTTTCTCCATATTCTGTTTTGTATCTTTTTGCTAGTTTTTGTCATGGATGGCGATGTAATGTGTGCTACTTGCGTACGGTAATATTTTTGTCTCGGGCGTTATACACGAATCCCTCGCTTCACTCAAGATTCCATCGTAGAATCACTCGCTACGCTCGTGATTCAACTGAGGAATCCTTCGTTTTGCTCTAAATTCAAAGTAGCGCACTCGACTTAAAAGTATTACCTTTACGCCTTGTAGCACAATCTACTTTTGAACTCTTAAAAAAAGGTATGTATAAGTTAAGTATCCAGGCTCGTCAAATTCGCATTCAGTTACAAGATCCTATAAACTTCATTCGGTTGGAAAAAATCCCAAAGTAACCCTTTTTTGTGATATTTTTTCAAAACTACGAGTAAAATACTGATATTTTACATAAAAAAATTGTACTTTTAGCTTAATTGTACTTAAAGCCACTTAATATTTACAGATAAATTCGCTGAGTTTGACTTGATATAATTATTTTCTTAATAATTATATGAAATTCGCGAGCGCGACGACTTGAACTCGGCAGGTCCGATTAGACGCGTGCTAGCGCTTACTAACATTGGACCAATAAAACAACTAAAGATCGTTAATAGATTCAGGTGTTACTTTGCGGAAGTCAAAGTTACATACTATGTGATTTGAATTATTTTGTGTGATTCCGCCACCAGTTAGTTCATGCAAACTATTGCCGGCCGGCGCCCACCCACTACTGTTAGTCCCAGCATACCTGCCACCAGCAGCCCGTGTGCACCCGCCACCAACAGTCGTTGATCGTTCGGCCGAACGATCAACAACTTGTTTGGTGCCTGAGGATGCCTTGTGAAGAGGCGAAACACGTGTCGCGTATACGACGTCCGATGTTGCTGCAGCCACAGCGGATGCAGCAGCATGGGAGGGGTCATGCATTGACTGTTGGTGGCGGGTGCACACGGGCTGCTGGTGGCAGGTATGCTGGGACTAACAGTAGTGGGTGGGCGCCGGCCGGCAATAGTTTGCATTAACTAAGTGGTGGCGGAATCACACAAAATAATTCAAATCACATAGTATGTAACTAAAGATCGCTACATGTTTTTACAAGCTTTTATTTAACTTGCAATGTAAGTATGTTTGTTCGGGTGGAATCTTCGAACTCAATTTTCAACCAGTTATCCTCAACCAATTTAGCTGAAATGTTGTATACTTTTGTAAGTCGGATGATAATACAATATTATGATGTCAATGGGCTGTTCTGATGATGGAACCGGGAGATATTCGACGGAACTAAGTTAGAACCTCATCGAGTAGGTCTCGTTTGATTTGTCTTGACGAGTACTTTTTGGAAGACGATGCTTATCTAGGATCTGATTACGCAGACGGATGGTGGTCAATAGAACTCAGTTATAAAACAACACAATCGAGTTTGGGCTAATTTCTAACCTTTAGGTACGAAACAATAAAAAGACTTTTAGCTCATGTCACTTTGAAATGTAAGGATTCTAACGAAACGCCATTCCACAGGTATGGCACTTCATAGATACGAAGTAACAAATATACCTAGTACTACTACAAACGAAATAATATATCTGTGCAGTGTGCATACGTCAAATGTGTGAGTTAAACAATCAGGGTCGCCACCACAGAATTTGTTGCTTTGCTTACCTGTTTTTATCACTCGGAAATCTATAAAATTTTCGTTCTTTGTTGTTTTTTGTGGATAAGCAATAATAATATGTGCAGTTTCACACCAATATTTTTTCAATTATCCTAAATGACTCGGGGAACGTCAACGTGCGACTAGCAACAACCCTATTTTACAGGCGCTTACAAGGTCCAAAAACGTGCGAGTTTCCGTTCTGTATGTAATACTATTATCTGCTCTGTGGCCATACATTCAAATCCGTGGCGACATTAAGGAATAAAGAAAATCAAATACATTCAACATACATACATGCATATACAGGGTGGAATTGAATTCGTTGGCAATATTTTAAGTATCTACTATACCCATGATACAAAGTAATTTAAGACTAATAAAACTTCAATCAAAAGTCGTCATTTTCATATTCAAGAAAACCTCTAAACATGCGTTAGACTCTTTGATACATACCTCTACTGCAATTATAAAAAAAAAACTAATACCACAGAATACATACTAGTACTTACGTACAGAAGTCTTACTCTAAAAAGAAATTCAAAGAAATATCTACTCAATATTGTCAGCGATATGGTCTAATTTAGCTCGCGTCAGAATTCGACACCTACTCGTTTAGATGCCTAGAATTTCAGTTGCAAGTCAATTTCATTCTTATTACGCTAGACAAACGGTTCATCATAGGTAGGTACCTACACAAAACCGATTGAATGAGCAGTTCGCCTAGGGTTGTCAAGATACTAACATCGACATCTAGCGCAGGCAATTTCAAACAGGCGTTGGCTGTGCATATATTCACCTACCTTGTTAACTGTAATACATAGGTAATATATATTATATCGTATATAAATCTTTTTCCGTAATAATAACCATCTTGTTTATTCATGTTACCAATATACATACATACATACTATCACGTCTTTATCCTTAATGGGGCAGACAGAGCATTTTGGGTCTTGCGGCTCTATGCAGAGGCCGCAAGACTCAAAAGCCACTTTTAGCGTCATGGTGGGCGAGAAGATGGAAAAGCAATCAATACAGTGACGGGTTGCTAGCCGCATCGCCTGTTAAAATGATTCGCATTTTTGCCCATTCCCTTGATCGGCTTTTACGATCTGCGCGGGAAGAGAAACAGCTGGTACATTCTAAGTTTTTTCGTTTCTCCAAGACCAGCATGGGATGTTACCAATATATCTTAATATACCTATCATATGATAATTCATGATATAATAAATAGATACCTTTTAGCGTCTTTAGGAAGCGTTAAAAAAGTTAGTACAGGATCACTGTATGTGTTTAAACAATTAAACACTGCACAGTGTTTTTTGCCATTTTAGGGTTCCGTACCCAAAGGGTAAAAACGGGACCCTATCACTAAGACTTTTCTGTCTGTCCGTCTGTCCGTATGTCTGTCACTAGGCTGTATCCCAAGAACTGCGATAGCTAGAGATTTGAAAATTTCACAAATTATGTATTTCTGTTTTGTTTTGTTTTGTTTTGTCTTTTAATATTTAAGGGGGGCTTCTATACAACAAACGCGGTTTTTTTGCTCTTTTTTGCTCGATATCAATAATGGCAACAGGGAGGCACTTGAAATATTCATAAAATATTCAGTTTTATTTTTATTTAATAAATAAAAAATAAAAAAATAATTAACGAGTCCGACTCGCACTTGGCCGGTTATTTCTTTTTCTTTCCATGACGATTAAGTCGGTGAATTTGTTGAACAAACCGCGCGTGCGTCACTGCTCACTGCTCGCTAGCGACTCTAGCGAGTCGTCCTTGATGGATTAGCCTCCTTATAGAGGTCGCAATGCGTAGGTATATTTTCGATACCTAAACGGGGAGTGACACAGGCCTGCTAATACGAAAAATAAATTAATTATAATAGTATCAATTTCGTTGCGTCTTGGTACCCTAACATTCGTTCCTACTTCAAACGTACCTATTGTCCTCAAGCTTTCGTGTGACACGACCCGTCCCCATTCGACTTCAAACCTTATTTACGTAAATTAAGGTCTACTTTTGTATGCCGGTCGGTCGCGCCGTTTGGCTGTATCCGTCCAAGGTCTTTGACCTTGCGGCACGTAGGTATCAGTACGCGCGCACGACTCGAAGTGTTTTGATACTTTATTCATTTTTCTTACTTTTTGATACTTTTTAATTACTGCATTAATTGCAGTATTGTTACCATACAAAATATCCTTTAGGTGAGTATGATGATAAGTTAAATCAATGCTAATGATTTCAATTGCACCCTATAGACTATATATTCGTAATCTCCTTCTTTGCAAGTCGTGTGAAAAATACTGGGATCTAGGTGAGACCCATGTTTGTTTTGGTTCAGTGTTGTATCATAGATAGTAAATAACAAAACAACATAATACCCATAAGTTTATATTGAAGAAAAATAATAAAAACCGACTTTAAGGTGTTTACTCTTAATAAATTTTGAACGGCTGAACCAATTTCTAATAAATATAGCTAAGAACTATGACGAAAAGTCAGTTTTCAAACAAAAAAATTAAATCTTCGTTCAGGCCTTACGATGCCATTAACAGACACCTAGATACACAGACATACCGACACGTCAACCTTATAACACTCCTCTTTTTGTCGGGGGTTGAAAATAAACAAAGACACTAAATAACGACTTTGCAGGGTTATTTGTTTCTATTAATTTTTTATTAATAAATCGCTACTGTCAAATTATGTTAATAGGCGATGCGGCTAGCAACCCATCACTATTGATTTATTTTTTGATCACGCTAAGCCTTTGGGTCTTACGGCCCTGGACTCTGTCTACCCCGTCAGCATTAATATAAGATAATGTAGCTCTATCGAACACCACTTTAAACAAAGTTAAATTAAAATAAAACTATTCTACTGCTTATTTCTATACTGTGTCGCTGGTGGGGTCACATTTGAGCTCACCGACGCAGCGTCCACGCGATGCAAATTGCGGCCGGGGCAGCATTAAATACCTACATTTGTAGGAATACCCGGCTTTAACGATTGTTTCGTGAACTTTCATGAGAAAACCTATCAATTAATTGAATGGGTCAGAATCAGAAGACCCGGATCGACTACTCACAACAGTTCAGTATTGGTTTCGACCTTAAAGATTAAAGGAACAACACATCTCTAATAACCAACAATACTAACGATAATTTGTGTACTATTGATAGTAATTCCTGTTTTAGGGCAACAATATGGATAACCAACAATACTATCGATAGTATCGATCATGATGACGAATAAACTATAGTATTGCGTTTCATAAACTATCCATAGTATCGATTATTTATTTATTAAAAAAGCAATACTATCGATAGTTTGTTCGTCGTCAGAATCAATACTATCGATAATATTGGTTTTATTCAAAATACAGATAGTTTATCGATAGACTAGCGATAGTGTATTATCGAGAGGCAACACTGGTCATCGCAGTGTTGTGCGTCGCGATCGCGACTCCATAGGTACGGGAATGTGGCTCTTCGCAGTCGAGTTTCATGCGGAACGGTAACAACGCGTAGGTACGTACCGGTAAAATTACCTTTAAATTTTAACAATACCTATAACGTTACTATTACTACATAAACGATACCCGTACTATACGAGTATTACCCTTAAAATTTTAACATAATGAGAATTCTGTTACTGGTACTTAAAATGTGAATTTGGTACCAGTAACAAACCCTGGGGATAAGTCCGCAGTTGTAAGTTTACTTTTCTGATTTGTGTCTGTGTTCTTTATTATGTACCATAAAAAGCTTTATAAACAAACCAATAAAAGCTCAACAATGTAGTTATTATCGATCTAATAAACACAATATTTCAATAAATCTCCACCCTAGCCGATTCATGGTTAGTAAAAGTTCCCACGTGCTTATAAAGGTTTGACAATGATTGACTACAAATACATAATGCATAAGACGACGCGACGAAACTACTGTACACGAGAATCACTCGCGACTCGCTACAGCACGGTCGGGAGTTGAGGCACAAACCAATGACGACCTTATTGTGCAAGAAATAACGTTCATATTAAAACGCAAGTAAGAAAAAAATAGAAAAAAATTATAATCGTAGACATTTTTTGTTTGATTTGTTCCTTATAGTATCAAAAATATGTTGACGGCATAAGTTAAACACTTTCAAAATAGTTATGTATTTTGGCTTTACAAAAAATACAAAAAATTGTAAATGTAGAAATGCATAAAATGAATTTGTTTAATTTTCAATAATTTATCAACACACATAATATTATATTTAGAATAAATTGTTGAAAGACAGTAATCTATAATTTCTGGTGAGATAAGCCTGAAAATTTGTAACATACCGAACCTTCTTTATTAACGATAGTGCTAATTGATTAATTTGTTTAATTTAGATTTATTCAACTGGAATGCACACGTTATAATTTGGTAGAGGTAGTTTTCCAAAGTTATTAATTATGCTGTACTTATGAAATCAAAATGTGTTCAATTTTCAGTTTTTTGGTTTTTTTACACTGACGCAGAGCCCTAATTTGTTTAATTCGGTTTATTTTAACTAAACCTAACATTACTTTATATCATACAAAAAGAAACTTACAGTTATAGCATTATGTCCAGGTACAGCTATATTTACTGGTCTATCGGCCGTCAATCGTGTGAGCGTCTCGCCATATATTATTCTCCTCTGCGTTTGTCTTTGCGGCAGTGAGGGCCGTTTTTATTTTACGAGCATCCACGTCCGCTCCACGGGTCCTCGTCCAAGGTCGACGTTTCTTGTAAACGATCAACCGATGCATCGATTGGAATTTAAAGTGCAGATATTATGATAAAAATAAACCGTGCATGGGCGTGTGAAAACAAACAGTAAACGACAGCGTAGGGTCGACCTGGTGCGGGTGTTCTGAGGGAAGAGCTGTCTCGTGTTTGAAGTCCCAGCGGAAATGGACTGAACGTGGGCGACGCCTACGGCGCGGCGTGTGCGGCTGACCGCTCTCGGCTCCCACCAAGTGACAAATTTAATATCATTATCTATTTCTGTTGCTGCTCGTCTCTACCGTTTCAATTTATTTTGCGCTCGTTTGTTCCAGGTAAGCGCTCATTATCTCAGTCACGATTAGTGAAGGTCGAGCGGATCATCAATCAGTCCAAGCAAGTTAATTCTAATTATCTACTGCCGCCTTGTGCTCCAATCCTAGTTGTTATTTTAATTCTTGATCTTGCACATGATTACTTAGGTGTTTGCTGTGCGAATACAAGGGTACTTTAAATAATTTTATTATTGTAGTTTGGATAGGAGTGTCGTTGCACAACGTAAATGTGTGCCAATGAACTGAAGAAGTATTTCACGTAGGAAACATCTAATACTTATTCGACACCTGAAAAAAATTATCACAGCAACAAGACTACAGGGGTATGTTGTAAAAATCTCAATTATTTGTGAATGTTTTTGGACTGTTTAGGAACAATTTGTTAACTATAGTACTACGAGTTATTTCCGCATCCGCTATTGTCGCGCTGTCCACTACAATTTAATCATCTCTTTAAGTGACAAGATGTATTAGGGCAGTTTTACGATGGGCATTATCGTACTCGATTGTAGAGTTCTATGCGAAGGTGGTAAAG
This sequence comes from Acrobasis consociella, assembly GCA_963555685.1. Lineage (NCBI taxonomy): Eukaryota > Metazoa > Arthropoda > Insecta > Lepidoptera > Pyralidae > Acrobasis > Acrobasis consociella. The sequence goes on along the minus strand of OY743109.1, from coordinate 4,009,786 downwards.
TTGAAAATTGTCTGGTTGCGAAGCCGTTGGCTCCCTTTGAAGTAGAACGGGAATATCGACAAAGACGGACGTCCGGTGCCGGTCAGGATTTGTTTCACACGAGTGTTTCTTCTCGAGTCCAAATGAAAATAAATTTTTGAATATTTTATTACAATTTATGATACAATTTAGTATATGTAAATATATATTTTATATTCGTTATACATATATTTTCTCCGGTCAGAACTCAGAAGTAAAGAAAATGCACAGGAATATACCTCGGCTTTCTAATTTACTCTATCAAAATTTACGACGTGCTTGCTATGTAGTGCAGTTCAAAGCAGGCCGCATCAGTTTTCATCAGCGCACCATAAAAGGCCGTGTTTGCTTAAAAAACATCTTTAATGTTAGCTCATAGGAAGCAGTGAGAAACGGGCGAGACCACTAAAAATCCTTCCGGTTCTTTGGACATCGCGGATATAAGCGGCAGGCCCATTTCAAAGGCTCGTGTATTTGTGAAGCGGCTCTGTAAACATCATTTGTTGCCGTACGTGTGATTTCAGCCTTTTTGTCTAGTTTTTACTGCGTCCCTATCCGATCTTATTATGCTCGCGTATCCGGATTTTGGGCATAGGTTAAACGGCATTATTAATATTATTTTTTATACAGAGCTATTAAAAACAGCTTCTCACCTGTGCTTCCTTATAACTAAATAAAGAAAACTATCCTTTTCTAAGGAACTATTCTTTTCTTTAAGTGTCTTGCTAACGTAGTTTCTTTTCTATAAGAGTAGCAATTTCCTGAGAATATTTCAAATTAAAAATATATTCTGGGATTGGATAGATCTGGATTACCGAATAAGGATGTCGTAGTTTGGAAGCCTATTCACAATGGGTTACTAAGAGTTAATGATAATGATAAACATAAAATCGTTTGACTTGTTGGATGCAACAACTAAGCACTAGTAATTGCAAAATGTAGGCTGGTCCCACGGCAGGATAATGTGCTACCGTTAGGGCAGTATTAGTATTTGGCGACGCTCGACTTGTTTAGCATACAATGCCCATATTGGAAGGTTGCGCAACCGCTGCCCGGATGTGACGACGCTGCGGCTTGCGACGTGCCGAATTGTGTGCCTAGATGTCTACCATAGATAGACTTCGGATTAGATGCCTAGGCTAGACAATAGCGCGGCTAGTTGCTAGCTAATTAAGTTGGTAGTCTGTATTGTGAAATTGCTGTATTGTATTCGTAGATTAGATAATGATCCGTCTCGCTTTTGTTTGGCTGCTGTGGTACTTATTTGTGCTGTTGGTTTGATTTGAATTGTTATGATTTAATAACTGTGTATACTAGAAAACTTAAGGTTTTTTTTTTCATATTTTTATAATTTACGAGGTTTATAGAGCTTCAAAGTGGTGGGGGATAATGGAGATTATATTTTGATGATAGTCTTTTTTAAAAGAAATCTTGGATTAATGAATATTCAAATATTATGATTCTGTTACCTCGATTGACTCCATGCATCACAGTTGTCAACAACTTCTAGACTCTTCTATCCCATATACATCAGCGATGGGTGGTCCCATAAGCAAGGTCAGCCTTGAAGCATCAATACAAGGAGTTGGCGGCCGCTCAGCACCATTGTCTCTGCAGCCTCGTGTTAAGGTTGAGAATGGTGCTAATTGAGGTTTCCATGCAGCTCACGATGGACAAACGATGCCGATACTACATCCGGTCGCAGGCGGTATGTAAATCAATCTCGATTGGTGATCACACTCGTATTTCTACAACCATCCTCGGCTGTTCCACATCTTTTTCGTATTCGGGATCTATTAGTTGATGTTGATGTTCGTTCATGACGTTTATCTGATATTTAAAACTCTAGAATTTTATAAATTTACTGTAAAGAAAAGATAATAATAGTTTTATTAGAAAAGTGTTGTAAGTACAGGATCATCCGCTATTGACAGTCATATGTTTTACCGAAATACTACAAACCTTAGATTTGCTAGAACGTGATACTTAAGATGGTATCGGTCAAAATAACCTTAAAATCATTTACATTTAATAAGAGTAGCCACATTTATAGTCAGTGAGCGCAGATCTTATTACTGACATGTAATACTGATCCTACGTTATCTGGTGGCTTGGGTTCCAGATGAAACAGTATATCTGTCTTCTGATTGCTACCTTAATTCAATTTTGTCTTAAATTTAACTACATAATTTTGAGGACATTAAAATTGATACCCAAAGTTGACAATATCTTATATAGAAATCGAATTTAAATTGTTCCAGAATTGGCTGAGTTAATGTATTTATATATTTCACTTGTATAGTTCGTATTAATTACCTTCTTTTAATTTTGATTTGGGTCTTTCCAACAATAAAACTTCAATTATTTCAGCTTTTTTTTGTTTCCAGACCCCAAGAATGGACAATAATTAAACTAAGTCAAGTGAAGACATTATAAAGGCGCAATTCCTGAATATTTTGTCTTAATATTGCTAATCAAAATCATAAAACTTAAATTTAATGCCCTTTGGGAAAGATAACGTAACCTGGGTAGGAGTGTCATTGCACAACGTAAATGTGTGCCAATGAACTGAAGAAGTACTTAAGGGGAAGGGGGTGCTGCCCCCAATTGAAATGCATTAATCAAAGGGAAACGGAGATATAATTAGAAATTTTGTCTTCGGTATGTTCTAGATAACCCTTCAAACTATCACAGTTTAAAGTGAGAACGTTAAGTTTTTCTTAGAACATTTGCCAAAAGTGGCAGTTTTTCGCAAAAGTGCGAAGAAAAGCTTCACGTTCTCACTTTGAACTGTAAACAGTATAGTTTGAAGGGTTATCACGGGCATACTGAAGATAAAATTTTAAAAGATATCTCCAAGTCATTTTAAATAATTTATTTCAAATCGGAGCAGCACTGGACCCCGAGAAATTCATGTATGAAACATGTTACGAAACATGTTCATGCTTCTTCGACACGACCTGCCTCAAAATGATCATAGCAACAAGAGCTGGTCTAAATGGCATGCCCTTTGGAGCAGATAACGTAACTAGGGTCGGCCGACGTTGCACAACGTGAATGTATGCCAATGAACTCAAGTATTTATTGCACCGAAATTTAAATAACATCAACGTGGACCGGGGTTAATGCGTAAATAAAAAGACTATGTAGGTAGCGACATTGTAAAATTTTGATATTTTTGATAATCACACTACCCGCAAGTGTGATTATCAAAAATATAAAAATTTGCGTTCACCGTCAACAAGAAAACACCCATGGAATTGTATGTTTGTCTCTACTTTCGTGGAAACACCGCTGCACTCTAGCCCATCTCTAGCCAGTCTGTCTGCGACCACGAAGGATGTAACTCCTATTCGAAAAGTTAGACGAAACAAAAAACCTTCGTGCTGAGCCCCGTTTGTATAAATTAATAACGTCTACGTGTCTTACTCGATTTAAAAAATACTATGAAAAACGGTATTGTTAATTATTGGGTAATTCTTTGCTAGTTAGACCACTTTACACGTCTCCCAAGCAAATTATAATTTAAATTAATTCAGTTTTAGTTCGATACGTTTATAACGTTTAAAGCCTTTTCAAAACAAAAACAACCCTTATCATTTATAGCATTATCTAACCTACCAACCTGCCTATCATCAATAAAGATAACTATATTATTAACTCATAATATTATTAACTGCTATCTCCCATGCTGGTCTGGGAGAAATAAAAAAAATTTAGAATGTACCAGCTGCTTCTCTTCCCGCGCAGATCGTAAAAGCCGATCGAGGGAATGGGCAAAAATGCGAATCATGTTAACAGGCGATGCGGCTAGCAACCCATCACTGTATTGATTGCTTTTCCATATTCTCGCCCACCATGACGCTAAAAGTGGCTTTTGGGTCTTGCGGCCCTGGGCTCTGCATAGAGCCGCAAGATCCAAAATGCTCTGTCTGCCCCATTAGGGATGGAGACGTGATAGTATGTATGTATGTATGTAATATTATTAACTTAAGTTTGTAACAAAAGAAAAGATTTCATTGTATGCCGTCAATGCAACTGTTCTAACGAGCTTAAAAGCTAATTAATCTGAAATAGCTGACAGCGTATTTCGCACAATTGTCTTGTCGGAAGCGAGTTGCAAAAAGCCAGGTTGCGTAGACAACACCACACATCATGTGGGAATGCAATGCTCCACTGCAGTTACAGTACTTACAGTTCCGTTAACCTTACACAGGATAAATATGACACTGGAGTCAATCTTTGCAAGATTGAAAGCCTGTGCTGATAAAGCTGCTTCCTGTATGTATAGCAGAACTACTTATCATTGCCCGTTATCTACTGCCGTTAGTAGACGATATTCTTAGAGAAAATATCTTAGGTGGCGCTAAAGGTCTTGACTTTTGTTACAATACAATAGGACCTACGAGATAAAATGATGTTCTAGTAGTGTTATTAACATCAGTTTTGTATTTATATTGACCATAAAACGAACGTGAAATGAGCCTGATTGATCAATGGTCACATTACTTATAATATAAATTTTAGACGTTTTATTTTAAAACTGACGTGTGGTTTCCGGTAGAGTAACATAGGGCCACTCCAAGTCCGCCCGTGGATGCCGTAGAAGGCGACTTAGGAAATTCAAGCTAAACAAAGCTTATAAACATCAAAAAGACCTACCTCTCTAACCTGTCTGGCCAGCGTGGAAAGTGTAGGCCAAGTCCTCTGGCTGCTCTAGCCACGTAAGGCTCTGGTAGTAAAGATAGGGACTGCTCCTGCAGTGGAGACAGAAAGACCCTGATGATGATGATTATTTTAAACCTGCGATGAGCGCCTAGCCAAATGATTCTCGATTAATATCTTCGCCCATGTTGGTAAAGTAACATCTGATTCCTACGCGTATGTTCTGAGTTCTGTCTTCTTTGCATGTCGATGTCCACTCAAATGTAAATATTCTTGTGGGCTTAGTATTGAGAGACCTGTAAGCTTTAATGCGTTAGGGCTTGCATTGTACATGTCATAAACGTGCTTATTTGCACATATGTTTTATTACTCCACGTCACGATAAGTACACATAACTGCATCATTAATGTCTTACCCGGCTTCGTTAGTAAAGATACCTTAATCACTCTTATTTCTTAAGTTATTTACTCGACCCTGAAAAATAAGCAATTTCTTTAAAATCTCATTTTAATTATTTACACAATGGTCTTTGTTCTTGCATTCTCACTAAAATAAAAGCCACATAATGAGCCACTAAACCGTGCGGTTTGCGTTTAGTTTTTGCAAAACCATTGTTTGCTTGAGCGCAACAACAGTGGGCTCCCACATACTAAAAGATATTTCTAAATTGCAAAGATTGTCTGGAAGACAGAGATGGGCGATTACGATTATCCGTGATTGTAGAATTGAGGCGGAAATCCTTAAAGATGAACTTTGGCATTATATGGCGGATCATGGTCTCGGTCAATGACAAATATAGCTGTCGCCGGCTTGCCTATTATCGCCTCGGTATTAAATATGCGTGATGGCCGGCCGCGAGTCCGTGATCGAAGTTGTTTTTCGCCAAGTGGTACGAGTACGAGCACAGGAAGTGCGTGAGGGTATTCGGTTCGTTATGGGGGCGGCCTATGCCGCTACCAAATCGACGGTACCTTTGTCAAATTCGACAGCACGACTGGCGCGCACGCTTCTGATACAAATGATGTATCGAGCCCAATTCCGAATTTAATGATGCCTTACGTAACGGCTTAACCAATTCGTGTCAACATTCACTTTAGTGTAAAGTCTTCCTTCATATCGAGTGAATTGGTTTCATAGCAATCTCTGTCTCTTTCCACGAAGCCGACAACGATTTGCATGGCTGCCTGGAATTGGCTTATTACATTGCAACAATGTGCACTTTTCCATGATTTATTACGATTCCTCTGCGGCCGGGTCACACAAGCCGGGCATTTGTATTCGTTCTGCGGACGTGGAGGTCGTTCGTCCCGGTTCTCGTCTCGTGTTAACCATTCCCTTGCACTACAGGTCGGGGACCGATTCAGATTGCGTAGGTACTGGCCATATATTAGGCGTGGTGCCGCGCTTTGAAAGTATGAATACTGCATCGTATCATGAGCTCCATTGTCATATTTTCTTTAGCGATTATGCTGTTTCATTCAGGCACGACTGTATTGCTAAATGGATGCGCGATTTACGATGGCAGTAAATCGTTCGAAACCGGAGTACATAAGTGCTCAGGCGATAACCGGTGGCTGTCGATGGCTAGGATGTCGCTGGCAACGTTCCCATAAATTCCGCGGAATCGCCAGGCTTTATAATGGCGGCAGCGCATGGTGGGCGCGCGGCGAATGCCGAGCACGCGCCTACGTACCGGCGTGCCACAGGGCCCGCGACCCAAAACATGTGAGCAGATTTGACGCAAATCGGTTCGCACATCATTTGGGTCGATACGGAATAGGGTCATAATTATTTTGAGCTAAATCAGAACGCCGCTGGAGAGATTTACAGCGTCGGTTCATTAATCTGCTCCTCGGAATTTTAAAGCCGAGTACTGTAATTAGGAATAACCCACAGTTAATTCATAGTATATACTTTTAATTTTATTTAACAGACTAAAGGCGAAACATAGAGCATTAAGAAATAGGACTACAAAAACTTTGAATACACTGGAATGCCCGCCCATGTCTCGATAATTGCCTTAGTAGACCCTGACTTATGAAGAAGACAAGCAACGCCAGTAAGAACAAACCAATCATTCGGTTCTTTTAACCATCGTCTAGAAGATGAAGAATAAGAAAATATCACACACTCAAGCACCATCACTATCGATAGTATTAATAACAGTCATGACATGTAAATAACGCGTTTATGCTCGCGCCCGGTGCTTCGTCCCACCTAATAGGATCAAGAGCATATCGATGTCGCCCCCGTGCACTTTCTAGTTACTCCACATTGTATTGGAGGCTGGTGGGAGTTTATTGACTCTGTGGCTTGTAGCTGGGCTGGTACGCCGGCACGCAACAGGTTGGCGGACGTAGGTGTCCGCAAATATTAGCGCTTACCCAATTCAGCGCAGACCATATTTGCTTTATTACCTAATCCGCCAGTTCATTTCATATTTTACTTGTCACCTACACTAATTCGCTGCGCCTGCGCCTCATTATTTTATTACTCCGTGGGCGACGGACATGTGACATCAGATTGACAATGTATTGCGGGAGGTTGTCAGGAGGACAACGTGAAGTCGAATATTGAATATCATTGCGGTGAATTATGGAATGTTCTTTATGTATGTCGGCGGTGGCTCAAGCCGCAGGTCATGGACCAGAATAAATATAGTCAAAGTCATATCAGTCACATTATCATATAAGGCAAACACCTAGAGCACATGAATGATTTTATTGTGACCTTTAATTGATCTTCTGTCTTGGGTTGAGGTAAGTTCAAGCTCTACTTGTAAATTTCTGAGGCAGGCAAGCATGTTAATGCTTACAAGTAAAACTTGTTGGTGTAATGTAAAAATAATATTCATTATTATTTGAATACCGATAGCATGTTGGTAATGCCGAATCTTAGATCCGAAACATTGCATTCAACTTGTTCTTCAATCTGATTTCAGTTCAGTGACTTGTCTAGCTACAAAACAAGGTCTTACACACATCACAAGACAAGTATTACGTATGCTAAAATGTGCATCGAGGTTGCAGGTTTCTGTCGCATGTACAACACCCCCGCCTGGATCCATGCTGGCCAGTTGGCAATGTCGAATAGGTTTCAAGACGTTTATATCGCTTCTGCCTTCCCAATTCGATCTTTCCAGTTCAGTGACCTAACATGACAAGCCGTCACATCAAATGACTACGCATCAGAGAATGTGCGGCGACGTCGAAACGCGTGCGCCGCCCGCCGCCGCGCCGTCGAGGTCGCCGGCGCTCATGAATGGCCCTGCCGCCCGCGCCCCCCTATTTTATCAATGGGCTCACGTGGCGATCAATCGATGCTATTTCGATGCAGATTTCCTCATGCACATATACCTTAGCATTTTATGCGTATTTAATGTTAATAGTTATACTTGGTATCACTAGTTTATGATCAGAGTTGACGATCATCATTACTTGAAATTGATGATAATCATAAAAGATGTGCCTTTAAAAGATACTGTTTACGTATCCGGGATGTTAGTTTCTACAAACATTAAGTTGAAAGTAACTGTACATGAATAAGTCACTATTATTAAGACTCATGTTGGACTTGATGATAAAACAATGTTAGTTTGTACGTGCAGAAAAACCAAAACTCTATGTCCAAACAAACGTTAAAAATGTCTGTATTGCTTATCTCTATCTGTAACGAGTTACCATTGAGCCGGGCGCATATAATTGACAGCTAAATGCCCTATTAAAGCCGGCGCATGAGCAATTGATTAGTATTAAGTGGTCAATCGCCATGATTTTGATAGCGCCTCTGCGCATCGCCCACGCGCATTCTACTTTATTGAGATAAAAAGTGTTTTCTTTCACGTATAATAACAATAAAGAAGACGAGTTGATATCAAACTAGTCTGATATACATCTTTCATGTCTCAAGATCGTGAAAATTCTTTTGTGGGTGGAGTAGAAGTGTTTTAATGCTATGAAGCTTATACTTGTATTATATCTTTGATTTGAATAGAAGTTGTAGGTGTGCTAGTGCCATTTCGAAGCAATAATTTTGAATATAATCTGATTTGTTTTGATAGATTCGATCGAAGTTTTGTTAGATTCTGTCAGATATGTACTTTATCTGCGTATGTTTGATATCACCAATATATTTCATAGGGATCCTATTTAATTTCGTACATTTCATGTGAACTTTTCACTCATATTTTCCCCATCTTCACATCCTAATAAGGGTGGGCCCATATTGGGCAACCCGTTCGGCCATCTTAAAAGCATTGACTAATGGTCACGCTATACTATGACCCTTATAAGACTACGACCATACCAGATAATGTGACGCCTTATTTAGTTGAGGTTACTCCAAACTGGACAAGCAAGGTTGTAACTGTCAATGGAGTCTGATCGTGGGTTGGTAGCGATAGTCTTTGGAAGGATGTTTATAAATCTTGATACTTTTAAGGCTTCGATAAAAGGGTAGATTCGGGAACCCGTTAGAAGGTATTCTCTAATCTTGATATGAAACGTTATAAGGCAACAACAGACATTAGAGGTGTATAAGTTGAGGTAACTACTAAAACTGAACTGGACGAGCCATTATCGTGGGTTGATTTGATACGTCACGTCGTCTTTAGATTTATAGTTAAAATTTGATTATAAATGTAGGTATAGATAGGTACTTTTACTATTGCTACAAATAAAATGTGCACAAGACTTATAAAATACAGATGAGCCTTTAAGAGAAATCAGTCCAAGTGTAAAAGTATAAATTTGAAATAACCAATGACATCCAGAATAGATAATAATTTTTTTTTATTCATTTTAGTTAACACTATCTCGTTTCCTTTGTTTTCAAATTAGAGACGTTGCTGAAATTGTAATTTATCGCTGACAAACAAACCATCAATAACAATCATGCATGATATGATGAAGTGCAATCCGCGCATAAATCTGCAAAACGGCGCTTGACATTTCAAATTACCTCACAGCAAATTGCTCCTCTCAATTACTACAATATTGTAACTCAACAATGTGTTTTGTGATCGAGAGGCTATTGTTGTTATTGTAAATATAGATTTTCGAATGTTAGACTAGACAGGAAATTGAGGTGGATAAAACTGTGCTTTAGATTTGGAATCGTAGATGTTACAATCTGTATTTGTCAAGCACACATTGATTCTATCAAATTGGACAACATTTTAAGTGGGTAGTGTCTAAAAGATAATCAATTTAATGTTGCTGTAAACTCATATGTGCCATATGTCCCTATGGCATCTTATAATGTACTCGTACGTGTATGTCAATTGACCGGTAAATCTGTAAGAGGCATGAATGAATGAGTTGTAAGGTTACTCAACTCAAACCGCTCTACCTTGACAATTTACTACGAAATATTGGAATGGAATGAATCACACCGCTTTTTAAGTCCGACTCACACAGCAGGAGGTGTGAGCATAGTACACAGCACAGCCATAGAATGATGATTGAACTCTGACTCACGTCATCTACATACCCGTCTATGGAAAAAAATCGAAGGTTGAGATCTTAGATGAGATCTTACAATAAATCACGGGATAAATTACTACGAACATGCGAATAAACAACACGCAGTCAAAATAAGCATTTTCGTAACTTTAACAAACTTTGACTCAGTTGTTAAATTTATTTCCCACAATTAAGTGCACACAGAATTGCTTCATGGCATTTTGAGCGACTTGGTCTCCTTGATATTTTTTGGTCTTGCATACCTACCTTGTTTAAGGAATTGCGAAGGTTTCTTTGAAATAAAGTGTACATTTATTGTTGCATTTTGCACCTTGCAAAACATTCCTTTTCTAAAATCAGCCCTGACGGAATGACTCCATTTGTTTTTATCATTTTATTTCATTTTAATTCCGTTTTTTTTTTCATTGAGCGTCCAGGGTTTGGGACTCCGACAATACGCATGGTGACTGTCACTTGATTCTCTGTTTAGAAGAATTGTGTTGTATGTGAAGTAACAGTCGTTTTTTATTTTTTCTAATCATTTAGATGGAGAACAATCAAATTTTTTACATAAAAAAAAACTTAATTTTCTTTAAGGAGTTTCTTCCATATCTCAAAAGTGCTTCATCATGTCTTCACCAAATTAATATAGGACCAACTTGGTAGTAAAGACTTTCAAACAGTCGAATTGATAACGTCCTTTTTTGAAGTCCGTTAAAAAAATACATATTTTATAGATCGGTAGACAACAAATCTTTACGGCCTCCATCATCTGTCATCAATCACCGACCATCAGCTGTCCCATTGACGACGATAAACGTCACCGGCGCGTTATCTCCCTAGGTGCTAATGGACGGCCGGTGTCCCGCCGCGGCTGACCTCCGATATCCGGCGATTTAACCACGGACAGAATTTTAAGTGCTCTCGTAAAATTAACTCCGCTTAATGGCCTCATGAATGGGAAGGAATTTTAAGATACGTCCGACTTAGACCCAGTTGTCATAATTTCGATGTTTGTTGGTTGGGTGTCAAAGGGTTTATTTGATTGGGTTTTCCTTGTTTTGATTATTGCAAATCTCTGGTTATCACATCAGAGCTTTAAAGATCTTAATATACTTAAATTAGATTATTACTTGTGTATTTTAATTATTTGCACTTTTGCAGTTTACAGATTATCACAGCATTCTAATCAATTCTAAGAACTTTCAAGTTTTAAAAGTTTGCGTTGATATATCTTCTGAAATATTATTACTCCAATAGATAACAGCATTAATGCAGACATTAAAGTTTTTAAAAAGAAAATACTTTTTTTATCAAATCTTCAATTTAGGAGCCCTCGGAATAACAACTTTCCCTCATCTTTTAGAACCCTCTCGTCCCATCCTTCGACAGCACTAAAAGATAGTTAATACGGCGAAAGACATTCGTGTGAACCGTGTAAAAGGGGGTTAACACGTCAACAGCCGTAAGACTCTTCACTTCGCTAATGGGGGTCTGTCATCGCGATCCTTAACTGGCGTTTCCTGGCTTCTAACTGTTCCTCTAATTTTGGATACTTTGAAACGGATATAGATGGCCGGCTAAATTGTAGCACTTTAGTTTTTGTAGACGGTGCTCTTGATAACACTTGTCGCCGACATAAGTGCGTAGCAATTTTTCGTGATTTTAGTATAGTTTTTGTTATGTAGATATGCTATTTCATCTTTATGTTGTTTAAACTAAGGGTAGTACGGGACTTAAATCTTGTCTGAGATGACCTGATTAATTTCTGGTACGAGTAGATACATATTTTAAATACATATTATCTCGTCATCTTAACTCTACTTTAGCCCAATACTAAGCACAGGCCAGAAAGACAAACAATCAAGGAAACGCGACAAAAAACAGAGCAATAAGCTGTACTCATCACAGTATCGGCAGCTGTAAATGTTTACCCAACTTAGGGTTACGTTACAACGCGTGGAAGATCTCATCTCGTGTGAAACTAGGGGTCCACTTAAAACGATATCGTTTGTAAAAAATCCAGTGTAGGCGTCTGACAGATGTCGCATAGGGGTCGCGATGACCGTAGTTAGTTTAACTACAAGCTTCCGTTAACCGGTGAGCAGTGACACATTGTTCAGTGTAATTATCTTGTCGCTGGGGTCGTCCAAGTAATGTGAAGATACTAAGAAATATTTGTTTAAAAACTTCTTATTTCAAATCCGAACCATTTCCGCCCATTGTTGTGTACGATCTCTTGACTTCGTAATCAGGAAGTCTAAAGTATTTACTCAAACGGTTAACAGCACCTCGTGCGTAACGTGAACTCAGTTCTGCAAGAAGAGTTTTGGAAATGTTCAAATTATGCTTGATCGGCAATGAAATACTGTTCTGAACGTTTTTCATGACATTAAAATACACGGAATGCGTAGGCTTATTACAAATGTATTTTGTAAACTGTGACAGGTTTAAGCGGTTCCTTCACAATTCCTGAAAATAAAGCGGAAACATTTACTATTCCGAATTTTTTCACATCATCGTCACATCACACCGTTGCTCATAGTGAAATTCACAGATTTTTTGTTCCATTCATTCTTTGTTTTTAACGGTTCTTAGAATTCTGTTATTATATTCATGTCGTGACATGGATTTCTATGAATTTGGTAGGGTTTCCCGAAGTTACTTAAAATAGAAGTTGTGTGAGCATTACATCAAGCACCAATGAGGAAAATACGGTCGAAAGTCTGATGAAAATATTGATGATTCTTGATGAAAAGCTGTTAACAGATTAGTTTCGAGGATCATGTTCTATATCAGCAGGTTCATCCTTGACATTATTGCTCGTTGGAGGCTAACCCGATTTAAAATTTGGAGCTTGAGTCATACGCGATAAGTCTGCTCTAGTTATTTTAGCATTATCGCAAATCCCACGGAAACGTCGCCTGATCTTCGAGGCCTACAACACTTGTATCTCCTGCCATATCCTGGACGGAAGTGAGTGGATGTTGCGTCATCGACCGGAAATAGCCGCCCTCTGTGTCACCGAGTGTCGTCATATACATGTACGCATCGTCATAAAACAGTTCATGAGTTCACTTCAACGCCACTTAAGTCCTAAGCTCTCGCCTAATCACGCACTCTCGTTAACCAACGCAGGAAATTACTACCATTAACTAATTTTCAGTCAGCATACGTGCTTACTGTAAATGATGTCCCTGCCCCCTACTACGAAAAACAAAAGATTTGAAGCAAAAAACTAATGGAGACGATCGATCTCGCTGCTCACTTTCGGGACGTAATTATTACCCAGCGGAAACGGCTCTGAGATAATACTGCGATTATTCTTCTCTACATGTGGCCAATCATTTATTTGTTAAGCGGGTACACTCCACCCCTCGCAATCATGACTGCACTTTATGTTCTCGGTGTTAATGCGTCGGGATATGGAGTCAAAGGATTGATGTGAACGATTCCAGGGAGAATCATATTTATGGCATCTCCGAACACTTAATCAACGGCAGGAAGATGTTAACTGTCCGCTCGTATATTTTAATCTGATCATAATATGGCAATGTTTAGGCGGGCAGCTCCCAACTCGTGGAATCAATTTGCATCCCTGAAAATTTATGTTCATGTTTCCCCAATTAACTGGCAATTCGGTGGCTTCGATTATTTTGCATGAAATGTGCGGGCGACTCCCGCATCCGGTGATTACGTCTGGCGCATAATTTGTAATGCGCCTGCGCCAAACCAACCAACCTACTTCGGTCGCTCTTGATTTTTGTTAGATAAAAAACGGAAGGGTTCGTCGTGGTCGGCCAGTGTCTGCGGGCTGCTTCGCTTACTTGTTGTTTGTTTTTGCTAAATGCTCCCTTGCACCTGCGCAACTTTTGTTTTTAATGTTAATACTCAACGCGCTGATGCTTTTAAATGAGATTACGCGAGCTCGTTTTCTTGGTTTTATTTTAATCCTGCGCAACTGGATGTTGTTAGTCTTTCCTTTTATGAACCTGAATGTAAATCCACTTCATTCAAATGCAAATGAACATTAATATACATGATAAGTAATATAGTAAGGTCCTGCGCAATGGCTGATTGACTTCTAAATTACGTGGTTTAAATATGATTAGTGAGGTGTGTTGTTGTTTGTTGCAGAGTCGGCGAGCTCTGCTGGCGTCGTCGGGCGCGTGCGCGTGCCGACCGGATGCGCCACCGGCGACATAATGTGGCTTCTTGATGAGCCCAATCAGCCTTATGAAGGTGATTCTATTATCTATTGCGCAGTACACTCAATGCCGCTACGTGCTTGCACTAAGCTCTAATCGTATCTATACTGATTACACATTCATGACTTGTTAGCTGCTATGCGCAACTTATACTTATTCTCATTGCGGTTTATGTCTTTATTTCAGACTGTGAGCAGTTGCTCTGCTTTCGATATTACAATGGTGAAGGCGAAGAATGCGTGGCGGAGTCTCCAGCCTTACCGCCACGGTTTAAAGTTGATCTTAAGAAATTGCCTCTCCGGCTCAAGGAAGGCATCTCGAGGAAGCGAAGCGGCGATCACGTGTCGCCTTTCTCCTACAACAATGAAAGCTTCGAAATGAACTCGGAAAATCCTCCCCGGGTCGAGTTCGTGCCCGGCACTAGCCAAGATATCAAGCATCTCAGCGATAACGTCAACAAATGCTCAATTAGTGCTTTAGAAAGTAACGGGAACAATTTGAATCTCGAACAAACAAAATGTGATCCTAAATCTCTAGTTAGTAACGTAAGTAAAGAATCTCATTCTGTAAATAGTGAATCTCAGAGTGCTATGGACTGTAAGCCAACCTCCTCGGGAGTTAAGAAAAAGTGTCCTCCTCCGGTTGACACGGGCGGCGGACACGCGTCCACTGGATTCAAAAAGAAAACAAAAATTGCAAATAGTGGTTTTGAATCTCCAACTTCACCGGGTACAGAATACTACAAAATATGGTCACCAAAGAATCCTTGCAAAATAATGAAGTTTGTATATGACGTCGAAGGTGCCAATGTGCCAAGTGATGCAGAAAAATCGCCGGTACCTCCTTTGCCCCCGAGACAATCACACAAACCGCTGGAGAGAATGCATGCATTGTCTCCGCCCCAGGTACCCAGGCATCGAAAGCCAAAAAAACTTACAAAGCCTGAAGATGCGTTCACGTTTGAGTTGATAGATATAGATGAACAATTTTTTACGGATAATAACATCACGAATTCGGCAGTTTTACAGGGTGAGATTAATGATTTTAAACCCGGTGAATTTTATTCTGGAAACCAAGGAGCTATGTCTTCAACTACGAGTTTTTGGAGAGGTGGCCAAAATGTGGCTCCCTTGGCAACCCCAGAAACTGATGGTAGCTTATGTGAATCGACCATTTCTTCCATGAAATTGTCTAGGTTAAGTGAAGAAAAGAAATTAAGAGATGTACCTGAAGCCTCATCTAGCGTTAGTAAAAGTAATATAATGTTTATAAAAGATATAGGACCTGACAATTACATAACGACGACGTTTGCCAGGAAAGATAAATCTAGTCCCCCGACTGATGTAGTTGACGGTGTTATTCTAACACCCAATCATGCTAAGTCTGAAGAAAAAGCTCAAAATACTTTTTTGAATGATATAAGCAATCATTCTGAATTCGAAGACGATAATAGAAATCAAATTGAAGAAAAAGAAATCACAGTACTTAAAGGTCACAAACCTTTGACAAGGCAGAGTTCCGGTCGCGCCACACCCACAATGATGACAGCGTTTTTAAATTCCTCACATATTGATACTCCAACTAGGGAAATAGATAATAACAGTTCAAATGCTCCTAGTTCTTGTAATTCTTCGCATTCCACATCACCTGTAGATGATACTAATAAGACGTTACCGAGTGTAGGGACGTTATTGATGAACAGGAAATATTCGTGTGACAGTTCAACGCCGAAACACTCGAGTTTACCTCGACATTTATTGAAGAACTTAGGATGCGAGGGAACGCCTAAACACTCACCTCTGAAAACTGTTAATAATTTGAAAAACAATGTGGAGAGTCCATCACGGCCGCATCCAAGAGTTCTGACTCGAGTGGCTGCGTTAGCGGGCGCAGCGACGCCGCAGTGTCCTCCTACTCCGACCCATCACGCTAGAAGGCCGCGGCCTATGCGTCCCCAGGACCTTCATCCTCCGCCTATCAACACTGAGAATAGGTTACACGAGAACTTCGAGATGGTTGAGTTTACTAGTGAATTGAGGACTTCGGAGATAAGATCGCCGAACCTCGAGTTTGTGAACAGCAACCATTTCACGATAGTCCACGCCGGCCCACCAACGGACGATGTCGTACTTCGGAGGCCGCGGCCGGTCGACGACAGTGACGACAACGACAACGCTGTGGCCTCCCCTACTCCTCTGAGACACATGGCAGGAATCAGATTGCCTTCGATACCTGAGAGAGCGTCGAGACAGATGGCTTTGACTGGAGACTTCCCTGCTAATATGATTGGCGGGATTATCGAATGTGAAGAGCCACTGCCTGCAGGTTTGTAACTGTGTATATTATTATGTTGATCCAAGTTTATTTGCTTCAGTATTTATTTTAAAACAAATACAAGTTTCGTTTTTGCATTTGACTCTTAACTATATTCAAAATTCACTTTAATAGAAATTAAAGGCCTTAATTTATAGAAGCACCTTCTGAATCAATAGCACCTTCTGAGTTTACTTGAAAAATTACAGAACATAATTGGGTACTTATTGGGTCAAAAATAGATTATTTTGTACTTTAAGATAGTAAAACGTCACTTGTCATAATCATATGTATTTTCAATGTTATGTTAGATTTATTATTGCAAAAAACCTATTATTATAAGAGCACTATTTGACTCCAAGAAACTATAACATCATCTGGCCTGTATTTCATACAAATCCCATAGAAAATGTTAGTTTTACGTTTAGAAAAAAGTATCTGATTTGAATTGTTGGAAAACAGCGAATTGATTCCAGAGCCGTAAAACAATGAAAAAAAAACAGCAGGGCTTAGTTTTTTTAAATACGCTACAGAATTAGCGTCTAGATCGAATACGACCTTCATTTCATAACTTCTCCTTGTCACTTCAGGGTGGGAGGCGCGCATGGACAGTCACGGCCGGGTGTTTTACATCGACCACATCAACCGAACGACTACGTGGCAGCGGCCCGGCGTCAACGGAACCACCCCGCGGTCACCAGCCCCTGAGGTGCAGCGGCGGCAGTTGGATCGAAGGTAAGCTTTTTATTTTATACTGAAATAGGGTTGAGTAAATAAATAAATACTCACTCTCACTGACATAGCCCAGCGGATTAGCTCGTAGAAATGGCAGTGGGCGGGACACACAGCGCGACGAACCGATGGCGATGGGGCATAAAGGTTCTCGAATGGCGACCACGTACAGGCAAGCGAAGCGTAGGACACTCACCCACAAGGTGGTCTGACCTAACCAAGGTTGCTGGAAGGCGCTGGATGCAAGCCGCTCCAGATCGGTCATTTAAAAATCTATGCGGCTGAAACGATAAAATAAATAAATATATAGGGACAAATTACACTGATTGAGCTAGCCCCAAAGTAAGTTCGAGACTTGTGTCACAGCCGGTTGGTTAGCCATGTGGTATCCGGCAGAGTAGAATAGGACCACTTCAAGTTTTCGTGTGGATGTCGTAGAAGACGACTTAGGGTGAATTCGACCAAACTAGCGTAAATTTTATTCTCAGAATAAAACGCCAGTTATTCCAGAATAAATCAACTTTGCGTTTTACCATCTACAATTCTTAGAGTAGCGAGCCTATTCAGGAATAATTACTATTCCCCCGTTTCGCACGTATTTAAATATAAGCTAAACAAAGCTTATAAACATGACGATACACTCCTCATTCATTTTATCAATAAGTTTAGTTTAAACAATAAGTAAGTTTAGTTTTAACAATAAGGGACTTCACACACGGCAGCTATAGTGTAAAGATGTATATTAAAGTACGATACATCTCAGTATATCTTTCCATAGAAATTGTTAGATGTAAAAGTATACATTATTTTATGTCGTATGTGATCTCCCATGCTGGTCTGGGAGAAACGAAAAAACTTAGAATGTACCAGCTGCTTCTCTTCCCGCGCAGATCGTAAAAGCCGATCGAGGGAATGGGCAAAAATGCGAATCATTTTAACAGGCGATGCGGCTAGCAACCCTTCACTGTATTGATTGCTTTTCCATCTTCTCGCCCACCATGACGCTAAAAGTGGCTTTTGAGTCTTGCGGCCCTAGGCTCTGCATAGAGCCGCAAGACCCAAAATGCTCTGTCTGCCCCATTAGGGATAAAGACGTGATAGTATGTATGTATGTATGTGTGTGATCTCCTGACGATGTCTATGGAAGTAATGAGATGTATCGTGCTATAATGTACTTCTTTATATTATAGCTGCCGTGTGTGAAGCCTTTAAGCGTTTGTAAGTTTACAATATTTTTTTTCATCTTTACTCTCACCATCACGCTAAGCGTGACCTTTGAGACTTACGGCCCTGGGCTCTGTCTACCCCGTAAGGGATGAAGACGTGAAAATGTATCTGTATCAGTATCAGTACTGTACTAAATTAAAAAACAATCCTTTCCAGGTACCAATCCATCCGGCGCACGATGACCCGAACCCAACTCGCAGAAGAAGAAGCAGCGTGCGCGTCCCCCCCGCCCCCCGCCGCCGGCTCGTCCCGCGCCGCGCCGCACGCGCCGCACCCCGCTGCGGAGTTTCTCGCGAGGCCTGACTTCTACTCCATACTGCATATGAACCAGGTACTTATACCCTAGATATGAACACATTGTTGGACACACTACGTCCATATACGTCGTACATCAATTGTTATTTCTATTGTGTCTGGCTGAGTAACAAGCAATGGGTTAAGTGTTCCAGTTTTCCACTGGCAGAAATACGATTAATTTTTAGGGTTCCAAACCCAAAGGGTAAAAACGGGACCCTATTACTAAGACTCTGCTGCCTGTCTGTCTGTCACCAGACTGTATCTCGTGATAGCTAGACAGTTGAAATTTTTCATAGATGATGAATTTGTGTTGCCAATATAACAGCAAATACTAAAAACAATAAAATATCTGGGAATCCCATACAACAAACGTGATTTTTTATAGATAATGGTATGCAATCACTTTCGTGCGTGAGTCCGACTCCCACGTGGCCACAGTAAAGGAATAAGAAAAAAATATAAGGAACCCGTTTTCACTGACACTTGCTTCATACACACAATGTCATGTAACACCGTGCAATCCTTATAACAATTGAAATGGACAGTCAAACAAATCGCTTTAGAATGGCTCCAATGGGACGGGAAATTACCCGAATTATCCAATTAACGGACTACACGCACAATTCCCCACCCACTCCCAAATTACCAATTGGTTGCTTGTAGAAATAGGTCCGACCACAACCGTTTCGATTAATTATAATTATTTCTGAACACGTTACTTATGTACATCAACAGTAAACGAATTATCGTTATTGTTGCGAAGGGGTTAAGGATGCGGGTTTTTGGGAAATGTTTAACCAAACTTTTTTTTTCGTTGTAAAATATAAGTATTTCATATAGAAGAATCTTCTAAGGCCGCACGCAATATGCGTCCCTGTCCCCCGTTTTCGCCTTTTGGAGGGTGTCGAGGTTGCAGGCGCTTGCAGATAAAAAAGGGAATGCCGAAGTTGTAGAGAATTTTATCAGCTTCAATTATGTATAAAACAAAATTTCGTAGGACGCACCGTTTTCGAGATGTAAGCAAAAAAACAAAAAACGGGACCCTCTTTGTGCCCTCCCCCCGCGGGCTCACCTCGGCGTAGTAAGGACCATGGTATAATAAAATAAGGTATTCACTGTCCGAGAACGAACTTGACTACGTCACGAAAGTGTTGCCACTGATTGTTCTTTTCAGTAAATTTAAGGACTTTCTCAATTAGTTCATTAATATTAAATAAAATGTTAAGTAACTTAGCTATTAAGAATCTCGCGATTCTCGCGTCATTCATCAATTCAAAATTTTATAAATTGATAAAATGGATTATTAATTTGAAATTGGTATATAAAGTTCAAAAATGCATTACGCTCGGGTAATTCAATTTCACACAGAGGCAACATATTACACTGATGACGTAGTCAAGTTCTTCCTACGTCATCAGCTGTCACGGAGAGAGAATACCTTATTTTATTATACCATGGTAAGGACTTGGTATATTTATCTCCTAACTTGTCCAAACAAAGTTCCTGACTCAAACTTTCTGCTTTTGACTTTTCCATCCACACTTATTCGTTGACTGTACTAAAATGTATTATGAATGCTTATAAGAGGTATTTTCTAAACAGTCTACTTCTAAAATTATCACGAAAAATTCATTATCAACTGGGTTAGAATTTGACTATAGTTAATTATAGTCAAATTCTAACCCTAATTGATAATGACTTTTTTAATTATAACTTTATAACTTTTTGTAATTAACCCTAATTGTAAATTGTAACTTTAAAGTTAAGAAAAGAACACTGCTACTGTGATTGAGACGACATGCGTGC
This sequence comes from Acrobasis consociella, assembly GCA_963555685.1. Taxonomy (NCBI): domain Eukaryota; kingdom Metazoa; phylum Arthropoda; class Insecta; order Lepidoptera; family Pyralidae; genus Acrobasis; species Acrobasis consociella. The sequence goes on along the minus strand of OY743109.1, from coordinate 3,989,058 downwards.
TTTCTTGGTTAAGCTTTTACCACGTTAATGCACTAAGAGTAACTTAAGAAAGTTTCCATTTTGTATTTCAGGAAGCCTCATCCCTTTACAACTGCAACTCAACCCTCAAACACATGATATCGAAGATCAGGAGGGACACATCATCGTTCGAGCGGTACCAGCACAACCGGGATCTGGTGGCGCTGGTCAACATGTTCAGCGAGACTGACAGAGACCTGCCGCTCGGATGGGACACCAAGCTAGACAGGAACGGCAAGGTAAATAGATTGTTGGACCATTGAAAATGACTTATAGTAAAGAAATTGGGATTTTTGTAATAGAAATACAACAAAGTTACTGTTAATCTAACCTAGCCATAGAAAATAAAAGATGCCTTTTTCGAAGAAGTCCTTAACATTACCAAAGATAATTACTAACGTAACAGATACCCAACGCCATAGAAACTATTGGAGGCAAAACTAGTAGTTGCGGGTAGGCACACAGAGATGGCAGCACACACGACTGAAAAAAGTAACAAAGAAAGTGTTGAATATTTTTAAAATATTTATTGTATTTCATATAGGTCATATTTAATTAATTACAGTACTTCTTTATTAAAATAATAGTAGTAACATATTTTAATGTTTTAAATATTACCTGTAGCGCCATCTAGTGATAACGAAGATAAATAATTATGTTTATAAGGCGATGGGTAGGCATGACATTAAGCATAATTTCAAAACTAACACGTAATGCTTCATATCTTTAGGACTAATAAATAACAAATAAATAACATTTTACGCAACGTCGTTAGTCATTAGGCTTAACAATTTAACTTATGTCTTTGAATAAGCCACGTTGGAGAGACAACTTAGCTTTATACCTAAACTACGGACTGGCCTGGTGTAGGAGTTCTAGGAATTCCATCAAGGTATGTGGGCTTGAGTAAGTCTGATTCTTTCAACCACAATTTAATAGTTCTTTCGCCGGATCCGGTCGAAAAGTGGTTGAAAGACTGTAACGTGGTTGTAATTCTTCAACTACATAAATCACAGGCACAGTTGAATTCAATAGTTGCCGGATCCGGTCGAAAAGTGGTTGATAGACTGTGTAACGTGGTTGTAACTCTTCAACCACATAAATCACATACAGTTGAATTGAATTTCACCGGATCCAGTCGAAAAGTGGTTGATAGACTGTATTGTGGTTGTTCGGCTGCAGCGTTTCTTCGTGGACCACGTGATGCGGCGCACGACGTTCATCGACCCGCGGGTGCCGCGCGCGCCCGCCGCCGGCCCCTTCTCCCCGCTGCTGCCGCAGCGGCGGCGGCCGGCCATCTTAGACCAGGTTCCCTACGTAAGGGTTTAGACAAACGGACCGTATTTCGACTATCTTATTAGTATTACGAGACTTACCGCGATTAATATCGTTTTTTGCCAGATATTTCATACTAATAACAGTAATTGTGACCGTGAATCTCTAAAATCATGTATTTCGACTGCAAAAGTGCAGAGATGCAGTTGACACGACTGCAGTGACACTGCAATGTGCGGTCGTTGGTTTACAGTGATGCCAACTGCAATCCGACGACCTCCGTGATGTAGTGGTCTGCTAGTCCGCCACTCAAAGGTTCCGGTTTAGATCCCCGGTCAGGGCAAGTTGGAAAATGGCCGTTTTCAAATTGTCCTGGCTCTTGGATGTTTATCTTTATATGTATTTGTTATAAAATATAGTATCGTTGAGTTAGTATCCCATAACACAAGTCTCGAACTTACTTTGGGGCTAGCTCAATTTGTATGAATTGGTCTATATATTTTTTGGTATTCAGTCGAAATGCGATCCGTCTGTCTAAAGCCCATACTCTTAAGGGCATTGTTTGCTTGTGTCGTTTTGCACGCTTGTGTTTTGTTTTGGGTTAGCCGCTGTCAAATTCTTTCCATCAGCATTATGCAGTTCGTTGTTTGCTTGTTGTATCGTTGCATGCTTGGTGGATTCATTTGGCGTTGAGTGTCCATGTTATATTTAGTTGTGGTGGTCAAGACCAAGGTTATTTATATATTTTATCAAACTTTATTGTTACAAAGTACAAAAATACTATTAAAAAATGGCGGACTTAATGCTAAGAGCATTTTGCAGTTTGCAGTTTCATATTATTATTTTTTGATTTCTTTTGTTTGGTTTTTTTGGCGTTTGTTTCTTATTGCATCCATGAATTTGGTTCGTAGATGAAGTATTCTTGAGTCTTACCGATTGCCATTAGCCATTTTAGAATATGTTTGTATTTGCTTGTTGCATGCTGAGTTTAGTTTGTAATCACGGTAATTTGAATACGGTTTAAATCACGCAATGTAGTTAGAAACGCCGACTAGGTTTAGTTGATTTAGACGACCTACGTCAGAACGAGACGACTCTTTAGCTTCTCAGGGTATTGAGGATTGCTTCATTCAAACTGTGTTTATAGCGGAGTTTAGCGACTCGCGGAGATTTTAAACATTGTCACAATCACTATGCCCAAAATCTCCGCTCTGCCTCTGTGATTGGTCAAGCTGCGATCTCCGCTCGCCGTTTGTGATTGTTCAATCTGCGATCTTCGCTCACCGTTTGTGATTGGTCAATCTGTCTGCATTCTCCGAATCTTCACGTGGATGTCGAAGAACAATTTAGGAAATACAAGCTATAACAAGCTTATAAACAACGAAGAGACCTTTCCAACCGGTCTGGCCAGCGTGGAGGGCGTAGGCCAAATCCTCTGGCTACTCTGGCAGCTCTGGTAGTACAGAGAGGGTCGTACTCCTGCATTGGAGACTAAAAAAGACTTGATTTAGATGATGATGATACCTGACTGCGGCTGAACGAAAGTTATGTTTTTCGATGTGTGTATGAAGGTATGTATGTATACTATGTATGTGTATATTGCTGTGAGACTTTATTGGGAATAAGCTTGAGAGGTGCCGTTAGATTCGTCTTTATTCTGAGAGTGACACTGGGTACATGAAAAGGCAGTCGAGTATTTTTTTAAAATAATTACTGGTTAATAATTATGATTGTTTGTACCGCAGGCGCCGACCCCCCCGCCGCGGCCGCCGCTGACGACGTCGGACGTTCACGCTGCGCACGCGCACAGCACGCAGAGCGAGATACCGGTGGCGTACAACGATAAGGTTGGTGCTTTGTGCTTGCTGTCTTATACTGACTCTAATGTCATTGTAACAGATAACATAAGGTTTCCCTGTGGTAGTAAATGTTTTTATGAAATACAATGTGGCAGAGACATACCCGTAATAATCCAACCACGGGCTATATATACTAGATCACTTCCGTGTAGTTTTCGACAGAGTAGAATAGGGCCACTCCAAGTCTTCGTGGATGTCGTAGAAGGCGACTTAGGAAATACAAGCTAAACAAAGATTATAAACATCAATTAGACCACTCCAAACGCTCTGACCAGCGTGCAGAGTGTAAGCCAAATCCTCTGGCTGCTCTGGCCAAGTATGGCTTTGTTAATATAGAGAGGGTCGTGCTCCTGCAATGGAGACAAAAAGATGATGATATCCCTTCCACGTTGTATAACATTTATCGAAAAATTTATTTAAAAGAACTATTTTTTTTACTGCTGAATAAAATTATTTTCTTAATTGGTCAGAAGTTGGCAGAAAAAGGCTGACTTAATGATTATGACGTCGAGATCCTTACGTAACTAAACTTTCAACAGGTGGTAGCATTCCTCCGGCAGCCGAACATAATGTCAATTCTGCGCGAACGCTGCGGCGGATGTGGAGGCGCTCTACGCGACAAGGTGAACGCGGTGCGCGTGGAGGGTGCACCCGCGCTGGCCAGATACCAGAACGATGTGCAGCTTACCTGTATGCTAAGGTATGTAACCTTAGCCTAACCTTTATGTTAAATACCTAGTTTTGCAGGAATACCCGGCCGGCCTTAAGACCTACCTTAGAATAAATAAATATATACGGACAAAACACACAAATTAAGCTAGCCCCAACGTAAGTTCGAGAGTTGTATTATGGGATACTAACTCAACGATACATCATACATCAACATACATCCAAGACCGACGTCAAAGTAAAAAAGATCATTTTCCATCTTGATCTGACCGAGGATCGAAGTCGGGACCTACTATGTGAGTGACAGCGTGGCATGATGACCGATGAGCCTCATAGGTCGACATGTAAGGACCTACTTCTGTTATCGCGGTTCATATTTTATAGTCTGATTTTTTATTCCGTACAATTCTGACAGCTGTCATTTTTTGACATGTCAGAGATTATAAACCTTTTTGACTGGGCACATTTTTTATTATATTCCAGATTTCAATAAGAGTGTGGAAATCTGTGTCTACACATTTTATTTGTTAGTGAATGTAACCATTGTATTAAGTGCGGTGCTCCAAATTAAAAGGGGACGTATTTTTCTTCTTGATGAATTACGAAGTAATAAGATTTTGACTAAAAAGGTTGATGATACATAAATTAGTAGGGACTGATGCCAGGGAAAGAAAAATAACCTGCTGACTTAAAATTACTTAAAAATATAACTTTAATAATTCGGAATTAAAAAATGTTATAACATTTCAAATATACCAGAAAGATTAAACTTTATCATTATCTTGGTAAAATATAACTATTAATCAAGAATGTAATTTTTTATCGCACTTATAAGGGTTCCCTTTTTAGTAGCAACACTTATGAAATGTCAGAATTCTACGGAATAAAAAATTTGACTTTAGCACCGCCATCTCTGTTTTGTCGTTGAACGTAAACGTTTATATTACGCAAACGCTACGGTGGATGAGAAGGCGCTCTACGCGACAACGTGAATGCGGTGCGCGTGGAAGACGCACACGCGTTCTCTCAGTGCCAGAACGACGTGCACTTCACTTGTATGTGTGCTAATTTGTGTCTTATTTTTAACCCTTTCACCGCGAGCGTCGCATATATGCGACAAACATTGTCGGGCCCATTCCGCGAAGGTCGAATATTTGCGACAAAAAAATGCTCTTATGGGCCATAAGAGCATTTTTTTGTCGTAAGTTATGTGCCATAAGTTATGGCACATAACTTACGTATCCATATCCGTTTTTGGTTGTAGATAGGTATGTTAGATTTACCATGTCTCGCGCTGGGGGCACGACAATTGATATAAAGTCTCGCGGTGAAAGGGTTAAGTCCTAGCGCCATCTTTGTTTTCGCGAAAGCGCTCTAGTCTACGTGACAGGTTAAGGCCCAACGCAGACGACAGACTATCCGTGACGCATTTTTCTGTGAAAATAGAATCCATGCAATCATATGCAGTATCGTAAACGACGCGCGCCGGATTTTTTGCGCGTAGCGCGTGTAGTATGCATCCTGAGGTGTGCATGTGTGAATGCTATCCTGTTTTGACATTGGAAATATTTTGTCTCTGTAGGAGCACTATGCAACACGCAGTGGCGTAGCGTGGGTGGGGCGAAGGGGGCGGCCCGCCCCGGGCGGCAGCCTGCGGGGGCGGGTCGCCGGTGATTTTCCTTGACACTGTGACGCGACTACGCAGTGACGTCAGTCATGCGTTCCGCTTTTAGAGTTACCCCCCTGTAAAGCTACGTGCATGCAGCAGCACAAAATTCTGTACTCTTATCGTATATTTTCTTGTATTGACTAAACGCCTTAAAATCAGTGAAAATTTCTTGCAAGCGTGTAATTCAATTAAGAAATAAGTTATTTCTACATTTTACGTTTTGTTTAAACATGGTTTAGACCATGCAATGCAATTCATATTTTGCTCCAATTCTATAGTAGGTCTGGCCTCTTTAAATTCACAGGTACATAAATACAAGCACCTCTTATATAAATTTATGAATAGGTAATATATAATTCATAATAATAACTTTGTTCATCAATTGATTTACGAACGCATTCGCGACATATATTTGATTTCTATATTGAATTCTGGTCGCTCTGCAGCCATTGGCCGGTAGTCGGATCTGTTGTCGGATAATTGATTGAGCCACTCAAATATCAAAAATAGTAAATAAATATATTTATGCTTTTTATCTACTTATTAAATTTCATTGATATTTAGATCCGTTTCTAAGAAAGCGTAAATAAAGTATGTTTGTAAGATAGGAAACATAGAATAGAGGCTTAACTATCACTTACTGTTTTAGGGCCTTCATTACGCGGGCGGACGCAACGGGTTCGGTCTGTCTCTGTCACAAACTCTAAATGCGAAAGAGACAGCAGAATCTGTCGCGGGTCACCTGTCTCTGTCGCACGTAGCGATTGTGACAGAGATAGACTGAACCCGCCGCGTGCGCCCGCGTAACGTAAGTTTAATAGATACTTACTTATGAAGTGGATATTTTAGTGCATATACGTAATTTAATTTTAATTAAGCACCTATAGAATGGGGGCGGCAAAATGGGTCTCCCGCCCCAGGCGCCGAGATGGCACGCTACGCCACTGGCAACACGTTAAGTTATAATAAATAATATTGCGCGTAGAGATGATGTAAAACAACTTTATTGCACACAAACGGCATTCTTGATACTAGCGCCATCTATGTTTCGTCGTTGTAAATAAGTTTTATAAAATATTTACAGATGGCGCTACTATACGACTTTTAAAAGGATCCGATAACTTTTTCTGATGCTAAAAAACATGTCAATTCATTTGTAGAAAACCGTCTTCCTCTGTCCCTAGAAGAACTTTAGTTCCGTACCCCATAATGCAATACCAACACGAGGTAAATGTGCCAGAATCAAATAGTACAAAATCAACGACATCACTACTATACCATAGCAGATATCTATAATCAGCGCACAATTGGTTACTTTTCTGGGTCAAAAATAAATTATTTAGTACTGTTAAAAATGTCACAAACGAATGTCACTTGTCATGATCATATTCATTTTCAATTTCAATGTGATTTTAGGTTTGTTATTGCAGAAAAACTGATATTCAGAGCGCTATTGAACTATAAGAAACAATGATGTCATTAGTCTATATTTCATACAAATCCCATAGAAAATGCTTGTTTTGTCGTTTAGAAAAAAGTATCAAAATTGTTGTAAAGTAGCGAATTCACGATTCTATGACTTATGTGTATCTTTTATTACTTTGATTACAGTCTTGAGCACTTGCCCTAGAATTATATCATTTCACATAAAATTATGTCTATCTAGGACACCATCGGTAATGGGAAAATAAGTAGTAGGCTCTACGCCACCTAAAACCATCGTTCCACTTAAACCTTACAATCAGATAAAACTAGCAATTTTATTTGCAAACTACTCATTTGGATGCGTGCAGTTCAAATAGGTAGTAAAAAAAAATCTAGGTCTGTGGTTCAAACAGTTATTGTATGAACTGATTCGTTGCTTGATGACTGGTCGTATTGTGTCTTCTGTTTTGGAGTAATTAGGGTCGCAAGTCAGGGTCTGAATACCTACAGGTATTGGAGTAGCGAGCAAAGTTCTCACAGTATATTTGGACAGACTGCCTTTTTAAAAATTAAGTATATGTAGGTATATTAATATAAATGGCGCAGACAAAGGGAGGCTTATGCCCAGCAGTGGGTTTTTGAAAGCTGATGATGATGATGAGGTATATTAACATAGTAAAAAGTAAACAAACGTTACAATAACATTACGCACGCACCCAAGTGACATAAGTCCTTACCTCACCGCACCTGTGCCTAATTACCCACCATTACTGAATGACATAGACAGACAGACAATAAATACTTTTCAAGTGGCCAGTTAATATATGAGTTATTATCAGTTTGAACGTAACTACACGTAAGTACGCGTTTGTTTGTCTGGCATGCGAGACGGACTTGATGTGATGGGTTTTTGTGCATTAGTCACTTGATTTTTTAGCTCTTGACGCAATGAGTTTGACTTGTCTGTGTCGGTCTGTGCATCGTAGCTCCTAAACAAATGGACCACATTATTGTGGTTTTATATCGAAAGGTCGTTTGTCGAGATAGTTTTTATCTTGATATTTGATGGAAATCGGTTCAGCCGTTCAAAAGTTATTAGGATTGAACTCTTGAAATTTATGGGAGTTTTATTAATTTGTTTGGCAAATAAATTTGCCGACTGGTGTATATTGCCGAGAACGTTGGAGCTGTGGTCGCTAAATTGCTCTATGGTCGTGACGTCAGATATGTATGTAAACAAATGTGCCAATGTATGCATTTGACAGTTGACACAGGCGTATGCCATAATGACATGGCTACTATTTTGTGTTTAAAAACAGATTATAAAGGATAAAAAGTTAAAATTGATTTTTTTTTCGTTATTCTTTGAACTAAAACTAATATTTTCAGACTGTTTTTAGCCTAAGCTATCCTTAAAATATATTTTTGAGATTTTTTCTCATATGGACCAAAATACCTTGTTATATTTACCAAACCAAAAAATATGTATGTAATTACTAAACCATACCTTATACACTTTTCGTGTCGAAAGCTCAAATTAAAAATAGTTTAATTAACCCCCTCCAAAAGGTTGACCCTTTTACAGCACCGTCCAGTTCATAAAACACCTAAATAAGTAAGTATATGTTTCGTATAATAATCTTAATAATACTCGTAAACTGCCGACTTAAAGTTGCGTGTTACTCGTGTAATATATACTTAGTTTTATGATGTTATAAATAAATAAATATATATAGGGACAAATAACACTGATTGAGCTAGCCCCAAAGTAAGTTCGAGACTTGTGTTATGGTATACTAACTCAACGATACTATATTTTATAACAAATACATATATAGATAAACATCCAAGACCCAGGACAATTTGAAAAAGGCCATTTTCCGACTTGCCCTGACCGGGAATCGAACCCGGGACCTCTGGGTGGCGGACTAGCATGGTAACCACTACGCCACTTGTAAACTACCACTGATTGTTTGTTACTGCTTATGTAATATAATAATATCGTTATGTACATTTTATAACTATCCACAATGCATTACATAAAGTTGCGTGTTACTCGTGAAGATATACTTAGTTTTATGATGTTATTATTGTAGTCATCCATTAGAGGAACATCGCCTAATTCAGTGGATCGTCTAAATTCTATATTCATGCCTTGGCCTAGTTTCGTTGCATGGATTAATTTAAAAGCGATTTGGGTCATAACTAAACTAAACTAAATTTAAAACATACGAATGGCTTTTGTTTTTTTTTTTTTTTGTAATAGTTTAGGATGTTTAAATGTGTAAGGCGGGACATGGAGTAAAGTAGTACAAATATGGTAAATTATAGAAATCTATGAAGGGAGTTGACATACAGAGCCGACCCCAAATAGGGATAAAGCGAGGAAGATGATGTTGGCTGTTTAAAACGAAGAGTTACCGTTTTTTTTGTGAAATTACAATACAAACTGCAATTGTAAACAAGCGCGTGCCGCATGATGAAGTGTTTGTCTGTTCGTTGTAAATGCACTTATTGGTCGAAATGTATGTAGCCCGGTAGTGAAGATCTACAGTTTCCTTTATCGAAGGACAATAGTCTAACCCAACGTATCAAATATTCGCCAAACTTGATTTGTCTCGTTCTAACCATGCTAAATATAGAAAAGGACCAAATACATTGTAACTAAAATGGGTTTAACAATAGTTTCATATTTTTTAAATATAATGAAATACAAAATTAATTAAAAATGATACAAAACATAACCGATGATGTCTTGTATTTAAAGTGCGCAAGCGCATAAAAAAGCCCACTTGGCGCCTTCTCCCTAACTGCGTTACTGCGTGCAAATGCATTGTTGCGCCAATCTCGCTGCAGATCTACAGGTCACCAACACTCGACGAGATGCAATCAGAATCAGACCATGGGGAGATTGCAGCGCGCTCTGAATTCTATCAGAAGTACCGTCAGCTCAAAAATTCGTCACACTTGTGCTAATTATGTTTGTAGAATCTTATACCTTTAAACGAGCAATTTTTGTATATTTATTTATTTATAAATTTCTGTGATCTCGAAAACGGCTCTAACGATTTCGCTGAAAATTAGTATATGGGGGTTTTTAGGGGTAAATAATCGATCTAGATTAGTCTTATGTTTGGGAAAACGCGTGTTTTTGAGTTTTCATTCGTTTTTCTTTTCACGCAGAATATGGTCGCTAATTTCGTCGCGCCGGCCGCCATCCGCTTAGCTCAGCGGTTAAGGATGCTGACCGCTAGAAAGAGTGTTACGGGTTCGAATCTCACTCGGTGACTTACTTTTGTTTTTTTTAATGTTCGAGTTTATATATAATTTTTTATTTTGTACTGTTTTTAGACAAGTTTAAAAAAATGTAGTTAATTTTTGAGATGTAGCCGTAGTAACCAGTAGTCACCCAGGTACTTATTATATACAACGTGCAAGGGACATACTCGTACTAAATCGAACCAAGGGCTATACTAGAACACAATAGTATAATAAAATTAAAATAACAGTCAAAAACTTATATTTTTCAGATATTCTTTATTTAACAATAGTCTGTCATCAATAAGCTTACGAAATCTCACAAGACCTACCTTTCTTATTGAACTGAAAAAAAACATCCAGTAAATGAACAGCATCATTGTTAAACTAAAATTATTATTTCAAAGTCTCATCTGTGCTTTGAGCTTTCTTTTTTGATTGAAAGATTTTTTTTAGTTTTCATTTTCTCACTGGTCGTTTTATAGAACTATTTCCTATTAAATACTTTCTATCGCTCACTTTAGTGCTCTGCGGCTCGAACTAGTTGCAAAAGAAAGAAAAAAATGCCTTTTAGTTTTTTGTGCTAACCGTACATGACGAACCTACTAGTTTAGTCATTCAGTCAGTGGTTCTCAACTAGAACCGTTATTGTTGTTTTATTGAAGGTCGTGGTACGCAACCCTAATAAGTAAAAACCAGCTCAGCGCTATTCTTAATCCGTTTCTAATTATAGAAATTAATTAATCCTCTAGAAGGTACTATCAGACATAAGTTTAGTACAATTTTTTTCCGTAAGGAGCAAAAAAATTCTGCTGTACGAAGCTAACTTTTTTTCTAGTGGAATCATCAAATTTTCGATTAAACCATAAAATTGAGTACACATTCAAATTCAATAGCCATAGAACCCTTCTTAAGAGTTGGTTAGTTAGTTGATATTTTTAACCCCGGAGAAAAAAGAGGGGTGTTATAAGTTTGACGCCAATGTCTGTCTGTCTGTGTCATCGTAGCTCACGAACGGACGGACCGATTTCGATGCAGTATTTTTTACGTGAAAGCAAGTTACCTTGTGGTTCTTCGCTACGCTTAAAAGTCGGGGGTTTTAATTTGCCTGGCAAATAAACTTATCGATGTCAATACATTTAACTGTTTATTTGAATAACAAAGCGAGCAGACAGCGCCAAGAGCCAAAGGTCGATCTTATTTATATTTTCGAAGTATTTCGGGGAAGTCAGTTATTGTTACCGTATGTTGAACTCGACTGAAGAATATAGATACGTATCTTTAGCGATGAATCATGGCACTCCAGTAACCTGGCAGTAACGCGCATGTAAGTAAGTACCTACTTACACTAAAACTTTTAGAAACAAAGTAGTGAGAGTTACATCTAATAATCTAAACTTTTGGAAACATAGTCGTGGACGTACGGTAATTTCTAATGAATTTTTAATAAAAAAAAGTATTTTTTCCGTTTTCTATCTCATTAATCTTATCATTCTAAAAGGCGCATTTCACAGATATAGAGTTTTTTTTTTTGTAAATTTTAACCTGTAATATTCCTGTAACTCCACAGAAATTAGATTGTATGTTCTAAAAGCCATTTAACATATTAGTTTAGTTGATGTATCAGACACTGTTAAATTGGATATGCAAACATTACTATAATTGAATCGGCAACAACAACAAAGTGGCCACTGTTCAATATGCCACTGTTTGTTATCCTTGCTCAATTTGTACAGCTTGTGGTAAAGCAGCCAAGGCCTATGGTAAACAATATTAAATGTGTTATTGCCTACTAATAATACTTTTGTGACAATAATTGGCTGCGGTTTGTTGTATTGTTCTGTTTGTATGTAGTGTAGATATTTTTAAATGGCAAAATATTTAAAATGTAACACGTGAACATGTGTATTTTTGGTTCAATAAGAAAGAAGGATAAATTATTTGTTTAAAAAATGTTATAACAATAGTCATAATGTGACCAATATTTTTATTTTGCGTCATGTAGTTTAAGCTTTGAATGTATGCTATATTAAAATCGTCTTAGTTTAATTATTATTAAACAAGCGCAGCCGATACACCAAATTGTGTCCGAAAAAAATAATTCCTACTACGAGTATACTCGTAGTAGGAATTATTTTTTTCGGACTCGTAGTAGCTATTATCCTTAGGAATTATCTTTTCATTTACTATAACACGGAGAACAGTTTCTTATAATTATCCTCTAAACAATAAAGGAAGAGAATTTTGTGTAATGAACAAAATAATACATAACATTATTTGTAGTCAAAATCATATTATGAAGCCCAAACGGCCATTCCTGCATTTGATAACCCTATATGAACCTATGTTACTCGTATGTAATACGTCCACGGCGCGGGCTTCGCGTTATCAATTCTACTGTGTCCTCACTGGCCCTACATAATTATGCACCAGTGTTGAATGGCATTCATCTTTACTGCCCATGTGCATCCGGTGCATGTACCCACTTCGTAAAACCGACTCATACTTCCCAGGACAGTACCCACTTAGTTATAAATCCCTCGCACAATATCAGTTAAGCAGATGTTAATTAGAAATATTTCTAGGAATCTCTCATGGCATCCGTCTGGATTCTACGGATTCCGAATGCCAGTTACCGAGACGAGTGACATCATACAGACAGACATAATAACCAGCGTTTGGTGCTCCTTTATTTTTGTTTTGCTCGGTTAATTTGAAAATCTATTGTTAGACCGAAAATTGAATGATCGAATGATATAATTAACCTTTGCAAATAATTGGCATTTTGAGTTTTGATTGTAAGTTCTTTATAGAATATCGCACCGTGCTAATTGATATTGTTATTTATTACTGCAATTACAGTCTGTATCTTAATTTTCGTAACAATTTATGCCAGTCTAAAACAGAACTCTTTGTAATTATTAACTGATGAATTTGCTTCCCGAAACATTAAAAAGGCAAGATATATAGTTATGATGTCTGAAATGACTTGTGAATTATGCTATAATGTTGTTGGATTTATTATATTTTTCCAACTTAAATGTCAAAGAGATAAAGTAATAATAAATGTAGTATTAAATATTAAAATTTAAATTACTTAAGTTACTTATTTTTTTTACAGTTTATTTTATTTTAGCCGTTTACACATTAAACAAATAAAACAACAACAGTTAATTTAATTACTGTTATAATTTAAAAAATATATTTTTGTAAAGTCTCAAAAACTCGCAACCTCTAAGTGTTGATGAAACTTATAATTAATACTAATTAAAATTCATAACTTTTGGTTTCTATTTCATGACCTGTTCCTAAAGTATAATGTGCTCCTCATGTTCACTCGGCGATGTCCAACGTTTCTTAATTAACCAGTGAAATCTCACTTTTCACCGAAAGTGGCCTTCAATTCAATTTACATTTCATCAGTGCACTACATAATGGCTCTGTGGTTTTGCTAATTCGCTTGTAAACTTTTCGGTATGCTTTTCAAGGTTAACGTAAGATGCTCCGGTAGGTCTATTTACCTTCTTTTTAGGGTTCCGTACCTAAAAGATTTCAGTGTCTGTCCGTCCGTCTGTCCGTCTGACCGTTTGTATGTCTGTCCGTCCGTCCGGCCGTCTGTCAGTCTGTCTGTTACCAGGCAGGCAGTATCTCTTTTATATTAATTTATATTTTATATTATATATATATATATATATATATATATATATATATATATATAATATAAAATATAAATTTTTATTATAAGAAGTTTTCACAATTGAAATTTTCACAAAAATATGTATTTCTGTTGCCGCTGTGACAACAAATACTAAAAACAACATTAAATAAATATTTAAGGGGGGCTTCCATACAACAAACGCAATTTTTTATAGATATACACACTTGGCCGGTTATCTATTTAATTTCATTATACTATAGTGATCTAGTGTAGCCCGTGGTTTAATTTATTACGGGAATGTCTTTTCCACTAGTTTCCACGTTGTTGGATATCCAACATGGATAAGTTGGATGGATGGTATAGTAATCATATATTTATTCACCCTTGCATAAATAAATATCTGTTGCAAAAGATATATTTATATTCCGTTAAATAGGCGTGGACATTTATTTATCCCGTCGTACATACGTAATTTGCATGGCTCATTACCCCCATATACAGATACCAAGTTTCCTATCTAGGATCTGCCTGTGCAATTTTCAATTGCACTGTGACTCATGGCGTTTGTCACCTAGTTAATTATTCTGCTTCGTCTAATTGAAAAGATTTACAGTGGTCGTGTTGCGTAGGCGAGTTAAGAGGGAAGTATAGCACGTCCACACAGCCGTCCGGTCCGTCCGCTTCGTCAATAAAACAGATGAAGAAAACGTTTTTCCACTGCTAAAAGTTATTTGATCTTAAGGATTTTTCATATGTTGTTCACGCAAAAAAAAAACTAGAATCATATAAAAATAAAAGATCGCGATGATTTGATAACCTCCTCTATTTTGGATGTTGGTTAAAAAGTTTTCTCTTTTGTAAGGACGAGTGCGCGCTATACTAAATGATTTGAAACTTAAATTGACAAATAATATGTATCTTCATCATTTAAATAACATGAAGTTTTTATTTTATACTGTTAGCAGGATGATTTACGAGTATCACAACAATGTTTTTGTATTTCTTTTCCAATCGTTGATTTGTCATAATTATTCGAGGATCATTGCAATCATGACCTCAGTATCTGAGCTTTTTAGCTGATGCGTTACATACACAGACCTAATATTTCTGTGGCTACATACGAATACGAGTATTATAGAGCACGGCAACATATTTCTTAGCTTAATTAACATTTATTATTATTTAATAGTAACGATACGGCATGCTATTATGAATATTTCATTGTGTTGATATAAAACAAGCCCTTTACGACAGAATAAGCATAAGTGCTCACTTACGTACTTACATTACTTGTAGTTTGCTAGTTTTATGTTATCTAAACTCGTCCATACAACTCGGACATTCTGAACTATTCTAATTGTACCTTATAAGGACGGATATCCTCAATGTAAAGCTCTGGGGAAACCTATTACCTTATTCTATAAAATAAGTAAATCATCCAATAAGCTACTTTGTTCTCAGTGACAAAGGGTCGATTTTAATACAGCATTCATCACGTTCGCAAATTTTCCATCATTCGGATGCAATAACTCTAACATGTAATCATTGATACAAATAACATGGTACCTATAAAAAATGTTTGCAATTATGTTCTTACGTGCGTTGACTTTGAATCATTTTGTAATATTTGTTCCCGGGATTTGATCTGAGGCATTATGACGTTTGAAAGGAAACTTAGAAATGACGTTTTATATTCATCCAATGAATCAGGATCATAAGTCTTGACGTAGAAGGCGACTTGGCTAAACAAAGCTTATAAACATCAATGCGACCTATTCATCTCGTCTGACCAGCGTGGTCAATGTAGGCCAAATCCTCTGGCTGCTCTGGCCAAGTATGGCTCTGGTAGTATAGACGGTCGTGCTCCTGCAGTAAAGACGATAAAGCCCTGATTATGATTAATCAGGATGACTTATGGTAACTATCATAATAAAAATACTTAAATTGAATGATACGGACTCAAAGATATTCATAGAGACATGATTGGAAATTGATAAATGTATCCGATTCCTATTTAAAAGAATAACATGTAAGCAACAAAGACTCTTAAAAAATTAAAAGTGAATACTTATAGAGTTATATTCAGATACGTAAATAAGTGTACCGCCTGCCTTATTTGAAGAGTATTTTTTGTTTATTGCCTTAGTTTTTATCTAAAGTATTTTGAACCTAAAGATAATTTAGCAATCCGATGGTCTGTAATCAGACTGTGGCGTGAATCCTGAAAGTCATGATTAAACTAATAAAGCATTCAGATAGAATTGGATTTCCATCTGTAATTAAATGCGTAATTAACAGATGTTTACTCGATTTAGCCGGAAATCGGCGTGACGGAAAATGGAAAATTTATACGTATTGTTGAAGAAATCCTTTAAAAGGCTCGGACGTAGGTTTTATTCAATAAAATTGGGTAGAGGGTTGCAACTTAGAACCTACTCAAGTTCTTTAGGCCAAATATAACAAGAACAAAGTAGGTTTATCTTCTTTTTATTTATCAAATTCATAGCTGTACAAAGATAATATTGACAATTGCAAAACCAAGATCCTTTAGATCTGGTTCATGAGAGATCGATTCAGAAAATAATCGTCTAACAGTTTTCCGATTCCTGTGAAAACTTTGACTGTCCTAATATTTAAGTCCTTAAATTTCAAATAACATAATAAACGTTTGCTTCTCTCACGAAATAAACGTAGCGTCTATTATTTAATCCATTTTATTACCTATTAAATTAAAATAAATCTAACAAGACAATAATCCGCCCAATCATATTTCCCACGGAATACGTAATCCGGCTGGAAAAAGCTACTATAATAAGGTAATAAGTAAGTAGGTCGGGCCTACTTGTTCGGTAATTACGTGTGCACCATTATCCCAAAACGTCGTGGGTGTGGGTGGTGTACCGGTGTGGGAAGAACTATAACTTTTTCAACTTTTCTCCAGCTCAAAAATAGTAAATGTACACATATGCTGTTTGACTGACAACTTGGCGCTGAGTATACCTACCTACATTCAAAGTGAATTATACGAGAACTTATCAAAAGAAAGAGAGTCATGGAAAATACGCGAAAAGGGGAAAAAAAAGGTAGCATAAATAATATAAACTTTTGATAAAACTCTACAACTATTTAACACTGAAAAGAACGTACCTCATCGCAATTAATTTAATATACTAGTGCCTGCTCCCTGGTTCGTCCGTCTCAATAAAAAGTTTTAGTGAAAACCAGATTAAAGAATCATAATGATGCCAAGGATGATCAGAAATTAGTCCAACTATAAAATAGGAAAAGATCCAAGATCGCTCCAAATAAGTAAATTGTAGCGATATACAAAATTTGAAAATAATTAAAAATGAATTCGATATTTTGCCGCAAATTCTCTAATTCTTGATTTAAGCAAAAACCGTAGTTTTTAACCCCCGACTAAAAAGATGTTATTAGGGGTGCTATAAATTCGACGCCAATGTTTCCTTGCGGTTCAGTGGTTCAACAGTTAAATAGGGTTAACGCTTAAATGTTTAATTTGTCTGGCAAATAAACGTGTCACTCCACCGACTTTTCAGGCAACCTACGCGAAGACCTTTTGTGGTATCCATACACAGACGAAAATAGATTGTTCCGCCAACGCAGTGAACTTACGGAGCGTTTAATTTAAGTGAAATTGCTTACTGATGTGGCTTTAAATGAATGTCCTTCATTACACTTTGAACTCATTGGCTTTGGTTCATCTTTATTTGTCTGTTTGTTTATTACAATGATCCGCAGATCTTTCTGGAAGTTAATATTTATTTACTTAGTGTCTTTTATAAATGCCACGGTTATAATTGTACAGTACCTGGGCGACCGAGCTTTGCTCGGTTACATCTCAAACAATAACTCCATTTTTTTAAACTTGTCTAAAATACAAAATAAAATAAAAATATAAATTTGAGCATAGAAAAACAAAAGTAAGTCACCGAGTGGGATTCGAACCCGTAACTCTTTCTGGCGGTCCGCGTCATAAACTGCTGAGCTAAAATGGATGGCGGCCGGCACGACGAAATTAGCGATCATATTCTGCGTGGAAAGAAAAACGCATGAAACCTCGAAAACACGCGTTTTCCCAAACATAAGACTAATCTAGATCGATTGTTTACCCCCGAAAACCCTCATATACCAATTTTCAGTGAAATCGTTAGAGCAGTTTTCGAGATCACAGAAATTTATAAACATATAAATAAATATACAAGAATTGCTCGTTTAAAGGTATAAGATTTATACATACAGTAGCATGTTAAATTTGCACCCCATCTACCATCCTTTCTGCTACGTCCCAAAGGTGAACTGGTAGACAATGCTTAGCATTAAGTTGTACCTCTTGTACTTATAATCTAAAGTTTTTAATTGCTATAAAGTAAAGCTGTAAAGTAATAAATAAAAAAATAAGCAAAACCTCTTCTAAAATAAAACAACTCGTATTGTTAAGTATTCCTAGCTTAGCTAAATCTTGCAAAAAATACTTTGTTTTCTGTGTAAGGATTTTTTTTCATTATGGTACTTGAGACTCCTCTATCGCTAGGGTTCGAAATTAATTTCTCTCTAATTCTTTTGCTGTCACAGGCGCTCACAGCCGTTCGTTTTTGGAATGCCCTGCCCGATAACATTTTGAGAGCACAAATAAGGGATCACTTCAAGATGCTTGTAAAGTGCAATAAATTAGCTTACATGTCGCATAATCGCATTGGACGAATTTAGTGGTACTTACATCAATTTATTCTGTTGAGTGACAAAGTGATACTTGTATTGTATATCTTATTCTTTACGATACCACTTATTCCTAAAACCCATTACCATTAGGTTCACCATCTTGCTAAGCATGACCTTTTGATTTTCGAGTAATAGTGTACAAACTCCAGTGTTGCCATATATACGGATTTGTCCGTATTTTGGAACGAACTTATTTTAAAAGTCCAAGAAGGATGAATCATGATATACGTCAGGCTCGGATCTAGGAATAAATTAAAGTTTCGGTTAAACGTCATCTGGGAAACATAATTCCATAAATAGTGATTCTTAATGGCGTACGGAACCTTCAAACCCCACTCCCCCTCGTCGCTCATTAATCTCATTATAGTCATTATAGTTTTATTTTATACGGAATTTTAACTATAAGAGTCCTACATAGTCCTACGGACTTTGAAATGAATATACATATATCATGCCTCCTCCATATGACAACACTGACAAACTCCTTCACGCTCCATGAGAATGCAACCGATTAGATATACGTTCAATATCCCAGCTGTGTTATTATCACCTCCTGACCACTTCATCGTAAGGATATTAAGAGACCCCGTCGCGCGGCCCTATCTGCGCCTCCATCATTTGCATACAATCGCCTCCGCGGCGACTCTAGCGCCGGTTAACCCACTTCCAGTGGCCATTTGATTGACTGATTGTGAACCTTCGGCATTGTTCTGGCTGACAATACAATTTGTTTAGGATTCAATGACAATTAATGTTGTTTATAATGTTATTAGAAGTTTGGTGAAGGGCGAGCCTCAACCATAAGGTGGTTGCGAAAGACCATGCAGAAGATGTCATACCACGACCGTACTTTTGTGGATTCGTTTTTGTTTTTGCTCTACATTTGCATGATGGAGTGTTTTTTTTACTGCTTAGCTAACAAACATGATAGTAGCTATATTACCTAAAGTGTTACCAATATTTTCTTTCCGGGTCAGTTTTTCACTTCTATGTATCAACATAGAAGTAATTAACACCATTGTCATTTTTGTTAGTGCCTGCTTGAATGTCCTCCCAAGTGCTAAAGAAGTCATTGATAAAAACAATTATCTAGAAAGAAGTACAAATTAAAAAAAAAGTAAGTATCGTACTTATTACTTTCTGTTCTTTTTGAGAATATGAGTAAAGATTCTAAAGAAATGTTTCTTTTTAGAGCAGAATCTCTTTATACACTCCAGTATGTCAAACGCACGTGCATAATGCAGACATCCTGTTGACTGTCACCAGAATAGACTGTGTGATCGTGTCCTGTTTTATATTCGTCCAAACGATGTTGGTGGACATTTCACAGTGCCACGAGCTACACCCTAAAGTTATTTAGCCCCAGTTTGACGTACGATTAGTACCACCTGTTTTAAAGGGCTGTCGAAGGGTAGGATTTGTAACACGCGGCAAAGACGATTAGAATATCCTGTCAGGAGAACAAGGGCCTGATTTCATCTATTTTTTTAATTCTACTATGAAATCAAGTCCGTGCTCTCCTGAAAGGATTTTCTAATCAACTTAAAAAAAATTGTTTAAGTATATTATTATATAAAGTATACTTAATAAATATTCTATGAATAACTTTAATTAGTTACATTATATTTTCTCATACATTTTATTTTGTAATCCAAGCACACTCTTTTTCACAAGCTTTTATTTAGTTTTACCTGTCCCGTTGTTGGTCGGTCTGTCTGTATACCCGTCGGTATGCATACGTATATCGAGTGAAAATGCAAAATTATGATGACATGAAGCTGATTTGATGATGGAGCCGGAAGGTGGCAATAGGAACTCTGTATTGAAAAGACGCGACCCCATCGAGTTTAGGCTCGTTTAATTCTTCTTGAGGAGCAATTTAGATAAAAGTTTGTTTTAAAAAAAAAAAACGACTGGTTGCACTCTGGGAGTGCCGGCAGAAGTGAAAACTTGAATATTAACGTTGTGCATTTTTGATATTCTGGAATGGTTAGGGAGGGTAATTTTGCACGAATTGCTTTAATTATCAGTATAAAATATTTCAAATCTTTTCTGAACCACAGTCTGTCACAAATGTCACAAGCATGACCAAATTCATTTTCAACAAAATCATTTTCAAATACACAGCAGTATGGCCACTACACAGACGGTCGAGCCATCAGCTGTCACCATCCATGGATGCGCGTAGCACGCTGTAACATAAACACACACGAACATTCGCGCAAGCGCCCTGCGCCGTTTTACGAATTTTCGATCAGGTCACGTGTCCTGACGCGAGTTTAACATTTTTTACCCATTCCAAAAAAAGTGCACAACGCCGCTAAAGAAGTTTTCACTTCAATTACTTTTTTCTACCTTTTACAAACCCTACCTTAACAACCTTAGGAATTTGTGAGATATATGTGTCAATTCTTATGTTTGTGTCGTAACGTAAAATTGGTTTCTTTTGTGTGGCTAATGATGTTATGCGAAAAAGACGAGAAGTATTTTACGATTTTCAAATACATAATTAAAATTCTCGCTGACATAAATTACCCGAGCGATTTGCAGCCCATTAAAATATCACATAATACCGAGAATCAGTCCTTGGATCTTAGACTACTTAGAATTCATACGAGGTCTTTATTTTTAACAAACTATGTCTGTATTTTTAACATATCTCTTTAACTTATTTTGCTGAGCTTTTTTGACTCTGCTACACATTGTTGCTGTGCTGCATGTGTTATGATCATCAGGTCTTTTTGTCTCCACTGCAGAAGCCCGACCTATACTACCAGAGCCATACTTGGCCAGAGCAGCCAGAGGACTTGGCCTTCACTCTCCTCGCTGACCAGACAGGTTGGAGAGGTCTCATGATGTTTATAAGCTTTGTTTAGCTTGTATTTCCTAACTCGCCTTCTACGACATCCACGGAAAGACTTGGAGTGGCCCTATTCTACTCTGCCGGAAACCACACGGCTTGTGTGATGGGCTTCTTCTTGTTTGACTACTTGTCTTTGTTTTTTGGGCATATCTATAAACTAACAAATAATTTAAGAGATTAAGTTTATCTAAGTAACTTCTACCAGATTTTACTTCTAATCCTTTAAGTAGTATATATGGGTATCTACAATTTGTAGATTGTTTAAAAACTTTCTCGCCTTTTTCGTACAAAGTGTTCTAAATGAGTCTGAGTCTGAGTGCAATTGCAGTGAATTTTTCGGAATCAGATTGTACCTAAAATCAAAGATATATTAATAATGGTGTAGATGACGCGCACACCGCACTCTGAGATATATACAAGTATATTTCTTTTTTCATGGGTTCCGTGTTGAAATCATACTAATTATGATGTCCCAAACTCATGCGCTTTCTCGTCTCAAAGGCTTCTTCAGGTCGTTGAAGCAACATTTCTGAAGTATAAATAATAAATACGTCATTATTATATTTCAACATAACTGCCTGAAAGTCTTTAACTGTCTGCCTGAAAATGAACAAAGCAGCGCCTCGTCGCGTTGGTGTCTATTTTCGCGACACCCCACTCCGACTATTTTCAGACTCCTGCGCACGGCCATACAAAACAAACAAATCCTTTGCATTATTATTTTATACAATTTATACAAACTTGTTTTATTAACCTCCGACAAAAAAGAGGGGTGTTATAAGTTTGACGCTAATGTCTCTGTCTGTCTATGGCATCGTAGCGCTCGAACGGATGGACCAATTTAGATGCGGTTTTTTTACGTAAAAGCAAATTCCCTTGTGGTGTTCTAAGCTGTATTTGATAAAAAACGGTTCGGCTGTTTAAAAGTTATTGGGTTAATGCTTGAAAATAGGGATTTTATAGTTTGTGTATAGCAAATAATAGATGACGCTATAGATATTAGTTCTACTATTTAGTTTCTCTGCGCATAGATGGCGTTTACATATGAAACTATTGAAAGTCGGGGATTTTTAATTTGCCTGGCAAATTGACAGGTATCTTCTTTGAATTGTTTTTGTATATTCTGTGTGTATTGTTTTCACTTGACTACAATTAAGAAAATTTATTCTTGTTACAGGTAAGAATCTCGCAGAATCGATCCGAACTGAAATATTCCAGTTTTTGGTAAGTACTTGCAAAATATAGGTTAAAGTTCACACGTGATCTGAAAGTTCTGTTTTCGTGTACTCGCAAACGTGACTTAAATAAACATACGAGTAGCGCAACCTACACCTAGCAAATTAATGTTTTCAACACTGAAAGCTTCCGTAGCTCGTAGCAGTTTCAAAGGTTTCGGTACCTTGATGCTGGCATCGTAGGGTTGTCATTATTATACTTTATTAATATGTTTATAGATCCGATAAAAGGATCGGACTTCTACTCATGTTATTGGTGTTGCTCGCGCCTAAAGTAGCCTATGTGTTATTCAGGATAGCTTCCTTTTCAAATTTTATAGAAATTCCAGCCGATTGCGCGAGTAGAAGTGACAAACATACTTACACACTCACAAACTTTTCCTTTTATAATATTAGTGGGACTAGACGTTCACACACGACAAAGATAATATTATATTTTGATGTATGCATGCAGGATGCATATGATGTTCAATGATGTAACGAAATTCGCAATTGGCGGCTAGTTTAAAATTGTTAAAAGCTGTATTATAATATAAATACATAGGCATCTTTTTCTATTTCTCTTTCAGTACGTACTATGTAATCTAATAGTATCAACCCTGCCTGGTAGGTTTCTACCGTCACGTTTTACTCACAAACGTGAAATTCTGTAAACGATATTACATAGAGGCTGGGTAGAGGGCCTTTCTTGATGACTTGACGTGAACAGTATTGGAAAATGCTTTCATGCCATCCCTGGCTATTCTCAATTTCTTCTCTGATACACAGTTAAAGGAACTTAGTTTTATAATATCATGTATGTATTTGTCGTAAAGTTTTATTTACTTTAATGTTAGTTTCAAAGGAAAATGTATTGGAATCATTGAGACCAAATGACTGCGATTTTAGCTCATGTCCCATTACTTAAAGATAGACTTGCACTTATTGCATTTCCCGCAGCTCTAAAGCTTTTTATACAGTCCACAAAACATATTTTCAAAAAATGAATGCATTGTCACTGAATTAATATAAATATTACATACAGAATGGAAACTCTTAGGAAACGGGGACGCATATTGCGCGTTGGGAGATTCCGTTCTGTATGTAATACAGATACATTTTCACGTCTATATCCCTGACGGGGTAGACAGAGCCCAAGGCTGTATGTAATACTTATATTAATTCTGTAGTATTGTATTGTAATATTCGAAAAACTTCATAGCGTTTTCCGAACGTCGTCTGAAGTATTAGGTTATGACCTAATACTTTAGACGTTTTTAAGACATTCTTTGTATTTTTTTACCTACTACGGGTTTAAGGGCTTATCAGTTCCGTCATTAGAACAACATCAATGTTATCAGTTTGTTTATGACCACGTCCCTCGTAAACCCTTGATAGACATGTACTGGATTAAATGTTTTGGGGCAAGGTTACAGTGGACGCTAAATAAACGATGTTCTATTGTTTGAGTAATCATGTTGTAAAGATTACCGATTTAGAACTGCAAATATAGATAGCTACATAATACACACTGCCAATCCCTAATCCCTCATGTTATTTCATGAAAATTAACAAGTTTGCTAAACTAATTTAAGTCAAAACATGTTTTGCCCCTTTTCCTCTTTTCAATATTTGACTTTGTATGAACGAGACAAAAAATATTTTAGTAAAACAGGTTTAACAAACGTTTGTAGTTTTTTATAAATAAAGGAATTAGGTTTTGGCTGATTTGAACCTAGCAAAACATAAAGGCCACGCTTAGCAAGATTGCGAGTCTAACGGTGCATCCGGCACACCGATGTTACTCTTTGTGGATCAGCATTTAATTAAGTTATTTTGAAAATTTTGTTTCAAACTGAAATTTTAAACGATATTTCTCAATTTTTATGTTGCTTAATATTGCTGTACAAAGAGTAACACCTGTGTGATAGTACCATAAGATTGAACAAAAATCAGAAATAGTTACAGTCCTACGAAACGAAAACTTCTAAAGACTAACTAACGCTGCACTGAGAAAACTACTACAAAAACTTTTAACAAAATTATATTAACAGGATCACAGATTAGGATATAACTCATATACTTAACAGACAAGTGATCATTTCTGTGAACTCAAAAATGCCTGCAAATGCTTCTATTTCATACCAAAACCGTCTGTCTGTATGTTCGGGAGACGATATTACGTAGAAGCTGGCCTTTCTTGAGATGCCGCAGATGCAACTCGTCGCGAGGAATTACATTTCAGCATATTAATGTTCTGATCTGTATTGTTATTTTTAATAGCTATGAACTTGATGATGTATGTTTATTACTGTGTCTTTTAACCGATGAAGTCAACAAGCGTTTATAGAAGTCATTTTTTACTTCCCTCGAGGACAATTTAAATTAGGCCCACAACTAAGCCCGACTTTACCGGTCCCGTTTTGAGTGAGGGGCTAATGCCGGCCTCAGTTCGAGAACCAGCCCAGCTCCTGCAGGAAGCTTAAAGAAGTTATTTCTTTGTGACTATTACTAATAGAGAGAGTACTTACATACTCATAAACTGCTAAGACTACGAGTATATACACTATTCTTCGAAAATACCTTAAGGCGGTAATTCTTAGATATAGGTGAAATGAAAACTATATTATATAAGATCTAAATATACGGCTATTAATACACCTTCGTGATTTTGTTTGCGTCACGGGTGAAATTGACAAGGTAACATTCAGTTATTCCATCGATGCACTGACGTGTGCCACCAGCTCGCTCGTAATAACATTAATTGCTTTAATACAACTAAACAACTAACTACGTCAAAGGCACTGCCACCATGTATGCACTGCCCTATAACTAGTTTTCTGTAGTAATTACAAGTATAATTACACATTCTACTTGAATTACTTTAATTCGTTTTGGTTTTTTTGAGTATCAACTATCTTTTTTTTCTGTTTCTTAATAATTTGAATCGTTTACTTACCCAGTCCTCAATATTTGCATTGCATCGACGGCAATACAAAATTTGTTGGAGTTTTGACCATGTATAATGATCTAGTAGAAAGTATTAATATACCTACTTATACTCATATTATAAAATTGCGCGATGTCTATCTAACCAAACAGAAATGAATAGACATATGTCTACAGACAAAATAATTTTTTATACTTGTTGCTTTTCCTTACCAACAACTGGACGATGAAGTCGATAGACCCGACAGCATGTTTATAAGTATTTGTAAACTGTAAAAAATGGCATTGTGCACATAAAATTATTTCCCACGAGGCAAATAAAAGATTAGCAGAAGTGCATCCGCGCAATAAAGGCGGAGTGTATTAAAGCGGTGCGCTCGCGCAGGTGCGTTCGAACAGAATGCATTTACTGCGCTTACTCGCGGGCGTAACTGTCTCATTGTCATTGTTGATCTCCTATTTCGAGGGATTCGATAACGGAATAACTTTTTTTGCAAGGAATCTAAATACAGATTTATGTTCTATTCTTTTGCTTATTTTTGCGATTTCGTTTTATTAAACCTGGTTCAAAAACATTTTTCGTCAATTTAGTTGGTTCATTATCATCATCATCGTCAGCTCTCAACGACCCACTGCTGGGCATAAGCCTCCTTTTGTCTTCGCCACTGAATCCTATCCCTAGCTCTAGCTATCCAGTTTTTTCCACCAATCCGCTTGATATCATCAAGCGGATTGGTTGAAAATATTTAGTTGGTTGCTTGCTTTAATTTCGGTTTGTTAATTTTCATGTCACGTGACTCACTAAATGATATTTATTACAAAACGTTTTCGTAAATAATGTCGGCTGATTGCCCCAATTTAGAATTTGTACAAAATTAATTTGAGTATAATTGAAAAGAAACCTACTCGAGATGAATTTTATTTGGGAAATATTTGTTCCCGTCGATAAGATCCAAATTGATATTTAATTTACTAGTATAATTGGAGAAAGCCTGTATCCGGCCAAAGTCCTTATAGCTTCACATGTCAAGAGCATCTTCCATCTGTCGCTATTTCACGCGTTTCTATTATGTTTTTTGTGCATAATTGCGGTGCGGGTCAACCGTGGCTATAATCGGGCCTTGCACCCTTCCACCATTTCTTTTTTCTTTCGAATAACGGTAGATGCGAGTACGGCTGCCTCGACGCAGGTAGACGCGGCTGGTCCCGGCTATCCTATCTATGATTTACTCTCCAGTTTGTACTCGAGAAATGTTTGTTACCTTTAGATGCGAATGGATTGGGTGCATGTGGTATTTCTGTCTTTCTCACTTTAGTTGCATAGAGTAGCTTATGATATAAAGTTATAGGTTTAGTAAATCTCTCAGCAAATTTATTGGTGGAGATTATAGGATACGGTATTGTACGCGAATAAATTGTCAATGAGATTAATGCATAGCTGAGCAAATGTTTTGCAAGAGCAGACTTGTCGCCAAGGCACTTATTGGAAATCACGGAATGTTTAGTTTCTACCAACTGATACAATATTGATATAAATGCGGCGCCCGTATTATTTACATGTTACCAGATATTTGGCTAACACTCTTCAAGGCCTTACCGATCAAACATAGTTAAGTTACTTAAAAAGTGGACAGGTAGCCGAGTAGGTGCTGTTTGGTTCAAAAACAATGTCGTATGTTTATCAATATTCTAACCTAATTTCTTTGAGGTTTTATTTCTTTGGCTTGAAATTTTTTTGTCTTCTGTGAATGACAATACTAGAAAGTTTTTAAATTTTTAAATGTTTGTTGTTGCTACTTAATCCCTGTCTGGAGAAAACTTTACTGTAATAGTTAGTCAACCGTCGCAACATCTTATAGAATGACGCGTGGCTCAGGCAGCAACAATAGCCTGTAATAAAACCCTTTCTCGGTTAATGGCACCTAATTAGAGGACAGACAACATACCGCTACACCGAACGAACAACAAAACGCCGCCATACAACCTCTTTGTCTCCAGAGAAAGTAAAACTCTATTTAGAAGGCGCCCACTTTATGACATCTCAAAACAGAGGTCCAAATAAATGGAAATTGCCCCAAAACGTCCTCGGAGATTATTAGGAGCGGGTTTTTGTGTTACCGCGGCCCCGCAGGCTTGAACGGTTGCTTAATTTGAGTCATTTCAATCCATTTGGAATTTGAACTGATTTGTTTTATGTGCACTGATTTCTAGTAATTTATTACTCGGAAGAAGCTTTTAAGCTTACCTAATGAACTTTAATATGTTTGGAAGCAATAAAACAATGTTAATATGTGTTTCAAGTTACAAATTGAATATCAATTCTGAATGTCTTTACGTGATGAGCATATAAATTATACATTCGGAGGACCATCTCCAAAATTGTACACGCATCTATTTCATGAATTATACATTCCGTTGAATAATTTTAATCCTAATTCATCTTTCTCTGTCATTTCTGTGTACGATTTAAATTTTGAATCAGTAAGATCGTGAGAATACGGTTTGTGTTTTTGACTCATACATTTTAATTTGCTTCGAATTTTATACTTATCTATTGGTCTACTTCTCTAATTTGGAAAACTATATTATCCTCTATATTTTTAGTAGTTTGTATGGTATATCATAATATTATGTTTTAACCCCCCACAAAAAAGAGAGGTGTTATAAGTTTGACGCTTATGTCTGTCTGTCTGTCTGTCGGTCTGTCTGTCTGTCTGTCTGTTTGTCTGTCTGTCTGTCTGTCTGTCTGTCTGTCTACTCATCACTATAAGGAGTTCTTCACAGTCGGGGTTTTTTAATTTGCTAGTCAATAAATTTTTATTACCTTTAGCTGTAAAAAAATATCTAAGACAGACATGGTATCTTTATCAAAAATATCTTGGACAAGTATTACCATAGTAAAATAAAATGAAATTGAACAAGTTCTACCGGATAGTGCACAGAAGCCGTCCAGCCACTCCTGGCTCCCGTCATTCCTGTCACCCGACGAGCCATCGCCGTGCCCCGTACTGACAGCGATATACGATCAGACGCATAGTCCGACACAGACCCTGCTGCGTCAAGGCAAATCTTTTCAGACATATCTTAAACTTCTAAGAAATCGTAATAGTAATTTGATTTGGAACCTCAAATAAAAATGTGGACGTCTTTATTTTAAAGTTCGTCTAAAAAAGGATTACTCGATCACTCAAATCTTCAGTTAGATACAATATTTTTTATTTACATTCAAGATTTTGGATTATTTATCTAAAAATAATTTACGTATATAACCTAACATGATACCCTGAGGGACCCCTCAAGTAATTTCTTTACAAAATACAAGTTTATAGGAAGTTTGACACAAATTGTGAACACGCCGTTTGAAGCAATCAATAGCTGAATAAACCCTATCTCAACGTTCGCTTGTTTATCAATAGTAGTACTTCTAAACTTATAATTATAATAAATCGCTTGTATCTTCCAAAAGCATCTCGAGGGTTTCTCCTAAATCTTTAAGACTTTCAAATACGGGCAGCGATGGAATGATCGTTTTGGTATCCATAAAGTAAGCTCCGTAGCCTGTGCGTGCGCACTATAAACTGAAATACTATCGCCTGACGATCAACATTAGCTTCGAAGTCACGACCGGCCTCTCATTGTCCCTCCACAAGGTGAGGATGATAATTGAACACAATTATGACAATCATCACATTAACCTGAAAATCTGCAAGTATCAATCTACCTGCATTGTGATCAGTTAGGCTGACTTGAGCTGCTTAATGAGCGTAAATAAGGCTGCCCAAGAAAATATACACTGTAAACATGATGATTAATACAATTTGCTGATTAGATATAGTTAAACGGACTTGTTTTCTCGATGCGTTAGATGTGGAGTGTTATGTGTTTTGCCGCAATGTATGTAATCTGTTTCCCCCTCGTATCTTCTATGATATCAATGGTACCTTAAAAAATTAGATATAGTTGGAAGAATCTTCGCTGAGCGCTGATTATAGGTTTATGTTACGTCACAATAAATGCAAATTGACGCCTTTTGCAATATCTAAAAAAAAAATCATACCCTGTTTGATATCAAATGAAAGGGTTCAATTAGAACCACTTTGAAAAATATACAAATTAATAGCTGTTTATTCCTGCTGTGCTTGCATTCATTGGATAAACGTTTTTTTCAGCAAGAATCTTCCCGTAGTCGAGTTTTATAACTACATCTTGTATCAAGATATAATAAATAAATGTAAAGTCCACATGTGATAAACATTTAACTGTAAAATTTGCATTTTAATGACACAAAAGTGCAAATTCATTTTATTTTTTATTTTCTGCAATAATTGCTTGAATGCTATTCTATAAACATGATGTCTATCATTATCAAGTTTTTGTCGGATGTTAGATTGCGATGAAATACATCATCCATATCGTAAAAACTATATCTGGGAGTGATGCACTCAGCGTTGCAGCCCTCAGTCGGTCGTGCATGACGACAGCGTGATTGAGTCAGCACTACACCAAATCGATGTTATTAGTTGTTACTCACTTTATTGTTGTTTCAAGGCTTTAGAATAGAATGTAATTTACTAAACTAAGCTGTTCTGGAGATTGAAAGTGTTCGCGATTTCTTAAGGAGATGGAAATTCGTGCGTTAATTTCTTTTAGATTTTTGTAACGCTGCAAGCCTTCAATTCCTTGCTTGTAATCTGTCAATCAATCAATTTATTTATTTGCATTAAATGTACATCGACATGACATTTCGTGATCATGTTCAAAATATATTTTGCCTTTGTCAATTTTGTTTCGGATTTCAGGGCTAATATAGCAGTAGAAGCGTTACTATACAACCTAAAAATCGAAGATAAAGGACCCCTCATACTATTTAAATCTGACACTATTTTTAATATAAGAATTGATGTAACTCAGCATATAATTAAAAACTTAGGATATAATGATTACGTAATATATCGCAGAAACGGACTGAATTGAAGAAATTGAGGGAGGTCGTTGCCTATAGCAGTGGGACGTATGATGGCTCGAAATTAAAAAAAAAATAACTTTCTTATATACAACGTGGAAGAGACATACCCGTAATAAATCGAACTGCAGGCTATACTAGAACACTATAGCATAATGATAATAAAATAACAGTCAAAAAACATATCAGCGGTCGACTATGATTAAATAGAAGCTGACAGTTTGTAAACCAAGCAGATCAAAAAGTTAATTATCTTCAGGGCGTCCTGTAGTACCCAAGGCATGCTCAAGGCAATTTTTACAATCACTGCTAGTCACTGCTTGGAAATGTGTAACCTTATTATTATATCATCATTAAGGTGTACTGTGTACACACGCCTATCCGCACAATCTATTATTATATCATTATCCAGCTCCTTCACGGATGCGTTCATCTGGATACTGCGGCGTTTCATGCGAAAATAAACATTTGTTTGTCTTTGTGAGTCACACTGCAATGTACCGTATTTTATTCTGTATCGATTTGCATCAAAGTTCAGATGACTCAAAATTTACAATAATACAATTTATTTTTAAATTTGACATAAGTTTACTTTTTTTTAATTTCCTGGTTTTGTATTAAGGATATAGATATACTTATATGTAGATATTTATCCCATCAAAAACAATACTTGTCAAAAAAACCAAGTCTCGCAACTCAGTTGTTCTGCGGTAAAAAGTTGTGAGATCCATGTAATACCAAGTCGGTTATTAATTTATTCAGTCTCTACTTAAGCGACTTTCTGTCTTAATACGTCCAGTCTCTAAGACCACGATCGTGGTCAATAACAATTGAAAATCAATTGTGTCTGGAATCTCCGTACTCGAAGCATTAAGTTGTTACGTAATAATTAACAGCATCTTATAGTGACGCATATCAATATTAAAATTCTTTAATGTTTTATATAAATATATCGAGACTTGGCCATCGCACTAAATAATTGAATTTACATGTGTTTTCAGGCGATTGAATTTACACGTGTTTTCAGGCGATGGCCAAGTCTCAATAAATTTATATAAAACATTAAAGAATTTTAATATTGATATGCGTCACTATAAGATGCTGTTAATTATTACGTAACAACTTAATGCTTCGAGTACGGAGATTCCAGACACAATTGATTTTCAATTGTTATGGACCACGATCGTGGTCTTAGAGACTGGACGTATTAAGACAGAAAGTCGCTTAAGTAGAGACTGAATAAATTAATAACCGACTTGGTATTACATGGATCTCACAACTTTTTACCGCAGAACAACTGAGTTGCGAGACTTGGTTTTTTTGACAAGTATTGTTTTTGATGGGATCTCATTTCTTTTTGTATTTTGTAGACAGTTCTACTTTTCGCCTTTTCGGTACCTTCTACTTGTTGTATATATGTATATCTACCAGCAACGAATTTTCTTAAAGCCCTCTCTCTTTTCCGCGCGCCCCGCCACTGTCCCCGCCCCGCGCCTTCGCGCTAGCACCGCGCAGCGCGTAGTAACGGCCCGCGCTCACTCGCTAGCATCGCAGCGCGTGGTATAATCTGGGGGCACGGCAGTGCCCCCACCAAGTCGAGCAAAAAAGCGTCACGGCCGTACCATCCTTTTCTCGAAGCAATTCAGACCATTTTCGACCCCCTGTAACTTCGTTGTGGATAAAACTAGAAGACTGAAATTTCAGTAACCATGCAAGCATTGTAAAGACACGGTATATTTCAAATTTCATTCAATTTGAACCAGTATTTTAAGAACTATAACGGGTCAAATTTCTTAATTTTGTCACTCACTGACTCACCGATCATCAAAATTCTAAGGCACTTCTAGCAGACCTAGAAACTTCAAATTTGGAATATAAGTAGTGTTTGGTGTATGAATCAAGGAAAAACTAAAAAATTTAAAAAAGACCGCCAAGAAAATTAAGCCCATACAGCCAAGTCTTCAGTTAAATTTTTCAATATTGGCTTTATTCGTAACGATGTTTTACGGCAGTTATTATTATTGCGTGCGAAGCCGCGGGTTTAAGCTAGTCCCATATAAATATAGGCGCATGGTAGTGCCCCTGCCAAATCGAGCAAAAAATGGGTATTCCCGTCATGAAAACACGTGTAAATTAAATTATTTAATGCAAAAAACGTACCTACGTGCGTATTCGTACTTATTACGAGTGCGTAAGGTTGTAAATTAATTATTATACCACGCGCTGCGATGCTAGCGAGTGAGCGCGGGCCGTTACTACGCGCTGCGCGGTGCTAGCGCGAAGGCGCGGGGCGGGGACAGTGGCGGGGCGCGCGGAAAAGAGAGAGGGCTTTAAGAAAATTCGTTGCTGGTAGATATTCATATATACAACAAGTAGAAGGTACCGAAAAGGCGAAAAGTAGAACTGTCTACAAAATACAAAAAGAAATGAGATCCCATCAAAAACAATACTTGTCAAAAAAACCAAGTCTCGCAACTCAGTTGTTCTGCGGTAAAAAGTTGTGAGATCCATGTAATACCAAGTCGGTTATTAATTTATTCAGTCTCTACTTAAGCGACTTTCTGTCTTAATACGTCCAGTCTCTAAGACCACGATCGTGGTCCATAACAATTGAAAATCAATTGTGTCTGGAATCTCCGTACTCGAAGCATTAAGTTGTTACGTAATAATTAACAGCATCTTATAGTGACGCATATCAATATTAAAATTCTTTAATGTTTTATATAAATTTATTGAGACTTGGCCATCGCCTGAAAACACGTGTAAATTCAATCGCCTGAAAACACATGTAAATTCAATTATTTAGTGCGATGGCCAAGTCTCGATATATTTATATAAAACATTAAAGAATTTTAATATTGATATGCGTCACTATAAGATGCTGTTAATTATTACGTAACAACTTAATGCTTCGAGTACGGAGATTCCAGACACAATTGATTTTCAATTGTTATTGACCACGACCGTGGTCTTAGAGACTGGACGTATTAAGACAGAAAGTCGCTTAAGTAGAGACTGAATAAATTAATAACCGACTTGGTATTACATGGATCTCACAACTTTTTACCGCAGAACAACTGAGTTGCGAGACTTGGTTTTTTTGACAAGTATTGTTTTTGATGGGATAATTAATTTACAACCTTACGCACTCGTAATAAGTACGAATACGCACGTAGGTACGTTTTTTGCATTAAATAATTTAATTTACACGTGTTTTCATGACGGGAATACCCATTTTTTGCTCGATTTGGCAGGGGCACTACCATGCGCCTATATTTATATGGGACTAGCTTAAACCCGCGGCTTCGCACGCAATAATAATAACTGCCGTAAAACATCGTTACGAATAAAGCCAATATTGAAAAATTTAACTGAAGACTTGGCTGTATGGGCTTAATTTTCTTGGCGGTCTTTTCTAAATTTTTTAGTTTTTCCTTGATTCATACACCAAACACTACTTATATTCCAAATTTGAAGTTTCTAGGTCTGCTAGAAGTGCCTTAGAATTTTGATGATCGGTGAGTCAGTGAGTGACAAAATTAAGAAATTTGACCCGTTATAGTTCTTAAAATACTGGTTCAAATTGAATGAAATTTGAAATATACCGTGTCTTTACAATGCTTGCATGGTTACTGAAATTTCAGTCTTCTAGTTTTATCCACAACGAAGTTACAGGGGGTCGAAAATGGTCTGAATTGCTTCGAGAAAAGGATGGTACGGCCGTGACGCTTTTTTGCTCGACTTGGTGGGGGCACTACCGTGCCCCCAGATAACATCATCATCATCATCCCAGTCCTTCTACCGCCCTTTGCTGAGCATAAGCCTCTTTTTGTCGACGCCATTTATCTCGGTCCTATGCTGCTCTCATCCCGGTGCGACGCGCGACTT
Organism: Acrobasis consociella; assembly: GCA_963555685.1. NCBI lineage: Eukaryota > Metazoa > Arthropoda > Insecta > Lepidoptera > Pyralidae > Acrobasis > Acrobasis consociella. The sequence continues at coordinate 3,954,607 of OY743109.1, read as the reverse complement.
TGATTATGTCGTCAATCCATCGCATAGGCCGCCCGATGCATAACGAAACAATTTAATATAAAAAAACATTTTATTTTGAGTCCATATGAAGTATTTTATTCATTAAACATGTGTCTTTGATATATCGCTCCTTTTGCTTCGTCTGCAGAATTTGCATTGAACCTTCGTAGCCAAGCAAAGTTGCTCTACTTGAGATAGACGCACGCAATCTCAGAGTTATGAATAGGTCTCATAATAAATTGCAGCGTGTAACACGCAACTAGTAAATATCAAAGTAACTATTTTGATATGTAGTATCATACGATTACTTTTCCTTGCATATTTACTCTCAGAATAACTTTAATAAGTACCTACTTAGGACTATGGTGGAATTGTGTAGAACTAATTCAATGAGTACGTTCTTATTCTTTACAGTACCTACGTATTAGTCCACTGCTGGACTAAAGGTTATTAATGACGTAGTCCCAAAAAATTTCATTGCGTCAAATGGGGCATTACTTACTTTTTAGGGTTCCGTACCCAAAGGGTAAAAACGGGACCCTATTACTAAGACTTCGCTATCTGTCCGTCTGTCCGTCTGTCTGTCACCAGGCTATATCTCGAGAACCGCGATAGCTAGACAGTTGAAAATTTCACAAATTATGTATTTCCGTTGCCGCTATAACAACAAATACTAAAAACAAAATTAAATAAATATTTAAGGGCTCCCATACAAAAAAACGATTTTCATAGATAATGGTACGGAACCCTTCGTGCACGAGTCCGACTCGCACTTGGCCGGTTATTTTTACAATTACATATTTGATTCTTTGTAATATCTATAATATATATATTCATTCTCATCAACACTACCCTACTAGCCTACTATTATTCAAAATCTTAAAGTTTTCTTGTTTTTTGTGCCGCCCTTAATATACTTAACGATATAATATATAAACTACTTAACGAAACTGAGCTGTAATGCCAAACAGCGGATTATACAATCTGACTGCCACATGTACATCTTCGTTATTGGTAATACGTTGCGCGTTACACTACTAATATAATTTATAATGGTTTATCAATCATAACTGTGGTTATTTTTGAGGTTATTTTTTATCTAAATATCAAGTAATTGCGTCGGCCTACATCTGTTTGCGTGTCTCCACTAATTTTCTGCAATCTAAAAGTGACATAACACGTTTTGATTACGAGTAATAACTAATAACAACCTTAGGCGTACGTTCGGGGTCACCATTTATTTAATTTGATTCCAACGAATTATTGTGGTTTCGTTCTGGTTTGTATTTGTTGCATTTACTGACTTCCGCTGCAGGTTTATTTGCATTTAAATTTATTTGTGCCATTTCAGAACTTGTATTTACTTTATTTAGACTAACTAACAACTACATGTTTAAATTATATTCTGATAAGGTTCGTTTATTGAAATTTAAGTTATTTCCATTTTTGTATGTCTTTAGGCAGGCTTTTCACAACTTGGTACGACACTACTTCGACTTTCTGATTTAAATTAATCAATTTTAAAGATCATACTTCTTTAGCAAAGAGCCTTATAGAAAGAAAAAAGCTTTTGTCCATCTGTGAAAAAAATATTGATTGAGAAGCTAACGCCCTTACCTTAACTTTATCTTCTATTTATTATCCAGTCATTCAATGTCATGTATGTCACTTCGGATTATGTCCAGATAGAGAAGGGTCAAACAAAAATTCAAGTAAAACTTAGATTTAAAGATACGTACAATATGTATTAGTAGAAAATGTATCTAGACAAGATTACTTTCATTACTGTCGCAATGTATTATTATAATTTGATAATCATTAATTGAGCAACAAAACAAATAATGGCGTATCTGAGTTTAATAATTATGTGTCATTACACGCCGTGGCAGTAGTTTCTTGAAGGCTTTATGATGCAGATCCTACTTAGAATTTGTTTAAAGCGTCCGCATTAGTACTATATGTTTATTACCATACGTTACCACCATTACCGTTGGCAACCGTGTATGACATGCTTTACGTCACGCTCCTACACGAAATCTGCTGTGACGATTCAGCTTTACTTTGACACTGTTTGTTTTAGTTTAAAATTTTCTGGCTTTCCGTATTAAATTTTACTACACTAGTACTTGGAGTTCTTCTCAGCAGTGATCGTTGTGAAGCGTGCTATCTTATATACACTACACGTATTGTGAATTATACTTATTGACGTGTAAATGTGCCTGTAAAGGTCTATAGTTAACGAATAAACATTTGAATTTTGAATTTGTCTGATGCGTAAAAATTCCTTTTCTTTTTTCCATCTTCACGCCCACAAAAGCGCTAAATGTGGCCGTCGGGTTTTGTGGCCCTGCGCCCTGTCTGTTAGGGATAAAAAACGTGATAGTATGTCCGTAGCAGTACTAGGAAATAGATAACGTGTATTTCTAGCAGCTACTGTTGATGTCATAGCCATTAAATTTTGACAACATATCACGAATATCACTTTTTTGTTTAATACCTCCTGCTGTGTTAATTTGTATGTACATTGTTGAACTCACGCATGCCTAATTTAGTGATATGAGTCACAGTGACAGGCTAGCCGTGTGCACTTCATGTTGCACTTATTTACATCGCCATTAAATATACAACTGTAGCACACGCTGATGGAATTGATAAGCTAGGTCCTCATAACAATTCTAGCAGCGCAGCCACAATAGGAAACCTTGTAAAGTGGAACAAAACAGGTTCATCGCAAATGTATTCCTAGACTGCAAACGAACGGAAAATTTTGCAAAAAAACTAATTGTTTTGGTCCTTCCTGAACTTAACTATGTAGCATTTATCCCTTTTTGTTCATGCTGCTTAGAAATAAAAACGTCTATGCCAAATTTTACTTAATCGTTATATTGACTAGGAAACAAAATTCCTACCCTGCAATATGACTACGCAATATTTGAACTAATAACATTTAGTTATTAGAACTTTAGAACTAATAACATAATTTTCAGTCTACAGACTACATATACACAATACAATCACCTACAAGTTAATAGAAGCACATTTCGAACGTAAACTTTGAATTAACTATAAGCACCATTTCTAATCTTCACAAATTTTAAACAGTTCTAAGAATTGTAACGAAATGGATGAAGCAAATGCGGGTTCATGAATGTACGGGATGCCCCATCCAGATTTAGGGCACGATACTGAACACGTGCGCAGCAAACCAGACCAGGGCTGCCCTAAAATTGGGCTTTTTAAAAGAGGACAGTCAGAAAGTACGTAGAAAGATGCGTGTTGAAGTGACGATGCGTTTAGAAAGTAGCACAGTCCCCCTAAAAAGGAGTATTATAAATGAGCTGTGTGGGTGGCTTTGAGAATCCTTTAAGTATTAAATTCATACAAGGATTTAAATTCAATAATCCAATTGTTGAATGGAAGCCTTAATCTGAGGATTAAACGAAAAGAAAGGTCAGTTCTAGTTATGAAACTATATTACTGCTAACTGTTTGCATGAAATGTATACAGATTATGTAATTATTATATGTATGTATACAGATGTTTAACTAATTCTATTATTGAAAGATAGAATAGATTTTTGCAAAAAAAAAAAACAGATTAATGGTGTCATTGTTTATCCAAGTTTCTGTAAAATTCATCTAATACTTGACCGTGTACTTGCATCATGCGTGTGATTGTATAATGTATAGATTGCAATCGAAGAATTTTTTTTAAATAGGCAAAGATTGTGTCTATTGTCTACATTTCCATCGACAGTTAGTTTCTAAAGCTTAACTTAGAATACAGGTATTCCATAGAGTGGTGCTGACTGCTCACCCTACAGCCCTTCATGACATCCTAGCGATGATACGGTAGGTGAATCACAATGGCCGTCCGTTTGTTTACAATTTACATCATTACCGCGCCTCCCGATTCTATTATATGGGTGCTTTGTGTTCAGAATATTAAATTGTTGTTTATCTACTTTATTTGTAATCAATAAATGTTTTGTCTCTTATATTGTGAATGATATATTTTTTAAAGATTTAAAAATACCACGATTTTGCTTTAAATCAAGTGAATATTAGAATGACTTTCTATCTATTCATTATGAAAAAACGTTTTAACTTTTAAATTAAGTTTCTTTCTTTAAGTGCTAACGGTCGAATGTTTTACCCTTCATTTAAATGTATGCAGGCATACGGAATATACAAGACATCCTTTATGAAATTACTTATTGTTAATCCATCATGCACTTTAATATTCGGATCCGTAAGAATTTTAATATGCTAATGCATGAGTATGAGGCCAGCGTGACGGTGTACTTCCATACAAGTTTTGACAAACCTCGTTACGTTCAAAGTTACAAGCCAGTGTAATGGCGCGGAGCACTTCATTAAATTACAACATTACATTAGGACTTATTTATTTATTAAACCATCACGCTAAAAGAGTCCGGGACTATGTTAGGCCAAGTCTGCTTTAAAGCTTGCCTGGAAGAGATTGCAGTTGCGATAAGGTCGCCTTTTGACATCTGTTTTATGTATCTACTAGCCGAAGCCCGCGACTTCGTTCGCGTGGACTTTATGTCTCTGGAAAATGCTCATCAGGCTGAACAACTTTTACTAAGACGGCATTTTTATATCTCTTATAGTTTAGCTGGACCATTATGGTTCTGCATGAGGTGTTCCATTTTTCAAAATCATTTATACCCTATATGTTGCCCAGGCTTAATAGCTATATAACAAAAAAGTTTCATTCGAATCCGTCCATTATTTCCGGAGATTAGCGTGTACAAACAGACAAACAGACAAACAGACAAACAGACAAACAGACAAACAGACAAACAGACAAACAGACATACAGACAAACAGACAGACATTTTTTTAAAAATTCTTACTCTATTACTACGTCTCAATCGCCCCCAATATTTTTTTTGGAAATATATTTAATGTACAGACACACTTTTTTTACTGTTTTATTATATGTATAGATTAGTCTGTAACATAATGTTCTAGTGTAATAAAGATTTTAACTAACTAAAGCCACAAGACTCAAAACGCTCTCCCTGCCCCTTAGAGATAAAGACGTGATGGTGTACGTACAGTATATATACTCGTAGTGGTTTAATTTATCTAAAAAAAGAAGAAATGGTAAAAGAGATGGCGATAGACAGAGGTAATTTGAGAAGTAAAGAGCAGGTCTAGACTGGCAAAAAATCGTATTTAAATACGTATATATTTGATCTGTTTCCTTATTACATCTTGATTATATCATCAGAAATTATACTATTATTAACTTTGATATAGTATAAAGTAATAACCGTATTTTTCCAATATAATGCCTTTTATAAATGCTGAGATAATGACTCAGTTGAATGAGCTCATGCAATAACTGACATCAATCGACCGACACGCATATTTATTATGGATTTCACTTACTCCCCTTTTTAAATGTGTAGGTGTACAAAATAATCCCTCACCAGCGTAGCTATTACATCGTTAATTTTTTGCAGTGTGTAAAAGAAGTTAAATATAAATCGGGTGCGTCCAAGTTCACAGGCGGTCAAGTAAGCACGCGACGTGTGCCCTTAGGCCAGAGATACTGAAAGCGAGAACTGTGTGCGAATTGCGTGTAATTTTTGCGTGTGCGCGAGTCCCCGCGGGCGTCTTCCGTCGAGATTTTCCGTGCAATGGAATTGCACACTATGCAGCCCTCGGTGACAATGAGGTGCAGCGGGTGAGTCACGCGAGCTTAAAGTCGCTCAGACACCCCCGTAGCAGGCCGTAGCTTTCGACGCCGGCTCTACGCCAGTGCCGTCCGCGCCACGCTGACGAACGCACGCCTCGCTCCTCTCCAACTGCGATGACAATCACATCTCTCGCGGCGGTGCAGCCCATTTGATATTCAAATTGGACAATCCGAATAAGTTATCAAGAGTGCGCGATTGTATTGTAATGAGACAGGATCGGCAGTCAAGGGCGGATACCCGGCACATAGACCTCTCGGATGAGGGGAATTATGGAATTTGTGACCAGTGATAATCAGCCTTATTTGTGAAGTGACTCGAACAGTGATGAGGTATCTTCGACGGTGGTAGAATCCGTCAAAATTAATCCTTACGCGGAGTTCGGGGTGCGTGCGGCGCCGTCCAACGGGGCGCGCCGCCGCCAGTTCATCAAGGGCTGGAAGAAAACCATGGGGGTCATCTCCAAAACTGTCGGCGTTGTTTTCAGTCTGTAAGTGTTTTCGTCACTTTAACATTTTATCTCATCATCGTCTTATGGGAACTCATAGACAAGTTAATATTTTGGTTACTTAAAAGATTTGAGCAACTGTATAAACAACAAAGTATTTTACCCTAATTACATATAAAACAGATAAAAATGTTCAAAACAACAAAGTTGTTAACATGACAGCACCAAATCAGGTCACGACATTAAAGAACTTTGGATCGAAACAAATGTATCAGTAGAAGATAACTAGAGCAACCAAAGAGTGGTAATAAAGTGTCCGCAGCCGGCTGGAGTGTTGTCTTGTCCCGGCTGCGCTTGCGCAACCGCCCCTATTCGCACGTACTCGCCGCTTTCTGCCTCACAATCGCAGCCTAATGGTCCCTTGTATCACCATTATCCGACTCGGTTTCCGGTGCTCTCACCAAGCACGAAGTAGTTCAGTTATGCAAAAATTACGACACACAACCATTAATTTATTGTCACAGTATCATCATTGTTTTTAACTATCTTCGCGAGTTCTCATTGAACGCCTGCGTTCTATGTATGCTAATGACCGAGTTAATCTGCGAAGAGATCATATCTACGTAACAATGTGAATGAATTACTCTTACAAACGGGTGAAAACGAATGTTAATGTGTTTATTCTTCTGTGCTTGTCATTGAAAGACTTTTTTGTGATGTTGATGTTCCGAAAATACACCTTTCCAAATCTGTAACTTGTCGTTGTGGTAGAACTATGAATTTCAGTTTCTTAAGGAATCTTAAGGGTCTAAGTAATGATAAATAAGTTGAAACCAAAATAACAATTGAAATATACGCTCTTCCCCTTTCAATAAATTCTGAGTTGTTTTAGATTTATCGCTTCCTCGGTTTTTGTTTCGGATTTACGGCGAATGATCAGGCAGCCGGCGTCGCGGGCTGTTCGCGGTCTGCATCGCCAGGTGCGAATGTTGTTACTGATAGTCGGACCGGTAAATTCGATGAAACATTTGCTATACGACGTGTCTTCTTTACACGGCCTTCAGCAGCTTTTCCTTTAGGCGCATAAAAAACGAGTCTGTACTCTGTAATCAGGATTTTCAGAACTGAAGAAGACTCTGCTGTCAAATTTTGTACTTGACTGGTTCAAATATATGTGTCGTGGCATCACAAAACTTTTCACGACTTGCAGATGTTCATACCTGCAAATTCCTTAAAAAATATTGTTCTGATAAAAAAAAGGATTCTGCTTGAGTAAGTCTCATATCTGAATAGACATAAATCCAGAAATCTCTTTCTTTATATACTATGTGTTAAAAGACGTAAAACAAATGATGTTCATAACTTTTTAATTTTTTTTACTGCTTCTTACTTCATAGTACACATATCTTGCTTTACAACAAATATCATCTATCGTTTATCAGTTCATGTGATTAATTCACTTATCTAGTGACTGTTGAAGAAACTTACTGGCTCCATGTAAACAAGCCGCAAAGCAACCCTGTGTGCAACGATTCGGATATGCAATTATGACGTCATTGTATTGGCCAACAGACCGAGCGGACCCATAGACCCTATCTAAAATTAATAGAGAGCCGTAAATGTGGAAACACTGTGGCTATCTTGATTGACCTAAAACTTGCCTACAATCACTCAGACGTGCTCAATGGTCTTCCTGTTCAAGTAAGCCTTTGATTTGTAGACCAATTTGTCTCTATTTTGCTGTACACCATAAACGTTTTCATACTAATAGACGCATAGTAGCTTTCGAATCGTAACTGCTGTTGTAATTTACTTAAAAAAAGATATCTGTGTGTATGATAATTGGTCAGGCATATTGCATTTTGCTTTACAAGTGGTGTCTATTTTGCTCGTTATTTTATACTTTACAGACTTAAAGTACGGATGTGTTCAATTCATTGTTCATCAAAATTTTGAATTCAATATTGTGTTTCTTGAAACTCATGTGTCAGTTAAATTTCTAACTCTACGAGTATGTTTGTTCGTTCTTTCTTCGTACGTCGGTCGGATAGCAACCGTTTTATCTCGCTGATAGCAGGTTTAGTGCTCGATTTACAATCTCCGACATGGTTACAAGGAAGGGTCCTCTGTTGTGAAGGATGGCTATTGTGGAGTCCACCTCGATCCCACCGGCGCGGCTGCGACAAAGCGGCACCCTTTGTACACCTGTACGGCGGCAGTTTAAAGATACGGATAACAGCTTTTTGAATCGTCCTCCCATGTTCTGACCATTTGGGAGAAAGTATATGATATTTTGATTTTCTTACTCGTAGTTCTCGAAAACTGTCATATACTTCACACAATCAACTTCGTTATGTAGTTGATAGCTCTAGAAGAATATGTTTGCCCAAGTTGTCTCTTCGTTTGGGACATACAAATAGAAATTAAATAATTTGAAAATGCTAAACTTCAAAAACTGTTAACTCCTATATTTAAAATGTATATATGGAATTTGGTAGAAAAATATACTTCATTGAGTTTTAAAATATTGTTATCTCGATCGTTATCCACAAGCATTTCAGTTCTAGGAACTGCTTATTGACCAACTGATTAAAAGCTCTAATTAGTTTAAGTTTTAACTCGTTTAAAAGTATTGCCATCAGGCTGTTTATCGCCAGGAAGTGGACAAAGGTTAGCTTCATTAGCGGCCATTTCTTTCAAAACATTGGAAACTTGGACAAAAGCGCGTGATAACGATTTACTAATGAATACAATATTTTAAACAGTTTATCGTTTTTACACAATACAAATGTTTTCATCTCTGCGCTTTATGTTTATTCAACTATTTAAATGATTTATTACTTTGTTACGGCATTGTTTTAATGTTCCTTCTTACTTTGTCACAGTCTTAAATGTTTAATACGACAATCAACCTTTTTTACTACATGTAATAAACTGCGTTATAGGGTATCATCACATCTCCCGACTGTTCTCCCAGTAGAACTTTAACCAACCTAAACAAACTCGGTTATGTGTGATTTACACCCCGATATTGGTTTTAAATTATCATTGAATAGAACGTCTTGATCTTTTATAGTTGTCGTAAATCGCTCGCTTTTTACTCGTAGGTTCGTCCAGTTCGTGCTCCCATATCGTTAGTCGCGGTCCAATCAAATCCTCGTAAAGGGTAATGGTTTCGGTCGTAACTCGTAATCTCCTCGTTCGATATGGGAACGGCCATTGTCGGAGATCGAGCTGATACGGTATCGATACGCCGCAGTATCTATTGCAATCTAGATAACCGAAACACATCCTTATGAGCTTCGTTTTATGTGACTCCTCGGCTGCAGAATGGCGTGGCGTGTTGTCTTGGAACGCGTTAGTATCGGTCATCAGGTTTAGACAAACACCATGTTACGGATTAGAACGTGTGTGGATAATTGGCGTTTCTTCGCTCATTGATTCTGTAACGTCAGGTTTTATTGTTTCAAATGTTGCTTACTAGAGTATAAAGTTTGGTAAAGTCAACGATGTAAGATCAATTCTAATTTGGGTTAACCACGGTGAATTTTGTACTGAATTAGTTTGCTTGGTAAAAATCTAAATGCTTAAAGCATGTCAGTCAGCGAATGCAATGGAATAAAGTTCCATTCATACTTAAAATTTTCGTTTGTCTTATTGGCTTACATTACTGGCTGGAATGGTCGTCATATGGCTTTGAAACATAGTTATTAGTCTTAGAAACACAATTTGTCAATTCAGCACATCCTAATTTTCCAATATCCGCCTCCTTCATTATAGATAAATTTACAAATTTACCAAAGGACCAATTCGCCTCAGGCTAAATAACAGTTTATAAAATAAAATACACAAGCGTTATTGTGCGAAATGTTAACAACATCGTTACTATTAAAACTTGTTTCAAACAATGCTTTAGTGGCAATTTAACGGTGAACCCTTAGGATATTATTTTAAATTGGATGTCGAAATATGACCATAAATTACATGACAAACTTATTTGTCAATACCGTGTGAAACGTATAAATCCGTTAAAATCCTTTTATTGGGAATATTTATAATTTCGATGCCAAAATATTGAGCAAATAAAACAGTTTCGACACGTGTGAAGATATTTTTTATTGTCTAATTAAGTATGTTTATTTTATATTTATTGCTCATTTCGAAGACGAAATAATGATGAAACTAGCTGCTTCCCGCGGTGTTTCCCGCGCCTAAAGATAATCCAAGGTGTCAGCTTCCTGCATATCAAACTTTATCAAAATTGGTCCAGCCGTTTGCCATACACACACACAAACTTTCGCCTTTATAATAATAGTGTGATTAGTGTGATAGTGTGATACCCTTACTATTGTTACGCTAAATCCAAATCTTAAAACTTCTAATGTCCCTGCACTCAGTTCACACTCGTTCTATTGTTTGAATTATTGTGTCGTTTTTTCTGGACAATAGTTTGGGGTGACGGCCACTTGGCCGGTCCTCCTCGACCCTGGCTGGCCTGACTGGTGTTGGTCTGCAAGGACGACTGGCTCCGACTGTCTCTTGTTACAATGAAACTGGCTTCTTCTTTATTACTGACTTGCACATGTTGATTTTTCGGGCTTTTCATGTCATGTCATTTCATGTCAGTTGTAGTCAATCTTTACAAAAAATCTTCTCGATGCCATCCTAAAAGTTTTAATTGTTAAACTCATGAATAATGTGCTATTTATTTGCCAATCCCGAAATGGAGAAAACGATTTGTTGGTCTGTAAATTTAACCAGATATTAGATCTCGGAATTTAATCTTCATATTTGAAAACCTGAGGCTTATGCCCAGCAGTCGTTGAAAGCTGACGATCATGATGACTTGAAAACTACAGGTAGCTAAAACCAAAGCCTGACAAAAGTACCATCTCCGACTTCTGCAAACGATATCCTTTCCGTTATTCATAATCACAAAATATTCATAAAATCCCTACAAATAGAATTAATTTATGGTATATCGATGTTTTAAAACCATCACTCTATTTAAAAAAAAAACACCGGTCTCACCTGACCTTTACAACCTATAATAATTATAAAGCCATGCACAATGCTTTTACTGAAACAGATACGGGTTTCATAATTTTCCATTAAAAAATCAATAGATAATTGTAGCATTCGACATTTATGTGGTTTACTGTTTTCGAACGCTATTTATGCCGCTGGTGACCTTATCAAGCTGAAATTGGAGCATTGTGGAGTGGGTGTTGGAAAGGGTGGCGCTCGGCCTACGAGAATATAAATGACTCTGACTTTTACATAAATTACTGTAATTTGGATTCGTATTGTTTTAGATTGAAATTTGAGACGCTTTTGAAGAATGATGGAGATGACATTACTTTTATACTCTTAGACGAACATAATACTTTTTTCGTTAAGTATTATCGTCGACTTCTGTGGCCTAGTGGTCACGATAGCAGGTCTACTGAGGTCCTGGGTTCGATTCCGAAGGTCAAGATGGCAAGTGATCTTTTTCAGATTGACCTAGGTCTTGGATGTTTATCTATATATGTATTTGTTATAAAATATAGTATCGTTGAGTTAGTATCACATAACACAAGTCTCGAACTTACTTTGGGGCTAGTTCTGAGTGATATATTTTCCGTATATATATATATATATTATTAGCAGGTATGTATAATGAAATCACACATCTTCAAAAGTTGCATCTTCAAAATGTACAGAACTTCCTAACAAATAGCGTTTAGGACAGCTTTTCCAAGAATTGAACTAACCTTCTTCTAAGTCACAAAGCGACAGATAACAATGCCTTGCGGAACCTCGGCTTCCAAGTTGTTCACCAATCGGTCATTGTCTTCCATCGATAATACTGATTGTGTCATGTTAACATTCAATTTTGGTCAATTTTACTAGAAGATTAGCCGTTATCGGTGATAATGATAACACTAGGAATATGCTATCTTCCTGTGTGTTTTTAGTTAATGTCTATAAATATAATAAAACAGTAAAAACATGTGTCTGCACATTGAATATATTTCCAAAACAAATATTTGGGGCGATGGAGAAATAGTAACAGAGTGAAGATTAGAAAAATGTCTATCTGTTTGTCTGTTGAACACGCTAATCTCCCGAAATACTGGACGTATGAAAATGAAATAGAAAAAAGCCACCAAAAAAAAAGGCAACATATACATAATATAGGGTATAATTGATTTTGGAAAATGGAACACCCGATGCGAAACCGTAACGGTCCAGCTAAACTAACGAAATATAACGCCTCAGCAACAGTTGTTCAACCTGATGAGCATTTTCCGGTGTCGCGATAAAGCGCACGCGATCGAAGTCGCGGGCTTTGGCTAGTTTTATATAAAACAAAAATTTCGAGACAAAAATGGAAAGAAACGTTTTTTGAAAATAACTATTTTTTCTTTTATTTGACAGTTTCTCCTCTCATCAGATTTAAAAGCTCATAAACTCATACTTATTTTTGGGTAGATAAAAAAATATATTTTATTTGCGGTTTCGGATTATGTTACATATTGATATGAAAAATAAAAATAATTGATTAAAAGTGTAATTTACGACTACTTACTTCTCACAGTATTTATTACTGTTGATTAATATTTGTTTACTGTTTGGCATCTATAAGCCCACTGTTTTACCCTTTCGACGTCCTTGAGTAAACAACCTCTTCTCCACATATAATATATGGAGAAGAGGTAAAAGTCATAAGCGTCAAAACGTACCCCGGGCTCCCAAGCAGCACAACTGAGTATGCAACCGGGAACGCACTAAAACTATTTATCAATAATTGGCCAAGTGCGTGTCGGGCCACGCGCAGTGTAGGGTTCCGTAGTTGCGAATGCCAACTTTGAGTTCTTGCCCCTAAAAACGTCTAAAAACTAATATCTATTGAATTTGTATGAAAATGTCTTTTTTCAAGTACATTTTATAAGTTGATCGCCTATAACTTTTTAATTTGTATACCCTACTTGGCTCTGATAGTTTTCCTTCAAACTACATTATATATAGTATAATTCTTTCTTTCTTGGCTTCATTTTCTTTCAGGACTTCAATTGTTTCATGTCTCCAAAATTTTTATTAAATGAGTTATCCGTCCATCAACGTATTTTTTAAAAAGCCAAGTGACAAGTTACAAAATCGATGCAAACATGTGTACATAAACTTTGCACAACCTACTTTACAAGTCGTAAAACACACTAAACTGTTTTACAACAATTGTAACAAAACAGAGTTGATTAAGCGTTGTGCCTGCAATGGGGGAGTTGGCCCATGCCCCCATTGCCCCATGGCATTGTCCTCGCTTCCTGTCCGCAACGACCGTACAAAGCGAATTAATTGAGGAGATATTAAGGACAAGTACTCACACATTAGCTTAGAGTACTTGTTACAAATTGCAGCGAACTTGTGTTTGTTGTGCCCCCTCTGTTTGTTTATAGTCCATTTGTTTGTTTGAAAAAGGTTTTTTAAAGCTAATGGCTTTCATGGTTTTAGGTACTTTCACGTTTAAGGTACAAACACTTGAATCAGAAAAACAAACTAAAAGAGTAGGTACTATTTGTATTGCAACAAGTTAAGGGGCCACCTGAATTTTTCGCGGGGCCCCATTTGGAGAAAAGAATTTGAAAGGAAACTCAGATATAATCAAAATTGTTATCTTGATCAAGCCTATCTAACTAACTATTTTATGAACTGCTGTATATAGTTTAAAGTAAGCACGTGAAGCTTTTCTACGCACATTTGCGAAAAACGCCGCTTTTGGCTAATGTGCGAAGAAAAGCTTCACGTTTTTATCTTATCCTTATAACCAGTAGTTTATAAAATCGTTAAAAGGGTTACATATGGCTTGATCAAGAGAATCTCCGTTCAATTTCAAATAATTTATTTCAAATGGAGGCAGGATTGGATCCCTAACAATCAAGTATCCCCATAAAGGAAGCTTTTATGTAGCGACATCTAATCATAATTGCAGTGTTTTTTTTAAATAAAGAAACATATGATGAACCTAGCTAAAAAACCGATTTCGAAGCAAACTCACCTGAAGATGCAACCGTGAACACGCTTTTGATAGGAAAGACTCACGATAACCCTGTAAGTATTAAAACTCACGTAAATAACAACAGCTTTTTTGCAGGACTAAAAAACATGCAAGAATCTAACTTTTAACTTTTATGCAACTGCAGTTAAATTGATAGCCTTAAGGATATTTGTTAATAGAGAGCGAGCGAGCCATGTGTTGTGCAATTGTATTGCGTACTCGCATGTGTGTCTGTTTGTAGCGGTAGCTATGGAAGCGGAAGTCCTTCGTAATATCCTAATTGGTGTGACGCCGTTTGCACCACCCCACTAACTTATTGCATTTTTATGAGAATGCTAATTTTTTTGACCCTCTAAACTCTTCGCGAATCGATTGTCCTGTTTGATCACTGAAATCGTTCGAGGTTACATATTACGTTATTGTTTACAACTTCGTGTGGTCTTGAAATAGATTAATTTGAAGAAAACGGAAATTGCGATACGATGCTAAGTATCTTACTCAGAATTGCAAAAAAAAAAATGTAAACAAGTATGTCAGTATTTCTCAATTTCAAACTGTTAAATTGAGCTTCCCAAAAGATGTGTAAACGAAACACGCACTAAATTCTTCCAAGATATTTTTTTCTGGACGCGCCGGATGCAATCCTTCGTAAAACAACTTAATTTAACGCAAATTTAATTTCGTTACCAAGCCCTACTATTATAACACATTATCTCGGAGATTTTTCAATTTATAAATTTCTCAGAAACGCAATTTATTGCCGTAAAAAAGGGATCGTCTGTTTTACAAGACGAAACTGCGATAACTTTTTGCGATGAGGTTTTTTTAAGTCGGACAGATTTAAAGCATTGCTTTATGAACCAGAAATAAGATGCAATAACTATATGCGATTATAATAGATGATTTTGCACGTAAAGTAATTAGCCTTGTTTTAATGATCGCGGATCATGCCATACTATCTCATAGGAAGAAACTATTCAGAAGGAAGCGAACTTTTAATATGTTATTGTTACTATTGAACAAGTGGCTTAACATGAAGCGTTATAAGGAAATGCTGCACACTACAAATTGCCTTTTAACGTTAACAACCGCGCATACAATACAAAATGTCATTTTACGGCAGCCTTGGAGACGCGGCCAGAAATTAGTGGTTAAAGATCTCTTGGGACACACAAATATGGTCATTAACGAAACAAAACAATGAATATTACTAGACAATCTCGCCTATCTTATCGCTTGATAATTAACACAGCACTCGTGCCTACATATTTTTCCAATGTTTATGAATATGCCTATGATTTAAACGGCCGTATCTTGAAATACACCTCGGAGGCTACGTCCAGCATCTACTTCAACCCGGTTAGTCAAACAACATAAACAAGCCCGACCACGCCCACTGCTTTTGAAATTGTTTGTGGTAAGCAACATAAACAATGTTTTGGTTTCATTGTTAATATTCCGAAGAACATTCATCATAGGAAGTAATTTGTTACGATATAAGACACGTATCTGCTTCTACTTCCAATGAGGCCGCGTCAATGCCAGCTCTCTCATTTACTTTTGCCTTCTAGAAATAAATCATTTGATAGTTTATTTTAGAATTTAAAACGCTCTATTGTGCTGGAACAATTGGATCCGTTGCGTTCGGCTCTACGTGTCAATATTAGAGTTTTTTCTCGGAAGTAATTTGATACTTTTTGGAGGACTCCGAAATTGTGCCCGAACTTTGTCGCGCGTATTATTTTATCGTATTGATTTCTGTTTATTGTTTAAAAGTTTTGGACGCGGCTTCTGGCTCTGACTCTTACTTCAAATCAAACTTATATGTTTTCCAAAAGAAAAAAATTGCGTGCCAGATTTTAACCTATATGATATAAATTGATGAAAATTCTCTGCATTTTACTTATATTTAAAAAAAAGAAACTTAATATAATCCTAGTATTAGCATAAAATATTGGTAAACACTTTCGTATTACCTATACCAACTTATTCCAATCTTATAAAAATACAAATTATCTAACTGTAAATACAAATCGGGTCCTTGGCACGTAGTAGAAGCATGCCTTACGTAATTACAGGCAACACGTGCTGCAGCGCTGTAGGGCTGCTGCCCATTACTGCCCGTCCAGTCCACCTGCAGAGGCCGGCGGGGCCTGGGGCTCCGCTCATTACTGGTGATTAGCCAGCGGTCGGGGCTATCGGGCTAGTCCTCCTATGCAACATACCTATATAGACTATTGGTCCTTTGTGTTGCATCACTAAGAGCTAAATTTGGGACGTTGCCGCTGTGGTCTGGAAACTCAATTTTTTACTCGACTACGGCAAAGCCGAAAAGAAGGATAATGACTTTTCAGAATAAAAAGTATCCTGTGTATACCTAAAATTCATTGTAATACTGCTTATATATATATTTGAACCTGGTTGGATTGTATCATTTCAATTAAGTTACGTAGTTTAATAGAGGTGGGTTGATCCCACACAAAAAGAGGAGTAAATGTTAAAAAAGTTAAGTAACCAAGGGACATGAAAAGAAGAAAAGAAAGAAATGGAAATATATAAATGTCACTGGTAACTGGGGCAGAAAAATAGTTAGTGAGATGATGCCTGTCGAGCAGAAACATAGGTAGATTAGTGTGATGATGCCTTTGCTACAACCAGAAAGCAGCAAAAGTTAACTCCTTGAAAACATATTGTGTTCATTAAGTTCACGTCATGACCGTCAGCGACTAACAAATTAGTAACTGTGAAAGTACACTACAAAGTTTAACTAAAACACAAGTCGAGTTAGTCAATATATCATTAGCGCGTTGCCCCCTCCGTGGGCTCCCTTAGAAATACAAACACTGATTGAAAACCGTTGCCGCGTCATCGTGACGTGCAGCAAGGGAATCAAGATGTCATATCGTTATCAGGAGATCACAGATCTTGGAGGCCGGAGGCTGCCAGCCACACCTCGCACACCTGTGCCTGTCCCTGTAACCACTAGCCAGTATCTATATGGCGGTGTGGATTAGCCCAGGGACATTTGACTTACAGGGGCGTCAGCCACTAGAGGCTTACTTTCGGGACCTCTTATTACTAATTCTTAGTTTATCCTTACTTAAAGGCACTTATAGTCCGTTCCTATCAGCAGCACATTATGTACGTCGTGTTCTTTGTTTTTCTTATACAACGTAAATGTTTTTTTGTATAAATTTGTACTTTTATTATATATGGTCCATTTCCATGTGATGATAAGTGGTTAAACTGCAGCCTATTCATTGAATTACAAATTTTACCCAGCGTTGAAAAAGAGTTATATAACAAGGATGGCATTCCCTTCTTTGCTTTATCTTTACTTCTTCGCATGGGTTTGTGTTAGGATAGGAGCATATGTATATAGTGGTGAGGTGCTGTATGATCCTCGCCCAGGTAGGAAGGTAGTGCTAATGCCGTCACTGCCTGCGGTGTGCCCGGCCCGGTCGTTATAGGTACGTGACCGGCACCGGCCGGCGAGCGGCTGGTCGGCTGCGCGTGCGCCGACGGCGAATGCCTCCGATAGTCATTAAGTTTCGGGGATTGCTGGCCCTCCAATGATATATGTGTGGGATGTGTCGGATGCCTATATAATGACTATGAGGAAGGTGCTATTACCATTCTGCTGGAAATTTTGAATTTTGATGGGATTTTACAAATATGTATTGTATGACAGTCGAAAAGTAATTTACTATTATTTGTAGACATAAGTGTACTTATGTTAATGTGTAAGTCTGTAAACGAATAGGTCGTTTTTCCTTGTTAAGGAAACAATATTAGGGGAGCCGTTGGTTCGATTGAGGACAGAGGGAGTTAAGTTTCGATAAATTTTATCATTTGTTTTATCATTTAGCCAATTTGAGTAGAGAAACCTGAATAATTATTTCCACCTCCACTAAATTGACTCTAAGCTAAACTGGCATACAATGCAGTGGCATTAATTTTATACTTGATCATGATAAAATAAATAAAGGGATAAAAATAAACGAGATCAGTTTTTCTCCTGTCTCTACACAGAGACACGCAATCTGGTCAAATGTGGATAGTACCATAATTTTAGGTCATTCCTCTGCGATGTCGGTCGTTGGCGAGTGCGGCGCACGCGCAACCTCCGCGATCATTTCCTCCACCGCGGCCTTTGTCATTCAAATATAACAAATCAATTTTTACTAACCACGTCTACACAATTATCATTAGTCGCTCTATGATTGTTATTGGGTCTCGCAATATATTTGATCGAAGGTTTGTCTGTAAAAGGGATCCTTACAATTGGGTGGCGAACACGAGCGCCCAACACGTTTCTGCGAACCCATTGTTTATACAGCATATTGGGCCGAAAATCACGCGTATTGTTATGTCTGCGACGCGGCGACGACACACCTGGACAACAATGGATAAAATTATACACCTAAATGCTAGTTTGGATTCCGGGCACACATTACAAGTTGGAGATTTATCCGGACGATCGGAGCGCTGGCCTCACGTATAATTCACCGGTCCAAATGAAATTATTATACTAATTACCGAATCTCGATCACGCGCGGGGCGGGGTCGGCTCTAAATCTCGACGCTCGCCTAAATCGATTACGGGTATTACTAGCCTAGAGCCCGTTTTGTCTCTGTCTAATGCTGCCCGGCTGGCCGGCCTTGCTCTCCTCTTTTTGGGTAATCTTCGGTTCATTGCACCTCGCGGCCGTTTTACTGGAAATGGGAAAGTGGCTTACATAACACTAGCCAACTAATGGTTGCCGGTAATTGTGTTGCAGAAATGTTTACGTCGGGTGCCCGAACCCCCATTAGCGTCATGTTTTGGATTGATGTTCTTTTTGAGTCTAATATTGTTTCCAAACTAAAAATAGACTTCTGCACAACCGATTTTGATAAAAAAATTTGGGACCAGCTGACAAGTATGCCCTTTTAAACAATAAAAAAAAGAATTTTTCAAATCGGTCCAGGCGTCTTCGGATGATCGGTGATCGATCATACATTAAAAAAAAGATCTCGACGAATTGAAAACCTCCTCCGTTTTAGAAGTAGGTTAAAAAAGGCCATTTATTATTTGTAGCTAATTAGTAGCGAAAGGAGCAGCCAATCAGCGTTACCGACTAACTGTCCTCGCAAAGCCCAGGGTGCGCCGGCAAGACATACAAGGGGTTCAATACGTCACTCAGGGATGCTTCTTTCTTGCACCCCGAAGGTATGATCGAGTAGTAATTATGGGATTGATTAAGTAGTAATTAAAAAGAGAAAAAATACTTTATACGACCTCTCCAATATGTATGATTTTAGAGTTTCACGGTCACAATTACTGTTATTAGTATTACGGGACTTACCGCGATTAATATCGTTTTTTGCCAGATATTTCGACGGCCCTTCTGCCATCATGGTCGCTGGCCGACTGAGGAACTGCGATGGATGTCCGGCTGTCAAGGGTAACCATATCGGTCTACCCTCTTTCTTCGTCGTTTGTTGCATAAGTCCTTACACACAACACTGACGGTGTCCGTTCGGGAATTGTTTTTAGTTATTCGCACACTCTTTTTACAAAGCGCAATCACTGGATTCCACGTGCCCGACAACTTGAAGCCATCTTCTCGATTAAAATTGGGATGCTTCTTAATTTCAATCGCCTCTCTAACTAAGCGTGGTATGTAATGGCGTTCAGTCGCAAGTATTTTGGGTTGATGTAGCTCAATCCAGTGATTGACTCCAGCTTGTGAAAGATGCTCCGCGATAGCTGACTTGTCAATATCCCTGTTTTTGACTGCCGTTATGTGTTCTTTGACCCGTTGAGATATAGACCTCTTGGTCTGTCCAACATACGAGCTCCAATATGTCTGCGGCCAGCGTGGAAAGTGGTATAGTAGTTTAGAGAGGGTCGTGCTCCTGCAGTGGAGTGGAGACTAAAAAGACCTGATGATGATGATGATGACTTTATTTGTAAAAATTAAGCTACTTCTCATCATGATAACGTTCTAGATACACGTTTATTATAATTTTTATAAAGCACGCTCTACTAAATTCTAAAGTGTGTCCACTTTCACACGCAGTGACTATTTTATTCACAACAATCAAAGTTGGTTCAGATATGAGTTTGCGAATTAGTATAATTTTCGCACAACTTTCTTCGCGATACAATGTTATCTGATGTGAATCGGACGAATTAACGCGAGCCTAACATTCGGAGCAGGTGGGACTGGTTTCCGCTGCGTTTGCGCAGACAGCGCGGCTCATTACAAACAAACAGCTAATTAGTGAAATATATGCAATTGCATTGTTACTTAAAGTATACGTTAACGCAATGTCGAATCTATTGTCGGTCAATGTGACACAGCACATCCATTATATTCCAATTTTCTGATAATCACTTATTATCAGGTTTCTTATGTTGTGGGTTTTATATTTAGCCACAACATCAAAGTCAAATTAACAAAGACAGAAACTACTTTTTAGGGCTCGTAAGCGGAGCGTTTGAGGTAGTGCTCTACTCCCAATGTGTCAGGGTCAAGAATTTTTCTGGACTTCTGTCGCAATTTATTATCTACTATTGTGTGAAGACCAGGACACCACTAATTAAAAGTTTTGATAACCTCTGTTTCTTCTTCCACAGCCTGTTCGAGCAGGAGATCATGAGCTACGTGCCGGCGGGCGGGTGCTCGGCCCCCGGGCTGGGCGCTTCGCCCGCCGCGTCGCCGGCCGCCACCCGCAGTACGCGTGCGCCTGCGCCTCAGCGGAGGGACTTCGAGGCCAAGCTGAGGGCCTTCTACCGCAAGCTCGAGAGCAAGGGCTACGGACAGGGGCCAGGCAAGCTAAAGTAAGTTTTTGCGTCGACACGTCGCAGCCTTAACTAGTGCCGCAGTATTAAGTTATTTAATTATATGTATGTTAAATTTTAAGGTAATGTAAACATTTTGATACCTGAATGAGTGGATTTGAAGAAATTTTCTTCATGGATTACAAAACAAAGCATCCGCAAATTGGATTACCTAAATCTTTTCACCTTCTTTGAGCCAGTTAACCTCGCTCGATTCGTTTCTTCCCACTATTGCAATCTATATTCCTTATTTACTTTCAACAAGACGCTGATTTAATTTCAAGTAACCAACACTTAATCAGATTACATCTTCATTCCAGACTGCATATCCGCCGCGAGCATCTTCTAGAAGACGCCTTCAGGCGGATAATGTCCTGCGGGAAGAAAGAGCTGCAGAAAGGCAAGCTCTGCGTGCTGTGGGACGGCGAAGAAGGGCTGGACTACGGCGGGCCGAGCCGGGAGTTCTTCTTCCTACTGTCCCGGGAACTCTTCAACCCTTACTACGGCCTGTTCGAGTACTCCGCTAATGACACCTACACGGTCCATGTGTCACCGATGTCAGCTTTCGTGGACAACCATCATGAGTGGTAAGTTCAATATCTTATCTTATGCTTACCTTCGAATGAAAAATTGCTATAATTTCCGTTAGTAAAGGGTGAGTAGACTGTGCTGGTCCCTTATGTACTATGGGTTGTTAAAATATTTAGCCAATTACACGTGCAAGTTGAGTGTCATTGATATTGGCTCTCGGCAATAAGAATAACTATAATGCATGATGGATTTTAACATGATTTAGGGTCACGAGGAACAGAGTGACATCTGTTGATTTTGAAAAAAAAAACATTAAAAGTTGTTTTACATTAAGTAGGACTCGTTTGTAAACAATGTCTTATCATAGAGACTGAAGGTGGTCGAAACTCAGTAATAAAACGACAAACTATAACAACCGTATTGCATTTAAAAACGATTGATTACTAATACTTTACATTAATTTCCTTTATCGCATGTGCTAAGGTAGTTTGTACCTACTTCTTTGTACTACCTACCACTACCTTTATGTGTCGAGTAGATCTTAAATATGCAAACAGCTTCTGAAATAGGTCATAGGAATTTGTTATGAGCCCGAAGATTGGCTGTCACCGTGAATAGAAATCTAGGTCATCTTAGGTCAAAGCTAGATCGCTAGATAGGACGTGCATGCAAAATCAATGTCGGAAATAGAAACACTCGACTCTAACAAAAAGTTGCAAATATTCCAGAAACTAAATACCAAATTGAAAAATGGTGTTCACAAACTCCCAATATTTTTGAAAGACCTATTCAACGATACACCATAAGATGGGTTACTAAAAAAAATTGATTTTAAATGATTTTATATTTTAAGACTTTTTCGGCATGACTAATATACATACATAAGCCAAATTACAGCTTTCTCGTCTTTATCCGCCCTAATCAAGTTGATACATAGTTAATTGAAACTAACTTATCTGTCAATGTCAACTTGATTTGGGTGAATAATGGTTTAAAATTAGTAACAAAACTAGTCCTGTTTTAATAATAAGACGGGTAGTCTCTGAGTAGAACCGCGGACAAACAGACAGACAAATATATATATTTTTTTTATTTACATGGAGAGACCAACAGCTACAAGTAATTACAATAAAAACGGAAAATATAGCAATAATAGAGCCAATTAAAGGTCCTCACCGCTAGAAACAGTATAGAGTTCCAAATAATTGAACATTATTACACGCTACTTAAAAGAGACAATAAATATTTTTAAAAGAAAACTAAGTAAGAGTTAGTGATGCCAATTAACTTGTAAATATTCACAAGAACGCATGAACAGTGAAACAAACACAAAACAAATAAACATAATAATCGAAAATGAAATCACTATATTACTGGAGCAAATGTTCGTAAAGTAACCGTTTAGTTTTCGCTATGCCTAAAGCGAATAAGTCAAAAATATGGCGAAACTATAAGGGTTCCTTGTATGTCTCTTCGTTGAACTTATTTGTCTTTCTTTCTACAGTTCAGTATAATATTGCAGCTAGTCGTAACGTCTACAACTTGTAAATAACCGTTCATTAACATTAAACGCGTCATTATGCTTTCAAAGCATTGCATTACCTATGTTACGCGGCGTTTATGCAATTTGATTCAATCATATTGCTGACCGTACCTGTTAACGTCATTCGCTAATAACTGTGTACTTAAGCCCCATTATAAAGTGTATCCTAGTACGTATTTATTGCAACAAGATTATAATGGTTTGTTGAATAGCTGAATAAACAAACAAGTAATTTTTTAAATATGTAGTAATTTGAATTAGATTACTAAATTCATTTACTAGTAGTTACACTAATGCGATAAGGATAATTACTTTTACTGTATAAACATATTTAACGTTTCATCATTTCATTTCAGTAGGGTAGTAGTTTATTTTTTTA
The DNA here is from genome assembly GCA_963555685.1 of Acrobasis consociella. Lineage (NCBI taxonomy): Eukaryota > Metazoa > Arthropoda > Insecta > Lepidoptera > Pyralidae > Acrobasis > Acrobasis consociella. The sequence goes on along the minus strand of OY743109.1, from coordinate 3,931,108 downwards.
GACGAATATTCTGAAAGAGAGAACGATAGCATCTTGTACTTTTTCCACCTAACTATATATCTATGCTAGTATGTTTCAGATTTAGTCAAAGATATCAAGTAGTTATAGTAATCATATTTTCCACCGAGCCAGGGAGGAGAACACTTTTCTCGTTTTAAAAATTGCAATAAGACTATCTCGCTCTATGAAAGCGTGTCGTTGGATTTCTTTAGTTAATTTTTTTGTATATTATAGTGTTACAATAATCAGCAAACATATTTCGCCATTAATGACATAAGAAATGCAACTGTTGGCTTTATTTACCTGTCCCCCCCCCTCCTCTCAATCTGCTAAACGGTTATTTATGGGTACGTTCAAAAATTCACAGCTATAGCAGGTAGTACATATAATGTAGTTGAAAAGAAAACTAACAGAGCTAAGCAGGGTTTACAAATTAAAAAGTTATAGGCGATCAACTTATAAAATGTACTAGGAAAAGGAAAATTTCATACAAATTCAATAGATAATTAGTTTTTTGACGTTTTTTAGTGACATGAACTTAAAGTTGACATTCGCAACTACAAAACCCTACACTGCGCGTGGCCCGACATGCACTTGGCCAATTATTATTGATAATTACAATACGAAGTTGATGACCTAAAAACAAAATAATAATAGAGACTGAGGAGTCGTGCTCCTGCTGTGGAAACTAAAAAGACCTGATGATGATGATAAGTCCTGTAAACTGACCGATTTGTTTACTTCCCGTGCAATACTGTGTCACAAAACCCGTAATATTAATAAATGTGTAGGCGACTATATTTAGCCGGTTCCGGCGCGCGGCCCCTACAGAGCACCGTCTCCTGCGATAGCCGGTGTCGGGTTACCGCGCACCAAACACACAGACACGCATGCTACGCGAAAACAAAGATTTTTTTGTTGTTCGCCCGAGTGTCGCGCACAACTATTGTAACGCGATACGCAGTAAGTGACGCGAAACGCACGTTACTTTGGTGGCTTGTTTACGAATCGATGTTATTTTGGTACAATATTATGTACACAGACGGTAAAAAAATATTAATCTCCATTAGGCGCCAGAAAACCTAAATACGGTATTTTAATCAGTTATTTTTATTCATATCAATAAGTATCATTATTCGAAATCGAAAACAACATGTTTAATCAGCCTATAGAGGTAAATAAGTTATTGGAACAACTTATTAAGTCACGAAAGGGATAGTGAGATGTCCCCGTCACGCTCCTACCCTTTTTTTTCGCCGCGAATGTCGAGGTTAATTCGATAAACATTGTTGTGCCCATTTTGCGATCGGTCGGATATTTCCGACAGAAAACCACTGTTCGTTCGAATTGCACATAACTTTAGTATGTATCTTTAAATAAATTAAGTAGATATTGAATTTTATTTAACATTTTTCGACTGTTTACATTACAGCCTAAGTTATCTTAAGAATATATTTTTAATATACTAGCAATGATATACATTTGTGTAGGCCAAGTCCTGTGGCTGCTCTGGCCAAGTATGGTAGTACAGTGAGGGTCGTGCTCTTGCAGTGGTGACTAAAAAGACCTGATAATGATAAACTAAAATACGGCAGGTTCCGTTTTTTGGGGCGCGTGCTTGGCTTGGCGCTGATGATGATGACACACTCATCAATCTCATCATCATAATCAGGTCTTTAAGTCTCCACTGCAGGAGCACGGCCTTCTCTGTACTACCAGAGCCATACGTGGCCAGGGCAGCTAGATAACTCGGCCCATACTCTCCACGCTGGTCAGACGGGTTGGAGAGGTCTCATTGATATTCATAAGCTTTGTTTAGCTTGTATTTTCTAAGTCGCCTTCTACGACATCCACGGGAGGACTTGGAGTGGCTCTATTCTACTCTGACGGACACCACACGGCAATGATGATACACGGTGTTTTAACACCGTAATGTCCGCCAGGTTCCGTTTCTTGGCGCTAATGATGACAATACCGTAATGGTCGCCAGGTTCCGGTTCTCGGGGCGCGTGCTGGGGCTGGCGCTGGTGCACGGCTACCTGCTGGAGGCGTGGTTCACGCGCGCGCTGTACCGCGCGCTGCTGCGGCTGGCGCCCGCGCTCGAGGACGTGGACGCGCTGGACGCGCAGTTCGCCGCCTCGCTGCGCTGGCTGCAGGTAAACGAGAAGTGCCACAGTTTTATATAAAATACTAACCAAAAATATATACAGTGAAATAGCCTATTATTTTAAACATACCTCGTAGTCTTCTTCTTCTTCGTATATTTGAGAGCTGGGCTCTTGTCGGTGGAGTGCTCTCCATGTCTCTCTTTCTTCCGCCAAGTTCTTAACCTCCTTATACGTTTAATTTTTCTTTTATCGATAAATTTCCTTCTGGGTTTTCCTACTCCTCTTTTTCCTTCCATTATTGTGTAGTATAAGGCTTATATTATATTATACTGTTTGTCAAGTTTATAAACCGTGGGAGTACATACCATAGACAATTTGTTGCTAACCAATACAGTTATAACTTGCAGAGCGCCCGCTGCGTGTCATCCCTGGAGCTGACGTTCGCGGTGTCGGAGCGGCTGGCGGACGGGCGCGTGCTGGAGCGCGAGCTCAAGCCGGGCGGCCGCGAGCTGCCCGTCACCGAGCGCAACAAGAAGGAGTACCTCGAGCGGGTCGTGCGCTGGCGCGTCGAGCGCGGCGTGGCCGAGCAGACCGAGTGGCTCGTGCGGGGGTTCCACGAGGTGAGATACATCTCGCGCTCTTACAAACACAGACGAACAGAACTTGGTTTATTAAACCACTTACTGGTGCCCTTTATCTTTATAAATCGTAGCCTATGTGTTATTCTGATGTTTAAACTATATTATTGTAAAGTTTCATTAAAATCCTTTCAGTAGTTTTTACGTGAAAGAGTAACAAACATCCATCCATCTGTCCATACTTACAAACTTTCGCGTTTATAATATTAGTAGGAAGTAGGATTTTAGTAAGGTTATCCGCTTAAAACAAGAAGACCTCCCGCAATATTCTCTTTTGTTATGTCATTTTTATTATTGACAACTTAAGTGAAAATAAAAAAACTAAAGTGTATTAAAATATAACTTTAACCTAACCTAATTATACATATATGAGACATTGGTCCAATTACAAATACATTTTAATAATTTTAAAAACAAGGCTTAATACTATTCATTACTTTCCTGCTTGATAAACATACTAAAAGATAGAAAAATCGGACAGCAGTAGTGTTGGCCACTTACACATGCCACAACCGAAACAAACTTCCTATATTTAGTTCGCCATATATCCGCAAGAGGCGCTGGGGCTTGTCCTCATGCCCAATACAGTTTGGTTTACGACACAGAGTACATTGTACATACTGACAGTTTACGATCAAACCATATCTGGTAGTAGCGGGTGGGCGATGGGCTTGCGCATAGCGTGAGTCACTATCTATGTGTTATCATAATATAGGTACTAACCTATACCCAAACTTGCGGTAGATAAGGTTAACCACGTGCTTTTTGCACGCTGCCGTGGGAGCAAAACGACCGTCGACCGTTTTGCAACTAAAGTGCTTAATGGCGATCCAAAAGTTTAAAAAACTTTACAAGCTTTTATTTAGTTCAATATCTTGAAATTTCTCATAAACTTAAAATAATATTAACATGAAAATGTGTATTCAGATATTTTAATGAAGTCTTTTTGAATATACATTTTTATGTAAATATTATTTTCAGTTTAACCTGATGTCACTGTGAACAGACGAGACGTTATGAGAAAATTCAAGATATAGATAGAGGAGGGGTCAGGTATCTCTGATGACGACTGTATGTTGAATGCTCCTATTTGAACCCTAAAATGTTGACAAGTTGGCCAAACAATACGTTTAGGTTAATTTTATTTTTAAATAATTGTTTATTCGTCAACAGGTGGTAGATCCTCGACTAGTAGCTGCGTTCGACGCCCGGGAGCTGGAGCTGGTGATCGCGGGCGCGCCCGAGCTGGACGTGGCGGACTGGCGCAGCAACACGGAGTACCGCGGCGGGTACCACGACGCGCACCCCGTCATCGTGTGGTTCTGGCAGGCCATCGACAGGTCAGGACCTCAATACTATGTACCTCAATACGTGGCGTAGTGGTCACCGTGCTAGTCCGTCACCCAGAGGTCCCGGGTTCGATCCCCCAGAGCAAGTCGGAAAATGGCCTTTTTGCTTCTTTTTCTGCGCAAATCGTAAAAGCCGATTGAGAGAATGGGCGAAATTCTGAATCGTATTAATGGGCGATGCGGTTAGCAACTCATCACTTTGATTTCCTTTTTCATCTTCACCCCAAATATGGCCTGCGGGTCTTGCGGCCCTCGGCACTGTCTACTCCGTTCGGAATAAAGACGATGTAGGGTTGTTTTTTTTTTATTAAAGCGCTGGATGCAGGCAACTCTTGATCGGTTATTTTGGAAATCTTTGGGAGAGACCTATGTCTAGCGGTGGACGTTATGCGATTAAAATGATGATGATGAATGTTGCCAAAAGTCAAGTATTAAATAAAAATGCCTATCGATAGCATTGATGACTGTTTTAGAGCAATAACTAACAATAGTATCCATCCATATCCAAATAAAGTATTGATACGCAATACTATCGATAATTGATAGTTTATTCGCCGTCAGATTCTATTGATAGTGGACTATCGAGCAGCAACTCAACGATGTATCTCAACTTGCAGGTTCACGAACGAGCAGCGCCTGCGACTGGTGCAGTTCGTGACGGGCACGTCGTCGATCCCGTACGAGGGCTTCTCCGCCCTGCGCGGGTCCACGGGCCCGCGCCGCTTCTGCGTGGAGCGCTGGGGGCGCGTGGAGTCGCTGCCGCGCGCGCACACCTGCTTTAACCGGCTCGACCTGCCGCCCTACCCCACGCCGCAACTGCTGCACGAGAAGCTATTGCTCGCCGTTGAGGAAACAAACACTTTCGGCATCGAGTGAAGTGGAAACTTTGTTCGAGCGCTGATGTTGCCGAAAAATCGATAGGTTCAGTTGAAAATCGAACTATCGGTCGGTGATGACGAGCAAGATATCTATAAATAGATAGAAAGTTTATCATTCGGTCATTTACAAAACTGCATCACATACAAATAAACTTACAAGCTATCCTAAAAAGTTTTTCAATTTACATGCACTATTAAATTATAAATGTATGTGCTGCAGCAGTGCAAAAAGGCCAAAACTCAGCGTGGTTAGCCTGTAAGGCGACACACTGGTTTTCAGTTTTACCCTAAGGCAAAAGTACGCGGGAGGATTGTAATAGGTATCTATCTATCGATAGTTTGTCGTTAGTATCGATTTTACTAAAATATCGAGTATCGATAGTGGACTATCAAGCGACAGCACTACAGAGCGCTAGAGCAGAATTTGTCATTTTGTCACTTACTAAAATTCCAGGTGAAATTCAAAAAATTGTAGATAACGATTGTGACTGTAAAACGCCGCACACATCCGACAGGAATTTTATCTCTGCAGTTAGCGCTGTGTAGACAGTTTGCTACATATTGTACCCCGATAGTTTGAAGACCCCTTCGCTGGCCGACAGAGGTCGCTGGCAGCTAACTACTCAGTCCGAACGCGCAGGGTCGCCGAGACATGCACCATCTGTCTCCGTAGTTGTATAACCGTGAAAGTTCCAATTGTACCGATAAGAATTATATCTATAAGGTCAGTGTTCTATAAATGCGTATTCTAAATGCATTGGCCGGTGTAAATAATCGTGATTAATTCTGTTGTCAATGTAAATAATAGTCAATTGATAGTGTAGCCGAGAAACAAACAAAGATAGCTGTAGTTCTATAGTTAGGAAACAAGTATGTAGTGCCTCTAGACATGTTATACCTAACTAGCCACTTCCTATGTATGAGGTTTGTACTTTATTAACGCTTTTATTGTAATTGAAGTATATTGTGGCTGTGAAACGGGATTCGAATCCCATGTTTATTAGATAGTATGCTTACGTCACTAATTTATGTAACCTTTCGACAACCTTAGATATGATGTTCTGTATCACTGTATCCAATATTGTCTAATTCTCAATACTAGGACCTGATTGCACTAATAACTCAAATTAGTAAGACTCATAGTTTATTTGTTTAATCAAAAACGATATGAAAATATTTCCAATCAAAAACAGCTAGTTAGCTAATATTATTGCTGGCAATACTTACGATATAACAATTGTTTAAACATTTTAGCCATATTCTCGAATGCAAGGCTCAACGCTACCAAGCTGCTCTATTTATTCTAATTTATACTAAATATTTGCGACCAGTTTATCTGGAACATAAATCTGGTTTTGTTACCACCAGTATTATCTTCCATTTGTAATCTAGTAATAGAAGAGAACCTCTTATACAGTTTGTCACTAATTTATTGTGATTCTAAAATTATACACTCATAATTTTTACGAATCTGTAAATAGATATATCTCCCTAGATGTCCAGGGTGCTTAGTCCATATCATCACAGCTTTTTTAGAGATATTGTTATTATAACATATAACAATGTTATATGCCAAAAATCCTAAAATAAAACTGATAATAAATTAAATGTCTCTTAATCAAGGCCATGCTATCTCTACAAATGCTGAATATGCACTCAAGCACCTGCAGATATCATATTTAATTTTGTAAATACATTATTTATTGCATACTCAAAAACTGAAGTGTTAATTTACGTATATTTTTGTAAGTAATAGTTCTATTATGTTGAATATTTAAATAACTTTTGTGTATTATTTTGTGTAAATTTTTAAATTGTTTTGTGCGAGTGATAAAATGTGTCAATATACATTATTACTTACAAATACTCACTAGTTTTATTTTATAAATGGCTGGTTTCCTATTTCAACCATAATAAAATAAAAATTCAGCTTCATCTCCGACAATCATCCCAACCCCATTTCCAACATTTTTCCTAATGAGTACTTTCCCTTCAACAGAGCATTTCTAATAAGTGCTTTACCTTTCAACAGAACATTCTGCAATATTACAAAATTTTAATAGTTAGATTTATGTCCATGCGGCATGTGACACAAAGTAAAAAGATTAGTTTTGCCATGCATTCAACGGTACACTGAGGCCCTTATGCATGCAAATCAACAAAACTTTTCTACAAAACAATTAAAAAAACTATTTAAATTATAAATTGACAGTGACTATGTTAAATGTGTTAATTTATGTCTGTAATCAACATAGGTACCTATACAGATAATTAATGTTATAATTTTAGATGTTAATGTAGTAAAGTTGTTAAGATTCCTTCAAATTTAAACAGGCAACAGCATTATCAGGGGGAGGAATCACCCATGATCTTAGGAAGTTATTAATTAGGATAAGAAAGATACTTAGAAAATAATGACGAATAGATCACACATACAAAATGTTTATTTTTCAGAAGTTTGTGTAACAACAAAAATCAACCTTGTTAAGACCTTATCTTTTAAACATATATAACTATTTACAGTTCCCAAAGTCTGCATTTGTGAACACAAACTCATGATATAAAATGCAACAAGTGTTATCTTTCACAATGTTCTACACTAAGTTGTGACGGAGTTAGTTCATTAAAGTTTGTCACAGTCTGTAAGTTTAAAACCTTACTTCAAGTTAATCATAAGCCGATGATTACAATATCGTAAAAGCTACTGTCATCATATATTCATATGCATTATTGTAGCTGTATATCAGAATAAAAACTTAAAAATATATCCTCCCCCTCAGGCATAATCATACATGACATAAGGACAGCAAACCCCATATCACAAGAACTGAGAGCAAACCCAACTATGTTGATTTGCATTAAAACTGACCAAAATCAATGTAATATAATACACACTTGTGTAAATATTTTGTATATTTACTTCAAAAATAACGGTACATACAATATTTAATTTGTATTTCTATCATACTTTCGAAAGGGAGATGAGCGACCGCTCAGAGTTTATCCAAGAGAGGGAAAATCCTTGTTGTCATCGACCTTAGGAGGTGCCACCTGCTGGCGGGGTTGAGGGCGCTCCTCTACCGGCAGCTCCTCACGTGGAGGGCCCGCTCCCGGGCGCCCGCCCCGGCCGCGGCCGCGACCACGGCCGCGAGTGCCCGTGCCTCCACGACGGGCAGTATCATTGAACGTAAACTCAATTCCGAGCACACGCTTCTGACGACCAACACGCTGAGGGAAGTCAGCGATATCATATTCCTCATCAGTATCATCGTCCTCTCCACCCTCCTTCTTTTTCTCAAGCATCACCAAATTCTTCCACTGACTGAGGTCCTCACCTTCCCCAGCCTTGCGCAGATTATACTGTGGAGCAGTGCGCTGAGCATTCCGCAGAGCCTTGTACTCGTCGAGCGTAAGCTCCCGCGGCTCCTCCTCGGCAGGCACGGCGCGCTCGGCCTCCGGCTGCTGCCCGTCTCCGGCACCAGCTTCGGCAGCAACCTTCTCCTCCACTACCTCCCCCTCAGAGCCAGTTTTGTTCAATTCGTCGATGTCGTCCTTCAGCGTCCCCCAGTTGTGGGAGCCGCCACCGTCGCGTTTGTCGACCGGCTTAACACCGGTCTTATCGGAGCCCGACCTCCTGTCAAACTCACGCTTGCCTCGGTTATCGTAACCCGGACGCGGCCCGCGCTGTCCGTCTCGAGGCTCACGCGGCGGTCTAGGTCCTCGCCGTTCACCACCATCTGGATTGTCGCTGAAATTGCGCCGCTCGTAATTAGGCCTGCGGTCGCTGAACTCACGCCTTGGGGGTCTCGGCGCGCCTTCCTTATTCTCAACGGCACCGTTCTGCGGCCGATCCTCGCGGCGGCGCGGAGGCGGACGTTCCGGATTTCGCTCGTTAGTCCGAGCAGGGCCCTTGCCCTTTTGTTGTTCGCCGCTCTTATTTTCTTGTGATTTCACATTTTGAGTTTCCTTGATTCCTTTTCTGGCAGTGGTAATGCCAGCCTTAGGCTTGACTTCAGGCTTGCCCTTGTTCTCCTTTTCGGCGTCTTTGGTCTTCTTTTTCTGCTCTTTTGCCTGCTCTCGCGCTTTTAACGCATCAAGAGGATCGGACTCATCGTCCAAAAAAAGAGCGTATCTGTTATCAACCCCCACACCGTAGGAATTCTCCATTGTGATCCTCTTGATGATTTAATCACACAGAAACTGGATGTTAGTGGATTTTTTCACGCACTTTAGTAAGGCGACATTTTGTCTTGTTTTATTGATTACATTTAATATGGCGGACGATCGCGAAACTCACTGCACGCCATATGACGAAAGGAATAGAGAAAAGAATCCAAATGGCGGAGAATAACTTCAATTTTTTTTTTCTATACTCTATGGTTTATGATTTCAATAGTGGGTACTCGATTGTATTGTACTGTGTCGATCGATTGTGTTTTGTAACCTATTATACAGGTTCCCAGATTTTAAAATAAATTTATTATGATTGTAAATTTTAAACTTTATAGAGTTGTGCTTGTGAGTGAAGATGATACATTCTAATCCATCGTAAGGTCGTTGACGCTCAGCTCCAGGATATAATCTGTCTAATTTGTGGCTCCAGGCAGCTCCACGCATCCAAGTGATCTTTGTACGCGATACCATCGAATACCCGAAAAGAAAAAAAATCGCATTTAAATAATGTGCACGATCCAATCAAAATCGAAAGCAATGAAAACATATTTGGTATAGTACAGACACAGACAGATTATTACAAATAATTACACGAAAATCTAATGAATAATCATAAGACTATGCAAATGGTTTTGAAAATTGCGAAACGTAAAAAAAATTCACAGATATATTACTTGAGCGATTCTTATCGCCAACACCACCCACCAGAGGAGGCATTTTTAAACGCGGAGTCACATAAACGAATGGTTGTTCTATACAAAAAAACCATTCGTTCGTTCGTTTAGTACCTTCGCGTTTGTAAAATGGCACCAGAGACCATCACACACACACAATTCACACACACAACACAGACCAAGCTGCTGTGTGTGGTGGATGGTCTGTGGTGTCCGAGATAAATTTCGCATTTAACTGTCAATGTAAAGTGACAGTAAAATGCGAAATTTATCTCAGTTTTAATAGATGGCATATTGATATCACATAATACATATATATAAAATAAAAAAAAATTAATATTGTTAAATTCTTTATGAATAGCTAAGTTGTTACTAAATACGTTATTTAATAAATATGAATGAGTTCTATTTAAATAGGTATTAAATAAATAAACTAAGCATTGTTTTCAACCATATTCTCTTTATTATTATCACTGAATAAAGATTTTTCTATTTCTATCAGTCTTTAATACTCTTAATCTTAACACGTTGACGGACAGAGCGGGCATAGCAGTCCCTTTTAGACATATTGTAGTAACAGAGCTGTTATAGCCTTCCAAGTTCGCGGCCATGTTCAAGGCAGAGCTGTTGTAACAGTCGTTTGATTCATACAAAATAAGGAAGAGAATTTCTTTCTGTCACTATTTAACTTTTTCGAATCTTGTTAGTGTCAATTTAAGAAGATTTTGCACACATTTAAAAAATACATGTTACACCTGCCTCCCCCCTCACCTCACAACAACAGAGCGGCTATACCCGTCGCGGTGCTCTAGAACATTCTTCAGTCGGCCAAAGAGTGTCATGTTGCGCAGACGCTTCCATTTGACTGTTTTTGCGCCAATTCTCGACGAATTTCGATCGGTGTTAGATGCTTACTTTTTAATTTTATAGTGAAGCAATAATTAAAATAACATTCAGATATCATGCGAAACTCAATAATCTGTATCAATTTTTCGGTATTAATGTTTAAAATGGAAAAAATATAGTCGACTTCAAAAGTAAAACTGGGAGTTAGTCTACAAATAATTATAGTAGTTTTAATGTTGAATTATACTTTATTCTTCACAGACGTCTAAGAAATTTTTTCACGAAAAAAAACTGCCAACAAATTTTAAGATTTCTGCCGTAAAAATCTTCAACTTTCAGTAAATGTGCAGCAAGTTAAAAATTGCAAAATCTGAAGGTTTCTCAAGACGAATCTTTTGAAAGATCGTCAGAGAGTCAAAAGAGAGGCACGCAAAACATGAACGGAAACATCTGACGAGTCTATTCTGGACCCGTACATGATTTAAATGATAATAGTTCAGCGGCCAAGCTGTCATAGCAGTTGTGTTGCTCCTTATAACAACCACTTACTGTGCAGGGGTGACAGAACGTCTACAGCAGGCAACGTCTATAGCAGTTCATATCCTATGTCATGACATTCTTTTTTACAACTGCAACAGAACTGTCATAACAGCCTCAAAACTTCCATACTAAAAAAGTGTGTCAAAGTGGTGTGACCTAGTGTCCGTCAACGTGTTAATATAGTCAAACTAAAATATAATTTTCAATCAACCTTGAAAAATCTATTTCAACACGATATGGGCTGAATATTACTTTAAATTGAAAAAAAAATTAACAGTGTTACGTATTATTCATAAATTAAGAATGAGGATGATTATTGACAAGACGAAGGTCATGTCAAATATGCACATTGCGCCTTTACCTGTTTTTGTTGAAAGCTCTGATCTTAAAGTTGTAGACAAGTATGTCTAACTCGAAGCTGGACCTTCCCTCCTAGAATAATTGATCCAGGAGGGAAGGTCCAGCTTCGAGGAAAAAGTAGTCTAACGAATCCGATTCGGCGGTGCAGCGTTTGGGAAGTTCATGATCATCATCATCATCACTTTTAAGAAACCCACTGCTGGTACATAAAGCGAAGAACCGTTGTCCGATGGGGCAAAAAGGTTCTCGAATAGCCGCCGCGTACCGGCGCGGAGAAGGATTTGCTAATCAGACGACCTTAGCCGCTGAACGCAGGCCGCTTCCAATCGGTCGTTTTGGAAATCCTTGGGGAAGTCCTATGTTCAACAGTGGACTCTGTAACTGAAATGATGATGAGATTGCGAAGATATATTTTTTTGGCGCAATATCACGCCCTGGTACATTTTTCACTCCGAGTCGATGTCATTAGTTCCCACTCAACCAGACATTAGACGCTCTGTTTCTTTTTATATTGTTACTAATATTATTGATTTTTTATTGACTGATGGACAATATTCTTTTTGTTTTTCAAATTCAGATTATGTTAATAAGTCGAACGTGTTGTCAGCTCATGTTTTGATGACATTTTCTATCTTTTGTACAAAGTACTTTGTTATACGACGTGGAAGGGACATAACCGTAATAATCGAACGGGCTATACTAGATCACTTTAGTATAATGAAATTAAAATAACAGTCAATTTTTTTTTAAATTCGGTATTTTATACTTAACTGTGCAGCCGCGCCCGGGCAATTCATATGGTAATGTCAACATTTTTACACTAAACTGATGAACTGAACTTATATAAACATTGTATACTGAAAATCTTTTGAAAACCACAAGTTCTTAAATTTTAAATTCACGATTCTCAGGCCCCAACCATATTTGAATAGGTGATGGCGTTTCAGACTCCCGCTTCAAATTTTCCTCTGAAAGTGGTGATTGCTGGTTAGAATTAGACTGGTTTACTATCTCACTGTTTTTATAACACACTGAATATGTATTTGTTCCATAGTTTAAGGAAGCATCAGACTCTTTCATTACTGTGAAGTCATCTGTGCACATTCCATTGCTAAGCTTGTAACCCCACGATTTTATATAGTCTGCCGAAATTCTATCCATGAGTACGGTACGCTGAGCAAGCCCCTTTTCAACTTTGGTTTCCACCACTTTCCACTCTGTCGTCCTTAAAATTGGATGTGCCCTCTGCATCAGCCGTAGGACTCTCATGTTGTCCGTGATTACATAGTTACGTGATTGCCACATCATCTTCACAGGCTTAGGAAGGTCCTCAACATGCACTATTTTTACCTTTCTGCCGTCAATTATTTCACCATTAAAAGTATTACGAAGCCACTCAACATCGCTCGTTTTCTTACAGGAGATGTAAATAGCCCCAGCGACGATTCCTTCGACGTCCACTTCCGGCAGTTCCGAGGATTCCTCTAATTTCTCAAACATAATGGGAACAAATACTGCCCATCCGTCGGTTTCAAACTGTATGTTTGGGAAACCTTCAGGGATAACAGCAATCCTAATATTTTCGGCTGTTTTATTTAAAGATTCAGTTTTCTCCTCTTGGACTTCTGGCCTAAGACTTAACGTTTCGTCGTGGAGTCTGTCGTCGTAATTATGTTCTACCTGAGTAATGTGAAAAGAGTCCTTTTCAGAAGACACTTTTACAGTTTCAAACACCTGATCACCATCAGATGCCTCTTGCAACCGGTTTGTTTCGTCTATTTCATCAGACACAAGATGTTCTGGAGAGATGTTTTCAATTATGGATAGAATTTTCGAACTCAAGTCGGAAATATTCTGCTCGTGAGATTGATTTCCTGTTGATGTATTGTGCTTGTAACGTCTTGCCTCGTCTCTAGCCTTCTTTTTTAGATCTCGCCATGTCTAAAACATTATGTAACATTAATGCATAGTTAGATTAAAACACTTAGAAATGTCCGTAGAAGAACGAAGGTCACTGACATAGCCAAGCGGATTAGCTCATTAAAGTGGCAGTGGGTGGGGCACGTAGCGCGAAGAACCGATGGCCGATGGGGCAGAAAGGTTCTCGAATGGCGGCCACGTACCGGCAAGCGCAGCGTAGGACACCCACCTGCTAGATGGTCAGACGACCTGCGCAATGTTGCAGGAAGGCGCTGGATGAAGGCCGCTTCCGATCGGCCGTTTTGGAAATCCTTGGGGGAGGCCTCTGTCCAGCAGTGGACTTCCTGTGGCTGATATGATGACTTAGAAATGTATAAAGGTATACATTAAATAAACATATAATGGAATACGGGTGTTTTCTTTGAAAATAAAATACTACTATTATACCTATTCAAAACAAACTCACATGCTTCCACTGCTCCACACTCTTTTGGGATCCATATTTACTTAATGTAACCCTAAGGTAATCCCACTGCTGTATGTATTTTTTCATCTCGAAGGGCCCTCTATATCCATCTGGTCCACGGGCAAATCTTCTATGTTTCGCCATATAATCAACTAACATTTGGAGTTGCATATTATTACTGCGTATTCTGGAAATTGTATAATTCATATAAATTGTGCTGTGCACATTTGGTGTATTAGTACACACTCCATCCCTATGCATGCAACTCTACAAATAAGTACTTATAATTACTCATTTGACTTTCGGCTTATTTCGATGTCTCCAGTGCAAAAATGAAGTTAATGTTTAAGATGTAACCGAGCAAAGCTCGGTCGCCCAGGTACTACAAATTTAAGTACGCAAATGAATAAATTGCTTCACTTTTACAATAACTAAATGACTAAATGTGACTTACTTCTTCTTCCGCGGAAGTTCTAGTGGCCACACCATTTTGAAAAATTTATCTGGTTCTGACTGATATTAATGTAATAAACTAATGTGTAGATAGATATCAAAGTGTTAAAGCTTATCGCAAGCAGCACGTTAAAATAATGACAATGATAAACAAAATGGCAGGAAACGTCGACAAAGTGACATGAATTGCGGAGTTGCCATTTGTTTGTGTAAAATAATAATTACAACCATAGACAATTCTATTCACAGCGATCTTCACTCGCTTGGGCAGTCGTCCACAGTCGAAATATTCAGATGAAAAGTCCCATTTTAGAAACGCGTATTCACCTATATTAATGATTTTTCCATACAAATAATGGTTTACTTATTAACTACGCGTTTGAAAAAAGGCTCTACTGAATTTCAGATAATTCCAGCGGTTTGCACGAAATCCCTTACAAATCGGCTACGGCCAGAATGCGTATATGACTTCCAGGTAGGTACATCCGTAGCTTCCAGTATTTACCTCAATTTACCTTGTCCCCTTTTAGAGAGACAAGCTCGAGTGTTGTAAAAATGAGCGCTGAGAGCCGAGCGTTGAGTCGACCCTTTTGAGCGTTAAAGACTTGAGCGATTAAAAATGATTTGCCAATTATCGATTGATCTAACAATTAAAATGGGAACTAAATAAACAAAACTGATATGGTGAAAATATTCCACGCGGGCGGAACTTTTTCACCTTGTATAATGACAAAAACCTTTATTATCTTCTGTTAATAAAAAAAAAAACTAAAGCAAATTCTTTTTTTTAGATTATACGAAGTCGCAGGTCTATAAATAGGTCTACAGTAAGTCGCAACCTAGGAGGTTGCGACTTACTGTAGTTCTGTAACTGCCTCCGTGGGTTAGAGCGTTCGGGTCATACCCGGAGGTCGCGGGTTCGATTTCCGGCGGGGGCAACGACTTTGTGTTGTTTTCCTAGTTTGGTTAGAACATTGTAGGCTGATCACCTGATTGTCTATTAAGTAAGGGGCACGTTAAGCCGTCGATCCCGGTCACTGTCTTTGACATTGGTCGTTGCCTAAAACCATGTCAGAGGCCTTTAAGGCGGTTTAAAAACTCTGACAATAGTGATAGTCATAAACACGATAAGAAGAAGAAGTAAGTCAACCAATAAAGTTCCTCCTTTGAGTAAGGTCTTATTTAATTACAGGCACAGATACATTTTCACATCTTTATCCCTGATGGTCAGATGATATAGGAGTATTGGCTGGTAAGAATTGGCAAAGAAAGGCACTGGAAAGAGGACAGTGGAGCAGTTTGGAGGAGACGTATACCCAAGAAGGATCCATATCTAGTGAAAACGAATAAACTAACACAAGCTAGATGACACTAATAGTGAAAGTACTTGATGAATATGGGTTTAGATCTACTTACGGCTAAATTCATTAAGTCTCTCACTTCACCATACTTAATTAATTTCATGAAATTAATATTATGTACATTTTCTAATAGTACCCACTTATTAATAAGCTTTAGATAGTATATAATACGTACTGGGTAGGTATCAAAACTTGAAGATATGTTTGGTACTCAATCACGCAATAACGGCTAAACAGATTATATAACACAGATACTTTTGATCGCAGGACCACATTTCATCAAGAACTACCGCAAGGAAACTTGAAATCGGTCCATCGGTTCGTGAGCTACGATGCCATAGATAGACATTGTCAGGGGGATGTGTCGCGGTGCTCGGGCCTGCGGGTATTTGAAGGGGACGTGGTCGCACCAAGCCAACTACAAATTTAATGTAGTCTTTACTTCTTACTTCCCTCGAGGACAATTTTTTCGCAATTAGGCCCGAATTTGCCGGTCCAGTTTTGCGTGGGGAGCTGACGGCGGCCTCAGTTCTGGAACCAGCCTAGCTCCTGCAGGAAGAGGAAGCCTAAAACGCCTGCTGGTGCCCTGCACGCTTCCGCCATGGTTCTCGGATGTTCTAGGAACCTTTAAGTGTGCGACACCATAGCACTACAGGAGGAGATGGTTCGCAGTTAAATGTCATAAGTAGTTTCTTCCGGACAAATACAGTTAATATTTATCCAAAATACGAAAGATACATAGGTAAGGTGTACACTATACTCGTACATGTAAGTGACATTATATTTTTTCAAATGTAGGTGAATACAATGAATGTGTAGTGTGCGTATTACATAGTACATAGTTACATTTTTAACCTAATTTTGAAAGTTTAACCTCAGTTACAAATCCTTTTAATAGTTTCGAATTAAATTCTCTGCTGCAAATTGTCTTCTCAACAAAGTAGTGTTATAATAAGTCCTTGATCTAAAACGCCCTGTGCTCAGTTTGTTTCTCAGAAGAGGTGGCAGATCATTCCATATCTTTGCTGCAGTGAAACATGCCTTGTATCGTGTGGATTTGTGAATGGGGATGCTCATCAGATTTTGCGAAACAGATCTAAGACAGTGTCTGTTTATATCTGTAACCCAAACAATTTTTTCAAAAAAATATTCTGGCTGTTTATTCCTGATTATGAACATAAGTACTGTTACACTGGTACATATGTACCAGTGTAACAGTATTAACGTAACGCGTTAAGCTCTCGTATGGATATCCATGCGAGAGCTAAACGCGACCTTCTGTATGCATTTACGCACCTTACAGACAACAGAAGACGCGTCTGGCTCTCATATTCAAATGTTTGTTTAGATACGTTAAAACAAAACCTGATGCAGGAGTTTTGTACACTCTGTATGGAATTTATACGTTTCTGTTAATTCTAGGTCCATAAATAAACAGCACTACAGTAACTGAATAAAGATAACCCAAGTCATTTAACTAACAAAATGCAAAGTTACTCCTTTAAGTAAGGTCTTATTTAGTTAAAGTACAGATACATTTCGTCTTTATTCCTGACGGGGTAGACAGAACCCGAGGCCGTTAGATCTAAGGGCCAGGCTTAGCGTATTGATGGGCGTTAAGATTGAACAAGGAATGATTCAAATCTCGCTCATTCCCTTGATTGGTTTTTACGATCTGCGCAGGAAGAGAAGCAGCTGGGTACATTCTAAGTTTTTTTCTTTCTCCTAGATTAGCAAGAAAGTTTAGATGAACGAATTAAATTTTAAAACAGCAGAAAAGCTAAACCAACTAGGTCCCCCGAGGTGAGGTAACTGAGGTCGGCTTTTCGGCTATGTGAACGATGAACGATGAAAACCGTACTAGATGAATACGGGCTTAGATCTACTTACAGCTAATTATTCATTCCGTCTTATTATAAAAGGCAGACTAACTTTGTTACTAGGTTTAAACCATTATCCGAATAAATCAAGTTGATATTTTTAGGTAAGACAGTGGCATATCATATTATTAGATGTCAACTAGATTTGGTCGGATAATGGTTTAAACCTAGTAACAAAGTTAGTCTGCGTTTTATAATAAGACGGATTAAGTTTCTCATTTCATCATACTTAATTAATTTCATGAAATGTACCTAACCATATAAAAGTTATATTTTTAAGTATTATACAGGGTGTAATTGAATTCGTTGGCAATATTTTAGGTATCTATTATACCCATGATACAAAGTAATTTAAGACTAATAATACTTCAATCAAAATTCGTCATTTTCATATTACAGAAAATCTCTAAACATGCGTTAGACTCTTTAATAGATACCATTACTGCAATTATAAATAAAAAAACTAATCGTCATTAAATTCATGAAAAAGAAATTAATTGTAATAGTATCAATTTCCTCGCGTCGTAGTACGCTAACATTCGTTCCTACTTCAACGTACCTACTATCCTCAAGCGTTCGTGTGACACGACCCGACCCCACTCAATTATCAACCTTATTCTCGTAATTTAAAGTCTACTTTTGTAGGCCGGCCGCGCCCGCCGTTCTGCTGTATTGCAGCGGGTCGCTGACCTGGCGGCTCGTAGAGGTATCAGTGAGCGCGCACGACTCGACGTGTTTTGATACTTTGTTTTTTTTGTTGCTTTTTGATTCTTTTTAATTACTGCATTAATTGTAGTGTTGTTACCGTACAAAGTATCCTTTATGTAAGCATGTTAATAAGTTCAATTATTGCTAATGATTTCAGTTGCACGTTGCACCCTATATATTTATAAGTACCTACTTATTAATAAGCTTTAGTATAGTATCATATACGTATGTGAAAACTTGTAGATATGTTTGTTATTCAATCACGCAATAACGACCATGTGTAACATTTAAAGTCAGACAGATACTTTTTACTACAGGGACACATTTTGTTTTCACGTTACAAGTTTATTTGCCAGGTACCAACTGCTCGTATCGCACAAATCTTAAGTATCCACATCCCTTTTTGGTTTATAGGTATTTATTTTAGACTAGCTTCGCCCCGAATTGTTTAGAGTAACCTATATGTTCCAGCTTCCTGCGCATACCAAATTTTATCAAAATTGGTCTAGCCGTTTGCGCGTGAAGAAGTATTAAACATTCACATACACATACACACACTTAACTTTCGCATTTATAATATTAGTTAGATTTTATATGCCTACAACGGATATAAAGTGCTGAAAGTGTTAAAGATGTTCAAATCAAATAATTTATTGCTTCCTTTAATGTATCATACAGGTCTTTATTTAACAAAATAAGCTCAAGCAACAAAATGTTTCAAGCTACACGTTCTGATTTTAGAGGGGGCTATTTATTAAATAAATAAATATATAGGGACAAATTACACTGATTGAGCTAGCCCCAAAGTAAGTTCGAGACTTGTGTTATGGGATACTAACTCAACGATACTATATTTTATGACAATAATCTATATACTTACGAACGTATATAGATAGATAAAATCCAAGACCCAGGACAATTTGAAAACGGCCATTTTCCAACTTGCCCTGACCGGGGATCGAACCCGGGGCCTCTGGGTGGTGGACTAGCATGGTGACCACTACGCCACGGAGGTCGTCAAAAGGTATTACACCTGAACAAAATAGGTCACTAAATATAAAAGATTTTGCAAAGCCTCATTGGTTTAAAAAGACCCATCTACCTATACACCTTAATATGAGGTAGGGGTACGAATATTACCACCACTTAACGTAGAGTAGAAATGGTCTAAATTTTTTATTTTATTTTATTTTAAACATCAGCATAGGTAAAATGGCAGCTTTCCCTAATCTACGGTCCGGACAGATAGAAGGACATGTCGAAACTAGCAACTTACTAATAAAAGTTCCATCTAGAGACTTGACAATTAAGTTATCTGCATTTGATAACTTGTCCGGATATTCCATCAAATGACGATTTTTTATAAAATACAGACGTATACACGGTGAATTTTAATTGGTTTTGGAGCCGAAGGCCACTTCATAATAATCGTTAGTAAGACCTAATTAGCTAGTCAAAATAAAAATTCAGTAACAATTTTTTTTTACAAAAATTTGAAAGTAAAATCGTGAGATCAATTAGTAGTACCGCTGCCGGCCGGCCGGCGAAGTTCATCGAACTCACGCGAATGTTTTGGACAGGCATAACTACGCGGTCTCGATCGAAAATCATTTTCGCAACTTTTTCATCTTATGTCATACACAAATTTGGCTTACGTATAGAGGAAAAATACGACATTTCTTTTTCCAAAACCAATGACAATTCTGCGTGTATATGTTATAGACTAAAAGTTTACAAAGGATTAATAAGACATAATAATAAGCGCAGTTTGAAAAATGCCCAAAATGATAGGGCAGTGCGATAAAAACCTAAAATAATCAAACCGTCCGGGCATAATTATAATGCTTATCATCTATGGGGCAGAATAGCCTCCAATAGCTGACTCGTTCTTGCAGTCATGTAGATCACCGTCATATAGTATTATAGGTCATGATGCGGTGGAAGTGGCCCGGGCACCCCCTAGCCGTCAGCAGTGTTCTTCCAGAGTCATGCTTACCACCCTGATCATGTCATTTAGTAAAGGTAATGCTATACACGCTGACTTTTCATTCGTTTTAGAAAAAAATGTCGTATAGTAAATAAATGCCTCTATCCATATACGTGCTGCTGGGCTGGCTCCCATGCTGGTCTGGGAGAAACGAAAAATCTTAGAATGTACCAGCTGCTTCTCTTCCCGCGCAGATCGTAAAAGCCGATCGAGGGAATGGGCAAAAATGCGGATCATTTTAACAGGCGATGCGGCTAGCATCCCGTCACTGTATTGATTGCTTTTCCATCTTCTCGCCCACCATGACGCTAAAAGTGGCTTTTGAGTCTTGCGGCCCTAGGCTCTGGATAGAGCCGCAAGACCCCAAAGCACTGTCTGCCCCATTAGGGATAAAGACGTCATAGTATGTATGTATGTATCCATATACGTAATCCAAATATCTGTATGTCATAAGATAAAAAAGTTGCCAAAACAGCTGCGGAATGTCGATGACCCCAGCCGGCCGGCGGTCGGTGTATAGCGGCGGTACTACTAATTGATCTCACAATTTTACTTTCGAGTTTTAGACTACATTTTTTGTTTCAGAATTTTTATTTGGACTAGCAAATTAGGTCTTACTAACGATGCCCGTTGTCAAGAACTTCTTTACTTTTTATACTTTTCTCCATTTTGACTCCATTTTAGGGATATAGTACGGTGGTTTCCCCATTTGCCTTCCGTACCGCAGTATTTGATTCGACAGAAACCCTTCCAAATTCCGCATCTTCGGCCTTCTGTTCTTGACAACGGGCTTCCAAGAAGTAACATGCCGTGGCGGTCCGAGTCCGGCAGGGGTAGGAACAAGGCTACCCAGGTCGTCATCCTGCGAAAACCTTGTACAATAGGCACGTGGATAAAGAGGTTAAGAACTTAGCGGAAGGAAGAGAGACATGGAAAGCACTCCACCGACAAGAGCCCAGCTCTTAAATATAAGAAGAAGAAGAACGATGCCTCTGAAGTGGCCTTCGGCTTCAAAATCAATAAGAAATCACCGTGTATAAATGACTTGTACGTAATTCGGGGTAGCTAAATTGGTAGCTTTTGTCGCCAAGTCGATATAGCTTACATAAATCTACTGTAGGTGAATGCACTTGTGGAGTGTACCTGTGTATTATCAGATTGCCCGAAAACCACATGACGTAATCATAATGTCTAAGCAATACAAGCAATATGATAAATAAGGAAGTTCAAATTTTAAATTAATTACTTAGCTCAAAGTAATTTGTCATTATTTATAATGTCCGGACAGTATAAAAAATGACCCAATTTGTCACTTGGTCCATAATATATATGTCGCAGTTGGATTGCATAATCCGCTATTATTCAAAAACTCTAGCTTTTTGGTATTACAGCTCGGTTTTGTAATATAGCTGAAATTTGTTCAGCTAGATCGTCCAATGTGTTAAGTTTAACAAACTAGCTAACGTCAGATTGTAGAACGATTAGTTCGGAATTCTGCCACTTGTGGCTTGTGAAGTGTCAGTGTCATAACAACAAATATGGCCTCCCAAAGTAAATTCCTCGCCGCGTTTCGGGACTAGGTTGTTTTCATCGAGAGACATCGGGGGCATCGTTTGTGATTTCCGACTGCAAAAGATTGAAAAGAATAAAGCAGACCTTTAGCTTGGTTCCCATATTGTTATTTTGACGCCCGCCTTCCGGCACGATAGTCACGTGGATCAATTGGCCGTAAGAAATCGCTACGCCATTGTGTTGTCGAGTTTACAAAATTTCAATATCCAATTGCAAATCGAGCTGATTATCATTCTTCATTGGTGTTTTATGATGTTGGAGACTAAATTATAGAGTAAGGAGTTGAATTGAGTTTGTTTTATTTCCATCCCACGAGTATTAGAAAAATAATAAAGAACAACTACTGTCATATATTATTTTGTTTGGTACCACAGTTTTATTCAATAATGGTAACCCTCTATGTCATCTCAACGCTAGCTGTTTTGTTAAACGTAATTACGTAACTCATTGTCAATCGAGCTAAACTATTTTCAGCTGGTTTACAAAACCGAGCTGTAATGTAAAACAGCTAGACTTTTTGAATAACAACGGATTATACAATTTAACTGCGACATATACATCGTGAAAGGGGCATACCTATAATAAATCGAACTACGGGCTAAACTAGACCATTATAGTGAAATGAAGTTAATATCACAGTCAAAAGCTTTTAAAAATCCAGCATTTTCATAGAAGTGTTCAGCCGCCCGGGCAATTTGTATGGGAATGTAAATTTTTTTTTGTTGTTTCATTACAATATAGTGATCTAGTATAAACCATGTTCGATTTATTACGGGTACGTCCCTTCATCGTTGTATAATATAAAAATTCAGGCGCTTTGTTTTTTCCTTTACACTAGGAAATTATTTCAGAATAATGGGCAAAATATTCCGTTGTTTGTTAGTTGCAGTTAGAGATGGGCCGAGTACTCGGTTGTTACTCGGTACTCGGCATACTCGGCGCCTTTTTCAGTACTCGTACTCGGCCAAATAACTCGGTTCAACTGCCGAGTATTGGTGCCGAGTACTCGGCCGAATAACTCGGTTCAACTACCGAGTATTGGTGCCAAATGTGGTAAAGCCACCAAGTGGTGGTAAATTGTGATGAAGGAAGAGTAGGCTTTCTGCCCGTTCAGGTAATAATCTGTTTCTTTTATCTTCGAAGATATTACCAGCTTCCGAAAATAAACGCTCTGTACACAGTACTGGCAAGTGCACATAATCTTAATCAATCATAATCGTGCTAAATGTATATTTGTGTGCTACCGACCACTGAAATGGACTCTGGTATCTGGGTAATAAAGTTTCGCTTACATAGCGATTGAACTCTAGAAAAAATGAGACTTCTTGGATATTCACATTTTGGTGGTTTAGTAGAAGCCAATTCCATGTAGCAGCTCCAAATACAACACGTCTTGGGCGTCTTATCTTGAAATGTTCACATTCGCATTCCTGGTTCTTTTCGTCACTGCTACTGGAGCTCTCTACATCTTCACTTTTCTGAAGGGATTCTAAAAACAGCATCTTTATTATCAGTTCATATTTTTCTGGATTAAAATACCTCAATCTAAATCGTGGACATGTAAGAACTCCTTTTCGCGCCATTACTGAATCGAGTTATTCGGCAGAGTACTCGGTCTGATGAAGTCAAAACCGAGTGATACTCGGTATTCGGTTACTCGGTAAATGTAGTACTCGGCCCATCTCTAGTTGCAGTATTATTGAAATAAATGGCGCAAAAGTCATAAAAATAGACATTTTAATTGAAAAAAAGGCCAAATACAATGTTATAAAATATACTATAGAAAAATTACAAGGGACCCGATGAAATTACGTTTCCAAAATAAGAAATAAGAATGGAGATCACTTTTTGCAAGGATCTCGACGGACGCCGCTCCCGCCGCTGCCACCGCTGCCGCCGCTGCCACCGCTGCCACCGCTGCCGCCACTGCCGCCGCTACCACCGCTGCCGCCGCCGCCACCGCTGCCGCCGCCAGGTCCAGCTCCCAAGCAAGTTTCCATTAGAAGCCCACATACCAAATATGGATCACAGTCACCTCCAGGACGCCTATCTTCAAAGAATCCCTTGCCCTTTTCTTTTACACTTCTCTGTAATCGAATGGAAGCTGCTCGACTAGCGACACCCCATGAAAACTTTTCAAATGGAGCAGTCTCAAACTTTCCACTGAGACGCATTCTATTGCCTTCTTCTGTGTTACTGTAAACTTTCATGTGCTTCATATGGTTTTTTTCCAATTTCTTTATACATTCCTCGATGAATTTATAACCACCATCAGAACGCATTTTTTTAGTACTAAAATTGTGATGCATTCCTACACCCGGATGTAAGGCTCCCATTGGCTTGGGATGATAAGTTATGTCGACTCCGTATTCCTCACCTACTCGAGCCATAATGAAACGAGACATCCATAGATCGTCTGGGGCTTTTATACCAAGAGTAGTTCCGATTTGCCACTCCCAACAAGCGTACATTACTTCAGCATTCGTACCTTCAAAATCAAGGCCAGCGTACAAACACGCTCGTGCGTGACCTTCGGAAACTTCTCGACCGGCAATGTATTTAGCTCCAACTCCACAGTAGGAATACTGATATTTAACTGCTGGAAAGCCACCTTTTGGAAAACCAAGACCCTGACCGTCAATGTCTAACATTGTATATTCTTGCTCTAGTCCAAACCAAGGCTCTTCATCAGCCCACGCGTTACATAAATCATTACATTTTTTTCGGTGGTTCGTAGGAGCTGGTTTATCTCCGTCTCCCAAATAAACCTCACATAAAACCATCACATGGGGTTCCATTCGAAAAGGATCTCGATATACTGCAGCAGGTTTCAATCTCGTATCCGACTTGTCAGTAGTTGCTTGACCTGTTGAGCTGCCGTCAAAAGCCCAACCAGGAGCTACATCCGCACAATAAGGCACGCAATTTAAAATCCTATCCTTACATCTCATGTTGATTCCAGAACCGTCGATCCAGACGTACGTAGCCAAAACTTTGTTGCATGGCCATGGCAGTCGTATATACCTATCTATCACTGATTTATTAATAATATGATTTATGTTTTGCTTCATAAGATTTCTTATTGGTATCACGACTGCCTGGCGACGAAGCAATATTTTTAGTGCATTCAACATTTTGATTTTTTTTAAATTTACAAAAATAACTTTTATCACAGCATAATTTTGATTTTATGACAATTTCATTCATAAAACAAGTGAAAACTAGTAGTCATTGTGATAAAAAAAACACGACGAACGAATATGCCAGTATTAGAAACACTGTGGCTCTGAGCTGTAGACCTCGCGGTCACCCCTGACCCATTGAAGTTTATCGGATACAATTTTTCAAAACTAAAAACCGACATTAACACCCAGCTACACAACCAATTTTGATTAAATTTCTATGGAAATAATTTTCTAGTTACTTAAGTATACTGGTTTTTAGGCATGTATATAAAACTAACAGTGGGACTCCAGTCTTGAAAAACTATATCCATACATATATATAATAAATAAAACAAAAATATAACTAATAAAACAGTAAAAAAAGTGTGTCTGTACATTAAATAATATTTCCGAAAAAAATATTGGGGGCGATGGACATATAGTAATAAAGTAAGAATTTAAAAAAATGACTATCTGTTTGTACACGCTAATCTCCGTAACGCGGACGGATTCGAATGAAACTTTTGCAAAGCCTGAGCAGTGGGTAGGCAACATATAGGGTATGAATTATTTTAGAAAATGGAACACCAGATGCAGGACAATAAAATGGTCCAGCTAAACTATAAGAAATATCAAAATGACGCCATAGCAAAAGTTTTTCAGCCTGATGAGCATTTTCCAGAGACAAAGTCCACGCGAATGAAGTCACAGGTTTCGGCTAGGTCGGACATAATAAACAAATTAGAAGCTTACATTTCAACGATATCTTGGACCAATTAACTCTACCAATCAAAAATTACGGCGTAGGCATTAGAATAAGAACCCTTGCATCTTTTCTTCCTCTGTTCACCGTGTCTTAGTCTTAGGACAATGCAAAAAAATCTTTTAAAAAGACTATTACAATCGGTAAATGTCCCAAGTTCAATGTTTTCCCCATCTCAAATAGTGACCTAGGCGCCTAAATAAGTTTTCACTTCAAAAATGCAAAAAAATACGACGTATTGATAACCTCCTCCTTTTTTATGTCGGTTAAATTAATTGTTCAGATTAAAAAGTTGCGTCATGTGTAGCAAAAAAAAAATTTGTGACATTTTTTTTTGAAATAGCTGAAATATCATTTTTTTTATAAAGATTTCAACTCAGAGATATCTGTTTCAACTATTAAACTTCTGTAATTTTGGAAAATTTTGTAAAACTGAAACAAGAAAACTGTAAGCCCAAATAATTCGTAAGCGGAAATTTTCCTGTATTACTGACAGGCTTTCCCTAAAGTCCCAAAGTCTACACGGCATAAGAGGCAGTTATGTAAAGGCGCATACTTGCGCCTCTTTTGGCTCTTAGTCGTCGCAGCTCGCAAAACTCGCAGCAGCGCTTGCCTTCGCTCGTGTGTGGGACGGAACGGAGCAGTGGTAACCACGTATGTCGCACCCCACCAGTTTTCTCAACGTATGAGCGTCATTCGGTCTGGTGTTAAGGATTCTGGCTTGGAGACGAAACTGCGGTGTTACCCGCGGTATATAAAACGTGAAAGGGACATTCTTCTTCTTCTTCTTATATTTAAGAGCTGGGCTCTTGTCGGTGGAGTGCTTTCCATGTCTCTCTTCCTTCCGCTAAGTTCTTAACCTCTTTATATGTTTTCACGTTTAATTTTTCTTTTATTTGGTCTATAAATTTTCTCCTGGGTTTTCCTACTCCTCTCTTGCCTTCTATTTTTTTTTTATTTATTATTTTTTATGGAAGGAAAAATAGAAGGAAAGGGACATACCCGTAATAAATCGAACCACGGGCTAACTTAGATCCCGTTACTTTCCACGGTGTAAATATAAATGATCGGCCAAGTGCGAATAGGATTCATGCACTAAGAGTTCCGTACCATTATCTATAAAAATCTCGTTTGTTGTATGGGAGCCCCCCTAAAATATTTATTTTATTGTTTTTAGTATTTGTTGTTAAAGCGGCAACAGGAATACATAATTTGTGAAAATTTCTATTGTCTAGCTATCGCGGTTCTTGAGATACAGCCTGGTGACAGACAGACGGACAGACGGACAGATAGAGAAGTCTTAGTAATAGGGTCCCGTTTTTACCCTTTGGGTACGGAACACTAAAAAAGTAGCTATCCAGGATGTCAGCTTCCTGCATACCAAATTTTATCAAAATCGGTCCAGCTGTTTGCGCGTGAAGAAGTAACAAACATACACACACAAACTTTCGCCTTTATAATAGTAGTGCTAGATCAAGAATATCACTCTCCTTTTGCACTTGGTATTAACTGCCTCCGGTCATTAGAGTAAAAAAGTTGCCTACAATACTTTTTGTTCGACTATATTTACGAAATAAAAAACCAAAATAAACAAAGGAACATGTAAAATGTTTGAAAAAAGTTATAACAAACAAAGTAACTACTCTGTGCATACGTTTTGTAGATACAAGATAAGTAGCTATCTGTAGTGGTAGTGTAGTGACTAGTGACCATGAAGCTAAAGATATACTATAGACGATTTACGCGGTTAAATTTATTTTTATTTAAATATAATACGGCGCCATCAGCCTAATAACGATAGGCTAAAAGGACTTGTATTTAGCCGTAAGATTAATTTACGGCAGCATCGCCGCCGCCGCCACCGGCAAGTAAAAAACGGACGGTTTGGCGCCGTGCCGGATAGTGGAAAAAGTGACCTGAAGTAACTATGTAGATGACAGATTAAAATAGGAGTAAAAAATATCGGGTGTCTATTTAGTTGCTGACTCTGCGGGTGACAGTCATCCGTGCTACTATAAGCAACAAAAATATAATGTACTAGCAGTCCATCCCGGCTTCAACCGTGGTACATACATACCCTATGTCACTCAGGGATAACATACCTATCCAACAGTGAAAGAATTTTTAAAATCGATCCAGTAGTTTCGCAGCCTATTCAATACAATCAAACAAACAAACAAACAAATCTTTCCTCTTTATAATATTAGTGTAGAAAAGATATTCAGTTTCATGCTTGCCGTGTGCTAGTGCTAGCCACACAAAAGAAAAATTGTTTATGGTCATTTGTCAAAACTTTTCGTTGTCAGATGTCACTTTTTTACTGTCATGTCACTGTATGTTCGTCAGGATTTTGTGCTGTCTGCTTGCACGTAAATATATTATAGCTGAGGGAACCTTTATAAACATCTTTCTAATTTGTGCTTAAATACCACTATAAATCAAAATAATGGAGACGTAAGATTCCCGTTTATTCTATTATAAAATCCAATCTACGCTACGCATCGTTATCATATCTCCTAAACTTAAAAATAAAATTATCATTTTCAGTATAAAAGTTAATGCTGCATTTCTGTGCAACTATGAAGTGATGCAAATTCTACAGCAGCTGAAGGATACAACACAGAAAAAGCACAAGCGAGAAGGTTCCTTAGCTACCGTTACTTACGAGGTTAGTAAATATGGTCAGGGTCGAACTGGGTAGCAGGTTCTGTTTCGTGGTATGTACAGCAGGGGCCCACACAATAGAGCCGATTTTCTTAACGCCTACATGAGTATAAACTTATCCTTTCCGCTGTCGCTAGGTGGAATTCCACCCTGCTTCCATTGTCTTACTATTGTGTCTGGGTTTTGTCGCATCTTAAAGAGTTATACACTTGAATTTTATTGAAGGATGCAATATGGATTTGAATTTGTAACCATTATAAAAACTTTTTAGACTGTTCATTACCTCCAAGACACAGAATGTAAAAACCAAAGTGCGCAAGCGATACAGAAAGTGCTGGAGGCCCTGAAGAAGTTCAAACTGACCAAGACGGAGAAACTGATGATAGTGAACACTCCTCCCAGGACGGAACTGGAGATTCAACTGGTAGGTTTTATCTTTTTTTTATGTTTCTGCTCTGTGAATGGCATATGTAAATCCATACTTATATATAAAGCTGAAGAGTTTGTTTGTTTGTTTGTTTGTTTGTTTGAACGCGCTAATCTCAGGAACCAATGGTCTGATTTGAAAAATTCTTTCGGTATTAGATTAGGTCGTTTATCAAGGAAGGCTATAGGCTATATTGCATCACGCCCGCGACTTCACTCGAGTAGTTAACGCGGGCGAAGCCGCGCGCTGCCTCTAGTATAAAATAACTTTTTAAAAAATACAATACTAAAAACTGATAAGTCTGTATTATAATATCATACTTGGCTAAGGGACCAGAAGTGGATGTTGGCCCAAGATTTCTAAAATTACTTTTTTCACATTGTCTTAGATTTGGGATATTTTCCATACATATTTATTTATATCAAAAATTAATCTATTTTTGTCCATAATAAAATATTAATATGAATACATTATGGAAGGGACTAGAACACATAGTATGATAAAAATTAAAATAATGAAACCAAAATAACATTCCACATTTCCATACAAATTGCTCGGGCAGCTGCACACTTTAGTATGGAAATGGCAATTTTTTTTTGTGGTTTTACTTTTTATTTTAATTCCATTATGAAATATAAATAAAAACTATAGTGATCTAGTTTAGCCCGTGGTTTGGTTTATTCTGGGTATGTCCCTTTCACTTTGTATAATATCATTAACATAGAAGTAGAATTTTTTTACTGTGTAAAAAGACCACACTAGCCGAGTGCGACAGATAATATGATAAGTGTCATCTTCATAAGAGCAAAAGAGATAGCATCAATTTGACAATGAGACAAGTTTTCATACAAAACATGTCACCCTTTGTCACCCTGGCTTGAACATCGTTACACGAAAATTTGATTTTCCAAATTGTAAACTGTTAATTTATAAGTTATCTTATACTGGTATCGTACTGCTTTACCCATAGTTTGTGTATTAGGTACAAATACAACCCATAAAAAGTTACACAGCAATATTTCATTTCTGGTCACTTTTTACAATACTCTATAGCCATCTTATCTATGATCATTAATGTGAAAGCACTTTTATTAATTCTGTGGCAAAAGTGTGCTTTTTGTAAGTTGTCCTTACCATTATAGTACATTATGGTACTAGTGTGTAACATTGGTGATTACCGCCGTGGCGCCATTGAGACCCGAGCCGTAGGCAGGGGTCTTAAGAGAGCCAAGGACGGTAATTATCAATACACACGTGTATCATACGATGTTTTTCAACACACTTGTGAATAAAATAACAATAAAAACTCATTTTATTTAGTAGATAAAAAGTTTATTTAGGGAAACAATTAGTAAATGTGCAGTTAGTAAAATTATAAGTTACTGTTTTTGGTGGCATAGCGGTCTCATCGATAGACTATTTATTGAAATACTTTCATGTTCTATTGTAATTTGAGGTGACTCATTATTCGTGTATATAGGTGAAATCCAATCATTGGATGTACTTGGTGTTTCGTCAGTAGGAATCTTTTATAAATTTTTCAATATCGTCAGACGATAAAACCTTTGATTTCTTGCTTCTAAATCCATCGGTTAATTCGGATAGTCTCTTTAGATAAGCTGACAAATGAAAGTATGTTTTTAAATCCACTCCATTCTTTGTTCGGACTGTACTTTTTAACATTGAGTATAAACACCACAAAGAGCTAGGTTTGTACTTAGAAGATAATTATTTAAAGTACGCCATGAACACTTTTTTATGAAAAAGAATGCGTATTCTTGCTGTTTTGCCATTTTATGAAATTTTGGTACGCTAATAGATATTTTTCCTTGGAGTTTTCAGGTAGCAAACTTTCTATAACGTTAAGGGCTTCACATCTTATATCGGGCGGTGTACAACATAAATCATTTTCTTCGTAACTAGTACTTGTAGACATTTTAATTAATAAATAACTATAATTTCAACAGTGAAAACGAGTTGTGAAAAATGTTTCGCTATGGCGGTAAAAATTAATCAGTTTTCGTATGCGCGCGCATTGCGATCGGCCACAGACTAAACAGATGAGGTTTTTTTTTTTATTTTCCGCGCATAGGATTTGTGCCAAGCATAGAGTTAGGATTGTACCTAAAGGTACCTAGAGAGGACACTCCAAAGAAATCAAGCAAAAAAAACGAGACCAATTTCAAATGTCGTTTACACGTTGTCTATGGAATGGGTGCTAATCAGTCCCCAGTACGGCGGGAAAGTAAATTGAAACGCAATTTTTATAAAAAATATTTAGCGTTGACTGCAAAAATTTTGGGAATAATACTTAAAAATGTGTGCTTAGGTTGACTTACTGGGTTGTGCCGGCCTGCAGATCAAATATGATGAAAAATTCTCGAGGTTTTTCATTTCACTGGTAAGTTGTTTTTAGCTGATTGAACACACTTTCGTTAAAACTTTGCATATAAAAAGATGGCAAAAATGATTACAATAAACATTATATACTACAAGAATACCTAAGCTTTTTGTATAAATTTTTATCAAATACGTGAATTTCCGCCAATTTTTGACCATTTTCGACATTAACCTTTACGTCAAACTCATATCTAGGGATTGCCGTTATCGATAAACACAGGTATCGATATGCTTACGGAAAAGGCAAAAGTATGCCTTGTGTTAAGTTAATTATTAATAAACAATTATTATTTTTACTAACCGACTTCAAAAAAAAAGGTTTACGTAAGTATATACTTATGGAAAATTTCTAAATTTTATTGTGCTTACTAAATGTGCGACGTGATGTAACTTG
The DNA here is from genome assembly GCA_963555685.1 of Acrobasis consociella. Lineage (NCBI taxonomy): Eukaryota > Metazoa > Arthropoda > Insecta > Lepidoptera > Pyralidae > Acrobasis > Acrobasis consociella. The sequence goes on along the minus strand of OY743109.1, from coordinate 3,899,383 downwards.
TTCGTAAATCCGTACAAATATACTTAGTGAATTTTAAAGTGCCTTTGTTGTTGATTTGTTTCAAACGTTTTTATTTACCCCGTAAACCTTAAAGGCCTTACTCAAGCAGACATGTCATTAGAGTCATCGAACATTTTGACATTTTGTTACTGTATTATATGTGGTACCTACCTACATTGTTTTGTGATTGCGTCAAAAAAAGAGTATAATGTTTTCAGGCTATACTTACATATTATGTATTTTGTTACGAAACTGGAGTTCGAGATTTGGAGTAAAATGCTCACACTCTTCTTAGGGTATTTCACTACGGAACCAAAGATTGAAACGTCCGATGTCAAAGTCGTCAAGCAGTCGTAATCAAAAATTCCTCGCTGAAGTTGTATGAGGTATGAGTTACTCGCCGATATCGCTGGATAGTTAGTTATAATAGTTTATCAACGGATACTCAGTTTGTCACGTGTCCGCTTTTATATACGCCTGCCTAGGTACCTAGATATTTCTAGAAAATACATGTACTTGACCTTCCGTGAGTTCCGTGATCTCGGCTTAAGAATGTTCCGAGTGTATGACATTGCAATTGTGTGAAGTCGGGACCGAGTCCGCAACGTGGAGATTCGCCGTCGGACTAAAGTTCACGATGTACTCTCTAGAATTGCGGCTCTTAAGTGGAACTGGGCACCTGGCTAGAAGGAACGATGGTAGGTGGAATAAGGCCGCCATCGACTGGTATCCCAGAAATGGTAAGCGCAGTGTGGGACGTCCTGTGGCTCGGTGGGTCGACGATATCAGGCAAGTCGCTGGCAAGAACTAGATAGCAGCGACCGCGGACAGAACGGGATGGCGCAGACAAAGGGAGGCTTATGCCCAGCAGTGGGTTTTTGAAAGCTGATGATGATGAAGTAGGGATTATTCTGGAACATTCCACAACCACCTATATAGGTAATTTTACATCATTCTTAAACATTCTACATCCTTCTAGATTATTTTACAAAACTAGAATATTCGCAATTTTCTTCTAGCAATTTCGCGACAATTTGATTTGCTTTATTCGGATCTAACTTCAAAATGAGATTTTGTCACCGAGTGACATAAGCTATGTATATATAAATTAAATTGTAGTAGTGTTTCTTAATCTATTAAATCATATTGATGTGAAAATGATAAGTAAGTCTTATTTAAAGATATATTCCAATTTTCCCTGGCTGGGGATCGAACCCAGGACCTCCAGTGTTATTTTTTGAGGGCGCACTATGGGAAGTGTAGTCCCATAACACTGCGATACACATAATAAAAGAGTTTATAAGTAGTAAGTATCTGCTTTGCTTCCCTACAATAGACGTTTCATATCAAAGGGGTTCCTGTTGCTGGCTGTTTATAATTAGATTTAAAAAAAAAGACGTGTGGCACTCGGGGACTGCCGCGGTAAAGCTATTGCATTAAGGTGGTTCGATACAAGGAAGGACGGCAACGTCGCAAACGGACGACGGAGACGAAGCGGCAACCTACATGGTAGGCGGAGTGGGGAGCGTGAGGTTTTTGCGTTACGGAATTTCTGGATTCGGTCCCCGCGATAGAAGCTATGCAATAGCTTAAAATGTTGTATGTATTTTATGGTTTCACTATACTACACGATATTAAAACATCGATCCATCAAATCTAGATAAATCAAAATTGCTATGCCAATCATCACGACGCGTAGCAATTTTATCGATAAAAGTCGATTGTGACCTAAGTGACGTAGTCCCCTGCACTAGCCGGATTACAACACATGCATATATACGCACACTAATGCACGCAGTTTTTGGTCTCGCCTTTTTACCGTCTATTTCCAGTCTTCTTACTTAGATCATAAGTCTATGGTGCCAAGTACAAAATGGGGAATTTAAAGTTTTCTTTTATTACAGAGAAAACAAATTCTATTTGAGTGAAAGTTTTACTTATTAAACACGTACGAGTTAAAATATCTATTTAAATAAGAAGTTGCATGAAATGAGCAAGCAAAAGGAACATTAATTTGTTTGTTCTATTGAACACGATCTTTTTTTGAATAAAAACTTTTTCAATAAGAACAAAGCAACTCAACCAATAAAATTAAAAAAAAAATCTACAACTCACTAGTGAGATAGCTATGAAAAAGTCACAGTTTGATTATGGGTGTCATTATGTGCCTAATTGCGGTGACCATAGAGCCACTTTATGAGCAAGTGTGTTGAAAAAAATAATAATAACTCAATTTTTATAAAGATATTTGGAGTTGTCTTATTATATGCTTGGGTATCTGTATTGTAATGTATCTTTTTCTTGGCTGAAAAAAAATAATTCTAGAAAAGATTACCAATGAGAAGCATGTAAGTGAAGATCCTTAGAGCAAAGCAGGGAGGAAGTTATAATATATTTTCCTTCTTTTAGATTGTACAAGAGAGTGAGGAGCGATTAACTGAAGAAGAAGTCCAACAAATCATTAGCATAGTGAATGAGCACATGCCTTCCAGTGAGAACACTTGACCCAGTGGGAATAATTCTCTCAACATGCATGTTGTTGACTGACACTGATACATTTATGTGGTGGATATGGACTAATGTTTAGTGACAGAAAGGGATTGGATTGTATGTTTAAACTTAAGTAAGCTAAAATTGTAAATTTAATTAAATTGGATAAGTATTTATATTGCTTATAATTTTAATTGTAAGGTTTCTTCAGTGATATCTCAAGTAAATAAAATAATATCATAGCAGCAAGTGGCTGTTTATGTCACACTTTGACCTCCCTGTCCCTCAATCTTTTCTGCCTGTGGCAAGTGTCTCTGTCTCCGGTAGATTCACCCTGGCTATAGTTTACAGATAATAAATGGGATGAAATTAAGAAGGGGAAAATGTTGGAAAGCACCTGAAGATTTTTCTGGTTACATGAATAATATCCCTATTAAGTTTACCATAAAAATATATATTATATTTTCATCCTGCAATATTAACTTATGTCACACATAAAGTTTGGCACTGCCATCTCTTTCTCTTCTTCATCTTAAATGAAATTAAATACTTTCATCTGACTTTTTAGGGTTCCATAGTAAACAAGGAACCCTTATAGTTTCGCCGTGTCTGTCCGCCTTTCATAGCATAAGTAATCGTATGTTACACTACACACATGCAAACGTACCTACAGTGTATAAGTATAAAAATATCGCCGAGCACGTGGTGTGGTCGCGGGTGTACATACATCGCGGTCTTTGACCTCTCGTGTTGCGTAGTTACTATACTACAAGCTTATTTCCTACACCATATAGCGTTCGTATAATATTATTTAATATCAATCGTATAATCTTTTGTTTGCTATCTTCGTGTTGATAAGCAGGTACCTATTATGCTTTTATTAGTAGCAAGATGTTGTGCAAGTGAGGTAACGCGGAACAAAACAAGGTCACGATTTGGAGGTTAAATTATTATGTGATATGATATCAATTCGTGTCGAAGATTGAATTGAAGTTAAAACGAATAGCTGGTGAGTAGTTTAAATAAATACTTACTTATGAACTGACATATCGGTTTGTACCTATTTTTTTATTAGGGTTCCGTAGTAAACAAGGAACCCTTATAGTTTCGCCATGTCTGTCCGTCCGCGGTTTTACTCAGAGACTATAAGTACTAGAAAGCTGTATGTTGGCATATGTATGTATATTGATCATGACGTGAAAGTGGTAAAATAAAAAAACCTTGAAAAAAATGTTATTTTTATGGTAGCTCTCTTACAAGTAAAGTGGAGGTAAAAGTTCTCTACTAACCCATGGTGTGGGGTATCGTTGAATAGGTCTTTCAAAAATATTTTTATTTTTATATTATTAATAAACTTGTGAACACCATTTTTCGATTTATGGATTCATTTCTGAAATATTTGGTTTGATAGTGCAATTTTTCGTTAGAGTTAAATGTCCCCTTCCTCTATTTACTAAACGGTTATTATATTATGTGAACACGTGAAAAAAATCACAGCTTTAGTATAAGTATATACATACTTAACGAAGTTAAAACTATCAAAGTAATAAAATCGACCGACTTATAAAATGTACTCGGTCAAAGAAAATATCATACAAATTTAATAGAAAATTCGTTTTTAGACATTTTTAGTTGCACGAACTCAAAGTCTGCATTCGCAAAGCAACTACGGAATTCTACCCTGCGCGTGGCCAAACACGCACACTTATTACGGATTTAGTCAGTGAAATGTTTAAGTATATGTATTGCTCTTTGAAAACTGCTTGTATAAGTTAAGAAACGTTTAGTATGTATTTTTTTTTACGTATTTACGTTTTTATTAAATTTATATAATTTTTGGAGTAGGTTCTGTCCGTGATACTAAACTGCTTTCCATAAAAACAATTAACTAAAAACGAAAAAAACTAACCTCCCGTACAAATAAGCGCGCTCGACCATAAGGATTTTGTACGGGAGAGTGACTTTTTTTCGATTTTAAAAACCTTTTTTTCCAGCTCCATCGAATTCCTTAGACATTTTCTAAGTGGCCAGTACAAAAATAATATGTTATTTCAGAACCATGTCTCGTTTAGTACTGTTCATGGCTCCGGCTAGTCCGCCGAGCAGATCCGTCATGATGCTCGCCGACATGCTCGGCGTGCAGCTCGAGTGCAAGCTCGTCAACCTGCTCAAATTGGAACAGATGACGCCGGAGTTCAAGAAGGTAAAGTAGATTTCTTAGGCCCGACGCAGACGACAGACTATCCGTGACGCACTTTTTGGTCTGTGATAGTCTGTGAAAATAGAACCTATGGAATCATACGCAGTAACGCACACGATGTGCGCCGGACTTTTTGCGCGTCGTGTGCGTTACTACTGGTTTAGTCTGTCGTCTGCTTTGGGCCTTATAGGGAACGTGCACGAATTATAGGCGGCAGCACTAAATCGACAAAAGACTATGTGGACGATATAATAAACTTATAGAAGCTGTTATTCTGCTATCAACATTGTAAACAAAAAACGTTTCATGGTAATTATTTTTTCATTATGGTAAAAATTACAAAATATGGTTTCCGGACAATAAATAATGATAGACAGCGTGACCGAAATATGTTGAAAGATCAAAAGCTCAACGGGAACTATAATGGACGTCTGGCCTATTCGCCCCCAATGGGGACGAATGGTCCTGTGACATAATAGTTATTCCTATTCGTCCCCAGTAGGGACGACGCGGTGGTGACAAACGAAACAGTAACCTCTGTTTCGTTTGTCACCACCGCGTCGTAAAAAATGTTCTACTTTATCCCCAATGGGGACGACCCCACTGGGGTGGGGATGAATGGGATTCACCCTAAAAATCTTGCTTTATATTAAATCGTTACCTACTCACTCATTTATTCTGGGTCTTTAGTACACCAGAAGGCTGATTTATGTAGGTTACTAAACCTTACTGCAACAAAATACATTTTGGTATTTCGCTTGTTTGTCATATTTCCCTTTTCAATTTTCATACCTTGTTATAAGTTTTTTTTTTTTTTAATTTAGCCAATATACATAATAATTTACAAATGACAAAGAATAAATCGAAATCCATCCAGCCCCAGGCCATTTCCGAACTAGACGGGGGTCTGTATCTCGGCAACAACCTGCCTCCGGAGTGGATTTCAAAGAAGTTGGTCCAAACTGGCAAATGTAATTAAAAAATTGTGCGCAAAATTTCCCAAAACTAGAATATTTTATTTTTACTATTTCAGTTAAATCCTTTGGCGAAGGTGCCAGTTCTACAAGATGGAGATTTCATCCTCTCTGACAGGTACCTTGTTTTGAATAATACATATTATGACAGATTAAAAAAAAAAAAATATATAGGGACAAATTACACAGATTGAGTATTGAGTATTGATGATAGTGATTGACCCCAAAGTATGTTCGAGACTTGTGTTATGGGATACTAACTCAACGATACTATATTTTATAACAAATACATATGAAAAAAAAATGAAAAATAGTTTATTCAGTACTTAAGTTTAAGTAATATATAGATAAACATCCAAGACCCAGGACAATTTGAAAAGGACCATTTTCCAACTTGCCCTGACCGGGGATCGAACCCGGAACCTCTGGGTGGCGGACTAGCATGGTGACCACTACGCCACGGAGGTCGTCATACTATCCCAGATACTCACTACACTGCTAATCGCATCTCTTGTAAGACGACACAGAGATAGTATGCGACGCATCTTGCGTCGTTCATAGATTTTTTACCCGCGTAACTTGCGCGTGATGTGAACGGTGGGTTGAACGCAGTATAGCTGAGCGTAGCGCGACGCATGTGGTTTGACCATAGATAAATAAGTATATAGGTACCTAGATTTCGATTTTTGTCTATGTACATATATTATTGCACTAGCCGGTGCCGACGATTTCGTTCGCCTGAAATGTACTATTACTGAAAACTGCGTAAATATCCGTTCCCGTAATTTCGCAGTTCCAGACAGACACATTTTTTTCTTTGTTTTTTTTTGTGTTCTGTTACTTTTTTGTCGCCTACACATTTTTTTCTTTGTTTTTTTTTTTTTGTGTTTTGTTACTTTTTTATCGCCTACACATTTTTTTCTTTGTTTTTTTTTTTTATTCTGTTACTTTTTTATCGCCCACACATTTTTTTTCATAAATTTATTAAATATAGACACGCGATTTTTACTGTTTTTAACCGTCTTAAAAAAAGAGAGCAGGTTATCCGTCGCGATCTTTTTTTTATGTATGTTCACCGACTATTCGAAGACGCCTAGAGACCTAAACCGATTTGGAATTCTGTTTTGGGCTCAGTCGGTGGCAGCATTTTTCGGTGGCTCGTTTTCAACGAGCCTTAAAGAGTATACTTGTCAGGAAACCCCATAATTTTTTTATCAATGTCGGTTGTGCAGTTTGGTTAAGTCGGTTTTCAGTTTTGAAAAAATATTATATGTATTGATGATATTAATAGGTAGGTATGTAAATATCAACTATGTATAGAACATTTCTCATAAGCGGTTTTATATCTAATTCTCCAGCCACGCCATTTTGAAATACATGGTGACGCAATATGGTGGTAGTAAACTGGAGACCTTATACCCGAGCGATGCGCAGGCGCGAGCTATCGTGGACCAGCGACTGTTCTTCAACGCATCTGTCTTCTTCAACAAGATGGGTGCCGTCGCTGTAAGTACTTATAATTTTCCTAGACATGAAATTTTGCCCCTTAGAATGCTTGGTAGTCTGCTATCGATCAAACTTCTGAACAGAAAACCTAGTCCACTCAAAGGAGTATTTAATGTATCAAGTTTGTTAAAGGTACTCTTTGCAGTTGAGCGGCAGGCGACAATAAGAGTTACCTACTATGTTTTCGTATGAAATCAGTTTCGAACCACGCGACTGGTAGAGCGGCAGATGCCGCGAACGGCACACGGCTCGGGCTGACACAGCACGCCTGCCGCTCAACTTCAAAGTGTAGGTTAGGTACCTTTAATACGCAGTAAAATAACCGGCCAAGTGCGAGTCGGACTCGCGCACTCTGGGGGTACATTTTATTTTGTTTTTAGTATTAGTTATAGCGGCAACAGAAATACTTAAACTGTCTAGCTATCTCGGGTCATGAGATACAGCCTATAGTGATAAAAAGACGGACAGCGGAGTCTTGGTGTTTGCGTATTGTTCTCTGATTTATGTGGTTTAAAATAGTAAATAAAAAATAGTAATAATTAGCGGGTCGCAATTTTAATGATTTAAGACCCTGAATTTATCCACTCTCCGCGAACATACTTTGAACCAAAGATAGTGTGATAAATTAATAAACAGGAAAAAAAATATTTTGGTAAATAATTTGCATCTATTTTGGGTTGAGCGGGCAAAATCTTAGTTGCACTTTACTTGTTTCAGGTTCCGACGCTCCTAGGAAAGCTCAAAGGGCCAACTCAGAAGCACATAGACGACATTGATGCCGCGTACGCCGTACTGGAGGTGTACCTGCAGCAAGCCCTGTTTGTGGCGGCCGACCGGCTGACCATAGCTGACCTGAGCGTGGGCGCCACTGCCAGCGCCTCGCAATTGCTGCACAGGATTGATGCTAAAAGGTATTATTACTTAGAGCCTGCTGGATCCCATTGTTGGGCAAAGGCCTCCCTCATCATCATCATTAGGTCTTTCTGTCTACACTGCAGGAGCACGACCCTCTCTGTACTACCAGAATAAGAATAATCTTTATTGATTTTTCTTTATATACCTGAGCCAAACTTGGCCAGAGCAGCCAGTGAACTTGGCCTACACTCTCCTCACTGGCCAGACGGGTTGGAGAGGTCTCATTAATGTTTATAAGCTTTGTTTAGCTTGTATTTCCTAAGTCGCCTTTTACACACCCACGGGAGGACTTGGAGTGGCCCTATTCTACTCTGCCGGAAACCACACGGCGTACGTGTCCGTTTCTCTAAAAAAGGTAAAAGGTACATCTTGCTTATTAGGTAGGTTTTTGTATTAGTCAGCTCCTAGTTTGAGGAGCTCGGCGGCCCGGCGAAGTGCGCGTCACTAGCGCTTTCGCAAGTCAAGCGACACCGGGAGTGGTCCGGTGAACGGGTGCTGCCGGGTCGGACTTATCAGCTCGGCTTCGCTTTTTTGACTACTTACTATTTTTATGACGTAATTTATGTTTGTTAACTCTTTCGCAAGCATTACATGTTATATTTTATCAACATTGTATTACATTGTAAGTATTTACTGCCGAGTAGGCGACCAATATTGTAAAAATGAGTTACTTTCGACGTTTCTTTTCAGCAGTGGTCGTTGCGAAGCGCTGGTATCGGTAGCTTTGAAAATCAACAAGTGTGTTTGCTAAGCAAATTAAAAAAATCCCCGACTGTCAAAACTCCCTCTAGTGGAGCAACTGGAAACAACTTTTAATGAATGTTCCAGGTATCCCCGCGGTGCGGAGTGGCTGTCGCGGCTGGAGAAAGAGCCAGTGTTCCAGAAGATCAACGCTCCGGGCGTCGAGTTCCTCGGGAAGCTGTTGACCAAATTCTGGGAGAGGAACAAAGCGGCTTGAAGGTTTGACATTGCGATCTTATAGTTTCGTCTAACAAAATATACTGAAACTACTCGTATTGTAAAGGGTAGATAATAAACAATTTCCCAAAAGCAACATGTGTCTAAATATAAAGAAATTAAAAAAACTGAGTGTCGTGAAACACTCGGTTGGAACAATATGTTACAAAAATTTAAGACAAAAAATCCCCAAAACAATTTCAGCCCCTAAAAAAGTTTGTGTCGGAAAAATATTACACATTTTTTCGCCTAGCCACGCCATCCGTCCGCCAAGTCTGTACCGTCCGAAAAAGAACTTCGTTCCAAAAAATGTTTTCCATAGAAACTGATTAGCTGATCTGTCAACTTGTACGGGAGGCCCAATGTTTTTAAGTAATTCAGTATTGTGTTTCTAGGAAAAATTTAAAAGAAACTGATTGGTTGTTCATTAAGCGAAGTATCATTTATGTCTACTGGTACTACTACAAACGAAACTATACATCGTGTTCACGGCAATGTGTGCGTGTTAGCCACCAAGGCGAAAACGGGGGAGAGGTGCGAGGACGGAGAATGGGAACGCATAAAGCGCGAGACCTGTATGTGATACTTATATTACTATATGTATGTAATACTCATTAATTCTGTGACAGTGGGAAAACGTCAGGTTCGCGCAGGATTGTCAAAAATTAGACCACGCGGGCAAGGCCGTAGGCTTCAGCTAGTTTAGTATAATAAACTGAATTCGTCCATAAAGTAGTGTCAGTATTTTGCCCCCCATATAAGCGACGGTGTATAGTACTTCAACGGTTGGGGATTTATTATATGAAACTGAATAGAAAAACCAAATATTTAAACTTTTTTACATAGGTATTGGTTATAAGTTTTATATGTTATTTTATTTTTATTATATTTCTCTTTTTTAAACTGAGTTTTATTTATGTACCATTCATATTTTCTGCAATTTGCACTACAAGTAACTACTTTAAATGTATATATTTAGCGTGCTTTCGCTTCATTATCAGTACCTAACTTAAATCATTTACCTAAATACCAATATACTTACATACTTTCATTAGAGTCGTCTCCCTTATGACGGAAAATGTAGAAAAGAGCCGTAAGCTAGACCTTACCCTTCTACCAAAATAAAAAGGTGTATACAAAAATCTAGCTTATTCCATTACATTCAAATGTAAAACCCTAAGTTGACTGGACTACAAGGCAATCCGTGGTTATACAACATAAAAGGGACATACCCGTGATGGAATTAAAATAAAAGTAAAAGAACAAAAAAATGGAATTTCTATACTAAAGTGTGCCACCGCCCGGGCAATTTGTATGGGAATGTCGAATTATTTTGGCTTGACTGTTATTTAAATTTTATTATGCTATAGTAATCTAGTATATGAGTAGCCCGTGGTTTGAGAGGAAGACCGATTACGAGATAGGCTGACGAACTGAAAGTGTTTGAGAAGACCAGATAGAGAGTACTGGAAGGAAAGAAGGGAGGCCTTTGCTCAACAGTGGCACATACATGGCTAATAAAAAAAACAAATATCAAGGTGATACTTATAATTCAAGATCTGAAATCTAACACGGAAACCCTCTCACCGCGTGGCTTTTTCTGCCTTTACTCCATTCGGTTAGATATTTCATCATCAGGTCTTTTTGTTTCCACTTCAGAAACAAGACCCTCTGTGTACTACCAGAGCCGTACTTGGCCAGAGCAGCTAGAGGACTTTAGGCTACACTCTTCTCGCTGACCAGACGGGTTGGAGAGGCCTCATGATATTTACAAGCTTGTTTAGCTTGTATTTCTTTAGTCGGCTTCTACGACATCCACGGGAGGACTCGGAGTGGCCCTATTCTACTCTGCCGGAAACCACCGGTTAGATATTTAAATAAATGTAAACACAATCTTAGTTCTTCTTCTTATATGTATTTAAGAGCTGGGCTCTTGTCGGTGGAGTGCTTTCCATGTCTCTCTTTCTTGCGCTAAGTTCAATCTTAGTTATATGTCTTTTGTTATTGAAATATACACTTTACAAATTAATATCTTTACACTTTATAAATTAACTACCCATGTAATTTCTAAATTAATTGATTTGTAATTTGCAAAGGTGTTGATTTATAAAGTGTAAATTTTAATAAAAAGACATGTCATGATTACATGTCATGTTTATCTATATATAATTAAGTGTCCAATGGAGCATAGTTATTTTAAAGTAGGTACAGTGATAAATAAAAAATCTTATCATTTCTTATTCGTTCGGTGTAGGTACGTGTTATTGGCAACTTGATTTATATATCGTAGACAACTTATCTCGCTATTATATAATAGATACCATTTTGAGTAAGTACCTATTTATTATATGCCGCTAATATTACAGTCTATGTAGACGTTATTACTTGGGTTAAACTTGGATTGTAGTAAAATCAAAGAAGATATTATTGTATTTTATTATTATATATCAGTGATTCGCTGCACAGCCAACCGATTGATAAATAACACGTAAGTCCAGCAAAATATATACTAAATAAATAGGTAAGTACCTACTCAGAGACCATACATAATTTACCTTACACATTAAGGAGTAGGGAGGGAGTCAGTGAAGTGTGACAAGGGGTCATAAGATTCTTGACGTCACAATACAAAATCTATACCTATCTAAACAATAAAACACAAAATATTAATGATAAAAAAACACTTTATAATATTTTCGGTATGGTCACTTAGTAACAGTAATCATTCAAACGCGTGTTAGGTATAATGTTGTACCTAAATTTCATGCAACTCTGAACTCGATCTCTTCCTTACTTTTCAATCAAACAAACTCATTCTTACTACCTACTCTATCCATGGTATCTTTATGAATTTCAAAAGAACATTGTCATGCACGCTTCGCTACCGCTAGGTTATTAGTATAATTTAATGCATTAAAATGTAAATTATTACAATAAATAATTAGATTATTACCTATACCATATACATAGTTTGTTTGTATTACATACTTTGCAAGCTACAATAATTTCATTGGTTTTGAACTTTATGTCAATGTCATATGGTTCAATTTAATGTGGGAGCTATTCTCCCTGCCTCGGTTTGATTAAGGGAGAATAGCTTAATCAAACCGAGGGAGAATAGCTCCCACATTAAATTGTACCTTATGCCATTGACATAAAGTTCAAAACAAATGAAAATATTGTAGCACTCATGCCCGATTTAAATAGAGTTCTAATAGAACTGTAGGTACAGTCAGCTAACGAGATACCTTGGCTAGCCCTCTCAACACCCTGTGGTTTTAAATTTATCATAGTCGAAGATATAGTCTTGTATTCAACTGAACATCATTAGGTATTAAAACAGTCATGACATACTATTATCACACTCTGCATTGCCTCGTGTTATAAACCCACTTTCGTGTTTTAATACCCCTTATTATACAATAGTTGCATAAATAACTATTAGCATACTACATTTGATAAACTATTTTTTTTTGACAAAGCTATTCCCGCTGTTAGTAGATTTCTTGCTTGTCATGGACGTACTAATTACAGAAATCTTTAGCTCCAGGATGGCCCCGCTGGTTCTATACAGTAACGACGGCAGCCCGCCAGCATGCTCGGTGAGGATGCTCGGCAAGCTGCTCGGACTCGAGTTCGAATTGCGGCAAGTTAATCTAGCTAAACTGGAGCATAAAGCTGAGGAATTTAAAAAGGTTAGTTTGTATTTATGATTCCACTGGTGCTATAAACAAGCACGACGGCAGCCCGCCAGCATGCTCGGTGAGGATGCTTGGCAAGCTGCTCGGACTCAAGTACGAATTACGGCCAGTTAATCTAGCTAAACTGGAGCATAAAGCTGAGGAATTTAAAAAGATTAGGTTTTTCTGGTGCTGTAAACAAGCACGGCGGCAGCCTGCCAGCATGCTCGGCCAGGATGCTCGGCAAACTGCTCGGACTCGAGTTCTAATTGCGGCAAGTTAATCTAGCTAAACTGGAGCATAAAGCTGAGGAATTTAAAAAGGTTAGTTTGTATTTATGGTTCCACTGGTGCTTTAAACTTGTGAACAAGCACGACGGCAGCCCGCCAGCATGCTCGGCGAGGATGCTCGGCAAGCTGCTCGAACTCGAGTTTGACTCGCGGCAAGTAATCTAGCTAAACTGGAGCATAAAGCTGAGGAATACAAAAAGGTTAGTTTGTATTTATGGTTCCACTGGTGCTATATAAAAGCTCGACGGCCGCCCGCCAGCATGCTCGGCAAGCTGCTCGGACTCGAGTTCGAATTGCGGCAAGTTAATCTAGCTAAACTGGAGCATAAAGCTGAGGAATACAAAAAGGTTAGTTTGTATTTATGGTTCCACTGGTGCTATATAAAAGCTCGACGGCCGCCCGCCAGCATGCTCGGCGAGGATGCTCGGACTCGAGTTCTAATTGCGGCAAGTTAATCTAGCTAAACTGGTGCATAAAGCTGAGGAATTCAAAAAGGTTAGTTTGTATTTATGGTTCCACTCGTGCTATAAACAAGCTCGGCTGCTGCCCGCCAGCATGCTCGGCAAGCTGCTCGGACTCGGGTTCGACATGTTCATAGTTCGAGGAATTAAAAAAAATATTCTGCAGCATTACTCTGTAGATGATTTCGAGTGTAACGTGTGTTAGTGGCCAACTGAAGTTGAGCCAACGACACGATAAGTGGCCACATTTTGATTTGATTATTTTGACATTTTAATGATAATAGCCAACACTAACGGCTTGACTTGCCTTTTTATGCCAAGTGTACCTCACCCGGGGTTGCTTAACTTGCGAAAGCGCAGTTATACTAACACACAGGGCTCCGCTGGTACTATACAGCACAGATCGTCGGTCGCGGAAAGAGATGCAGCTGATACAATATATGTTTTTTCTTTTTTTCCTGACCATTTTGAAAGAATGTTTGTTACATAGGTACTTACTTATGGAAAACTTTTGTTTTCAGTTGAACCCCATGGGCACTATTCCAGTGCTTATCGATGGAGACTGTGTGGTGTCTGAAAGGTAAAAAATTCTAGACTTTCGTTTGCTTTTAATCATCATCATCAGGACTTTTTTAAGTCTCCACTGCAGTACTCCCTACCCTAGTACTACAGAGCCATATTTGGTCAAAGCAGCCAGGGGACTTGGTTACTACTTGGTGAATTGGTACTCTCTTGCTTTTAACACATAGCTAAAATTGGCGATTGCCGGCGACACGTACCAGCTAGCGCAGCGTAGGACACCCACCTGCTAGATGATCAGACGACCTGCGCAATGTTGCAGGAAGGCGCTGGATGCAGGCCGCTTCCAATCGGTCGTTTTAGAAATCCTTGGAGGAGGCCTATGACTAGCAGTAGGCTTCCTGTGGCTGATATGATGATAATGACATGGCTAAAAATACATTTTTAGTCGTAACTATTTTTCCTTATAGATTTCCGATAAGTTTTTGGCTGAGTTGCACTGATTAAGGTACGCTGTGAGTCACGGTCAGTGTAACCTGGCTGAAAGTGCGAAATTACAATGCGATCGTTTGAATTAATATGACAAAGCCCTTCTGGCAATTAGGCGATCTATACTGTGGAAATGAGTTTCTAAGGCGTTTCTTCTCAGCAGTGGTCGTTGCGAAGCGCTGGTATCTGTAGCTATCCATTAAAAAAATAATTAAATTTTAATATACACTACACGTAATATAAATTATACTTATTTACGTGTAAAAGCGCCTGTAAAGGTATAATTACTGAATAAACATTTGAATTTTGAATATAAGGCAATACCCAAATTTTCCGGGTTCCAGTGGCGCCGCCATTTACAATCAATCATTTAAAAGGAAACGGAGATATCATTTAAAATTGTGTCTTGGTCAAGTTCTAGATACCCATTCAAAGTATTTTTTAAACTACTTTTTGTAGTTGAAAAACGGCCACTTTTAGCTATTGTGCGTAGAAAAGCTTCACGTTCGCACTTTAAATTATAAACAGTAGTTCATAAAATAGTTTTAAGGGTTATCTAGGGCTTGACCAAGACACAATTTTGAATGATATCTCCGTTTCCTTTTAAATGATTTATTTTAAATGGCGGCGCCACTGGACCCCGGAAAATTTGGGTATGGCCTATTTGTATTTATAAAAAAAACCAAGTATGTACTTGTATTTATGTTTCCTTGCAGTCATGTAATCCTCAAATACTTGTTGGAGAAGTACGGTGGTGAACACCGCGAGAAGTTGTACCCGAGTGACATCCGGGTCCGCTCGCTCATAGACACTATCATGTTCTTCAACACGGGCGTCTTCTTCATCAGGCTGAAAGTCGTTGCGGTTCGTATCTTAATATATTCTTCCTTAACTACTTTGTGGAGGAAGTACGGAAATATAGTTCATTGATATCCGGGTTTAAGAAGTCTTTGCGGGATGGACTCCTGTGGGAGAAATAAAGAAGATTGTGTATATGCCTCTTAAATCTATTTATTTATTAAAATGTTTATTGAGCACAATGATACTAAACTTAATTCTAATGCATTCTCTACCAGTAAATCTGTATAAAAATTATTGAGATAGGCGCTTAAAGAATTATTTCCCTGCTGGATAAAGGCCTCTCTTTTCTTCCTCTTCATCATGATGTATGCAAACATTTTGATATAACAATATATTTTCTTTATATTTTTTCGTTTGCTGTACTTACCCCCAAGAGATTGCTTTCTCAGCATTCCCTGTTGGTTGACTGGAAGAAAAGGCCTCAGGTTTTAAGTTCGCCATTTACATGTATTGTATAAATGTTTTTTTTTTTAATAGCCATTTATGTCCCATAGTTGGGCAAAGGCCTCCCCGTGTTGTTTTCAGCTTTCCAATCCTTGTCAAACGCAAATAGGTCGTTACTCCATCTCATTTTAGAATGCAGTATAAATGATGAATTGTCAAATTATTTGCCAGCTACCAACAATATTAGAAGGCCTGCAGGGGCCTTCGCCCCGCCAGCTCGCCGACATCGACGGGGCCTACGCCATCATCGAGGAGTACCTCAGCCGCCACCGCTACGTGGCCGCAGACCACGTGACGCTGGCGGACCTGTCGCTCGCCTCCACCGCCGCGCCCATGCAGGCTATCAGGAAAATTGATCCGAAGAGGTAATCCATAGCAGCAACCTCATTTGATGAAATAGGCTTGAAGGCGACCCAAAATCCTCTCGACTCGAAATGTGGCGCAACCGGTACCCACCTCCCTCTAATTTTATACCACCTTCAGAGGAACTTTCCCCGGGCCATGACCTCCCATTGTCTAGAAGAAAAAGCCTAAACCGCCTCCGAACTGAGGTAGGCCGATGCAGGCTTAATTTGGCCCAATGGGCATTACACTGATTTTGACACAGACATAGATATAGATAGACGACTTAAATGCACCTACTTCGCGTGTAAGTTCTCAGACAAAGCGTCGAGGTTGGCCGCCGCTACTGACAGTCCGCGCGCGTCTGTGATTGCAGCCGGACGGCAGCGAAAAATAAAAAAATGCCTCGTAGCGTGATAATAAACTGCAACAGCCCTAAAATTGCAAGCGCCCAAAGTCAAGGACATATTTCCTATCACAGCTAAGTTATTTAAAAAGAAAAATATGCGTAAATTCATTTTAAAACAATTTTTTAAGCATTCCGAGCGGTGATTCCAAGATTATACCTAAATAAGTATAGATTAAGGTTTAAAAACTACATTCACATTACATTGCCGCGTTTGCTTTGAGCGTTTGATCCGACGTTGTGTGTTAAGAAGCAATGTATATCGAAACAAGCGATACTGTCGCGCATCGCTACGACGTCGTGGTACCGGCAATTTCTCATTCGTCAGTAAAATTTAGCGACTAGTGTAGTTCGTTCTACAACATATACCAATAATCGATTTTAATCGATATCGGACTGACGAATGATATAAACTATTATTAAAGATCCAATTTAATAGATTATAAACAAGCTAATTTCCTAATTTACACTTTAGAAAACGAGGGTAATATTTTCAGAGTTCATGTATATAATATGGTCGCTCTTTGAACTACTG
Source organism: Acrobasis consociella (assembly GCA_963555685.1). Classification (NCBI taxonomy): domain Eukaryota; kingdom Metazoa; phylum Arthropoda; class Insecta; order Lepidoptera; family Pyralidae; genus Acrobasis; species Acrobasis consociella. The sequence goes on along the minus strand of OY743109.1, from coordinate 3,882,314 downwards.
GTACTGGTCACACGTTGGTGAACAAAACCGCGCGTGCGTCACTGCTCATTGCTCGTTAGTGAGTCGTCCATACTGCATTTCCCCCCATTGAAGCGGTATATTTTCGATACCTCTACGCGGAGTGAGACAAGCCTGACATGGCTAAGAACGACCGCAAGGGAAGTTGCTTCGACATTTAAAAAACGCATTGAAAACGGTAAAAACGTGTTTTTTATAGATAATGTACGGAACCCTTCGTTCGCGAATTCGACTCGCACTTGGCCGGTTATTTAAGAATAATAATAGTTTTATTTTTAAATTTCAATTAAAAAAATATTTACATTATTTGTAATTTTTAGTTTTAATTTAAATATTAATAAGTTGGTATAGTTTAAATTTTAGCACAGGTATGGCACTTCATACAAATAGAGCAGCATATATACCTAGTACTACTACAAACAAAACAATCCGTCCGTGCACACGTTAAATGTGTGAGTTAATCAATCAGGGTCGCCACCACAGAATTTGTTGCTTAGCTTACCTGTTTTTATCACTCGGAAATATATAAAATTTTCGTTATTTATTGTTTTTCGTGGATAAACAATGATAATGTGCGCAGTTTCTCACCATTATAATTCAATAATCCTAAGTGACTCGCGTAATGTCAACGTGCGACTACCAATAACCCTGTTTTACTGCCACTTACACCTCACAATAACGGGGGAAGGGTTGCGGGGACACCAGATTGCGGGGGACGGTGCGAGTTTCCGTTCTGTATGTAATACTATTATTAATTCTGTGATTTTAGTTAAATTGAAATAATTTGAGTACAAATATTTATTCTTTATTATCAAACAATTTTCCGTTTAGAATCATTTGTTTATCCAATTTCATATCATTCGTCAATCAGAAAATCGATTGTGATTTTTATCACAAATCGATTAACTTAAATGTTAATCGATCGTATGCTTAGCGAGCGCGGAGTGAGCGAGCGAGACCACAGATATAAAATCGATGAGTATGAGCGAGACGATCATGGCGGCGGCGTGCGTCTTCAATAAATCGTTTAAATCGTAGTGAGCGGTTTCTTTGAATCGGTTTGAATTTCCCATCACTAAAATTGCGTCTGACGTCACAGTAGGCATTAAAAAAGTTGGCACGCTTGGTTTCCATACAAATCTTGATACGTGCGTTATCTATTACATCTATATCTGTGGATTTTGACGACTTCCGTGGCGTAGTGGTCACCATGCTAGTCCGCACCCAGAGGTTCCGGGTTCGATCCCCGGTCATGACAAATTGTAAAATGGCCTACTTCAAATTGTCCTGGGTCTTGGTTGTTTATCTATATATGTATTTGTTATAAAATATAGCATCGTTGAGTTAGTATCCCGTAACACAAGTCTCGAACTTACTGGGCTAGCTCAATCTGTGTAATTTGTTCCTTTTTAAAACCGGCTGACGTCAACTCTCTTTAAAGTCACATCATCATCATCATCAGCAGCCTTCCATATCCCACTGCTGGGAATAGGCCGAAATCCATACAGCTATAATAGTAGTTAGTAAGAAGAAGAAGTAGTTAGTAACATTTTCTAACTATCATTTCCTATTGCTAGATTTCCCCGCTGCACCGAATGGCTGGCGCGGCTCGATAAGGAGCCTTGGTTCCACGAGCTGAATGCCACGTGTGTCGCCGCGTTCACAGGAGCCATGGAGTTCTTCTGGAACAAAAATAAGCAGCAATAAATAAATTATTACTGAGAATAAAGTTATTTATGAATACACTTTTATTGATATTCGGTTGTTTTATTTTTTTCAACAAATATCTGCCTTTCCTCCCTGGCCGTTTTTAGGGTTCCGTAGCCAAAAGGCAAAAAACGGAATCCTTATGGATTCGTCAGGAATGTCTGCCTGTCCATCCGTATGTCACAGCCATCCTTTTTTCCGAAACTATAAGAACAATATTGTTAAAACTTAGTAAGTAGATGTATTCTGTGAACCGTATTAAGATTTTCACTCAAAAATAGAAAAAAAAATACATTTTGGGAGCTCCCCATACTTAGAAAATAAATATAAAAAAAAATTTAAAATCATACGTGTACTTATCTATGGATAGGTCTTCAAAGATGATAAATGAGGTTTCTAAAGTAATTTTTTTCTAAACTGAATAGTTTGCGCGAGAGACAAAGTATAAAAAATGTGTGTCCCCCCTTGTAACTTTGAACGAGATCTAGTAAGTAGTTTTTTTTTTAAATACTAGATCTCTTTCAAACCAATTTTCGGTTAAAACTAAGTCTATAAAAAATCGGTCTATAAAAGTTACAACGAACTACAAGACCTTTTATATTTGTTACTTGCTGCTACGGAACCCTTTATGGGCGAGTCCAACTCGCACTTGGCCGCTTTTTTTACACTAAAACCTGTAAAGGTATATTTAAAGTTTCGCGCTTCCTAAGTTTAACTTTTACCATTCCGCCATCTATCACCTCGTAATAAGTATAATTAACGAACATCCATCACTAGAAGTATAAGCATCCCAAAAGCATCCATAGCACATTATGTCTCAATAGATGGCGCCACAGGATTCAACATTGTAAGCGACAATGGTGTGAATCAAGTTTGAAAATATTTTATTTAATAAATCTTGACTTAAAAGTTGTGTTTTGTATTTACGCATTATCTCAAATTTTGTAATATATTAATTAGAATAATCTTATTGAGAGGATATCGGATTATTGCTGTTTACAGCTGGGCGCCATCTACCGCGACGTTCAGCTATTACTAAGTTACGTATCGTTCGTCCTTGCCATGCAACTTTCAAACTTAGAACGTCAGAATTTGAATGGTACGTTCTCCAAGTTGCTACAAACGGCAGAAACGTGTATGGCGAAGTGCGGTCGACTCGTCGATTCGCAGCTGTCCGCCGCGCTTGTCAATTATTAGTTTTTTCGAAACGCGTGTGTAAATAAACAACTTATTACTTTTCATTGCGAATTATGATGAAGTGATACAAAAGTTTGTTTAATAATCGTGTCAATATACAGTGGAGCATTTGTTTTAAAACCGTAACCGCTTCTCGCAATGACAAGGGAGAGCACTCTGTTGCCTTTTGAGAAACCCGAGGCATTAAAATGTTTCATGTGGTCTAATTGATGCCTGTTTTTACATAAATAAGTGTATACGTTGATTATAAGGACTATTGTGAATCGTTTAGTGACACTTGGAGGTTTCCCATCGCGGTTTCGACTCGGTCGTCAGTCGTCTACACGTTAAAAATGAGTGTTTTGAGTGGTCTGAGTAAGGCCGACTTCAAGACAGCAAGCGATGGGCTGCTGGAGTTGCCGGAGGAGAAACTCCGCAGCATCATGCGCTCGGAGCCGATCACAGACGTCTACCACGTCGAACAAACACCCTTTGCAAGGTCAGTCGTGTTTCCTATCATACTTGGATTGGAATCAACGTGTGAATCATCGCAAATACCGATCAATTTGATACACGTTTATTTTCCACGATTCACAACACAGCTCAAGTTCATAACTTGACAATGACAGGTAAACAAAACAATGAAACAAAAAAAAAATGTCACGCAAAAACTGACCTGTCTATACAGCCATAATGCTATTCTTCTAATTTTTTATTCCGTAGAATTCTGACATTTCATAAGTGTTGCTACTAAAAAAGTTCTCCAGCTAAAAAGGGAACGCGTATAAGGGCGATAAAAATTTTTGTTCTTGATTAATTTTAATGTTTTACTAAGATAATGATACACTTTAAACTTTCTGGTATATTTAAAATGTTATTAAATTTTTTAATACCGAATTATCAAAGTTATATTTTTAAGTAATTTTAAGTCAGCAGGTTATTTTTCTTTCCCTGGCATCACTCCCTACTAACTCATGCATCATCAACCTTTTTAGCCAAAAGCTTATTAATTTTTTTTTTTTCGTAATCCATCAAACACAAAAATTAAAAAATAAAGTATGCGGCCATCAGCTGTCACGTCACGACTGTCACATTGATTGTTAAATTTGTTATGTTTCTGTTAATTTTTTTCTTGTTGAAAAAAAGTTTTTTCTTAACTGATTTAGATTAAATTTGATATGGAGATAGTTTAAGAACCTGGAAAGGACGTATAAACCATTCACCCACAAATTGACCGCGGTGGAAGGCTAATTGGATTTATTTGTGTGTATGTTTGTTAAATCAAATAGTTTTCACAGTTGTTCGTATTTTATGTCGGTTATTCAACTGTTCGTGATGAAAATATTACTCGCTGTAAATCCCCTTTTGATTTGGAGCACCGCACTTAATTAAATGGTTACATTCACTAACAAATAAAATGTGTAGACTCAGATGTTCACACTCTTATTGAAATCTGGAATTTAATAAAAAAATGTGCCCGGCCAAAAAGGTTTATGATCTCTGATATGTCAAAAAATGACAGCTGTCAGAATTCTACGGAATTAAAAATCAGACTTTAAAGTTATTGAATCAATTTCTTGTTAAATACATAAGCTGATTATTTTTTTTTTAATTATTATTTCCGCCTTTTTTTAGCGAAAATTTCATACGTGCAGGTAGGTTTGAAATCACTACATTGCCAATTTCTACCAAATATGTATGTACCCATGTACTGTGTGTACATAATTTCTCATACAATTAGTATGAGAGATTATGATATGACTCTATTTTTGAAGCCTGACCGTACCTAGTTAAATTCAAGGCTAAACATGGAAAAGAATAGGTAATGTAAAATGTATGCTATTTTATGAAAGGAGCATATTAGTATGTAATATTTTATCTTCTTTTCAAGTTTAAGTGCACAGTTTCTTTTAGAATAGAATAGAAAAATCTTTATTCATTCTTTTCTGTGCGCTATCTATGACTGTATGCGTCATACTCTCATTATAACAATAAATGTTAAGTGACAAATTTACAAAGACATCTGTGTTGTAGGAAACTTTATTATTTTGCTGCCCTATTAAATTTACTATATTGTGCCTTATCAAAACACTTACTCAAGATAATATGATAACAAACAGTCTGATAAAAACTGATAATATGAATATACATATGCATAATATACCTATAATAAATTCTTGCCAGTCTTAACATGTAGGTATTCTACCAATATTAAAACAAAAAATTATAAGTAGGTATAAAAATTTGAGACAAGAATATGGCCTTTTATTCAGACTCTCCACATACAATAATAAAATTAAATGTAAATCTTATGTAGTTACCTTTTTTTATTTATCATCCCTGATGTTTCAAAAGTTTTTTACCGTTCTATACAGGAGTGATTAGGCTTCTAGAACATTTCTTGATCATTTTTAGTTTTTCATCACTTACTTAGTCAATATCCTCTATGGAAATCTCAGATTTTATTAAAATGCTGAAGATTTTATCTTTAATCTTTGATCAAACATCTTTGAGTTTATTTTTTCACTTTTGATTGGCATCTCTTATACTCTTGGCATCACACAGCAAGCAGACTAATATAAACCAAATATATTTTTACTTTTTGTTATGTATGAGTTGTTACATGAAAACTAGAGAGGGAGGTTTTGACATATACTACGGATGGTCTTCAAAGTGAGGGAGTGGGACAAGTGTGTCACATCACATAGTATGGGTATATTCCGTTATTTAGTTAAAAATTGCTTACTACCTAATCATAAGCACCAAGAACCTGTTTTGTTAGTTTTCTGTACCTGTGATTAAGCAACTTGCACTGTTAGGTGCTTTATCAATGACATGACCAATATCAGGATATTTACTATTCATTAATTTGTGTAGGTACATATACTTTAGAATTTTAACTTAAGCAATGCTGTATTCAAATTAATCAGCGGTTGGTTTTACTTATTTATAATAACTAATTTTATGTCATCAAAACAGTGATATATTATGTTATTTGTACATTAAGAGAAGTCTTTCTCTGTTCTGTGATTTTTGTGCTAGGTATATTCACACTCATATATGCATATAAATAAATACCTAGTATATTTACTTGCCTTTTGCTTACTACCAACATGAAGATAAATTATCGACTTGCAATCAACTGGTCACTTGTTGCTGGCTTAAAATCTAATAATTTTGTAGGAAATTACTATATAACACTATTTCTTTATTATTATTAAATTTTACACACCTACAATAACTTGACCTTGCGCACGCATATCAGTCTTTCAAATTTTTGTGTTTAATTCATGGTCATTCATAATCATTAAACCATCATGGAAAAAAAAAGAAAAATCGCAAATTCGCGCCTTTTTCTCTATTGTAAAAAACAAAGAGCATATTAATCACTACGTGTGACAAACAAGAAAATCATCTTTTCTTAACAGCCAAACTACTAGAAAATAAGTATTATTGAAATTTTTCTCACATGTCAAATAATTTGTCTGCTTGAACTTTTGAATTTTTGCAGAACAGATATATCTACGACCTTGCGATGCTCTGTTTCGTCATCGTGTCGTGTGCATGGCAAACAAAGCAGTGTCTGTCTTTGATCAATACTTATAATTTTCAAAACTATGTATAAGATAAGGCGACTTTACCTACAAATAACACAACCGATCTTAATAAAGTCACCTGACAACCACTTTTCAAACAAAAAAAAAAGAATTTTCCAAATCGGTCCAGCTGTCTTAGGATAATCGGTGAACATATCTATATAAAAAAAATATTCCGGTGTGTTTAATGTTTATAACCTCCTCCTTTTTGGAAGTCGGTCAAAAGCAGTTCGAAATCATATTTTTATCGTCTTTCATTAATTTAGTCTGTTGATATGTTGAAGGAATGCATGAATAGGTAATCCTACTTGATGATTAGGAAGTGGCGTATTTTAAAGTCTGTCGCCCTTAGCCAAAGATAAGATTTACCATCCCAAATATCAGGCAGAAAACGACAGCCTAAATTTTTAGTAATTTTGGTTTATGTTGGTAATATTAGTTTAATTTTATATTATTTTACTTAGACTTTATTGTTATACTTTGTTACACATTGTTATACTTATGTATTTATGTGTGTTGTGTTTTTACCCTTTATTATTATAGTGAACTTTATCATATCAGTTTTTGAAGTTTCGCAAGCAATTAATGACGTTATTACTTAATTTACGTTTTACTACAGAATCTTCGGGCATTGCGCTACGTGTCATAATCATAATGCGTTTTGTTTACGCGTGACGTGATGTTCGTTTCCTCCGTGACGTGCAAGGTCGCCATCGCCACTATCGGGCAGCGCTGCGATCGCCCGGCTAATTACACTTTTTGTTTGAGCATTGCTATTATCCCGCTCCCCTTCGAGGCCAATCGGAACTGGTTTTAAGCGGGTTCCACTGGTTTGTTAAATCCATTTCCCCTTGCCGGCTGCGGGTTTCGTGACAGTTTTTAATTTTAGAACTTTGTGTCTGTCGTGTCACGTCGTTGAGATAAGTCAAATGAACCTTTAAAATCTAGTCATGTCGTTGAGTCAAATGGACCACAAGACTTCAAATGGGTACCTTCAAATTCTAACATATTGATAGCACTAATTAACTTGATAAATTTAGGTGATACAGTATAATTATACATAATTTGCTAATTTGATTCAGTCTTCGCTGCATATAATTATGTTTGTGACGTTGTTTCATTAACGAACATCATTACAGTTTCAAAAAACTTCTTGTTGCTCACTTAAGCGTTCCGTGAATTTCCCGAGAACTGACTTTGTCACGATGCGAGGTGCGATCATGACATTATTGTAAACAATTTAAAGCGAAAGTAATGTGGCCGATGCCGAAGGCCGGTCGGCGTGATGATTGGGCAGATTTGACGCTGCAGCGACGAAGGTCAATGTGAAATGGAGATATCTGTACCTGCGAGTAGGTGTCATTGGAGGATAACTTTTGTTTTATTGATGAACATCATTCGACTATATTTGGAATAATGTTAATAACCACTCTAAAAAATATATCATGATAGTGCTAGATTAACATGCTTTAATGAATATCAAAAGTTTGCAGGTTATTCAGATTAATTGACAATATTTAGAATGGAAATAAATGGTAGCCAAGCAATGGCTACGAAATGTATATTAGTGTCCGTTAAATCTATTGCCTAAGTGGAGATTCAACTTCATGCGATTATTTTGATGAATACGCTTTAACTATACATTTTTGTGGTTTATGTTTATTCTCTTTATTTTTGCACATAAACAGATATAAAAGCTTTCATATAAAAAGTTATTAAACCGGATTTCCAGCTCCTTCGGCACATACGTTCTTCCATTGAAGTGTTAGATAATATCTACGATTAGAGACGGTGATTTATTTCGTGTGTACACAACTAGTGTCGGACGGACAGCCGCGGGTCATACAGTGACTAGTACTACGGAGTTTAAGTGAAATTCAACGTTTAAACGGCGAAATGGCGTTTAAGTAAATGAAAGGAATCTTTTAGCGAATGCTGGCAGCTATTGGCAATTTCTCCGCGCGACGTCGCCCGGGGCGCCGCGTTTCCCGGGAGCCCGGCGCGGAGATAGCAGTTTTTGCTCGTCCGGCGACGCCGCTGCCGAGATGTAATCGTGGACTTTCTACAGCTGAGCAGTGGCTGGTCGAAGCGGTTTCACTTTCATGCGGCGGCGGAATGCGGCCGGACCTCCGACCCGCGTCCGCCGTGTCACCACCGCCCCTGCCCTCACCCCGTAGCCCTTGTCGAATCCCGCTGCATACTACTCATTTTGCATATTAACGTATTCTAAATTATTCGCATTACATGACTGGCTTATTGAATAATTTTCCCGGCGCAGTAATAACGGTCGCGCCAGCGGCTGTGCAACATGTCAGTCAATGAGGTAGGGACAACATTATGAAAATACAATCGGTCGTTTAGATGCGATGGTGCGGCTGCGGCCCGAATACCAGTAGATACGGTGCGGCGCCGGCTGGCGAGCTATCCGCTCTAATATCTTATTCGTGTCATTAGTGCAAAATGCCAGCCGCTTGGCACCGCGGCGCCGGCCTCAGCGTGCCGCTCGGCCGATGCACCGGCCCGACCCGCACCAGCTAAATTCGGGAACGTTGCATCACGCATCACTTTCGGTTTCGTTTGTCACGGGGCTATTTTAGATCGAGTGTCGATTATTAGAACTCCGATTTTAGCCGAGCCGACCGGTGGCCGCACGCCCCTTGTTTGTCTTCGTGACTAATTCGTTTAGCGCATAGGAACTTAAATGATCAGCAGTAAACTTAACCTCGCATTGGTAACTTGAAAAGAACGCCGCTGGTTAAAAAGGGCAGTTTCACAAAAGGCCAAATAAGAGTGTTAAAGTCGATGCAAAGTATGCAACCACTCTAGCGGCGTGCTGCAGTTATCTCGAGTTTGCGGAACGAAACCCGATCTGTATGCAGTGGCACGCAAGCGAGGCCACTGTGTCCGCCGCGTCGCCTGTCACCACAGCACAACCCTCACACAATGTACTCTTTACTTATAAATCCGCTACTACATCTAGCGTTTCCACGTGCACCGCGTTTTTTCTGAGCTCCGTACATACTTCGCACCCGGTTTTGCCGGTTACTCACTCAGTATAAATACACAGGCTCGCGAAACGAGGGGCGTCGCCGCCTGGAAAGTCGTCACGCTCCGCGGGCGTCCCGGAATGACAGCGTATGGTGTGGCTGGCAGTCGAGCGGTCGTGCCCTTCATTCGCAAGGCCGCTCAATGGGCAAATTCACCTGTGGCCGGGTGTCGCGGGCGGCCGCCGTGTATCGCCCATGCTGCGTTGTGCAACCGCCGCGACACCTCGCCACACGTGGGCGCCCCGAGAACAATCGCGCCTCTCATTCAAATAAGTACTGGAATGCGGGCCGTTGATATCGTTACAAAACCGAGCGTAACGGTGGGCCAATGTCAACACGGCTCCTGTGTTGTCGCGCGCTGGCTGAATTGTCTCTATGTAAATATACGTGTAAAGTAAAGCCTCGGGCAGGTACCTGCTATCCGTGCTAGTCGTGTAGGCGACTCGATTTTCCGACACTCTGGTTTGGTACTGGCATAATATAGCCACGAACGAAGTATGTTTGTGTAGCGAAAGTCTGGCCGACCTTCAGCGTCTAGATATGGGCGGTAATAAGTACCTCGGATCTCGAGACACCTAATTAAGATTCGAATTAGAAACCGCTCGAGTCAAATATGGCTGACATGCTGGGTTAACATTTTTCAAGACCTAGTTAAATATAGGTACTTACTCGAACTTAAATGCAGAAGTCGATATAGTCGCATATGTCCATTGGATTGGACCAACAGACTACAAGAAAGTACCCTAATGCAACAAAATTTACCTGTATATCTTAATAGTCTGTAAGAAAGAGACCTTCAAACGCCTTTTAAATCCTGAAAAGAGCAAAAATATCACTTGCAACAAGAACCAAGATACAGCTTGGCTCAACATAGCTTGCCGTACATGTGCGTAGTCTATAATGAGTAAGTAATAATTTGTTAGTGACAGAATGCATTAAGTTGTATTCCAGGACCGCTGACAGGATTGACATCGCAATAATTTTAGCACTGCAATCGCTGGATGCATCTCATGCCGGCGATATTCTATCGAGATAGCATCATCAGGTCCCGGCCCTTCCCGTGTTGACAGTATAAAAATAGTAACCATCCTAACTATGTACGTCACGAATGTCACGATTGCATCTTTTATAAGTTTGTGTCAACAGTTAAATATAACCTGTCTTTGGATGGAATGTTTGTACGTTTTAATCCTATTTTAATGTCTGTAAGACTAATTAAATGTCGATAAGTCGATATCTGAGCAAAGTAAGAAATCGATATTAAGTGGTATTAATTAAATATTAGAACATTTTAAGTTATTAAGTATAAACCAAAAATTTTGATATAAAATGCAATTAAATCCATCTGCGCCTATCCTAAGTTCACTGCCCTTGTTTATGTATTTTAGCTCCGGAATAAGTCTTAACAATATGACATTTATTGCGTAATAAAAGCAACTCATTTGGCATCACAAATGGTTAGTGATTAGCGCTCCTCTTAATCACGTCGTGATGTGATCAGTGTGATGTAATTTAATGCAACTGTGCGCTCTTTCGGGTCACGGCCCTTGGGCATTTCCGCGCCTGACACAAATACAGACGCGTCCTTAACAATCTGATTGCAATGCAAACGTATTACTTAAAACGTCTTTCGAAACACGTCAAATTGTCCACTTTTGTTCACCGCCTGTCGATTCTCGTAATTATCTTATTTACAACATGTGTGTTGTGTTCATATGAAATGAAAAGTACACTTATTTACGCTGCGTAAAATTTCTTGAATTTTCTTCATTTTATCAGGAATTTGTTCAGGCGTGATTCTGTTATCGTATGTGCCAGTGTTTATCGCGGTGTTTATCTTAAATTGCAAATTCTATATGCTCTGATACGTGGCGGCGCGGCCTCGCTGAGCCGGCTAATATTGACGCGTCTCGATTCCACTGTTTGCTCTGTTGATGGATGCGGTTTTGTTCATTCTGTTTACGCTCCCTACCTTAACCTTGGCAAGAGTTCACTGACTCGTTCATCACAACGCATCGATCCCGGCTTTAATTGTAAGCTTCCGGACTATTTCCATACACAGCCCGGACCTAAGATATCGAACGTGTCACGTGCGCCCCTTCCTTATACATCGAATGCATCACGTAATAAACTAGATTTGTAGCTTTACAGATCTTGATAGACGGCAGCATTGAAACAAAAATAGGCATCCAAGTGCAAGGTGACATCGAGACTTATTAGATTTTATCGCTGGATGCCTAATTTCGAAGTAATACAAGTGTCAGCGGTGATGGATCTTATGAGCGGGGCGGGGTGGGTATTGGCCGTAAACGGCAGAGTTATCCCGGCATTCCGGCGGGATTTATCGCGCGGCGGCCGGCGCAGCGTAAATATAATTAGAGAGGCTATTTATCAGCGCGGCGGAAGGGCGCCGCTATCGCCGCCGTAAATCTACCGGCGTCGCTGACGGCTCAATCCGCCGATGAAGCGGGATGTTAAGGCCCATGACGTAAAATTTTAGCTAAGCATTCTCATCGAATCATGTCTCATAGAAATCAGTTCTAGTCAAAATCTCGGTTGAATTCTGTGACCTTACTCGTAGGTTATAAAGCGACTATGTCAAATATCCATTATTCTCCAATAAGTATGAAATGGCCATACATAAAAAATAAGATACTAAGATGTCACTATCGGACGACCGTCGTCGTTACTTTATGGAGTAACGTACGTTCTCGGAAGACGTAGTAGGCGATTCGGAGTTATTATTTTTGCGTCGGAGACGATATATACGAATTCACAACCACCCCATTATTAGACACAATATTTGAAGGCCTTCGCCCATGTTGCGCCCTTCTTAATTTGTTGCCCTGGGCTCTAAGCCTTTCTCATATATTCGAAATACGCCACTAAAGACGATAGCAAGAGGTGACGATGTTATGCTATGACCAAACTAAAGTAGATTACTCAATATCATAATTATTAATAAATTTAATTAATTCGAAATGTAGAGAATGGCGCGATGGGATGGGTCACAAGACTCACAAGTCCACAATACCTATCAGTGCAGAGAATTTGTCACGCGGATCTATGACATACGTTACAATCAGGCAGGATTACCGGCCTATTTACGTCCAGAGCCGACGGGGCAGACTAGTTAGACGGGCCAGCCGTCTTCGGGATTAGACCAATTTATGACGCTGGATTCCTGTCTCAGTTTAGAATATGTACTTGGCTAAGATATGCGTGAAACAAGATATCTTTGACGTATATGACATGCGAATAAAGCTAATCCATTTTATCTTTTGAGATTTGAACCAAATGGAAAAGAATGAGAGCTTTAAGTAAGAACGTGGTAGGAATATTAAAACTGAAGAAAAGGGTGGACTGGGTAAACAATATGTTATTTTATTTAATCCCACAACTAGATTATCCAATCCAAATAATAAACTAATCTCAATTATCTTTAAAACAAAACCTACAAACTACCTACTAGCCTTTTAGAACGATAGTGATATGCAGGTTTTCTGAAAACTTTTTGCGTGGAGAAAAATTTACAAATGTAAATAATAAGCTTAAGGGTCCTACCCGCGCTAGCGACCTTGAAAACACAAAAAAATTAATTTCTCTTTCTGTAAGTGAGATTATCAGAAACCCTCGTACAACTTTTTAGCTGGTATCCTTAAGTTTCATTAGAACCTCGAAAGTCATTGAAATACAATACGCTGTAGTTTCCTTTGCAAAAAATACTAAAAACGGCCACTTTTGACTCTTTTTGTAAAGGTATTTCAATGACTTTCGAGGTTCTAATGAAACTTAAGGATACTAGTTAAAAAGTTGTACGAGGGTTTCTGATAATCTCACTTACAGAAAGAGAAATTAATTTTTTTGTGTTTTCAAGGTCGCTAGCGCGGGTAGGAGCCTTAATTATACTATTACAAGCATTTAAATAACTAGTAACTAAAAATATAAAGTACAAAAATATACAGAAATGTCCATCCATCGTCCTAAAAGCAATAGGCACGATATGCAATATGTCGACGAAGTCTATAATAACAGTGGTGGAGCGTAGAAATGTTATGGACATTAGTATCGGGCGGAGCGCGGGCGTGACGTCACGGTTTATGGTAATGCTGCCTGAGTCTGACCAACCACCGCAAATGGTCGCCGCTAGCTTTTTCATCTATCCCTATATGAATAACAAAAGTATCAAATTGTATTTATAAAAAAAAACTCGAAAGATGTTAGTAACTATTACTATCATATGGTACTACTGCAGTTTTACTCGTGACCACGATAACTCATTAGCCAATTTAGAAATAGTATCGAATGAATCTGGGTATCGTAGTCGCAAACCCCAACTTTGTGTTCAGGCCAATAAAAACGTCAAAAAACAAAAAAAAAAAACAAACTGGAAACCTTATCTCCTCTTAGTTGACTGAAGAATCAGGGGGTCAGTACTGATGTAGTAGTAAGTGTAGTACACTTACTAGTACGCAAGACGGACGTTACTGCGTATCCGAGTTTCAATGTCAAACAACATTGAGCATTAATGCATGATGATAAAGTCTAATTCAATTTGATTTATAAATAGGATGTCACTATCGGACGACTGTCGTTACTTAATGAAGTAACCTCCCAGGACGTAGTAGGCGATTCGGAGTTATTATTTTATGCGTTAAAGACGATATATACGGATTCCACCACCGGTGCTGAGAGAAATACTCCCGTCTGATCTGATTTTCTCTTAAATCTTTTTGGAACGAAGTTCCATATCAAAAAATTAAGACCAAAAGTTGTAACGACACTGTCTGCTATAGTTGTAAGCCGTGCGGCGTGCGCGTGTTTCTCTGTCTGTCTCTCTCTCTCTCTCTCTCTCTCTCTCTCTCTCTCGAACTTCGTTCGATCCGGGCGGGTGTCCCTTGACACCTCTCAAGTTTTTTTAAATTTTCACCGGAGCAAGAATGTGTATTCAGATTCTCATATTTCCATCTTTAATTTCAATCTGTGTTCCTGTTTGGTTTGAAATTTTAGTATGTATTAATTTCAATAGAAGAATATCCCGATGCTCGACTCGAGCGTTGCAACTTGCATCATGCACGCTTATGGTAATACTGATGCTGCATGGATGCTGCCCACCCCGCCAGCTATCGACATGGATCATGCATTATCAGGCACGTGCTTTCCATAGAGACACAAAGACATTGCCTACCCGGAGGTTCCCTAATATATGCGCATTTTTTTATTTAAAAATAAATTATAATAGGCCCTATTTTCAAATAAACGCGCGCTTTCCTGTCCATCGCGCAATATGCTGGCTACGTACTCGCTTACTTAGGGTAGGTATACGTATATATATACACAGTACTCTAGGCAGCTACCTAGAAGACAATTCTCCATAGTGTCTCGATTTACACACATTCACAGTGCACTGATAGGAATTTGCGTCTGTAGTCTGATCGTCTACGTATTTCATCGACGCACACACACGCGAAATTTCCGCACACATAACCAATATCTAAGACAAGAGCTAATGCATGCGATTTTTAAAACGCGTCAGTCATAAACAAAGCTAATTTTTGTATGGAAAAAACCATTAGGTTAGTGAAACGCTTATTTTCAAAAATGGCCCTTATCTTTAAGCTAGTTCTATCTCAATAATCAACGTTTTTTATCTCTTTTCACTTTTGACCAATAAGGAATGATATCGATTTCGAGCCTTTTCATTTGTTCCCTAATGCATTGACGTGATGAAAAATAGAAAGTTATTGGTTCTCGCTTGTGTTACGCTACCAATTTAAATACGCGAAAGATGTTCGAGGATAAAATGAAATTACGTAAACTTTTGTGTTAGTCGTATATATTTGATATTTTTTTTTGTCCAATGATAATTATTTGCATTGTTGCATAAATGATTACGATCTGCTCTGAATCTGAACTTTGTTTGCGATATTAAATGAAATTAGGAGAAAAACTTTATTACCGCTTTATATGCATTGAACATATTATGCAATGGAAAATTTTTCATGTAAAAGATGTGCGCCTGGTGTTTGATTGCTAAATTTTGAGGACAAAAGAGCAATAATCATAAATGGCCGATGCCAGCCTATTTTGGATTTCATTCAAACAAGCGGTAAGCTAAAAAGAACATTTAATAATCAATATGACGCGTTTATGTGGCTCTCGGGATGTAAACACACTAATAGGGTCAGTTCAGTCAGAGAGTTTTTTTTGTCCCACTGCTGGGCAAAGGCCCCACAATTAGTCTATCCTGCAATAATCTGTAATGCACGTCCCTGTGCATTATTAATGTTTGGCTATTTTATACAATGTTCCAATGATTTTGTTATACTGATATTTCATGATCTGCAGGACATACAGTGCGATATTGTGTTTTTTACCCTGTGGGTGTGAACTCTATGGGTCCTGTGGTCCTCGGTTGTTTGCTCAGGCTGGTGAAGATTGATAGCGAAATAAGAAATATCGTGTGCTGAGCTCTAAGAAATTGAAGAGTTTTGATAAGAGAATGCTAAAAGAGGCTTAAGGTCGTAGCCCTTGCTTTTTCGTCTTAGGAATAGTACGTCTTTCGGTGTTGAAAGCCTAACCTAACCTTTTCAGTTTTGTTACTGTGAGTTGATTCAGAAGTTTCATTTGGGCAACAAGCAAATATTATATCAATCCTATAAATATGCTAAAAATACTTCCCATATTCAATGTTCCTGAAATAATAAAGCACAGTTATCACAACTCGTTCAGGCGATCAGCATCCACTTTTTATTAATATTATTCTAGTTATGACCAGTTCTATATTCGATCACTTGTGACCTCTTCTGAAGTGGACCTTTTTTTCTTGACCATATAACTTACATCACATATAACATCAAAACAATGCCTAGAATAACTGTTATGTCTTTCAGCTTTAATTGACGAGTATAATTAATCTCAATGCTGATGTTCATCAAACGGAACAGATTTTAGTGTTAGTGACGTCACACATATGGCGTGGCTCGACGACACAGCTCCGATTACGCGGCCCGATGCGCACGCGCTGCCCTTGGACTAGCTGCTTACTGGTCACTAACTGATACTTGTACAATGTACTTATGTACTTCAGATCCCTGTTGCACACTGAGACATTGATTTGACATGATCTGATCTTTGTCTTTTTAAGTAGACTTGTCGTATCTGGGGCAGAAGACTTCCACTGTCTGCCTTACTCTAGGTCTTCGACTTTATTGCAGAATTTGCCTTCTCATGGTATGATACCTATCAGCGTTAGGCTACATCTACGAGCACGGAACAGCACTTTTCTATGCTGCTATTCTTTTCTGGCGCTCAGAACCGTCATTTGCTAGAGCAAGAGAGAGCGACGGAACGCTTCAGCACCGGCCATGCTGAAGCGTTCCGTCGATCTCTCTTGCTCTGCAAGTAACGATTCAGATGAAGTTTCAAGTCTAACAGAGTGTGCCTCATACTCATTTAACCCTAGAATTACTTACTTTGTATCAATATTGTTTAATAAAAATCTATTATCTGGTCTATTAGTTTAACTAACATTCTATGAAGCCGTTTCAGTAATTTCTGCTTCTTTGGATTATATTTTGGTTAGACATTTCAGCTGTTGCTAACTAACAAAACAAATATTATCATCGACTAGACAAAGCAGTATCTGTTGACATTCAGTTTAATTACTAACAATTTCTGACATATCCCGATCATAATATTCCTGAAATCACTATTATTATTGTATAAATTCAACTACAGTCTACAACACACATTATAGTTTGCCAGGGTTCATGTATTTCTTTACCTACAAACCATGTTATGTCAGTCATGTAATGTATGAGTGCATGTAAGCGAAAAATAAAGAAATAAAGTATATTTTAATAAGAAAATAAGTAAGTAAATAGACAATGACGTTTCATAAAATATCTGTCTGTAATGTGTTTATGACAGAGCAAACACTCGTACTTTTGTGTCGATAAAAATCTATCTTTTGTTCCGTTCACGTCCCCAAGGTTACACGAGACTTCTCAAAAGGCCATTCTTATTTTTTTATTTCATTTGTTATTCAGTCTTTTATTTTATCCAAATGTCATTTAACAAAGGATGCAAATAAAATTTGATTACGAGGAAGTGAACTTTTGACTGCTCGGCTAAAACTGCACAATGAAATGCGCAAACTAGGGTTGTCGTAATGCCTGAATAAATAATAAAAGAAAATTTAATTACTTCAATAAATAATTATTTTTCTTTGTGGCGTTTGCACCACTCTCTTCAAGTTTTACTCTTTTAATTTAAATACATTTAATTAAACCGTCAATGACTTGTACAAAAGTAGGTTAAAATTAGAAAAGTAGAAAAGTGATGGGAGTTGTACTTATCCTTTAAAAGAATTGAACATCCCTCCGTTCGGATAATTGAAAAATAACTGTTAGATGCTCTTTTATTTCCAACCCTGGGACGTGTGGAGGAAGGTCCGTCAATGGCATTTCGCATTCAAAACGCGAGTGCAGTGCGCGGGCGCATAAAAATATTTTCTTGGTACAATATGCGACGCCATGAATATTTAATGGGCCGGCACGACCTTTATTTTGGTCTTTTTGCCCTTTCCCTGCGGCCATTGTTGCTTGCTTTATCTAGCGTCTTCTTGTTTGTTACAGGTACTTATGCTGATAGAAAGCGCGATGCATGTGGACTTATGTAAGGTTTTGTTACTCAATGTTATTTACAAACTGCGACCTGGCCTGGCCTAGGTATGGTTATATAGGTAAATATGTATACATATGTTGATGGAGATATAATGGACTCATTATCACTACATAAGACTAATAGGCTTTATTTCTACTAGTATAAGAGTCAATGTTAAAAATTGACAAAGTTAACAGTTAGTTATAAGCATAACATCTTGAAATATAGTTAATAAATTCATAAATCAAATTAATTGCATAACAAAAAATACGAATAAAAAATTTTTATTACCCCCCACATAACTGTAGCTAAGAAAAATGTCGATCACGTTAAGTTATAAACGAAAAAATCGCATTGTAATCGGTCTATTGGTTTAGAAGCTACGGTGTTACAGACGGACACGTGAAACTTATAACACCTCGGTTAAAAATAGGGCTTCGAAATATGCTACTCATTGAGTGATGATGATATTATCCTCAAATAAGGTTTCAAGTAGGCAATATTAATGCAATTCGTTGTTTTGTATCGATAGGTCAGGCTTTGACCTGCCGTTTTTATTTTAGGGAGCAAAAACGGAAAAACATTTTGTGTTGACGTAATCGATGATAGATCTAAACCGAAATCGATTATCCTCGTGAGTCAGCGAGCAGACCGATCCTCGGGCGAAATTTTATGCAAATAAATAATTGACCTTTTCAATATGACTAATGTTTCGAATATGCCACTAAGAATAAAGGGAGAGGTAAATTTAAATGCGCCAGGAATTGTCGGGAGATGAGCAGTGTACAATGTAGGAGGAGTGAACCCTAGATGGGTGAAAACATGAATAATCAAGCTGATGGTGCAAATTAAAGAGAGAGACGCGAGTTAAGTATATGCGTTTAAAAATGAGAATCAATACAAGTATTTGAGCGAATTCTTTTAGGAATTTCATTTGATAGAATTTAAAAATATCCTTCTTGTAATAAATAATTGTAACCAAAACTTAAGATTAGTTTTGATTTGGGTAGGATTGGCAAAAATAAATAATGTTTGCAGACATAAACCTGCAAGTCATTAAGAGATCTGACGCGGAACCTGATAAATAAATCGGGGTTTGCATTGCAAAAAAATTATCTGCCATGGTTCGGGTCCTGGGCTACCAAACTATCTGGACTTGGAGTGCTATTCTACTCTGCCGGAAACCACACGGCAAATTTTATTCTTATAGTTATATAGGTACATATAGCCTACCTTGTCTTTCATTCGGTGATAAAGGATGCCCGCCGCATGTTTAAGGAGTGGTTTTATTTCTCGATCGGGCGCGATTCTTTGAAACGCGATAGTATTTCGCTGTAGCGGGTTCAATGTTCGTGCTGTAAAACTCTTGGGGTAACGTGGACGTGGAAGTGTCTGAAAGGCCATTAGTGCGTCCCAAACAAAATAAGAAGAGTATGGATGTAGCTCGTGATTGGACTCAGCTCTCAGACCCACGGCTTGCGTTATATATTTTAATCGGAGGATACACCCATTCACCCATTACAATTTGCAGTACAGCACCTGATTGCTACTGTAGATTGTATGGTGTGTACCTTAAGAATGCTCTGATATGGCTCACCGACAAAAATCTCGAGCATGAGAGGCTCAAAAAAGAGTAAAAATTACATACCTACCCAACCAAACGGATATTTGAACATAAAATAATATACAGGAGATTATATATTTATGAAAAAAGGAAACCGCCAACCCGATATCATTTTTTTTTACCTTTATCGAACACAAAGACGTCTTATATAGTAGTGCTTCAAGCTTAACTATACTATACATTATTTCTTTACCATCAGTATTTTATGGCACAGTGTGGCCATCGTCTCCGACTTGTCGTCACTGCTCAGGTTTTTTGTGGTCTTCCACGGCAGCTCTTTGATTAACGAGCGTAACCAGATATCGCGTGTTTTCGTCCCCCCGCCGCACGGCCCACGTAAATAATTAATTCCTACTAGTGGTGTGAAGATTCGTAAGTGGAGACTTGACTCAATTTGTTCATAACTCAGCGTGAGAACTAGGCTAAGTCGAGTGCCATTCATATCTTGTTTTCTATTGAGTCTTCTTCAAATATGCATTGAAAATAAGTAGAATTTGGTACACGACGGCATAAGATATTATCTAAAACTTTCTGGTTGTGGTAATAAAAGTAAGTTCGGAATTTTTTATTTTATTCGTTTCGAACTCGACGTAATGACTCGAGGTCATAGGTCTACGTTACGCTTCATAGTTTTTTATAGTAGCTATGTTATGTCTTCGTTCTTTTAAGTCGAGTCCCCTTAGATATACCAAAGTCTAAGTAGGTATGTGGGAACTCCACCTGTCCCTGCTCAGTAGGTTCTTCCACATGAAAAATGTACAAGTAGTCGTAGAGCAAGCGATTAAACGACAAAGGTTAATTTATTTTGTAATATACCAGAACTGATATGAAATGAAAAAACGAAACTATTTTACTAATAAGCAAATTGTTATCAGTATGAAAGGTGGTAGAGAAATGCATCAGAATGATGAGGAA
The DNA here is from genome assembly GCA_963555685.1 of Acrobasis consociella. Classification (NCBI taxonomy): domain Eukaryota; kingdom Metazoa; phylum Arthropoda; class Insecta; order Lepidoptera; family Pyralidae; genus Acrobasis; species Acrobasis consociella. Next base: position 3,861,564 of record OY743109.1, on the reverse strand, counting down.
GGAATGTGTGAAGGATTTAGAAATTAAATTTTAAAGGAGAAATGAGGTGAGTAATAACATGCAGGATGGAGTTTTGTTGTTATTTTAGTTCGTTTAGTACCTTCTTACTCAATTATTCAACAACAACGAAATTCTCAATTTTCGGTACAAATATACCTGCATCACATGATTGTTCGTTTCTATAACATTTCGGAGCTCAAGATGTACTTAGGGTGGCTGAACCAGCGAAGTAACTACATCATGATTGTAATCTAGGAGTCTATAAGTAAAACCGCTTTCAACAACATCTCGAAGAATCGTCTCTCTACAACACTAGTTTAGTCCCATCTCAAATACAGTCTCATACGCCCACAACTCAACTTATATGGACACTTGTAACGACCGCCAATTAATATAGTGAAACCATTTGAGACGCAAATTGTCCTAATCATAGTCATAGTCTATGCAAAAAAAAAACAATTCGTCAGGTAGGTAATTTATGGATTGGCAGAAATAGGCATGAGAACATGTGGTAAGTACATGTTTGTTAATTCACGTACTATAAAATAAAAATTAAACGTGCAATTCAAATTATTAAATTTCTAAATTTTTTACATTATTTTACCCTTAAAGTGTAGCCAAACATCCCGTTATTGTGCGTGCGCTGTTTGTCAGGCTCTGAATTAAATTTTATTATTTGGAGAATGAGAGATATAAAGAGAAACTTTATATTTTGTCTAATTTACTTTCAGATTCTTTCTTCAGGGAAAACGATAGAACGTGAGCAAAGGCTCAGGAAAACGCCAGTTATTAATATAACAACATTATTCAGTGGAATTGAATTTAATGATGTCACCGGAAATTGTATCCAATACCGACGCATGGTTCGCCGCTCAGTAATTGAGGTGAATAAGTTGCCGGGTTCAATATTTGATCACCTGTTTCTAGAACGCATAGATCTTACAAGCCTATCAAAGTAAAGTAGGAGAATCTGAATTATGTTAAACAGGGTAGACAGGACCCGGGCGATATAGAACTGTCCAGCTGTTCAGAAACTGTCCGGACAGACGCCGCCGGAATCCGACCAATGCGTAAGATCAAACAACCCATGAAGGCTCGGAACTACGATGCCGCGCCAAATGTGCGACTTCATACAATAATCTCCCATCCTTTTCCCACACATCGAACTCCGATTATCGGTCTCGTTCGCGCGTCAGTTTGTTCGATTTTGGGCGAGTGTGCCGATGACAAAGCGTCACTTTCTACAAGCGCACGCGCAGCGGCAAATGAAGTGTGTCGCGCATGCAGACACTCAGACAGATGCGATAGTCTGCTCTAATGTGCGCCGGAAACCATCCATTTAGATAGTGCGCCGGATTGCCGCGAAGCTTCTGTAGGATGCAACTATTATAATGGAGGAAGCCGTGATTTATGACCTTCATTGTTTTGTGTTCATGATCTCCTGCTTTGCAACCTCATTTCGCCGTTTAATTGAACGAAGTTCTTAAGTCTACTTGAACCAATTTGAACAATACGGCGCCGGTGTTTGTATGTATGTGAGAATGTTCCATCGACAATAACTCAAATATCTTTGATAGGATAGGAGCTTCATGATATTTGGTTGGTTGACATAAAATTTCGGGTAATGGTTGCCGAGATATGGAGTGAGCCAGTTCATAGTTCGGGGCGAACAACTAGTTTATTGTAGATTCACTTTGTACTGAGAATAATAGTATTACAACGCACACAATTCTCCCCATGGATTCATTCGTATCCCCTTCGTATTCGGTATTGTTGACCTAATTTTAGTCGAATATCACATTATTTGCTTCGAAGTCGAGCAAAAGAGCAGATGACGCGATATTTGAGTACCATAACATCTGTTCGTATCTCCCGGGGCAAAATCCACTTATCCGCACCCTACCCTCTGTGCAACTAGGGCTTCCAATTTCGCAGGTCCTTGCGAGATATCGATATAAGCGGGATTTCAAAGGATTTTGGATTTCGATTTTTTTAGTTATCAATTTCTTCTATTTAAAGTAGGTTCTAAAATTTATGAAGTATTTTGCCAATTTTAAGTTACGAGGCACAATTTGATTACCTTGATTAGTATAGTAACCACGCATCACTAGGTAGATGTTAAATAAAAATCCCACATATTATAATCCCCCAGTGATTCCTCGATATTTGGGGATCTCTGAATTACTACTATTGCAAGCACTAGAATAGACAACCATTTGTCTCTATTAAAGGCGCATCCGATGGAAATGTTTATCACGTGGTTCGTTTATTTTACTACCAATAACGGCTCGGATTTGTTTTGGAAACTGTTTTTTGTTTGACTTGTTTAGGCCTGAGGTTTAGGCATCGTAACAGTTCTCACGGTACTTTAAATCGATTCGCGATCGCGACTAGATATAGCTTTTCCGTGGCGAATTGAACATTGTCTATCGATATGGCCAAAGATCCAGCGCCGATGGCATCGAAGCCCGTGGGTTTCGTCGCTGTTAAATTGATATACGCGTCGTCTTGCATGTTATCGACTACTTTCTCGCAGCGCAGCGCTGCCCAAGTATTGTTTAAGAAAAGCGGGTCAGAAGAAAGCGATAGAGGGGCGAGAGCGGTTGGTCACTCGTTGATATCTCCCGGTGAAGAGGTCACGGCCATTATACGAAAATAAACCGAAGACACGTCTCGCGAACGCGAACTTCAAAGTTCAAACACTCCGTTTATCGCTACCGTAACTGTAACAACGGTTTTTGTTCGGATCCGTGAACGGTCGATAATGGTACCGATTTCTCTTTTTGCTCATTTTTACGATGGTAATTGACGCTGCATTTACCGCGTTCACGTTTTAATTTTGTGTAGGAATTTGTGTATTAAGAAAAAGTTTGTTGCGTGAATGGCTGACGGTTAATATTCATTTCGGCATGTGTAATGCTTGCAGCGACCTGTCGGCGTGCGCTCGCGCACTCCATTTAGGGCCGCCCCTTCTCGTCCGGGTCTACGATTTATTTAACACGAAACAAGAGACTGCCTGAGTTACCATCAACGTTCTACGAACTACGTTTTTGCAAAAATAACTGAAATCTCTGAGTTTGATTCATTATGATATCAGCCACAGAAAGGACATACTACAGGCCTCCCCGAAGCATTACCAAAAGGACCGATCGAAAGAGGCGTACATTTAGAGTTTTCTTGGATATCGTTCACAAGTCTGATGCTGGTTCTCTTAATTTTCAAGGGTCTTTCTGGTCTTCGGTTGTCTTCGCAAAAAGTAGCAGCCCTACCTCCATGTCGAATTAGGAATGCGTTTGCACAGCATGCACGGTGCAGTGAGACAGTAATGTCGTTTATATGCGACGCAGACAATGCTCCGGCGGCTGTGGGAACTCTTTGTTTCTCGTCTTCGCCTCTCAAGGTCATGAGACACCTTGCTTCTGTTCAAAGTAGCGGTTCCACTCCACGATCAGTATAAGTGGTGGTGTAGGAGTTGTGGCTCAGAAATTATGGTCAATCTACCGTGTTATTTCGCGCTTCATGTACATATTTCTTTTTAATTGCCATTATAGTCACTCTATTTGTTACGATTGCAATAACAGTTAGCACAATATCATTATGCAAAAGTATTTCTACTATCACCAAATGGCTACCATATCGAGAAAATACTTTTTGATTCAGAGAAGACTGCATAAGGTAGTTTAAAAATAGTTACCTACAGACTTTGTTCGACTTTGTTGCGGTTTTGTCATTATATCTAGAAACAGGCTAGTTTTTGTACAAAATACCTGGTCAACACCGGAACGGATCACTATTCAATAAATAAATATATAACATGGACTGCAAATAGGAGCGACTCGCGGCCATATTTCACCGCAGCATCGCACGTAATTGGAATCCAGCATTTTGTCCACGGCGAGTCGATAAATTACATCTCCTCCTCTTCTTAAGCCCTTATTGGCCCTGGAGATTTAGAAGGCCCACGCGGAATAAATTCAGGATATCGTACGCGAGTTTAATGCGTGTTTGGATCGGTCAGTAATGGTTAGTCTGACTCTTATGTGCAAGGATCTCGATGGATTTATGTGGCAATCGCTTTGGCGAATGCTTTTTATGACTGAAGACCTCTTTGGTAGGAAACAAGCGTTTGAGGCTGATTTAAAATTAGGCTCTCTTTTAATTTAGCGGTGTTCCCGCCTTACCTCTGCTACAGCTTTTTGACATGTTACACGACTACTTTAAATTTCCAACTTTGTTTTACAATTCATCCGCATCTAGAAATAATTTTGTTTCTAAGTTCAATCATACGCACACGAACTGTTACAAAAGTTAAACAATTTTTATAATTGTAGTTTGACGCAATTTTTGTCTATTTTTAGTTAGTCTACATCTGGATTGCTAATTTTATATTCGAAATCTTTTGCAACTCTAGTTCACAATTTTGTGACATGAGAATCTATTAGCATCTTTTTTCGGAACTTAATCACGGCTTAAGAACGGCTATCGGCGTTAGAAACCTTGCAGGTGTAACCCAAACCTGTCAGATTACTCCACCCGCCTTAACTAATTCAATTAACAGTAACCGGAATACGCCCTTTACTGACGTAACGACTCATTTGGTAAATAATTAGCTTTTGCCTGCGTATGTTTCTAAATAAACTGCAAGATTATTTTCACTCTCCTGTATTCTTTTATCTATAATATATATTGATGTTCTATATAATGTGTTAGTTATAAAACCTGGAAAAAAAAATTGAATTTAAAAGTGACCTTGATCCGGATCTCTTTATTTTCTTTATGGATTTATAAGTCTCCCTTGCATGGTATTAACTGTTGTTTCTCCTCTTCTTAAAAGTGGATCTGATCATAACGTAGGACGAAACCATTCATGATACCATGAATAGCTTATTTAGTATACTGTTGCAGTTCTTGTCAGCATAAAACTTATCAATCGCTAATCGGCTATTGTCTTTGGAACCCAGTTCTCACAAAATGTCATAAACTCATAATCATTCTCGTGATCTAACTCGAACGAAATCTCAAGAATGTCAACTTGAGTAAACAAATCGTACGCTACGTGCCTTTGCTGATCCATGACGTCAGCAGGCCATAAAGTTTCACCTTTTGACATTACCAAAGAACATAAACAATGCAAATTATAACTATCAGTCTTGTATCTCATCTTAATTGACTTTATTTGGGCGTCAAAAAAAACAGACAATCGGTTTTATTGTACCTAGTTATAATTAAGGCCCATATAATTAATATGCAAAAAGGAATTAGAATAAGTGTTTGAATAGCAGCCGGGGCGCGTGGGATGCGCCTACGCAGGCCCACTTCAATAAATCACGGGACTGCAACGTCCGCGATCTTTTCAACTACTACACGCTACGTGCTCAAATTAAATTAAGTACAGATGGGACGGTTCATAAAAATTATACTTATCGAAAAGCGTACCATGGGCTCCAAACTAGCACATCTAAGGTGCATCACGAAAATTCATACAATTTGCGGTAACACATCTTAAAAAGAGACAGATTTAGCTTTTTCCGGCCGCTTGCTTTTATAGACGATTTTTAAAAAAATTGCCTATACTGATTGTTTCATTGAGTGTCCTGCAAAGTTTTCCCATACCTCTTACGTCATCGAAAGTCTTGGATCCTCAAGGGATCTGGAAATAAGCTATTATTTCGCGGAGTCATTTCACAGCTGCATGAGAGCAGAGGTATTTGACGACCTCCGTGGCGTAGTGGTCACCATGCTAGTCCGCCACCCAGAGGTCCCGGGTTCGATTCCCGGTCAGGGCAAGTTGGAAAATGGCCTTTTTCAAATTGTCCTGGGTCTTGGATGTTTATTCATATATGTATTTGTTATAAAATATATTATCGTTGAGTTAGTATCCCATAACACAAGTCTCGAACTTACTTTGGGGCTAGCTCAATCTGTGTGATATTTATATATATATAAAAAAAAAAAAAAAAAGCTGCAAACATGTACATACAACAATTTCCTTAGACCTTCTTAAGTGTAGTAAGTCCCTAGTCAGAGAGAAAGAGCGACCTCAAATACTGCAAAAGAGGTTGAAGATAAATTTATATGAGTTATTTACCTGCTCAAACTGTATTTTATGTTTTACGTGTTACAGAACTCGAAAATTTACGACAAACGATGCCTTGGCATTTTCCGATGTATTTAAAGGTTAACATTATGCATAAAGAAAATCGAGACAATTAAGAAGTACGTATATCGCAATGAAGCCGTACCCTTCAATTGTACAATTGTAAAGGATATAAATGTAATCGGAAGGATCAATTAATGTCAGCGCACACAAAAGCACGATTGATATGCAATTTGCCGAAAGTAAAAATCATAAATGTCTTTACACTCTTTTGAATTTATAATGTCATCAACTTCTTTTGACGTCACAATGTTATAGACCAATGGATCTTTTTCTTTAAACGCCCACTAAAATTGTTAATAGCAATTGCTAGTTGATTTAAAACTATTTACTCTAGTGGTTTGTGAACTGTAGAGATCGCGGGTCACCTCTGACCTGTTGAAGTTTATCGGATAAAAACTTGATCAGACAAAACCGTTGCGTCTTTAAAATGTGAAGAGCAAAGTAGGAAACCAAAACTATTACTAAACATGTTGACTCATCCAGTTCTCATGAAACGGCTTGATTTTGCCATAAAATATAGCAACAAGCTCACGTGTTTGCAACGCAACACAGGCAACCAGCATCGAAGCGCTCAAGTAATTGTTTTCCCATTTTGTAAGGCGCATGGGAACAAAGCCAAGTGGCGTGATGCGCGGAGGCATGCAATACCGTACTCCCTTCTATGTATCCAGCTTGGAATACAAATTTACACTGTATTTTTGCGTCATTGATGTTAAACTTGGGAATTTAGCTTATATTATTTGATTCAGCTGTGATGGGATCCTAAAGATATTCACAGGGAGAATTGACAGTCGTATCTCCCACGGCTCCACTGGGACGGTCTATTGGAAAGCCCTTTTGTGTGTGTCCGTAACTAACATGTAGATTTAAGATATTGTGTACTATTAAAAATGATATGGACTAAAACTATTATCTAACATTTAGCATTAAATATTTTTTTGCTAAATTTCTTCATCCTTGTATGTTGTGGTTTTTATTTCAACTATAAAAGTCTTTTGGAAGCGGTTTATTCTCTTTTTCTTCTTAAACCGAGGATACATCTTGGACAATGCCCTGTACTTAGACCAATTTTTGTCTTTTTTGATTTGATTTATTAATCAATCTATTTTTTCTTCTTAGTGTATAAATAACGAATTTACCTTCCGACTATGTATTTCTAATAATCGTAAGTTTAACAACTGACAAATCTGCGTCACTGCCAAAACAGCACTCCTTATTTGAAGAACTAATCTGTTAAAGATTTGCATATGTAATGCTTGTAATCTGACTACTGTATGGGAATCGCCCAAAGCAAAATCGAGTCTGGATGTCATTGACATCTCATAAAACAAATCGTTTTGCTGTACGTAATGCTCTACTTCATAAATCTTGTAATTCTTGTAATGTTTGTTTATTTGGCGTCAGTTCAAACACATTTCAAACAAAGTCGGAAGTTTTTTCTCGGAAATATTGATATATTTCTTAATTAAACGCCACATTTACTGGAAAACCACGCGGTGAATCATCTCTTCCGGAATGATGTCGTGTAAATTTAGAAGAAAGCGTTCTTTACACACGGAAGAATTGTATGCTAAACGTTTCAACACGAATTTTAAAAATAAATATGAAAAAGTGGCTAGGTCAACACGTTATACGTGTTTTACATTGTTTTTCTTGTTTTTTTCTTGTATAAGATTTTGCTGTTCCAAAGTTAGCAATACTTGCTGAATCTGGAATACTTAACAATAGAATATATTTTTATGCGAACAAGTTCTAAGCTCTTAATACTGTAGTGATCATTACAGATAGTCAATTTATTCATGACTTAACCAAATTTGGACTACGACTACAGAAAGGAACGGGCAGATTAAATAGTGTCTATCTAAACGCTTCCGCATACAAGTGATACGAAACACGTGTCTAGTACAAATTTGTATGAAGTGAGAACCGATTTGAACCCGATGTGGGTGGTAACCATAACTCCAAAAGTACTTTTTGTGTACCAAATGTTTCTGGTGATTCAGACCTCCTGCGTCGCAAAGTTAATGATATCATTTTGATTATAGCAATTAATAGGACGGGTTCTGCGATTAGCAATAAGAAGCGGGAAGTGATTTTGAACTTTAGATTGATTCGATGCTTACTGTTATGTAATTACTGATCATATTTTACGTTCTTCATTTTATTGCAAATTTAACTGTTAAACCTATATCATATCTCGATTTATTTACGTTTTAAAAACATTTTGAAACTATTTCTTCCGTTTCTGTGCACAATACGTCAAATTTTATTACATACTGTACCAAGTTCACTGTCTATATTTGGAGTTGTTTACAGCCTTAGGCTAAGTATCGATCACGACGCTAATAACAGATTAAACATCGATATGTCAGCAATAGCTTCTCGGGATTTCGGTAATCCACCCGGAAGGTCCCCGCTGACACCATGAACGATGTGTGTGTCTAATTTTGTACCCTGCCTTGTTTGGATAAGTCTCATAATTGCTTACATTCATTTGATTGATTGTGTTTCGTCCATGAGCTATTTCCGGCACTTCTATGATTTACGCTCCTTGATACGTTCAGTCGTAACTTTTTTATTTCACCCAATAAAAACGCAGATCGATCAGAGCCTACCTTTTTCTGCCAAGACGGCTATAAACAAAACTTTACATCTCTCCTGTGATAAAATCTTGAAATGCGATATTGCATCTTTAATTTAACGAATTACGTTTATAACAATCAATTCAGTTACAAGTGGAACGACGGAAGCGAGCTGGCTAATTAATTTCAGTTGATATTTCTCTCGTAAAACGGCTAAGTTATTGGCTGTTAACGCGGAATGAATGGTTCAGCTCGGGTGACCTCCGCGCCGGCCGACTTGCTTCTTTGTGGCTTAATTTTATCTCAATAGGGCCACTTTGTTGTTAAAGTGTTTATCGCGGTCAACTAAATCGTTTTTCACCTTTTAAAGCGCAGCCATTTTATAACGTTTTGACTTCCGCGCCTTTGTTGCAACGCTATCATTAAGCTATTAAAATTAATAATTCTAGCATTAAAGTAATTGAGCTAGATATATTGCTTCATCAATCGCAGCTTTAAAATCGTTGCTCTTTGTAATGTTCATTAATTATATCGACATTCACATTTCATATCACAATAGCACTGGCAGCAATTGATAATTCATGGTATCTATCATGTTAGGAAGCAACTCTTGCATGCAGGTTGTAAATAGCGTAATCCTGCATGTCATTTATCACAATATTGTCTGGCGGCACCGTTTTATCTCGTCCGTGGTCGGCAGGTGGGTGTCCACCGTTTTAATATTAATTGATCCTGCATTATTTCTGCCGTATCCGTGCAGAATTGCTTCGTCTGTATCTACGTCACTGTCAGACGCGATTTCCTTCTATTATGATTAGATTATATGAAACTTGAAACTGACATTACTCATTTACTTTCCGCTAGTATAAAAGCTGGAGGATTTCCATTACTGAATACGCCATTCCTATCTAGAAACTTTGTATTGACTGGATGAAAGATCGACTATAAGTTAGTAATTTTATTCTAGCTTTCTTATTATTTGTTAACTTTAATTTTGACTATACTATATATATGTAATACTATTATTAATTCTGTGACTATACAGCAATCAGCTAGATCTGGTCAAGCGAGGTTATCGATTCGATCAATAAAACATGACTCACATGTACCGCGACTTTAATTTGACGATCATTGCCAATGTTTATTTGAACAGTTATTCGACACACATTTCTCCTACCGGTCGTGTCTGCTGTTTGACGCCGCAAACTAGCCAATGTACCGATCTCGACCTCCCGACCTTTATTCGCAGTGTTGGGGAAAGACCAGTTTTCAGTGGTCCCACATTCCATAGCTTCGATTCGCTATGTTGTATACCCCCATAGATCACTAGTTTCTGGACGCGGTGGAAGGACGCCCGTTAGTCCGGAGGTCATCGGCAGGTGCTGATTTGCACTTGACGAGGTTGCCTTTCCTATTTTGTTTTTCAATTGTTAAGAACATGTCTACTTACGGGTTCTTATTAAGGTGATTGCGAACCTTGGCCGTCCATACATTTTGTTTTACAGCAATTCTCTTAATGTGGATAGTGTTTCTCATATTACAATCGATTTTCCAATTTTCATGAAGTTGTAGTGCTCGCCTTTAAAGTCTGTCATAATAATTTACAGTACTTTACAAGAAAAACGATATTTAAAACAAGACAAAAATTAACATTTCTAACAATGTGTGCGTAATAAATAGAATTCATTTTGCGGTGACATCTAGCAGATTTATTACAAACTACTGCATTTGTCTAATTTGACAGCTCAATGCTTGCAACGACATACTTGGACATCATCTAGATGGCGCTGTAATAAAAATATCTAAATGTACCTAGTAATAAGTCAGAAGACTTAGCTCAAACAGAATGAACGTTGCCGTCCCGCTAGCAGCGGGCAACGCGCAAAATGTAGTAGGTACATAGCGGCACGAGACGGCAACGTTGTTTGCTTTTGAAACCGAATGCATTTCTCTCCAAGTCTCCACAATATTTCTAATTTCTACGATATGAGTTCGTTCTGAAACTGAAACAAATATTTTTTACAAAACATATATTAATTAAAAGAAATAATTATAGGTATATACTTAGTAGGTAAACATGTACCTATTAATAAACAAAAAATAAGTATTTATAATTTTTGTTTTGAAAATAATAATAAAATACCGAAAAATTATTCTTTACTTTTTATTTAGAATTTCACAATAAACCTACGAACTTCTGAACGTGACTTATCTAATCTACTTGCTTTAGTCCCATATCTCTGAATCTACTACATGAACAATCAAATTAGCAAAACCTGGACCTGGACATAGTTCATAAATTCGTTGTTTAAATTATTTTATGGGATATTTATATATTTTTTTTTTACTTAACCTGTACTGTCCCACTGCTGGGCAAAGGTCTCCCATATTTATATTAAATATCAAATATTCATTGGATATCTATACATATCTACATACATATAATAAAACAGTAAAAAAAAGTGTGTCTGTACATTAAATATATTTCCAAAAAAAAATATTGGGGGCGATGGAGACGTTGTAATAGAGTAAGAATTGTCAAAAAAAAATGTCTGTCTGTTTGTCTGTATGTCTGTATGTCTGTATGTCTGTTTGTCTGTTTGTCTGTTTGTCTGTTTGTACACGCTAATCTCCGGAAATACTGGACGGATTTGAACGAAACTTTTTTTGTTATATAGGTATTAAGCCTGGGCAACATATAGGGTATAAATGATTTTGGGAAATGGAACGCCTGATGCAGAACCATAATGGTCCAGCTAAACTATAGAGATATAAAAATGCCGCCTTAGTAAAAGTTGTTCAGCCTGATGAGCATTTTCCAGAGACATAAAGTCCACGCGAACGAAGTCGCGGGCTTCGGCTAGTATTATATAAAAATCTGCGATCGTACCTATCTTCTCTGTATTTATGTTCACGCCAAACAAGTATTACTTCTATCTAACGCGTGTAGATTGTACATAAGTACACGCCATCGAGAACACACACTCTTTTTTTAGGGTTCCGTACCCAAAGGATAAAAACGGGTCCCTATTACTAAGACTTCGCCGTCTGTCCGTCTGTCTGTCACCAGGCTGTATCGCAAGAACCGCGATAGCTAGATAGTTGAAATTTTATAATAACAACAAATACTAAAAACAAAACAAAATAAAATAAATATGGGACGCTCCCATACAACAAATGCGATTTTTTATTGATAATGGTACGGAACCCGCATTAGTGTTAGTATAGTGCGCGAATCCGATTCGCACTTGACCGGTTTTTTTGATTGCAGGTTTGAAACGATATACCGATTTGACATAAGTTGAAATCATTTGAATATTTAAAACTAGCTAAAGCCCGCGACTTCGTTCGCGTGGACTTTATGTCTCTGGAAAATGCTCATCAGGCTGAACAACTTTTACTAAGGCGGCATTTTTATATCTCTTATAGTTTAGCTGGACCATTAGGGTTCTGCATCAGGCGTTCCATTTTCCAAAATCATTTATACCCTATATGTTGCCCAAGCTTAACAGCTATATAACAAAAAAAGTTTTATTCGAATCCGTCCAGTATTTCCGGAGATTAGCGTGTACAAACAGACAAACAGACAAACAGACAAACAGACAGACATTTTTTTTAAAATTCTTACTCTATTACTACGTCTCCATCGCCCCCAATATTTTTTTTGGAAATATATTTAATGTACAGACACAGTTTTTTTACTATTTTATTATATGTATATAGATATAGATAATTTATTATAGGCAAGTTGTATCTAGTTGAGATTCGTTTACGTCGCCTGGGTGTCTGATAGTAGTGGTGTCACGCTACATGTAAGTATACACATTTAAGTGGTCGCCGCAGTATAAAACCGGCTGTTTAGTTAAAATTACATAAGGCGGCGAGCAAAAATGCCTTCATCCACGGCGGTGCAAGAAAAGTACGGATGTCACGGATGACGTTTTTGCCAGGACTTCTTGTCTGCGTGGTCGAACGACTCGTGATATTTTGTAATATTGTTATTTGTACGATAATATACGTGATTCAACATTTCATATTAGAATCTGTTTCAAAATGTTTTCCTAAGTTGCAACTTGCCGCCACGTTTGAAACACAAGTCTCGAACTTGTTTTGGGTTTGATTGATTTAAAAGTCCGTGTGATTTGTCCGTATATATTTTTGTATAGATTTATATTTAAAATTTATTTTAGGTCCATGGGAATATACGTGTCAGGAAAATGCAGAAGTGTTTCTTTTTTTGTTTCACTTCTATTACATAAACTCTAACAGAGGTTTGCCGTCTCCATCATCCATCATTTCATTGATTTGATTTGAGAATAATGACTACAACATTTAACAATTTATGTCGGCAGAAATCACTATCATTTTGTATCATTCTATCTGTATGAATTGTTTTTTTTTTCAGTAATAAATATTAAACTTCAATAAAAAGAAAATTCAACAATGTGTACGATTTGGTTTTATTAAAAAATACAATGCATGTACAATGACGACGTTTGTTGCGCGGTGGTTTTTCCTTCCACCAAATGGTCTAAACTCTAAACGAGTGCCCCGACACAAGGCTTGATTAGCTATCAGAGTCAAAGCTGTGGTTGACAAATATGCAATCTGAGATCATTTTTTTGTGTTTAAAATGATTTTCGGCTGTTTGAAATAATAACTGAAAATATGCGCTATCCAGTTTATTTTTAATAGTGCCATCTAGTGGCGATACTCAAATCTATAACCATAGTCTATAACAATGCTTTACGCCATCTTCATGCTTTTTTAAGCTCCTGTTGTAGTGTGAGTGAGTGTAGAGATACGAGACAAAATGACAGATTTTATTTTGGAGCATTTTTCTGAATACATTGACTGAAGAACAATAGTATGCCATTAAATAAATAAAAGAGTATGTTACAGGCTCGCCGATCAAAAATGTTTGCCTACCAGTAATCCATTACACAAGAATTTTAAAAAAACCTGAAAATATTGAAATCAACGCCATCTAGCGAAAAAAGTTTAATGAAGAGCCCTTTGCATTCACCTTAAGTTCCCATGGTTGGATGAGCTCGCTGAATCAACATCAGAATGCTTTGACTGCATTGTGTTTATCGATGTGTTTTGTTGATTAATGACTAGTGATAATTGACTATAGATTACTCTGAATTTCAAATAAAGTTGATGTTTTTGGTTATTGTATTGAGTAAAATTTATAGCGTCTCTAGGCAAAACGTTTCCATTAGCCTACTTTGATTACCAGTCTAATCTGTTTGCGTTACCTAATTAATGTTATTGTAGGCATGTAATAAATCCGCCGTGAACACAATTACCCTGCAGCCGGTGTCGCTATCGAGTATATTAATTACAAAACACGGCCCACCTCATCGCGGAAGAATTTATACACAGCCCATTGTTTACGCCGGGTACATTTTACAAAACATTTAACGCATTTTACGAGAGTAAATTGATTATTAATAACACATCCATTAATAATGAAATAGCCAAAAAGGATCGAGCACGATGATCGCCGCCTCTTTCCAGTAATTTATGTTATTACTGCCCCATCTTCTCGTAATGCATCCGACATTTTAAACATTCACTCATTATAATAATATTTTGTCGTTCTCTCTCAGAGAACAAAGTTGACGCATATCGAGGGACGAGGAAACAATGAACGATATTTTGCACAATAGCAAAATGTATTCAGATTTTATTTTATTTATTGGACTGTTATACTTCTCTTTTGGCATTTTGTCAATACGCTTCACATGTATTGCGATTTTTTATTCATGAAGCGTATGATATAAAGCGGAACATACGTATGACTGTTTGTGTTCGGCCGTCACGTCGTCGCCTGTAGCGGCTCCATCATGATAAGGGCCTCGTGTTAACTGCTTGTGATTTTCCATAGCGGGAAGTTATGGAAATGCTAAGCGATGTGTCACCTGCACACGGGTTAATGAACCTGGGAATCATAATATTATTATGTCCTTATCTAGGTATGTTTTTAACTTACACAGTAATATAAATGTTGTAATTGAAACAATTAGATTAGCAAATTTATTTACTTCTAATATTTCATTCCAAATGTCCAAAATAGTTACAAATCACTCCTGGGTTGCTTTTTCTGTCAAAGCACTAGTAGCTACTAGTACTAAGCTACTCCGGCATACGCCAAACATCGCTCTTGTGTCTTGGGTATTTAATTATAACTTACATGACGTTTGTTATTCGACATTTTCTTGCATGACATCTTGCTCGGTTAGCGAACCAATTCCAAAGTCGTTCCAGTGAATTTAGTTGCGCTCGTGACATTGCGCTGATGCTGGACGTGAATGGTCTTCATTATGGAGCCTCATTTGTTTCGTACGCACGTACTGACACACATTGAGCAGCATCATGAATCTTGAACAGTTACTGCTCTTTATGGTCGTGAGTTTAGGGCTGGCAGACTCCACGTTTCGTCCCTGAACATTTTAAAAAGTTTGTTCTTCATCTTGTTACGTTCCATCTGGTTGCATCCTTAGCTGGGTTGCTTCGCAGACAGGGATGCAGTTTCCGCCTTTTTCTTCTCCAGAGATGTATGTGTCGTGGGCTAATCGTTAAACATTCTAAGGTTTGTTAACTGAGATCTTTCCAAATCTATGTACAATATAACAGCGTCAGTTCTTTCATAATGGATTGGATACAAAAATAAATATAGTGTATCAGCTGTGTCTCTTTACATTAGATTTTAGTCGATCAAGTTAACCAGTGTCAACTTTATCTTTGGGCTTCCAACCTCCTTAAGTCTCGTTGCCGTATTACACTCGATGATTATCTGTAGATTAGTAATGATGAACAGTTGATTTGTCTTCTGCTAGTTTATTGAGCATTTGGAGAGATATTCCGTAAATATTATTTGATATTTATCTTCTAACATTGGTTTCAGATCTTTTGAAATCTTAATTGTAGAATGTTGTGAAACCTTTTCATAGTTCGATAACCCTGCTTGAACTCCATCCAGTGTTCAGCTACCCAGTGCCTCAATGTCAATGTCGGTACGGACTGTTTAGACGTTTCAACCTCAGTTGACAGTTCCCACAGTTGTGCATGAAATGTAATGACGGCCCGTTATGCGGTCGAGTGAACCGCATGGGATATTATTGCTGCGAAATAATAGATGGGATGGAAGTATAGTTTTAACCATTATTTTTTTTTGTTTACTTGTTGCTTTTTAGGGTTCCGTAGCCAAATGGCAAAAACGGAACCCTTATAGATTCGTCATGTCTGTCTGTCTGTCTGTCCGTCCGTATGTCACAGCTACTTTTATCCGAAACTATTAGACCTATACTGTTGAAACTTGGTAAGTAGATGTATTATGTGAACCGCATTAAGGTTTTGACACAAAAATTGAAAAAAAACAATAAATTTTGGGGGTTCCCCATACTTAGAACTGAAACTCAAAAAAATATTTTTAATCAAACCCATACGTGTGGGGTATCTATGGATAGGTCTTCAGAAATGATATTGAGGTTTCTAATATCATTTTATTCTAAACTGAATACTTTGCGCGAGAGACACTTCCAAAGTGGAAAAAAGTGTGTCCCCCCCCCCCGTAACTTCTAAAATAAGAGAATGATAAAACTAAAAAAAATATATGATGTTTATTACCATGAAAACTACCAGCGAAAATTGGTTTGAACAAGATCTAGTAAGAAGTTTTTTTTTAATATGTCATAAACTGCAATTTACCTTTCATTCAATCAACTCAAATATAAAAATTTAAAAAAATATAGTACTACGGAACCCTTCATGGGCGTGTCCAACTCGCACTTGGCCGCTTATTTGCTAGTTGCTTTGGGTTTATTAATAAAATAAAAATTTCTTTTTTTTCGGTTTTTCTTAACCCATAGAGTAATTATCATCACCAGTCTTCTCCCATCCAAATGTTCTTAACTATTACTCATATTCATATTAAATTTATATGTACTTCTAATTTTAATAATTACGTCTTACTTACTTGTCAATAACACTTCCGTCAGTGTAACGAGATTGCGTTGTTGATCCTAAGCTAGGCTCATACATTAAAACACTAAAGGGAATCCTGTACTGTGTTACAGGAGAATGAGAATGTAAAGTAAATTAATTGTAATATTTCATTTGTTATACTTGTTTTCTCTTAGTTTGTAAGATTCTCCTCTAATAATTGTTTCTTTGTACACACATGTTTTGGATTGCAACCAAGTTTTAATGTTTTTTCTGTGCATTTTTATAATAGTTGTAATCTGTTTTGTGTGAAAATAAAATAAAATAGAATAACACAGTTAAGCAATTTTTCAACTTTTGGTGAGGTTAACATTTCAACAACTTGCAACGACTTTATATATCATCTACTGACATGATATCATATCAACCTGCTAACTCATCGAAGTGACTGATTAGACAGCTTTTGTATTGAAAGAGGCTTTAAATCCAGCATTGGACTGATACATGTCAATGAAACACAGGTTAAGATTCTTTGAGGTATCTTAGATTAACGACTACCATCGAGCAATAACAAACGGGACTACTAGCCTTACATGTCTTCTGGAGTTGTAATACAAGTATTTTTTTTCTTAGCCTATTCTGGTGTCATCCAGTCATGAAAGAGTCTATGTCGTCCCGCCATCTCTTTCGTGGTCTACCCCTGCGTCTGCGTCCTTGTGGCACCCATGATAATTTTATAGAACTACGGAACCATTTCTGGTAAATTAATTTCTTCGGCATTTTTATGGCGTGGAAGTTTTGAAGAACTAATAGCTAAGCATACTTTGATAAACTTCACTTCGACAGATTATTAGCACTTAAGGCCGTTAGTTGCATGTTAACGAGCCACTAGCTGTACACGTATCAATCGATTGCATCCATTGTCCCGCAAATCCGCTTGGCGAATTGAAATCCATCTCGAGCTTCAAATCGGGGTTTATGCCAGTAACTGTTTCTCTTTTACGAGGAGGCAGAGCAGCAAAGAGATGGCTTCTGAGCGTAGTACGGTATTCAGCGCGTTTACGTGCGTAAATTTCCGCATGCGTTCAGCTAAGCTTGGTAGCGTGGAGGATCCAGCAGAAAACGCGTTGTCATAAACAGTTGTAGATTGCGTTGGGTGGTAACGCACATTCTATTGATTTTACTACCTCGACAAACCAGCTAGACGATGGGCTTTAATATCCTGGACGCAAAAATAAGCTTGTACTCGTACATTACGGAATAGATAGCATTTGTATTACGAGTATCTTATGACGGGACATGCATTACATACACTATCACGTCTTTAACTCTGATGAAGCTGACAGAGAATTTGGGGTCTTGCGGCTCTAAGCAGACTGAGCCCAAGACAGCAAGACCCAAAGTCAACTTTTAGCGTGATGATGGGCGAGAAGGTGAAAAAAGATATCAAACAAGTGATGGGTTGCTATCCGCATTCATAAATTATTTCTTTGTAAAACTATTTAAATATGGAAACTGGTCGAATTAGAGAAGAAGAAATTCGTAGGAGAACAAAAGTCACTGACATAGCCCAGCGGATTAGCTCGTTGAAGTGGACGGGACACAGCGCTACGAACCGATAGCGACCGCGTATTGACAAGCGAAGAAGATCAGTCGACCTGATCAAGTTCCCTGGAAAGCGCTGGATGAAGGCTGCTCTTGATCGGTCATTTTGAAAATCTTTGGTAGAGGCCTATGTCCAGCCGTAAACGTTATGTGGTTCAAATGATGATAATGAAGAATTTAATAAAGATACCAGACGATCAGACGTAAATATTAGGTATTTTGTAGCAAGCCAGCAGATATACCGCAAGATCCGATTGCGTTGCCAATAAATCGGCAGACCGTCGCACGACACGAATTAACGGTAACCGATCTAATTACCACGTGTGCTCGATATTCCACAAAGCATAGACCTAGAATTTTTTATGGCACAAAGTATGTGTACGTCTTATAGACTAGGTCAAAGATAATATAATTACTAACGTAACAGATACCCAACGCTTTGGAAACTATTGGGGTAAGTAGGCAAAACTAGGGTTGCGGAGTAGCCATCTCACAGAGACTACTCCGTAACTCATACGACTAGCAAAAAAGTGACAAAGATAGGGTTGCCATCTCTTAAGTTTTGCAACTAGGACAAGACGCGTGTAATTCCCGGATTTAAGAGCCTACAACCCGGACATGTCGCAGGTTTTTTGTAAACATAGTCAAAATATTGCAACTGCGGACGGAAGAGGGTGATTTGGCGAGTCTCGGTTGATCGCGGCGTGCACAGTGCCGCGGGCGTCGAAGGCGGCAGGGGCAACACTTACAATGTTCAAACCCGGACAACAAATGAAGCCCCGCCCGGACGCTCCCCGGATGCCCTCTAAACTAGGAAAAATCCGGGAAAACCCGGACGGATGGCAATCCTAGACAAAGAGAGTGTTGAATATACTTTAAGATATTTATTGCATTTCATATAAGTCATATTTTATTAATTAGAAACAACTTTATTTTGATAACACTAATAAAAGATTTTTATGTTTTAATTATTACCTCATAGCGCCATCTAGTGACAAGGAAGAGGAATAATTATATTTATAAGGCGATGGGTATGCATGATTAGGTTATATTGTCTAATAGTTTGCCTTGTTCAATAAATAGTTTACGACATGTTTGACAATCATATATTATTGAACTGCTAGAGTGGTTAGTGTAAAAGCTAACACTGCTACAGACTGTCGGAATTCGAATAATACAAATAACAACAAATTCAATTTTTTTTAAATCCCTAAAACACAGTTGTCCTGGCGCCTAAAAAAGGAGACCCGAAGCCGCATAAAATGGAAAACTGTTAGGACAAAAATAAGAACAATAAATAAAGAACTAAATGTAGGTGATGTACACATAAATTCATTATTTATTCACTACATGCTTTGAGAATGTTATCATCGCGTATGATAACAGTTTAACATTCAAGGCCTTAAGTAGCAAGATGATGTCGTAATATCTACAAACTGAACTGTATAAAGCCACGCTCCTCAAAGACAACCTATCTAGATTTAAAAACCTGGAGCATTGACAAACAAAAAGTTACGCAACGGAATCGACTCTGGTCGCGTGTTTACAAACTGTGTTCCGTTTCAAATACCACTCGAATCTTAATCCATGACGTTTTCTTAGTAAAATCCTTGATAAAGCCTTATGTATTTCATTTTACCTAAATGTATGTAGTAATTATATGTAGAGGCTTCACTGTTTCCGTAAAATTGTTGAAATTGCCTGAATTACGAGTCTACTCAGTATGTAACATCTTTTAACTTATTTGTATAATTATGACTCTTGAAGCATTATCTTCTATAGTTAGACTTCTTATCGAGTGTATATTGCTAACATTGATATCAGTTTTTCGAGCTGCCTATGCCTATAGGTAGATGAAAATGTCTCGAATGGCTTCGAGAAAAAGATTTTACGGCCATACCATTTTTGCTCGACTTGACGTAGCTCAGGTACAGTTAGACTAAAGAAAAATATATAGCTTTCGTAAATAAGCGGTCGGGTCTTTGGACTGCGGCACACTGCGCACTCCCATACGATTTCCCATCAAAGTTTTTGTCTTTGTGTTGACGTTTAAAAATGCGCTTAATGTGTCTCGTTAACCTTTAGCAAAAACGCACGTATGTACTGACAATTGCGGAAGCCCAGGTTCCTATCTCTGCACTTATCTCCGCCATCTGTAATTTCTTTGTCGTCTCACTTCGTATGAAGGCTCGAGATAAAATGACAAATGAGAATATTTAGTAGATTAATGCTCCCCATTTGAAGTAAGTGTTCCTTGTTGATAATGCTGCTATTATATGTAAAATTGTCGATGCCAGAATGTTCATAATTGATTTTTTAAGCGGGGATTAAGTTTAAAATTGTCAAGTCAATAATGTTGGTGATTGATTTTATAAGAGGCTTGAATTCACTTTCCTTTGTCACAACATATTTGATTCATTATTCACCAACGTTTGGGACCTTGAAAATCACGGATTTATCTGCTGCGCAAATGATAATAAAGATGAGAATATTGGTATTGTATGTCTGAGAATCTGCAACAATGCTTTTTATTTTTTAATCTAAATGCAGTTTATCAGTAAAAATCTTCTATTGTTCACATCATCTAGTCGTTTGAATTTCTGTGTAATGTGTATCATGCTTAAGACGGATAGGGTTTAGAATTTATATTCGCAAATGCAATTGATGCAGTTAGAATTAGAATCCTTCCGCTCGAATCTGATCTGCCTAACCGTAACTCCTCAATTTACAATCAAGCATTCATTCATCTGCATCCATCTCAATTGTCCAATAAGCTTAATTGAGTGTAGACTTGACGAGCAGCCTAGTTCCAAATGGAAAGGCGTATGTCCTGCAATCAAGACTCAGAAGTCCTAGTTAAATGATGCGTTCCCCAGATTGTTGACATCGCATGAGATCATAACCTAAATACTGCGGCTAATGTAGATAGGAGCGTTTGAATCGGTCGTTCGTCCTTTTGCCCTAGATATAGTATGGATGTAGATGTAGTTCATGCATGTAGTTACTGATGAATAGAACTAACTCTGACTTACTATTGATTTGTGTACTTATGTATGAAGTTGAAAGTTGAAAATGTTTAGACAGGGTTTAAAGATCATGGCATTTGTTATTATTCAGAATCGTATATCATTCATGTAGTGCCATGCAATTCCATAAAATTAATATAGAATCTATCCACAAGTTTTGAAACAAAGAAGTGATAAATAGTTGTTGCAAAATATTCCACAATAGGAATGAACCCATTCTAACAAATGTGACGGCGGGGAATATAGAATACTTCACAATACCAAACTTTTCAATCTAAGCTAGGTAGCAATTTCTCTTACATTATTAACGTCCTACCTAGTGTCTGTGCTACTGAAACCCAGCAATAATAACCTAACGAATTTATGCACAAACCTTTAGGTGTATCAACTTACAGTACTGGTAACTGAATAAGTTCGGTTCACTTTACCTCAAGGACCTGCCTTTCGCAGCGTGATTAATGCGGCCCCACCCACTGGTTTTATTAATTAGTCAGCGAGCCAGTCATCCGGGATGATAAGATTATAGTACAGGAGCCTGCTGGATGAGAAGTAATAAGTACGTTTATCAATTTACTAGCCTAGAGTTCGAGATGTGTTTGGCTAAAACATCTGGACTGGGTTTCGTGGATTGGTAATACAAAACATTTTTAATAATAGTTTAATGGATGCTTACTGGCTGTCAAACTGATATCTCTCCAGTTACATTTGTCTAAATATTTTAAGCAACTAAATGATAAATGACTTAATGATTCTACATAGATGGGTAGATAATATCATACGATATATCGCTCACAACTGAATTTAAGAAGACTATGGATGGAGGAAAATTATAGTAGCTAAAAAAACTGAAGAACGTAGAAATAATGTAGTATGATCGTAGACTAGGACGATAAGATTTGATGTGGAGCTGGCTAAGCGCACACGCACGAATGGAAGAAGACATGGATGGAGGAAAACTAAGGGCTGAAATGATGATGAAATAATAGTAGCCGAAAAAACTGAAGAACGTAGAAATGATGCAGTATGATCGTAGACTAGGACGATAAGATTTGATGTTGGGCTGGCTAAGCGCACACGCACGATTGGCGCGGCGCCGGCGCTCGAGCGTGTCCTGACGGCCTTACGTTGTTTGAGTTGGAGGAGCCGGGGGCGGACTCACGACTGACAGAAAATGGCAACTGACCATAACATTTTTGTACGAGCCAGTGAAGTTTTCCAAGTTAACGTGGACGATACGGCATTTGTTTTTATGTTCGACGATACCTTTGAACGGAACTTTATAAAAAGTAGTGTCTACAATTTGCAATCGATCAAAGGATATATCCATAACTAAGTAGTCTGGCGGGAGTTCACTATTTTGGGGCGAACTACTAGTTTTAGACTAAGCAATTGGTGTGTTCCAAAATCTCGTCTTTATCATATTAGAGCATTCTGGATAATTGGATACTACAAGCGAATCCTGGTATCTTTATGTTTATTTTAATACGACAGTTACATTGTATTTAGATTATCCATAAATAATACTGTTTCAAAAGCCCAGGCGGTCCAGCGTAATAATAAAACGAAATCGAAACAGAACAAGCTTTGTTTTGCTGTGAATCTATCATAAAATGAGCATTAAAAAAAATATTTGATGAATATTATTAACAGTTAAATATTATATTGACAGTTTTATTCAAGGCGATATTACTCAATCTTGAATCGACACAAACATCAATTTAACATTGACATAATTCCAGATAATTAAAACGTCACATCACACCTAGACATGCTTTTGAAAACTAGCCCTTGACGTAGTGATCGTGTGGCAATATCTTAAGGTGGGCTTAAGCTGGTGGTGCTAGAGCTCCCAAGGTCATCGGGGTCACGCTGACACGTCACACCGGGTCACGCACGCGTCAATCCTGACCACGAAAGCCACTCGATCATATTTATAATCAGAACATTGAGCAACCGATTGAGATGAAAGCGACAAGGTCACGATTAAAACGAACGTCAATGAAGTCGTTAATTGAGATTTAAAAGCCATTTATCTATAATTAAGAAACAATATTACTTACGCCTAAGCTATAATTAAAGTCACTGCTCCATTTAATTTGATACCTAGTGACGAAATGTTGCGGTTACAATCGGAGATAAATAGAATCGATAAGGGACAACGATCAAGTTATTACTCGGTCAGCGCTCGAAAAGTAATTTTACATTAGTGTTAGCTCACACCTCTATTCACTATTCAATTTCAATTGCGTAAAGACATGAAATCTATAATGTTAGCCATAATTTTGCCACAAAACATTACAAAGACCGTACATAGTGTTGTATTTGTATGCAACATCTAAACTCTGTTTTCTGTGTTGTTGAATCAATCATCCACATTTCATCCATCGCCACGGCTGTCAACAAACTATGATAAATATTCCGATGCGATGCCACGATCGACGTCACGTCAAAATCGTTACGAAATCGAGCGTATCGAGAGCTCGATTATTGAACCCAACCCTGAACTTAGAATTGGCTACACAATGAGTGCTATTTAATCTATGGATATTAATTGAGTAGCGTGACAGGATCAGAGGTATTGTCGCCAAGTCCATGACCGGTGTTAACCTACATGGTGATTGTGCAAGAATCGATATTGTATCGGATCGGAATCGAATCGGTCCGTCTGTATTGCGAAAGAGGCCCTACGATGATGAATTATAATTAGTGACCATTGTGCTGTGCGCGGCTGGCGCTCAAGGAGAAGTAATAGATTGTTTTGGTACTAGCGGTAATGGTAGGAGATTGCACAAGGCATTTAGCGTGGAAATTACGCATAAATAAATTCTATGGAAATCTACCGGTAACACTGCAGCATTAGACATTTGACCAGCAATTGTACAGTAAAAGAAAAATCTATTTTACGTTCTTGTTCAAAGAGTGTGTTCCATGATTCCATTTAGCTTTGACAATTAGCCTTCTAAACCGACTTCCAAAAATGGAGGTTACCAATTCACCGATAATTCGAAGGCGCCTGGACCGATTTGGAAAATTCTTTTTGTTTGGAAGGGTTTTCTACCGAGGTGGTAAAACCGTGATAGTTAGACAGTTGAAATTTTCACAGATGATTAATTTTTATTGCCACTATAACAACAAATAAAATAAAAACAATAAAATAAATACTTAAGAGTCCCCTTACCCTAGACTTCTCCATACAAACGTAGTCTACGTTTAATTTTGAAACCACATGTCAGATTCCGGTAAAAATTGGTAATTGTAAAGAAATTGCAATTATTTAGGGTTATAACTGGTTTCTTATAGTAAAATTATGAACTGGAAAGAAAATATAACGATTTAGAAGTTTCCCATACTAATGGTCAAAAATGATTAAAACACTATATTCTATTTCAAGTTCATATTTTTACGTCGGAAACCAGTTATAAACCTAGATAATTGCAATATTTTGAAATTACAAAATTTTGCCCAAATCGGACATGTCGTTTTGAAATAAAACGTAGACTACGTTTGTATGGAAAGTTGTATTTTGGTCTAGGGTACGGGGGACTCTTAAGTGAGGCTACCACACCACAAACATGATTTTTTATAGATGTAAAGTTTTTCTATCCCTTGCCATAGCGATCCAGTTCTGTCCAGCAACCTGTCTGACATCGTCAACCCACCTAGACGCTGGACGTCCCACGCTACGTTTTCCATTTCTAGGATATCCATCCAGAAGTTGATCCATCATCATCAATGTTCAATTTGTTTTAATTACTAATGACAGGTTACAACAGTGTTTAGTTTTCAGTGACTACCATGCTTCGGAGGGCACGTTAAGCCGTCGGTCCCGGTCACTGTCTTTAACATTGGTCGTTACCTAAAACCATGTCAGAGGCCTTTAAGGCGGTTTAAAAACTCTGACACTAGTGTTAGTCACTAACACACACGATAAGAAGACTTGCAAGTAGCACTTCAATTATCTAGCCCTTACTCTAGATGTAGAACACCCAAGGTGACAGCCGCCGACCCAGTTGGCCCGTCGTCTGTCCATCTGTTTCATCAACAGTTAATTTGTTTTATTAGCCGAGATTGGCTCGCGGGTCAGCACTTGTACAACATTCGAACCGCAATTGCTATTGAGCTATTTGATGATATTAATTTGCTTTCGACATAGAGCAATGCCATTCGACTTCGAGTGAACAGCGGAAAATAATTGTTTGCAGTAGTTTAAGATGAACCTGTAAAATTTAAAATTTATAATAAAGTTTAAATAGTGGATGTAAAAAATGTTCTGACAGATTGTGATAAAGATGATACTAAATCTGACAATATTAAGAAATTGATTTATCTGCTTTCGACATAGAGCAATGTCATTCGACTTCGAGTGAACAGCGGAAAATAATTGTTTGCAGTAGTTTAAGATGAAAATGCAAAATTTAAAAATGATGATGGTAAAGTTTAAATAGATGATGTAAAAAATGTTCTGGCAGATTGTGATGTCCAAAGATAATAAAATAAAGTGGAAAAGTCCCCTGCGCTTACTGATATCACAGTTATTTTATGTTTAATTTAGAAGGCGGTAGTATAAATGTAGATAGAGTAGATTTATATGGCTATTTCATTTTGTAATATTTTTTTATTTTCTTTTGCAGGTAATTGCTACAACGCTTTCTACTAGTAAATTATCGATAAGATTCATGTGGGTAAGTTAATTGGCTGTACAGTTACGTAAGCGTCGATAAAAATGGTACAGGTTTTTTTTTGTGAATCAGAAGATAAAGAAATAACTATTGACAGCGGTCATAAAGGACTTACACTAGGGTCGAAGTCAATCGGTCATCGTCTGTACTTACTTACTAACTAACGGCGAAATTAAACAGCATAATCAAAAAATAACAAAAAAACAATAGAAATAATAATAGTAATTATGCAACAGTTGTATAAGAACTGTCAAAAAATGCGAGTGGCGCAGGTTACGATGCATCTTGGCGAGCATCGTAAGGAGACGCCATCGAGCATTTTTTGACGTACTTATACAACGTTGCATACAATACTTTTTCTACGACTATATTTACTAAATAAAATACAAAAACAAACAAAGAAAATATGAAAATGTTTGACGTACATATGTTTGGTAAATCAGATTTAGAATATACAAGTACTGATCTATATGGTATTTATATTAAACTTTTTTTTAAATTGTCGTCTTTTTAGTGACTATGTTAAAAAAACATGTTTTTCTTATGTTGGCAGTATGGTAAATCTATAGCAAAAAATGTTCTTGGTCTATGGCTAGGTGTATCGTTTTAGTGAAATAACGACACATGCATAGAGTATAGACTTTTTTCTGAAATCATATTATCAATGTTCTTATATTAGTATTCAGAACCATTTAAAAGACAGATAACAGTACAGGAGTAGAAAAATAAATATACAACTTTATTCGTACAAATCACAAAAATTGAGCTAGCCCCAAGGTAAGTTCGATATTGTGCTATGGTTGTGTATGAGATACTAACTTAACGATACTCAATTTTATAACAAATACTAATAGGCATATAGATAAACAATCTGAAAAGGATCATTTTCCATATTGACCATACCGGGCATCGAACTCAGGACCACCGATGTGACAGTGTGGCATGATGACCATTATATACACCACATGATGGCCACAGAGGTCGTATAATAGAATTTAGTTGTATAGAAGTGCATTTATTTTAAGTAAGCTACAAAATAATATTACAGCTATCACGAATTGACCCTACCCTTTAACGCACTTTAAATCTCGATACCGATCAATTAATCAATTAATTTCATCGATAAGCCCTGAAAGTAATTAATGTAGCACGCATGGCGATTAATTATCTTAATGAAAATCGCTAATTCGGGTCGGTGCGCGGGCGCAACCCTTGGTAATTAAATGTCGACTTTGAGATCAGCAGCGATGTTATATTTTCTCAAGATGTCGCATTAAATATTAAATACCTAGTTAAGTGTTTCAAACATTATATATTTATTATTATTTCTCATGTAAGTGGCTTTGTGTCTTGATGAGAATAAAGTTCTTTGAACCGATACTAGTAATCAATAGAAGTGCAGGCAGCGTTCTATAATTAACTGACCTGATTTGAAAAATAAGATGATTTTGATACGATTTTGAACTAAGATGTACGTACAAAAAAATAACCGGAAAAGATTACATGTTTAACGTGTGTTACACATATGGGTGTTGGTTGAGTTATAATCTAAAAGTTTCCAATGTAAAAGACACGTGTTTTAGCGTCGGACATTATTTCATTGATAAGAATGCCATATTAAAGCATTCCGAATAATCGGGTGCTTTCTTACCTAGGAAGAAATAGTAAACGTACTTCTTTGTCGTGTCAAGTTTTTAACGTTGGTGCTACATCTAGATAATTCTCTACCAAAGTCGGCTCGACGGGCCAATTTGTCGTATCGTAGTCGTGGCATATTAAAATAGTTAATTAGTTTAGTACGCAATTTAGCAATGGCATTTATAATACATTTATTATTTGTTATTTGCATCGTGAGGCCTACTTACGCTCTATTAGATGTTATGTTTCTCCTTTGTGGTCAAAGTTAAACGAATCGGACAACTATCTATTAGTTTTGCAGTTAGTAAACTGAAGAACATATATAAGTAGGTATAGATAAGAACATGTATATCTTGTAATTTTTTATACTTGATACTTAAATATGACTTTTATTCTATTAAGTTTATATACATATGTATTCTAAACGCCAAACCGTCCTCGTCGTATTTATAAAAAATCAGCATTCCTTAAATCTGTTGTATAATAATATAACGCTGCTGATGTAGGAAGTAACAAATATAAGAAGTCATTTATAAATTAAAAAATCGAGTTACTTATATTAGTATTGGAAAACAGTTGAGGCTTTTGCCCGTCAGCGAGATTCTATGATTCTACACCTATAGGCTAATGAAAAAAGATAGAATTAATATACATAAGATACTAGTTAAGCAAAAAAACAACAAAGAAATACATGTTGCGACAACAATAATGTGCAAAACACAAAATGTATATGCCGGTAAGTAGGACGTGGGAATATGGACTAAGTAATTCGAAAGGTTGCTTATTTGTGTCTGTAATTTCAAACAAATTAATATGGAACAAGATATATTTGGCGTCCGATTTTCGCGTTCTTGTGAACTGTGATGCCAATCATCGCAGTTCACAAGAACGCGAAAATCGGACGCGTTTTTACAAAATCTTTACCTGCAGTAACGTTGAAATTATGTCGGTTATCTGAGGTGACGTAGACAAAAACTTGACTCTGATGGATTGATTTGGGTTTAGATCAAGCATTGTTTCGAAGAGGTAAATAAACTGTTCTATTGTTATTATTGTATTCAATGTCATTGTACGGGTAGAATAGGGCCACTTCAAGTCCTCCCGTGGATGTCGTAGAAGGCGACTTAAGAATTACAAGCTAAATAAAGCTTATAAACATCAATGAGACCTCTCCCACTTATCTGGCCAGCGAGGAGAGTGTAGGCCAAATCCTCTTGCTGCTCTGGCCAGGTGTAGCTCTGGTAGTGCAGAGAGGGTTGTGCTCCTCTAGTGGAGACAAAAAGATTTCATGATGTACGGTCAAATTGTTACATTCCAAAAAATATATACTAGCTCAAAAATGTACGAAGCAAAATCTATATAAGCTATACCTTTGCTTGTTCAATATTATTACAACACAAATACCGGAAAAGAAGTGGAATGCCTTCAACCCAACTTCAACACACTTCAGCCTTCGATACGATATTAGAGCCATATCAAAATGACCTCAGACTCAGCGACAATGTTATGTCATGCAGGCGTGACGCAAGATTGCCAAAAAAAAATATGTAAACCTTGATTTTTTTTGTAAACGTTTTATCAAATTGACAAAACATTTATGTTTAAGAGTACAACATGCTTATAGAGTTCTAGCAATGTCTGTTTAATTGCATCGAAGAGGCCTGATAGTTGTATTAGTCTGTGACAATCCCCATATTATACATTTGGCAAGCAATGTAGACTTGTTAAAAGCCAAGTTTTGAAGTATGTAGTCACAGAACGCAAGCGCAAAACGATACAAGGTCAGAATGTTAAAAAAACAAAATGCCAAAAACACACAAATGTAACTGTAAACTGATAAATTCGCAAGTGAACGGTACGGTACCTTTGAGTTCGATAGCTAATAATTTTCAAAACCAAAAACCGACTTCACCCTCAAACTACCCATACGATATTAATTTCTATGGGACCACCTGACAAGTATTCCCTTTCGGTCTAGGCGTCTTCGAATAATCGCTTATCATCATTGATAACCCTCTTGTTTTGGAAGTCAGTTAAAAGGTAATTTTTACCGATTTTGCTGTTGTTTTATCTCTTAAGTACGTAGTCTTTAAAATGACTCCAACAACAACAATTGTAGCGATAGATAAAGAAATATAAAAAAAACCCAAGAAATGCTGTGGTTAAATAAAATGGACATAACAATCTTATCGATACAATTAACAGTTTTTGTGGCACTACACCGATTAGATACAAGGCGATAATAGCTGAGGCTACTTAACGGTAGTCGTAAATTGGCTAGTTAAACGGTGTCGTTTTGATGATAAGAAAGCCAAGGGAGACAACAATAGGAGTTATTAAAAGGTGTCCTTCAATCCTTATTTATTTGCGATTAAGACAATCGTGAGTAGAGTCAATAAAATATTGATTTGTGTATTATAAAATACTAGTCATTTTTAAGTCATTTTTAACCACTAATAAAAAGCGCTTGTGGTGGTTCTTAGATATATTTAACGAAAAGTTTTACCAATTGACATATTACTGTCTGTTGCATGTCAGTGATGACAAAAAGTATGATACTCTACATATTACTTCTGTACCATCCAAATTGTATCGCATTTTCAGCAATAAACTTTAATTTAATTACGATGAAAATCGGTTCAGCCCTTTAATAGTTTTTGGAGATAAACGCTTGAAAGTCGGGGATTTTTTATTTTCCTAGTTAATAAACTTGTGATATATTTAATAATGCTGCCCGTACATAAATGTTGTGTATCTACATCAATATCATTTCCAACTGATATATTCTCCACTCAATCTTTCAAGTCATTCCTACTTATTCCATTAAGCCCCGGACACTTGTAGAAATTGCCATTCGGTTGAGTAATACGATCAGATAGTTTTACTAACGTCGTAATTCAAAGGCACTTAGGATATTGCAAGTCAGTATTTCAAATATAGGCAAGTCGGGCTCATAACAGATTCATGGCCTACCAACCAACTCGGACTAGAAGTTATAGATTGTAAACGTCAGCTGTATTATGCTATGCTACTCCTTCCTCTTCTTATTTATGCTCGTGCCACAGACTCAAATTAAACATGTTATTCGGTTGGCATGAGTCTTGTTCATCATCATAATCATCATCATCATTTCAGCAGCATAACGTCCACTGCTGGACAGGCCCCTCCCAAGGATTATTAAGTCTTATTCAAGTAAGTCACAATTTTTGCGGCTGTAAACTTATCAGTAAGTAAATGATGTGACGGCAACAACTACCTATTATGAAATCGAAAGAAAAATTGTTAATTATCAAGTGATACAAATATTATTTTGGACCTTGACTTTGTATCCACGTAAGTATGTAAAGATTTTCTCCAAATTTTTACTGATAATCAGAACAGATCAGATTTTCATTTATAAATAATATCCAGTCTCCTAGAGCTCAATTACCTTATACGTTTGTTGTAGATATGCTTTAAAAGAACATAAGAGAACATGTCGAGCTTTGATTCATAATTCATATCGAAACGCTTAACACCGCTAACTTTACGAAAACGAAGAAAAGCATGTAAAATCCGATCGAAGCAAGTCTTTTACTTATTATCACTTCAAATTTACATCTATACGTGCCAGATATGGAGGCTCTAATTTAACTCATATCTGTGTTCATGTAGAAAGCCTCGAAAGCTTAAGTCTTCACTCAATTGGCAATATAATTGAAACAAGGCTTGTGAAGTCTTTAGTGAGCAAGTGGGTGGTTGGTGGCATGCGCCGGCGCCGACTCAGCTGCCTACTTGCATCTCGCAGATTTATGGGAAAGGCAGCCAGCGCACGACGGTAGGTGGCACTTGGAAACTTTCAACCATGCTCATGTCTACAAGCCATATTTTCCCTTACGCTTGAAGAGCAGTTTCTGATTTTCCAATAGAGAGATATTTGGTTGTAACGCCCATGTTACCATTTACGAGTTCTATGATATTTTGCACCAATAACTGGTTACTGCTATATAAATGATTTACTTAATTTGATTTGCTAATATGTGTTTTAAGTCGTCGAATCTTTTCTAATACAACGTCAATCATAACGAACTTGCTTACACATAAAATTAGTTAATGATTACTAATTTATTTCTCGTTAGTTGACTGCTAATCTCAATTTAAAAGTCAAATCTTAGTATCTTTACGAAACAGTATCTGCAAGCACTCTAGTCTTACAGCTTTGAGAGGAGTGGGTGTTACGTATCTATCGATAATTACCCATTAGCGTCGCATTTTCAACATGTCATTACCGCCGCACAGGTCAAATGTCTTCTTACGAAATATTATCTTTGGCACACCGTTTGGCAGTTTGAAAGTCGCGATCTTGAACCTGCACGTTTTGATGCTCGGCGACTATTTGCACGATGTTTTCAAGATGGCGGATCGAAATCAGCTGTCAATCAGTCACGTGGGCAGCTTTCGCGCCAACCGGAAAGTAAACAGCAAAGAAAGGTGAATGTCAAGTTTTGTTTTGGATGTACGGTGCGATGCGACCGTCAATTTGGTGGCGTAATCCGCGATTAGCTGGTTGGGTGCGCTTCGTTGCTTCTAAATTTCCCGTCAGGTGCTATCGTGAGAAACTGCTAGGATCGTAAATTTTCTCATGCTTGTAATTAAGTTTCAAAGCGTGGAAATACGAATAACATGACTTGAAACAAAAAGGAAATATGCAAATCTTGGTAATGCCATAAATATTTTCTGTATTTATCAACAAACCTAAGATTTTTGGAAGTATGTAATAAAATCAGAATATATTTTTAAATACGATTTCCATAACCTGATTTCGGTTGCTTATTCCAACCATTATACATATATATTTGAATAATCAAAGATCACACATAGTATATCTAGGCTAACTTGTATACATAAATCACTCAAAAGGAAAAGTGATTCATTGGATCATATAAACTCTGTCATTTTTTCGTGAAATCGACAGCATTTTGATAAAGAGTAAGAATATTTTCATTCATATTTAAGGAAGTTCTTTTTTAAGATAATCTGATTCAGAAACCATTTTTACTTTTTGTTTTCAATACGATTGAAGCTATGAAGGTTTGACTTGCAATAGAGAAAATTAGAAAGAAAAGACATTTTGCGCCGATCTCATATAAATAGATCAGAACTGGTAAGGAAGTCGTTGACCATATGACTGACTTATATAAAAAGTTTCAGGAAAAGAAAATACACAAACGGAACTGCATTTGCACTACTTCTTGGAGAACGCTAACCTTTGCTACAAGATTATAATGTTCAGTTCTCACGGCTGTGTTATTTACCAAGCACTTACCTACAAGATACAAACAAGTGCGCTTATATAACATATTGTTTATGAGCCTAAGTGACTGTAAGCTGCCGAGTCTAGGGTTGACATCTCTAGAATATTCTGATTTGACCTTCACAAAACTATTGTGGACAGAAACGCTTATAGCGGAATGCTAAATGTATTTTTTTTATAGGTATTCACATTCATGATAACTATAGCTTGCATCAGAAGTGTGGATAAGAAAATCGTACTGCGAATCTCATCTACATGCGACTTCTTCTTTGCGTGTTGATGGATTTTATTTTAATTTGATCAGCCCAGTAGTAGATCACATGGGACGTGGGCCTGGGATGATGACATTAGAGATGGTGCACGGACCCTGAGAAGTTAAGGTAAATGCAGATCCTGGGTGGTGGCCCTATCCAGTTCGGCTTGCATCGGAAGTGCGGATTAGAAAATTGCGCTTGCGCATCGTACGCGAACGCCGCAGTGCGACCACTTTCACTGACATTGAAACAGTGGATGATGGAAAGATCCGAACGATTACTGTCATAATTACGGTGTTTAGCTTTATGTAAATTATGTTTTATAATAAAAGAAATCTTAAAAATCACACAGCTTTTTTTGTATGTAAATCAGAAGAGGAAAGATTTGATAAATGTTCACAAACTTGTCAAATGATTTTTTTACACATTTCTTATCATTATAAGAAATGTGTAAAAAAATCATTTGACAAGTTTATATAAGAAGTATAGATAAGACAGAAAAACAAAATTACCAATACATTTATTGGTAATTTTGTTTTTCTGTCTTATCACATTTCTACCTAGATTTTAGTACAGAAATAGACTGTTCGGTGCAGACTTTCTTTATCGTTGTCTTCTTTAAATCTTCGAATAATTAATGTTTCAGGACTTTGCCAACCTTCATCAAAAAAAATCCTGCCAGACAAAATACTGATTTTCCGATAAATTTAACGACTAAAACACGTCGGGAGCTGTTACTTTCAGTACAAACACCTGCACTTACTGCTGATGTTGTTGATGATTAAAATTTTACATGTGACCTACAACTACCGGACAGAACTAAGATAAGAACTACTAGACAGCTTGAAAAGTCCCCAACAAAAGGTAGTAACCTTAATCTGACAGTAAAATAGTCGACTTACTCCATTATCCACTAGTGAAATGTTTGGTTGTGCAAGCGCACGGTGGGAAAGATCGAGTGACCCGCGTTTGCGTACGAGAAAAAGTCGGCCCTTTCAAACGTAATTCGTGGAAAGTGGACGCTAGAGTTCAGTGACTGACCAAAACAAGAGGCCCTTTGTCTGCCGCCATAGCGTACTTATGGTTTGCCTTTTTTATAAACGTTGCGCAATGTGGAAAGTGTATTACGAAGGTCCACATGCCTTGTCTCCAATATAAAGCACTTTCTTGAATAGAGTAAGTTTCGAAATTACGACCATTCCAGCATTTTCCCACAGTAACTTGGCGGATTTAGAAAATATCGTAATTGTTCGTCTCTAAGAGATTAGATCCGTCGCCATTAATGTCTATTACATTCATCACCAAATCTAGAATTACTTCGTCACTACTTGTCACTTTATTAAAAATCTTTTCTCTATTCTTTATTAAGTAATCAAAATTTTGTCATAGCAGTTAAATTGCAATTTTTACATAATTTAGCTCCATGTCCGGCTAATCCCGAAGACTCCTATGCATCATGTACAGTCACAGCTAAATATGCGATGAGAAAACGCTAAGATGGAAAAATGCTTATAGATTTATCTACAAAATTCTGAATATTCGTCAGAACTGTTCGCAGCTCACAATTATTCGCATAATCTGCTGGCGCCGCGTTGTGTTGGTGTTCCGCAAAATGAGGTGTCTGTCACCGCGTCTCCCTGACACGTTTCGCGCCATTAGCATGCAATCGCCGCTCACCGCGTTTGTCTATGCCTCAGGCTGAGGATACACCGGCGCTGGTGCTGGTGGGAAAGGCAGACAAATTAACTGGAATTGGTCTTTGAGGGCTTTCACTGGGAACTTCTTTATGAGATGTTTTAAACGGTTGTTCTATTTACATAAATACATACATATTTTCACACCTGTTTCCCATGGGGGTAGTCAGAGACTTATGGATTTCCACTTACTACGATCCTTGCAAACCTCTTTATATTAGCTTCGTCAACATTTAACGGCTTTTATTTGAGACAGAAATGAAACAGGCAAGAAATGTATAATTTTTTAATTTAAAGCGTATTGATTAATTAGCTCGAAATTGCAACACTAAAACAATAACTTTTAACTTACTTTGCTCCAAAATCAGACCTATTTATTCACCAATGCATGTATGTAAATGTTTGAGACGATTTAGTTTTGATTTTATAAATCACGTAACTCGTTAGCATTTAAAAGCATTATTTCGTAATTAAATGTAAATTGTGCAATAATCCCAAATGAATTTGCTTCAAGATGTTTAGAAAGACCTTGTGAAAAGCATCAATCAAATTTAAACATTTGACTCTATGGCTCATTTTTTACAAAATATCTAAATTATTCTCTTTGTCTGTGTGTTTATGCCCTTGCAGGTTCGAGATATGATCGATAGATATTCGATTTACGATAATTTGCACTCGACAAATAAGCGAATGCACTTTACCCGAAGGTTACTTACATAATTTTAAAATTACATCAAGTCCGCCTCTGACAAGTTCAATTTACATTTTACCAATGCAACGCAATAAGTAACTTCATGTCTTTTAATATCACATCTCGCTTGTAATTATTTGTTGTCGATCATTTCAAATCTTTTATTTTACGACGTGGGCAGATTTTGGCGTTTTAATTGTTGTCATGTGGTACCTTGCTGGTCAGTATTAGATTTTTAACAGCATAGGATTACTTTAATCTGGAACAAGATAAACTCGCTCAAATGTGGATATCGATGACCTCCTAAAATCTCTACAAAAAAGCTAATGATTATAACAATACTAAATCCCCAACGCAAAACGGGACCGTCCAGTTTCGGACGTAATTGCAGAAAAATTTCCTAGAGGCAAGTAAGAAGTAAGTAAGTAACAATACTGAAACGATACTAAAGTACATTTCACACATCTTTCGCTAATTGATGTAATTTTTAAAGCCATCGATAAAACAAAAACAGATGCTCTCATGATGTCCGGTGCTGTGCTGACCCTAATTGTGATGGTCCAAAAAGATAACCCGATGTTAACTCGACATGTCTTGATGACTTAATCAGCCAATCTGCATGCCCGCAAACTTCGTAACGTAGGGTTATTGCGACATAAACATTGTTCAGTTAATGACAAATATGTGTTTAAGCAGTTAACTACATTCGCGTTTTTGGAAATTTGAGATGAACATTGAAGAGGCCGCTCTTGATCGGTCATTTTGGAAATCTTTGGGGGAGGCCTATGTCCAGCAGTGGACGTTATGCGGCTGAAATGATGATTATGATGATTGAAGAGCACTTGGACTTTAAGATCACTTATCTGTAGAAAGTCTTCTAGTTTTTTACTTGAGCAAGGGTTGAGTTGACAGTTTTCCGGTTAAGTTGTGGACAAATTAGCATGTATATAATTGCATTTATGTCGGTAAAGTAAATTTCTTTGGATGATTAAAGTCAAATCCATGAAATTGATTGTCCAAGTGGGAGAATTTTCAATTTATTTCGTCATTATAGCTAATAAGTTGTACTGTAATAAGGAAATTTTTCCGTGATTTCAGTACAGATATATAAGATTATTTGGAAAATACTTTTAAATACTATATAGCATCATGATTGGGTTTTAGAATTTCCCTTAAATTGAAAAATCACATCTTACACTAAAGGTTATGTGATTGTAGTATCAAGTAAGAATATTTCTAACCAATCTTAACAATTGAGCTATTAAAAATCCTAGTGTTGTCCAAGTATTGCCCAGGGCTGATGTGAATGATGGGCTATGGAAATCCGATCTGGACGTTATTTCCATTGCTTCTCGGAACAAGTTTGTTGCGTCAATGATTCGATTAATTCTGGTGTGATTGCGCTTGCGCTCGCAATATTGTAACTTCTAACACCGAGTTAGCTAGGGCTGTTGAAAACTGCACACTAAGACACGTTTCTTACATAAGTGGAAGGTCAAATAATGAGGGAAGAAACTAGAGTAAAAAGTTGACAGTTAACAAGGCAAGAACAGTTATGAAATAAAAAATATCATGGCATAAAAAAATCTTTCCCTCTGTCCAACTCAGTCGTAATGTAAAATGTTTGCGTTCAACATTTTATTAGATTCTAATTAAAATTTAGGCTAATACCAATATACTGAATTATTTTCCATACGAATTTCAGCATCTTAAATGTCAGGAAGGACGAATTTTGTTCTTGGTAACCCTAAACATAGCAAGCTGTAAGGGAATGCTTTAGTGCCGAAGGAAGTAATAGACCGATGACAATTTTGATAGCTTTATGTAAATCGCCTTTTGAGACAAGATCGTTATGATGCCTCATAATAATCTAGGAATAACGGGAGTCCTGTTTATTATGATAATGTTGATGTCTTCATACTAGCCTACAAAAGAAAGAGAGTTGACCATACAACATGCTTAATTTGCTTCTTGGCTATTTTAGATACGACCATCAGTCTGTATTGTATTGTGGGAAATTGATGTTATTATCTATTTTTTTATACCCTGTTTAAAAGATTCCGATTTTAAAGACCATGGTTCAGATTAATCACTTGAATATTAATCTTAACTGGTCAAGACCCGCCCGACATTAATAAATGTCCACGTTCATTGTCTTACTACTGTGTCTGGTATTGGTGGTAAAGGAACGGCTAAGGAAGAATTCTATCAACTATTATTACTTTTTCTTAGAACACTGACACTGTCCGACAAATAGTTGCTCGACGACGTTTCAGTGACGCTCAAACGTTCATTAACGGCTCATCAGATTTATTCGCCTACACACGACTTAGGATTAGGACCACTTTTCACAGCAACAGGCCTCTTAAAGTGTAAACAACACTTACACCTCCGCACCGCTCTACACTTTACGACATTAGACCAAGACTAGTATGAAAGTCACCTCATAACAATATAATTATGGCGCCTTTATCTTACGACCTAATGGACTTGTCAAAGTGACAAACAACTGTAGTTTCTCTGTTTACATCACTTTTGATAGTTTTAGAAATTTCCTACGAAGCACTCG
Source organism: Acrobasis consociella (assembly GCA_963555685.1). Classification (NCBI taxonomy): domain Eukaryota; kingdom Metazoa; phylum Arthropoda; class Insecta; order Lepidoptera; family Pyralidae; genus Acrobasis; species Acrobasis consociella. The sequence continues at coordinate 3,823,423 of OY743109.1, read as the reverse complement.
CTGGCAAATTCCAAATTAATTTACGAAATCGCTGAAGTGTTTAACTTTTAACTGAGTGTGAATTCTGTCGTTAGCGTATTTGAAAGCCGTAAGCTTGGCATTTAGCTATAAATTGCGGTGTTCCGTGAACAGTGGTTTTTATTCCGGCAGCCGTCGGCGGCGGCTCTCCCTGCGTTGCTAACGACCCGCAACGCGATATTCGAAGCGCTTACCTTCCAACTCTCAGAATTTACTTATTATTAGTACCTGGAACGACGCCTTGTCTAATCCACGTCGCGCCGAACCCCGACGCCAATGTCGCGTAGAGTTATAGCTCATATAGGTAACAACTAACACATTCCATAGTTTATGGGATGTGCTAAATTAGCGCGTTGACGGGAACGGCAAATAAACGCAAACCGTGTTTTACGGCTGCAAGACTAATCTCTGTTTAGAGAACTATGTGCTGATTGCCCGACAGATTTGTTCAGTCTATTTGCAATTGCACTGTAGGGAATTTTTGTTAGGTGTTTGACCCTTTCCGTTTGACGATATTTTTTAATTTACATTGAGAGCAGCCACCTAAAACGCGCTTATAAAACTTGACTTCAAAAATGCACTTTGATTCAAGTGTGCATCGCATACCAGCATTAAATAAGGAACTAAGTAAACAAAACTCGTATCTAAAATATGCACTGATAGGTAAAATACCGCTTATCTTGGTACATATAGCTCTTTTACGTCATTTATGCAAATGCACTGAATCATTTGAATGTATATTCTGAAGATTACATTCGTGACAGTGCTCGTTTGAAGTAATGCCGACGTCCTCAGTTGCGGAACACGAGCGAACAAGCATCACGTACAAGGAACATTTGCATGGTGGATGCTCGGCGGTCGTGGGCTGCAAGCCTGCAACAATGGCGCCGACCCAGCCTCGCGATGCCCGCAGCTTCCACCGATAACGTAGCTATAGGATGTTGAAGACTAGCTGTTAGTTTCTGCTAGCCTAGTACATTGATCTCCAATTAATATTAAACCTATTTTTTTCTTTCTCATCTTAGCCCGTTCCCGGTTGCATCTTTAGTTGTGCTGATTCGGAACACGGAGTGAGATTTGGTTATATTTTTCTTGACGAAAATTTGACTCTACCATAAAGCACGTTTGCTCGACAAAGTATGTCTGTCCACAATTCGAATAATTCAACAAGGAACTTCTTCGTTGATTTGTACCAATGCAGCTGTGTTCCAGTTTTATATGAATTTATAGCACCCATTCCCATTTATAAAAAATGCAACTAGCGTTTGAGGCGAAGCAAAGGCTGCGTGATTTGCCCGATCTCCTTCCCGTAACCAGTTCAAGTCTGCGACGGAAGGGTCCATTAACATGCAGCACTCTATATTACTCAAAAGTATAACAAGCTATTCTCACATTCCCGAGCGATGTTTTATTTATGAACGTCGCCTGACCACTGGCGTGACGGCTCCATCCATTCTATTTCGAACGGCTTCAGCTACGTGGGGATTGACAAGTCGTCATAAAATATTCAAAGGGCTTAGCCCAGCGCGTTCTCAGCTCTCATATATTGCAAGTAATATCGGGCGAGAAATACATAAAATGGCTTTTGTCTTGAGACGGGTGCATATTTTGCAGAAGGTCTTTGTCTTCACTTTGATTACCATAGGCATCATTAGACACAATTTACAGCCCGTTTGATAACCTGAATTTTTTTTAGTCATATCGTGGTAACGCTTGCCTTTTATTTCGCAACGAAGCAACGTTCTGGGTTCGTGAGACGTGTACGAGTTTACTAAGCAATGAATATTCAGCGAGTCCAGGAGCGCACCCTGTGCAACGGGCACTGCGCAGCCGACGTGGCGTGCGCCGGCGCCGGCTTCTCTAATAATAGGCGCATTCCATTCCCGGGCCCTGGAAGGGCTCACCTCGTGTACACCTGCCGCACTTTCCTTTTTCATTCGCCAAACTGCTTTCCCTTTAAAGCATAATCGTGATTATGATATTTTAACAATCCTCTAAATAAAGGCAAATAACTTTATTTGCTCTTACATAAGTCACTTGTTGCACACCGTGGGAAGCTTGGACAATATTGAGCTACACGATAATAGTTATTGGATGTCGCGTCGAGCCTGGAGAGCGATATCATAAATTATTAAAAGTGTAATTTGCGTTCATCGTGGGCAGAATTTGCCAAGTAATGTGTCATAATTGCATAATACTCCTGCAGCGCAGCGACTGAGGCGGCGTCGTAGCAATTCTGGTCCATTTTACAACATTGTTGCTGGCTATTCATATTTGATTATGTTTGTTGAGGGCAATACAGTGAGCGTAATCATAGTTTCCAACGGATACGACGAGGGCAACGTTTCTGGAGCCATTAGGGCGCTCAGGAGGCGTGCAAGTGCGCCGGCGCGGAACCGGCACACGCAAGCGTAGGGCGCATGCGTTAAACTTACCTCTCGTGAGAACACAGCCGATATAAATATTTATTTCGATACACGATAGCGATTTGCCGCGACTTTCACACGCGCGAGAGGTGGTAAATGGTAAAAGTTGTTCCGTTGGAGTGCTCAAGACCGGGAGTGCAGCCAACAATTCGATTTTTGTTGCACCGCGGTTGGGACATTCAAATGCCGTGTATTGAACTATTGTATTTAGATTGGGGATTGTGTTGGCTGTTGCTGGAAACCGCAGTCGCGTGTCACATTGTTGGGGTAATTGCAAACTGGAAGTCGAGCGAAATGAATAACATAACGACTATTTGATTTCAGGCGTCTAATTGTTACCATTGTAAGCTTTGGAGCTACCATTTCCTTATTTACATTAGAATTCAAAGCATCGGTAAAACGAAATTTAGTATTAGACTTTCTTGCTCAAATTTCGCAGTCAGTTACATTATTTGCGTTTCAAAACCCATCATGATCTTACTTCTCTTTGCCTTGATATAAATTTGAGATCTCAAATAGTTTCCAAGCTATATGAACGTTTATCTCGCGTGATTGCAAAAAAATCCTCAGGATCGCGTGAAATCCTTTTTATTGCGAGCGTCCATGAATGTCAACTAACCATTTTCCAAGAAATAAGCCGTCAATTATCAAAGAAAAACAATTAATATGCATTATTGACAGGATTAGACCCGTTCTTTCCAAGAAACTAGCCTCACAATCGTACCAGTCGCACTGGTCTGTTATCCACAGTCGCACATTAATTACCAGCATTGAATATTCAAGACGTGGTGCCGGAAGAGCCGCTTCCGCGCCGTCACTCGGGATCTGATGGGATGGCGCTACCGACTGATGTGTAGTATCTGAGAGTTCTAAGGAATAAATATAAGAGTATTTGGTATATCGATGAGTGAAGTACTGTTTTACAATATAGACTAGAGGACTTAAATTAATTGAATAATAGAATGGCTTTGTGTAAAGATTATCTGGTCAGATATGTGGCAAACCTATTCAAACCAGTATTATAGCTCAACAATCTTGTAGACTTACTGTGTCGGCTCAAACGAGCCGAAATTATGGAAAGTCTGCTCTACCATTTAAGGATGATTTAAAGCTCTAAATCTAAAGCAACTTATTATCCTTTAGGTTGCGGTTGTTTTATTCTACTTCATACAGTCCATTGAACATAGGCAACCATACAAACTGGAAACATTCAATCCTCGTCTGTTAGAACCTGCCTAAACACAATAACATAAAGGCTAGTTTCAAACACGTGCTTTCATCGGCTACAATGTAAGTCCTCGTAAAAGACATACTAATTACCTTATTGTGGCGAATATTAACCGTTTCCCTGTAGTCGCTAATGTTAACGGCAAAGGTTTTCTGGAAACCGACTGTTCCGAGTACTCGTGACTAATCGGAAACTATTTGCATTGCTGCTAAACCCGATATCTGAAGACAGGACAATGTATTTTATATAAATACTGGCTCCGCACAAGCCCATCCAATTTTAAGAAATTCCTCTTAGCCGTAGTGAAAACTGTATCTCATCTGCTTACCTTATACCATCATCTGGGATTGACGAATTACCGTCTTTATACCCTGTCCTTCCACATATCGGTACTTTACCTTTTTAGGATAAAACGAAAGGTGCACATTCTACATTTTCTTTTGTCAGCAGTTACAGTAATAATCAGAAATTAAAATCCCCACGTGTCTTGTAAAATCATATGGAAATCGATGCAGCCTTGTAACTCTTACGTTGATGCATAAATGATTTCATTGAATTTAGACCTAGAATTTTATAAAAGATTATATAAAAGATTGACTAACCTTATTTCGTAATCAAATTTTCCTTACGTTTAATTTGGAATCTACAGTTAAATTTAAAAAAAAACAGTTTGCTCTTTTAAAGGTTTGGTCTTCCATCTAATCATGTAAACGTTGACAAATTAGAACCAAATACAAAGTTTACTCTGCGGCACAAATGGTCACTCTTTACTATATTTTGATAGATTTGGACAGATTTTGGTCATGTTTCATTAAGATTTAGAGCATATTATTCTTAGATGTCTGCGTACCGTTTTTACCACCTTTAATTTTTATTGGTTGATAAAACTTATACACCATATCAACAATAAAATGTAAAATCTCATTAAATCTTAGGCGCTGATCTTATCGCACTGCGGTATATAAATGTCAATAAGCCACATAACATACTCAAGACACAAAGCATAAGGTTACAGAAAAGTAACTGCTTACATTACAAGTACTTCTTTTTCGTGCCTTTACTCTAATAATAATTAAGCCGATTCGATTCCTCTTGTTTTAATTTTTTTACTATGGTTCAAACGAGACGACCCACATCAGTGTTATTGTAAATTGTAAAGAATCCTGCATTGATAGTTGATTCTTCGACTAGTGTTTTTGATTTGCAAAAGGCTAACCATTATGTCAAATCGTTTTTCAATAAATCACGATGCTTAGCTATTTTATTTCGTATTAAATACTTTTGAGATTCATAGATTCTTTTTTTTTTGTGTGCTGTTATGGTGCATATTCTATCAAGTGCAGCATCGATTACTCGTTAATTTTCGCTCACGATCATTATCTAAATACGCCAATCGTTCACACTACTATTATCTGCACCTGCCGTATGCTAATGCTCTACGTAAATCACAGGTGGCTATCTGGTGTCGGCGACAGTCACGATCGCTCCTTTTTGGCCAGAAGCCCAATTAAAGCCTTAGTTAGGCCCTACTAGGATTATCTCGATTTGATCAGTAGCTATGTTATCCTACATGTTTACATCGTCGACATCTGAATCATCATTGTGACTGTGCATTAACATCAGCTCTGTCTCGTAGCAGTAGCAACTTAAGTGTCTCTGTAGTTTCACGTGCACGTTCTCTTTTCCAAATCACTACTTCTTGAGTTTTATTTCTGTATGTAATGATCTTTGTTTCCAAATGCAACCTTTCACGAAGTTTATATTCCTTAGCTGTATAATGTTAAATTATTACTCCACATAGTATAGTTAAAAGAAAAGTTCCAACAAAGGAAACATTTCCAAACAGAGATGTCATCGTTCCTTTTAGTTGATATGAATGTTTAAAGGATTGCTCACAACATTTGCGAATTAATCTCAACTGTCACCGCCGAAGGTCGGTCGTTTAAGGCAATGCTTAATTAAAGTTAGCTCCCGTCTCTTCACGCACGCGTCGTGCCACGATGCGCGTCGGCGACGGTTTCCTCGTTAAACGTTTTGATTTACGCACCTCGGGCATCCTTGGTCGGCAAGGTTTACCCTACGACCTTCCGCAAAAGGCTTCTCGAGATGAATCACGAATATTTGCGTTGTGTGTTGTTTTTGCCTCAATAGATCTAACCATATAAGACGACTGCGGGCGGTGCGACCCGCGCTTTGTTTTGGCGATCAGTCAACGACCGGCTCCGCGGTTTCCTGACACATTCCTGCAGGGTTCGTCACCGGGAGATTCATGCAAACGATATGCAGGCTCGCTCGCCGTTAGGAGCGCGCCTTCACCTCTCGTGAACCGAATCCAAGTGACGATTTTTCGCCGAGATACCACGCTGCTAAACTCAACGGCCGCATCTCGGAATCCTTTACGTTCGCCGTAAATATTTCCCCATCGCTAACACGTTTGCTGTTATTAATGCCTTTGTATTTATAAAATGTTTTCGCAAAAGTGTTGCCCAATGTGTGCTTTATGAATAAAACTGACTTAACGATCGAGTGTTGATTGACCGGCCATCCTAAGCAAGTTTCGATTGTAACAGATTGCTGTTCTCAGCTCACTTATTTAATTTTGCACCAGTAAACATACGAGGAGCCGACGGCCGTTTTTTGTGTTTACAAATTAAGGTAATTACAGTAATACCCTCTGTCACAACCTTTTAAGTTCAACGCACGCATTATGGGCTCGTGACTGCCGTTTTGGGAATTGTAAGATTTTGGTTCTTATTGCGTTGAGATTAAGGTATTAGTCAAATTTTGGAATGCGTGAAATATTGTATAGTAGCATAACCTTGAACACACTGTTCCGGGGTATGTTAATGTCGTTTAAATTAAAAAAATGTGCGCTTAAGGCGATATAATTGCTGCGAGAGGAGCCGCAAATCACGGTTACACGTCTCACACGCACTATACATTGTCGCTTGTCCATGTTTTCCACAACTTCTGCCTGTAACATAAAGTATTAATTTTATTGAAATGCACCTTGTGTTTCGTCGGAAGTGTTGGCGGAAAATTTGTACAATAAATTATGGACATTCCTGTGTCTTTCACACATTCGTGTCCCTGCAAGTAAACCTTATGTTGTTAAAATTTATAACTTCCTAAACTGGATAGTAAAATATCGGCTGGAGATTATCAGAAAGACTAACACGGCTCATATCGAGCTAGGGGAGGCATTTACAGCTGGCTTTTGTAAAGTTGTTTGGAGTTCCCATCGAGGCTTGTAGCGTTCAAACATAACGCCGATGATGGCGCGAGCGCTTGTAATCTGGCATCTTATGGCCGTCGCTATCTCGCCGACGGTGCGATCGTATCGTCTACAGCCACGTTTCCCGTGTACTGGGGTAATAATCTTTTATGCGCTGCTGGGATGAAGTTATTAAGCCATCGATTTGCTCGGCCAGCGCTGTACGATGTCCTTGTCGCGTCGAAGTCATTATAAAATTTACTGCCTTGTTTATTTTGGCTATTAAAACAGGAATCCGAGGGTCACCAACTTTGACATACTAAAAAGTTTATTGAGGTTCTAGTGGGCGTTGCGATTGTTGCGCAATTTAATCGTGGAATCGAGTCGATTTGCTTACACGCATGAGGGTCCTACCACAAGTTCAGATAACAATGTCGCGCGTTGACGTCTGACCCCGTGCGCCGGCGCCTGTCCGCGTGCTTGCGTCGCGACCAGTAATGCGATTACGATGATGCCTGCTTCGCAAATTGGCAGTGACCCACTTGCGAGCCGGTGGGCGGCCAAAGGCCTCAGTAGCTGTCAGTCTTCTTCGATCAAATCAATGACTATTCATTTTTATTAGCTCAGTATTGAGCTTCCTTTTCAGTATTAACAATCAAATTATGCTTATTATACGATATACACTCTTAGTACTGGTACACAAGACATAGGTAACTAGAACCTGTAGATATTCAATTTGTAGTATTGGATCTAGATATTGTCACAATAACGCGCAAATTCAAAGATTTAAAAAATGCCCCTATAAGATGAGCCCGAGGAAATACATATTGCTAGAATGTACCTAAGGTGTTATACAATACAAGTAGAATCAAATTGTAGAAATGGCAGAAGTCACAGAACTAGGCAAAGATTTATGGAGCAAGGTAGTGTTTGTAATTTCTGCAGACTGCGGTCACCATCACCACGCCCTATCGTAATAAAGGGAAAGCATTACACACCACTTGCCAATTAGAACGTCTCTGATCACGACTGTTGAATAACCATGTGACAAAATATGCTCCACATCGATTACGAATTCGATTTAGCAATCCCGTTCGAGCCGGGCGTGAATTTGTCCGCGCTGTTTTTCAATTACTTTGTTTCGGCGCGTAACGCCAGGTTGCGCAATGGAATCAGTGTGATCGAATAGGGGGTCATTGTTTGTAACGGAACGGCTGGTGCACGACCGAGGTGTGAGATGAATTCCATTACGCAGGTGCCACAACCAGGAGGTCGTTTACACCAACGTGCCAAGCACCAGTGCACGCCGCTGCCGAAAATTCGCGGAAACATTATTTCAAACCGTAAAATGAAAAGGCTAGTACATGTCAGCTACGTACATTGCGCCTTGATCTTTGAGTCGCTACTAACTTTATGCGTCCTACATGTCAATCTGTAAACCTACATGTAGAATATCCGCGATACCAGAAGTGGTCTTTGAAAGTGTTTGCCTTGACACAAAATACTTTACTTCAGGCGAGTTTGCCGCTGCGCAATTGGGGTTTATGCGTCCTTTATAAATAAATGTGGGTTCGTTTTATGCCCACAATGACTGTTATTTCTCGACCGAAATGGCAACGTAAAAACACTTAAATACTCATAATGTTGGGGACATAAAAGCCGGTCCATGTTTGTTTGGCCGCACGATGATTAATGAAAGATATGATATGCGCATTTGCTCGGCAGTTAATATTCTGCTCATGTCCTCGCCGTCATTTCGCCAGGCTCTTCCTAGAAAGCGAAGTGGCCCACTCGACGCCAGGGAGCCTCCAACACCGGATATGGCGACGACGTCATACTAACTGTTGATTTTCACTTTTATTATGCACATGTGCAACGCAATGGAAAATTAAATAAGACTCGTGAGTAATTAATTGTATATAAAACAAGTCTTGATGATAATAATGACGCTAGTTGAGAAACTCGTGCAACAATTTATTTAGTACTTGTCCCAGTTGAGGTGCGGCGATAATGAACACAATAAATTAGGGGAGAACAAGGAGTTAATTATCTTATCAGCATACACATGGCTAGACAATGCGCCCGCTGAGATGCAGCGCGCGGCGCCTTATCGCGACCACCCGCCGCCGAACAACATTATTATGGGAACTCCTCCGAACTCCCTTGGTGAAACTTCAACATTCTCGGAGCGAGCTGTTGCACGCTGTGTATATCCTATGCTGTAGGCCGTGTGATCGAACTCATAAAAATTCCGCTTGGCGATATCTCCGTGGTGACTAGTAAGAACCTTGTCTTCTTAATAATCAGATGAAGGTGTTTCCACCGCCGCTTCCATGAAATCGTTAACGACTCGGCGACACCTCGTCTAATGGCTGCGTGCACATTTAACTATGCAAATTATTGCCTCTCGATCGCAGGTTTCCTCCCCCCGAGTACACGCGCCCAGCCTTACACAATGCATTATTTCTCTTGAAAATATTACCCTTGCATAATACACCTGATAAATGATCGCTATCAATTTATTGTTGCCCGCAGTCAGCCTTGGTGAAATTGTTAAACGGCCATTTCGCCATTCCGGTGCCGCATGATTCTTTCAGGTGTTATTTACGACAGCCACTGTATTATCTCGTCGTGCCGTACCTAATAATGTCTCGTTATGGGAAACTCTCGTTTGCGGCCAATAAAATAATTGAATGTCGGTGGACCAGCTCTTATCTGGAGCGTAATAAATCGGCGCTGCCGATCGAGCGGGTGAAGCCGCACCGGAGCCTGCGCCTGATTAATGAGTTAACATTTTTAATTAACGATAATTTCTCTGCGTTGTGATGTCCTCTGAGTCAAGCATGCGCTTCGACCACTTCGCTGTTTGAACATAAACTCTCGCTTGCAACTTACTCTCCTAAATTATAGGCAAGTCGTTCTCAAGGGTTAATTGCATGTTTACTATCGACATTTAGCTGTTGTAAGAGCATGGCGTGGGGCGGTCGTGTCGTGATCGGATGTTTTCTCGCGTTATGCAACAGTCTTTGTTGCATTCGGTTCACATGCTGCACATAGCCGGGAGACAACCTACGAACCGCGATCAGTATCGGTTTCGATAATAGTTCGAGTACTTCATTTTTGTCATTGGTCTCACGAATCGTTTGCGACATCCCCGTCACGATTTCTGATGTAATTCTCCTTAGTTTCCACGCTCCGATGACACATTGTGTTATTACAGTGTTTTGCTGTTGGCGTAGTTTCTTGTGGTTATTCATTGCTAGTCTATATTTGCACGTCTGTGGATTTAACCACAGTTTACTTGACACAAATGCTTATGTCTGCGTTAGTAATGTTATAATACGTGACGTGACCCCGCCGTTGAGAGTGCATGGTTCCTGTCAGATTCTAATGAAATGACAGTTCGTCAGCGTAGTTAAGGGTCGACATTGCCAGAGAACTCGTCTTCGTTGACCTTTGCGATCCCGCGCGAAATCTTGTGACAAGGGCCTTACATTGTTACCCACAAGAGAAATGCCATCTCGCCTCTCTCGAGGGAAATTGACGTCTCAAGTATGAACACTGACTTCAAGTGCCGGCTTCGTTTAGATATTCTAAGGATAATTCAAAGACGCTCTTACTTGAAGGAATAACACACCGCATTCCTTAGACTTGTTTGTCTAGAAGACTAGAGGGCAAAGATTGCTATTACAGTGTAAAATGCAAATGGTACATTGCGTTCTCCTAAACTGCGAGGTTTAATGCGCATAAGACAGTGGATATCTTCATCGTCGTGTTTACTTGTGAATTAAGTACATCTACAACAGTGTACGTTTTCAATTATACATCGTGTTATCTTATCAGAGGAACGTGACACGCATTTAGAAGCCAGCCGCGGTATTGCGCCACGGACGTAATAGCTCTATTGGATAGATTCTATGCGAGATTAAAAAGCCACCTTGAACCGATTCCGCGGTTTCGCGTCCAATGGTTACACAACGCGTTTTGTTCTCAGCGAGATCGCTACCGATTCGTTTCGTTCGTAATTCAATTATGGAAACACATGTAAATGTCATAGTGGTAATGAAACTATTGCATCTCTGCAGGCGCAGTAAGTAGTTAGGGTTGCGCAAGCGCGAGCGGCTCCCGCAACTCGGCGTCTCTTAGCGTTCGTTTTATGAGGCAATTGTTATTTTATTTACTTGGTTATTGTTTTATTATTGAATTACGTTGATCGTTAAATAACTGGCATTTGGCTTGGAAGATTAAGCAACATTAACCGACTATTTGGATAATTCCCTCTTAAGCTTACTGTATAAAATATATTTTAACGAAATTGCTTTTTGTTACAGGTATGTTTAGAAAGACATGCAGATACTTAAGAGCAGAAACAAAGTAAGATTAAAGAACGATACGCGGCAGATATGATTGGCAGAATTAAAGTTTGTAACAATGAACATGGTTAACTTGCTCCACGAAAACTTAAACAACTTTTGACAAATCCAAAGTTCCTTCAAATCAATATAAAGATGTATGTACATACTTTATTTATGGAAAATTCTGGGAGGCGTGCGTGCGTCAGCCCCTGTCTATGAGTGTCAGTAAAACATGGCGCTCGTTAGGCATTCACGGAGGGCCGCGGTCGTGCCCGCATCAATATGCGCCCGCGCGCCTCCAGCTCGGAATAAAGAAACTGCAGAATTTATTGATGTTCTTAGTGTCTCTTGAGTTATCAACAAACTGCTATAACCCCTTGTGCTGGTGTCGCTGCTACACAGGAGCTACCTCCTGTAGTATAGGTTAGGGCCTGACCTACAAAGTCAAGCGTTTGGTGCGCAAGGAGTTATAAATTTTCGAAAGCTCAGAGTGAATCATTATTGAGTGCGAGAGGCACTCACTCCTAATTTAAATCTTACCGCTAATCAATACGAGGGGGGGTCAAAAAGTTCGCGGAACGGAGGGGAAGGGGGGTGAAATAAAATACTGTACTATTTTTCTTTTTCAATATATTCCCCCTTAAGTCGAATACATTTTTCAGATCTCTCTATTAACTTATTAATACCGTCGAAAAAAAATGATTTGTCTTTGTCCTCAAAATAGGCCGAAATCGCCGACTTGACTTCTTCATCATCGGAAAATTTCTTCCCCCGAAGCTCTTTTTTTAATTTGGGAAATAAAAAATAATCACAGGGGGCTAAGTCTGGACTATAGGGAGGATGGTTTAACATTTCGAAGCCACAGTGATGAAGGGCAGCCATCGCAACGCGGCTCTTGTGTACCGGTGCGTTGTCATGCAAAAGCAGCACACCCTTTGTCAACTTTCCCCGCCTTTTCTCCTTGATTGCTTCTTTTAATTGTCTTAGTAGATTAGCGTAGTATTCTCCCGTTATAGAAACACCCTTATCTTTATAATCTATTAATAAAATACCCTCTGTATCCCAAAAAACAGTTGCCATGATTTTTCCAGCCGATTGTGACACCCTGTATTTCTTAGGGGGGGGCTGACCCTTTTTATGCCACTGCATAGACTCTTGCTTCGACTCAGGCTCATAATGATGAACCCAAGTTTCATCTGCAGTAACAAGTCTTGCAAAAATTCCTTCCTTGTCGGCGCTACAGAGGTCTAAAAACTCCTTTGAATACTCGACGCGCAGCTGTTTCTGTGGTGGTGTGAGCATTCTTGGCACCCATCTTGCGCTGACTTTTGACATCCCAAGATTGTCGTGTAGAATATTTAAAATGGTTGTAGGTGATACTCCAACCATTTCTGCAAGTTGTTTCTTCTTCAAACGAGTATCCTCCAGTATAAGATTCTCCACTTTTTCAACGATGTTTGAGGTGGTGGCCTCAATCGGCCGTCCTGAGCGAGGGTCGTCTTCAAGAGACTCTCTGCCTTGCTTGAAAAGGCTATTCCACTTGTACACCATGGTTTTCCCAGGGCAAGAGTCCCCGTATACTGATAACATTTCTTCCAAAATTTTCTGAGGTGGTTTTCCTTGCTTAGTGAGGAACTTTATGACGGCACGAAACTCGATTTTTTCCATGTTCAAGTTTTTCTTCCGGATTCACTTGTTTGATCGACGACAGGTCAAAGGTTATTGACACAATCAGGTTCAAACTTGGCATATATACTCACAAAGAGTTGCTCATTAGTTACTACCTGCGGCAGGTCCCCCACCCCCCGCTATCCCCTCCATTCCGCGAACTTTTTGACCCCCCCTCGTATGTCAAATAATTTTGGTCTCGCGGATTGTCGTGGCCATATCACACCAACGCAATCGCACGCTTGCTAAGTACTTACATACCTAAGCAGGTTATCGTTCTATACTGTCATTAATTTAAACCTAGGGGCACGATTTGACGCATGAATCACTAGCATGTTCATGTTCACGTGACGTCACGATTTTGGTGTCGCACGCGCAACAACCACGAAATTAAATTATGCATTTCCGCTTGTTTATAGTCAAATTAATTAGGAATCTGATCATAGTAGTGTCATGAGGTTGGTCGGAGATAAATTAGTACTATAGAATCTAGTACTAACTACTATTGGGATATGCTTGGGCCTGACTAACCCTTTTTAACGTAGACTTTTGGTGATTACGATTAAGAATATAAGGCCTTCTTTTGGATCCAGTTACTTTCTTTTGCCTTTCGTTTTTCTGTCTAACTGACCCATTAAAGATTTTGGTGTTCTCTCCTGAATGAATGGGCCTCTGCCCTAAGCCTTTGCTCAGCGATTTGGCATAAAAAATTAAACAACTCTCCGCTGGCTCAGCGACTTGAAGTGGGTTTGATCTCCGAATAGATCTGATCTGAAAGTATACCGATCTTACTCTCGTCTCAATGATTTCTATTTTAAGGCAAAGGCGTGCAGAAAGTAACAGCCGGAACACGAGACTTCGCAACCGCACACGTGAGCCGGCATTAACTACGCACGTGTCCCCGCCATTAATATCCAGCCTTTATTGGCATAAACAATCTAGTTGTTGACCACTGCAACTAAACCTAATAAACAAAGCTAAGAGTACCTTTGTCCGGTTGTCATGTTTACTGGATGTTTGACTGAACCAGTCTTTACATATATCCTTAAATTTGGTACAAATTTAATTTGATATTTCTCAAACATTGAAGTTCTGTGGTCTCATTTTTCAAACGCGGAGTTCAAAAGATTCAGTTTAATTTTATCCGCCCCTCAGAATGGTTCATCAGATGATAAAACAACCCATAGAATAGAATAAAGTCGAATGGTTGGCTACATTTATCATACACGGCATTCAATACTCCACCGCCAGAACGGGACAAAGCTATCAGACCTACCGCAACAGCTTTATGGCCAATCGGTCAAATGTCGATGGGAACCATTTAGTTCCTGCCATCTTTTACGACGGCCGCCCGCCATTGTGCAGAGTGTTCATTGCGACTCGCCATCGCCTTATACAAGTCTCGAACAATGGCTGCAGAGTGCGGCTCTAGAAACTCGCTCACTTTTATTGCACCGGTCCTGCCTGCCTGCATAATGCTAGATGCGTTTATTCCGAGCTGGAATGCAATATTGTCTGGAATTGTTAGTGTTAGAGCGCGTGCCTGGAACAGATAGCGAGCCTGCCTCGATGGCTCGGCCGATATGCAGGCATCGGACCGGCCCCCATTGCTATCATTATGCGAGTCTACTCCGCGCTTATCTGGCGCGAGCATCGCATACGCTGAAAAACGGCGCACGAGGAACCGGCGCGAAATTGAGTCGGAGTAGCGGTCCCACCGCAGGGCAGGCAGGCGCAAGTAGGCCGTGGCGATTACGGCGTTTCCTCAAAGTTATTAAGCGTCGACAAAGCCGATCGCACCCGCCGCCGCCGGCCGTTTTGTCAGAGGCTGCGCCGACGCGTTCCAGCAATATTCATGTTACACATCCGCGGTTGTCGCTCACAGTTGAAACGGACACTCGTAACTCGACACTGCCTTCCGAACAACTCTCTCCTTTTACCGCACATATAGAAATGCAGAGCGGAACGTTTCCTGCTGTACGTATCCCTGCAGTGCAACAGCATCGGTGTTGTTTCCATTGTGTTCCGTGGTGTGTGTGCTGCGATTCGGTCGCATTGTAGTTCAGAGGGCAGTCGCCGTTCCGGCGCCGAGTTCTCACAATGGAAGCGAGAGTCGGCTCCCGTAAGTTCAGCTTCCGCAGATCGCTATCGCGCCTGTAGACTCCGATAGGTCCGAACACGACTTCCGATATACGCGGTGAAATCTCACTCGCCGGAGATATTGCCCGAGATAAATTGTCCGTATTGTTTGCTCGAGAATTATGATAGGAAGACAATGATTTCAAACGGCGTACTCTCTATTTACGTTGCAGATTGTGCTTTTGTTAAATGTCTTTAACAATAAACCTGATATCGGGTTTGCGACAGTCCTACGCAAAGTCAAATTGTTTATGTGGCCCTTAAGAGACGTCCTTGCAAAAGACGTCCACACTCTCGGACCCTGTCATTAAGTATTTTTGTGTGGCGACGTGCTGCTTCACCATTTAAGGATAGTCACGCGGCTCGCAATAAACTGTGTAACGAGGCACGTCCACGCCGTGGGTGTACCATCAGCTCGATATGCCGATTTTCGTCGAAAAACAACGGATGTCACGTCGGAGGTCGTAATAATGATCGCCAAATCGGCTGTTAGAGGTCTCTTGTTTGTTATTGCTAATTCAACGAGCATTATTCCTTAAATTAAACGTACCCATTTACAATAACAATATTTCCGGCAAAAATAATTTATTCTTCGAAAGGACTGACATGAATAGACGTGCAGTGTTTCGACACATTCTATTGTTGAGTAACAGCAACTGAGTAGAATGAAGTGGGTTAAACAATATTCCGTGATATTGAAGTCGGGAGCGCCGCGAGCGTCGCGTCGTTGCATTACCAGAGATGTCGGCCACCCTGACAGCCCTCGACTGGCAAGCCCTGAAATTGCATGTCCATTTATCGAGAGCTCCTTAACAGCAACTCTGACTGACGTTAGCCATCTAAGTAATCCAGCCTCGTTTATTAAAGCAGTTGCTGTTACATTGTAACCGCGCTTTTTATGTCGACAAGTCATTCATTGTCTTGAGACTCCTGAGAGACACCGTTGACAATTATCTGGGTTTATTAATCGAAATACCAGATACTAACAGCTGTAAAATGCTGATGGATTTGTAAACACAACTGGAATAAACGTGTTATTTTTGTATATTCCCCTTTGAAAGTCAAGTTCAAAACGAACTTCTGTTTCTTGTCAAACCGTTGGCTCGTAAACACTGACGATCAATTTGGAATTCAGCAAGGCCCGTCTCTGTCAGCTACTGGCAATGGCAGCTAAGCACACTAAATCTATTCTCCTCGAACAATGGGGCTTGCTAACCGGTGATTATTTTCAAGTGTCGGACATTTGCATGAGTTTGTCTGTTCGCCGCGACCCCCTAACCGGGGGCATTGTTTCCCTCCATTTGAATGGCTAATATTAACCGAGCCTTCAGCGGGTTTCGTAAGTGGAACGGACGCACAGCACTGCTCTTTAGAAACTTGCGAATTGTGCGAATTATAGATGATTTTAGCTTTAGTGGCGTTTGTCAGAGTAATTTTCGTAGGTATGTAATTTATTTTATCACTTGCCGAAGCCCGCGACTTCGCGTGGATGTCTTCGGAAAATGTTCATCAGGCTGGATAACTTTTCTAAGGCGCCATTTTTATTTATATTTCTTGTAGTTCAGCTGGACCATGCTTTTCCAAAATCAATTATACCCTATATGTTGCCTAGGCTTAACAGCTCTTACTCTATTACTATTTCTGCTTCGCCCCTAATTTCTTTTGAAAATATATTCAATGTACAGTACAGACACCCTTTTTTTTAAACTGTTTTATTGTTGTATATAAATTTAAAAGATAATACTGTCTTTTTCATTCATATTAACATAACTACTTCTGTGACTCATCGAATTACAGGCACTTTATGAACTTTACTTCTGTGACTCATCGAATTACAGGCACTTTATGAACTTTTAGATTCCTACTTCAATATCTAACAGTTTTTTCCAAGGGTTTTGCACATAAAAGCCCTGAGTTCTTCGAACTTCATAACCCTCTGCCCGCAGCTCTGTCACTGACCGCTTGGCGGCGCCCATTAATAATTATTCTATTACTCCAATGCCTCGCGATGGCTGCGCGCGCGCACTCCTTTGATCCCACCCTGCTCTCCAAGTCAATGCATCACTTTACTCCTCACCCGAGCACAACATCCTTTTTTCCGACGCTTTACAAGTGTTTTTATCTTGATGCCTACGCCCGCCTCAGAGCTACTTCTATTTTTACGATGCACTTGCAAATTCCAGTAAGCTATTATGTTACGAATGCATTTCGCTATAGTAATAATATTTTTATGCGGCTCCACTTTTTGATCTTTTTCGCATCGCTCGTCATTTCTCATATCTTCATCACGTCAATCAAGTTGTATTGCAATTTTATGCGATGTTTACAATCTTTTGAATTCCGACTGGCTTTTTGTTGAGCTTTATTAAGGTCGATGAATAGCCAGCGCTGGCCTTCGCCTCGGTGAAATTAAGTGAGTCGCTATGGTTGACCGACGGGTGTAACAGTAGTCCGAAACTGTCAATAAGTAATTCATCACCGGCGAATTGATATTAATAATAGGCACGAATCGGTGGAATACGTGACCTCAGCTAATTTAGCTTTAGGTGAAAGGCGACGTTCGGGCGCTGCGCACGCGCTCGCTCCACGCTGCTCCAATTCTGCTAAGTGGCCGCCCGCTGATGAATGAGGATTAATTTTAACCCGAGATAAACACCTTATTGCGCATATTTAATGCGTATCTCCCTAAACATTTTATTATAAACGATTATGACCCGTTTGCTAAGTAGCCTCGTTTGATTATGTTTGGACAAATGAGGCCAATAATGTTCGAGCTCAGCAGGTGCTCGTTTTCATTATATACCATTCCACAGATGTGAGCCGTCTTGAGATGTTTTTGCAACGATATATAGGTCAAACATGTCGACGATGCCTAACTAAACAGTTTGGTGTTCGTCCGTCGTATTGCTTTAATGATAAATGTTAATTTGCTTTTGTCAAGACAAACTAGCTGATTGAATTTAAATGGAACTAAGAATCTCGTTGATTTCAATCAAGAATCAATCAAATTAGATGAAGCAGCGTCTAATAGCGGTTTATAGGCTGATGCGATTTATCGCAAGCCTCCCATTCAGCAGCCTATCTCTGGTTCGGTATCAGCAATTCGATTCACTAATAACGTATCTGCAGGTTGGTATTACTGGGCGGCACAGTTCAATGAGCGCTCATGTATCAGTTACACGTAAGATTGGTGGCCGTGCTACTAAATCGTTGTGAAATAAGGAGACAGTTTGCAGAAATTATTGCATATCTTATCAGTTTCTAAGTTAAGATCATTAGCGACAGCTTTACTTTCATGATTTAGGTAGTCCAATAGTCTACGTCATGATTTATCAGACTTCATTGCCTTGTTAGTTTACTTTTGCTTGCTTCTAATATTTAAGGTCCATCATTATTATCTTTTATTTCATTAACCTGTTCACTTGATAGAATCAATTGATCATCTTCGTCGGCTAAATGAAACAAGTCTATATCGTTCTCATGTAGCAGTAAGTAGTTATTACAGAGGCTATTCATTTCGCGCATGCGCGTTGGAATCAGCTTCTAATTGTCCGTAATGAGGCATATCCTCTCATTGGCGCCAGTAAGTGCGATGCGTCAGGGCACTGCAACGCCTGAAAGATGTTTATTGACGTATAGTGTCTGTATTTGTTTTACAAAGAAATATTTCTCGTCATCTCACACAATTTTTAAATTTTTGCTCAAACTATATTTTATAAATAAGTAAGGTTTTTAAATTTTACAGAAGAACGTTAAAAAACAATTTTTCCTGTTGCATAAACTCTAAAATATGAAAGAGATTTACAGATTTGTGAAACTTTCAAATATGTTGATGGATTTGGACATGACAAAGCTAACGCGTTTTTTTTTTTGCTTTGGGTCACAAACGAAGCGAATATTTTTAAAGCGGTTTACCCTTTTCATTTTATATTACAATGCTGATTATGCAGACAACTGCAAAATTTATTTTGGGTGGATATTGTTACGAGAAAACTACCTATTGTGTCCAAATTTTGTTAAGTCACAAGGTTTATCTTTGTTCAAAGTGCACGTCCCTTTAAACCAAGAAAAGACATAATATTATCACGTACAAATTGCGATATTCAGTCCCCTGGGTCTGTTTCCTTCTAAACGTGATATTACCAAACCAAATTACATTTAAGGTCATAAGGCTTATCGATACATAGACCCAAAATGTCACATAAGTGCAACAAGCAGTGAAGGTGCGCGCCAAACGAGCACAATGGAATATTTAGTCGGCATTAGAATACAATAACAAGGTCACCGATCCAATTTGCTATTAGATTATAACGCTATTGATTTAAGATCACGCAAAAACAATATAACATTTAAGAATTTAAGTACTTCCACAAACCAAGTTTTATACCCTATTAGTAAGATTGACGGTTGAATGTCTGGTTGCCATTGCCTGACTACCGACCAGTGGTCTATCTCTTGTCCTATGTCTTGTAATTAGGCGGTCCAATGTCAAGTCATGTCGTGTGGGCTTCAATAGAAGGACATGCGTCTATAGTTTTGGTTTTGTCTATGCTAATGTGAAGTGATTAATATTTGAATAGTTGTCGCTCTAGTGTGGTTGTATTAATGGAAACAAAGTTCAGTTCATACATGTTTGAAATTATTTTCGTTTTGAAATATACATCCTATTACTATTAAGTAAAGAAAGTGTGAAAGATTTTAGTTGAAAACTGTCATTATTGACATTATACATCCATTATTTTTATTTCTACATCTTTATCAACTTTAACTTCAAAATCGTATACATATGAAACAAATCTGTTTTGTCACGCCAAATTGCAGCAACCTTGGCTGTGTGTTTGCTTCTAGACGTTACTGTTTTTGCACAACTTGTCGTAAAATGTAAATAGGACCTCACGTATCGCCCCACTGACATCGATCTCTACTGCCGATGTCATCATGTCAAGATCATCCTCATCCGAATCTTCTGTTCGATGGTGATATCCTTCTAAATGTTTTAAGTTTGCAGAAAATATTGTCTCCGATTTTGTGTCAGCAACCATTTAAATAAATGAATATACGAATCTTGTCTTAAGATATTCTTCATAAAAAATAAATTTTCGAAGTATTGCATCGCAAGTCTAAAATTATTATCAATGTTTTCATTCTCTGTCAATTTAATTTACATGTTGATGATTGCCTCTTAATATTTAAGCATATTAATATTTATATATTTCTTGGGGTTTTAGCAAACGGTGACTCATATTGTAATCAGGTGAATGTGCTCAATCGAAACTTGTTTGAGTGTCGTAAAATTAGAAATTAATTTATAAACTCTCTATTAAATAATAAGCCGCTGATTTGAATTAAACCATTATTATGATGTAGGTGGTATTTAAGTAAAAACTCATAAAGAAACAGTAAACATTACTGATCGTGGTTGACCAATACAGAGTAATAAAGATAAGAGGATTTAAAGCGCACTTAAATAACAGTTATTCCCAATTTGTCCAATAAATCTGATTTTATAGTTGTCGCAAGCAATAACTAGATCCATTTCGTAGATATGCGGTCTTCCAGATAGGATCATGACTTATAACCAAGTGCAGTCGCAGGATCGAGTCCCATTTCCTATAGAATGTTACATAGCATTGTTGCGATCTGCAATCGCTATATATTTTTTTCTGATAAATTTGTGGTATATTTTGTCTCTTAGAATCATTATTTTCCTTGTTAAATGTATTTCTTAACTCATTATAATCATACGCATTTAAAATAATCTAGCTAAAGTTGTCGTGCGCAAAAACAAGGTCAACCTTATTAGGTATGTCTATCACAGATATAACTGATAAATTGACATGCTCCGCTTTTAAAACGTGTGATGGTTCACCTTTGAACGTGTACTACCTAACGCGAAACATTACCCTCGATAACTGTCCGTTATGACCTAGCTCAATATTCAAATTCTCGAATAACTGTCCTATCGCAGTAAATGCTAATTGAACTTTGACATTTACCGTAACATACAGTTAAATGTTTAAGTCACCTGTGAATAGCACGTCAATCCCACAATTTATATGGTCTACTCTTTTGTGCATATTCCAAAAATTAGGAAAAAATCTTTATTAAATAGAAAATCTAATAAATCATTAACACAAAGGTCAATTGTTCAGGTTGTTTAACGTCCCCTTACATTTTGCTTTATCTATTTTATATCTTACTTTCTACTTATACAATTTTTGTGCTCTACTGTTTCCTGTCTAGTTTTATTTGAAATATCGACCTAGTAGATATTTCAAGAGTTCTATCCATCTTTCTTTACTATTTATCAAATTCAAACTGTTTCGGGCGAATGACGTTGACTTGGTCCTGATGATGACTCACCGAGGTCGCTGTACAGGCGCGCGCGCCTGTTTTGTAGTCCGCTCGTTTTCGCAAACGCCCAAATGACCGTTGTGTTTGAGTTTGAATTTAACAGATCCTTATCTTGAGCCAGATTTTTGCAAGTTTAAATGATTATTTCGCACCTGGTGGGGCCAAATCAGGATATTCGGTAGTGTTATTTCGTCTTAACTTACGCTCTTTGAAGTGTATATTGATATTAAAATTATACAATGAACTTGTGCATTGGTTAGTTATCTATCTGTTCGATCACTCGATAATGTCATTCATCTACATGAACATGTTCAATTTTTTACCCATTTGCGTTCATAACTTATATTTATTATGTTATACGAATATATTACGAGTAAACTATCCACATATGCTAATCCCTGGTTGAAAAGGCTCAGGTTAAAAAGGTGAATTTTAAAACCCTGCCAGGAACCATGTCGTCAATCGTCATGCTAGGTGGATGCGCCAGTGTCAGACAGCTGTGAACACTGTGACCTTACAGTAACTCTGTTGATACAGTTGCACTGCTCTCATTGTCGCCTAGTATCGATAACAACATTCCACAGCCACGAACAATAGTGTGTTGACAATCCACATAACTATTGTTACTCATAGGTCAAACATAACCGGCTCGGTGCATCACAACTATAATTGCTTTCTAGGAATCCGAAGCGTTAAGTAACGGAAACTAAAACGATGTAACACATCGTACTAATGGGTTTGCGATACCGTTCAGCCTACAAGTACAAGGTAAAAAAACACAGTTTAGCGCTCGAGGTGATAAGTGTTGCGAACTTTTTCCCCCTGACTCACAATGCAAACTCATTTGCATACTCTTTGGTGTGCGACGTGGACTAAGGATGTGTTATTTTTAAACTGTCTGGCATTCACTAGACACAAAGGCGACGCTCATCTCGCCCGCCTATTCTTTCGAGGTATTTACAGAGCGGGAAGCATCTTTGCGCTGGACATCGAGTCGACATAAATACAAAGCAATCGTACGCTTTTCCGAAGCAACTATACGCATACCGACAATAGCTTTTGTTGCATATTTGTCGTGCGGCGTTCCCACGGCGGTCAAGTTGCCGATCGCGAGCCGATCGCTGCCTTTGTGCGCGAGCCATTGTAGACAGACTTCTCGTTCCCGGATGTCCTTCGAATAATTGACAATAAGGACTATGCAACTAACAATCCCACTCGCGATTTGCGAAAACGCGATAAGAGAAGCAATTTGGGGCGACCCAAATGCAAGCGTGCGATGCGCTCGCTGATAGTATTGCGAAGCGAGATAAATCTGTGTACATTGCCGTAATTGTAACACAATATCATATTAATTTGAGGCACGCCAACGTCGTGAGAGCGAGTGGGAAGCGAGGATACTCGGCCGATCCGACTTTCGTCATCCGATCGTCTGCGATGTGGTCTTACACAATTACAACATTATACGGAACGGCGTTGCTATTAAAACAGAGTACTTTATCGTGTGCCACCCCCCGCGGTGCTAGTTCCCTTTGATTAGTCGTAGTTCGTGCTAAACAGACACCGTGAGTTTCCGCGATCTGTAAATTACACGCTTACAGAGTTTCGCACAGGGTTGCGAAATGTTGGCGTGTCGCTGCGGTGTCGTAAGCGCATTGTCTCCGCGCATCTAGAGCGACCGACGACTCGCGACACCACTAACGCCTACCGAATATTGCGCAAACGCTAGCCAAATACGCCAATATGGACATCGGAATCCTACTTTAATACGAGTCCCACCGCTTCATTAGCCAGTTCTATTAGGAATTTGGAATGATTCGGTCCAATCACGAGAAGCACGTTTATCTAATAAGCTGTGACTGATGACCTGTCATAGGGATAAAAAGGTTATGTCATTAGCGTACTGCAGAGATAACCGATCCATATTCGGTACAGTACAGGTAGCACGTTTCGCGAGCGAGTTGTGGAGCGCATCTTAACATCGTGATAAGGATTGTGCAAGCGAACAAATGCTGGGATTAGCCGGGACTAATTGAAATGTCTTCACAGTGGGCGGCTCTGAACGGACAGCTTAATTACCACTGTAAACAGCTCGCGAACGTTGTGCAACAAGACACTGACCGCGGGAGCCTACGCGCGATGGACCAACACAAATATTGCGATACGCACCATCAGTTGCATACAACATGTGCGCTGTCAAAAATCGACTATTTTAGGCGACGTTTGAAGTAAAGCGTGGGCTTCGTTTGTTTAGTTTCGGGGAAGTTAACTTCGTCGAAGCGGAAAGAAAGGAAGTCGTTGATGCGTGTTTACATTCGGTAGTGCTGCGTGGTTGACGACGGATGTCGGGGAGATTAGGTTTATCAGCCGCAAAGCTTCCTATAGTAGTACCCCTGTCTTTTCCTGTCGTACTGCACCATTCACCTGCACCTTCCTCTTTTCGTTTTTCTGTTGGAAAGTATCTTCTTTAGTCTCTTGATAGCTTTATGTTGTGCGCTAAATGCACCTTAAAATTGACAGCTTTACCGACAGGGCTTCTTTTTGGAACGTAGTTCCTTTCAGATAGTACCTACGGTCTTGGCGGAAGGGGAATAGGCCAAAAAAGTGTAAGATTTTTTCCGTCACGAACTTTTTTAGGGGCTGAAATTTTTTGGAATTTTTATTAGGGACTCCGATTTTTAAAACTTGGTTCCAACCAATGGCACTCACTTCTTTTTAAATGATATTATGATATTCTTTATAGATGATACGCTTATTCGACCTTCACATACCAATGTCATGTATTATAATAGTAATACCTTTGTGGTTTACTTATTATGCGGTCACCAGCTTTCAATTATATGCACTCATTGACCCGTGGTAATGCCACCGCTCTACGAGGCCGGCTGAATGTTAACAAGTGGACACTCCAGTGTGGACCCTGAGGCCTCGAAGTGCCATTTCCGGGAAGTAACACCTCGGAACATTTTATAATGCTCATAATTTTAAACATTTAACTCCAGCGAGAGGTTCTGATGTGGGCAGACTTAATAATAGCCCAGAAAATGATCGGGCCGGCCCGTATTATCGCGGGCTGATAGACTTGCCACGTAATTAGCACTTGCTGTGTGAGAAAATTAATTTGTGTTAAATGTAGAGATTGCATTTATGCGGCTCTCCCACGCGCGAGAGTAAGTACTATATTGTAGGCTGAGATCCTTCTGCTTGTTTTCTACGTTTAGCTGTTTTGTTTTTCTTTCTTGGAGCTGGTTTTAAATTGCTTATTATCTATATGTTCATAACGAAATAAAAAAATAAAAGTACCTGCCACCTAGCTTTAATTTCTGTACTTTTATTGGCCTAAGAATAAGTTCCATATTAAATCATTTTAATTCAAGTGTCGATGTCCATACTAGTATTCATATAGAATATATGTCTGAACCAATGATCATGAGCGTGGTTAGGCCTATGTCCAGCAGTGGACTTCTGCGGCTGATATGATGATGGTATGTCTAAACAAATAAACGACAGTACTGCTTAATAACAAATGAAAGTTGAAATAGCACAGTGGGATCTTGGACTTATCATGACAGCTTTGCGCAGGCGGGCCGGTTAATTGTAGCCGATTAACAGGCAGGTCAAGGACCAAAAATCTATGAACAAAACAATCACGATAAACTTACACTAACTATAAATGTCAAAGTCAGACTACGTAATATGACAGACAATGAGGCGGCGAAACGGCAAATAGCGTATGATAGTGATCAGTGACAATTAGTGGACCATAATCGCATTATGCACACAATAGCTGCAATAGATAGACATGATTTGCTTTAGGATATGTTAATAAATGAACTGTCAAAGCTGACCTTACATTCACTTGCTTCGCTATCTACATTAAACAAAGTAGCATTTTGAGTACCTATCAAATTATACAAAGATAGATTTACTGAGATAAGAATGATATAATTTTTCGTATTTTTCATTGAGACTCAGTGTGTAGTAACGAAAAACAAATTGCATGATATAATTGCAGCGCCTTACAGCCATTTGTTCCGGACGCTTAGCCACTGGTTTAGTGGGCAAAACGTGTAACGAGGAAATGGATACCGAGGTTGCGATTAAATACGCGTTGTATTACATAGGTATTCGTAGATAATTTCTCTTGGGTAGGCTAAGAATTTTTAAGAAAAAGTCTTTCGTAATTCCTTCCATCGTCATCATTTCACTCGCATTACGTCTACTGCTGGATACAGGGTTCTCCCAATGATTTTCAAAATGACCGATATAGTGCTACCTGCATTCAGCGCTTTCCACCGACCTTGGCCAGGTCGCCGGACCACCTTAATTCCCTCCAAGTATACACTTAACGCTGTCAGCTCATCGTTTTCTAATCGATTAAAACAAGAAAATAATGATTATTACTAAGATTTTTTAAAAATACACTGTGCTTATTTTTAAATAATTCGTTTATTCGTTGTAAAATTTGCTGATTTTCGGACGGTAAGATAAATCTATAAAACTGTAGCATTACGGAAAAACCTATCACACGTATGTAGCGCATAAAGAAAATAAATAGAACGCTTATTTAGGCAACACTTCTTGTGATGAAATCCTATTCTTATAACTGATATTATAACATTCGCAGGGAAGAGACCACGGTTAAAATGATTTGTAACTAACTGATAATAACAAGGAAACGTCAAATTACAAGGTTAGATCAAAACTGCACTATAATAGTTTAAGACAATTGTTTGGTAAAGTCGCTCGCTTTGTCGGTGACACCCAGGATGAGATGCGTCTATTTGACAGATACATGTCTATCGTGTCGGACAATAGCTGCGATTCCAGTTAGCGACCTTGGTTGTGCCTTCCCGGCGTTGTCAATGGCAAACAATACCTCGGAACCTTTTGTACTCTATCGCAGATGCATTTCGGTTAATATCCAGGTTGTAACCGCTCAGGTAGTAAATGCAGCTGCCGTGGTCATGAATGGTGTTGGAAAGTCTTTACTAAAATATGGCAAAAAATTTGACAAGTTATCAAACAGATTCATAATATTTGATGCGTCCTCACAATTCCCAATTTTTACGGAGTCGATTGAATATCCAAGTGGAACACGTTGATTGAGGGTCATTATCTTTTAATACATATGTATGTATATTTGTAGTTCTAGTTCTAAAACTAGTTTTATGTGTATCATTAACAACATTGCTTATTTTTATTATTCAGCACCTGGTATTTACTTCCAATATTTTTATTACATCCTTTCACAATTATTTTTATAGCTCTCAAGCAAATATAATCTTCAGTTTACAAGTTAATTTCTAAATGCAATTTCTTTTAAAGATAAGAATTCTTATTGAGAATTAAAATATGTGTATGAAAATAACAATTCTAATTCTATCTCCTTTCGACTCTTCGGGGCATAAATAGAAAAAAAAACTACATCTCATAGACAACATTGTCTCTGGACGCCAGTTCCGTGCGGTGACCAGGTCAGGCCTACTGTCCGACATCCACGCGACTTTTTTCTTTCCCAACTAACTCAGTCAACTCTCGGAACGACTAATTGTCTCTTCGAGCGGCATTTTTGATGTGTTTTTGCGGCGAGTCACCTGACTCACGTTTCACTTCGATATGGGTGAACAGGGCTGGTGGATTGAAATGTTTACTTGGAGTAGTAGGTATGTTTAGAAGCAGATACGTCAGTTAAATCATTATTTATTTTTCTTAAAAGTACAAAGTCATTTAATTTACACTACTCGTACGTATTTCACTGACGATATCGGTATAGTTAGCTCTATCGTTGAAATATCAGGACAAATTTTTCTCGTATCTGTCAAATTCATATATAAATATTTGATCTAAACTACTAAATACTTTCCCTAGGTTTTAAATTACAATCAACTGAATTCGCGACATAATATTCATAATAGAAACATCAATTAAATATTTTAAATGTATTTAATTCTTCTTACTCCTCGGGTCACCGTAGGTCACATTAGCTCTCAGAAAAAGCAGCATCACGTTCTGATCGTTATATTCATAATCTATTGTTGCAATACCGGCGCCTGCCTTCCCACTACCAGAGAATACGACATGATTTATGCGGCAGATTGTATTGTACTGGATGTTTTTCTGCCTGTTACGGGCGTATCGTGAGCCGATGCCGGCTGATCGTGCAATGCTTCGGTTTTAATTATAGTAAATCATGGGAAATATTTCTATCGCTGTATTCCTCTTTGTTTTAGTACATTTATAAGTCTTTTTATATCGTCGTTATTAGCAATAAACCATTTTTAATCAGTTCAGTGCTTGGCGATATCTATTTCTTTTTTTTTTAAGTCAAGATCTAGTTCAATAGTTTAATTACTTTTGCAGTGAAATTACAATTTATAATCGGATTGTTTTCCACAAAATGTCCCAGCCTGCCTTCAATGTTTACATTTGAAAATATCTCCGCGATCAGGCCCTAAGAATGCCAGACACATTCAGCCACAATGTATTGCTTAATAATGCTAATGTGAGCATTCAAGGTTTCCAGGGCGAGCCCTCTTTACATAGTCAACGATAATCGCTGCTTAATTAATGTGACGTAATTACTTGAGAATGCCGGTTAAAGCACCGGCGACTTTTGGGTCAATGGATTAACAAGTTTTCGGCGCCGCTCTCACAAAGTTTGGAAATGATAAGAGTATCTGATTACGTATGATTTCATGGAGACCCGAGATCGGTCTTGAGGATGTTTTAATTATACCAGTTTGGGGACATGCCTTTTCTTGTGTAGTCATTATAAATAAAAATGCAGTGATCAATCTCGACATTAATACCGCTTGACATATTTTGAAGTGTTAAGAAAATAATGCGAATGAGAAATTCGATAAAGTTGTAATAATGTCGAGGATTTCAAAAGAAACACGCAATCATAATAATGTAAACAAACACGATAGTTGCAAAAGTAGGAAAGTGGTCGGTCCGCCCACTCGAATCACGTGATCGGAGATGAGCGGCGGCGAGGCTGTTCTTCACGTCCTTGCTGAGGATTTGG
The DNA here is from genome assembly GCA_963555685.1 of Acrobasis consociella. NCBI lineage: Eukaryota > Metazoa > Arthropoda > Insecta > Lepidoptera > Pyralidae > Acrobasis > Acrobasis consociella. The sequence continues at coordinate 3,794,994 of OY743109.1, read as the reverse complement.
GTCTAGGAGACGCACGTAGCTAATGAACACCCGTAATGTCTTATTGGCAACTAGCCAACCTTTTGGAATGGGTTTCCTTTTTACTGTCAATCTTTTGTAAAAATAAAGCTGTAAATTATTCTTTCTTGAACAGTGACTCTTGTTGTTTCTCTTTGTATTTTAATAAATTAATCGGTTGAAGATATACTTCTGTTAAAATAATTTCATTACTTGTATCAATTTCTACTTATAAAGACTTCGCAGGTTTAGTTTCTTCATGACTGTTTAAAACTTTACAATGTGAAATGTTGACGCAATTTGACATAGTGCCAGCAAATTAAATGTCTGAAGAGGATCTCTCTTGGAATTCATAAATTGCCTATAATTACAAATTACAAGTATTCCGTCATTTATCATTATTAGGTACGTGCAGGCGGCCCGTGTGAGCTCAAACTATGCGAAAGCCATTACGTGCACGGCTGCTGAGAGTTAGCCCACAAACGCTTTCCGTGGCTTTCTAGGATTTCTGCAAAAGGCAAATCAAATTAGTATAGTTCGATTTACCCGCTTCCTAGTTCGCGATTTCACCTATTGCGACCATTGTAGTTTCGAAACTGAAGTTATGTTTATTCCCTTTTTGAGTGCTCGGGACCTTTGCTCTTTGGCGCTTTCGTGACGCGGCCACTTTGTAGTCCGCGCTTTGACAATAGCTTTTCTGATAGGGTATTATCAGCTTTATGGTTCGGTTGTTAGGTTGGCAGTTTGTGTGTCGTTGAGACCTTCGAGTCCCAGTCTGGGGGCAGAGGGTAGCCCTTTGAACCGGCCGCGGGCGTCGGCGGGGAGGCGGGGGCAACCTATAAAGTGTGCAATTTAACCGTGCCACGGCACACGTTTGTCTAAATGCCATTTCTGCGAAGGTGCGGCTTATTTCCCTTGTTACTTTACTGTGATGGCATACTGCTAAAGTAGAACTCGTTTATGACGATTGTTAACTGCTCACCAAACGCACCTTTTTTTTTATCGCAGCTAATAGACTGTTAAGTCCTTTGACGACTGTGAAGCGTCAATCAGCTATGAAAAACAATTGATTTTTATATTGACTATGTATCCTATAGTATGATATAACACGACATCAGGCGTCAACATGACATTACTATCTGTACTTCTGAAGGTCACTAATTCACTGCTTTCTTCAGACTGTCAACTACTATCGTATTTCTCGATAATCGCTTACTTGATGTTTAAGACAGACTGTCATTTTTATATCGTTATGTTATGTAACTTGGTTAGTATCAGTGAAGCAAAAACACTTTGATAAGAAGCGACTGCTACAGCAGCGGCGGATATTTCTGGATGATTGAGAGTTAAATTTGAAGATTGTTGATTTTGAAGAATACATTTCCATGTAAGAAGTAGTGAGTACCTCCGTGGTCCAGCGGTCAGGGTTCTCGCCTTGTGGTCGAATACCACTGAGAAGCATACTTTGTGTAAAGTTGTCTCCTGTCTAAAAATATGATTCCGTGTTTCGGAAGGCACGTATAAACTGATCCCGAACGCCATCTAGCGTTTGCTCAAATCTGTCCAAGGATTGGTTCTGGTCTACTGTTTGGGTAGCGCAGGTCAGAAGGCAGTCGCTCTGTGTAAAAACCAGTAACCTCTTCGGATCACCTAAGTTAGGCAACGGACCCCGGGCTCTGAAGCGTTACCGCTGAGGATGCAACCGGGAAAACGCTCGGAAGATAATATTTCAATGTAGCAAAATGTATTTTAACCCAGCACTTACTAAAGTTAGTCCAATTTAACTATAAGACTGAAATGATCGGAAAGTTGAACAATCTTCCGGCAGACTTGTTGCTATAAATTTAATATGCAGTAACAGTAATCGATTTAGAAAATATAGAGTGTAATCGAATATATGTCTTAACATTTTGTTAACTAGTATAATTAAGCCCACTTTCCCAACCGCCAATTAGCGATATCGCATGGGATATTGGGTCTTATGTCTATAGGGGTAGGGTGATGGGGTCTAGGTGTTTATGGTAAGGAAGGGACTGCATTTTCACTGAGCTACCGTGTTCGTGTTGGCCTACGTAATATAGTTATTATGGTACCATTTATCAAAGTGCGTTAAACGTCAAGATAGGACTATTAGTCTTGTTTTGTCGAGAAACGCAAGTTTTGCGGAATATCGCCCATCTTATCTATACATATTTAGTGGTGCCATTTTTTAAACGCGAAGTCAGATTTGGAAATTATTTTTTGTTTGAAAGGGTATACTTATCATCAGCTAGTCTCATAGAAATGTCATCAGAATCGGTTTTGTAGTACGGGGTGAAGTCAGCATTTGTTTTGAAATTATAAAAATCTAAAACTTACAATCATAGCTGCACCTGATCAAACTTGCAAAGAAAAAAAAATTGTTAATCGTGGACTTGTAACACCCTTCATTTTGCATCTAGAGATAAAAAGAGTGGCTGAACAAATCTAATAAAACTTATTCCATGTTGTGCACAAAAATACTATAAGTAAAGCGATTAGTTGCAGTCACGATTTTTTTAAACCTTAATCACCATTTAATGACTCAGTTATGTGCACATTATTACTGTTATGTAATGTAAAGCCCAAAAATATACAAAATTACACAGCCTCATTTCCGACTGTAGTGTGTTTTACAGTGGCCTACAGATTATGTGCAGCATTACGTCTTTGCAAACGGCTTTGTTTATTACTAAGCTTTAAGCACCTACACTAAGGCACTTAGAGTTATTGCGCTTAGGTGTGAACCACTATACTTTGATTCGACGTGGTCAGAACGAGATTGAGGTTATGCTGTCTGTCTGTCTGTCACCTCACACTTCAACCACTGGACCGATTTAGATGAAATTTAGTATGAATATTGTTTGAGCTATCCTGCCCTAGGCATAGACATAGGATAGTTTTCATCCTGAAATTCCCACGGGGAGCGGAACCCGCGAGCTCAGCTAGTCTATTATATTTTTGAACACACTTTGTAAAAAGTTGTTTCCAGTCTGGTTAGAATATTGCAGGCTTGAATCACCTGATTAGCCGAACAGAAAGATAATTACGTGTTTCGGAAGGCACATACATATAACCTGTGGGTCCCGAACGCCATCTAGCGTTTCATCATCAAACTACCCAAGGATTGGTTCTGGTTTATCCTTAGGGTTGCGGACGTCAGACGGCAGTAAAAAACAAACCTCGTCAAATCTCGTTTGTTAGGTAGTGGATTACTGCTGAGGATGCATCCGGGAAAATATGCTCGGATGATGATGACTCTTTACTGCACCATAAACAAAAGAAGACAGATACAAAGAACACTTTTCGCATAGGAATCTCTTCCATTCAACCTTTGGGTAGAGGAAGAAGTTTTTACTACATCCACAGGAAGAGGCCTAAATCAGGCCAGAAACCACACGGCATACATTTTTAACATCAAGTCGTGACAACACTGAGAGACGCCATTAGCAGCACGGCAAAGGTCTAAAGGCGAAGTCGGGACACAGCAATATCCGGGAGAAATCTCATTAGGGACTAATGTTATTATTAGCTTACATGGTTACCCTTTGACTCCTTTGTTTATTTCTAATCTCCTTTTACCACGCTTTGAATGGTCGGTAGGCTGTTTGTCGTTTTGCAACCTCCGTTACGTTTATATTATTCATGTTTGTTTTAATTTTTTTCATCTTTACGTCCACCGCTTATAGGGATTTTACGGCCCTGGGCTATGTCTACCCCGTTAGGGATAAAGACATGGTAATGATAATGCTTGTATATCTGTATGATTGTTTTCTCCATCTTTTAACCAAGTTTCCCCATCTCCATTCAATCGGTTGAATGGTGTACAGAGTGGATCATTTTGAATATCTTTAGAAGATGCCTATCCATATCCATAGCTTCTTGTAAAAATAATGACGACACTGACTGTGCATCCATTCATTCAGGCATTCTTAATTTCCATATTTTTATAGATTCAAACATAGAGGAAGGCTCAGTGGCGGATTTACCAGCAGGCTGAGTAGGCTGAAGCCTAGGGCGGCACATTTGAGGGGGCGGCAATATCGAATATTTTCCACCCCTCCCCTTCCGCGCACCATCGCTACCCTGAATAGGGCCGGCGGAATCAAGCGCTCCCAGGTTTTATTTTAAGTAATCAGGGCGGCGGACTGATACGTACCCATTTCCACTTTTTTGCCACAGAAAAAGCTGCACATGCAGGATCCGAAAAAGGATGGGTAGGGGCGGCAAATATAATAAGCCTACTGGCGGCAAGTGTCTATATCCGCCACTGGGAAGGCTGCATTGAATCTCGTTTCGCACTGGAAGTTTTTCAGGGTTTATCCCATCACGCTCCTTTTTTTTTCTGTCAAACTTGTCATTTTGTTAAAAAAACACGTTCACTGCCGAAAAACGCAACATGTGAGTTTTGCAAGAGGGAAACACAGTACACACACACAATACATACACAGTTTTTTTCCTAGAGAAAGTACCTTGCCTATCGACCTTCCTTGATTAACTTTTGTACACCTAAAAAAAAGAAAACAGAAGATGAATGGACCTCATGTTTTTTAAACACGCATCTGAATTCTGAAGTCCTTGCACCGATACACGCAGAAAATCTCCGATCCATTAACCGCATTATAATGATTTAAGCAATCGTCCGCAGTAATCACGCGCAAGTTGTGCCATTGTTTCCATACAAGTTGTATGCGCGCGCGCAGCTCGCGCGCTTCCGGTATACTTGACCCGATTTGCGGTTATTAAGCCTAGTTCATATTGGTCGAGTCGAGGATGAGGGACTAAAAGAGGACGGGTGAAGGGTTGATTGGAGAAAACCCTACTATTTCCACTTCTAAGGTATTCGATTGGGGAAAATGTTTTGGCACAAGTACAAGCTTCAGTAACTTACATTCCTCAACATTATACATCATCGTCAACTTCTCAACTCCGAAGTATACATAAAAAACGTATCGCGACGAATTGACAACCTCCTCCTTTTTTAAAGTCGCTTAAAAAGATATATCAAGCAAGATTTTTACCTTTATTTAAGTACCTAAAGAAATGGAGTAAAAAACCCGAATTATTTCCATTTAATATCAGCTTACGAACAACTCACCCCAAACACCTACAACATCCTAATGTGAACAAAACCTTACATCTAAGTAAGTATACAAACAAAAGAGGATTTGTTACATTAATTATTGATTCTCACGAGGGACAATAAGGTCACAATACTCAATAGCCGATACGGTGTTAGCGTTAATGATTGATAAATTACCGGTTGTCATTTAATGTCAGCTTACGAAAAACTTACCCCAAACACCTACTTAACATCCTAATGTGAACAAAACCTTACATCCAACTAAGTAAGTATACAAACAAAAGAAGATTTACATTACTTATTGATTCTCACGAGGGACAATAAGTTAGACATTACTCAATAGCCGATACGGTGTTAGCGTTAATGATTGATAAATTACCGGTTGTCATTTAATATCAGCTTACGAAAAACTCACCCCAAACACCTACTTAACATCCTAATGTGAACAAAACCTTACATCCAACTAAGTAAGTATACAAACAAAAGAAGATTTACATTACTTATTGATTCTCACGAGGGACAATAAGTTAGACATTACTCAATAGCCGATACGGTGTTAGCGTTAATGATTGATAAATTACCGGTTGTCATTTAATATCAGCTTACGAAAAACTCACCCCAAACACCTACAACATCCTAATGTGAACAAAACCTTACATCTAAGTAAGTATACAAACAAAAGAGGATTTGTTACATTAATTATTGATTCTCACGAGGGACAATAAGGTCACAATACTCAATAGCCGATACGGTGTTAGTGTTAATGATTGATAAATTACCGGTTGTCATTTAATGTCAGCTTACGAAAAACTCACCCCAAACACCTACTTAACATCCTAATGTGAACAAAACCTTACATCCAACTAAGTAAGTGTACAAACAAAAGAAGATTTGTTACATTACTTATTGATTCTCACGAGGGACAATAAGGTCACATTACTCAATAGCCGATACGGTGTTAGCGTTAATGATTGATAAATTACCGGTTGTCATTTAATGTCAGCTTACGAAAAACTCACCCCAAACACCTACTTAACATCCTAATGTGAACAAAACCTTACATCCAACTACGTAAGTATACAAACAAAAGAAGATTTACATTACTTATTGATTCTCACGAGGGACAATAAGGTCACATTACTCAATAGCCGATACGGTGTTAGCGTTAATGATTGATAAATTACCGGTTGTCATTTAATATCAGCTTACGAAAAACTCGCCCCAAACAACTACAACATCCTAATGTGAACAAAACCTTACATCTAAGTAAGTATACAAACAAAAGAGGATTTGTTACATTAATTATTAATTCTCACGAGGGAAAATAAGGTCACATTACTCAATAGCCGATACGGTGTTAGCGTTAATGATTGATAAATTACCGGTTGTCATTTAATATCAGCTTACAAAAAACTCACCCCAAACAACTACAACATCCTAATGTGAACAAAATCTTACATCTAAGTAAGTATACAAACAAAAGAGGATTTGTTACATTAATTATTAATTCTCACGAGGGACAATAAGTTAGACATTACTCAATAGCCGATACGGTGTTAGCGTTAATGATTGATAAATTACCGGTTGTCATTTAATATCAGCTTACGAAAAACTCACCCCAAACACCTACTTAACATCCTAATGTGAACAAAACGACTTCCAGGTCTTGTCAAAAAGCACCAGATCATCGCATCACCTTGTCCTTGGGCGACCTCTTTTTCGACGCCAGCCTACCGGCACCCATTCTGTAGCGATCTTGGCCCACCTATCTGGGTGCATCCTACACACATGCCCTGCCCAGTCCCATTTGAGTTTGGCTGCTTTTCTCCCCACGTCTATTATTTTGGTTTTGGAACGAATTCTGGTGTTACGTACACGGTCTGTTAGTTTTATTCTTAGTATACTTCGTTCCATGGCTCGTTGGCAAACCCCGAGTTTGAACTTAACATCCTAATGTGAACAAAACCTTACATCCAACTAAGTAAGTATACAAACAAAAGAAGATTTGTTACATTAATTATTGATTCTCACGAGGGACAATAAGTTAGACATTACTCAATAGCCGATACGGTGTTAGCGTTAATGATTGATAAATTACCGGTTGTCATTTAACTGCGATAGTGAATAGTGTTACGAAATATACTACTCGTTAACAATGTTCATTAGACAGTAGTTATCGTGAATGGATTTCAAGTGTTTTTGTACTTCTGTTTCTTGCGTTTCACAGAGTTATTGAGATAAGAAACTTTTTTAACACAGTCGTTTATCGAAATATCATAAAGTGAGTATCACTTCACTTAAAGATTGGGAATAGTTAAATAGACTAATAATAAAACAGTAAGTAATCTCCGGAAACACTGGACGGATTCTAATTAAACTTTTGTTGTTAGCCTGGGTAGATAGTGTTTGTTGACATCAAGCAATATAAATAAAATATAAATATATAGGGACAAATTACACTGATTGAGCTAGCCCCAAAGTAAGTTTAGAGACTTGTGTTATGGGATACTTATTCAACGATACTGTGTAAGTAATCCCCTTGGACGATTTCATCTGGTTGAGGCGGTTGTAACCGAAAATAAAGTACAGTTATCAACTAACGCTTTTTTGACATCGATCGAGCAGTATCTCACGTTTCAGAAAATCAATCTAATTCCGATGAAACTGAATTCTTGGAATTATCATAAATCTTCAAAAAGAGTAACGCTTTTTCACTGAATGGAACTTTCATTCACTAAGTAACGGATGCCATGCCGCTTGGCCGGTAAAATCAATAACTTATTTACTTTCATAACTGTTATTTTATAACGTTAAATTTCCCTAGATTTATGGTTAGTGCCCATCGTCTAGCTAAAATGCCTTGACCCAATTAATCTGCACTAGCATCCGTTAATAAAGTTCTATTTCCTTATCATATAACAAGCTATATGCGTGCATCTCTCCCACTTTATGACCGTAAGGCCGTGACTCCATTGGAGATGAGTGAGGCTGTGCGTCTGTGTGTTTTAATAACCAATGACATTTCGTGACACGTCAAAATGATAGTGTATCTGTCTGGTAATATTGGAGCCATATATGTTTGGCTAAGGCCTAGACTCCATTCGTTTTTATGAAAATTGAAAAAATCTTTATTTAGGAACAGGAAATTTTAGCGACAGTAAACATTGGCTAACGATGATCAGAATGCCTAACTTTTAAATCTTCTAAGAAGCAAAAGGCTAAAATGAGTGCCTACAAAAGCAAATTGCCTGAGATGTAAATCTTCTAGAAAACAAAACGTCTATGAAGGGGAACTTGAATTTTTCGGGGTCCAATGCTGTCCCCTTTCGACATAAATTATTTGAAAAGAAACGGAGATATCAAGTTCTAGATCAACCCTACCTACTATTTTATGAACTATTGTTTATAGTTTAAAGTGACGTGAAGCGTTTCTTCGCCCATTAGCCAAAATTGGTCGGTAATGTGCGTAGAAAAGCTTCACGTTCTCCTACGCTGTGCTTGCCGGTACGTGGCTACTGATTTTTGTGATGGAGTGCTATTTGTTGTAAAAAAACACAACACATCCTCGCTCATCTCCATTGGGGTCTGAGCCTAATTGTTGTTCCTATCTGCCCTTAACACTAATATAATAATACACTTGTACTATTCGGAATCTAAAATCCATTTGGCAATTTGATATGCAATGTGATTTACTACTTCGATAGCAGTGAATTTTCAATAAATATATTTTAATAGACAAAACAATAGATAGGTAGTAACAATTTTACTGCAGTGTCTCGATTTGAATGAATGAATGAGAAACGAATGATCATCGAATAAGTTAGGGCTTTTCGAGCTGAATTTGATATGGGAGTTTAGCTGAAACAAACAAAAATTAAAAAAAAACTTAGTAATATTACAATACTATCAAATTAAGTACGATAATTTTAACCAGAATAGGACCACTCGTAAGTCTTTTCGGGGATGTCAGAAGGTGACTTAGGAAATACAGCTAAACAAAGCTTAAAAACATCAATGAGACCTCTCCAACCCGTTTGGCCAGCGTGGAGAGTATAGGCCAAACCCTCTAACTGCTCTGGCCAAGTATGGCTCCAGTAGCAAGAAAGGGTCGTATCGTACTCCAGAGTGGGGTAACATTCGTTTTATTATGTAAACGCAAAAACAAGGTTATATTTTATTTTATAAAAATCTGGAATTTTACTGAGAGAGACTGAGAAATATTTATACTTACCTGTATATAATTATACAATATTCAATGTCCACCTTCCACCACCACGGTCTAACGGACTAAAAGTCTGACGACCCCGTGATAGTGTATGAGTATTGAGTATGTTATATTCATTGACAAAGTGACGTACAGTGAAATATTACACAATATTACAGACATAATGTATTATGTCCAATGACAACACTTTAAGTCTCTATTAAGGTGGTAATCTTCGGCCGTCAAAACCGCTTTATGACATCCATCAAGGTAACGGTCGTGAGGTGCGAGCGCCAGTGCTAGGCTCTGCACCATTTTACGACACCTATCAGGAACGGTGCTGGCATACGGGAATGTTACTGCTGAGGTGTTAAGTTATGGTTTATGACAGGGAAGTCGTCTGTCCAATACAGTTGCAAATAAGTGGCAAGACGGAGCTCAGCTTTTACAACCATGTCTGTAGTATTACTTAATCTTGTTATAGTAATTACTTTGGAACTCTTTATTTGATATCCGTCAAGGTAACGGTCGTGAGGTGCTAGTGCCAGTGCTAGGCTATGCACCATTTTACGACACCTATCAGGAACGGTGCTGGCATACGGGAATGTTACTGCTGAGGTGTTAAGTTATGGTTTATGACAAGGAAGTCGTCTGTCCAATACAGTTGCAAATAAGTGGCAAGACGAGGCTCAGCTTTTACAACCGTGTCTGTAGTATTACCTAATCTTGTTGTAGTACTTACTTTGGAACTCCTTATTTGATAATGGTCGTGAGGTGCGAGCGCCAGTGCTAGGCTCTGCACCATTTTACGACACCTATCAGGAACGGTGCTGGCATACAGGAATGTTACTGTTGGGGTGTTAAGTTATGGTTTATGACAAGGAAGTCGTCTATCCAATACAGTTGCAAATAAGTGGCAACTGGCAAGCCGAGGCTCACCTTATTTTTTTTAAATTACTTACCTAATCTCGTTTTGGATTGGAATATATATACGCTAAAAAACGGGGACCTGGGAGTTTATGCATTACATTTTATGAAAGATTAAGAGTATTTATTAGTTAAGGTTGTTATAGGCAAACTGGTAGAAGCCGTAAAGTCTACCAAACTTTTATCATTTGTCAGTTATATTCTAAATGCGTCTCTTTTTCAGAAACCAGGTTCAACTTAAAGCCATAACTGCTACCTTTTACATGCAACGCCACATATAATTTTTATCTCAATTGAAATATAATTGCCTAAACACATAATTACGCAAGTTTCTACTATCACTTTTATACAGTAGCCGACCTCAAAAATTATAATTGAACAACTGTCAAACTAAGATATATTGTTCGTTTTGTGCATGGTTATTTGTTAACTGTTACCGGTCAAATTACTTTAACCCAAGGTCAGGCCTTGTGGTTCACCCTGATTCCTCTTTCACTATTGTGCTATTTTAGTCAACTAGAAGTTTTTCTAGATTGGCGTAGGTTTAAAAATTCCATGCGAATAAAAGATATACTCCGCCGTGTGGTTTTCGGCAGAGTAGAATAGGGCCACTCCAATTCCTCCTATGGATGTCGTTGAAGCCGACTTAGGAAATACAAGCTAAACAAAGCTTATAAACATCAATGAGACCCCACCAACCCGTCTGGCCAGCGAGGAGAGTGTAGGCCGAGTCTTATAGCTGAAGTTGCTAATTAAATGACAGGATGATTAAATAACCTCGTTGGTTCTTGCCGGTGAAGTACTTTCCATCTATCTTTGGCCTTCTTTTGACCTTTATTTAGAAATACACAATCTGTGAAAATTCCGAATAAATAAATAAATAATGAAATAGAAATTATAATAAAGACAACTGTATCCGTCTCGAAGGACCATCACTTTAAAGCGGCACAGGCGCATTAGTAAAGAATAATCATAATTCACCTTTAATAGGTATATCGATCAACACAAACCGCTTGTGTGGCTTATAACAGTTACCCACGCTGAGTTCATTCAATGAACGATAAACTCCTTAAATAGAAGCCTAATACATACAGTCAGATATTGCATTAGTTTTTCAGCATGCCTTATAGAGTAGTAGCGACCACACGCGCGCCATGATGCATCGGACGACAACCGCGTACGAGATTTATTGACTCCGCTAAGTTCGTGTACTGCAAGTGCTTACACCGTCTACAAGTGGATTTATTTTGTTTATGGTCGACTAAGGGAACGTAGGACGTAACCAAGGGCGGGTACAGGGGGACATGACCATTGACCACCTTTGGCTATGGTCAAATTGGTCAACCCTCTCGGAACCAGCGCTCGTAGCATAGCACCGTTCATATACAATAAAGTTTATATGGACTAGTGCCATTTCGCTCGTTAAAATTACTAGGAGCGAGATTGTAATAGCGCTCGATAAACGCCGGTGCCATGCTACGGAGGCTGTAGCCTGGGAATCCTGGATTCTGGATCTTTGGTTTAACTATGTCGACGGCACCTATACACACCTGACCCTATCGACTGATTAGGGTGGAGAGTAAGCTTAATAGCGCCTATGAAAGCGAATGGCAAGGCAGAGTGATGCCCATGAATCTCTCGAGTCCCGAATGGCATGACCCTAAAGTCGTCCGGTTCTCAGGATATCACTACCAAAACGTCAGGTCTCGAGAAGTAAATAATCAAGCCTGGATGATATGTGCCCCCTCTCCGGCACTCCTAAACCAAAGCCTGGATCCGCCCTTGGACGTAACACACTTCGTCTCAGGTGTGCCGTGTTTAGGCTTATCGGTATTGGCAAGCATGGGATGTGTTAGTCCAATGAATATTTAATTCGCAGCTTTCGAAGTCGATACAGCGCAGGAAACTAACTGTTTTATTCCTGTACAAGTTGGAGAGTTCTTAGTTAGTCCATGCCTGACCATGCTAAAGTCTACTTTATACATTTTGAAACATTTCATTTTCTATATGATTTTAGAGTTTCACGGTCACAATTACTGTTATTAGTATTAGGGGACTTACCGCGATTAATATCGTTTTTTGCCAGATATTTCGACGGCCCTTCTGCCATCATGGTCGCTGGCCGACTGAGGAACTGCGATGGATGTCCGGCTGTCAAGGGTAACCATATCGGTCTACCCTCTTTCTTCGTCGTTTGTTGCATAAGTCCTTACACACAACACTGACGGTGTCCGTTCGGGAATTGTTTTTAGTTCTTCGCACACTCTTTTCACAAAGCTCAATCACTGGATTCCACGTGCCTGACAACTTGAAGCCATCTTCTCGATTAAAATTGGGATGCTTCTTAATTTCACCACTATCACCATGATGGCAGAAGGGCCGTCGAAATATCTGGCAAAAAACGATATTAATCGCGGTAAGTCCCGTAATACTAATAACATTTCATTTTCTGTCAGAACGTAGCAAGTGGATGTCTATGCCGAAACAGGCGTGATAATATGTATGTATACAAAACAAAACCGGCCAAGTGCGAGTCAGACTTGCGCACTGAGGGTTCCGTACCACTATCTATATAAAATCACGTTTACTGTATGGTAGCCCCATATAAATAAATATTTATTTTGTCCTGTTTTGAGTATTTGTTGTTCAACAGAAATACATCATAAAGACAGACGGACGGACAGACAAACACCGGAGTCTTAGTAATAGGGTCCCGTTTTTACCCTTTGGGTACGGAACCCTATAAAAGATCGTGACGAATTGATTTGTTGAAAGCCTCCTTTTTTTGGAGTCGGCTAAAAACAAAACCACAGTTAGTTACAAAGTTAGTCCGCGTTTTGAGAATAAGACTGTTTTTGTGCTAGTATCTTATAAACCTAGGAAACTTGAAGTCATCCTGCAGTAGGTTATACAACGATAAATGCAGGTGACGTTATCGCTCGATATGTGAGTACTTGCTATGCCCGGGTTCCGCATCTGATAAGGGGCAGGTGATAACGCCCGACCCTGGAGCAAAGTACGGCCGGCCACACATGAAGCATTACACTACAGCCTTTATTAAGATCATTATTAGGTCTTTTTGTCTCCACTGCAGGGGCATGACCCTCTCTGTACTACCAGAGCAGTCAGAAGACAGAGGACACTCTCCACGCTGTCCAGACGGGTTGGAGAGGTCTCATGATGTTTATAAGCTTTGTTTAGCTCGTATTACCTAAGTCGTCTACTACGACATCCATGGGAGGGCTTGGAGTGGCCCTATTCTACCCTTGTCTCTCGGAAACCACGCGGTTTATTGAGATAGTTATTTTAATTTTATCCTTGACGGAAAAAGAGATTTGTGTATATTTTTGGAACGAAGTTACTTTTCGTAAGGTAAGGACTAGGCGAAAAAAAGTTTTTTAAATTTTTCCGTCACGAATACATATTGGACTATATCATCATTCAGTAATGTAGCTTGACACTGAAATGCGGATAGATACGCAGTCCGTTTCGCGTACCGTCTTGGAGTAACCCCTGGTTTTCGTTATCGTACTTGTACTGTATATTATGCTTATTGCTAATAAAAGTTTTATTTTTACTTTTAACCCTTTAACCGCGAGCGTCGCATATATGTGACAAACATTGTCGGGCCCATTCCGCGAAGGTCACATATTTGTGACACAAAAAATGCTCGTATGGCACATAACTTACGTATCCACATCCGTTTTTGGTTGTAGATAGGTATGTTAGATTTACCATGTCTCGCGCTGGGGGCACGACAACTGATATAAAGTCTCGCGGTGAAAAGGTTGTGATTTCAAATATGGAAGAAATAAGGATCTATTCGGGAAATATTCTTATGAATTTCCTTTAAAGCTTTAATTATTTTGAAAAGTTTCTAAGCCATAAAAAAATAGAAATAAATACCTCTAGCAACAAATAGTCTTAACCTAGAAAGAAGGTTAAAAAGAATAAATATTTCCGTTTCCCTGCCGTCAATTAGAGGCAATGTGACAAGGATATAATATTTAACCAGTTAATGGTAGCTTATAGTCGTAAATACATGTTAATAAATTGCAATATTTTCTTTAGATTCCTGAGAATATGTCTTATGCTTATTTTACAGTAGTTTTTTATTTAATTATTTAGTATAATTAGTTTTTTTTTAATTATATCATTGCGGATGTATAAAAGCTTTACTTTACCTGTCTATAAATTATAAACAAGTTTATTTAAAAACAATTGACAAACAAAAGTAAAATAAAAAAAGGTATATTTTTTAAAAATCTCATGGTTGCATAATCTCATTTTGACAGATGAGATGATGGACCTATTTCAAAGCGGTTTTTTTTCAGTCATTTAATAGTTAATGGGTGATGATAACGCTCAAATTTAGGATTTTGTAATTTACCTTACAAAAAATAGATGGCGCTACCTACGATATCAATATATTATGTAGTTCCATCACTTATCACTAGTAATTTATACTAGCTACTGCCGCTGTGGTGTAGTGGTTAGAGCGTTCGGCTCACACCCGGAGGTCGCGGGTTCGATTCCCGGCGGGGGCAACAACTATGTGTGGTTGTCCTAGTTTGGTTAGGACATTGTAGGCTGATCACCTAATTGTCTGAAAAAGTAAGATGATCCGTGCTTCGGAGGGCACGTTAAGCCGTCGGTCTTTGACATTGGTCGTTACCTAAAACCATGTCAGAGGCCTTTAAGGCGGTTTAAAAACTCTGACACTAGTGTTAGTCACTAACACACACGATAAGAAGAAGAAGTAATTTATATCTGACAAATAAAAGATGGCGCTACGATATCAATATCCGCCGGGGTACTTTTTTTAATTTGCCTATATCAAATAAACTTGTATGTATTTCTTGTCTTAGGAACACACCGATTAGTGACGCATGAGGTTTGATATAGTTGTTGTCTTATCTATTCAATGTATTATGTGTGTTATCACTTTGTAACAAAATTAAATTAGGTATTTTTGTCAATTTCTTACACTGCGAAGGCAAAAAGTGTAAAATCTTATTTACTGGCGTTTACAGTAGCGAGGTTTATAACGGGATTTTGACGTGCTTTGGCTCTCGTGTGTTATCTATCTCGTAAATTCTTGACAAACTAGTCTTTTGAAAGTTTTATTCTATTTAGCTTAGATGAACTTAGTGGATTGTACGCTTTTAGTCAATTAAGCAAAAATCAATAATTGGCAATATCGCACAATAAAAATTTCGATTTACAATTTCAATGCATATTTGATCTAAGTGTAACTGACCAAGCAAGCAGTTTCGAGATTGGCCAAAAATGCTTTTGTCCGGCTGTTCTCGCCTACACATCACATTTCTCAACAGATTGTCGTGAAATTTTGTGTTTAGTTTTTTCTCCTTACTTTCCCAATATTGAACTAGGTAGGTAGATATATATATAGGTAGTTATAATTTGCACTGAACAGAAGAAAGAGCAGGCAAACAAACCTTTGACATCGGTAGTAGTTTACATTTAAAATGAGACGCTTTGATAAGTTACTAAGTGCGTGTAAAGGAACTTTCGCCACACCTTGCTGTTTGTTCTATGTAATTCTATTTTACTTTATAGTTCCCAGGTTGCTTCAGCTTAATTTAGCACTTGATTTACGATACATTTGCGGTTGTGAGTAGGTCATTTGTCTTCCCAAAGTACAATAAATTCACACAATCCATCGAGTAACTCTGTAACACTATACAGACGCTTGCGAAACGTACAGCTGATATTTAGAATATAAATGGTAGGGCTTTGGCGGGCCTTTGTTTCCACCCGCTTGTGTCACGGTGTGTTGGGCCACTAGAACTACTACTATAGGAGTGTTACATTGCTATTAGTTAGCTTTTCATGTAGGTTTCATTGGTTAGGCAAAATAATCTGTTTTAAAAAAAAAGCGTCAGTTTTTTTTAATTAGTCTAACGTTTAGCAAGTGAATGTGTTCGATTTGAATTAATTTAAATACAACCGATGAGTTAAGCGATTAAGAATTTGACATTTTTTTTTCTCTTCCTCTACACGAGTAGGTACGTACCTTCTATCCCACTCTAGGACTCGGGACAGCGTAAGAGATAAGTACCTAGTACCTGGGTGACCGAGCTTTGCTCGGTCGGTTACATCTCAAACATTAACTAAATTTCTTTAAACTTGTCTAAAAACAGTACAAAATAAAAAATTATATATTAACTTGAACATAAAAAAAAAAACAAAAGTAAGTCACCGAGTGGGATTCGAACCCGTAACACTCTTTCTAGCGGTCAGCATCCTTAGCCGCTGAGCTAAGCGGATGGCACCCGATGCGACGAAATTTGCGCCATATTCTGCGTGGAAAGAAAAACAAATGAAAACTCGAAAAGACGCGTTTTCCCAAACATAAGACTAATCTAGATCGATTGTTTACCCCCGAAAACCCCCATTTACCAATTTTCAGCGAAATCGTTAGAGCCGTTTTCGAGATCACAGAAATTTATAAATATGTATATAAATAAATAAATATACAAGAATTGCTCGTTTAAAGGTATAAGATATCTTAATTAAATGAAAATTTGACATTTCTATCGATAGAAAAAAATCTAAATGACAAAATAAATTATACAGAAATGAAGAATAAAGAAGTTTCCTGGGGTCAAATATAAATTATTTGGTACTGTTAATAGAATAATACGTCATTGATGTGACTTATCATTGAACATATCCATTTTCAACGTGATTTAAGATATTTGACTCCGAGAAACTAATACGTCATTAGTCATTACATTAGTCTTTATATCATACAAATCCCCTAGAAAATGTTTGTTTTTACGTTTAAAAAAAAGTATCTGGTTTGAGTTGTTGGAAACCATGAGGATTTGTGATTTTCGTGCACGATTTGAATTCGATCAAGTGTAATGGAAATAGAACTTTGGACATACAACGACGGAATGCATATGATCATTAGGTACATTTCCATTTCGGTCACTAAACACCACATGATTATGTCATGAAATAAACGTTTGACGTTTACAACCACATTACATGGAATAATAACATAAAATATTCATTACCATGTAGATGAACTAGCACTTTATCGATTGCAGTCCAATAAAAATGATAGTTATTGTAAATTATTATGAAAACGACCGTATTAGCCTGCAGTCGATGTTAGACTTATTGAAAATAGTAATTTTACATTTTATGGGAAACAGGCGTGAAAATATATACGTATGTATGTATTGCGAACGCTCTCTCGACAAGTCTGCTCTGCTTCTTGTAATGTAGTCTGTCTGTAGTGCCATGCCTATTCCCATCACCTTAAAAACATAATTATTTCTCTTCCTTGTCACTAGATGGCGCTATAAGGTAATAATTAAAACACTAAAATCTTTTATTACTATTTACATAACTAAAGAAGTACTCTAATTAATTAAATATGTCTTATATGAAGTGCAATAAACATTTAAGCATATTTAACGCTTTCTTTGTCACTTTTTTGCTAGTCATATGTGCTGCCATCTCTGTGAGGCTACCCCACAACTCCTGTTTTGCCCTCCAATCGTTTTTATGGCGTTGGGTATATGTTACGTTAGTAATTACATTATCTTTGGTAGTGCATTCTAGGCGTGACAAACGAGCGACAGAGTGCCAGCGCTAGCCCGCGACCCTGGTCGACGACAGTCGGCGACCACTGTTCCGAAATGTCGCTCGACTTTTCTCATCTGAAAAGCCCTACAATCTGTATACTGATTGACGTGTAAAAGGCATGTAAAGGTCTAATTACTGAATAAACATTTGAGTTTTAAATTTCTTTTTCAAATAGCTGTTGCGTAAATATAGAAAAGTAAGTGTGGAAATGCGTGGTTTCGAATTTAAAATTTAACCGTCGTAATTTGTTTTAATATTGCCATTCAAAAGAAAAATATGCAAAATGTGTGCTTTATTATTCAGTCAAAAGTCATTTATTTATCAGATATTTATCAAATAAAGCCATCGACACTTAAAACAAGTTTCGATGGTTCCGTTCAAAGGGCCAAGGTCCCGGTCCAGTGGCGCCTTCATTTAAAATAAATTATTTAGTCGTAAACGTTAGTCAATAACGATTGATAGTACCATAATGTTTAAATGGCTAGTTTAAGGGCCACACACTAAGCAAGTAGGTACTAATACTAACGTTATCGTCCTTTGTTCCAGGTAAGAGGCAATTGATGCAACTATTTCTGCGAATGTTCGCCCGATGCTTCGTCTATCAATATTATATTCGACAGGTAAGTAATATAGACTTCAATTATCGTTAGAGCCGCCTGATATTGTGGATTTCAATTTGAATATATTGATGGATGGAATACACACATTTATGCCTTATGTTTATAACCAGCAATGAGACCCTCTCCAACCTGTCTGGCTAGCGAGGTGAGTGTAGGCCGAGTCCTCTGACTGCTCTGGCCAAGTATGGGTCTGGTAGTACAGAGAGGGTCGTGGTCCTGCAATTTCAGGACCACGACCTTAATTAAGACAAAAAAGACCTGATGATGATGATGATTATTTTTAACCTATGCAGTATCTATATGTGAGGACCTGTAATTGGCTTCTTTATATCTAAATCTGTTACCTAATTTATATTAAGTGCTGTTGGTCTTCCTATTAAAATAAAATAAAAAATGATACGTTCGACATGGTCACGAAAGGGTCGACCATTGTTTCTTATTCTTATTCATATCTTATTTCTCAGGCAGCCTTTAATTTTTTTTTCAATAAACGGTTTTGATTAAAATTTCACTACTTGTACAGACTCGGACTAACGCTCGAATATTTCATTAGACGCGTGGGATTTTATGTCGTTTTATTACAATACAATATATCACCAGCGCATTTGGCTATTGTGGCCACCGAGTCCACCGACCGACCTGACCCAGTTAGCAGGCAGGTGTTCAAACACAGCCCATTCTATAATTCCAGTATTTTAGGTTGCATTCAGCTCGAAACCATTCATTTGTTTTGACATTTACAAGTATCAACTCTAATAATGAGCACTTGAAAGCGCACTCACCTATTATCATTTTAGTTTTCGCCTCAAGATAATGGTGTTTTGCGTAACATGCACCTTTTAGTCTATTTTGAGAAATAATATTATTTTTTCAGTCTACATTGTACAACTAGATAAAGGCTTCCCTTCCAGCATTCCAACTCTCTCGATCGAGGGTTTTCAAGGTAGTAGTGGACCACTACAGTGGTCTCCTACGCACGTCCCTCGCATTTCTTTTTGAACTTACCGAGCTTTATACAGAACAAGTAAATCGGTACCAAAAGTCACCTAGAACTGAACCAACTGAGTTCAGTTGGTCTGTACACTCATTCCAAAATGAAAATGTTTTCAGAAGTACAACTATTTTGATTTCATGTTTCGCTTTCGTTAGTCTATCCCATTTTATATTTGGGGACGCCTCTCCCAATCTAGACATTGTTGTTGTTGCTTTGTTACATTGTAGTTGTAGTAAGCTTTTTCTTTAAGATATAACTATTCTAGCGCACTAAACTACATTACTAGACTATTCTACAAAGTTTAGATTACATAAGCTCATGGTTTATTTCAATTCATTATCCAACTGTGACGTTATAAATAGAGGCCCTTAACTCGCATTTACAATATATTTCCCTGGAGCAACTTCTGCATCCAGTTCCTACAATTACCAGACGCAATTGGCCAAAGCCATTAGTCTCTATCTATAGAGACATGTATCTGAATATTGATCAGGTCCTTGGGTATGTGTTGCCAACTGGTACCGACCAATCCAGCAACATTTTCCTTGCTAATAAGGTAGATCGCGGAAAGCCTCCGCCACCCGCCGGCGCAATTATTGGCTTTAAAAGGATCCTTCAGGAGTTATTCGAAGCAATAACAATTTGTGCCAGAAGCTGACACATGTTAATAAGAAACTTGTAATTGCCAATCTACGTTAAATGAAAATTCCTCAAGTAATATTGACCGTAAAACATGTTGTAGTAACAAGTACTTAGTTGCATGCGTATCTTCTAAAGCCCTAAAACTAAAAGCCATAAAAGCTGAGCGATTGATCCGTTGAAAAACAAAGCCCGATTCAATACATCGTAAGTGAAAATCAATTATGAAGCGTCGATGTGTCCGCATGAATACAAATACATATTATGCGCACGATAGGCTTTTATTTTCATTCCGAGGAGAGTGCATGGTGAGGCGCATCTCTGAACGGTATCAGAGTTGCGTGCGCGTGGTTATGCAACGCGCGGGCGACGTCCTTGTGCGCGGGCGCAGGGGAGGCGCGGAGCGAAGGCCGCGCGAGGGCAGCGACCCCGGCCGTTCGGTAACCAGCAACCAGTAACTACCCTGCTTTTTATTGCGGCCCAACCCGCCTGCAAACCCGTCCCGACGACTTATATGCACCGATAAAGTAGGCGTAAGTACGCCGGGAATTGCAAATTCTATGCGCTTTTTTTGCCGTGCCTCGGCCGCGTTCATTCTATGTTAGAAGGGTATTTCGCTGCAGAAACTGCGGCTTTTGATGGATTCATTTGTAGTTTCTCAACGTTGTTTACACTTGGCAAATAGAAATAAAATCCACCAATTTTTAACCATCAAATGTCCAATTACTGTTTACCAACAAAGGTGCCCTGGGACACTAGGAAGTCTTACGATAACTTTTGGATTTCGTTCTTGCTTCATGGTTTTCTAGTGTAAGGTGACACTTTAATGCGGCTGAGCCTCTTCATGAAGATCGCTCCGAATCGTACTTTTTTAATGTTCTTCTCCTCCACCTATCTGGTAGTGATATACGAGTACTAACATTTGATAGAGCACTTATATCAAATATAACTACTAATAGGTTATTTTCATCAGCATTCTGATAATTGCAGTGCGTGGATCCAATCTGGTTCCGTCGCGGCGCGGGCGCCGCACTAAATAACCGCCAGATATAACCCGCGGCGGCGCCAGGCGATATCACTGCTTGCTTTTGCTGAATTTCTCACAATAAACCATCCGCAATGATATATAATGCTCATAATCTCCATTAGCCAGTCAAGAATAAGCCTGGCTATGCCGCTGCCGCCATGTTTCGTCTTTTGCGTGACTCGCGTGAGTATAAGTTTCCTTTTCTGCATAAGAATGAGGTAGATTAAAATATTGTCAGTAATTTTCAGGCACTTAGTTGGAAATGTTATAATTGTTTATTCAAATCAAGTTTCTTTAGTTGATAGTTAGGGATGAGAACCGCTTCGTAAACTAAGCTGAAATGAGTTCGTCAAGATGTTTATCTTCTCTGCAGCAGAGAGATATTCATTCATCATCTAATCGTCAGTCCTGAGGTTCAGACAACCCGAAGGTTGCAGAGCCTCGCCATATTCCAATAGGGGTCAGTCGGAATTTTTTGACCACGTCAACGATCTACGTTTAGCACCTGGCTTTCTTCGGAATTATGGACCAAAACGGTTTTTAATGGATTAGAAATATCAGCTAGTTATAATACTGCCAATATCTATGGAATAATACCAATATCGCCCATCTCGGTAACAGTGCTACTTCAACAGTTTGTCTGGTTGTGTCATCTAATGCATCTGTGACGCAACTGTGCATAACGTGTAATGTTTTTGCAAATTACACCCGTAGTCCGGCGGAAGACGCCGAATTAGAGTTCCGCAGTGAGATGAGAAAACGCCTAATGGTGCTCTTGATGACACCAGTTTTCTAATGCCAGTGTTTTGTAGATCCGGTCAGAATTCTAAGAATTTATGATTTCTACTGAGATTTAAATTCGGTATTTTGAAACTTTTGGAATAGGAATACATTATTTATCAATCTATTAGTACAATAAAGCAGAAGCAAAAATGTTCATAATTAAATGAACCAAGCTGAAAAGCATGTCACTCTGAGATGGAAAACGAACAGCGACTGGTTTATTTGGAGCTCTTGCTTAAAACAAAGAATCTTTAGCCTGATAAAATACTTTCCTTCTTCATTTCAACATCGGAATCACCTTATCTCGACCAGTCTACTTTTATTCACATATTAAGAATGTATGCCAATGGACAGGTTTACTTTTCATATTAAAATAACACATTGCTTTTCCTCGAATACAATAGTCCAGTCTTATAGCAAATAACTATGTTTTAATGTATACCTGTCGTTAGGCACGCTATGAAATATTAATAATTCCAGCTAAAGAGCTATTGGCTATCCATTATAAGCGTGACATTGACCCAATAGGCGTGTTCCTAGTCATGCTTTGTTTCAAGTTATTTTCCTCGTCCGTTACATGAGTTACATCATCTGTTGTATCATAGTTATTGTTTGTGGTTGTTAATGATCACTGTTATTGATTAATGTAATTCCACATTGTGTATATCGATGATATTATGATAATTAGTCGATCTAATTAATGACATCCTGATTGATATCGTCATGTATATCAAGCCGTGGAATACATTCAGCAAACACAATTATTTCCTTTAAAAAAAATGGTATTTTATTTTGAAATAACTTTTAACTTTGACGAATAACTAGTACAACCGAAACCTCGTGCGAGCAAAATCATAATTCCGCTTAAAAGGGTATAATATATACGCTCTCCTGCTGTCATTCTGTCGAAACATAGCAAATTAAAAGTTTACTAATCGACCCTCGCTTTGGAGCCAGCATAGGGTCGTACCTGGTTCGACGAAGCGGCCTCTTTGAAACATTCGTGGAAACGCATTAAAATTCGGGCGGCGCAGGCGCAGTCTTGAGACGTAGGGTTACCAACGAGAGTTGAAGTGTCTGTGTCTGGACCTTACCGTGACATCATCTGGACTGTGAGTAAAACGCAGAGCAGTTAATGGATCATATCAATTCAAGTTCAGAGCCTTAGGGATGGAAAATTAAACATATTTCGATATACGTCGATTTGAAAATATTTGTACTTAATGAAAAAGTTAGCAACCCTGCCGTCGTCCTTCGTGTACCCGGGACAACCGGCCTCCGGGAGCGGTCGGGAACGCGGGACGCGCTAAAAATAGCTGTCCTTGGCAACGTCGAACAGGATTTATCGGGACGACTCCTGCTAAGAATGGTTGCGTTCAACTTAACTTAGAAATTGGTATGGGTACGTGGTTTTCAACTAGTTCACTTGTTTTGAGGCTAGGTCTGTGAGATTTGATCACGTGCAATCTGTATTCATAATCTTGAAAGACTTGGATTTAAATGTTCCATCTTTACTTTGATTTCGTAAAATGATACAATTATTATACTTAATTGTATAATTTTTACCGATTCTAGGTATTTATATTAGCAACAAAATATTTTGTTTTGAATCTTCTCTATGTTTATGTAAATTACTTATTTTTATTGAAGATATCTAGTGTAAGGATTTCGCTTATTACTTCCTACCTGTCGAGCCACGATCGGTGTTTCTTGACATATTTCTTGTCAAAATGATTGACAGCGACATGCGATACAGTTAATGCAAAAAAATAAACATTATTTAGTCGTTGCTGCTATAGAGCACTCTCAATTTCCTTCTTCCTACCCTCAGAATTTTTAGAAGGGCCTGTAAAGGACTCTAACTCTTCAATTTAAAAATATGTAGGGCTACCTACGTAATAGTCACGTTTAACTTTTAAAAATAAGGCGCCGTACCTTTATCACAGCCCTTTTAGGGATAGACGCACTTCTTTCGACCAGAACGCGATCTAAAGAAGAATCTGTTAGTTCATCAAGAAATATAAATAGATTGAAAACAAAAACATGGATTTATCAGTTCACCTGACGTCAATGTTTATAATAAACACTTGTATTTTACTTATATACGGAAAATAACAGTAATATTGTTGCAGAACTTAATTTATATTTCGATATACATATGATAGAACAAAATAGAAACGAAACATGCTGTGCCCACCCCACTTAGAGTGGAAAAAGCGAAAGAAAAAAAAATTGGTTGTAATTAGAGCAATTAATTTTACATTTTAATTTAGACCCCACTATGTAATTTAGACATTTCAAATGACATTAAGACAATCTTACCATACATTTTTACCTTTCAGAACATTTCTAATATGCATGCGGTTTAAGTGCATCTATCTCCTGCAATATTTTATTCTGCACTTGTCTAAAAGCAAAAGTACGTGATGCGTCCATTATGACATTATCTACAGTCATGCATCGCGCATTAATGTTTAATGCACTCGTATTTATAGCTGTTGCATACAAAAATGCATTATTCTCCAATCTTTCTCTTAAAGCTTTGGTTTTATCGTGTAATGGAAGTGGGGTTTGGAAATAGTGTCATAATGTTTATTTTTAAAGATTTATTTTGAATGCATTAAATGCGTTACTGGATATCGACACACGTGGCCCATTAGTGTCCTAAACATGCGCGTGCGCATCTATAAGTAATACGTAATGCACAATTGTACTGGGATCACTTATTAAACTAAGTGCACGGTTTAAGAGGTGTCTCTATTAAATACAAAGATACTTGTAGATCATGAAGTGATTGATGCATATATGTATGTATCTCTAACACTAATTAACGCATTGGTTCTTAACTTTTTAGTCTTAGGGGACCATTTGACAAAATTTCTGCTATGCCGTGGACTACCTGGTTGGTTAATTTTGGTGGTAATATTCAGGTAATGTTGTGTCGACTCTTGCCACGTATTTATTGGCATGGCTCGCAAACCACTTGAGATGTTTCCAAAGACCACTAGTGGTCCATGGTCTACCGGTTAGGAACCACTGGACCCATTAGAAATTCGTGCTAAATACATGTAAAAGCAACTAGACCCACGTAAAATTGAATTCATAACATTTTAAAACAACTCGTAATGTATCAGATACATATTTATCTCAGAAAATATTATCGATTTCGATGCAGTCACCACGTTTGAATGTAAATGATTTTATTATAAGGAAATTACATATTTAAACTGACGTAATTACTTTAAATTGCATTTCCAGACGTTTCGACTGTCGCCTCACAGTGTGTAGCGAGATCACGATAATTTATATGCAGATAAATTTGACGAAGAAATCTGTAGATATGGCCTGCAATCTTTGTCGATATATTTTTGAGCGCTCATTCAAAAAATATTTCGACAAAGAAGCGTCTTCTGTTGCTTACTTTATTCGAGCACTTGATTTCATTCTGTTGTAAAGTAAGATTTTTTTTTGTTCAAAAAAAACTGTTTTCTCTTTTGGTGTGTTCTCCGATTATACTTGAAGTCACCGGGAACAATTTGTAAAAGTCTTTTTTTTTTTGTTTGAAAGGGCATAATTGTCAGTTGGTCCCATAGAAATGTTATAAAAACCGGTGGTGTAGTCAGTTTTTTTATTTTATTTTTGAGTCTGCGTATTCCCGCCTTACGCAGAGCTCGTTGTAATTTATATGTAGTGCACTATCTTAATCAAATAAAACATCATTGGCGTGGCATTTATTAACAGTACAATGGTTCTCGTTTGTTATTACTGCAGACGTTGGACACGTGTCGAGTTGTGGGTCCAGAGGGTTTGCAATTTTGCATGGTGCGAATGCACACCAGGCGGTCTATGTCAGGGTTGCTATAAATTGTCTTATCATTATCATCATCATTTCAGCCGCATAACGTCCATTGCTGGTCATAGGCCTCACCCAAAGATTTCCAAAAAAAAATTGTCTACGTCCCTATTTTCAGATTTTTTAAATTACCAAATTCTCAAAATAAATAAGCTTTATCAAACACTTCGTTATTCACAATCACATTACTAATGAAATGATATACGTTATACTTCATCTGAAAATTGCACACACCTAGCTAAAATTGTTTCCAGAAATTGCGAACTAACCCCCAACCAACCAACCCTGGTCTATGCTTATAGAGCTGTGAAATATAAACATACTTACACATGAGATAGGGAACGCGCTGCACGCGTCGGGTGCATTGCATTCTCATAATCCGACCGCCCCAACGGCGCCTGCGCCCATTGTTCAAACATTGCTAAGCGCTAATGGACACCCGCGAAAAGTCCGTTTGTTTGCGAGGGATCACACAAATATGCTCTTTCAATGATATACTGTATGAATATAAACATTAAGGGGCTTGTTGGCGCATCATGCGCACGTTTTGTAGCTTTAAAGCTTATTGAACATCCATGGGTTCATCCAGCTTATCGTTTTCACGTACTACTTAAAAAATCTTTGGAACTCGTTAAGGTTTAGGCGGTTTATGTCCAGTTGTTTGTGAGGTGTGTTAAGTTTTACGCTATGTCTGTTTTTCATCGCCTATCACTAGACGGCGTTTACATATGAACCTATTTAAAAGTCGAAGTTTTTTTTTAATTTGCCTGGCAAATAAACTTGCTGAATGGCTACTTCTTATCGAGTCTATAGTTTTTTTAAGTTAAATGGTTTTCTTGCACGTATAAGATAACCTTCGCGCTCCTAAGGAGCCTTTGTGGAGTTTAAGAAGTGGGCACAAATAACATACGAAAGAAAGGCTTAGGTATATCCAGTATTTTCTTGCGGTTTTGCCTCCGCATATTTAGGGCGAACGCACACGGGGTCAGCTATTGTCTCACCATAACGGTTATCTAAACGCCTCGAGATTCTATAAATTCAAATTTTATGCGTAACGGTCTTTGTCGTTTTTCCATAATGAGCATAACGCCCATAACATTGTAAGGCAACGCTGGATTTTATCGCGTCGCCCACACATGTCGCATAAATGATAATTAATAGTATTGCCGGCTGACAATATCGTTTACATTGCTTGGGTTGCCCTACTCACTGGCGATCTCTTGGGGCTTGCGACACTGCGTATAAATCAAGCTGCACAATCTTTAGGTTGACGCTTTGTTGAAGCGGAGCGCGGACGAGCTGAGCTGTAAGGGACGGTTTTGCTTTCTATAGAGGAGATTCCTTTTCATAGAGAATAATTGTAGCACATCCTTGATTGAATTAACTTTAGAATTACCAAGACTTCTTCGAGACTTCTTTTATCCAGTCTTTTTTTACGAGTTTATAATGAAGATACATTTTCGCATCCACTTGTCCTTTTTAGAGTCTCTGGTCTTAAGTCTAGTAGCTAAGTCTCAATTCAATCATGCCAAAGTCTTATTTGGATTTAGCGTTGACTGTCCCTTTTTGAACTTTACACCTACATTCTCGATGCCTACTCTTACTCAGTTTTGTTCAGACCCGCGACTGTAGACCTCAACCTCAGCTTTACATCCATACACCGCTGACACACATACATACATTTGATGTGATTGCTAATTGAATGTTACCCCGACGGAACATATGATTGAAGATAGTCATACAACATTGTACGTTAACAAATTGCACATAGATAACAAAAGAGAAACAGGCGTGGATAGCTGATAGAAATGAATGGGATGATGTGGAAGATTCAACATTGAATTTTGTGAAGCGAAATAAATTTCAAATATATCAGGATGATATATTTAATCTCAAAGCACTCGGCAGCACCATTCGTGGATTTAGATAATTGTAAGCAACTCCACTGTACGGATAGATGATGATGTAAATTTGCTTCCTTTTGACAACAAATTACCATCGTAACCTTAGAAAGTGTACTAGTGTATAAACCTCTTATATATTATTTTTATTTTTCTTGTCCAGAAGTACTTAGTAATAGCTGTACGTAGTTAAGAATGACATTAAACGATTCCTTTATTATACGTCAAATGTTCAGATAGATGTTATTTAGCTATTTGTTAATTGCAAATGAGGTTTTTCAATTAAAACTACGGAATTGATCATATACAGTACTTAGTTCATATCTTAACAACATACAGTTGCATGTAGGTGATCTGTCAATACAATTATTTAATAATTAAAGGATTAGCACGCGCGGGAGGAGCAATCAATTAATATAAAAACATTTACAATTGTAAATGGTGTGATTGCAATGCAGAACGGACGCCAGATAATTCGTGGTGGGCGGCTATGAATATGTTAGCCCCTGTCGGAAGAGACATTAATG
This sequence comes from Acrobasis consociella, assembly GCA_963555685.1. Classification (NCBI taxonomy): domain Eukaryota; kingdom Metazoa; phylum Arthropoda; class Insecta; order Lepidoptera; family Pyralidae; genus Acrobasis; species Acrobasis consociella. Next base: position 3,766,798 of record OY743109.1, on the reverse strand, counting down.
CAGAAGGCTCCGATATCGTAATTGATTAATGCCCATTATTGTATAATTTCCGTACAGTATTTGCTACTGTTTTAATCTTTACAAGCTTTGAGTCGCTTCTTCTCATGTGCAATCTTTTGGATCGTGATAGATATCATTTTATATGCCGAGAACCTAGGATTGAGATATATGTTGTTTAAACACACAGCTATGCAAGATTTTATTGTCAGTAGAAAATAGAATTTAGATCTTAAGTATTCCTCGCCGCACAGAAAAAGTACTAGTAAGTAAGAGTTCACATACTCGTAGTGACGATAAAGGATATAGAAATGTTGGTAAGTTATAAATATGTGTAATAAACATACATTGATCCAACTACAATCTAGTAATAAGCGATTAAGTGTAGTAAATGTAGTTACTAAGCTCCTATTCGGTCGTAGTTATCGGTGGTATAAGACTGTTTGAGTATTTTGTGTATTTCCACAATTATGACAATGTTAATGTAAAAGATCGTTTGAATTTCCTTTAAAATGATAATAAGCACATATATTCAATTAGAACAGCGCTGACTAGTATATCCTATTTGGGATGCCGTGTTTTTGCATTTAATAGGTATGTTAGAATATATTAGCAGATTATGGTAGCAACGGTGATTGGTTAAGACATTCTTCCCGCAAAGGCATTTCTAGTGACATGTCGATTGTTTACTTCCGCGAGTTACAGAATACGTTTATTTATTATCTTAACCTGATCTACTTAGAGATTAATTAAAGTTTTATTATAATAATGCAAGATCTTACCACTTAAGGGAATCACGCAGGTATAATTTCAATAGTAACAATGTCCATAACACAGTTTAAAAAATGTTCTAAATATTAAAGTGTGATTAGGTACGTGTTAGGTTAATTCCAGCACTAAATTAGCTTTAAATAACAGAAACCATATTACAAATTACCTTCTTGGATCCTAGTATCGAGTTCTACCAAATAAAGATAGATTCAATACAATTACAACAACATAATTATTATCCTAAATGTAGTGTCTTGTAAAGGTCTATTAGAAAATCTTTTCGGTCTTATGAAAAACACCACCAATGATAAAATTTAGTATATCAATTTTAGAAATTTATTTACTTCGATTAGTTTGGGCTATGTAGACGATGTATTATTTAGTATGACATAAGTCCTGGCGGCGCCATCGTCTGCAATCTCCGATTCGGAATTACTTGGGGCTTATGGAGTTATCACAGGCTCCTATTGCTGTTCCGGTCTAGACGGCAAGCCGAGCCAAGTACCTACTTTGCTTGCACAGAAATTACGAAGAAAACGTCTTCATTCACTATTTTGACTGTTTTCTGTTTTGGATTTCGGAAACAATTCTCAATGTTTTTTTCTATCTATTCAATTCTTATTGCTTTTAAACAAATCTAAGGAAGATATAAAAATCTTGTGTTAAAATATGATCTTCTTCATTTCAACAAGATTATAGTATTTAAAGCATAAAGTTGGTGATGCAAATTACTTTACGGATTAGGCCCATAAACAACAAATTAGTTAATACATTCTTAACACCGTCCAAAACAAGGAAGTAAGCTTAACTTATTTGTAACTGCCTTTTTTGAGGATGACAAATGCGTATGCACTTCATAGATGGTAAACAATTCATAATTGTTTTTAAATCGCCTAAGAGATTAACTGTGCCCATACAACGTAACGCCCACCACCGCCGGGGCTCGCTTACATTTGTCACCGTAATGAGACGGTGTTTTCACTGATCTGGTTCATTATCTCTCACTCACGTTTCGTAATTTGTCAGTTGAATGGTGTGTTAAATGTCCTAAATTATTGCTAAGACCGGAGATTAGGCTTTTTGGTATAAATTTATAAAGATACAAGTATAAAAAGCTGGTTCATATGTTGCTTTTTATTGACTTAGTTCCTTTATTAGAACTTGTTCGTTCGGTTCAATATTTCGTTTAGCGCTAAACTTTGCTTCTTTTTATTACACTAATGGCGATTTATATGTTGTTTATATTAACATACATTGTTTACATACTATGTACTATGATATTTGTACATATTAGCAATAGAGTATTTTATTTCGATACCTTGGTTTCTGACTAGAATTATATCACTTAATGCATTTTTAGAAGAATCTCAAGGGACTTCGACTTTTACTTGATTGATTTTACGATCAGTGCTTGAGAAGAAGCAGCTGGCACATTCTTTATTTAATCTCTCCCTTCAGATCAGCATGACAGGAATGTCCATAATCTATACATTGTATATGTTACAAAGTAACAACCTAAAGTCCATAAAGTAAAGAGTGTGTAGAGGTATAACTTACTAGTTCAGTCAACTAAATGCTCGATTGAAATATGTCTTCGTAATATTTATCACGACTGAGGATTAGACTAACGACAATAATTATTTTTGATTCAGTCGTATATAATCTTGAATATAAATATGACATGTGTGTTTATACCTAATTTATATGTACTGTGCTATATAATTCTAAGTTTTATAATATTGACTTGTAACAAAATGATATCAATATGTAATAAACATAAACAATAAACGAATATTTAATATTTTATTTTTATGACCCTAAGGCATGTCTTAATATGTTAAATTGTGTCTTATCCCCATTACGTGCGTGGCCATCTGTTTTGTACGCTCTTTTAATGAATGTCCCTAAAGTTTTTTATAAGGTGCTTTACAGCGTGCGCTCTAATGAGTACTTGTAAGTACTCTGCGTTCACTCTATCAACTTGGCGTGTTGCCTGTATGTTGGATACAACATATCCATATATATCATAGCTACGCTGCCTCCTAGCGCAAGGTACACTAAACTGTGCATCTCTGCATTCTGTGATGTCCTTATTTTGCGCAGTCGTTGATCGGGCGGCGCGGGCGCCACTAGAGAAACGTAAACAAAGCCAGCTCGAATCAAGGAAACGTTAATTGGCGAGTTTTTCTGATCGACAGCTGTGAGGACCTGTCCTGGCTTCATTGTGATGGCGACATCGTGATTGGTGAGCTAAATAGCCGATATCGCTGTTTAAATTGTATAAATTACATGTGCTACAAAGTTTTCTGTTCCGGTTATTTAGTGGCCTTTCGCGAAGACTGTGAATTTATGTTCGCTTCTTTTTTAAATTATGTCAAATTGATGCTAAATTATTAATGTGAAAGTGAAGATTTTTAGACACGATTCGTTTCTGGGTCTTTAAATAATGTTTTCGAAAAAACAGAATCAAATGTTTAGTAACTTCACAATAACTTGGTACTCTTTCACGCAAACGTTTTAGCCCTAAGTTCGTTTTAAAAAAAATCGAGATTGGTAATTGAATCTCTGTTAATCGGTGTTTAAACAAAAATAATTTAAAACAAACCGGCCACACATTCCATGCTTGTTCGTTGGAATGTCATGTTTAACTTATCGCATTATGTATAATCAGAATTCTCTGATGTTATAATTTCTGAGTACTGTGTGAGGCCGTGAGGTTACGGAGAAATTGTTAAGAGCTTCAGCATTTTTATGACCGCAGTTATTATCAGTTGTTTGCTGTACAGTAGCGCTTTAATTACAAATAAATTAATAGTCATAGATATCTTCTCATACGTAGTACATACTGGTATTTACCAGTACCAAAAATTCCAATTCTAAACTAGTTGAATCTACAAAATGTTTAATCTTCAGTAATACACTACCGTCTATTAATTTGTATGGTATGGTATTAAGTTCTATTGTTTTAATATTAATATACGATATAATAGCTAAAATAAAAGTCATACAGTCCACTACTCAATGGAATGCTTTTCATCACAGCCTGTCCCTTCCCTTCATCAATGAATGCGGCGTCGAAACAAAGGATTTCTGTTTCTGTTTAGTTTTTGTATGCAAATGCTGCTAAAACACCCATCAGACAGTCTGCGAGGGGAGATTCGAGACCAAATACTAACGTTAAAACTTCACATGACAACTTTCCAAGAATTTGGCGTTCTTTCTCTTTTACTTCGAAGTGATCAGAAAGGGACGGCGATTGTCTATCTGTTGTGGGGTGCAGCTAAGGGCGGGGTATGCACGCAACGCACTTCAATCAGAACGCAGGATGCATCAGCTTCTATAATGTGCACTTTGTCTGGGGATTTCGCCTCTCAACATTTGAGGGATTATTTTTGAAACATCCATCACTCGCGGAGATTTTTGTGTAATCACTCCGAAATATTTCCCCAGGGGTGTTTGTATCGTGTTTTTACCCGACTATGGTAAAGCCAAGAGGAAGAGCAATGATTCTATGTATGTATGTATATGGGTATGTAGGCAATAATTTTATCAGTCTATGTATGTATTTGAGTATAGTACGTATTCTATTCCACCGTAGCATCTGAATCGCTTGTCTAATTTTCACAAATGATATGTCAATCGATTCGTCATATCTGTCCACGAAACACAAGTTACAATTTGTGTGCAAATAATGTATACCTATAATAAATGAAGTGAGTGCCAAAAAAAAAGAAGTTATTCCAATGCAATTAAAAATACAAAAATGGCATCATAACGAGATTTTTAAACATGTATTTCAGTTATTCCAATTTTTATTTGTACTAGTAAAATTGAGATTCTAATTTAATTTTAACCTAGTTTATTCAGTTGCATGGTTAAAGACTTCGTAGCAATAGAGCATGACATCATTCCACAACAGCATGCAACATTAGCGAGAGCTATTTAGAAAAACGTAAAATCTAGAATTTTTATTCTTTAAGACAATGGTGAGAAGTGATGCGGAGGAAGCGCCCGCGTACCGCAAGGTCGCAACTTCTGACCGCTATTGTTGACGATCTTAACGATTAAGATTTTATCTTCACTGTTTTGTTGATTTTTCTTCTTAATAGGTAGCAAAGTTTCTGAAAAAAGTAGCGTAGTATGACTACTTAATATGTTAAGATCTTAAGAGTTAATTAATTATGTACTTAATTAAGCTTGTTAGTAAAATAGCTTAAAAGTATACACAATTTTTTAAATTTAGATAAGCGTGATTTTACAAAATAATTTTTTCAATGTTGGTACAGAAAGTGTCCCGTGCTGACTTTATTTTGAAGAAGCATAACATACTATGATTGTAACACAGTGTAAACGTACAAAATCTTATACGAAAGTGTAAATTATATCGAGAAATAGTCAATAATCTTTGTTCGTCATATAATAAGTCGTTACATGGCTGAATCTATTATAAACTACATACTTATTACTGCCTTCCTGGACCCTAGCGCCTGTGTGTAATTTATTTATCGCTATGTTATTGTTAAATATGAACAACTGCATAATATGAACATTACTTCATAATATATGATATTATTTATAATTATTAACATATGATTATACGTAAAATTATTATATTACATGCAAACTAGAGTCAGTGAATCATTCCTTTGGCAATATTATCCCATTTAAGAAACGAATGGGAATGAAACTGTCGAAGCGTGGCATATTGCCATAGTCTTGGTAATGTCGTTAGGAGCCAACCATTGTTTCCCAATAGCGATAGCTCGCCAGATACGCTGTGACATTTTATGAACTGTTGCTAACAGATTTAAGTTCACAAGCACGATCGAAAAGTTTTAATGTCTGTTAAAGCGCAGAATGTCAAAGAATAGCAAAGATACTATAATTACTAACGTGACATATATCCAACGCCATAGAAACAATTGGGAGTCCCAAAAACAGTGTCTGAATAAATGTTGACGAAGGATGCCAAAAACCATGCAAAGGGGAGAAGAAAAAGCCGCCCCTGGTGCTGGCGAGGTAATGTAGCTAAGGATGCATTCGGGAACCCGTGCGTAGAGAGTGAGAGAGAGGGAGAAAGAATTGCCTTATGCGCGATCGAGATATCTTAATATCCTCCCATTAGGGCACGTACACAAAGCAGTCATAGTCATACACAAGCGACAAAGGCGCGACACACCGGCGATAAATCGTCGCGGGTCGGCCGCGTGTTATTGTTGCGTGGTCGCTGCGCATTGTTTTGCAACGGACGCCCGTCTGTTGCCCCTTTGTTGTGTCTCCGGCAACATGGAAACGCGGTAAATTGCCTCATTCACCGGGATAAATTACTTAAGCCAGATCCAGAACGTGATTCGTGCAGCAACAGTCACAAGAGCCATGTAACTATAGCGTCGCTATAGCGGCTCACGCAAATATGTTGTAATGGCGCCATCGGCGTGTTTAAGCAATAATTAACAGCGTTTAAGACGACTGTTTCTTCCCTTAACCGTTTCTCCGGAACTATAAAATTACGGCAGCGGTATGCCGTCCCGTCTGGTCGGGTCGGTCGGCAAAAACGGCTATGATAGCGGACAGTGAAGCTAAAAATACTGCGGCCCTCGGTGTTAATGAAGTCTATAACCGGACCGGTTTACCAGCCCTGATGGATTGTGGGCAAGATTTTGGAACGTTTTTTGACGCGGCTTGCAGCGGGAGTTGACATGTAGAAAATGTTTTCAACGTAACAAAAAAAAAAGTACATTCATTAAACATTCGGTTTCCCTCCGGTTCGGATATTATCTTCAACGGGACGCTATATTTATTTACATCACGTCTTGTGGACCAACAGAAATTTGGAATTGAAGAAAGGCGTAAAGGTTCTTCGCTCGACCACACAGTTTTGTCTTTTCATCCTTTTGATTCACGAATTGGAACGTCCACCCGCGGCGCCTATTTCGCAAGCGACGACGTATGGCGACCTATTTCGATTAGATCGCTGCAAACGACAATTGTGTTACCGATCACGATTCCTTTCGCAAAGGTGAAAAATACGTTGAGAATGCCACGACTTGTCATTTCGCAGTCACGATCCCAGCTAGCCGAGAATGTCAACGGTCGTATGGAGATAGTTTCCATAAACTTGCGACATGCGGCGTGAAAATTCTGAGAGGAATGTTAGGGAACTAATGGGAATCGATAAACTGATGATATAACGAACGATGTAGCTAAAAGTTATATTATGACCTTGCCATCGTTTTCTATATTAATCAATCCCTCCATTTTTAAAACATCCTATGAAAAGTTTGCTACATAATGACTGGTGCTTAGATCATGTCATGTCCGACTCGAAGAATGCTGGTGTAGATATCATAATGATTCCAGAACTAAAGTAAAAAAAAGGAGCTGAGCATAAGTTCAAAATTCAATAGAGATTAGGCAAAAAGAGAGAGTTTATTATACTTGTTCTGCTGTCGTCCGCCTTCCCAGGACTGCTACGATCGCATTGAACACGATCAGCAGTAAAATATGAGAAAGTAGTAAAGCGTGTAGTACAGCTTATTTTATGGCCGCTGCCGCGGACGGCATAACAAAAAGCCGCGAGCCCGTCGCGTTTACGACTCGACGACTTCCTAATCGCTGTGAAAACAGAACTCCTTCGTGGAGCACAGCACGGCACACTACCCCACTGGGATGAAGGTAAGTGGTCGAGGTCGAGGTGTCTCGTGGGTGGTATGTAGCCCAACTACCGACCTCCTTAGTTTATTTTTATTCTCAATGAAAGAGCTTGTTTACACCCGCCTAATGAATACACCTAGAAAAATAATAAATAAATTCCTCAAGTTATTTATACTACGCTTTTTTGTCCGGTAAAGGTCAGCCGTGCAAATGGATTAAAAGCGTTCAATTAAGTAAAGATTTCGCTCCCAGGCAGATTTTAATAAGTGAATAAGAAAATCGGCTTATGGAGGATTAAGATAACGCCTCGGTGAAGTTTTGAGATGCGTTTTATAAAAAGTTCGTTGCACCTTGTTTAAAAATAAGTACGTCTGTTGCAGTCGCCGATTTCGGTTGTAATCATTGTTATTGTTATTTAAATTTTGTCATAATTGCTGCTATTAAAGAGAACACTGAAAGAACAAATGAAATTGTTTACACATTACTGAACAAGATTCAACCATTTACTTATGTTGGTGTAGACTCTACCGGACCATTACTACTTCCAATTATTTGACGAGATTCTGACATTCTATTTTAGAAGCATACTCAACGCGAAGGTAAAGTTCAAAGACTGACCTACAGTGGACTCCTGATCTACATCAAACGGCCTTTAAGTAGCTATAATTTGGCGTGATGAATCTGCCGCCGCATGCGCAGCTTGGACACTTGAATGCCAGGTAATGCGCTTAATTTCGCTGTTTACGCGACAGCTTGCATTCGCAGCGCATTCTCAATTAACAGGCTAGCATAGGTACAGTCCATAGAGGCAAAAGACTTTCTTGTTTCTACTATAGGTACTAGCCCCAGATCAAGGGGAGTAAGCCATGGTTCATGATCATGTCTCACGTATTAGGTGAGTCAAATATTTCTTATTCTTCTTTAGATCCTTGCATAATCTTGAGTTTCTGTGACTGATATTGTCATCATCATTAATAAGTAACATTTATGCCCTTGTCGTTGGAGTATGAATTTAAGACCAGCAATAGGTATGATTCCCATGCTGGTCTGGGAGAAATAAAAAAACTTAGAATGTACCAGCTGCTTCTCTTCCCACGCAGATCGTAAAAGCCGATCGAGGGAATGGGCAAAAATGCAAATCATGTTAACAGGCGATGCGGCTAGCAACCCATCACTGTATTGATTGCTTTTCCATCTTCTCGCCCACCATGACGCTAAAAGTGGCTTTTGGGTCTTGCGGCCCTGGGCTCTGCATAGAACCGCAAGACCCAAAATGCTCTGTCTGCCCCATTAGGGATAAAGACGTGATAGTATGTATGTATGTATGTAATAGGTATGATTGCCTAGAGAAATATTTAGTATACTCATATCTCATTGCATAAGAGATCCTCAATAGGCAACTTGAGGTTTTTTTATTTCAAACCCAACGCACCAACTACAGTGTAAGACTAGTCGAGTTAAGTCGGCTTGAGAAATAAATAATTTTAAATGTAGGTGTACACGAGCCTTAGTCCTCAGATTTTGTGTTTCCCAGAAACAACGATGGATGTATGGTTTTCCGGAAAATCCTCGCTATGTCAACACCACGTATTATAATCACATTATATCTGCCCTTTGCGAGTGAACATCATCTCTAAATTGCGGTATTTTGTCGCGTGTTTGCATTGAGGAATTCTTGGCAAGTTAGTGCAAATATTTGACATTTGGGATGCTTTACTGTTTTCTTTTATTTAAACATTATTCCTCTTATTTGTTGGCTATTAAATCTTGATTGTGGAGTACTTTCTGTCCCTACGCTGTGACTATGTCAAGTCAATAATTAAATAAGTACTTTCAAAATGACATTTTAATCGGAGATAGTTCGAGATTCTTACTGACCAGTATAAAAGAAAACCAGTACAATAAGAACAAAGTGAGTACCTGTGTATTTATTTTAAGTACTTATGAGTATTTTAATTTGTTCGTATATCTACTATTTGGTATCTTACTATTTAAATTATTTTGCGGCGCAACAAAAAATTTGTTTAACCTTATGGTTGAAAGGGAGAGAACGCTTTTAGCTTTAAGTAGTAATTTTTATTGTGGAACAATAAAGTTTTATAGATAAATAAATAAAAATACTTAAACAAAGATTTAGTAAAAACAATAAGTCAACACAGCCCAGACGTTGCGCAAACTAACACGGTTTAAATCTGGTCATAGGACAAAACCACAAAGCCTAATTCCATATCAGCTGTATCAACATAAGAATGGTGCACACAGACGTCCGCGTCACTCCACGTCACGTCACAAAGTGGGGCGTGCGAACCGGGCCCCCGCCGGTTATGGTAAGCCCTGATGAGCTACAGTCGTGGTTGTGGCCCAGCTAATTACCACAAGCTATTCAAGATGACGTCGACGCGTCAATGGGAACGCAGTCTAATGACGCCAGTACATTTCAACAGCCCGCTCCAAATACAGACTCTGTTGTTGCAATCTAGCTTTCTGCTTCTATGCGTGAGAACAAAAGGCATACGGCCATTACTATTTTTTCCGCCTAAATAGACTGGTAGACTACAGGCCCACTTGAACAATAGGGGGTTCTATGCGTGAATGTTCGACGATAACTCAAATATCTTAGATTGGAGCTTTGAAATTCAGTAGCCGCATTAAAGGGACAAATACGATTAAAATTTGAATATCAATGATGAAAATTTTGAGAAATGTTTGAAAAGGTCTAAAATATTTCCGAGAAATTTCTCGCAAGAACTTTCTTCAACGAAAATTCTGTTGAAGATATCCGGAAATTTTTAAGGAACGAAATTTGGAATTTCTCAGCGGCACATCACTAGTCAAGAGATTTCGAATCGGTCCAGAATTTATAGTTCCGACTTCCGAGGCGAAGTACCTATCACATTTTAACAAAATATATTCATCCAATCTCAAAGGTCTTCTTAACCCCTTGCTGTAAACTTGGTAAAAGAAAATTATATAATAAATAATAATATCATATGGACATAACTATTTTTGTTTCCAACGACGACGCTTAATAAAAACATCGTAATTTAAATTGCTTTTTGTGTTTGTCACTCAAGAATCGCGCGTAAAAATTTACTGTGCACTTGAAAACAGCGTTTCGCGTTTAATGTTCGAAATATTTCATGGTCAATGTTGGAAATATTTCATGGTCGAGTATGCGGTTATTTTTTTTCTGGTGACTCGCATCGGCGGATTCATTAAGACATAGAATTCGAATGGTCGCGGTCACGTATTGTCGTTCGTCGAGGAAGCGCCGATGTCATTAGCGACAATTAAGAAGCCTCGGGTAATTGCCTCGAATGACCGTGCGCAAGGCCGCCTCGCGTACAGTCCACTGCACATCAAGATAACCGAATTTGTCACTATTGATAGTCAGTGTGGACTGTATAAAAGAAAAGCACATTGCTTTTCTTTTATACAGTCCACAGAATTGTCACAGGCAGTTATCCTTCACTCATCTTTATGGAGCGAAAAAATACTTCTTTATAAAAAATACATAATTTATGCCTTGTGGTTTCCAGCAGATAGAATAGGGCCACTCACAAGTCCTCCCCTGGATGTCGTAGTAGGCGACTTAGGAAACACAAGCTGAACAAAGCTTGATATAAAAGTAGGTAAGTACTTATATTTGGCATCTAATATCATTGAAGAATGTACGTATATACAACGTATACTTTATCCTACACTTATAATTATACACTGTGAACATTCATCTAATCTTAAAAGCCACCGAAAATTATGTTTCTATTTATTATATTGGCTGATTACATCGACACCCATGTCCCGCAGGTTTCCAATAACAATAAAGAATAATAACAATAAATAAAGACGCGACAACACGGCATTCCCGAACTAATGGCCATAGGCCAACAAAAGACGATCTTTATGTTTGGTAATAACTGCCCGTTAATTGAGAAGCGTCGGTAATGTGATAAATTATTCTGATTTATAATGAAAGAACACGAATTACCTATTGTAACATTAACTTAGAGGTTAACGAATAATTATAATTTATAATTAATGATATAAGTACTCTATGTTTTTATTATTTCGTATGTATGTCATTGTATATATTATTTAAGTGTAAGTTTCCCTATATTTATAATAACTACAGTATTTTTTTTTCTGTCTTTGCACCTCACCGGTTTTCGTCAAACATCTTCAAGTACCTCGGTTGCTTGGAAGAGATTGCGGTTGCAATAAGGCCGCCTTTCGACGTCTGTTTTATGTATCTATCTGTGACATTATGTTTTAATACAATAAAGATTTTAACTAACTAACGAAATGTCACACATCGAACACCATGACTCATCTTTTAGTTGTATTGTAAAAGTGCCGCTAGGTTTATTTCAAATCCATGTTTCAAACTACAAAGATGTGGTTTTGGACAGAGACAGGTCGAAGGGATTGGGTGCTCCACGGACAAGAGTTTAGCTCTTTAATTAGAAGGATAATTTTTCAAAATAGGAACCGAATTTATCCTCAAACTACACAGCCGATTTTGTTAAAATTTCCATAGCACCATATGACAAATATGTATGTCCTTTCAAATAAAATAATTTTCCAAATCGGGAATTCCTGAACACCAGGTTTTAATGGAAATAATAATAGAAAAGTGAATTTGACATTTACCCAGCATGGAATGTAATAGGTCGCCAAAGAAATAACTATCCAGTCAACCTGTCAACTTAGAATTATTATAAGTATTACATACAGAACGGAAACTCCTAGAATCTAATACCGTACCTCAATAAAAACATCTAAAGCTTTTTGATATTATTTACTTTGTTGTGCAAAGAATGTAATCATGTCAAACATACGAGTACGCACGTTAGTATGCAACTACGTAAGTAGGGTTGCCAGCTTTTAACATAACAACATTAAAATGTCGGACGAGCGCTGCAGTTTCATGTGGGCGAGAAAATGCGGGGCCTATAGAAAAAGTAGTTTGCCAAAACGCCGGAAACACACGACCCTTGAAAGCCAAACATATCCGATGTTACGGACATATGCAACCCTGTGCGCAAGCGCCATTGTTCGCGTTCGATACGATCGCGCGACATCTATCGGCCTTCGATAAATTTAATTAACCACCTGCCCGCGAGATTACGATATCTACCTCAAAATACGAGCGAAAAAATAGACTCAGATAGCTTATCGTGGCTTAATGAACGACCCTACTGGTGCGTAACGTTGGGCTAGGGAAAATAAGTTTATTAATCTCTAGGGAAGAAAGTTGAAAGTTATGTTTCAGTTATGTAAAGTTATGTTTTGACGTCCTCTGTGGCCTAGTGGTTATGATAGATAGATAAATTCATTTATTAGTTATTCAGCTATAACACACATAAATACAAAAACTGTACAAAAGACAAAAATTAAAAAACAAAAATAAACCTACCTGCATAATTTTATGTGTGTGTTACAGCAATACAAAAATATCTTCGGTTATCATGCCTCGCTGTCATCCCGGAGGTCCCAAGTTCGATCCCGGTCAGGTCAAGAAGGAAAATATTTTTCAGATTTACCTTACTTACCTTAGATGTTTATCTGTATACGTATTTGTTATAAAATAATATAGTATCATTGAGTTAGTATCCCATATCAGAAGTCTCGAACTTTTGGTAGCTTGGGGTTAGCTCAATCTGTGTGATTTGTCAGTATAATTATTTTATTATGTGTTTTTGTTTTGCCTGAAACATTAGACACCGATAGGAATACTCTTAAAATATCAGTTATAATTAGTATGGTGCCTGGAAATATTTCAAACTTACGGAATTCACAATATTTTCGTAAATATTCCCCTAATTTTCAGGAATATTGCCCAAATTCAATGCTGTCGTAAACAAGCCAAGTACGCAGCTACGTTGCATCGTCGTAAAGCATCCATTATGCACTCAAAATTTATTTCTGCCCGCCGTCCCCTACTTCCGGTGCGCTAACGACTACAAACATTCGGTTTTAACTCTATCGGTTCCTTTAAACCGTTTACCCAAGGGACTGATGTATTTCAAAGTTCATGTGATTTGACGTTTATTAATTTGCACAATTTTTATCCTGTTTCGTCCTTCTTCGGTTAATTTGTTTCGTCTTTAAATAAGAGCAAATCAAATCCGAAAATAGGTTGTTCAAAATACTTAGATGCAGCGTAGGTCCAGTGATTTCCAATCCACTACCTATCATAAAATGACGCCCCCGGCGTATATCTGGCTGTGTCATTAACCCAAAAACCGTTTATTTGTATTTTGATCCAGTTTTCACTAAAACGTAGAGCAATGCAAAGCGTTTTGTTTAAACTAAAAACAATACGTGAGTGATTCTATGCTTGTTCTTAATTAATATCCTAAGTAAATTAATTGTGCATTTATTCTAAGGCTTACATGTATGATTAATTCTTGCGTAAATGTTTGTATTCCGACTCGTGACGTAATCGATATTAAATGTAAAGAAATGCATTGCAAAGCAGTCTCGAGCGCCGCGAATCGATTCGGCACACGTTTTTGTTGGATTTCGGAGATATGCTTGACAGAACACCTGAGAAGTTCATTTGCGTTGCGGTAATACAAAACAAAAACTCTCTCAGCTAGGAAATAATTCCCTTAATGTCCATGCGGATACGTTTTTTTGTCAATTAAGCAATATTTAAATTGCTCAGCGCATTAATCCTAAGCACACAATTTGCGTTAATGACATACTCAGTCTATGGTTTGTTTAAAAAAAAACGGGACAAGTGCGAGTCAAACTGGCTTTTCCATGCCATTTACTTAAGTAAAATAAATAAATTAAACAACAACAACTTCATAAAATTTTTAACTTAACATTTCCTTAGCATATAAAAGGTAAAAGCAGACTTTTGTCTATTGTGTACAATACGTTCGAATTTCAAAATATAAGCAAATTCAAATCCAGAACGCTCATTATCAGCATACGTTTGTTTATGCGAGTTCTTTATATGACATACGTCAAACTGTCAGAATACGTTCGAAATTTAAAGCGACCCCTGACCTTTGCGCCGTATATATCAAGTCACGACGGACCTTGGGTTCTGGATATTGGGTTCTGCGAGATATCCGAGTCTTTCTAATCGTGACTAGAGCACGGCCTTCGGTCGCCGTTCGCTTTTAAATCCGCGATACTAATCTTACTATTTGTTTTACATTATTTCAGTCCAGCGGTCGAATTCAGAGCTGGATTACGACTGGAAAATGTACTGGAACCAGTGCAGTAACTCGATTTACTTTTGAATCCAGCGCGACAAATGCCGAATATTCTAGCGGAATTGAAATCATGTAGACAGCCATTACAGTGCTGGCAGAAGAATTGCACAGTAAATCCAATTAAACTGCTATATTAGTCTTGAACTAATTATCACTATTTTCTTAAAGATTTGACAGCTTTTAAAGTGGAATCATGTAGACGATATCTACAGTTTGGATTACTGTAAGAAACGGAATTTAATATACAGTTTGTGTAGTGTCGGCACATACGTCAATGCCAACTTGACATGTGTCAATGTCACGGTCTTAGCTGACAGTCCTCTAAGTAATCTGTGGAGGATACAGATCCTCTTTCTACTCTAACCTGTGGCTCTGACTGATGTATCTTGTAACCGGTCTCGTGTGTAAAAAATAATAAAAGTCTTCGTCGTGCCGTCACATAATGTTATTAAACTAAAAAATATTGTCAAAAAATAAATATTAAAAATAAATATTGTCAAACTGTGGCAAACTAGAAATCACAATAGAGTTTTATTTTTAGGTCTATACCCAATAATAGCCATTACCACGGCTCAAAGCTAACAATATTATGTTTTTGTTTTATTTTATTAAAAGTAGGCCTACGCTTTTCCTCTGTTCAATTTATTTACTTCAGTGGCGTTTCCGGAACGAATCGCATTGAACCTTTATTGAAGAGTTCTTGCGTTGTGCGTAAATTGTGCGCAATTCTTGTGAATTGGGTTTAATAAAAAACACAATAAGTACTTCAATGTGTTATGTTGTCCTACGTTTAAAGGAAGTAAACAAATTAAATTACTATTACGGTTAAAATAAAAACAAGTTGTCCCGCCGTGTGGTTTCCGGCAGAGTAGAATAGGACCACTCCAAGTCATCCCGTGGATGTCGTAGAAGGAAATACAAGCTAAACAAAGCTTACAAACATCAATGAGATCTCTCCAACCCGTCTGGCCAGCAAGGAAAGTTGGCCAAGTATGGCTCTGGTAGTACAGAGAGGGTCGTGCTCGTGCTCCTGCAGTGGAGACAAAAAGTCCTGATGATGATATAACAACAAAAAACTTGAGAGGTGTCAAGGGACACCCGGATGGAACGAAGTTCCTTTAGATTAATTAGGAGAGAGAGAGACAGGCAGAGAAACACGCGCACCCCGCACGGCTTACAACTATATCAAAAAGTGTCGTTACAACTTTTGGTCTTAATTTTTTCCGTCTAGCCCCCTTTCGCAACGCGCGATAAAGAACTTCGTTCCAATACTAAAATCAGAATAGAATTAAATTCCCATAGAACAAACGTGATTTTTTTATAGATAATGGTAAGGAATCCTTCGTGCGCGAGTCCGACTCGCACTTGGCCGCTTATTTTGTGATGACGAAGATTTCTAGACTAAGAGCAATCATTTAAATTGCTAGGAATTCTGACAGTACTAACATTCCTTACATAATGTTCATATTAAATATTGTTTTGTATCAGGTTATTTTCTTCCTTATTTGTAACGTGTACAATATTCAATTCAATCAAAGGTATTTCAATCAATTATTTTTACTATTCATATTAATATGTAACATAAACTGAAACCGACAACAAAATATCTGATGGAAAAAGCACGTATAGCGCTCTTGACGTCACTGTTATTAGGTATCGCGCGTACGAAAGACACAGTGAGATGTCCCCGCCACGCTCCCACTCTTATATTTGAGATCTTAATTACTTCTTCATTACCTAACCAATTTTCTTGTTTTTTAAAAAAAATAAATTTTCAGTGGTATTTTTTGGTTTTATAGGTATAAAATAAAAACCAAAAGAATATACAGTAAAATAGCCTCTTTATAACACCGTTGTTTATTTACTTACTCACAATACAACCTTACCTCTTTGTGTCATATAAAAGATAAAATATACATATTTGAGATTTTATTCAGATATTCACAGCCACATATGGTTAGAAAACAACGCAGTCCCACCGAGCTCTCTCTACACGTGACTTCATGACTCACCCAGTTATAAACTTATAACAGCCTTATTTTAATGCCATACCACACCACACAGTTCCATTAACATTTCGAAGACTACATACCACAACGCACGACTTATGTTATTAGGGTTCTGTACCCAAAAGGTGACAAAGA